>CATIUR010000003.1:144885508-146361758 GCA_949592205.1 Helichrysum umbraculigerum | reverse complement strand
CATTTAGTTTCCCTTTATTTTATTAACCAGTCTTCAAACCCGTGTATACATATGGGCCGTTAAATATGTATTTGATTATCAATAAATAAGATGTTCAAATAGTTAATAAAATAGTTACTACTAAAGAAACGATTAAAGAGCTCATGTGGATGGATGGAAATCTTATTATTATATGTTGATACTTAATATTATGTTTATAAATTAATTATTATTTGTAGAATTAATATGATAATTTTTAATTACATTTTTTGTTACGACAAGATATCTTATACTAAGTTGGACTTTGATTAGAGTTAGGATTAGAATAAGATTAATTATGATGTCATTGTGTCCCTAAATTTTAGCCAATTTGATAAAATCAAGCAATTTGAATGGTTAATTGAATTTTTGATGACATCATCGTATGTTTCCTATATATAATTTATAAGATACTATTTTATATTATTATTATTATTATTATTATTATTATTATTATTATTATTATTGTGTTAGTGATGTTTTTGTTTTTTTCGTTTTAATATCGTTTTCCAACCGATTTATTTGATTACTTAAAATTCAATTCGAATTATAATATAACTATAGTTAATTAATTTAGCCTATAGGAATCGAAATCTGATTACTACTTTTGTTGCACGAATTCAATGCATGTGATTCTTTAGTCTATCAAAAACTACTTTTGTTGGATGAATTCAATGCATGTGATTATCAAAAACGTATTTAATAACAGGCGGTGAGATTAAAGGTCAACTACATTTTGAGGGGAAGAAGGAATATAAAATCTCATGCCTTGATTTATGTGATCAACGGTCCAAATGCGCAACATCTTTGCAGCATTGCTTTTTACGTAAAATGCATCATTTTACATGCATGAAATACAATGTTGTAAAGATGCATTAAATTCGAGCCGATAATCAAATAAATCAACTGATGAGATTGTATGTCCCTCCTACCCTTGAAAATGCACATATCCCTAATTATAACCTTACCATCAATAACATGAAAAGGTAAATATATAAAGAATTCACAAACCATATCTTATATATAAGGAATAAACTATATTCAAAGATTCATATAGACAAAAATATAATTAAAAAAACAAAATGATCATACTCATATGATAAAACTACATAATTAAATAACTATTTCATGTAGTGATGGTGATGGTGATGGTGATGATGTTTTTGTGTGTTGTTTACAAATTCTTTCCTTCCAAAAAGCCTTACGTTTTCTCATGACTTCTTTTTGTATGTTTTGTTGGAAATAAGCCCTCAAAACAATAGATGCCCAAGGTGTGAAAATAGACCATATTTCCATCTTTGGAACTCAATTGACAAAAAATCAACAAAAAACAGTACATGCTTATATCGTGAAATTGTGTTATTTTCTTTCACTCTTTTTAACATGCAAAATTTCTCTCATATTATTTAAGACAATCCCATCAAGGATCAAACTCACTACCCATGTTCCCCTTTTAAATAGACGTTTTTATTCTAATAAAAAAAATTTCGTATAAAATTCAATAAATTATGTAGTATATATACTGAGATTTATGATTTTATCCCTATAAAGAACTAATTAATTAAAATGCTATTTTTTGAATTAATGTGTGCACAACACATCTTATGTGTATAGATAATACATGTGTATACGTAAACTAAACCATTCACAGAAAAGAAAATACAAGAATGTACGTAAAGTAGCTGTCAAAACAAGAGAGGCTGTTTAATTAACTAAGTTGCCCTTTTTAGCAAAAGTTAATAAAATTGTCACAATGATTTCATTTAATTATATATCCTGTGCATTTTTAAACAAAAAACCATTGCATCATATTTTGTTATCTTTGATTTATATATACTCGACCAATTGATATATTTTCCAAGGTTGATTTTTCTGTAACTCCAACCGGCACACGTCAAAAGTTATCTCGGATTCCTTATATACGAGAGTCGATAGGTATACTAGACTCGTGTGATTCTCTGCTCATATAATGACTCGACCAATTGATTCATTATTAGCAACGAATTTTCCGATAATTTATTAAGTTCGCTCTTTGACGTATAAGGGGATTGAATTCGTGCTTCTAAATGTGTCTGTCTCTGAAATCAAATAATTGACATGATCTTGCTCACCCTAATCAAACTTAAATTAATCATGTTAGTTCTTGAATAAAAATTTAACGAACATAATCTGCCTTAATGGGCTTCTTACCCCAATCAGGCAATCATTGAGCATATTGGGCTTGTGAATGTGTAATCCATCTCTTTCTGAAACAATCTAGTTTATTGGGCCCATTGAATGCATTCAATATTTCAATTTACTCCATAGTCCTTACTCATCTTGTCTTGAATTTTAACTCGATTTTACTTGTGAATCGAGTGCTGATATATTTTCCACATTACATCCGATCACTCAATTGAACACGAATAATGGAGGACGCCGGCCACTATTGGGCCGGTATGGCACGTCCACAGGCCCCAACTGGCACCGAGGGCGATGCCTATTCCACAATGGGTGCTTTAACAATTGTTCAAGTTTTACATTACACAAAGCTTTTATTTTTTGACAAGTTTGTAACAAAATTTCTAGTTTCAACTCATAACAATACTGTAAAAGTATTTAGCGTATATCTGTCTCTGACTAGAAAATTGATTATTCAATATCTAGGTATAGACATTACATTAATCAAGTTTCTATTAATAGAGTATTACACCTAGCCTAAACTACTAATATGATATAGCGACGTTTAACTAACATTGTATTGCCAAACACGATAAGTCAGTTGCTCGAGAAGTCAATTGCTTGATCAAAAATAATCAACTGTACTTATCCAAGGAAACGTTTAGCGGATACACTCTTATCAATTTTATTATTATGTGGATGTATCGATAGATAGGGCGGATATATTGACATTTGGTGGTTTAGATCAGTAGGATAGTCATCCGATCGAATGGGGTAAGGAGCTTAACGTGAGATCACTAAATATTAAAGTTTTACAGTTATTGAACTTGTAAAATCGATAAAGAAAGCTTCACTCTTAGGTTTTTTATTGTAAAAACAAAACCTTAACTCAAGTAAAATGAACTATGAATTATCAACTGAACATACTGATCATCTCAGCTTCTTATCCCATTCGAGTTGATATTACCGACATGATCTGACGACAAAAACTGATTACACAGGATACCAATGTACATTATAAATTTATCATATTTACCATTTATTAATGGTATATATTATTGTTGGGGAACATATCATAGGAGTTTGGAGAATGGAGGGAGGGACGAATTTGCAATTTTGACAATGTTATGAACCTGCATGCAAAATTATTCGAAAAAATACTCAAAAATTGTTCAAAAAATTGTTCAATCATAAAACTTTTAAACATGCAAGAGTTTGTCAAAAATGATAAAGAACGTAAGATGCAGTAACATATATATGATGCAATAACATATACAAAGATGCAATAACAAATATACATGATGCTGTAAACAAAGTGATACTAATTTTTAAATTCAAGAATAAAATCAAGATTTATAAACACATCAAAATGCTAAAAATACATAAGATGCAGTAACAATATACAAAAGATGTAGTAAATAAGTACTAGTAGTTTTTTCAGATTTAAAAAGTACGATGCAGTAATGTAAAATGCAGTAGAAGAACTGATGATGCAGTTGATTTTTTCAGATCTAGAAAGTAGATCTACTTTTTAGATTTAGATCTACGAGTTTTCAGATGCAGATCTATATATTGGTGGTGGTGGAGCGGCGGTGGCGGCGGTAAATGGTGGTGACGGTGGAGTAGCAATTGTGGTGGTGGAGCGGCAGGAGAAGATGAAGAAAACGACCAAGGTTGGTTACGTCCGGTGGAGGCCGGTTCACCAACGGTGGTGGTTCGCATCTAAACTCTTTGGTCACAAATCCGCATTCGTTTTCTCCGGTGACAATGGTGGTTATGGTGGTGGTGGCGTGGTGGCGGTGGAGCGGCGGTGACGGATGCGGTGGTGGTGGTGATGGTGGTGTGTTAGTGTGTGAGTGTTTATGTGTGTTTTGTGAAGAGAGAGAAAGTTGAGAGTGTTTGTGTGTGTTTTGCGATGATGGAGAAAGAGAGAGAGGAAAGAAAGTGAGTTTCCCCTTCTTTTCTTTTTTTTGCATAAATTGCAAAATAATCTGTTGCCCTTCTTGCCTTCTCTAACTTTTATTCTCATCTAATCCTAATTGTTGCATAAATATTTATAAATAATAGTTAACTAGGTGAGGTCCCGCGACAACGCGGGGCTTCGACATTTGATTTTATAAATTGTGTAATTAAAAATTTAAGTCAAATGAAATTGTACCATGAACCAGATTTATAGGCAGTATAGAATCATTGTAACCCACAAAACTATTTTTTAAAACTCAAATTAACAATGAATTTTGTCTAAGTCAGATATTGTAGTTTGGAATGCAAATCTAAATTTCTATCCAAATCGTACATTGTAGTGATCATATACTCATATAGATAAGCAATGACAATGGATTTTAAAACATATACGCCAAGTTGATCTTTAGCTAATCAATAATACGCTCGATAGCAATGAAAATGGATTTTAATTTTCTTCATAAGGTTTTTGAAAACATATTCACCAAGTTGATCTTTGTAGACGTTAATTTTTAGCTAATCAATAAAACGCTCGATAGCAAATTCATCAACTTGTTATACTCCGTAATAAATTCAAAGATGTGCGTATAAAAAAGGAAAATTAATATTTTTATGTGAAAATTTACATTTAATTTCATACCTTCAAAATCAATTGAAGTTTCATGATCTTCAAGAGGGTCTTTATCACAACTTGTAAAAATATAAGATTCATGAATCACAAAAAGAAAATAGAACATATTACGGTTGTAAGGCTATATGAACGACCAATTTTTAGTTTCATGATGTTGATAAAAAAAATTCATGTAATTAATTAATATAGATAAATATTTCAAATACGATTGGTTTATTTATAAATTACTACTTAAAACGTCATGATATCTAAATTATAAGGACAAACAAATAGGGAAGTACTGGAATTGTCAATTTCAATAGTTGTGGGTACATATTTTAAAAAGTGAAAATATATGTAGGAAATAATTTTAATCGTATGATCTTTATGGATGGAACCAATCTAAGGTTCAGATTGCTCCATGATATTCTGTTTTAATTATATATAAAGATTGCATGATTAGTACCTGCGATTACACACATTTACACCCGTCGTCCCTTTACTTTTTTCGTTCACGGTTCAAAAATATAGAATCATGATTCATGAATTATCTGACATTTCAAATATAGACATGACAATAATTTTCCTAAATCCCAATTAAGCACGCATATATGTCACAGACATTCAAATAATCATAAACATATATACATGCATATTAGTTTATATGAGTAAATCGATATCGTTATAACTATAATAAATTAAAACGGAACGATTGCGCCGTATAAGTTCTGTTATTATGTTGTTATATCATCAGCATTAGTCTGAATTAATACTTTGATTAATTTATTAAGTAATACGTAGTCCATTACTCCATTACATCAAAATTTTCATACTCTGTAATAAGCATTTTATATCAGATTATATTTTAAGTCAAACAAGAAGAAGTATAGTTGTTGAAATGAACGAGAGGCGTGATTGGTGAGGTCATGCTTGAACACCGCTCTCAGTCGCACCCTCGCACACGATACGTAACTACGTATGACTAACCTTCCAATACGCTAAGTGAAGCCTTTTTCCAACAAAAATTATTAATCCCATAATTTTTTTATAATAAAAAAGTATTCTTTTATATATTATAAACATAAATTGTTGTTGATATATATATATATATATATATATATATATATATATATATATATATATATATATATATATATATATATATAGTGGGAGGTTCAAATGAGAACCACTTTATATATAAATCATCACTAGCGTCTAGGAATGGATGTAAAAGCAAAAGGTTTATTGTTTGAAAATGTATTATAATTTAATTCTTTTATTATTGTACATAGCGTATTAGCGTGCTTTAAAAACTTTAATTACATGTATCGAAGTTGTAAATCTCGTTTATAATAACATGGCCGATTTGGCGAGTTACACTAATTGTAACTGTTTAAGCAATTTTTAAACTCGACCCGAAAGTTACCATTTGCTTCATTGCTTGACACCCGTTGAGCTAGATCATTT
The DNA here is from genome assembly GCA_949592205.1 of Helichrysum umbraculigerum. NCBI lineage: Eukaryota > Viridiplantae > Streptophyta > Magnoliopsida > Asterales > Asteraceae > Helichrysum > Helichrysum umbraculigerum. The sequence goes on along the minus strand of CATIUR010000003.1, from coordinate 146,355,541 downwards.
GCTTTTTAACATCCCTAATGACAAAAGAGAAAAAGTTAAAGATAAACTGTACAAAGTTTTTATAATATCCTTTTCATGAAAAGTTTATTATAAAAAAATGTTTAATCACTTAACTTTAATCGATAAATAATAAGTCTTCCTTCTCACTCAAAAATTACCATCCGTTAGATATTTGATTGTACGAACACATATATACTAACCAAACTCGGTGAAAACCCGGAATATAATTTCAGATGGGTTCAATCTAATTAAAATTAATTTGTGAGATAGAGAAAGTAGTCCATGAACATATATATATACATACTTTGATTCCTTAAATTTTCTGACGTGGGATATAAGTTTATACCTAACAATATTATAGAGTTTATAATATTTGGTGCAGTGGTGTATAAATTGTGATGTATTATTGTTGGTGAAGTGGATTCTCATTTGTCAAGTGTACACAGCATCTACTATTTATTTATTTTCTGTTTGAATACCTTCTCCATCCAATTCTCTGAAAGCCGAAAGGTATCATTTTTGTCTTTTTGATTAGAAAAACTATAAAATCAGATTTATCTGGTTCATAAAGAAAAATCTGCATAATTAATACTAGTAATAAATATGGTTTTCTTTTTCTGTGAAAGGAAATATCTGAGTCTAAGAATGTGTTGCTTTCTCTAGCATACTATATATATAGCTAAATATTTGTTAAATCTACAGTATATAATTTTAAATTGCTATACAAGTTATTGGTTAAATGTTGTACTCGTATTACCGAAAATATAAATATTATTTTTGGCATTCTTATAATGACTGGCTGTCAATAAGAGAAAATTTATGCATTTATTGAAGCTATAGTTTCCTTATTTAATCAAAATTATAATTAATACACTGAATGCTTCCATTTAGTTCACTGAAACATTCCTTTTGTATGTGATGTATTAATTATGATTTTTGATAATAAATAAAATTTTAAGTCTAATAATTGTTTTCAGATGGTTCTTATTGACAGCCTTAAGGACTGTCAATATCATTTCCCTTATTATTATTATCACTGCAATGAACAATAACTTGACATACCAATCTACCTTCACGTTCAATAATCATACATTGATACATTCATATGTTACATGGGCACATTAGACAACTTATTTATATTACCATTGATGATGTCGATATGTACGGCCCTCATTTTGGCATAACAACATATAACAGCATATAAGTTATTATTAGATTAGATTAAATTAGATGTTATTAACGTAACCAACAATATTTCCTTTATTCATACAATAAATAAATATTAAGGGGACACTAACATACAATAACTTGTTTTGTTGACCAATCATATATAACATACAACTATGTATCCAACTAATTTTACTTTTATATATATATGCCTTTCAACATTTGGAGGTATACATGATCGAATCTCTACCTTTACACTAAACATTAGTACATCACAAATCATTTCTTGAAAACTAATGCTAACACGCTGATTATTAAAAACAGTGTTTTCAATTGGACTAAACAAGATATAAGTATTTGTATCCAACATACTCCGTAATTTGGGTATTTACTTGAGGGAAATTGACAAAAATATACGTACTAAAAAAAGTGTAATATAACCTTATTACAAGAAAACGTGTAGAGGTTATGGGAGTTGTGGTCCAAGTAGGCGGGAAACAGGCAACAAGGCATGGAGTCGTAGTCCGAGTAGCCCTGTTGTCGTGCGATAAATTGTTCAAACTTTAAACGATCATAACTTTTGAATTGCTACGAGTCATGGAGTAATTTTGCCTTTCCCTTTTAACTCTCCTCGCCACATACAACCTCACGAGAAAACATTTTAAGAAAAACCCATGAACTAATAATGAAGATTCCCATTTTCTTTTGAAGTTTTGACAACAAATTAATTAAAGGGAATCAGATTCGATGCCGGGTTATGAAAAACCTTCACAAGTAACATTTTCAATAACTAATTTAAAAATCTACATCAAAAGAGAGCAATTATTGTTTAATACAATAAGAGAATTCGTTTCGTAAAAAAATAGAAAAGAAAAAGCAAAAAGAATTTGTTTTGTATAATATATATCATAAATAATCATATTGGAGTTGCTAAATACAACACAATAAATGATACATGCACCAAACTGTACAACAGTTTTTGCTTACAGTACAAGTGTACTATAGCATAAATTTTATGTATGAATCACTTTTTGTGACAATTAAGTGTACAACAATAACTCTAATTTTCATTTCAATATTTAGAGATTTTTTTTATATAGTATTATATACAGCTACACCATCTGTCTACGTATGATCAATGGTTACAAGATGGTGTTTACTTTTGATAAAACTATTTAGATATTATAATGTAGTAACTTTTTAAATGGAATCAAGGAGACAGTATTATCCATTTATATTGACATAATTTTAGTTAATGGCCAGGGTTTATCTATTACGAGTAACAAGCTAGTGCTCTTTTTTATTAGGGCAAATGGCGTGAAAAGTCAATCAACTTGTCAAAATATGATAATAAAGGGAATATCACTTTTACTGATGCTCAAAAAGGACCTACATTTGAAATTCGTGCCATAATATGAGTTAAGTTGTTGAAAAAGTTCAATTAAAGGTCTAAGTAATGTTTCATTTTTTCACTTTCAATTTTTGATCGGTTTTAGCTTTTGTGGGACTTATATCTCATATATTTAATTAATACGTGACATTTTTGACCTAGAAAACATACAATATAAACACTAATTTTTACGTTTTGAGTGTTTAAATCCGAAATTTATTTCGAGTGTTTAAACCTTTTATGAAACAATTTCAAAATGTTTACTCCTTTTATGACACGTTTTCAAAATACTTAATCCTTTTATCGCATGTTTTTAAGAATGAAACAACAATTATACCCTTAATTGAACTTCTCTGACAACTTAAATCCTTTTATGGCATGATTTTAAAATGTGAGTCCTTTTTGGGCATCGACAAAACTCATATTCCCTTTATTGTCAAATTTTGACAAGTTGGTTACCTTTTTGGGTCATTTGCCCTTTTTATTATTCATATTTCCCGGTTTTGGTTCGATTATTTTTTTTATATTGAATTTTTTCGCTATGAACTCATTAAAATATTTGAGCTACAGGATTGAACCAAAATGTATTACAAAGTATTTTGTACAAATATAAACATGGTCAAAGGTAAGCATAATCAATACCATATAAATTATAATAATATGCCAATTACTTGAAGTTTTAATTATACATTTTTAAAAAAAAAAGACAACCATCAAAAATACATACACTCACTGTTTCAAGTGAGACTTGAACCAACAACCTCCCGGTTAATAGACTCATCTCATACCGTTAGACCAAAGTTAATCAAGTATATATAATCTATTACGGAGTAACAATTCAAAATTATACCTAAAACAAAAGTTAGATATACAATATTATGGTAGAAATAGTACATATTATATGTACTTTTAAAGTTTGTGGGTTACGACATAAAAAACTAAATCGAACCATCGATTTCTCCTTCGGTTCGGTGTTTTCGATTTGATTATTTCAGTTTTTTTGATTTTTCGATTTTTGTGCTCACCTACACAATCATGCATGGATAACAAAATTTTAACTTAAAAACGAGATAAAAAAAAAACTAAATGAAAAACTTGATAACGTTTGAACCCTCAACAAAATTAAATGTGAAGAAACATATTCATGCTAAGTAGTTATTTGTAAATAGGTATGTAAGCGAACGGAATTTTCATTGAATATTTTGTGAACCGCTCATCGGGAAGTTCTTTATGTCACGTACGTTTAATTTAATGAACAAACATGAACATAATTCCACCCGTTTAGCTAAATGAATGAACTCAAACATATATACCGTTCTTAAAAGGTTCGTTTATTTATTTTTTATTATATATTTTTCATATAGAATATATATTATATATTTTTCATATAGAATATATAAACTACAATTTATAATTTGATGTAAATCGTAATACACTTTATTTTTATATTTGTTTATCTAGATTATTTTTTGTAGTATACTTAGAGCACAAGGAGCGCTCAACACTGTTTCAGTGTTCAGGTCAGTGTCCTCGGGAACACTGAACCAGAACACTGAAACAGAAAAGTGGGGTATTGGTTAACATTGAGTTTCAATGTTATTGTCAGTGTTCTCGTAATTATTTAATTATTATTATTATTATTTTGAAAAATCAAATTAAATACAAAAAAAATAAAAATAAATAAATAAAACAATTAACATTTAATTAAAACACACTTCATTACATTAATTTTACTTCCTAAAAATACATAATAAAAATACATAATTAAACTTCCTAAAAATACATAATAGAAATACATAATTAAAATAAAAAGTCCTAAAACGCAATAATATTAAAACCAATACAATAAAATGGAACTAAACCAAACTCCATCTAGTCTTCATCCGAGTCCGACCCATCAACATCCTCCGAAGCCGATCCACCACCTGAACCCGACATTCCACCCGAACCCGAGCCACCCTCACCCGCTTTCTTCCACCCGAGCCTTTCCAGAATCTTCTCTTTTTCCATGTTCAAAAACCACGCGTCACTTTCCAACAAACCATCCGTTGTCATCTTCAAAACCCGCATTGCTTCCATGAGATCTCGGGTCCGATACACAGTCGCCTTGGTTTGAGTCAATTGTTGAAAGTTTTGAGTGATCGACTCATCAAACGAAGGCGTGCTACTTTTGGTAGAAGTGTCGGATGATGTTTTGGCACTTTTAGCCCGCCTTGACTTTCCGGGTGGCCGTGGGTGTACATCATCACCAAAAAGGGCGGCGTTCGGGTTTACTTCATCTTCCTCATCATCCCCCAAATCCACGGCTATGTTCTCCAAGTCAACCGTCTCCCTCCGCTTGTTCCTACGGCCGACTACAACCGGGTCGGGCACCAACCACTTTTGTTTATCTTTCAAAAAATTCCACGCGAGCTCGTGGCCAAAAGTCGATTTCGCCTCATACCGGAAAGTCTCCAAACCCCGCAACCGAAAATCTTCGTCTTTCTCACCACTATGCTTTTCTCTACCTAACCTATACCAAATACCTTGAAACTTTTGACAACGGTTGTTCAAATACGTCCACTTAGACGACAACGCGTCTTTTCCCCATTCGACCACTTTTTCCATATCCGCACGCTTGTTGTACTCGTCCATAACCAAGTACCAAAAAGAGTCGTTTTTAATGTCGATGCCCCGGTTTGAGTCTTCCGAAATAGCAATCCAACATTGAGCTAAAAGTAGCTCTTCTTTGGATGACCAAAAGTTGCGAACGGGATAATTTTTCTTTTTTTTTTGGCGAGTCCACCGCTTTGGATTTTGATTTTTTGGGACGATTCGGCGTCGGTGTTTCGCCCTCAACCGAATGCTCCAAAGGTGCTTGTTCTTGACTTTGCTTCCATAACAAAAATTCTTGATAAGCTTCGGGTGTGATTTGCGGTGTTTGGATGGATGGTGTTTGTGGTGCCGGGTTGTAAGTTTGTGGTGGCGGGATGTAACTTTGTGGTGGATACGGGTTGTATGAAGATGATTGTGGTGTTTGTGAGTTGTAGTTTTGTTGGTTGTAGCTTTGCGTAAATGGGCTCCAAGTAGAATGGAGATTGTATGGGTTGTTGAGGTCATTCGGGTTTGGGTTTTGAGACATTTTCAAAGTTGAAGAATTGTATATAGATAGATAGAAAAGGATGAAGAAGAATGAGATGTTTTGGTGTGAAAAATTGGTGGAAGTAGTGTATGTATTTATAGTGTAAAAAAGAAAAAATTTTGAAAAAAAAAGTCAAAAAAAAAAAGCTCCTCAAACGGCTCCATTTTTTAAAAATTTTCAATTTTTTTTTTTTAAAACTATCCGTTGGAGCCCAAAAAAAAATAAAAAATAAAAAGGAAAACGGCTAGTCTCCCACCGTTTCAAACAAAACATTGAACGAAAACGTCGACCGAGAACGTCGGGTCGGAGTGCCGAACGCCGAGTCCTCGGCGTTTTCGATCGAAAACGGCGACGAATTTTTGGGCGCTCCGGGTGCTCTTATATTTAATTATTGTGTAAAAGTTATAAATTGATAACGTACTCTTATTTTTGTCTCAAAGTGGGTAACATACTCATGTTATTACCAATGTTTGATACAAACTTTTATTTTTTATTCCAATGTTGGATACAAACTCTTATTTTTTATTCCTATGTGAGTAACCTTATATGTTTTATTTGCATATGTGATTAGTAACGATGTCTTGTTTACTTATATAACACCCCTCATTCCACAGTAATAATATTGTAGATAATACGGAAGCGTAAGTAAATAAAACACAATACTTCATTTCATATTTTTCCAAAACTATCAAAACAGTTTAGATGATTAAGTTACTACGATTTAAAACTTGTTCAAAAGACTAGCATGTCGGGGTATTATATAAACTAAACTGAGTCGTTACAAAAATAATCAGAGTAGCTTGAATATCAAACATTCCATGCTTCCAAGGTTTGACCTTCCTGCTACCCACCCGCATGCATAAACAAAAGTCTGCAGGAAGTAACAACGAGGGATTAGCACATAGCTAAGTGAGTAAATCCAACACCCAACATCCAACCTAGTTAAATCAAATATCTACAACAAATATTCGCAAACACAACAACCAACAACAACTTAATGAGGATCGGCGAATCCGGGGATAACCTTAGTACCAGGGCGGCTCCCCAAGATCACTTATCCAAACATATCCGTATGGCCATAACGGACGAGACCGATAGCTAGTGTTTATTATACTTAGGTACAGTTCAGCACACACAACAAATGAAGTACATCCCTGTACCATTCACACAACAACACACTAGCCCAACCAACAGTTCATCAACTCGTTGACCTCATTAACAACAAAGCACAAAGGCCACACAAAGCACATATAGGCATATGATCAACAATAACAACTAATCAACTCAATAATCAAGTCTACGTTTACCCGTTGTAATCAAATGATTACAACTAAGCCAAACGGTAAGTTTTGAATCCACTCACCGATACCTTTGCCTTCAAAATCTCTGATTCCAGAGATCACTTATCTTTCGGAGGATCTGAGAATCAATAATCAACATAAGTTAGTACTTTGTCTCATAATTTGTAAATATCAAAATGAGCATTTTTATAAAATGCCACAATAACATTCAATAAATGCCACTATAAGCACCACCTTCTAAACACCTATGCATATTTGAAATTTATAAAATCCATCAAAATTAACTATGCAAACGCGATCCTGACTAGTCAGGGCTGGATCGCGTTCGTCCTTAGGAAAAATTCTGTCACCGAAAAACACTAGCAAACGCGATCCGGATGCTTGGCCTGGATCGCGTTTCAAAGGCCAAAAACCCAAATAGGTCGTTTATAACAGGGGAACGCGATCCGGAACCATAGCCGGGATCGCGTTCATCTGTTCTTCAGCTCAAGAACAGACCTGAACGAACTCTAACTCCATTTTCATTATTCAAGTTCATCAAACATGAATTCGATGCTTATAACTAGTTAAGAATTATCACATATCATCATATATCACAAACAATCATTATATAAACTTACAATGATCATTCAATTCATCAATTTCTTTTTCTAGCAAACATTTGAAATAAACTTCAATACCTTTAAAATGGAGATGATGATGAATAGAAGAAGAAGAAGGTGATGATAGCTACAATTTCACAAGTTCAATCCACTTTTTACTTGTGACATCCGTCATTAAATGCTTCACTTTTAGGTTCGTCCTCATAATCATTTTTTTTTTTTTTTCATTTTCATTTACTTGAGTGGAATTATTTGAGAAAATAATCAAGTACTTCATATTCTAAACTATGTGAGAAATTTAATTCTTGTATAGTGTTCCAAAACTTGAATCATATTTGTACGCTGTTAGATTAAAAGTTAGGATAATAATAATAATAATAATAATAATAATAATAATAATAATGAAGTGAAATCGATGGATGCATATATCATAAATAAAATAACAATTAATAATTTAATAATAATAGTAATATAATAATGATAACTACATCATATTATGATAATATAAATCAATGATATATATATTATTGGTTTAAACGGTGGAAGTAATAGTAATAATAAAATAATCATATTAATGATCATGGTAAACTTTTGTTTAATTTGTGATTGTCGATTTTGAAGGATCATCCAATTGGCCCAACTTTCAATTCCCAAGACTTAAGGCCTCAAGCAAAATTAAACACATAAATACACACTTAAAATTTAACCTAAACCCTTTCATCATAATAAGTAGAAGTCGTCCCTGGGTTTTGCCTCTGAGTGTCGACCGAACGACAAGAAAGATCTCGAGTCAAGTTGCGTCGTGGTTCGCGAGTTAGGTGTTTTTACGTTACATATAGGTATATTTATATAAACCCTAATCAATATATTTTTAATTTATTTTAATTTCTCTGAAATAGATGTATACGTAGGTTGATTTATATGTTTGAGATATGAATATGTCGGGTATAATATGATTTTGTAAACCGAAAGTTTTGTATCGTTAAACTCAGAATCTGTCTCAATTTTCGCAGTAGTAATAAACGGCTGTTTTGACCTAGTTCTGTTCGTTTTTAGGCTTCGGCCAAAACATGAAAGTTGTAGATCTCGAAATTTTACTCAAACACGCGAGGTTCCGGCCTCTAAAAAGCAACGTATGATTTTATAAAAAATAATTCGTAAACTGTTTCCATGTATGACGAATTTTCAAAAAAAAGTTGGTAATGTTAAATCGGTTTGGTAAAATTGTTCTCTAGTTATTTTGGGGATTGTAAAGAATGTTTAAGGATATATTTTTCTGTAAACAAATTATATTTTAAAAATTTTAAGATTTAATTTATTTATTTGATTTAAAAAGAATGGGTTATGTTGTGGGTTATGGTTTGAGATTACGGTATATGATTGTTGGTACGGTTTGAGTCATGGGATTAAATTATTGGTGTAAACCATACTAAATTCATATGAGAGGGCTTATATTATAATCAACATATGAAGTAAGGGTTAAGGGTGATTTAATATTTGATAATGGTACATCAAGTTGGATGCGATGGAAGGGCTATTCACCCTATTTAAAATTAATAATCAATAAATATGTGTATAGGTATTGTGGACTAACGTGCGGACATAATTGGACTTATTTGAAAGGTTAACCTGCTTTGCTATTTAAGGTGAGTTTCGTGGCCCCTTTTCATTTATATTTTTAACGTTTTGGGGGAAAAGAATGCTCAAACATATTTTGTACTGTTTTATTGATGTGGAAACAATCTTTGAACTTTCTTTTGATCATGAGTTGCTATGAAATACATGTATAATTTAATGTGTATTATTTGATTGTGTGGAATGATAACGTGAATAGAGCTTAGCATTTGTTGTGATTATTTTGTGTGGAACGATGATAGAAACGTAAGAATGATGGAAAGTAGAAACGTGGGAACGATGGAACGTAGAAACGTAGGAACGTAGAAACGTAGGAACGTAGAAACGTAGGAACGACGGAACGTAGAAACGTATGGTGTAACAGAACGTTGTAGTGATTATTTGAGATGTTGAACGTGCATCTTATTTGAACGTTGAAACATGTAACATATTTGTAAGATGGATAATGTGGGATTTCTTGAGCATTGTGTTATTGTACATTGTATACTTTGCACTCATGTGTTTTAACAAAACGAATTTGACTTGATAAAAGGTTTACTTAAAAACCTACGAACTCACCAACCATGTGTTGACGTTTTTAAGCATTTCTTTTCAGGTGAAGCTAGTAATTCAAGGACTGAGACTAAGGTGGCTTAGCAAGACTGTTAGAGTGCATTTTAAATTTGTTACTGTGAACGATTGTATTTTTGACGTTGTGAAGCGGTTTCATAACATTTTGTTGAATTTCATTTAGTGAATTTCTTTCATATCAATGTGTTATGATCTAGTCATGCGTTGCATTCCGTTGTTTCCGCTTTAGACGGGGTGTGACAGATTGGTATCAGAGCCATTGGTTATAGAGAATTAGGTGGATTGACCTAGACTATAACCTAGGACCCTTCATGTAGTATCTATGCTAGGAAGTATCTGTGCATGAAATTTGATGTACTTATTTGAAATGATGTATGTTTACGTGAATCGATACGAATTTAATTGAACGATGTGTGTTTATGTGAAACGATGCGTATTTATTTCAACAAATGTGTAATTGAAATGAGATGTGCTTACTTGACACAATGCATGCTTATTTGAAACGATGTGCCCTTAATTGTAATGAACTGTAAAACTACTATGCCATGAGGTGCTTTATCCTGTTAGGAGCTACACTTGTTTGTTGCGTAGACAATATGAACTCATTCACGCTTCAGTTCTTGAGCAATATATGCTCCGTTGGTGATTCCGCACGTGCCCGTGTACCTGAAAGGGCACTATAGGCTTAACGGCACGGAATCATTAATGTTGTCTATTGATAATATATCCCTCATAGTATCATTCTCTTAAAACTTGTGCCACTCTTAGATTTGATTATGTAGGAATGAGGTTGAACATTGTGATATAGGATTTGGTAATAAGTATATATATGAAAGGATACCCTAACAATTATGGCGGCCGACGTAATTGCAAAGGTATGACGACATATATTTGTTTATACGACCATATTCGAGTGTCCAATGTGTCACCTTCAAAGTCGCATGACTTCTTAAACATTCGAATCTTTTTGTTTTGAAAATCTTGACTATTGTTCGTTGGTTTGGCGTATACATCTTACACCATCCAAACTATTTATCTGTTTTGAACTTATACGCCTTTGAAATCGTAGTGAACATGCCGCCAAGGCGCTCTGCTCGTAATGTTAACCGTGGAGGAGAAACTCCTAGTAGAGGTGGTGGAAGAACAGGTGGACGCTCGGGTAGTGGTGGTGGTCGAACGGGTGGTCGAACTAGAGGGAGTGATGTTAATGGAGGCGGAAATCCCAATGTTGCGGCAATTATAGCGCAACAGTTGCAAGCCCTACTGCCTGCAATTGTCACACAGGTAACAGAGGGTATCCTAAATCATGGTGGTGGTGAAGAGGAAACAGGGGATGAAGAGGGTGTCAATGTGAATGGAACTGGAGAGGATGGTACTACAAGAGGATGTTCATACAAAGAATTTATGGCATGTAAGCCTAGGGAATTCGATGGAAAAGGGGGAGCGGTAGCCTACTCTCGATGGGTTGAGAAAACTGAGGCAGTGATGGATATTAGCGATTGTACAGAGGAGAAAAAGGTAAAGTATGCATCTAGCCTGCTGTCTGATAAAGCACTAACATGGTGGAACACACAGATACAAGCTAGGGGTAGAGTTTCCGCTATGGGTATGACATGGGATGAGTTTAAGGCGTTATTGGGAGAAGAGTATTGCTCCATTAATGAGATGAACAAGTTGGAGAGGGAGTTTTGGGATCATTCGATGGTGGGGGCCAACCATGCTGCCTATACTGACCGTTTTCACGAGCTGGCAAAATTGGTTCCACACCTGGTAACACCGGAGTCTAAAAGAATTAAAAAGTACATTGATGGATTGGTTCCAGAAATCAGGGGTATGGTTGAGGTGACTGAGCCGGCCACTATTCAAAGTGCTATACTAAGAGCTGGGGCATTGACCGATCAAATGGTTAGAAGTGGCATACTAAAGAGGGATAACGATAAAAAGAAGGAATCAGACGACGTTATCGAAATTGTGGATGAAAGGACTGATAACAAGAGGGCGAAGGTAGCTAGTGGATTTGTAACGGTCAGTATGGGAAGAAAGGAATACGAGGGTTCTTACCCAAGGTGTGGTAGATGCAATTTTCATCATCAAGCGTCAACTTCATGTCACACATGTTTTAATTGTAATCAAATGGGACACTTTGCAAGGGATTGTCCGTTGGTGGCTAGGCAAGCACCACCGGTGAATGCGTTCAACGTGGTGGGAAATCCGAAGACATGTTATGAGTGCGGAAGTGCAGATCATTATCGTAATGCATGTCCTAGACTGGTGAGGACATTGACACAAGGAGGGAATAATTCAAATCAAGCATTGGTTATGGAGAGGAATCAAAATAAAGGAACTAATATTGACGCAACTCAAGGACAATCATCTGGCAGGAATACAAACGAAACGCGTCCAACCTAGTATATAGCAACGGGTAAGTTTTTGCAAAACGATCACTTTATCACGATATTGTTCAACGTTGAAAATCGATTATAGACTTGTCTATATTAAATTTATATGTTTGTTTGGCGAGAAACTTGGTACTTAAAATGTAAAAAAAAAAAAAAAATGAATAAACAAATAAACAATAAGTTAAATAAGTTGAATAAATAAACAAACAAATGAATAAATAAGATTTTATGTTAGAATGTTCCCATGGTGGAGGAAGGTCATTTTGGGGTTTTAATTTCTTATCATGTGGAATGGCGTGTTAAAAATAGTAAACCGCGTTTCACTTTGAAGAAGTGAGATGATCTAGGATCATCGAGAACAACCGGAGGGAGCAATGTTCTATCGTTGGGGACGACGACATATTGGAATACTTCAAGCGTTCGCATTGGTAAATTGAAGATTGACTTCGATTAGGCGATGAACATGAGGGAAGGAAAAAAAAAAAAAAAAAAAAGATGTACCAAAGATGGCATTTGGGATTCGATGTGACTGTGCCTCTCGACCCAACTAGTGCGCCTATGGTCTCAATGATATTTGGAATCGAGGAGGATCTTTTGGACGTTAAGGAAACGTATAATGTACACACATTTCAATATTTATCTTTTAACAAACTAGACTAATTTGTATTAAACGTTTAATGCATTGGTTCGATGACCTACTGATTGAAGAGATGTATGACGAGCCTCTTAAGTTGCTACATAAACGGAAATATTGTGAAGTATTGCTAGATGAAATCGAGTTGAAGTACAAACTACGATTTGTTATCGAACTGATATAAAATATGGGAATGACCAGTCGAGTAGCGGAAAACGTAACACGACCACAATGGTATGGATATGATATAACGTACCGAGAGAATTGGAAATTGCCTAGAAATAAGGGAAATTTAAGAAACTCAAAACCTACAATCATTTCATGATAACGCGTTCATAATAATTTAGTTTGAATTTCGGGACGAAATTCCCTAAACGGGGGGATACTGTGACATCCGTCATTAAATGCTTCACTTTTAGGTTCGTCCTCATAATATTTTTTTTTTTTTTTCATTTTCATTTACTTGAGTGGAATTATTTGAGAAAATAATCAAGTACTTCATATTCTAAACTATGTGAGAAATTTAATTCTTGTATAGTGTTCCAAAACTTGAATCATATTTGTACGCTGTTAGATTAAAAGTTAGGATAATAATAATAATAATAATAATAATAATAATAATAATAATAATAATGAAGTGAAATCGATGGATGCATATATCATAAATAAAATAACAATTAATAATTTAATAATAATAGTAATATAATAATGATAACTACATCATATTATGATAATATAAATCAATGATATATATATTATTGGTTTAAACGGTGGAAGTAATAGTAATAATAAAATAATCATATTAATGATCATGGTAAACTTTTGTTTAATTTGTGATTGTCGATTTTGAAGGATCATCCAATTGGCCCAACTTTCAATTCCCAAGACTTAAGGCCTCAAGCAAAATTAAACACATAAATACACACTTAAAATTTAACCTAAACCCTTTCATCATAATAAGTAGAAGTCGTCCCTGGGTTTTGCCTCTGAGTGTCGACCGAACGACAAGAAAGATCTCGAGTCAAGTTGCGTCGTGGTTCGCGAGTTAGGTGTTTTTACGTTACATATAGGTATATTTATATAAACCCTAATCAATATATTTTTAATTTATTTTAATTTCTCTGAAATAGATGTATACGTAGGTTGATTTATATGTTTGAGATATGAATATGTCGGGTATAATATGATTTTGTAAACCGAAAGTTTTGTATCGTTAAACTCAGAATCTGTCTCAATTTTCGCAGTAGTAATAAACGGCTGTTTTGACCTAGTTCTGTTCGTTTTTAGGCTTCGGCCAAAACATGAAAGTTGTAGATCTCGAAATTTTACTCAAACACGCGAGGTTCCGGCCTCTAAAAAGCAACGTATGATTTTATAAAAAATAATTCGTAAACTGTTTCCATGTATGACGAATTTTCAAAAAAAAGTTGGTAATGTTAAATCGGTTTGGTAAAATTGTTCTCTAGTTATTTTGGGGATTGTAAAGAATGGTTAAGGATATATTTTTCTGTAAACAAATTATATTTTAAAAATTTTAAGATTTAATTTATTTATTTGATTTAAAAAGAATGGGTTATGTTGTGGGTTATGGTTTGAGATTACGGTATATGATTGTTGGTACGGTTTGAGTCATGGGATTAAATTATTGGTGTAAACCATACTAAATTCATATGAGAGGGCTTATATTATAATCAACATATGAAGTAAGGGTTAAGGGTGATTTAATATTTGATAATGGTACATCAAGTTGGATGCGATGGAAGGGCTATTCACCCTATTTAAAATTAATAATCAATAAATATGTGTATAGGTATTGTGGACTAACGTGCGGACATAATTGGACTTATTTGAAAGGTTAACCTGCTTTGCTATTTAAGGTGAGTTTCGTGGCCCCTTTTCATTTATATTTTTAACGTTTTGGGGGAAAAGAATGCTCAAACATATTTTGTACTGTTTTATTGATGTGGAAACAATCTTTGAACTTTCTTTTGATCATGAGTTGCTATGAAATACATGTATAATTTAATGTGTATTATTTGATTGTGTGGAATGATAACGTGAATAGAGCTTAGCATTTGTTGTGATTATTTTGTGTGGAACGATGATAGAAACGTAAGAATGATGGAAAGTAGAAACGTGTGAACGATGGAACGTAGAAACGTAGGAACGTAGAAACGTAGGAACGACGGAACGTAGAAACGTATGGTGTAACAGAACGTTGTAGTGATTATTTGAGATGTTGAACGTGCATCTTATTTGAACGTTGAAACATGTAACATATTTGTAAGATGGATAATGTGGGATTTCTTGAGCATTGTGTTATTGTACATTGTATACTTTGCACTCATGTGTTTTAACAAAACGAATTTGACTTGATAAAAGGTTTACTTAAAAACCTACGAACTCACCAACCATGTGTTGACGTTTTTAAGCATTTCTTTTCAGGTGAAGCTAGTAATTCAAGGACTGAGACTAAGGTGGCTTAGCAAGACTGTTAGAGTGCATTTTAAATTTGTTACTGTGAACGATTGTATTTTTGACGTTGTGAAGCGGTTTCATAACATTTTGTTGAATTTCATTTAGTGAATTTCTTTCATATCAATGTGTTATGATCTAGTCATGCGTTGCATTCCGTTGTTTCCGCTTTAGACGGGGTGTGACATTACTTTGATGATTTCACTTGATTTTTATTAGTTAGGGTTTGTGGTTTTGGTTTAAAAAGGAAAGATGAAATGAAATGGAATTGGTAAAGTTATCCAAAGGGTTAGGTCGGTCCCTATTTAAACCGGCCTACAACATTGGTATTTAATACCCGTCCTAAATCTATTGTCTGGAACCTAGCAATCAATTACGAGAAATTTATTTTATTATACCGTCAACTTCCATATTTTAATATAAGCAACATTTTATAATCCACAATAAGTCCTAAGACCTATTTCACCAACTTTCACAATTAAACAATTATATTGCCAAAATTATTTAAAACTATTAAATACGCAATTATAAATAGAAAAATACCAGGCTACCGGAGAGGATGTTACAAATCTCCCCTCCTTAAGGAGATTTCGTGTAACACCCTGTTTCTGGGTCTAGTAGTATTTAACATTTTCTGACTGTGAATTATTATTAAGTGTGTCATAAAATAGGTGTGTGGTATTATTTGAAATAAATAATGATAATAGTCGAATAATTTATTGTGACTAATAAATTATTGAGTGTTTTAATTTTATTTAGTTGACGGTAAAATAAAATAGTGTTCCCTCGCAAATGATTTTTAAGTTCCAGACAACGATAAATACGGGGAATGAAAATTTACCAATTATATGTTATACTCTATTTTGAGTCGGTTTATAACTTTCATCATATATCTATATACATACATACGTACGCACATACATACATACCAAAAATATGAGAAATCCCAAATCAATTCACACAAATCATCTCATAACATGGAATTGAAGCTCTAGAACTCAAATTCAAGTCCCTTTAATCAATCTAATCAAGGTATAATCTTGTGTTCTTCATTTTCTAAAATCTATAAATTGGGGGTTTTTGATGTTCTTGACTTTAATCCGAAATTAGAGCTTCAAATGGTTGAATTGATGTTAGTTAAGCTTTAATAACATGGAATAATCATTCCATCATCATCATAAACATGTTTTAATTACTATTTCTTGAATTTTATGTAACCCTAGAAATTGGGTTTTGAGTATTTGATTGAATTAGTATGTGTAATTTGAAATTAAAGCTTGAAATGCATTAATAATTGTTAGTGGATGTTAATTTCATGATTAGAAGTGAAACCCTACCTTGAAAATGTAGAAAATGATGAATGATCATATAGATAGTTATGGGTTTAGTTGTTTATGTAAAATTCATAGCTTTAAAGCCTAGAGTAATGATGTTTAATTAAATAAGTGTTGATTCATGATGATGATTAGTTGTGTTCAAGCTAAAATGTGTAAAGTTAATTAAGTGTTTATGGTAGTTATGATAATTATGAGGTGCTTTGATGGATTAGTAATAATTATAATAGGTTAAATGATGAAGTGTTGTTAATGATCATAATTTGATAAATGATGGCGAACTAATGATGTTAAAGGTGATTATTCATACTCTTGGAATGAATAATGTGAAATGACTATAAGTACTAATATGATTAATGTGTAGTTGAAAAATGATTATAATGATATCTAATTCAATACGTATGAATTTGGTATTGATAATTGGAATTGTTGATGTAGGTATATTTGAATGGTGTTATATACCTTGGAGACATGTAACTAACTTGTATTATTCTATTGTATTGTCAGATGTGCAGAAGGCTCAGTGATATTAGACTACTGAGTGGATGCCTGAGGTGGTCGGTGAGTGGATCTCTAATCCTCAGTATAACTTGGTTGTAACGAGTTTGGTTACAACAAGTAACATATTATTACTATTGTAGTTGCCATGATGATTATTATAGTTAGTAATAATATGGTTTATATAATAACGTTGACCTAATGAATATGTGATTTGTTGATTATGTGATCACTGGACTTGTTGTTGGCCTTCGGGCATCAGTTGTTAATGAGGTCAACGAGTTGTTGAATTGTTGGTTGGGCTAGTCGGTTATTCAAGGTTTAACACACCTCCTGTGTTAGTTGAGAATAACCACTAGCTATCGGTCTCGTCCGTTATGGCCATACGGATATGGTTGGGTAAGTGTTCTTGGGGAGCCTCCCGGGTATTATGGTTATCCCCAGAACCACCAATGCCTCATTATGAAGTCCGTTGCTTGTTGAATAGTTGCTTTGATGATAAGTTGACCAGTTGAACAGTTGCCATGTTGCTTTGCTAAATGGTGGTATTGTCTACTTTGTTGGTTATGTGTTAATTGTTGTATGCAAAGTTGTTGAGCTAAGTTAGCCTGTTGATTAGTTATCTGCTCACTTAGCGTTATGCTAACCCCCCACATTATCCCTTCTTGCAGGTTTTGCATATAATTTGGGTAGGCAAGAAGTTGGACTAACAGGAATGTTTGACTACGAGGCTCTACTCTGATAGTTGATTTTTATAAAATAATGTTTCATCATGTTTTTATATAACACCTCGGTTGAAGAAATTATAGTTTTGAAAAGGTTGAATTTTATATGTTGTTACAATGAAGTAAATTATGACTATGTATTTGGACTTACGCTTCCGATTTACTATATTTAAATAGGTATAAATGAGGGGTGTTATATTTCGTCCCCGAAATCTCAGCCCTATCCAACAATCCAGGATATCTGGATTTCATCGACTCCTCGGTCTCCCAAGTTAGGTTGGAACCTAAACTATGTCTCCATTTTACTAACATCATAGGAATTTGTTTCTTCCTAAGTTGGGTAATCTTTCGGTCTACAATTTCAACTGGTTCCTCTACTAACTTCTGGGTTTGATCAACCTTTAAATCTTGCAGTGGAAGAATTTGCGACTGATCCTCCACGTTGCACTTTCTCAAATAGCATACATTAAACGTATCATGAATACCAGAGAGCTCTGGAGGAAGATCCAATGCCATTGACTGATCGTTCACCACTTGTCGAATCTTGAATGGACCAATGTACCTAGGCGCCAACTTTCCACGTTTCCCGAATCTAATCACACCTTTCCACGGAGAAACTTTAAGATACACTAATTCACCTTCTGAAAACACAACCGGTCGTCTTTTAGGATCCGCATACTGTTTCTGTCTATCTCTTGCGGCTTTCAACTTCTCACGTGCAATAGCTACTTTATCAGCAGTTATTTGTACAATGTCGGGTCCAGCAAACTGTTTCTCACCTGCCTCTAACCAACAAGTAGGTGTTCGACAACGACGACCATACAACATTTCATACGGAGGCATCCCAATACTTGAATGATACGAATTGTTGTAAGTAAATTCAACTAATGGGAGATGCGAATCCCATGAACCTCCATATTCCAAAATACAAGCACGAAGCATATCCTCTAAAGTTTGAATTGTACGTTCTGACTGACCGTCTGTCTAAGGATGATAAGCTGTGCTAAGGTTTACACGTGTACCCAACTCTTGTTGTAGACTTTGCCAAAAACGAGAAGCAAAACGAGTATCTCTATCCGACACAATCGATAAGGGAATACCATGCCTGGAAACGATCTCGTTAACATACAATTGAGCAAGTTTAGTCAACGATGCTGTTTCACTGGTAGCAAGAAAATGCGCGCTCTTTGTCAATCGATCCACTATAACCCAAATCATATCATTTCCTCGAGCGGTACGTGGTAATTTAGTCACAAAATCCATAGTTATGTGATCCCACTTCCACTCAGGTATCTCCAACTGTTTTAACGACCCATACGGCTTTTGATGTTCCGCTTTGACCTGAGCACAAATATGACAAGATCCCACAAACTTTGCAATGTCGGTTTTCATCGTTGGCCACCAATACAACAGTTTTAAATCATTATACATTTTAGTACTACCCGGATGAATAGACATTCTCGACTTATGAGCTTCATTCAAAATCAAACCTCGAATACCACCAATAGAAGGAATCCAAACACGAGATTGATACGTCTTTAATCCCCTTGAATCATCAACTAATTCGTCCTTGCATTTTAACATGATTTCAGATTTCAGATTATGATCTTTCAATGCTTCAAGTTGTACAACTTTAATTTGATCAATCAAATCCGAGGAAACATTCACCTTTACATAGAAAGCTCGATCAGGAGTATTCTTTCGACTTAACGCATCGGCGACCACATTAGCTTTGCCCGGATGGTATCTAATTTCACAATCATAATCTTTTATCAATTCCAACCATCGTCTCTGTCGCATATTCAATTCTTTCTGGGAAAACACATATTGCAAACTCTTGTGATCAGTACAAACAACACATCTAGTCCCATATAAATAATGTCTCCAAAGTTTTAGGGCAAATACAACTGCTGCGAGTTCTAAATCATGCGTAGGATAATTCTTCTCATGTGGTTTCAACTGTCGAGAAGCATAAGCGATAACTCTATCCCTTTGCATTAAGACACAACCCAACCCCGAATATGAAGCGTCGCAATAAACCACAAAATCATCAGTACCTTCTGGTAATGCTAAAATCGGTGTCTGATACAACAATTGTTTCAATGTCTGAAAAGCTTGCTCCTGTTGATCAGTCCACACATACTTCTCCTCTTTACGGGTTAGTTTGGTTAACGGACCGGCTATCTTAGAAAAATCCTTGATAAACTTTCGATAATATCCCGCTAACCCAAGAAAACTCCTTATCTCAGAAACAGATTTTGGCGCATTCCAATTCATCACAGCTGTAACCTTTGATGGAACCACTTTCACACCATCTCGACAAATTATATGACCCAAAAACTGAACTTCTCGAATCCAGAATTCACATTTGGAAAACTTTGCATACAACTGTTCTCGTCTCAATGTTTCAAGAACCAATCTCAAGTGCATAGCATGCTCAGTTTCAGATTTCGAATAAATAAGTATATCATCAATGAAAACAATCACAAATTTATCCAAGAATGGTCGGCACACACGGTTCATCAAATCCATAAATACTGCGGGAGCATTTGTCAAACCAAAAGGCATAACCAGAAATTCATAATGCCCATACCGGGTTCGGAAAGCAGTTATAGGTATATCTTGTTCACGCACACGGACTTGATGATAACCCGACCTCAAATCAATTTTGGAGTATACCGAAGAACCCTGTAACTGATCAAATAAGTCATCTATTCTGGGAAGAGGGTACTTATTCTTTACTGTTCTCTTGTTCAACTCTCTATAATCAATACACATGCGCAACGACCCGTCTTTCTTTTTCACGAATAACACTGGTGCACCCCACGGCGAGGAACTAGGTCTGATAAAACCTTTATCCAACAATTCCTGAATATGATTCATCATTTCACGGATCTCCGAAGGAGCTAATCTATAGGGAGCTTTAACAATCGGCGACGATCCCGGAACAAGATCAATTCCGAATTCTACTTCCCTAACTGGTGGTAACCCAGGCAATTCATCGGGAAACACATCGGGGTATTCACTAACAACCGGAACATCTGAAACAGTTTTCCTTTCTAATTTGGCATCGACTACATAGGCTAGGAATGACTCACAACCTTTTGTCAATGACTTCCTAGCTTTCATCAAAGAAATCAAAGGAATAGCTACACCATCCCGTTCTCCTCGAGCCACAACATATGACCCTTCGGAGATTGGGATCCTAACCAACTTCTGGTGACAATCAATACTAGCCTTATTCTGATTCAACCAATCCATACCAATTATTACATCGAAACTAGGGATTGGCATCAACAAGAAGGAAATAGGAAAAACGTGATCATCAATAGTAATATTAGCTCCAGTCACCGAGGTGGTAACAGGAACTAACTTACCACTAACTATTTCTACTTCTATAGGCTTTGTTATCACAGTAGGGGCTAATTTCAACTTATCACAAAATTGCACAGAAATGAATGTACAATTAGCACCCGAATCAAACAATACACGTGCAGGTACAGAGTTTATAAGAAATGTACCCGTGATAACATCTTCAGTACGCACGGCCTCATCAACCGTCATCTGAAAAGCCCTACTAGTTGCTGGAGGAGGGTTCTTTCTTTTCTGATCGGAAGATCCCGAACTCCCGACCGAACCCGACCCCGTCGACCTTGCCTCCGGACATTGACCAACCCTATGTCCTTCCTTCTTACAAGTCCAACAAACAAAATTTGGATACCGGCAACTTTTTATCTCATGACCCAATTCACCACACTTCATACATTTGTTTGTCTGAGCCGTACACGGACCATCATGCCGAGATCTACACGAACTACACCAGTTGGAGCTATTATAACTTCCCGAAGAACTACTTCTTCCAACAAATTTATTACCACCTGGTCTATTCCCTTGCCACTTAGATTTATTCCTACCCGACGATTCAGTTCTTGCCTTAGAGAAACTTGTATCCTTTCCTTGCCATAATCTCAAACCTCTCAAATCACTATCGGCGGATCTTGCAAGATTGAAAGCATGCGATAAATCCTTAGCCAATCTCACAAGCGTACGGTAGTTATCCGGTAAAGCATCCACAAATTGTTCAATTTGAGTTTTCTCATCCGGAACCCATTGTTGCACGAACCTAAGCTTATCCGTAAACTGTGAAATCAATTCATCAATAGTCATGTCATCCTTTAATCGAAGATTCACAAACTCTCTTCGAATCCTAGCAATATCAAAATCCGAACAGTATTGGTTACGAACCGCCTGATGAAATTGAGTCCAATTAATAGATTCCTTTTGTTGTTGCGGCAAGTGTCCGGTAACAGAATCCCACCAAACCATCGCATCATCCTTCATGCATTGAACCGCATATTTGACTTTAAGTTCCTCATCACAGCAAGTCACATCAAATTTACGTTCCATATCCCTAAGCCAATTCAACGTTACCGTAGGATTTTTACTTCCTTGAAATTCCGGTGGTCGACTAGCCATGAAAGTCTTGTATGAACACTTCTTTTCTGAACGAGTTGATGAACCAGAACCAAAGACTGGGGCTTGCTGAAATAACTGCCTAGCCGCAGCTTCCTCAGCTTTCCTCTTGAATTCCCTAAGGAATACCAACTCGTCTTCCATCTCATGAATATACTCATCTCGGTTAGATTGTTGTCCGGTTGGTTGAGAAGTACCATTATGATCATGTTGCTCGGTATGAGTCCCGATTTGAGGAGCGACGATCCTGGAGGCATTGTTGGGGTTGGTGGTCGGTGGTTCGTTATCTGCCATTTCTGAAATTCAACACAACACTTAAACTTTTGTTAATCGTTAGCATCTAAATACTAACTACCTTCAACCAATACTAATCCCATACCCAAGAATGTTTGATATATCACGCTCGAGTTTTGAGATTGATCATTCAACAATGAACAATCTTCCCAAAACTATGCTCTGATACCAATTTATAACACCCCTCATTCCACAGTAATAATATTGTAGATAATACGGAAGCGTAAGTAAATAAAACACAATACTTCATTTCATATTTTTCCAAAACTATCAAAACAGTTTAGATGATTAAGTTACTACGATTTAAAACTTGTTCAAAAGACTAGCATGTCGGGGTATTATATAAACTAAACTGAGTCGTTACAAAAATAATCAGAGTAGCTTGAATATCAAACATTCCATGCTTCCAAGGTTTGACCTTCCTGCTACCCACCCGCATGCATAAACAAAAGTCTGCAGGAAGTAACAACGAGGGATTAGCACATAGCTAAGTGAGTAAATCCAACACCCAACATCCAACCTAGTTAAATCAAATATCTACAACAAATATTCGCAAACACAACAACCAACAACAACTTAATGAGGATCGGCGAATCCGGGGATAACCTTAGTACCAGGGCGGCTCCCCAAGATCACTTATCCAAACATATCCGTATGGCCATAACGGACGAGACCGATAGCTAGTGTTTATTATACTTAGGTACAGTTCAGCACACACAACAAATGAAGTACATCCCTGTACCATTCACACAACAACACACTAGCCCAACCAACAGTTCATCAACTCGTTGACCTCATTAACAACAAAGCACAAAGGCCACACAAAGCACATATAGGCATATGATCAACAATAACAACTAATCAACTCAATAATCAAGTCTACGTTTACCCGTTGTAATCAAATGATTACAACTAAGCCAAACGGTAAGTTTTGAATCCACTCACCGATACCTTTGCCTTCAAAATCTCTGATTCCAGAGATCACTTATCTTTCGGAGGATCTGAGAATCAATAATCAACATAAGTTAGTACTTTGTCTCATAATTTGTAAATATCAAAATGAGCATTTTTATAAAATGCCACAATAACATTCAATAAATGCCACTATAAGCACCACCTTCTAAACACCTATGCATATTTGAAATTTATAAAATCCATCAAAATTAACTATGCAAACGCGATCCTGACTAGTCAGGGCTGGATCGCGTTCGTCCTTAGGAAAAATTCTGTCACCGAAAAACACTAGCAAACGCGATCCGGATGCTTGGCCTGGATCGCGTTTCAAAGGCCAAAAACCCAAATAGGTCGTTTATAACAGGGGAACGCGATCCGGAACCATAGCCGGGATCGCGTTCATCTGTTCTTCAGCTCAAGAACAGACCTGAACGAACTCTAACTCCATTTTCATTATTCAAGTTCATCAAACATGAATTCGATGCTTATAACTAGTTAAGAATTATCACATATCATCATATATCACAAACAATCATTATATAAACTTACAATGATCATTCAATTCATCAATTTCTTTTTCTAGCAAACATTTGAAATAAACTCCAATACCTTTAAAATGGAGATGATGATGAATAGAAGAAGAAGAAGGTGATGATAGCTACAATTTCACAAGTTCAATCCACTTTTTACTTTGATGATTTCACTTGATTTTTATTAGTTAGGGTTTGTGGTTTTGGTTTAAAAAGGAAAGATGAAATGAAATGGAATTGGTAAAGTTATCCAAAGGGTTAGGTCGGTCCCTATTTAAACCTGCCTACAACATTGGTATTTAATACCCGTCCTAAATCTATTGTCTGGAACCTAGCAATCAATTGCGAGAAATTTATTTTATTATACCGTCAACTTCCATATTTTAATATAAGCAACATTTTATAATCCACAATAAGTCCTAAGACCTATTTCACCAACTTTCACAATTAAACAATTATATTGCCAAAATTATTTAAAACTATTAAATACGCAATTATAAATAGAAAAATACCAGGCTACCGGAGAGGATGTTACAACTTATTTGATGACGTGACATACCATATTTGATATGATTACACATAAATATATTTTTGAAACACTAATTGAAGTATTCTTTCCCTCTCCATCAAAATGTCAAGTTCTTCATACAATTTTGTTATATATACACATATATATGTAATCATATATATAACTCTTATTGGTCGAGTAATAAGTTATATATAAGGTATATATGTAATCATATCCAACGTGGAATGTCACGTCAATAAATAAGTAAACAAGTCAGAGCCAACTAATCCCAAATGCAAACAAAACATACTAGGTTACTCACATTGGAACAAAAGATAAGAGTTTATATCCAACATTGGTGATAAAATGAATATGTTACCCACTTTGGAACAAAAATGAAAGTACATTACAAATTTATAGATTTTACCCTTTTCTATTTTTCTCAATAATTAATGTTCATACTAGGTAGTTTTTTATAAGTTTGATTTTGTATATTGATATTGTGAGAATGCATTAATTAATATACTCGTTCGATTATGTTAATGAACAGATACATAATTTTAATGAACAAATCGAGTAATAAATTTTATTTGTGTCTGTTTGTTTGTTCAATAAAATCTTAATGCACGTATACAAACCGTCTTTGTTTATGCTCATGCGGTTCGTTACTTCGTTTACCGATGTTTCTGTAGGGGAAGAAAACGCATCCATCATCACACAGTACTACTCCAACTAAATCGTGAGAAGGTTCGGTAGAAAAGGGAAAAGGCGTCAATTAAACGTTTGCAAAGAAGCGAATTGAAGAAGCATAATTGAATATTTTTTCGAACCAAGTGAATTGGATATGAGAAAGCATATTCTCTTGGGAATTGATGTTGTTTGAAATTCTTCCCACCTATTTTGAAATACTCCGTATCATTTTTCTTCCGAATATTTACTTCTTAGTTTTATTATTATTATGTGATATGATTATACTTATTAGTTTTTATATTATTATTATGAATTATGATAATGATATATTATGATGTATGAAAATTTGTACACGCATAAATTATTGTATTTTTAATCAAAACTCAAAAGTCAACATAAATTTAGGGGCACACCAAAGTTTGTTATGGTGTTAAGTACTATAAATCTATACTAATGTCTAAAACTCTAATTGAAAGTTTTAAAGACTCTTTTATCAGTTTTCTTTAATTTTTTATATTCATTAAATAGATAGATGATTGAAATAACATTTTAAATGTTCTAATACGAATTGAATACGGAATACTCACGTAATTGATATATTAGTTTTGTATACTAGAAAAATGTATGATTTAAAAATAAATAACCAAATTTCTTAATATACATATATTTATCTACATATTTTTGTAAAATTTTACCAATACAAGAAATAGGTATATATATATATATATATATATATATAATCTTTTTACCGTTATATAGTAGTTCTTCATGATAGTTTTATGATACTTGAACATTATAGAAAAGTTTGTTCCTTTTTCCCTCCCTAAAATGATTACTTCCTAGTTCCTATATATGTTATAGAGTACATGTTATGGAGCCATGGAGGCAATTATTTCGCTACCAAATAATTTAGATAAACCAAACAAACTTGTCCTTGCTAAATAAATGTGATGGCTAGTGATAAATATGGAGTAAAACAAATTTTTGACGCATACATCAATTTTTACGCATTTGAATACATTAGTGTACAACACTCCAATTCATATCCTTGGTGTATATATGAAAAAAGTTTGTTGTATATATCACTTACCCGTTCTAATTCATGATATTTGTTAGCTAAAAACCTAATTATTATTAGTTTTTCAATTAATGAAATTCTTGTTACAAATAACTGAATAAGCACGGATAAACGGCATTCTGAATATGAGTCACCAGGCTTGTGAAAGTGCGTGGTGCAAAGTTTACAAAATGGTTGTATTTTTTTGTTTTATAAGGCATTTTTTACGACTGTAAAACTTTTGACCAAGTATCCTATTTATAAATTAATACTACGTATTAATTATCATAATTGAATGGTGTAGCAAACAACTATATATATAGTCACGTACGAGGGTCATCGATCGATCTAATCGCATTTCCTCATGCCTTGATGATGCTACATCAAATGTCTTGTGGTAGTGTGTTAGACAATCTAATAAGGGCCACGTGTACCATTTGGTGTTTGTTCATGTCCTTACGCACAATAAGCTCAATTGATGATACGCAAAAACCATTGGTGCGATTATCCACCAGACAAAATTCGCAAGAGAGCCCCCTCTAATGGCAAAAATCGATTCAATTAAGTTGACGATGCCTCACCATGAAGTTTATTATCACATATGGTACAACGTGTTCAGTACCGAACAAAGTGAAGAAAACTCGTAGGCTTGATCAAATTGTGTATGTGTAAATAATGGTTTTGGAAGACCCAATTATGTTCTTTAGAGCTCACCCATTCACGTTGGACATATTACTAGAAATTTGGAGATATTCGGATTTCTTAAGGGACAACTACGCCGACTCAATATCATAACACATTGTCTAACATATGTTAAACATTCAAACTTGGGAGTGTATTGACCTTCTGAAACATGCCAATGTGGTGTAGAGACAATCCCACAAGAGACAGTTTTTGTGTATATATTAGTGTTTTACGTCCTTTCTCAATTATAAAAAGACTCCGTCCAAACATCTTATTTTTTGTACCATAAAACCTTATTTGAAATTTGCTACAAACTTTAAGTGCTTTGATAATAATTTTCAATTTCTAAAAACCGAAAGAAAGAAAGACAAAAAACTAGAAGTGGAAGGTAAAAAAAAAAAAAACTAGAACACTACTTGATCTTCAAATAGACTCCAAACAATCTTTGATTGATCTGAAGTGGAGTATAGGAGTATATTAATATATATTTTGTATAATTAATAAGATACCACGTAATAAAATAAGCGTAAATTACAACGTAATAAAAAAAAGGGTAAAAACCATTACAAGATGATTTAGTGGTTGATGTCCCGATATCCTTACAAGATGTCTCATGTTCAAACTTCACTAGCAGCATATCTTGTGGTGGTCAGGGAAAGGGTCGAAAATGATCCGGGATAATCCGGTTAGACCGCGTACATCTGAGTAAAAATACTCGCATTCCCGGAGTAACTTGAATTTAGAAAACCTCCTCCGTTTTAGTTTAAATAAAATATGGGTAAATTTTTGAGAATCAGTTGTATTTTGAAGGGTATGAGGCGCAAACGACCAGTTTTACTACACGTAAAATGCGATATCAACGCCTAAAATCGCATCCAATCTCTCACAATAATGTTACTCTTTGACACATCGAATTAAATAAATTAAATAATATTACTGAATTTTATCTATTTGAGATGAAAAATAAGGCATGGAGTAAGGTATCATGCCGATTCTGATATTTGATATTTCCGTCACATTCAGTCCACCCTTCCTTCCCGTGGGTCCTTTTGGTTTTCTATAAATACCCAAACCCCAATTTCCATACTCTTTACACTTTTCCATTTCCACACTCACAAACAAAACCCTTCATTTCAATTTCCACTTCGATTTCATCGTTACAATTCACTCAAACAACAATCAGGTACTTTAATCATATTTTTCTCATTCATACGTATATATACTATTTATTGATATATACTAAAATATGCGTACAGATAGATACATGTTGTTACGATCAGTACGTTGTGATCGATGCACTGATTTGTTTTATTGAAAGTTCAACAGGTTTTGAGTGAGGTTGGTGAATGGCTAACCGGAATTTAGAGAAATTAGCATCAATTGATGCACAATTAAGGCTTTTAGTTCCTGGTAAAGTATCAGAAGATGATAAGTTAATCGAATATGATGCTTTGCTTTTGGATAAATTTCTTGACATCCTTCAGAATTTACATGGAGAGGATCTCAAAGAAACTGTAAGTTATTTATATGCATATACTACTATATTTTTAATCATTTGTTTGGTGTTATTGTAGTTGAGAATCTTGTTTATTTCCTGATTAATGATTGGTTATCACTAGTACCGTGTAATATAATTTCCCATTGTTTTACTGGTAGTAACGAATAATATGACTGTAATTCTGCTGTCTTGATTGGCAATTTGAGTAGTTATTTAACTGAAATGTAACTCGTTCGTATTGATCATCATCAATTGTTCGATAAAATTTCTCACGAAAGTTGTTTTTAGTGATAGAGTATTGCCTTTTGTGTTTCTAGGTGGTGTTTCAACGTTCCTTGAAAGTTGAAACATACAGATAAAATTTCTCACGAAAGTTGTTTTTAGTGATAGAGTATTGCCTTTTGTGTTTCTAGGGGGTGTTTCAACGTTCCTTTGAAAGTTGAAACATACATTGAGACAGCGAATCTGACTGTGATGTTTATTTGTGTAGGTTCAAGAGTGTTATGAGCTATCTGCTGAGTATGAAGGAAAGCATGATCCTAAGAAGCTGGAGGAGCTTGGAACTGTGTTGACAAGTTTGGATCCAGGGGATTCAATAGTAATTGCAAAAGCTTTCTCCCACATGCTTAACTTAGCCAATTTGGCTGAAGAGGTTCAGATTGCTTACCGTAGGAGGATTAAACAGAAAAAGGGTGATTTTGCTGATGAGGGTAATGCAATAACTGAATCGGATATTGAAGAAACATTTAAGAAACTTGTACATAAGCTTAAAAAGTCGCCTGAAGAAGTGTTCGATGCACTTAAGAATCAAACTGTTGATCTGGTCTTTACTGCTCATCCAACTCAATCTGTCCGCAGATCTTTGCTACAGAAGCATGGAAGGTATACCCTTTAAGACTCGAACCTTATTAAAAGTAAAGAGTGGAATTTTCCATTTTTCGTATTTTACAAACGACGTATTATTGTCAGGATTCGGGACTGTCTCGCCCAATTATATGCCAAAGACATCACTCCTGACGATAAACAGGAACTGGATGAAGCTTTGCATAGAGAAGTATGCATCAACAATTGTTATATCTTAAGCTTAGAATTTGTGACATATTGAATGGTGTATTCTTGCATGTTTGATTAGAAAATTGTGCCCATTTGACTTTCATTTATATTAGTTAGAGGTGGCTATTTCGATTCTTTTACTTATGACTGGGTAGGGTTATATTCTGTCTCTATCAGGTAAATGAAAAATAGCTGAAATGGATACATGTCAAACGAACCGAAAGTTACCCAAAGTGTATTTTCATTGCACCACATCTTTTAGAATTCTTTCATTCAAAAGTTTAGATTATATTGAAATATAATATCATATATTTAGCTTTATAAATTTATTTTCTGTCAAAAGGTGTTCTAGGTCAACCTGACTCGACTGGTACAAATTTACTAGTTATGACATGAACTTGTTACCCGCCTGGCCTATCCATTTTTTCACCCTAAATATAAGTTCATGAGATATTTCTATAATATTATGTAGATTCAAGCTGCTTTCCGAACCGATGAGATCAGGAGAACACCTCCAACCCCTCAAGACGAAATGAGAGCTGGAATGAGTTACTTTCATGAAACAATTTGGAAGGGTGTTCCGAAATTCTTACGCCGTGTTGACACTGCTCTTAAGAACATTGGGATCAATGAACGTGTTCCATATAATGCCCCTCTTATACAATTTTCTTCGTGGATGGGTGGTGATCGTGATGGTATATGTTCTCCCGACACTTTCTATAGTTTTATATCTGTATGTATGACGCGTTAGTAAAAGCAAGTTATTGAGTCTTTTTGTTGTAAATAATGTGTTAATAATGCAGGTAATCCAAGGGTAACTCCTGAAGTTACAAGGGATGTTTGCTTACTTGCTAGAATGATGGCTGCAAACATGTACTTCTCCCAGATAGAGGATCTCATGTTTGAGGTATTTAAATTCGGTTGGGGCCTATTCCTGCTTCATATACTCTCTTTGATTATTTTTCACATTTTTTTCCTAAAATGAGGTCATTTTTGCCAGATGTCCATGTGGCGTTGTAGTGAGGAACTTCGTGTTCGGGCTGAAGAACTTCATAGATCATCATCAAAGAGAGATGTCAAACACTACATCGGTAAATGCTGAGAATAGTGTCTTAATTGTGTCGAAGTCCCTAGAAGTGCAATTTAATGAATTAAGTCTTCTTGTTTATTTTATTCAACTAATTAGATGAAGTTATATAGTTATTGTAATCATACGTGACATGTTGACCACACTAGTTATTTATAAAAAAAACTACTGTATTTTTTGACAGAAGTAGTTCAGGTCACCCTACCAAAGAAGCACCCATGTAAATCTGTTGCACGAGTGCACAACCCACCCATTTTGCCACCTTAGTTATAGTGATATGCACATAAGCATGCATAATACAGTTCTGGCCAATTTAAACTTGCTCAACATTATTCATTTTTTCTCCAGAGTTCTGGAAACAGGTTCCTCCTACTGAACCATACCGTGTTATTCTCGGAGACGTGAGGGACAAATTGTATAATACACGTGAAAGATCTCGCCATCTTTTAGCCCATGACGTCTCTGACATTCCAGAGGAGTTGGTTTATACCAATGTTGAACAGGTATATGTCATGAGATATGGTGGAAAATGTTTACTCCAATTGTTGTAGTTTTTTATGCTGAATTTCTCACTATGTATTGGCATGTTACAGTTCTTGGAGCCTCTTGAGTTATGCTACAGATCATTATGTGCTTGTGGTGATCGTGTGATTGCTGATGGCAGTCTTCTAGATTTCTTGAGACAAGTTTCCACTTTTGGACTTTCACTTGTGAGACTCGATATCCGTCAAGAATCTGACCGCCATACGGATGTCCTTGATGCCATAACTCAGCATTTGGAAATCGGGTCGTACCGTGAATGGTCTGAAGAGAAACGCCAAGAATGGCTTCTATCTGAGCTAAGTGGTAAGCGGCCTCTGTTCGGGCCTGATCTCCCAAAAACCGAGGAAATTGCAGATGTTTTGGACACGTTCCATGTGTTAGCAGAACTTCCATCTGATTGCTTTGGTGCTTACATTATCTCCATGGCTACATCACCTTCTGATGTGCTTGCTGTTGAGTTGCTTCAACGAGAATGCCATGTAAAACAGCCTTTACGGGTGGTCCCGCTTTTTGAAAAGCTAGCTGATCTTGATGCAGCTCCTGCTGCAGTGGCCCGTCTTTTCTCAATCGAGTGGTACAGAAACCGGATCGATGGTAAGCAAGAAGTGATGATTGGGTACTCGGACTCGGGAAAGGATGCAGGAAGGCTTTCTGCTGCATGGCAGCTTTATAAGGCTCAAGAAGAGCTCATAAATGTTGCAAAGAAGTTTGGCGTTAAACTCACCATGTTTCATGGACGTGGTGGGACCGTTGGGCGAGGAGGTGGGCCCACTCATCTTGCTATACTGTCACAACCGCCTGAGACCATTCATGGGTCTCTTAGAGTAACGGTTCAGGGTGAGGTTATAGAGCAATCTTTTGGTGAGGAACATTTGTGTTTTAGAACACTTCAGAGGTTTTGTGCAGCTACCCTTGAGCATGGGATGAACCCCCCGATCTCACCAAGACCTGAGTGGCGTGCACTTATGGATGAGATCGCAGTTCATGCAACTGAGCAATATCGTGAAATTGTCTTCAAGGAACCACGATTTGTCGAATATTTCCGCCTGGTAAGTATCATTATCCTTCCACAAGTAATGTATCGTGGTGGCAAATTTGGTGGCTTGAAAAACAGGCCAAAACAAGTTATGATTAAAATGGGTAATCTTTGGTTGTGTTGACACAAAACATTTTGTCCAAAGTTTTAAATGTTTTTTTTATCTTTTCTTTTTTTGGTTTTTTTAATCAGTAATTATTTGTGTTAAGTATGATTACAAAAGATAAATCGTTACCATAAATAATAATCTAATACCTTAAATATAACGATTAAGTAGGAATTAGCATCACAATTTGGGTGACTTTCAACTTGTTTGACCTATTTCCCATGTACGTAATTTCGTTTTCAACCCGTTTGACACGATAGAGGTAAAAAAAACACAAATCAGACCCATTTATAAGTAAGTGGTTCAAAATGTCCATCTCTTATAATACGTTGTATTTCTTTTGACTTTGATTTTTAATACGCTTACAGGCCACACCAGAGCTGGAGTACGGACGGATGAATATCGGGAGCCGTCCATCAAAACGAAAGCCGAGTGGTGGCATAGAATCACTCCGGGCCATTCCATGGATCTTTGCTTGGACTCAAACGAGGTTCCATCTCCCTGTTTGGCTTGGATTTGGGGCAGCATTTAAGTATGCAATTGAAAAAGACATCAAGAATCTTCACATGCTGCAAGAAATGTACAAAACATGGCCTTTCTTTAGGGTCACTATTGATTTAGTTGAAATGGTGTTTGCCAAAGGTGACCCTGGTATCGCTGCTTTGAACGACAAGCTCCTTGTATCTGAAGACCTATGGTCATTTGGTGAAACATTAAGAGCAAACTATGAGGAAACCAAGAATCTTCTCCTTCGGGTATTACACCTTTGTTAATATACAACTTTTACACCTGTGCATAATAATGGAAATTAGACCAAAGTTGGTTACCCTTTATGCTTGTCTAAATTATTTTTTTAAGTATTATTTCATTTGTTTATCTTACTTTTTGACTTGGGAGGTTTTATACATTCAAAATCCAGTTTCAGACTAGACCCCTTCTGTCTACTCTGCTCGACTACTAACCGATATGTTTGACTCATTTTACCCGTTGCATTTTTGAACTTTCTGGTTTAAATGATTTTGACCCATTATGAGTAAATGGGTCCAAATGGCCTGCTCTGCATTTTAACATCATTTCCTTTCTTGTCATAGATTGCTGGGCATAAGAATCTTCTTGAGGGTGATCCATACCTGAGACAAAGACTTCGTCTACGTGACTCATACATCACTACCCTGAATGTATGCCAAGCCTACACACTGAAACGGATCCGTGATCCAAACTATCATGTAACTTTAAGACCTCATATCTCCAAAGAATATGCTGACGATCTTATCAAGCTCAACCCGAAGAGCGAGTATGCCCCAGGTTTGGAAGATACACTCATCTTGACCATGAAGGGTATTGCAGCTGGAATGCAGAACACCGGTTAATTATTGACTTTAAGTTTTACCTTTTCGAATGCTGGAAAGGTTTTGTTATCTAATGTGTGCATTGCTGAGTTATTGTGGTTGTTTGCTGGGGGAAATTTGGGTTGAACCCCTGGTTGTGGAGGATGAATATCCCTAATGTATGTAGTAGTGACGTGTACTACGTGCACCTACGTTGGTACCTTGACCACGAACAGACGAATTATGTACTTTGCGAATAAATGGTCCAGCTGAAATGGCCTTTTTCTACTTATTAATAAGATCGTTTTCTTTGCGGTAATTGGGATTTACAATTCTAATACTTTATCTGACATAAACTTCAGTAAAGATACGAAATATTGGCCAGCTAAATATAATGCTCAAAAAATTTAACAGAATATAAAAAAATTTGTATCCCAATACTGGACATGAATGTAATGTTATGACCGATAAAAACTGATACTAAAAGCTATTTACTTCACTTCGGCCCCAGTGAAATTGCATAAAGTTATAGGATACTTTACTAATTACTTTTTTCACCAATCAAATATAATATTAATCAAATATACTTTACTAATTACTTTTTTCACCAATCAAATATAATATTAATCCACTAATTTTTATTTAATTGGTTAAAATATCAAAGTGCAACTCAAAATAATAACATGGATAACTCAAAATAGTAACATGGACATCAAAGTGGGACAAAGCTTCAAAACCCAGCATTAGAGCACATGGATTTGTTGACTATGGATTTGTTGACTTCGGCTCAGTGTTCAGTTCAATGTTCAGTTGAACACTGAACAAGAACACTGAAGCTAAAAAGTGAGGTATTGGTTAACTTTGAGGTTCAGGTTTAGTTCAGTGTTCAGTTAATTAATTATTTTTTTCTTTTGCAAATATTTAAATATTAATTAAATAAACAATAGCTAAATAATAAAAAAACCTTTCATAAAATAATTAAAAGTCGTACAAATACATAATTAAAATACGAAAATTAAAAGATAGTAATTTAAAAATAATAATTGAACATATATCACCATACCCCCTTTCCCACTTACCTCATTCTTTGACCATCACTCTCTCCCTCTAATCTCTCTCTCTAAAAACGGTTCAAGAACCACCATCCCACCACCTTAAACCGCCACTAGCCACCACCTCAAAACCCCTCTTCATACAAAGTTGCTTCAAGATAAAACGTGCACAAGAACGCGAGCATCACTTTCATCATCTCCGTTTCTTCATACGACAATTGTAAGACTTCGTGACCCATGTATTTTACTTGTAATATGTTTATAATCATGTTCTAGTGTCCATCTAACAAAGATATGTCCAAATAATAAGTTAAAAATCATTTTTCAAAACACATATACCTTCACAGTTTGCTGTCCAGAAAAAACCGACTCATTCTCGGGCCTATATCTTGAGTTGTAGACCTCTAAAATACATGAGGTTTCCGCCTAAATCTTCTTAAAGATGTTGGTTACAAAAAGTTCTTCTATGGCTCCTCTTGAAAATACACGGATTTAGCCGGGAACGTTGATTTGTGAACATGTGTCTGTTTTGGCCGAAAAAGGACCTTAGGTGGTTCACGATTTTATTTAGCTAACCAAACGACCTCTAAAAATTTTGTAAAAATTACATATATTAGTTAACATATAATGGTATAATTGGGATTTTTATCGGAATTTATTTCGAGCGTATAACGGGATAAATCACGTGGACAAATGGACATATTTTCTGGAAATCCCGTCTAGGGACTGTTTTGGGAACGAGATTAAAACGCCACCTTCGGGTTTTGCAAAAATCACGAAAACTACTTTTTATCGCTTATTTAATATATTTAAGGTTTGGGTAAAAGTTTCGGGTCAAACCGACATCGTTTGACCAAGTCAACAAAAACGAGTTAACCCTTTGACCTGCGAACCGAACCGAGATCTGCGAATTGAGATTTAGTTCAATGGCCTGTTAGCAATCTAAGTCCATTAACCGAGTATCGAATCCACGTAACGATAACTATACTTTTTACGACACGACTTGAGCACACAAATACACATACTTTATAAGGATAACAATGAAACAAAGATAATAATAATACTTTGAAAATCATTACTACAAACGTTACCAACGGGCAATACATGTTTTTCAAACTACAAACGAAACTCTAAAAAACATTTGGACATTTCCTAGTTTAGTGGACAACTAGCATGGGTGGTCTTTCAAGACACCAACTTATTTACTTACTTACTTACAACCTTGCGTTTCGGACGCCAGATAAAACACCCCTCTTTCTATACAATAATATTATATCATTTTACTCGGAAGCGTATGAATTTAAAACATATTTATATACTATACATTAAGATAATGTACACAAACAGTTACATGTTCAGAACACACCAAATTTAAACTGTTTAAAAAACTACACAAGCAGGGGTATTATGTATTACAGAACCAGGTTTATAACAAAACCATATCAGAGTTTACAAGCTGTCAAACTTTCCTGCAAAAGCATCCACTTCCTGATCACCCACATATCAAACATAATCTGCGGAAGTTAAAATGAGGGATTAGCACGAAGCTAAGTGAATGAATTTATCACACACAATTCAACTTAGCATAACAATCTGTTTACAACAATTAAACGTAAACACATTTCTGTTTCAATTTCAATGAGGATCGGTGGCTCTGGAGATATCATAATACCCGGGGATTCTCCAAGAACACTTAACGTCAATCTGTATGGCCATTACAGAATAGACCGATAACTATTGGTTATTAAACTCATACACAGATCTCAAACACAACCGATGAATCAAAACCTGTGTAATTCACATAATAACCAAAAAGTCCAACTATACGTTGACCTCAATAATCCGATACACATAGAATCACATATCACGTAGATTCATAACCAATAACACAGACTAAACGGTCTAATAATCAATCTACGTTTACTTGTTGCAACCAAACGGTTACAACTAAATCGAAAGGTGAGTTCTAAATCCACTCACCGATACCTTGGTCTTCACAAACTCAGATTCCAAGTATCACTTGTCTTTTGGAGGATCTGAGAATCACGAATCAAATATAAGTTAGTAACAACATTCTTAAAATCATAACTTATATTCGAATATAACATATGTTTATACACATTCCCAAACATATATTAAAATGATAGATACACATTTGCTACTTGTATCAATATACATGCTAATCAGGATCATAGGTTTCAGAAATGGGTAATAGTTCAACCAAAAACAAACAGCCTTTGAAAATCAGGGAATCCGCCCGGATTTACTTGAATCCGCCCGGATTCTTATGAATCCGCCGGATTTCCAAGCCTATTTCATATCCAGTTTTGATCAGAACAATTTTAAACGAATCCGGTCCTGAATCCGGTTATGAATCCGCCGGATTCTGTAAAAGTCTGGTTTCCATTTTTCGGGTGAATCCGCCGGATTCCGGTGTTTCGCACAGAACAGCAGAACCTGCTACTGCATAACCTGTCCGATTTCCATACCCAAAATAAACAAGTTCAGGTACTAAAATGAGTTTTAAGCAGCAAACTAACTTCAATTAACATCAAGTAACATCAAACAACATCAATTAATGTCATTCTCATATCAAAAGCATAGAACTCATTTAGGTCATTAGCTTAAACTCACAATCCCATTTAAGAACTTGAATTCAAGACTAAAACTAGACCAAATCAGTTTACAATGATCATCTAACATCACTAATCATCATGTAACACTTATGATTCAAGCAATTTATCCATTTCATCTTAACCTAGCACTCTTATGCTCATAAAACTAGGTATACTTACATGATGATGAAGAAGATGATAACAAGGAGATGATGATAATGATTAGATCAGAATCTCAATTCCAAAGACTTGATTACAATTTGAAGTTTGAAATTCTTGTTCTTTGATTTCTAGTTTTAGGTTAAGTTTAAGGAAGGAAATGAAAGATCTTTCCATTTAGGGAAAGTTATAAGTCGGCCAAACTTTTAACTCCGACCCAGTATCCACTTAAAACTAGTCCCCTTTCAATCTATTGTCTGGAACCTAAAAACCATTTGCGAGAAACTTATTTTATTTTACCGTTAACTATAGTAAATTAAAACAGGCACTAATTTACTATACACAATAAGTTCTGGGATTTATTAATCTAAGTTTCTCAAATAAACAATTAATACCAAGTAATTTCTAAAACAATTAAATACACGATTAAAATAATAGAAATTACCAGACCGGTACGGAGGATGTTACACCAGAAGGTTGCAGGGTTCGGAGAACCAACTCACGGAATTACATCCGACACACTTACGAAATTACATCCGCTATACTAGTTCGATTACACGAACGTATCATACTTGCTAGACTCAGGTGAGTCTTACAGCCCCACTTTTTGCTGTTTTACTATTGGGGTGAGATACTTTGCTTTGTTTTACGCATAAACACAATACTGAACTACTTTTACTACTTTTACACACATTGCATGAGTATATTTTAATCCACTGAAAGCCTCCTATCGTAAGTTGTTAGTTATGGACTTAAGCGCGAGTACTAGTAAATTGATCCATTTAGGACTGACAATCCCTGCCTGGGGTAGTAGCGCTACCATGGATTTCACCGTAGAAACAGGCAACTAGTATTTGTTACATATGATTGATTCTGGATTGCACTCACGGGGTACATTATACGGTACTTGGTTGTACCTTACTTACACACTTTTAAGCTTCAACTTATGAGCTCATGGCAACTGTGATGACCGACTGATTTACTTATTTATTTACTTTGCTTGAATGCAAACTGGTACAACTTGTGGTTCATGACGATTACTTTACTACTAAACCTGTAAGCTTCACCAACCTTTGGTTGACCCTTTTTAGCATTGTATCTCAGGTTCACAGCAGCAGTAGGATTGCACACCCACAGGATTGATAGCTCGAGTCGCATGCATACAAACTTTTGGAGATTCTTTTGCATTACTTTTTGTAATATCAGTTATGTATTAGAATCTCTAGGAAATTACTTACGAACTCGCAGCTGATGTTTACATTTGGATAGTATTGTAATATTTTTGGTACTATTTTACAAACGTTGCATATAGATGTTGTTTGCTTTATCTTTGTGCTATGATTACTTAATTAGTCGCGCCCCGACCCGAACCACTTCCGCTGTACAAATTTGGGGGTGCGACAAGAGTCTAGTTTCTGATCCAAGTGATTTCGTGTCAAAATATTGAGATTTGGTCAGTCAAAAGTGAATTACAAGTAAAGTGGTCAAAGCTGAGTTTTCGGCTTATATTTTTGGGTCTGTTTTGAAGTGTTTAAACGTATGATAAACTTTGAGTTAGGTCTTGAAACTTTTTCTGGAACAACCTTAATGTGTCAACTGATTTGCGTACAAAGATTGGAATTTTTACAAGTCTTCAACTGTAGTAACTTTTATAAAATATTTAATGGGTCAGAATCGTATTTTCTGCGTATAAGTTATTTCGGAAAATTTCTAAAAATAGTAAGTCAGCGAGATAAATTTTAAGAAAATTATTTAAGTTCTAAACACCTTAAAGAGTCCGTGGTTAAAGTTTGGAGGTCTAATAAAATCATTTGATAGTGATTCAAGGTAATCAAAGTAAAACTTAAATTCGCAAGTCAAACCTTAAGTCAATGATGGGTACTAAATGCTTAGTTCACATGAAGGAAGCTCGATATTTTGTTTATCCGTGAAACGGGGACTTAGGAGAGAACTTCAGAACTTGTAAACGGTACATCAAAATAGGGTACAACGGAAAGGCCTTTAGCCTTGTCTAGATTGTAACCTAAGTATATGCATATGTGTTTGTAGATCATCATACAGTTTAATTCGGGAACACGTACTTGCTTTGCTTTTCAAGGTGAGTTTCGTGGCCCCGTTTTCTTACATTTTTATTTAAGGGAAAAGTATGCTCATTTGTTTTCAATATGTTCAAGCTGTGTAACTTAACTGCTTTCAATTTTTGGACGATATGATTGATTTGTTGACACTGTGGACTATGTGCTGAATATGTGAGATCTATATTTCATGAGTTACATTATATCGTGAGTTGCATTATTACGCGAGTTACATTCATTCATATGTCTTACACATGTGGAATTTAGTTCCACCGCTGAGGTAAGATGGTTCAGGCAAATATTCAAATGGTCATTGCACATGTGGGATGTAGTTCCACCGCTGAGGCAATGACAACGTTTAGTTGATCAAGGGGAGAGAGAGAGAATGAGGTTTGAGGGATTCAATGTAATCAAGTTCACTTATGTGTGCATTTCATATCATTCGTCCTACTACTATATCAATATATATATATATATATATATATATATATATATATATATATATATATATATATATATATCTTATACGCAACAAACCTGTTTATTTGTGTCTAGTGTAAACCTGCGAAATTCACCAACCTTTTGGGTTGACCTTTTTGAGCATATCTTTTCAGGTAACACTAGTGCTGCTAAGGAGGAGACCAAGAAACTTAGTGGACCGTTAGGTTGCATTAAGAGAATCTATTGGTGAAACGTTAATCATTTACTTATGTTATTTTAATTGGGAAGACGTGTTTTGCCTTAGTTACTTTGGATTTAAATAAGGATATTTGTTTGTTTGTGAGACATGTTCATTGCTGAGGTGTATGTCTATGGCACGAACCGCTATTCGTGCCAGATGATGTCACAATGCATTGAGTTTAATTTCATTTAAGGATTTCTATATATTGATGTGTTGTGATATAATCGTGGTTGCATTCTGTTGTTTCTGCTTTAGACGGGGTGTGACATTCGTCTCGTTCCGACCTTTCCGTCTATAATTGATATGTTTCGTAACTCCTTACGGTTAAAAAGTTATGCCATAGTTTGATTCCATTAAAGTTTAATAATGATAGTATATAAGATTTAATTATATATGTAGGGGTATGTTAGTAATTTCAAGTAGATTTTTCAAATATTAATAATAATCTTAGGGGTAAATTAGTAAATGTCATCTAAAAAAAATATTGAAATGCATTATATATTAGTATAGATAGATATAGAAAAAACTTTAATTAATTAGAATTTAATGTCATATGTTTAATACTTTAAAGTTTAATAATGATCATATTAATGTGATTTTAATAGATGTTGGGGTATGTTAATAATTTCAAGTAGGTTTTTCAAATATTAGTAATAATGTTATGGGTAAATTAGTAATTTCCCTCTTAAAAAAACATCACAAATGTATTTTATATATATATATATATATATATATATATATATATATATATATATATATATATATATATATATATGTATATATTGTCTGAAATTGTAATTAGCAATTATTTTCAATGTTTATACATATTATTTCCCACCGCTAATATTTTGTTTTTGCCTTTTCGTTTTACTAGGTTGGAACTTTTAAAAGAAATCGTATTCTTTATTGTTCTACTAGTCCTACAACCCGTGTATACACACGGCCCGATGAATTTTTATTATTATTTCATAAATATTCTTATATTATATGTGATAAGTTAGAACGTTTTTATGAGGGGAGCTGATAAATACAACATTTAAATTGTTTCATACATCAAAAACATGCTTTTGCATACTTGTACAGTAAGCTAAAACTGTTGTACTGTGTGGTGCATGAAACAATTTTAATGCTGAATTTATCAACTCCCTTTTATGAGTTAAGATGTATGTAATATTGTTTGGGTTTTGAATATTTTAGGTACTCATTAAAATAAAGGGTGTATGTAGTAAATATTCAACGGTAAGCATTTTAGAAGATGAACTTGAAAAGAGTAGAGAAATGTTTTTTTTTTTTTATTAGGGAAGGGGATATATATTTGTCCAATACGGGTTCTAATTAAGTTATAAATTAAATTAACAATAAAAAATGATAAGATTGCTAAAGTTAAGTATTTGTTGACGAAGGCTTGAAACCTCATGAAAGTCGTTGCTTTCTTAAACTAATTAAATTAAAAATAAATTAAATATAAATAAAATAATAACACTAAATTCTGATTTGGTTAATTGGACTTCAATTTTGAAACTGGATGCTCTAAGTCAGCTTGATGTATGTATCCACTAGATTTCAAACCCGTGTATAGGGGCCGCTGAAAGTGTATTTTTTTTAAGTATACAAATAATGTATATGATAAAGTTCTAACATTTTATATGAACTGGAATGATAACCATGAAATTTGAAACTAAATTACTTATAGTAATATGTGTATACATCATCATGGATAAACATATCCATTCTTTTTCTATCGTGAAATCCGCATGCCTCACAAAAGTTCGACGAAAACAAAATGGTTTTATAATTAATGTCGCTTATGAAATACCGCATGCCTCACAAAAGATTGTATGGATGTTTGCTAGTTGCTAATGCTCGAGTTTAGTGATTGTGCAATTTCGTATATTCATAATGGTACCAAGTTATTATAATGCATTTGATTAGGCAATTGTCATGAATATTTAATTAAGTATATACATATATGCAATTTGAGTGGTTTTTGTTTAAAAATTGCAATTTAGGTTTATGAAATTGGTTGTTGCGGTAGTTTTAGGCTAAACCTTTATGGTGGATTATTCAATTTTAAGCCGAAATGCTGCCGAAATTTTTAGTAACCTTTTTGCATTAACTGCTTATTTAGTATTATTAACAATTGTTTTGTTTAGCAGTTATCATGTCTAACAGGAGAGCACGAGGAGGTGAAGCTTTGGGAAACCCGTTGATTAGAGCCCATAGATATCTCACTTTTCATGGGGCGTATTCTGAGACCGCCAGGGTGCAGTTTAGAGATCGTCTGGCTTCTAATATTGGCCAGTCAATTGAGGTTTTTGATGCTGTTAACTGGAATGTTTTGGAGCATGTAATTGTTAGAGAGGGGTTCACTAATGGTGCTGAGGCCATTAGGAATTTACTTGCTATTCCATATGTACTAGAGGATGGAAACATTGGATTTGTTTCCTATGCTTGGTCCCGGTTATTCAGTATCAGGGAGGATATCTACAGAGAGCTGGTTGTTGAGTTTTATAGCACTTTTAGGTTTGAGTCCAGGTCGACTCAATGGACTGAGAACTCCATTTTCTTCCAGCTAGGGGGATAGCCTAGACAGATGACTTTGGTTCAGTTTGCTTTGGGATTGGGGCTTTATGAGCCCAATGAGCTGGATAACCCTCACTTTTTAAACCACATTTCTGCAGGTGCTGTGCAGAAGCTCACTGACTTGGAAGTTGAGCAGGAGTGGCAGTTTATTTCCCAGGGTAATTATGGCAGTTCGACACCTTCTTACACGCGTATTCGAGATCCTCGTTATCGACTCAGGCCCCTCCTTGCGACCAACAATGGTGTAAGTCAACAATCCGTGAATGAGTCGATGACGAGGATCTCGAATACGCGTGTAAGAAGGTGTCGAACTGCCATAATTACCCTGGGCAATAAACTGCCACTCCTGCTCAACTTCCAAGTCAGTGAGCTTCTTCACAGCACCTGCAGAAATGTGGTTTAAAAAGTGAGGGTTATCCAGCTCATTGGGCTCATAAAGCCCCAATCCCAAAGCAAACTGAACCAAAGTCATCTGTCTAGGCTGTCCCCCTAGCTGGAAGAAAATGGAGTTCTCAGTCCATTGAGTCGACCTGGACTCAAACCTAAAAGTGCTATAAAACTCAACAACCAGCTCTCTGTAGATATCCTCCCTGATACTGAATAACCGGGACCAAGCATAGGAAACAAATCCAATGTTTCCATCCTCTAGTACATATGGAATAGCAAGTAAATTCCTAATGGCCTCAGCACCATTAGTGAACCCCTCTCTAGCAATTACATGCTCCAAAACATTCCAGTTAAC
Organism: Helichrysum umbraculigerum; assembly: GCA_949592205.1. NCBI lineage: Eukaryota > Viridiplantae > Streptophyta > Magnoliopsida > Asterales > Asteraceae > Helichrysum > Helichrysum umbraculigerum. The sequence continues at coordinate 146,311,941 of CATIUR010000003.1, read as the reverse complement.
AGCATCAAAAACCTCAATTGACTGGCCAATATTAGAAGCCAGACGATCTCTAAACTGCACCCTGGCGGTCTCAGAATACGCCCCATGAAAAGTGAGATATCTATGGGCTCTAATCAACGGGTTTCCAAAGCTTCACCTCCTCGTGCTCTCCTGTTAGACATGATAACTGCTAAACAAAACAATTGTTAATAATACTAAATAAGCAGTTAATGCAAAAAGGTTACTAAAAATTTCGGCAACATTTCGGCTTAAAATTGAATAATCCACCATAAAGGTTTAGCCTAAAACTACCGCAACAACCAATTTCATAAACCTAAATTGCAATTTTTAAACAAAAACCACTCAAATTGCATATATGTATATACTTAATTAAATATTCATGACAATTGCCTAATCAAATGCATTATAATAACTTGGTACCATTATGAATATACGAAATTACACAATCACTAAACTCGAGCATTAGCAACTAGCAAACATCCATACAATCTCAAAATGAATTATCATAACACAATTAATCAAAATAACAATTTTTCACATAACCGTAATCACAAACACTTGTGTACCAAACAAATATTTGCATTAATCATCATGTGGTCAGAAAATTAATAAGCACTAAATTAAAACATTTTGCACATTTGAGCATAACTCATATAGTAACATTTCATCATTACTAACGGATAATTCGATTAACTTAATATATGTAACATATTAGAAAAACGAGCATGACATTGCAATGTATATATCAAATAGAACATAGATCAATCAAAACATGCCAATCATCATACCTACATTCGAAATACCCAAAATTCTATCATAAACCCTAACTTCCAAACGAGTGATTTAACCAACGAAAATGAAAACGGGAAGTTATACCTTGTAGAGGAAAGTGCGTGTAACACGAATACGTAAAAATGGAGATGAATGCGTGCCCGGAAGTGGTTATTTGGTGGTGTGGGGGTTAGAGCCGTAGGTGGTGAAAAATGGGGTTTTAGGTTTGAAAATGGGGAAGAAAAGGGACTGCTGGCGGTTTTCTGCATTTTTTATCCATACGGCGTATGGATTCCATACGGCGTATGGATTAAGCAGGCCCAAGTCAAACTCATTAAACCCAGTCAGCGACCCAGCCCAGTGGCCCAACCAATCCATACGGCGTATGGATTGAAAAATCAGAGTTTTTCAAAATACGATTTTCAAACCCATTTTTAACCCAAACTCATCACTAATTTTACATAATTAAATCTCAAACCTGGAGGATAATCACGACTTCAAAATCTTCACAATTCCACACTATAAAATAAATAACAATAATTAACAATCTTCAAATAACATAACATTCAAAATAAATACTTAATATTCAAATCACACAATAAAAAAAAAAACTAAAATCCAAAACAACGGAAAGTCTAACATAATCCAAAATAAACCAAAATGTTAGAAACAATCCAATAGCATAAGAAACAAAAGAAATGATTAGAATCACTGCTTAGGATAGAGAGCAAGAAAATGCTCAGTGATTATGAGAATGACGTTAATGATCCCATGACCAAAACTTGGAAAATTTGCCAAAGTGCTCATTAACCACAGGAAGCAGATAAATTAAATCCCAGCTAATCTTCATTACTAACTTAGTTACATCTCCTTCTTCATCCCACACTTCATCATTACCAACTAACTTAACCTCTCGCTCCGGACTGTCATCCTCAAGCTCACCAATAAATTTTAAACATGACTCTCCAATCTGATGATGCTTGCTCATCAGTGGAGTTTCCTTCAAACTTCTAACTAAGCTTTCAATCTCACCCAAAACTTGCTCTTGAAGCCTGTTGAAACCCAAACCTGAACTCCTGAATATCTCAACAAATCTCATGTAGATTTCCACCATTCCATAGTGGAAATGTTCCTTTTGGTACAGAATCTTAGTCTCATCCACTAACTCTCTCATATTCGCCACTAGATAAGTTGCTAAATCAATTTCATCAATTGGGTGAATAAAATCCGGGCGTGGTCTTCCTTCTTCTTCCTTAGCAAGACGATCTAACTGTTCAACCATTCTATTCATGTGATAGTGAATAGTGTTACTCACTACAAAACAATGAGGTGTCTCATCCTTAAGATGATCATCTACTTTTAACAATTGAACCAGATCCTTTAAACCAGCTAAAAATTCCTTATCAGCTTCGGAAGTTGGACGACCTGTTAACTCATACAAAGCTTTAATCATACGATTAAGACATGCGGCCTGTTTAGCTGAATAAGGAAACGAATGTTGTCTTAAAATTTCATAAACCTCAACATATCGCCTCTTTTGATTGGCGAAGAATACTTTCTCCTCTTCGATCCTTAAGGTTATTGATTCCTCAAAATCTAAAAGATCATCCAAAAACTGCTGAGAATCCCCAAATTGTCTTTCCACTTCTGCACTATCTAGTAAGTTCTGTACTAGTGCCAGTTGATAGTCGGAGAAATAAACAGAGGATATCCTGATTAGTTCAGCTGTAAAAGGAATGTCCCATCTCACATTCGCAATTGCACCCAATAATTCTTCACATGACGATGCTGGAATTTCACTTTCTACTCTTGACTCCAAACTCTCAGAATCATAAATACCAACCAAATCGTAATTATTAGAATCACTTTCGAAGCTCCTTGCCATTGGATAAACCTAATAAAAAATAAATCTGGAAATACAAAACACCACTAACGAAAAACAAGTTAGTTCACACTAAATAATATTTTTAAATAACATGTACAATATTAAAATAAATGGAACTCCAACCGGCGGACGGATTCCCATCCGTCGGTTGAAACTAAAACCCCAAAAGTTTAACCAATTAAAGGATAATTAGTTTCAACCAATGAATTAATGAAAACATGTTACACAATTACTTAATTTAGTTTAAACAACTTTACAAACTTATTTGTTTAATAAAATTATTTTAGAAATCAAAGTTTACAAATCACTAACTCCTATTTAAATAATCACAACCGCTTCCCCGGCAGCGGCGCCAAAAACTTGATGTCGCTTATGAAAGCGCGTCTTGTTTTACAATTTATAAATAGAAATACCTAATAAATACTTTCAAGCAACCAGGCAATAATATCCGATCAATTGTAAATATAGATTTGGTAAGTCAGATTCGAACACAGGGAATGGTGGAATATTTAAAATAGAATTTACAATTAACTAGAAAGCAGTAAATATGGGGGGCGTTTTAGTTCCGTACGAACAATTGTTTAGAAAACATTTAATTTAAAATAAACAAACTTAAATAAAACTTAAAATTAAAATAATAAATAAATAATACTCCGTAACAATTAATCCTAATTGGAAGGAATAAGTAATTGTATAATTAATGTCACTTAGATTCATATTTCCCGATTTATTACGTATTGATTATCTAATTGTGATTCTTTTAGATCAACTTAATACCAAATTCTTCAATGAATACTAAGTCGAATGTGAACTAGCCAACGTTTCGGGTCCAACTAATTCCTATAATATAGGGTCCAACATAAAACACTGGTTCCAATGTCACAAGATGATCAGTCAATTGTGTGCCTTTCTCTAAATTATGCATTAAACATTCACAACTCGTTATAATTAACTCTATGGTATGACTCAACAATACCCAATAATTAACTTATTGTCTTGCTCATCTTAAAGTAGATAATTATTGTATACTCGACCTATCAGACTCAACGTATTTAGTGATAGTCCAAAACCCTAAGGTAGTACTAGCAATAATCAATAATCTTAAAGGAACTCAATCTCATTAATATTATTAATCACGTGAAGCAACAATAATAACTAGTTACCAATAAACAAGTGTTCACGAGCAATATAACCGTTTTCAATTAAACAACTTAGTCAATACGCAATTATAATCGTTTGATAATCATAATCTAAGTTCAATCAACTACACAATCACTTTGGATATTCAACTCATCATCAAAACAATATATATCAGATTCAATAAATCAAATTCTTCAATGAAATAAAGAAACGAAAATATACCGAATCGATTAACGACGAACTATGAAAGATTAGAACGAATTATCCTCGATCTTTAGCTTCCGTACCTCCAAACTACTCCTATTTTACGAAATATAAACCCTACAGACGTATTTTATCTACTGGAAACGAAAAACCAATAAAAACTATCGTTTTAGGGTTAAAACTGCGTTTTTATACTTTCTGGAATTTTGATCCATACGGCGTATGGATTTCCATACGTCGTATGAATCGATTTCAAGCCCAGCCCATGTCCGCGTAACTTGGGTCTCCACTGCAGCAATCCATACGGCGTATGGATTTCCATACGGCGTATGGATGAGATTCTCAGCCGATTTCTTGACTTTTCTTCATTTCTTCTTTTCTTCAACTTCGGCTTTACTTTATTCTTCAAATACGCATCATTTAGCTCTTTTATTGACTGTTTTCCTCTCCTTTCTTCATAAACGCTCTATTTCCACATCTAATTGCAGATATGAACGTAATCAATATCTATTCTTAACAAAATGCAATAAAAACATTCAAGAATAGGGGTAAAATACTACTGAAATATAGTACTTTTGAGCGTTTATCATTGTTAATATGAGGATAGCATCTCGTCAAAGCTATTTTTTTTAATCATCAAATTAAATTTTTATATGATAATAGTCTTATTGTATTACGAATGCCTATTTGAATATAGATACGATATGTTCTCCATAAGTTATCTTAATCAGTTTTTTACATAATAAACAACTAATGATTTATGATGTTACTAAATCCTATAAATTAGTTAATTAGACCAACTTGAGTAATTTTATTGGTTAATTAGATTTTTGATGACATCATCAAACGTTTCATATATTATATTTAGAAGATTTAGATTTATTTAAGATTAAGATTAACTTATCTTAGTTCCAAACCCATGATTATCATCATACGTTGTTGATAAGTTGATATATATTGAAAAAAGAAGATTAATTTAAAAAGTATTTGATGAGTTTTATCAAAGGATGAGTCCTATGTACCATGCTAATCATATACAGATTCTTCAATTACGAATAATTTTTCTTTTATAATTTTTTTAGTTGGTATAATTAAGGAAAATAAAGAGGTGTGATTGGTATGAATTTAGATATAATCTGTGAATATCTTTTGTATAGTTTATCATTAATTATTAAAATTATTAGTTTAAATATAAAACAGTAAATGAGGTAGTTTATTTAAGATAGGAACGTAGACGAAGATAAACTATTACAAAATTGTTCTTTTATTAAAATTAATTAAATTAAAATAAAGAAATGGATCAGAGGAGCAGCTCCTCTTAGAGGAGCAGGTAGGGCAGTCATCCCGCCAATAGCAGATTGCCACATGGCATTTGGTTCCCTCACCAGGAAACTATCAGGGACTGTTTCTGCACATTTTCAAAAGATTTGGAGCTGACCGCAAAATGTTGATAATATTAGACATTATACAGATTTCTACAAACATACACTACACACTTTTCTCTCTCTTTCCAAAAACACACACACTACACACACCTACCCGAACACACATAAAACCACCACTTTTGTTCCTCCTTCACCACCACCACCATCGATGCACCACCGTCACCACCTCCACCACAACCATCGCCGCACCGCCGTCACCACCTCCACCACAACTGTTGCTCCACCATCACCGTCACCACCACCATCTATTTCTTCTGCTCCGCCGTGCTTCCTTCGTCACCACCACCACCGTTGCTCCGCCTTCACCATAGCCGCCTCTTTATTGTGTTCATCGTCATTCCTTCCTCACCACCACCATCGCCGCTTCTCCGTCACCACCACCACCTCCGTTCCACTTTCACCGCTACCACCACCGTTAACACTACCACCACCTTCACTGCCACCTCATTCACCTTCACCATCCACCACCACTTTTACCATCACTATCCACCACCGCCGTCACTGTACACCAACACCTTCACCGTCATCATCCACCACCACCTTCAATATCTTGATCTCAAAATGTAGATCTAGATCTACTTTCAGATCTAGATCTGAAAAAGTAGATCTAGATCTACCTTTTTACATCTAGATCTAAAAAGTGGACATGGAAAATATTACTGCATTTTACGTGTCACTTACTGCATTTTAGATCTACTTTTAAAAAAGTAGATCTTGAAGAAATCACTGCTTATTAGGATAATTCTACTGCATTTTACGTTTCATCAACTGCATTTTACGATTATGTTACTGTATTTTATGTTTAAAGTGATAGAAAAGCGATCTGAAAGAGTAGATCTGGGGAAACATTTATTGCATTTTACATTTAACTTACTGCATTTTACGTTAAGTGGTAGAAAACTGATATGAAAAGTAGATCTTGAAAATTCACTGCATTATACGTTTAAGTTATTGCATTTTAAGTTTTAAGGTGGTGGAAAACTAATATATAATAATAGATCTTGAAAATATCAATTTTCACTGCATTTTATGTTTTTTACTGGAGGGTGTATGTGGCGTACAAGACTTTGCAGTCGTCGGGGCAGTTGCACACGTGGAAAATAGATTCCATTTTCTCGAACCATCGAATTAATCCGATAGCTCCTTCAGTACCAACGAAGTTTGGTGGTTCGCACCTCAGGAAATCCCTAAAAGTGCAAGGCTTTACTTGGTTCTGAGCAGCTAAGGTCGCAGTCACTGCTTGATTAATGATTTGATCGTGCTCAGCTTGAGTGAAAGTTTGTCGTTTAGGAGGCATGATTCTTGAACAAGAATGAAACGACAAAGTGTGAGACCTTTATTCAAAGATTTTGATTATTACAGTGACATGAATAGTAAACTTGAGTTCTTAAATGAGTGATACGGGATCCCATGATCCTTGATGTTGAAGTTTTGATATCGCGTGTGGCAGTCATATTTCTGCCCTTTTTGTGGTGTTGTCACAACAGTTTAAGTATCTGTTGTCGAGTTAACCTTGGTTAAATTGTCCTGTTTCCATGTTTTTCGAGAGTTGTGACCAATTAGGTTGTAGTTTTGATGAATAGTCGTAATAATGACTAAATCGTGTTTTAATGTAGTCAACCAGACTATGTTGTTGTGAGTAGTCCCACGGACTATAGTGTAGTACTATGATACTATACGGCCAATCACGCCGGTGAATGTGACACCTACATTGCCCTATGTGGTGTTGAAGCGGGGTCTCCCAACACAACCCATGTGTGTGGTGACATCGTGTATTTATCGATTGAGGCATTACATGCCTTAGTAGTCGTGGTGTGGCACTTCGTGCCCAGTAAGGTAATCGCGTATGCGTATAAGTGTATAAGTGCGTATAGCGAGTGTTCATACGCACAGAAATCGAGTGGAACACCTCGTGTCCAGTAGAGTAGTCGTATATACATATATAGTGTACACGTAACTATTCAAGTATACGTGCGTAATAAAAGTCAGGTGTGACATCTCGTGCCCAGTTAAGTAAGTGTATATGTATATATGTAAGTCGTACATGCAACTATAACAAGTCTACATGCATAATTGAAGTAGCACCTAATGCTATAATGCAGTGCTATCAGCACAGTAATTGAAATACTAATGTTTTATAATTGTAGTACCAAAGTACCATGAAACGCAGCACCACGTGCTGTAATGAAGTGCCCGCGGCATTGAAATTGTAGTACCCATGTACTATGAGTGTGGCATCAACATGCCATGATTGTAGTATCGACGTACTGTGAAGGTTGCACTAACGTGCTCAAGTTGTGGTATCAACATACCTTGAAATCGTAGCACTACGTGCCATGTGTTGTTCGATTGTAGCCCTAAGGCCGAATATGCGTTAAAGTTATGTGATTTCCCAAATGTAGCACAATGCTAGAATGTGAGTGCCAAGGCACTGAGGTATTTAATCAATTGATCCAAATGATCAAGTTGTGCTTGATACCAATCTGTAACACCCTCAAATTTCGGTTTGCGGAAGCTGTCGGGTCGGGTGTTACTAAATCAAATATCACAGCATAAGATACATAATGAACGACTCTAAATGAGACGTTTGAAAATGGTTATACATTTCGTAAATAAAAATGTTTACAACGTTATAAGTTTAACAACAAATTCCAAATACATAATTGGAAAATATGAAAGTAAATGTAGAGTTGTCCCATATGTTTGAAATCATGCGACTCGAGCTAACATAATCTTGTAGTAATCCTAATCCTACTGGGCACCTGAGAACACATGCTAAAACAGGTCAGCTATAAAGCTGGTGAGTTCATAGGTTTGTAAGTTGAATACATAAAGTATAAATCTTGTATGTTTTGAGAAATTGTTCAGAATCCACGATTCTGATTTGTAGCAAATTGTAGTTGTAATTACCAATGTGTAATTCGAAAGTTTAGGTATCTAATACCTAAGCAATTGTAGTCCGTACCTAAGTACACAATAATTGAGGCATACCGAGCCTGAATACCTATCTGGTATGAGTAAGTGTATAACGGGAGGCAATACCTGCCTAAGTTGTAACCAAATAACTGTATGACCACGTCATATGATAGTAAGTAACTGTAGTCCCGCAGAACTATGATTTAATATATGAGGTGTTGCATCCAGCAACAAGTGATTGTAGATCCGCAGATCTATGTTTGAACGTTTAGCGTGTCCGTTTACCCGATTAGCATAAGCTAACCCGGACATGAATTGAGCTAACGGCCTCGCGTGGCAGCACCACCGATCCGTTAACTTATTGTGAATCCCGAGTATCACTCGCTGATCCATTGATTGAAATTTCGTCCACTGCAATACCGTGGTTTCGTTTTGTGCCCACTTTACCGTGGCATCGTTTGGTGCCCGCTGCAATACCGCAGCATCATTTTTGGAATTGCTCGCAGCAATTTGTGATTGAGCCGGCAGTACAACGACATGCCCGACTAAGTTGTTTGAGAGCCAGCAGTACTCGACATGCCTGACTAAGTAGATCGTATAATAGTATGTAGATATTCATCAGGTGACACCCCCACGGTTGGATTACATCCTGGGCCGGGGGACCATCCCTGGTTGGATTACATCCTGAGCCAGAGTCGTCACCAGTTGAGTAGTATGGATATAAGAAGTCTGTACTAACTTGTGATAATATTGTATACTCCTAGCCTAAAGCCTAGAAAGTATATATAACGGAGTCTTGGGAAAATGTTCACTTAAGTTCGGTTCCCATTCTAGTGATAATGAAGTGTGTTGACAGTTTTAGTTCTTAAAGAATAACTAAACTTGTAACAGTACAGATGTTGTTCAGTGTCGGTAGAACTAACTAGTTCTAATGTATTCAATGATATTGTCCCGTGACAATATGGCCAAAAGATTGTGATAACTAAATCAAGTTATGTGTTGGTAATCGTTTCCAACGACCTAACCGGGTACGATTGTAACCTATCTAGGTTAAGTATTGATATTGTTCTAAAACAATATTGCGGGTGTAATTCCTAAGTATTACACATTTCGTATTACATACAGTAATATAAATAGTTGTAAATTATAAACGATTGTTAATATGATTTGAAAACAGCAATTGAGCATGTGTTTCACCCCGAAAATAGTAAAACAGTTGAAAGGGTGGGGCTATGAAACTCACCTGTGAGTTGTTAACGTTACGATGATACGCGCGTCGTCCAAATGGTAACCTTCTAGTGTCCTAAACACGTGAGGTTGTATAAGTACGAGATCAAATAGTCTGACCAAGTAAGTCGTTCGAATGTTTGTTTGTCGCTTGGTTTTAAAGACCGTGTACGGGGGTTCGGGGGCAGCGCCCCTGATAGCGGGGTCCAAGGGGTGGCAACCCCTGGCGGGGTCCAAGGGGCAGAGCCCCTGGCTGGGGTCGAGCTGCCAGGTCAGCTTGGAAATTTTTTATTTCTACTACTTTGCTTTAAAGAAAACGCATTCGAAATCCAAATTCGGGTAAAATCGAGTGGTAAAATTTGGTTGTCAATACTTAGTGAAAAACATAGGTTTTTAAGGTTCTGCGACGTCAGATGCGACGTCAGATGCGACGTCAACTGCGACGTCAGATGCGACGTCAACTGCGACGTCAGATGCGACGTAGGGTCTTGCGTCGCTATGTGCGACGTCGCACTTTAATGCGACATTGCGTGTTACGTCGCAATGTGCGACGTTTAAGATTTACTGCGACGTAGGGTGTTACGTCGCATCATGCGACGTTGAGATGTTTTTGCGACGTTGGCTGCGACGTCGGCTGCGACGTCGCAGCACTGTTTTTGGTCCCTGCGACGTAGCAGACTGTTCGCCGGAGTTTGAGTCGGAAACGAGTTTTCCAGCCTCCGTTGAGTCCGATTCTTTTACCCAACCCATAATTAAGTATTTTAAGCTTATCTAAACCGCAAACAAGCAAAATAACAAAGTTTTGAGAGATTTCGAGAATTGTCGGAAACTTACAAATTCGCGCGAGGAGAATCTGAAAAGATAGGATTGTAGATCGTTGCGTGGTGATCGTTTTTCCCTAAAGGAGCTTTGAGATTGGAGGTCGTTTGACGGTGGTTTTTGGCGGATTATGGTGGCGGTGGTGTGGTGGTAGGTTGTAGAGAGAGAGATGAGAGAAAAGTTGAGAGGAGAGAGAGAGTGAAATGTGGTGAATGAGAAAGAATGAGGAGGGATTTGGGTTTTTATTTGAACTCAGATCCCTAACTCGTGTACTGTGGTCTCCAACCACAGTACAAAATGTCCGTGATTTTATACCTGATTAAAATGTAGATTTATTACTTTAAATCTATAATTTGGTTATGTTATTTTGTAAGTATTTTTTAATAAAAATATTTCACTTGAACTATAAAATGTAATTATTCAAAGTTTAAAATCGGCGCGAAATTTGACTTTTTGACCGGGTGTTACAGGTTTTTATTATTTTAATATTGAAATGGACATAAATGAGAATTTATATGTTTTTTTTGGATATATATGTAATATGGAACTTTGATTGGATATATATGTAATTTTGAAGATTTATAGGGATATATATGAAATTTTCCCATAATATTTTTACTGCATTTTAATACATTTTACTGCATTTTATACCATTAGTTGCATTTGCTTCAATATGTTGGATTTTACTGCATGTCGTTTCTACTGCACTTTACTACCTTTTACTGCATTTTATAAAGAAAAACCGTATATTTCTATTTACTAATATGCGGTGAATGCTTTTGGTGTCCATACATTATCCTTATATTTAATGTATTATTTTTAAAGAAACAGTATAAAAATCTTAAAATATAAATGTATTAATTTACTTGAATGCAGTATAACAACATATAATGATGTACAAGTGTTTTTTTGACTTATACTTTTAGTGTGATATAGTTTTTTTTTTTACTACAGGTATGGAATGTTATTTGTACCATTTACCGTCATTGGTAATCATAACCTGTGTGTTGCGTTTGGTTTGTGATTACTAACTAAAGAAACTGAAGTATACTACAAGTGGCTTCTTGAACCGTATACAATACAACAGAAGAAACATTCGTATGTTATCTAAAATATGCAAAGAAAACGAGTTTTATTGCTAAGAAATGTTCATCTTGGAGGCCAAACAAGTTGCCAAATTCTAAAAAATAAGTATTCATATGTAATAAAGTAGGATCAAAGTATGTGAAAAGGTACAAACTAAAGGCGAATACACAAGCAGTTGTTACTTCAGAATAAGGTGGGCAAAAAAAGATATCACGTTCAAGGGAAACAAGTACCTAAAAGATTGGGTGTGATGCTAAATTTTATATTTGTTGAGAGAGACAACCATCAACTTCTCAACAAAAAAAAAAAGATGAATTTTGCGAAGAGAACATGTAGTTTAGAATACATGAAAGAACAATTCTTGTCTCGAGTGTCTACCATTAACATTGGACTTGAAGGGATTGAAACATTTAAAATAGAGCAACATATATACAAAATGCAATAAACAAATATAAGTAACTTTTGATTTCAGGTATAAATCAAGGTTAACAACTACTTAAAATGCTAAAAAAATATAAAATGTAGTAACAATATAAAAAATGCAGTAAATAAGTTGTAGCATAACTCACATGAATTGCAATAGCGTAAAATGCAGTACAAGAAATGTAAAATGCAGTGGAAGAAATATAAATGCAGTAGGTTTTTATCAGAACTACTTTTCAAATCTATTGTTTAGATCTAGATGTGGATCTTATTAAGATTGAGTAACATTACAAAATGCAGGAACCATGAAAAAAACACCATAACACACAAACTTGCATAAAATTCATTTCACAAAATCAACACTGATATAGTATTTCCTAAATATTGTTTATACTTGCTAATATTCTAAAATTAATCAAAAAGTCTCTGGATCTAGCATTTTACTAAACACAACTCTTTTTGTAGTGTTTCTTCCTTTTGTATGTGCTCCTTTCTTCTTAACTTCAGCCTTCACGCTTTTCATTTTGGTTGACTTCTTATAAGCACTTTGTTTCACTTATGAATTACAAACATGATGACATACAAGAAATTTTAGGAAAGTGCAGGACATAAGTAATTGTAATAAATTCACTTCAAGTATAAAATAAAGTTTGAGGAAACACGTTAGAATGTTTCTTTACATCAAATAATTGAAAATGGAATACTTTAACATCATACAAAATACAGTCAGATAATAGTAAAACCTATTAAATGTAGTAAACTACATCAGGATGAAGTAAAACGCAAATACTGTGTTATTTTTACTGTTAAACTACTAAAATGCAGTTAGTAGCACAAAACACACAGTAAGAGAACTTCATTTTCTTTTTATCACTTTTCTAGAGTTTGTAGTGTAGCATATATGATTTTTAAAGCAAAGATAAAGTTGTAAAATGCAGTTAAACATATTTAAAATGAAGTTGAGTTTGTAATATTATTAACTTTCAATTTCAAGTTGAATCTACAAAATAAAATATCATAAACACATAAGAATCATCAAAATAACAAAATGAAATCTCATAAACACATAAAAAGCATGCAGGTTAAGTTTTGATGATCAATTTTTTTTCCAGATCTAACATATTTAAGATTAAAAACAAACTTATATCTAAATGACATACATACCTCTTGATACTGACTCAGCTTCATTGCTACCTTCAGACGACAAATTTACATGAATCCTTTCTTCTTTTTTGTTCGATTCAAACTTGTATCGTGTTCTATGCTGGCTTCTTCGTGTAGCTGGTCAACAAAAACGATTATTATTAGCAGAAAGAAACAACAAAGTAGTTACAAAAACGAAGAATAAACATATTTATAATCTATAAATCTTACAAGTTGCTTCATGTTTTGCTACTTTTAAACTAGAATTTGGTGTTTCAGATAACGACGCACATGATGCTTTTCTCGCAAAATCTAAAAATGAAGATGATCGTCGATGGTTTGTTGGACGGTTTTGTTGATGATCGGCGACTGTTTTGTTGATTATTCGGTATAATTTTTGTGATCTTGTTGATTTGTTTTTGTGAAATAGATGATTAGTGTGATGAAGATGGTGTTTGCTTGTTGCAGTAGAGAGAGGTAGGGAAAAAAAGCACAATAAATGAGATGTTGACCGTTCTGACCGAATAAGATTGATGGTGTCAAAAGGATTTACACATTTGGTCCCTTGACCATATTATTTGCAGTCTCGTCCCTGTTGACTGGATTCATCTTTGCCGTTGGAATGGAATGGACGGTGGGGATGAGCTCTGCCTTTGCTGCTCCTGTAACACCCCCATCCCCTCTGAACCAAACCCTTAAAATAAATATAATTTAATAATAATAAAATAATAATGAATAAAAAATAAATTAAATTAACAATAAATAATGTTGTAAGCCTATCAAAGTTATGAAACCCGTAAGTCATGCGTTGCTTTATTATATTAATAACTAGGTACTAGGTATTTAGTCCGTGCGATGCACGGCCATTTATAAAATACAATTGTATTAATTGGTAAGTTTAATATTGTTAATTAAAAAATACAATTTCATTGACAATGAAAATGATTAGTAACATAAATCAAACTATAATGAATGAGTTTGTATTTATTTTTTCAATCGTTGATACATCAAGTATAATGTAGTCTCTTCCTTTCTTAAGAGCAATTAGATTTAGGGCTTCTTCCCACTTCCCACGGTAACAACCATCAGTTGCAAAATTATGTTAAGTTTTAATACATTTGTTGAGTCATTGCATGCGATACATGACAATTAAAATAAATACAATTAATCATATGATTTTTTAGGTTTTTAATTGTATTAATATTGTTGAAAGTTTAAAATTTATTATTGAAACTCAATAGTAACATATACCAAAATGCAAAAAAAAAAAAAATCAATTCCATATATTTTATTAAAACTATTTTTCTTAAAACATGGTAATTGATGATGATAATATCAGGTAATTGCAATGAATCAGATATAGAAATTTGAAGTTTTTATAATAACATTGAATTATGACTTTTTACAAAATAGAGCGTAGTAGCTTGTTAATAATTATTAATTTTTAAGGTGAAAATGTTAGTAATTATGTATTTTTAAGAAAAAAATAAATTGATGATTTGACATGATTAGGAGAGTTTTAGAAAAAAAATAATGAGATGATGTGGTATTGCTAAAAAGAAATGAAAAATTTATGAATTTTTAAGAAAAAATTAGATTGATGATTTGGCATGATTAGTAGGGTTTTTGAAAAATAATATTGAATTATGACTTTTTAGAAAATAGAACGTTGTAGTTTGTTAATGAATATAAATTTTTAAGGTGAAAGTGTTAGTAATTATGAATTTTTAAGGAAAAAATAAATTGATGATTTGGCATGATTAGGAGAGTTTTAAGAAAAATGTAATGAGATGATGTGGCATGGTTAAAAAGAAAGAAAAAATTTATGAATTTTTAAGAAAAAATTATATTGATGATTTGACATGATTAGGAGGGTTTTTGAAAAAGGAAATGAGATGATGTGGCTTGGCTAAAAAGTAAGGAAAAATCTATGTTTTATAAATATAGATAGATTAGATTAAAAATAAATAATAATAATAATAATAATAATAATAAAATAATAAATACTAAATTCTGATTGGTTAATTAGACTTCAATTTTAAAATTGAATGCCTTAAACCCGCTTCCTATATTATATTTAAGATTAATATCCCATATTTTTATTTGAGCATTTTTATAATCTTACATTTTTATTTTTTATTGTGTAAAAGTTACATTCAAAATGCTATAAAATCGTTATTTTATAATACTAATTCAGGTAAAAAGGTAGAATGATCATTTTTGATATTACCCCCTAATATCAATTATTGAAGTGTTATGAATAGTAATTTTGCCTTTATAGTTTGTTTGTTATTTTGTATTATTTGTGGCATTAGTTATATTAGAGTCTAATGTCTTGATGGTTGTTATCTTAATTTTTAATCAAAATGTCATCTGTTCGATTCTCAACAATGAATTTTTTATCCATATTATTACTTTTGTCTTTTAGCATTAAATTTAAAGAAGCCATCAGATGGCTTGATGTTTGCTCTCACCACTGCACCGTCATTTCAAAATGTCCCTGGTATCACTCAATCTTCCCAATTACTCCATCTACAAAAGATTTCCATCTCTCTTATTGTTATTCAAAACCCTAATCACCATCTTCATTTTATATTTTCACCAAGCAAAATCAGTGGTCCGTAGCACCAAAACAGGTAAGATCGTTTTCAAATCTTTTCATTTATGATTTATCTTCTTCTTCTTTGCTCTGCCTCACTATTTCTCTTTCCAAACTTTAATCACCATTTCTTTTCTTCTTATTTATGCATAGCAAAATACAGGCTCTTGGCATCCGAAAATGTAAGTTCTTTCTCTAATATAATATAGATTTGTTATTTGGTCATGTGATGGGTTTTTGTTTTTCTAATTTCAACTCATAAAACCAATTATTTATTATCCCAAACAATCTGGATTCGGCAAAGCTATGTCGATTCATTAATATATTTTTTTTATTCTTTTTTTCATTTTGGGTTTGGAAAATGGCCATTACGTACAATTGGGTTTTGTTCTTGCTAATGTGTACAGATAGTGGGTATGAAAAACAGATTTTTCCTGGCGATACACTGATTTCATATTTTGTTTGGTATTTTTTCTATATATTAAAGGTTCTTCAAACTCCAATGAAACTCAAGAAGAGTATTCTGTCAACACTGGTAGGTATGAATGTATCTATAAAAGCTACAGTATTATATACTCCTTATTACTTAATAATAGTGGATCAATAAATAGTTTTATTTTCAGGAAATATCAAAGGAACTGAACGAGCTTAAACCTCTTTACAAGAGTGATGTCATTGAAGTTGGAATTTACCACAAATTCTACCTGGTATTCTAGCACTTAATGATTTTAGGATTATTATTTGTTCCTTACATTTTAATATTGTGCACTACTCTGATATTGTTTCTTGCAGTCAGACACTGTAGTTAATTCAATACATCTGAAAATCAAATGCTAAAATCTTATGACTCTAAGTATCTTGATATCTGAATTTATGAATTATAGATGCAAAAATATATCAATTGTTGGTATGCAATACACTTGGTTAACACCTTACTGATGGCCCTTAGTCCTTACCCAAATTTTCAGCACACTCACAATGGAGCTTAGTATATGAGATCAAATGGCTCAGAATTTGGATGTTAAGGCATATGAAAGCTTGCCAAGGCCAATGGTAGCCGTTGTTAGATCTTGCCAGGTTACATAGGCATATAAAGGTAATCTACCAATACATTTATGGAAAAAAAATTGTGTCCCATATATACTCGAATAAATACCATGCAATACTTGAAGTTCACCAATTATTATCCCCTAATATTAATTAGTGAACAACTATGAATAGTAATTTTTCTCAACTCTATTTACCATGTTATATTTAATAATTGAAAAGATCAATCTACTTTTTATGGTATAATGGTAAAAGCTCTCCCAGTACAGACTAATCACTCAATCAATTTAGTCTACTTCATCTCTATAAGCTAGAGTAAGGTTCAAATGAGTACACCAATTTTGAGTGAGAATGAGGGAACCAACAGATTTCTGCCATGTGTCACTTTATTCTCTCTCCTCCACACTTTATTCTCTCTCCTCCACATTTTTAAAAATTAAATATCTCACAAACGGTAAGTCGAAAAATCATGAAAATTGCACCATAAAATTCAGCGTTTTCTCCTCTTCGATTTGCCGTCCCTCAAGGCATACTTTTGACAATTTTTTTTTCTCATTTTTTGGTGGGTTTCACAAATTAGTAACACATGTGTTAGTGATTAGTTGTACATTTAATTTGTGGTTAAGGTTAGGGTTTAGGGTTAGGTTTAGGGTTTGGTAGGGTTTATGGTTTAGGGTTTACAAGGGTTTAGGGTTTAGAAGGGGTTCAAGGTTTAGGGTTTAGAAAGATTTAGGGTTTAGCGTTTTGTAAAGCGTTTAGGGTTTAGGGTTTGGGGTTTAGGGGTTAGGGTTTAGGGTTTAGGGTTTGAGGTTTGGGGTTTCGGGGAGAAACCCCAAACCTCAAACCCTAAACCCTAACCCCTAACCCCTAAACCCCAAACCCTAAACGCAACACTTTAACACATGTGTTAGTAATTGTGAAACCCACCAAAAAAATGAAAAAAAAAAAAACTTTTCGAAAGTATGTCTTGAGGGACGGCAAATCGAAGAGGAGAAAACGACTAATTTAATGGTGCAATTTTCATAATTTTTCGATTTGTCGTTTGTGAGATAATTGATGTTGGGGGTAAATGGGTTTTGTACATGTGAAACATTCTCTTTGTACACATGGCTTGATATCATTGGTTCTCTCATTCTCACACAAATTCCTATTCTCATTTGAACCCTACCCCTATAAGCTAATCTCTCCCTTGATATTTTCTCAATGTCTCTTTTTATTTCATCTAAATATTCTTCTAACTCTAATGGCTGTTTATGTTTCTTATTTCTCCAGGAAAACTTTTACCATCAGAGAATGTAAGCCTTTCCCCTAATACATTATAAAGATATCTTACTTTGGGATTTGTAATATGCAATGATATTGTTTATATTTTTTCCTTTTGGTTTAATCTCACTATTGTTGTTCAAGCCCTAATAATTATTTCAGCCCAGCCTTCAACCATAAAAGAGGTAACCTTTCTCTCAACTGCATTACCAACTGCATTACAAAGATATTATAGTTTGTGAGTTGGTTTTGTGATGGATTTTACAACTTCTAATTTCATATACTCAATGGCCTATATATTTATTTTGTTGTTACATAAAAACACTAAATTCGTTTGTTGGAAATTAAAAGTTTTATATGAAGACACGTATAATTGTTACGGATTTGTTTTTATTTTATTTTTTTATGAAATTCACTTTGATTCAGATAGCCAAATACGGTGTACTTATTTAGAAGAGTTGTTTGTTGATGGGGTCACATGTCATGTAATGAGCCATTTGTTTCGTATCCACATTTTTTTATGAGTAAAAACATATATATCGGCATTTGAAAAGTACACAACCATGTCTTCACAAGTACACATTGACATAATGTTCAAATCGGATCTGCTCCTTTTTGCAAGATGTAATGTTGGCCCCAAATCCCAATTTATATATTTATGAAGCACTGCATTTACACTTATATGCAGCTTTTTAAGTCCATCCGAGCTTTTAATTAACAATACACCAAACATGTGAAGGGTATACATTTGCGTCTTTACACATGTATCTATTATAACTTACATATGGCTCAATAGCGGATGAGTCTATTATTTTATTTCAGTAAAATGTCAACGAAACTGAACGAACTCAGACCATGTGGCATGATTGATGTGATTGAAGTTATGGTTTATTGAAAATAGATCAAAAGCGTCCTGCCAGATTCGACACCAACCAATCTACTGGATAGGGAGGTTAGTACATCTCGGGAGGTTAGTACATCTTATTTCTATTATAAACTAAGATAATAACCATACACGTAATGAACTTGAGAATCGATTTCCTATTTATTGCCTTGGTATTCTAACACATGCTCTGTGGGTTAATAAGGCATGTTTGCTCCTTACAATTCCATATAATCCAATAATATCAAATACTATAGTTGGTATGGAACTTCCTAAAATTAAATTCGAGTATCTTACATGCATGGGTGTGAATATTCAGATATTTGAATATATTAATTATAGACATTAAGATGAACCAATGTTTGTTGATGTTATATGTTATTATATACTTCCATTGTATTATAGGGTAGCGTGGTTCATGAGAATGAATTCATGTTGAGTACCTCCGTCCCAGATTATAAAAGATAATGAAAGACAACTAATTAAAAGACATGAAAAAATCAATCATTCAACGGCTATGTTAAAAGACCAAAATCAACGCCAGCCGAATGTGTCTACACCAACATTAGGTGAAAAACAACTAATGGAACCACATTAACTGCCTATGCTTTTAACTTATCAATTGAAATGGATCCAAACGCAAACACGGAAGACTGACTAGCTAGGGTAAAAACAAATAAAAATGTTTTACTTATTTCCTTTCATTATGAAACATATTCAACTAATCCATTTATATCTTGATAGGTACCATCTTTTGATGCCTTGGTCAGAGAACCATTTTCATGTAGCAGCTCGATCTACTTTAGTGAAGAAGTACATATATATGATGCACACAAACTTTGTCGGTGGAAGTGGTTTGGATAGAATGTGTTTATAATATTGTGTTTTGATGCAATGTAGGGTCTAACTTACTGTAGTTAATGGGTCGTTGTGATGTTAGTCATCAGGTGGATTAGAACTTTGGTGTCTATTATAGTTGAATATATGTATAGCTCATGAAACTGATCTGTGAAGGCTGCCAGTGGGTTACAACCATACGTTTGTCCTCCTGTCCAAATCCTATAGTAGGTTTTTGGATAGGCAATGGTTATGTATGTTTATTTCATATCTATAATATATTTTGTGTTCAATTAAATGTGATCGGGTTTGTGCATTCATATTGTATTCATATATTTATATATTTATGTAACATTAGGTTCTAATAATAACAGTTATATTATATATTTATATGTGATCAACTAATTTTATAACTTAAGATCCATCATGTCTTGGTATGCTGTCATATGAAAATCTTTGATATATAGTAAATTACGAATTATCTGTTGTACGGAAGTCAGAATAGACTACCAAATAAAGTACTCCTTTACAATCGACGCCTTTCTACACCTCTATATGCTCTCTTTGTTTTCTATTATCGTTGTTTTTCACTTGGCAAATTGAGCTGGTTATATTGAGTTCCATAATGGGTACAAAATAGACTGTTTTTAAATCCAGTAAAAAGAAATGCAATAAATTCTTAAAACTATGTCTTCCGTTTTTCTGTTCCCGATGTGGATTTCTTATGTTGTGTAGTTTTGTAAACGACATTCAAGTTCCATATTTAGGACAAATGAACCATACTAGAAAGTACGGTCTCTTCCGAATAACTAAAAGTAAAACTACAACATTATAAGACATGAACTAAATAGTTTAGGGGGAAAGTAACTATTAAAAGAACGGTTTTTTCATTCATTGTCGAACAACTTCCTATAGTGTTTAAAACTTTAAATGTTAACTTTTGATCCTATTAATGTCATGACTAGGTAAAGTATAAATATATGTATGAACTACACAGACAAATGAAACATGTATTCTTATGCATTTGATGTTCATTTTTGAAAATCCCGTCGCAACGCGCGGGCATTATAAACTCTTGTTAAGATCATTCGTTCAGGAAAAAAAAAACAACAACAATTACTAAAAAAAAAAAAAACTTTGTAAACAGACAAGTATATTCAAAATTCAAAAAGATCATATATGCAAAAACAGCCCTAAGTGGGCTTTGGGCTTTCCCGTAGTCCAGAATCAACATTCCGGATCGGGTCTCCGACCGGCTTTCTTCTTTCACGATTCCCAAATCAAAAAAAGCAAAAAAGGAACAAAAGCAAATCCACCATAACCCAACACTGTATTCATATAGAAACTACTCACTCCATAGTTTGAATCAATCAATAATGGCAGCGCTAGCTCGTAGAAGAAGACAGTCAGAATCCGATCGATTATTACCGTCAACGTCGGCAGATCCTTACACGAAAGTTGATAAACCGCCGGAAAAACCAGAAGCTGACGTGGACAAAGGCCTCTCGTGGACATTGCCTGTATTTGCCCTAGGTTTATTACGCTATATGAGTGCAACTACTAATATCATTCATGACTGTGATGAAGTCTTCAATTATTGGGAGCCACTTCACTTTCTTCTTTACAAATCAGGCTTTCAAACTTGGGAGTACAGGTACTACTTTATATTATTTTTGGTATTATGATGTTTTCATGTTATTGATATATACGATTTGGTGTATATGCACACTTGCACAGCTGCACAGCTTGGCTAACAGGTGAGTTTACAATACTCGGTATGTATTTCTTATGTATCTGGAACATGTATATACATTAATGAAAGTTAGGACGAAAGTCAGTTAGAAATGATTTTCGATATGATATTGGGCGTTGGTTATACGATATTAGTGTCTACTCCTGAACCGTATGTAGAATTACAATAAATAATGTAGCTGGTTTATTAGTGTGTGCATTGTATACTTCCAGCAACATAAGATGTATGGTGGACCATAATATTAGTTGAATTGATCAATTGAGTATTATGACTTCGTATATATTGGCAACGAATGGATTTTATCGGGTCTATAGCAACATAAGTATTATCAAAGCATAGTGCTATGCTACTGTATCCTTGAATTGTTGGCTTTTCACTCATGCTTGTAGGCATCTTCGGTTCCTGTTCTTCTGTTATAGCCTATATGAAGTGCCTGAATGTTGCATTTTTTTTTTTTTAGTTTTCTCAGAACTTTGCAATTTTCTATGTGGAATCATATTTGTGTTTTTTTTCTATTTGCAGTTCTCAGTTTGCTTTGCGTTCATACCTGTACATTCTTTTCCATTATATGGTGGGGTGGCCGTCGTCAATGTTGTATAATTGGCTTGAGGATGAAAAAGTACTGCATTTAATGTTTTTGAATATATTATATGAGAACTGTGAGAAATGCATACTAGTAACTTTCTACAGAGTAATTATAGATCTTTCCAACCTTTCTTCCTACAAATCCTCATAATGGACGCTTCACACTTGTCATAACTCATAACTGTAGGTAGTGTTAACTTTCTTTAGCCGTATGGATTCTTGCCAAGTGTCCAATAGGAGGTTTTGTAGGAAGAATTAGAGATATATATTGCATTACAACTTTTTACATGTACATGCAACATACTTTGTAATACCAATAAATCCAACATATACAAAGTTATCTTACCAAAATGCAATCTGTCACCGTTTAATGCAACTTACTTACCATATAAGAATTGGTAAGTACGTTGCATTAAAGGTTGAGAAAGTGTGTTGCATATTTCAGCAAAAATGTAGATTGTACATTGCATTTTCTTGCAGTTTGCCTTTTATTTATGTACAAATTGTTTACTGCTGTCTTTGTTGACATGACTGATCTGATTCTTGATATCATTCCAGGTAAGAGTATTTTATGCTGTGAGGATATTTCTTGGCCTTCTCTCTGTTATAACTGAAGCTGCTTTGGTAGTAGCAATTTCCAGGAAGTATGGAAAACGCGTTGCTTGTTATACACTTGCCTTGTTGTGCTTAACTAGTGGTTGCTTTTTTGCTAGCACAAGTGAGTACCCATCGAACTTCTATATAACATAGTCTGATTTGTTTCATTTCCGGTTCTTAATTTCCTTCTAAGAAGTGAATTAAGTTTTCCTTGTGATTTATTAGCCAATAAGTTGCAGTCAGTCCTTTTTGTAAGCTCAATCCAATACATTATCTATATCCCACTTTGTACTTGTTGGTATAGACAATGTTTGGTTATTTGACAATCAGTATGAAGGCTATTGGATGATTACAACTGTTTGTTTCTATTTTTCTGTCGACATATTCTGATTTCTGAACCCCTAGTTACTTAGTTTGTTAATCAGTATCAATTTTATAGCTTTCGTACGTTTGCAAATTTGCAGCACATTGTCATATCTTTTTCGTTAACATAAAAGAGAGATGTATATCTTCATCTGACCTAGTAATCGTTCTCACCTCCCAACTTTTGTTGGCATGCAGGTTTTTTGCCGAGCTCTTTTTCGATGTATGCTATCTCTCTCTCGTCAGCACTGTTTCTTTTCGGTAGGTATGCCACGGCTGTTGCTGTTGCAGCAAGTGGCGTTATTCTTGGTTGGCCATTCTCAATCCTTGCTTTTCTTCCGGTAACAGTGTACTCTCTACTTAGAAGGTTCAAACAATCATTTTCCTCTGGGGCATTCGTTTCTATCACCCTTTTGGTACATAACTTTTCTTTTCTTTTCTTCATGTCTGCGTGTTTATTTATTATTAATTTTAACTTATGGAATGCAGTAACTGACTATGGTCGAATTTCTCTTTTGGGTAACCATCTTTCGTATCACCTATTAGACTTCTTGAACTTTGAAAAGTTTCAATCTAAGGTAAAAAAAGTTCAATATAAGGTAATCCTTAAAATTGCAAGGTCAAAACGAGGACACGTTGTTAAGTCTGACCATAACTTTTATATGTGGTGCCAAGAAAACAGGTTACAAAAGCACCTCAATTTAAAAGTTGGACACCTTTGTATGAGCGAAAACTAAGATAGTTGCTCAAAACTTTATTTTGATCATAGTTGGTTACCTTTTTATACAATAACCCCTTTGTAGTCTACCAGCCACGTCTGGTTGAATGACTAGTTCTTCTATTTTCTTTTTTTGGTACTTGAAATGTGAGGGCATATTTATCCTAATTCTTAATTTCTCATAATTATAATGATGTGAATTCCAGGCACTTTCGGTAGTTGTGGACTACCATTACTATGGAAAATGGACATCTTCTGTTATGAATCTGTTGGTGTATAATGTCTTAGGAGGTGGTGAGAGTCATTTGTATGGAACAGAAGGACCGTTATTCTACTTGAAGAATGGATTCAATAACTTCAATATTGCTCTTGTTCTTGCATTGCTCTTCCTAGCTACTCTACCTGCTACCAAGAAGAAGTATGCACCTGACATGTTAATTGTCATGTCTCCTGTTTATATTTGGTTGGCGTTCATGTCTTTGCAGCCACACAAAGAAGAAAGGTCTGACTGGAGATATTTTATTTTGCTATTATTATTTTTATATGGTCTTTCGTACAAATTAAGGTGGCTCCCTTCATAACTTTTAAGTACTTGTCAATTGTTTCATGCTGTGCGCAACAAAGTGTATTTTAAGTGTGTACAACCTCCTAAAACACTTTGTTCAGAAACTGATCATGATCGTGGTAAAGTAGTTTTTTTCTTTATAAAATTTTGAAGCAGTAATTATTTATTTATTTATAGTAAGTTATAGGAAAACCAAGAAAAAAATGTCTGTACTTCAACGTAGCCCGAACTTACTCGTTTCACACAAACCTGCTTTGATTCATTACCCAATCTGTCCACTTTGCCACCTATAGTGACTAGTTTCCATCTGAAGTAAATTATAAACGGGCATTTCACTGAGGTGCTTGAAATATTTCGTGTTTATTTCATTAGCATACCGGGTTTAGTAAATATTGGAATACTTGAAATTCTGGCTATAAACGGGGAGATTTTAACTTTGACTGAATGGCTCTTCAAATTGCAGATTCCTTTATCCTATATACCCTCTTATATGTGTTGCTGCTGCAGCTGTCATTGAGAGCTTTCCTGACTTTTTTTACGATCGCTATAGAACTGAACAATCTATGCTCTACAAGGTACAAAAAATGTATATGTAGCATCATTTCATAGTCTCATTGCCTGTTATGGTTATATTTAATCACTTGCATCTACAGATGGCTAAATACACAAGACCGTTGCTTGTTGGTCTCATTTTATGCGTTTCTCACTCTAGGACATTCTCCATCATAAATGGTTATGCTGCTCCGTTAGAAATTTACAAGCACTTTGAACATCACGACGATGCTGGAACAGGTATAAAACTAGGAACAGTTTTGTGTAGAGACGGAAGATTTTAAGTGTTGACCAAGAGGGTAGTTTTTGGTTTGGGTCGGATTGACTTGAAATGCTTTACTCCCACTAATATCAATACTTTATAAACGTTTATTCTGTCAATTTTGATTATAAAAATCATATTATTTCAACTACATTATCATATTTTTTTTATAATTATATGATTTAGGAGGTTATATGTATCTAAAGACAGTTTAGGTGACTTTGACCCTTCAACCAATTTGACCTAGTTCCACTTTTTTTGGTAGATTTCTTGACCTTTGGATATTATAACATGACCATAATCAACCCCCATTCAATAGTAAATGGTTCGAAATATCCACCTCTAGCTTTGTGTCATCTGATCTCCACGGTATGACATATGCTACATCGCATTTATTGTGTAAGAAACCTTATAAAATATGGCACACTTCCCTCCATACCATAATTTTTAAAGTTTGAGAAGACATGTAATTTTATGATGGCGTTAAGTCGTTGACTATGAGTCGAACGTTTTTAGTGCTCGCCAAGACAAAGTAAGAATTTTACACACAAATTATAATCAAGCTGTAGTAATCATAGGCATGTTGGCGCAAAAAGTTAAATTTGACCCACACAACAAAAAAATATCTTACCTAAAGAAGAATTAAGATCAAACTTGAATGTCATTGCAGGGGCAGTGGTCTGTGTTGGAAGTGAATGGCATCGGTTTCCATCTTCCTTCTTTATTCCAGATTATGTGAGTGAAGTTAGGTGGATAGATGACGGCTTTAGGGGCCTACTTCCTTTCCCATTTAATTCAACCTTGGGTGGAACTTCAGCAGCACCACCATATTTTAACAATAAGAACAAAGCATCACCCAACCAATTTGTAAGCCTGTTACACCAAATTTCTTATACCTTTGCTCTATTTCTGACTTAAAGATCATATTTTCAGAAGTAAATTTTGTTTGATCTATGAATAGCTCCAGGATGTCGAAAGCTGTGACTTCCTTGTTGAGCTGCAGCTTCAAAGACCGTTTCTTTCAAGAGGCAGTGACCTGACAAAATGGGAGGTAGTCACTCTATCTCTCTCCCTCTGTATATGACATTGTGACACACAAGCAGTGACACGCTAGTGAAAATGCATCTGACATGGAGGTGGCAATGTTAACGCCTTCACTTATGAACTAGTCGTCCCACTAGTGATTTTTTTTTTTTTGCTGACAAAGAAAACGGGTCAAAGTCATTGAAAGTGTATTTTAAAGTATACAACCTACATTATTTTGGTCAAAAAATTTAGATTATTGCTGTAGTAACATAGTAATTCGTATTTAGTGCATTTTTATTGTTCTCTTATATTTTCTTCAAATAAAATGGACAAAAGAAGTATGTGTTGGTCAACACGATCTGACAAGAACCAACCATTTTTGACCCATTTATTAATTAGTAAAAGAATATCTGCTTCGAGGCCCATTCTTTCGTACTTAATGATGTGTGTCTGTGTTGTAGGTGGTTGCAGCATTGCCATACCTAGATAGGGAATTTTCACCCCCTTTACACCGATCTTTCTTCATACCTTACATGTGGGAGGAGAAAAACACGTTTGGCATCTACAAGCTGTTGAAGAGACACAAGCAGCAACAATAGGTTCTGCAAGTAGTTAACCACACAACGGTGATATTGGATTTGTTAGATTACTAATCATAGGACAGATTCCTGACCTTGCTACATGTTGTCGTACTTTTGGTTTTTGTTAGAGTTGTACTTTATCTCTTCAAATTTTGATTGCACTTCATCTGTGTTACATGTTTTTCTACGACGCTTTGTGTTATCAATTTTCTGTAATCTTATTTACCTTGCATAGCTACAACCTCATAACAGTTCACCTCATCAGATGGTCCCGTGCTTTTTGAGGATCCTTGAACTTTTATTTTCTACATGTTGATAAGAATCACGTTCAACGCGCACTAGTCGGTAGATCTCTAACTCAATCTCTCAATTCTATCGTATTTATCGTTAATTGAGTTATCAATCCGTTGGAATCCAAACTTTGATGAATGTGTGGGATGGTTAGTTTTGGAAAGGTAATAAAACTGATGGTGCACTGAAATACTGATCATAATTGTTATTAGTTTTATGTGAAAAACTTTTTTGGTCTTGAACCCTTGTTAGATAGGAATTTCGTTTCTGGACAGATTCAATGGTCGATTTTCGGGGAGTCATAACTCTGTCAAAACCTAATGTTTTTAAACAATTCTTAGGTCTAAAATTAAGTTCAGGATGTTTACTTTCAAATGCAATTGGTTTCGTGTCAAAATATTGAGTTTTGGTCGGTCAAAAGTTAATTACAAGTTAAGTAGTCAGAACTGAGTTATTTATTGAGTTAGGTCTAAAAACTTTTTCTGGAACAACTTTAATGTGTCAACTGATTTGTATAAAAAGATTGGAATTTATAGAGGTCATTAAATGTGGTAAATTTTATAAACCGTTTAATGGGTCAGAGTTGTATCTTTTGTGTACAAGCTACTGTGGGAAATTTCTAAAAATAGAAAGTCAATGAGATTAATTATGAAATAAATATTATAAGTTCTAAACACTTTAAAGAGTATGAGGTTAAAGTTTGGAGGTCAAATAAAATCATTTGAATATGGTTCAAGTAGTCAAAGTGTCGTTAAAATTCAGTCGGGTAAAAGTTCAAATTAATATTTAGCTCCAAATGTTTTAGTTCATATGTGGGGAGTTCTAAGAACCATAAACGATTGGAAAGAGACTTAGAAAGGGGCTTTAGAACCTGTAAACGATTCATCAAAATAGGGTACAATGGAAGAGCCTTTAGCCTTGTCTAGATTGTGACTTATGTATATACATATGTGTGTTGTAGATTGTTGACGGATCAAATTTGGGGAGGTTGCTTGCTTTGCTTTCAAGGTGAGTTTCGTGGCCCCGTTTTCATACATTCTATTTGGGGGGAAAGTATGCTCATTTGTTTTCAATGTGTTTCAAGATGTGAACCTTAACTGTTTTCTATTTTGGACGTGATGAATGATTTTGTTGACACTGTGGATTATGTGTTGCATATGTGATATCTATATATTGTGAGTTGCATTCATTTAGTCATACAAATGTCTTACACATGTGGGATGTAGTTCCACCGCTGAGGTAAGATAGGTCGGGCTATCATACAATTGGTCATTGCATATGTGGGATGTAGTTCCACCGCTGAGGCAATGACAACGTTCAGTCGATTAATGGGGAGAGTGATCAGTCAATGTATAAGGAATTCAATTACACTAAATTCACTTATGTTTGCATTTCATTTCATTCGTCCTACTATTATCAATGTACATCTTATACACAGCAAAACTGTTTATTCGTGTCTAGTGATAACCTGCGAAATTCACTAACCTTTTGTGTTGACCTTTTTGAGCATATCTTTTCAGGTAATACTAGTGCAGCTAAGGGAGAGGCTAGAGGAACTTTGTGGACCGCTATGTTGCATTAAGTGGAACGCTTGAGATATATTAGAAAACTGGTTATGAATATTGTAAACGCTTATATTATTGTAAGACTTTGTCCAATATGGATGTGTTTGTCCACGACACAAGTCGCCTTTGTGTCGAGTGATGTCACAACCACTTGGTTTGTTTTCATTTAGTAAATTCTATTATTCAAAGTGTTGTAATCTAGTCATTCGTCGCATCTCGTTGTGTAACGCCCCTAAATTTGTAAGTTTTAAATAATATAATATGTGTTTACTTTTTAAATTTTAAAATATGTATATTAAATGTACAATGTGTTTAAGTTTTGTTATAAGTTAAAGATAAGTTAGAAAGGACTAACTAGGCTAAGTTATTTATAAGAATAGGACTTAGAATATAAAGAAGAATGGGTTGGAGGGACTGAACTTGTGAAGTGATATAAGTTAAGTGGGTTAAGTTTTAAATCACAGTATAAGATAAGATTTCCTGCAGCTTCTATTCTTTTCTAAAAATACAGAAAATTGAGGGGTACGTACAGTGTGTGTGTGTGTGTGTGGCGAGTTTTGGGAAGGAAGAAGATGAAAACATCAAATTGAAGCTAGGGCTTATGTGTTTAAGGTTCCTATCATCAAATTAAACTTTACTAAGGTATATATAAACTCTTTTCTTGTTTAATTTGTGAATTGAAGCAAGTTACATAAACCCTAGTTATGGGGTTTTGAATTAAAGTTTAATCAAGTGAATAATTGAGTAAAGTAATGATAGAGATATGATGTTAACATGATTATTGAAGTTTAAAATGTTAAAGTTTAATTATATTTAAATCTATGCTTATAGTTATTGCTAAATTGTAAGTTGTAAAGAGAATTAGTATGGAAGTAATGAAGCTAGTGATATGAAATCACCTATAATGTTGAAATTAATGAAAGTTAAGAAGCAAGAAAGTGATAACCAAAAATTATTGAGTAAAGTGGTATAGTGAATCAACACCTATGTTATAAGTTAAGAAGTTAGTATGTGATTAAGTGATTTATGTGAATTATATGTTTATATGTTTAGGTGATCAAAGTGTTCAAGTTGGATCAAGTGGTTCTTTAATTCAAAAGCAAGGTAAGTATTGGGATTTTGTTTAAGTAGTGATTGCTATGTCATATGCTTGGTGTTAGCCAAGGAATGACATTATGGTCACTTGTGGAAGTAGTTAATTGTAACACCCAGTTTTCGGGTCTAGTATTATTAAATATTTTCTGACTGCAAATGATTATTTAAATGTGTCAGAAAATAATTTTGTTGTGCTAGTTGAAAATAAATGGGTAAAATAGTCAAATAATTTATTGTGACTAATAAATTATTAATGGTTTTAATTTTATTTAGTTGACGGTAAAATAAAATAAGGGTTCCCCGTAAATGGTTTTTAAGTTCCAGACAATGAAAAGTACGGGGAATGAAATTAAACACTTCTAGTACACATCCAAACTTTGAGTCGGTTTATAATTTTCATCATATATCGACATATATACATACATAATATGAAATCCTAGATCAAATCACTTCTCTATATCAAATTGAAGGTGTTAAATTCGAATTCAAGCTTCAAAAACAAGGATTATCCTCCTCTAATCATTCTAAGCATCTTGTAAGTCTCTATCTCTTGAATTATATAAACCCTAGAAATTGGGGTTTTGGTGTTCTTGATTGAAATCCGAAATTAGGGTTTCAAATAGTTGAATTGATATGAGTTAAGCTTTAATAACATGTATTAATCATTCCATCATCATCATAAACATGTTATAAGTATTGATTCTTGATTTTCATGTAAACCTAGAAATGGGTTTTGAGCACTTGATGGAATTAGGATGATTTATATGGAATTAAAGCTTGTAGTTATGAGTAGAATTGTTAGTTAGTGCTTAAATTGTGATTATAATCTAAGCCCTAACTTGAAATTGTAGAATTTGATTAAATGTTCATAAAGTGTTCTTGGAAAATTGATGATTGTGATGAATTGATGGGTTATTTGAGGAACTTGATATTAGTTGTGATTAAGAACACTTAATTAATAATCAAAGGGTAAAGTTAGCACTTATGTGGATAAGAGTTTATGAAACCTTGTGTTGGGGTTTTGAATGAATTAATGATATTTGATGATAATAACTTTGTTGAAGGTGTAACCATGTTAATTGTGATGGTAAAAGTTGATTAAATGAGGTTGTGAATTAATGAGCATAAACTTGATAAGTAATTGTGAATTATGTTGTTAAGATGTTAATTGTAATATTGGAATAATGTTGTACATATTTTGAGACAAGTAACTAACTTGTATTATTCTACTGTATTGTCAGATGTGCAGAATGCTCAGTGATATTAGACTACTGAGTGGATGCCTGAGGTGGTCGGTGAGTGGATCTCTAATCCTCAGCGTAACTTGGTTGTAACAAGTTTGGTTACAACAAGTAACATGTTATTACTTTATTAGTTGCATTGATGATTATGTTGATAGTAATAATACTGTTGATATGTTGACTAGTTGAATATGTGACTTGTTGATTACGTGATCACTTGAATTAATTGGCCTTCGGGCATCAGTTGCTAATGAGGTCAACGAGTTGATGACTGGTTGGTTGGGCTAGTTGGTTATCCAAAGTTTAACACATCTCCTGTGTTAGTTGAAGATAATCACTAGTTATCGGTCTCGTCCGTATGGCCATATGGATAGGTTGGATAAGTGTTCTTGGGGAGCCTCCCGGGTTTATGGTTATCCCCAGAGCCGCCGATCCTCATTATGGTGTTGTTGATTAGTTGAATTGTTGCATTGTTGAACTGATGTATTGTTGATGTGTTGTATTTTGTACTTGCTTGTTTAGTGCTAAGAGTTGTACACAAAGTTGTTGAACTAAGTTAGGCTGTTGATTAGTTATCTGCTCACTTAGCTTTATGCTAATCCCCCACATTATCCCTTCTTGCAGGTTTTGCATATAATTTGGGTGGGCAAGAAGTTGGACTAGAAGGAATGTTTGACTACGAGGTTCTACTCTGATAGTTGATTTGTATAAAATAATGTTTCATCATGTTTTTAAATAACACCTCGGTTGAAGAAATTATAGTTTTGAAAAGGTTGAATTTTATATGTTGATACAATGAAGTAAATTATGAATATCTATTTGGACTTACGCTTCTGATTTACTAGATTTAAATGAAAATAAATGAGGGGTGTTATATTAATCCTTGTGATTAACTTTGTTGAAGTGATTAAGGATCCTTAATTTGTTAAAGTGTTTAAGTTATTGTTGAAGTATCCCTTACTTACTAAGCATTGTGCTTATTGTTTTAAGTTTATCATTTTTAGGTGAATCAAGTGGTAAGCGTGAAGGATTGGGCAAGGGACCGGTTTAAAGGTTAATGGTGAAGCTTGTGTACTAGTCGGTAACAAGTTATCTCTTAATATCATGCTCTTGATACAAGTCACCCCTTTTTGTTGTAAAACTACTTTTTGTCACTTAAAGCTAGTTCATATCATGTATAGTTAAAGTTAACATATGGTATGTATAATTAAAGTTAGAAGTTGTTTTGAATGTTGATGGTGAAAACATGTAAATTGTTGAAGTTGAAGTAGAATGATAATATTACCTTGGTTTGATTTAAAATAGTCCATATGATGAAACTTAAGGGTTGGATAGGTGGTTATATGGGTACGGATCCAAACGGGTCAGGAAGGTGTCCAAACGAGTCATTTTGGGTTTAACCATTAAATTAAGTTATGGGTTGAGTGTATTGAAGATGGATATGGCTTTAAGTCTCATTTTTATAGGCAAAGTTAATGTCAAAGTTTGAACACCTGATTGGGAATGGGTTGCAACTTGGGATGTCAAAAAAATGAGCTAAAATGGTCGTTTTTATGTCAATAGTCCAATTCCCGATAAAAGGTGAAATTTTGAAAAGTGAAAATTAGGAAGTGTTCATAATATCATATTATAGGTGCTTGCAAAATTTTACATTCCCAGGTGTTGTCATTTGAAAGATATGTGCGTTTAAAGTTCGGCATACGGTATTAAGAAAAAAAAGTGCAGGATTTCTGCTGTAGCATGGGGAATCCGGGCGTATTCAGTCAAACGGATTGTTTTTAAAAGTTCTGGTTGTGAAGTGAGTCTGAACTTTGTTTGAATCCGGCGGATTCATAAGGAATCCGGCGGATTCCTTTGTCTGTCAAAAAAAAAAAAAACGACTCAAATTTTCGGGGTGTTTCACGTTGTTTCCGCTTTAGACGGGGTGTGACAAATTGCTTACTCGTGCTTTATCAGAAATGTTGAATCTGTTGCACTTAAGATACATGCTGCTAGGGGACTAGGGGTGGCAATTCGGGTTGGGTCGAGTTGACCCGCTCGGGTTATCGAGTTGGTAGGTCAGAAGTAGTCGACCCAAACCTGACCTGATTTTATAATCTGGTTGAGTATTTCAACCCAACCCTGACCCAACCTGTAACATCCTCTCCGATAGACTGGTATTTTCTATTTATAATTTCGTATTTAACTGTTTTAAATAATTTTACGATATAATTGTTTAATTGTGAAACTTAGTGAAATAGGTCTTAGGACTTATTGTGGATAATGAAATATTGCTTGTTTTAATATATTAAAGTTGACGGTACAATAAAATGAATTTCTCGCATTTAGTAATTAAGTGCCAGACAATAGATTTATAGCGGGTATAATTTACCAATAGTGTCGATTGGTTAAATTAGGGGATCGACCTAATACTTGATCACTTTCCCAATTCCTCTTTCAAATAAAACATAAACCCTAACTAGTGAAAATCAAGATCAATAATCAAACTGGAAAGTGTTGGAAGTTGTAATCTACAAACTATAATCATCACCATCTTCTACTTCTCCTATTCATCATCTTCATCTCCATTTTTGAAGGTAAGTGGGGTTATTTCAAATGATAGAATTGATGATTAAGTGATTTAATGAAATTGTTATTGCAATTGTAAGATGATCACTTGTTATATATGATGATATGTGATGTTATTAAAGATGTTTGTAGCATTAGAATCGAGTTTGATGAGTTTGAATGTTAAAAATGGTGTTAAGGTCGTTCAGGTCTGTTCTTGAGCTGAAGAACAGATGAACGCGATCCCGGCTACGCTTCCGGATCGCGTTCCCTTGTTGTAAACGCCTTAGTCGAGTTTTTGGCCT
This sequence comes from Helichrysum umbraculigerum, assembly GCA_949592205.1. Lineage (NCBI taxonomy): Eukaryota > Viridiplantae > Streptophyta > Magnoliopsida > Asterales > Asteraceae > Helichrysum > Helichrysum umbraculigerum. Next base: position 146,278,207 of record CATIUR010000003.1, on the reverse strand, counting down.
GTGAAACGCGATCCAGGCCTATTATCCGGATCGCGTTTGATAGTGTTTTTCGGTGACAGAATTATTTCCTAAGGACAAACGCGATCCAACTCCCCTTAGTCCGGATCGCGTTTGCATAGTAAATTTTGATGGATTCTGAAAATTTCAAAAATGCTTAAGTGTTTAGAAGGTGATGTTTATAGTGGCATTTATTGAATGCTATAGTAGTATTTTATAAAAATGCTCATTTTGATATTTACAAATTATGAAGCAAAGTACTAACTTATGTTGATTATTGATTCTCAGATCCTCCGAAAGATAAGTGATCTCTGGAATCAGAGATTTTGAAGACGAAGGTATTGGTGAGTGGATTCAAAACTCACCGTTTGGCTTAGTTGTAATCATTTGATTACGACGGGTAAACGTAGACTTGATTAGTTGTTATTGTTGATCATATGCCTATATGTGCTTTGTGTGGCCTTCGGGCATTGTTGTTAATGAGGTCAACAAGTTGATGAACTGTTGGTTGGGCTAGTGAGTTGTTGTGTGAACGGTACAGGGACGTACTTCATTTGTTGTGTGTGCTGAACTGTACCTAAGTATGATAAACACTAGCTATCGGTCTCGTCCGTTATGGCCATACGGATATGTTTGGATAAGTGATCTTGGGGAGCCACCCGGGTGCTAAGGTTATCCTCGGATCCACCGATCCTCATTAAGTTGTTGTTGATTGTTGTAGTTGCGAATACTTGTTGTTGTTAATTGGTTTAGCTAAGTTAAATGTTGAGTGTTGGATTTACTCACTTAGCTATGTGCTAATCCATCGTTGTTGCTTCCTGCAGACTTTTGTTTTGAGCATGCGGGTGGGTAGCAGGAAGGTCAAACCTTGGAAGAATGGAATGTTTGATATTCAAGCTACTCTGATTATTTTGTTGTAACTCAGTTTAGTTTATATAATACCCCGACATGCTAATCTTTTGAACAGGTTTTTAAGTGGTAGTAACTCAACCATCTAAACTGTTTGGTATTTTGGAAAATATGTAATGAAGTAATGTGTTTTATTTATCTTCGCTTCCGTATTTTATATAATAATGATGAGGGGTGTTATACAACCTTACCCGACCTAGATTACCCATTTATCTAGTGAGATCAACATGTTTTCAGGTCATTTTCTACGGATCAATTTCTGGTCAAATAGATCACATTAATAAGCATAAAATTGTTTATAAAATTCAAAAAACTCGTATCACCTATTAAGTTAATCAAAATTTAATACTAGGGTTAAATGTCTGTAAATGTATTGAACTTGTCACAAAATCCTATTGTATGTATCCAATTTTTAAAAGTCCTATTGTGTGTATTGAACTTACTAATTATTCCTATTGTATGTACTCATTAACACTAATGACGTTTGACTGGTCATAAGCATCCTACGTGTCATTTTCATCCTACGTGTCACTGCCACGTAAGCTTCACGTCATCAGTTCGATACATTTTTCGGATCATCATCTTCAATTTTCCGACGACCTATTTTTTCGGGCAACGGTCCCATCTTTCTTCGTATTATTGTCCGTACAAGAACCACCATTTTTTTCGCATTTACATTTCATTATGTTTATAATTTTTAATAAAAGAGTTGTATACTTGTATATATATATGATAATCATCAAAGCGACCTAATAGTACGACATCTTAATGTTCTCATACGAGATTTTAGGTTCGAATTTTCATAGATAAACATCATTATTTAAGTTGGTGAGGTCCAAAGTAAATTACTGTAAATGTAAATACGAAAAAAAATGGTGGTTCTTGTGGATACATACAATGTCGGAAAAAAATGTAAATATAAACATTAAGATGTCGTACTATTAGGTCGCTTTGATGAAATGTACAACAAGTTTGTTACTCGGAAAGCTGAGTCGCCGGAAAAAATGGTGGTTCTTGTACAGACAATAATACGAAGAAAGATGGGTCGTCGGAAAAAATGGTGGTCGCCGGAAAAAATGGGTAACTGGAAAATTGAAGATGATGATCCGAAAAATGTATCGAACATTTGATGACGTGGAGCTTACGTGGCAGTGACACGTAGGATGAAAATGACACGTAGGATGCTTATGACCAGTCAAACGTCATTAGTGTTAATGAGTACATACAATAGGAATAATTAGTAAGTTCGATACACACGATAGGACTTTTAAAAGTTGGATACATACAATAGGATTTTGTGATAAGTTCAATACATTTACAGACATTTAACCCTTAATTCTAAAACACCATTAAATACGTCGAATTATTATATTAAAAAAAAATCTACATTTTTAGCTACATTTAAAATCTGTTCGGGTTGTCAGGTCAACCCAAAAAATCATTAGGTGACCAAAACCTGACCCAAAAAACAGTCAGGTTGACGGGTTTTGGGTTGACTGGTTCTTGGGACAAAAAACCTCAAACCAACCTTAATTTTTTTGAGTCGATTTTGTATCGGGTTTCGAGTCGTGTCGGAAATTGACAGCCATACATGCTGAACTAATTTGGTGCAAATGTAATAAATTTGTGTCCAAATATTAAAATAAACAAAGTTGAGTGACCAAAATGAGTTTCCCTCAAATTTACCACTCGCACATAAAACACACCCTGTTTATCTCTCTCCGTTTTCCACTCGTTTTGACAAAAAGTGTAAAAGAAAGAAAGAGAGAGAAACAAAAAAAAGTCGGTGTGAGGTCAGAGATCTGGTGCGGCCATGGCTTCTTCAACTGATCGTGAAAACTTTATCTACGTCGCTAAGCTCGCCGAGCAAGCCGAACGTTATGACGGTTTTCATCTTTCTTTTTCTAGATCCGTTTTTCTTTTACAATCTATTGCTAGATGTTATTCAATTTTGTTCATGATTCCAGATTTTATAATTTAGTTCGACAGTTAAGTACTTATTACGTTATTGTAGCTGTGTAAGATGTGTACATGTATAACCTGTTTAAGTTGTTGTTAATTGCTGTTGAATTTTAGTTGATTTGAGGTTTTAATCAGGTTAGACACAGTTAGTATATTTTGTTTAGATGTTGATTGCTTATTTTGTTATTGTAGCTGATGATATATACATGAATTGTTATATTTATTTGGAATTTTTTTAATTAAGTTATAAAAAGAATGAGTAAAATTTGATTCCTTATTATGTTATCATAGTTGATAATTTGGTGTAAGATATTAAGATTTAGTTTTTTATAATCTGTTTGTTGTGGTTGTACGTTTTATCGAATTTTGCTGTTGATTCGAGATTTTAATTTAAAAGACGAATGAGTGAATTATTATTATTTATTTTGGAATAGTGGACAATTTAGATATGTGAATCTATTCACAAGTAAATGTATAAGGTGGAGAAAGTAATTCTATTGCCTAGTTAATCTAAGTTGATATGGCATGAAGCTAAATTGTTAAATTACTCCATACTCCATAGTATCTTAATCTATGTGAGAAGTAGTTACTAGTAAGTGATGCTATGTTAGTCGATTTCAGTTGGAAGCTGAGAATTATGTGATTTTCATTTAGAATTCATAGAAAAATTATATGTTTTTTTGATGTGAGAAGTAGTGAAGTGTTACCAAAGGAAAAGTGAGACCATTTTGAGCTACATTATAAAATTACACATAGTAGGTGTAGTGGATTTAAGTTAATAAAAAGAGAACTAGAGAATCACTATTTTAACGATTTGAGAAGCTGCAAGTGATACTGTCTTAATCGATGCCATTCATGAGCTAATGGCTACAAATTTTTATTGAAATTAGGGAACAATATTGAATACTGATCTTAAAGTATGTGAGAAGTGGTGAAGTAGTACATATGGAGAATGGCTGTTATTTTGTATTTAAGTTATTTAATGGTGGATCTTCTTTTTGGAATGGAGGTTAATGTAAGGTAAGTATTGAGCTTTCAGGTAGATTTTAAAGGACATATGCAGATTCACACGTTCGGGAGTCAATTGGACTTCGATACTGTATTGTATATGGTGGCTAGTATCTGAAGCTTTAAGCGATGACTATGGCCAAGTTTCTGAAAAAAAAATGACTGTTTAGTATGGAGTTAATGTTTTGATTGTCACTTTGAACTTTTTGTCTTTTACTTGTAGGTTACATATTTAGAACTTTTGGAAGTTGATTTGAAGTTTAATTCGTATTTTGGTATTGCATTCGATTTTGTTGTTGTTTTTTGTGCAGAAATGGTGGATGCGATGAAGAAGGTTGCGAAATTGGATGTTGAGTTGACCGTTGAAGAGAGGAACTTGCTCTCAGTTGGGTACAAGAATGTGGTGGGTTCACGTAGGGCATCATGGAGAATATTGTCTTCAATTGAGCAGAAGGAGGAGTCTAGAGGCAATGAAGTGAATGTAAAGCGTATCAAGGAATACAGGCAGAAGGTTGAAACAGAATTGAATGACATTTGCAGTGATATCATGGTTGTAATTGATGAGCATCTCATTCCATCTTCATCTGCTGGAGAATCTACCGTGTTCTACTACAAAATGTGAGTGTGTGTTCACAGATATAGATATCCATGCAAAAAGTAGAAAAGCTTATTCTTGTTCTGTTGGTAGACTTTAACGCAGGTTCTTGTTGGATAACATTCTTGATTACATCTATGACCGAGCTAGGAAATTGGATAAATATAATTTACCTAAATACCTACGTAGCTGAAGTTTGTCATTTCTAATAACTTCTTGGTGGGTTTTATTGAGTGCAGGAAAGGAGATTACTATAGGTATCTTGCTGAGTTTAAGTTTGGTAATGATAAGAAAGAGGCAGCTGATCAGTCACTGAAGGCTTATCAAGTAAGTCGCTATCCTAGTGCAGCTTCCCCTATACCACAACTTAGCAATTGATTTCTGTTTAATTATTTATCATCTATAGTTCTCTTTTCCCTTTTGATCACCATAAAACGCATACACTGCATTAACAAAATGGAACTTTTTGTTTAGTATTTCACAACTTTACGATGTTTAATTAGGGAAGTGACCAAAGTTTGTTGTCATTCATGCACCTATCCATCTGCAGCCTGTGCAAGAGGCCTTACTGACATACATAATTACATATTATTTTCATCTCAACAAGTCTCATACACACAAAGCAAATATGTAGCCGGCACAAAGCAGTTTCTTAAAATTGGTAGTTAATTTTACCTTCTTTTTTTGCTAATAAATTATTACATGCTGCTTGCAGTTGGCTTCAACCACTGCAGAGGCTGATCTATCTCCTACTCACCCCATCCGGTTGGGTTTGGCTTTGAACTTCTCCGTGTTCTATTATGAAATTATGAACTCTCCTGAAAGGTAATCTTGAACCTCTTTTCTTTCAATTTATATATGCTTGATACGAATGTGCTAAACTCTGTATCCTTCATTTTTACTTCGACTTCTATTAGGGCTTGCCACCTAGCAAAGCAAGCTTTTGATGAAGCTATCTCAGAGCTTGACTCCCTGAGTGAAGAATCCTACAAAGATAGCACCTTAATTATGCAGCTTCTGAGGGACAACCTCACTTTGTGGACGTCGGACATTCCAGAGGATGGAGGTATTTTTCGTAGTACTATTTGATTAAGCTAGCTTGGTCTATTTATTCTTATCCCATTTTCATCTTATGAAGCCTTTGATCCTTACATCTGTTTAACTTCCAAGTGTTTCCCCATGATCAGGAGCCCTGTATCAATCCTAATATTACATGCTTAGCCAATTTGTGCCTGGCGAAACTTAGGATAGACACCTGAACATATGTCTGGTAGAGTTGGCAATCTGATCGGGTTTGTAATGGGTCAAACGGTTATATTATTTGGTACAGGCGGATACAGGCTTGGCTAACCTAATAAGGCTTCTAGCGTAAACTATTTCTTTATTTATAGAGTGTCAATTTGATGCTTGAAAATTATACTATTTTAATACGGAGTAATTATCTAGTTTTTTGAATAAGACGGTTCAAGTTCTATGCATTGAAAATACACTAGGGGCGACTTTTGACCTGTTACATTTTAAGCTGATTTTGCTGTTACACATTAGATCCGTCAGAGAAAAGAATAACCCGGATAAACCTATTCTGCCATTCATAGGTAATTGGGTAAAAAACATTGCATCTAATTCACACTGCCATTTAAATAATTGGGGACTTTTGACTCATCCTTCTTCTTTTTCAACTTACAAAAAAGTAAGGCTTCGGACTTCATTACAACATGTATCATTTTATAATCCCATGGGTACTGTTGAATCTTTTTGGGGTGTGCTTGCTTGATGGAAGGCATAAAAGTTTATAGGCTGTCTGTAGGGGACCCCATGGATTAGTGGTTAAGAGACCAAATGCCAGTGTTAACTGCTAAGAAAAGAGAAACAATGATTATAGTACTATATACATGCCATTGTGGTCCAGACTATATTCCATATGTGAATTTGACATAAGCTTCCCAAAGTCAGTGAAGCATGTGCCTCGAGGAGGCCTTTTTATATTTGTTGAGTCGTAGCCTTTTTGGAATTCAGTACTAGAAACTCATTTAGTCATTTTGGCATGCTAATTTCGATCATCCGTGTCTTGTTATTTGGATGAGAAGAACATATTAGTCTGTTTGCTTGATGCTCTTAAATGTCATTAGTATACGTCACGGGCCCGTATATGGGTTACCCAAAGGATCATTGAAATTGCCATCATTTGGATATAATCGAAGTGAATGTCTATGCTCTTTATTTACTACTGTGTCTTGGATTTGCAGAAGACCAGAAAATGGAAATCGCCAAAGGTGCAGAAGATGCAGAGGTAAGTAATCCATAGTCACAATTGTCTACTCAGTTAAACCATGTGGCGTTTTGATTGTGTGAATTTTATTTAATATGAGGGTAGCAATACGGGCATGGTGGGTCAAATTGTGTTTAGGTCAAAACATTAATTTTAGGTGTGGGTTGACCTGTCATTACGTCTTTGTAAATGTTATTGAGTTATTGTGAATGATTATTTTAATAATATGATCATAAAGTTGTATAATTGTAGTAAAGTACTAATTTTTCAATCAAATGATTTAGGAGGTTATAAGCATTTTACAATTCCACTTTTCGCAACTTTTGATTCCATTTTCTTGACCACTACTGCATTTTATTTAACCTTCTCAACCCATTATTAATATACTTACAATCCGGCATGTTCTCATATGAACGGGTTGAAGTCGCTACCTTTATGATTTGGGAATTATATATGTATGTTATTGCAAAACCCTATTTGATGCCAGGAGAAATAAGATGGGACCTACAAAATGAAAAATAGATAGAAAAAAAAGTGTTGGCTATAACTAGCTCACTTGTTTTGTAATCATATGTTCTTCCACAGTTTTTCTTATATTTTTCTACTGAAAATCTTTGTTTGCAGTAAAATTGTACGGCAACCTTGCATCCTTTGACGACTGGACTAAGAAAGGACTATGTATTTTATTTGTAAGTTTGAATTAAAAGCAGTGATTTGAGAATTGTTTTAGGTTCTGTTTGTTTGGCTCTTCGTTAAATGGTTTTGAGTCGCTTATTCATTCGAGACATCTTTTAATTGTTTGTCTGTTCATCTCAATGGATCTTAACTTTTCTGCTTGCCTCTTATTGATTCACCGTCATAGTCTTCGGGATAGATTTCCATCAGTTATTAGTTGATATTTGACAAAGATATTACATAACATTTTCAAACTGTATTTGACGTTGACATTAAAAAAATAGTACAGATAAAAATCCCTGGTTTTCAATGGTTTAATTTTCTGGTGGCATGTTATTCAGGTTTTCTGTTATTATCTAAGTTTAATTCAATACAGAATATCTACTTTCATACGGAATTTCGATATGTTTGAGATACGGTTAGAGATGTAGAATTTCATTTTGATTTTGATGGAGAATCTATTCTAGATGATGGAGATGGGTTTGAAAGGGGTTGTTAGCCAACTTCTAGAATTACATTACCTTGATTTCTTTGCAACCCCATTTATTGGTGTTTCGACTTTACTGGATTGTGATTAATTTCATTATCATCTAAGTTTTGGAAGTTTATGTGAATGAAATAATAAATGGGTTCTGCATTGAAATAAGGTAAAACATCTGGAAATTTTGTATTCATGTTAAAGTCCACTTAGGTTTATCTTGATAGAATCATGTTTTCAAAGGTCATTTGTTGTTTAAGTTGTAAAATATTAACATGAGAAAACTAGTCATATAAATATATTGAGAAAATTCCATAAACCATACATGTGGTTTACACACATTTTTACAAGTCATACCCGAATTTTTTTTTTCCAGGTTATCAATACAATAAGTTTCAAAATTGCTTGTAAATGATACCTCTGTCCAATTCCATCTATTTTTATCGTTAAGTTTTACCACGTGATTTGCACGTGAGGTCATACCCGAACTTGTTAAATCGTCGTTTGTGCTTTTAATATACCCTCACGTGCAAGTCACGTGGTAAAACTTAACGACGAAAATAGACGGAATTGGACGGAGGTATCATTTACAAGCAATTTTGAAACTTATTGTACTGATAACCTGAAAAAAAAAGTTCAGGTATGACCAGGGGCGGAGTCAGGAAATTTAAGTAGAGGGGGCGAAATAAAATTTTTTTTATTTCTTTTATAGTTTAGTGGGGGCGAAAATTTAAAATGTCATTAATACCCTAAAATTTTTTCTATTTTACGTAATTTGTAAATTCTTGTGGGGGCGGCTGCCTACGCTGCCCCCGCCCTGTCTCCGCCCCTGGGTATGACCTATGAAAATGTACGCAAACCATAGCTATGGTTTATGGAATTTTCTCAAATATATAATACTGGCTGTTTTAATGTGCCATGAGTGGTGCACCATTTAAATTTAGTAGCTAGCTTCTTGGGGGCTCTTTTTAGCGATTTTGTAGTGTTTGAGCTTCCAGTTTTTAACAATTTAAGCTCTTTAAAAAAAAGTTTCGTTTAACTGACAAAAATAAACGAAACTTATCGGAAGAAGAAGCTCGTGAAAGCTTCTAACGTGATACGTGGTTTTTAATGTAGAGATCAAAATCGATTTGAACCTATGAAATCATATGTTGTTTATAATTATCATATTATTTCAGATGTTAGTACTAAATATACGAAACTAGACGTTAAGTTTTACTCCATGTTAAAAGGACTACTCGTTATGTTTAGGCAAGTATAATTCGTAACGTGACAGATCTCATCCATCTATTTTACCATATTTATAACTTTTGTTTGGCATACGCTATATGAAAAGCAAGTAAATTAATGAAGCCATTTGTTTGTGTTTGGCAGCATGTATGTATATATCACCATTATTATTGATTTGTTTCTTGCACGGAATAATATGAACTTTTTATTCTCCCACCCCACCTTGCTTTCCTTTTCGGTAACAATTTTTATCCACCATCAAACTACATATCTATACGTTTTCCAGATACACGCTTGGCTGAAAACAATTACGGTGTATCAATCATATATCCTTGTTATTGATTTGTAGGGATTCGATACATGCTTGGCTGAAAACAATTACGGCATATCAATCATATATCCTTACTATTGATTGATTTGTTGGGGATTCGAATCCCCGACAAATTATATAAATCAAAAGACAAGCACTACAATTAAAGGGATGTGAAAAATTCACATAAAACTCGATCTAAAACGAATTCCCGACAAATTATATAAATCAAAAGACAAGCACTACAATTAACGTGATGTGAAAAATTCACATAAAACTCAATCTAAAACTAAAGCATGATAGACTAAGTGTATACGGACACGGGTATTGATTATTTAATTAAAATTGATTTTTAATTATATGTTTAGTTAAAAGGGTTAAGTGCCTGGAAATGTATATAACTATCTGTTGATTTTCATTATGTGTACGTAACAAAATTGACCGCCATTGTATTTATGAAACTATTTATTTTTGTACATAGTGTGTATTTTGGTGACTTGTCAGCTTGTAAAGATGCTCAGTTGTTAGAAATTTGCAGCGGAAACATCCAACTAACAACAATCTATTGTTAGCAAAAATCAAACCCAAACAACGCTTGTGTAATCGCGTTACACCCACAAACAATAAACGGATAATATTTGCAAACTAGCAATAATAAACAAAGCAACAAGATAAATAAACGATAACAAGAACATAAACGACACAAGAATTTAACGTGGTTATGTCCAATCTCCAACTTGAAGATTGGTTTAGTACAATGACTTGACTCATTAATTGAATCTGATTCTAACTTATGATATAATAACCCCGCTTCTTTTATTATATTTATTTAAGAAGATATGGTCTACTATACGTACGTACTATGATACGTAAAATTATGTGTATCGCGTCTACAAAGGTTGTATACTTGTATGATCATAAACAGTGCAAGAACATGAGTCAAGGGAGTCATATTAAAATACAACATTATAATGTGCGTATACATTACTATTATTACTATATTTGTTAGTATTTGTTATTTTGAAATTGATGACATAATGCGATATACACATGACAACGACAATTATATTTATTGCGAGACCTTAACATGACAGCTTCTCTTAGGTTACACACACGTACCAGCGGTTTGAGAGTGTGCACGCCAAGTATATTTGTTTATATATAACAGATTATAATAACTTAAGAAGTCAGTAACCTTTCTTTAATTAGTATATTTAATTTAAAACTAATTAAAACTCAGTACATCATATAACAATATACTTAACTTAATAAACATCCCTCGAAATCCATTGAAGTTCACTCATGTGCATATTTTTCTACAGTATGATTGATAAAATTCAAAAGAACAAAGGGTGTTTACATACGGGCCAACTCGAACCGATCCTTTTGAACTCATTCTGAAAATAATGAATCATTCTTTCTAGTTACCAAACCCGATCACTCATCACCCACCCGACCCATCCATTATGACACCATTAAAAAACAGATAGATAAATAGATAGATATCGATAATTAAAAGACATAAAACAAGTGTCAAAACTGAAAAGGGCAAGTTGGCAACTATTTAATAAATGAGTAATAATAGAAAGGAAAGGAAAGGAATGCGAAACCAAACTCAAGATAACACTTGAAAGGAATTGTTTCGTAGTGGGTCCTTTTATCTCAAAACCAAGTTACAAAAGCTTTCTGCTTTTTCCGTTTCTGTTTCTGTTTTTCTTGCCTTATAATTCTTTCCTTGCAAAGAACCTTAACAAATACCCTTAATATTAATATATAAATCTTTTAACCTCAACCAATTAATTTCAAAACAAAAGTATTAAAATTATTCAATCACATATAGGGAAAAAAAAAAGAAAAAAGGTGGCGGATCGATCATATATGGCTTTCTCCTACATGAACATGATGAACAGGTTTGATACTTTGCTTACACTACCTTCTCAATCTTTCTCAACTTACATACTAAGTCCCTGGAATTTGTAGCACGGCCCGTGTTTATATGTACGTGTTTGATGATTTGACAACAATCAATATAAGGGACGGAGTCATAAAGATTCTTGAGCAGGTTCATTGTTTAATTTGTTCATGTTTGTACACAAACTCAGTGATTTATAATTAAAATTACATGAAGATGTTTGTTTCTTCTCCTTCTTTTTCTATATCTTGAGCGAATTGTGAACGGGTTCAACTGACCCGCTTGAGCTATGTGGCTCCATCCCTTTATTCAATATGGTTATGTTTGCAAATAATTTTAGTTAGAACTCATCCATAACCTTTTATGGATGGATAGATATATCTTTACTTTGATGACTTACTCATAATTCTCAAAAGGGTGAGGTTGATGTACCAGAACCAAAGATGTTAGTCAACTTCAAGAAATGTTCTGGTATAATGGTATGTAAGTAACTCATCAATTAATTAACACGGTTTTGAGTTTAATTATCACGTATTTGAGACAATCTCTGTATCATATGTGATTGTACATATTATGTATGATATATTGTAGATTTGTCATTCTGTCTAGTCCGAAAGGGGTGGTAAAGTATAGATGTTGATGATGAGAATTTGTAGACATGATGCTATGAGTTCAAGTTTTTTTCAGGATCAGAATCACCTTTAATTATTAGCAGATATCTCTGATACTATAGTTAGTGCAAAATGGGTTTATAATCATTGTTTAGCAATAATATTATTGATTTATTTCGACGTATTAAGTTTTGTATTTCTCAAACAATGCGTTGAACTTTATAAGTTAGATTATGTCTTGAATATGATCTTGAAAATATGTATGTCACGGCGGTCTTGCGACAATACGAAACCATTCTTAGTGAAGAAACAGAGGATCAATTTATATATTTTTTTTATTCAAAATTCATTCCTACATTATAGTGTAGGTACTTTAATTAAATTAAATGTAACTGATTGCATTGCTATTGCAGTGGGTGCACCCGTGGTTCAAGCTCTCCACGCTTCTTTTTAGGGACAACCAGGCCGTTAAATTCACTTGACCCGAACCCGAACTCAAACCCAAACAACAAAATTAATCGGGTCCGGATCCCCAATGCTAGTCATCACCCCTCTTCTTATGGTAAGCTTTTCCTAAATATTATCTTCAATTGTCAAAATTTATTTTGTGTCACATATTTGACACTAAATACTTTTTGTTTGTGACAGTTGCTTCTTTTGCTGCTTTCGCAATGCTTACCCGAAGCGTCGCAAACGATGTTCTAACCGTTGGTAAAGAACTTCGTACACTTGCTGACGAATTCATTCCACGAGAGTATCAAGAATATTACATTCACGAAATGAAAAAGCTTCTCGTTAACAAAGATACCGAATTCACAATCATCATAGATGAATATCAACCTCAATCAAACACCGTTGACCAAATGTTCCAAGCAGTCGAAATCTATTTAAGCACCAAAGTGAATGAATCATGCATTCGGAAGGTTAACGTGTGCAAAAATAAGGAGACGTTAGCTATTAGAATGAATGAAAATGAAGAAATCATCGATGAGTTTGATGGGATTCAAGTAAAATGGAGATGTACAACGAGATATGATTCAAGGGAAGTACAATCGGGAATCAAATGCTACGAACTGACTTTTCATAATCAACATCGTTTCAAGATTATCGAGTCGTACTTACCATACATTTTGGAGCGAGTAGATGATATTAAAGCCGAAGAAAAAGGATTAAAGCTTCATATGATTGGGGACGGTTACCCCGAACCAAAAACCATTGTTCTCGATAACCCGATGACCTTCAAAACCCTAGCAATTGAACCGGATCTTAAGAAGTCAATAATCGAGGATTTAAATAATTTCAAAAATGGGAAGGAATATTATCGACGAATTGGTAAGGCGTGGAAACGAGGGTATTTGATCTACGGCCCTTCAGGAGCAGGGAAATCGAGCTTGATTGCATCCATGGCTAATTATTTAAACTACGACATTTATGATATCGATCTTACAGAAGTCCATTCAGACACACAACTCAAAAATATTCTACTAGAAATGCCTAGCAAATCGATACTCGTTTTTGAAGATTTCGACCAGCTTCATAATCCCATGGGTCAGGATACAACGTCGCGAATAAAGACATTTTCGCGACTATTGAACTTTATGGACGGTATTTGGTCGTGTTGTGGAGAAGAACGAATATTTGTTTTCACTACCAAATGCGTAGATAAGCTTGACCCCACATTACTCCGACCAGGTCGAATGGACATGCATATTCATATGTCGTATTGCACATTTTCGGCGTTTAAACAACTGGCTTTATCATATTTGGAGCTCGAAGATCACAAATTATTCAAGCGAATCGAAGAGTTGTTGCAAAATGTAAACGCTACGCCTGCCGAAGTGTCTGGAGAGCTTATGAAGCATACAAAAGATGCAACAATGTCGCTGGAGAAACTTATCGCATACCTTGAGAACAAAACAAGTTTGTGACCCGTGATACGAACCACTTTAAGTTTGTGACCCGTGATACGAACCACTTTATTCGTCCGATGTAAATAGAAAAAAACCAATACGGTTTTATTAATGCAGTGGCCGGTCTGGATTTTAGTTTTTTTAATTTGTTTTCAAATATTGTTTCATGTAGATAAGTAGGATCTTAAAAAATTCTATTGGAATGATAATGTAAGACTACCAAATTGCTTAAAATTTCTTCTAAATGATTTCTTTTATGCCACATTGCCTTCTTTTTTTTTTTTTTTTCTCCAAACAAGAGTTTTAAGGTTTAAAAACTTAAATAGCTGCACATCTTGAGGTGATCATGTAACAATCATAAACGTTCACGAGAATACTTTAGATAAGCCGTGTACATACATTTGAGTAAGACTGTAAAAGTACTTGCCGTCTCCAAGTAACTTGAACAAAGAGAACCCACTCTTCATTTACTGGTTATATAATAATAATAATAATAATAATAATTTTATGTTTATCTGCCACCTCAAACGTGTAATCAACAAGTTAGAAGTTTGTATCTGTACCTTAGCATATGTGAGTAATTTGTGGATATATAATTTGTCTATCATTGATAACTAGGTGAATGACCCGCGACAACGCGGGCTATGACATGTGATTTTGTAAATGTAACAATACAAAATATTAAATGTATTAGAGAAAACGAATAAACTATGTCATAAGAATTAAAAAATAACAAATTTATTTAAACCCCAATATAAACCGAAGTACTCCCTCTCATTATTTGAGAAGACTTTAAAGGCAACAACTCTTTTGCCAATTGTGTAGAAAGGATTTAAACACCAACACAGGCTATAAATAAAACAAACTTAAACCTCAAAAACTACATTTCCTACTTATTTATCCAAATAGAGATTATATAATAAAGTAACAAACTACACAACCTTAAATTGTAACATAGATTTAATTCATCCAAATTGGACTAAAACAATTGACCTATCCAAAATGCACTTTAGTATAAACTTTTTGTTAGAACTTATAATAGTTTGGATCGAGTGCTATAGGCTATAGCTAAGCAGAATTCCCACACATCTCTAACTTGGCCCAAAGTCCCAAACCTCCGTACAATGCAGCTAGGTACCAGTATAAGTGGAGATGTCGTATTAAGAGAAGAAACTTTAGATTATCCGTTGTAAAAGATTTGACCGATAAACTCTTTCCATAATAGTGATGCTCGAGTGTAACAATAGCAACTCCAAGCTTTTTTGCTAGTACCTGCAGAAAATTAAAGACTTTCACTTATCTTAATTTATTTTTTCTTTTTTCTTTTTTCTTTCTAATTTGAATTTATCTTTTGTTGAATAAACTGCTTTTTGCCATTATACGCGTTATAATCAGAAATATAACTTATTGGAACATACAGTGATATAGTCATCAGATGTGCAGCTTGACCGCATATCGCTAAAAAATTGGTTGATCGGGAATCCTGAAATTTTATTCGTAGTAGTGTTGCCGAAATGTGCGATGATTCTGTATATGCCAAAACACACCAAGTCAGCATCTTGTACATACATCCTAGATTGAAACAAACAATCAAACATTCTCAAAACGGGAATCATTTTATTTTGGTCAAAATCTCTACCTAAACTCGTTTATTAAACCTTTTTCTTGTAACCAATGCAAACATCAAAGATAAGTTCACAGTATACGAAACATTAAAGTATTTTATAACCATGTATTGATATCATCATATGACATATGTTACTTAACCTACTGTGAAGAAAAATATAATAATGAAGATTTACCTAATTCATAGCAAAACTTACATCATAAGCTAGTAAAAACGTGAACGAAAACAAACCAAATCATAAATAAATCAAGAAATTAAAAGAAACCCATCTAACAACTTAAACAGATGAATATTAAAAATCAAAACTTTCACCTAAAAGCATATATTAAAAATTAAAAATAACACATGCATATATACACATATACAGTATAGTTTAAAGAGAGAGAGAGTTTGAGAGGGAGAGATAGCTTGATACGTTTGGCGAAAAGTGATCTATCTCATTTAACCAAAACACATCTTTGGTGATGTAATTGCTGCTGCTCAAATGATTGATTCTAGATAGTTAATAATCCATTACACAAATTAATCATCATCAAAAGTGACCCAACAAATACTACTAAATCGAAAATAGGGGAGGGAGAAAAGTCACAATCATTTTTTCAAAGAAGCAACCAACAACATTTGCAAAAGAAAACCGGGCCTCACCGTGATAAACATGATCCGGAATCCGATTAGTCCCTGGCGATTTCTTCTTCTTCTTCAATTAAGTGCTTTGCAATCCAACTTGAAAAATGGATCAAACATCATAGAAATGTGGCTAAATCACATAAACGAATAAACTAAATCACCAAAACAGCACATGTATAAAACCTTTTCCACTTCATGATATATAGATCCATTTAATTTCTCTTTGATGCATCCTTCTCAAAGTTAAAACAATACCGATCACTTATTTCTCAACCATTAATGATACCTGCCACAATCCCAACCATAAGTTTATGCAAATTTGTGTTCATATGCAAATACAAAAAATTAACAAAAGATGAAGAACAAAAGTGTTGGCATTTGCTTTTCGTTTTTCAATATGCATCATCCTTCCGGCATCTATACATCAGCAAGACCTAGCAAATATACAAATTCCATAGATATAACTTCATAACTTTAAAAAGACGTTTAAATAGTAAAGAATATATCCTTAAAAGCAACATGTTAGGACTTTTAAAAGGAGATATCACAAACCTGAACAAATCAATCAAATAACGACAATGGAAACCCTACACAAATCTTAAACATACAAAATTGAAACTAATAATAAACATCAGTCGTAAAATCGAACCAGTTGTACACATCTTCAAAACAAAAATCTTAAACCGAACCAATCAAACCCTTAATAAGCAAATATCTAAGAAACACAAACAGTAAAAGAAGAAGGGGTTTCTAAAAAACAATTATCAATAATAAAACCGTAACTCACCGTGGATTATCAAAATATGATAAAAAAAAAATAATAACATCATTCCTTATATTATAAAATAAATGGACACGTTTTTTTAGTTGGTAAAGATTTGGGGATCTTTTAATAATTTAAATATGGATGGGCGGGTTCTCATTTAATTTCGACAAATAAAAAATAATAATAATATTAGATGATAATTGGGTGAAAATTGTAAATTTTTAAAACTAATCAACACCGTTGATTTTTAATTAGTAAGTTTAATAAGGGTTCAAATTTTTTAATGATATTATCTTTTAATTATATAAAAAAAAAAAAAAAAAGATCCTTACGAATGAGACAGATGCATATTATTGAAATACGATATAATGTTGAGTTTTTTTTTTTACCAAGTTTAACTTTTTAAAGGAAAAAAAATAAGAAAAGAGAGAGAAATGATATAAAATTAAAATAGCAGCCATTTCGTTTCTTTGTGAACGGAAAAAGAAAAGAAGATCCATTTAAGCGTAACTTTCATACTCTACCTTTTCATTCCATGGCGAACAGCAATCTACCTCGAAGAATCATCAAGGTACTACTTACTTACCCTATCATCTATCTATCTATCATTACACGATTTTGTATTATTCAATTCGATCAATTTTTGTAAATTGAAAACCCTAATTATTATAAGTTTATGATTATTTCTTTCAGGAGACGCAGCGTTTACTCAGCGAACCTGGTAACTTTCAAATTCAGCTCGATCTATGATTATAAGTTTATAATTGTTAGTTATTGTGTAATTGGATGGATGATGACAATTTCAACTATTAGAAGAAACAATTTTTTGTTGTTGTTGTTGAAAGTATCTCTAATTGTTGTAGGAAATTATTGGCACAGATCGTATAATTAATTAATCTTATAACAATAAAAAAAGTACTGAAAGATGATTGGGATGAATAACTTACCTAATGAGTTTGAAAACTATTTATCTGCTTATTTTAGGATAAATAAACACTTAAATATGCTAGTTTGTATCTGCTTATTTTTTAAGCAAAATGAGTGCTTTCAAGATATGCAGGTTTATACCTACTTATTGAGGTTAATGTGTATATGATATTGGTGTGTAGCTCCTGGGATAAGCGCGTCGCCATCGGAAGAAAATATGCGGTATTTTAATGTCATGATTCTTGGTCCATCACAGTCTCCTTATGAAGGTAATTCCTAGTAATGGTTATTTTACTTTCAGTATGACTGTTTTGTGTGAAGTTATGTGTAGATGCTGTTTAGACTTTTTCAATGTGAGGAATTAATTTCTCCTGAAGATATAATGCAGCTGTCAAGTGCTACTCTTTTCTTTTGAAAAATCATTATGGTTCTGTGATGTGAAACCTTTTACTTAATAGATAGAAATCTGATATTGGTTACAATTTTTTTTAGACCCAAGTACCCAACTGTAGCAAAAAGGTATTAAAGAGGTTATGAACTTTTAAAAAATAGCTCAATTAATCTTTCAAAGTAAAATTGAAGCTATAGATTGGAGTGATTATTAAGTTTTAAATAACTTTCAAGCATGTTATGATATGAAGCAAACTAATTATCAAGAGTATGATTTGATTACAGTGAATGTTTGTAGAGACTTTTAGCTTATTCGCAATAACGCGGGCTTTTTTACTTATTATGGTTCACAAGGTGCAAACATACAATGGCCTCGATGCTTTTGTGACTGTTTTATTTGGTTGAATGATGTATACTATTGGTTTTGTTGCACCTCAGCCCAATGCCAGTATAATGCTTACACGTTTACATGTTTCTTTGTGTGCTTCTTCTATAGGAGGAGTCTTCAAACTGGAGTTATTTCTGCCAGAAGAGTACCCAATGGCTGCCCCTAAGGTACAAGACTATACATCTTAACAACTAAGAAGATGGATTTTGGTAGCCTTATTGAAAGTTTGAAACATTCCCTTACATGGTTTAACATTAGTATAGAGAGGATTTTAGTTGTTGTAAACTTCTTTTGTCCCTTGATTGGTGTTAAGACCATTGCCATCGGCTTTGTGCGGTTCGGAGCCGATGAGACCCGACGAACAGACGCCGTTGGCACAGTCTCGTCGGTGGTCTTTGTGCGTGTGGGCGACGAAAGGGAACGGGACATGTGGGGCCCATTTGCTTTTTTATTTTTATCCGTTAAACTAAAAAAAATTAACCAACGGCTATATAACCATTTTTTTTTAAATATTTTTTAAACATTAATCATACCCCAATTTACACTATAAATACACACACAACTTTCACTATTTTTTACACACAACCACTACAATATTTCACACAATTAACACACAAAAATGTCACAACATCCCAACAATTCTTCTCAAAATCATTTCCAAACAATCCAAACACCAACATCCGTGCCATGGACTGATAACGAGGTCAACGTCTTGATCGAAGAGTGGGAGAACGCTTCCCAAAACAATCCGATTGGAACTTCACGAACGCAACAAAGTTTTTGGGAAACCATACGACAAAACTACAACTCCAGAGTTGAGGTGAAACGTACTACAAATCATCTAATCGTTAAATGGAACAAAATAAAAAAATAGTTTATCTAATGTTCGTTTTCGCAAGCGTAATGTGTTATTTTCATTATCGTAATGTTTTTTTTTTTTAATTATTGTAATGTTTTTTATTTCGTTAGTGTAATGTTTTATTTATTATTGTAATGGTTTTTAATTTTTAATGAATTAGTTTTTATTTGGTTTGTGCTTAATTAATCAAATTAATAGTTAGTGGGTCCCAGAAATGAAAAGGAAGAAAGGATTGTTGGCAGTGCTTTGTCAGTCTTTCGTCAGTTTTGGATGTGCTGACGTGGCGCTGAGCTGGCACAAAGGAAGAAGGAAAGGAAGAAAGGATTGTTGGGAGTGGTCTTTATCTGCTTGTTGGCCTCTTGTCTACTGCGAAACTGTTTTTTTAAATGCGTGAGAGCTTTACATATAATTATTCACTAGAACTTAATTAATAATGCTTAGTTTGATATTCTATGTACACGTGTTACAGAACACGTGAGTAAAAAAATTAATACCAAAGGCTACATGTATATTCATGGTATTCTATATGTGATATCATACTGCTTTTGTAATTTGGGAATATACTGCTTAAAGGTGTTGGAGTGCTGGTCTCTTGTTGATGAATGAATTACAGTTAAATAGGTGAACCAGTAATTATAGTTTATAACTCTTTCTGATTTCATATTCATTAAGAGTTAAAAACTGTTTGTGATAGCCTATTAGTTTAAGTTTAAGTTTGATTTGATAGTTTATAATTCTTGGCTGTTTGGTTGCTGAGGTCTTTCAAGGTGTAATAAGTCACGTGCCTTTATGTTTGCCTTTGTGTAACTGAACAATGACTTCTCTATCTTATTTTTTACTTGTTTGTATAAAGACGTTAATGTCTGCATGGTTGTGTTGATCAATATCTGATAGACTAACTTGCCTTACAGGTACGATTTCTCACAAAAATATACCATCCTAACATCGATAAGGTTCGTTATACCCAAATTATCGTTTGAGTTTTGAATTGTTTCAAGTTCCTCTTTCCTTATATTTTAGCTACTATGCAGCTTGGCCGGATATGTCTCGATATACTAAAAGACAAATGGAGCCCGGCTCTCCAGATTCGTACTGTACTTCTAAGGTAGAACCATTAACAGAGAAATTGATTGTTATAGTACTTACAATTTGACTGCTTACAAAATAAGTCCTATCTTGTAATTACTGTTAAGCCCTCATGACCTACCGCAGGGAAACTCTCCATTAGTAACTGAGAAGGATTAGATAATCGATTTAGTTTTTTTTATATTACTCTGCTATTATTTGTTGTAACATTATGCTACTCTATGTCCCTAAAGGAAAAATTAAGATGATAATCAAAAATAAGAAATTGACTATCAGTATCTGTAATGGATAATAATAATATAAGAATATCAAACTCCTTCCTCTCCCTCTTATTTCTTTAATATAATAGTAAATCCAATTCAAATCTCAACATATCAAATGAACATATTCTTAAACAATCATATAGTCTCTTTCTTCATATTCATTAAAGCTCGACTTTTTTACAACCCTAGCTTAAATACAAATTTTAGAAGAAAAATTGACAAGCCGCTCAGGTTCTTGCTATTGTCTAAAGCTAGTTCAGCCTCCAATGGATAGTCTGCAACTGGAATTTAAGTATAAGCTAAACACCTTTATATATTCTAATTAAGCTTGTCTCTCTAAGACTAAGAACTCAGCCGCTACTCCCATCTCACCAACAAGATGAAAAATCTGATCTTTTGTATTGTTGATTTGTATGTGGTAGCATTCAAGCACTTTTGAGTGCTCCAAATCCAGATGATCCGTTATCTGAGAACGTAGCCAAACACTGGAAAACTAACGAAGCTGAAGCCGTTGAAACAGGTACGTGTAGTAGCCATGGTTCTGTTCAGTTCATTGATTTTTGCTTTATGTTGTTTAATTTGTTGTCTATAAAACCTGCAGCAAAAGAATGGACCCATTTGTATGCTAGTGGCACTTAAAGCAGCTGCGTATCACTGGCCACTATGTTGCCTCAAGAAAATTACTTGTATAATTTTGATATTGATGCCAAATTACGGTTAGGAAATCTCAGCAACTGGGAAAAAAGTTCCATTCCCCTTGCTGCTAGTTCCTGGATGATTAATGTTGTTTACTGTTGTCTTTCGGGATAAGTTACTCTCATGTTGTATTTTTTACTGTTAAGATTTCTTGGAATTTTAATCTATACAAATGCAAAGTATAGTTCTGCAATTGCAACAAAGAAGCTGGTTGTTGCGGATGCTCTAAAATTGGTAAGTGGACTATGCCTGGTTCACTCAATGAGATCCTAGAGGTGAAAATGGATAGGTGGGTAATTTGGGTCAAATGGGTAATCTTCGGTGCAAACTTATTGGGAGTTTACCATACAACTTTTTTGTTCATCACATCGATCATTTAATTTTTAATATAAAATATAATAATAAATTATTGCTAATATGACAATGCAGGAGGTTTTATGCTTTTAAAAAACACCGTTGGCAACTTTCAACACGTTTGACTAGTAAATCTATTAGTAGTAAAGTGTAAACGGGCCAGTTGCCGGGGGCGGATGTAGGGGGCATGGGAGGCGCCCCTCAAAAATTTTCAAATCATGTAAAAAATTAATTTTTTTAAGGGTATTTATAATATTTTATAGGTTTTGCCTTTCAAAGATGAAGAAATAATTAAAAAAAATTTTTTTTGCCCTCCCAATATATAAATCCTAACTCCGCCCCTACCAGTTGCACACTTAAATGGAAAAGTTGTTTTTCCAGTATATTCAAAGACTTCCATTAGCAAGAATTACATGAGCTTGATACAAGTGACATTGATAATTATCATCGACTTAAACCGTTGATTAATAAAAATGAATATATGGACGATAAATCACTGATTGGATACGTCTAAAGACTTAAACCGTTGATTAATAAAAATGAATATATGGACGATAAATCACTGATTGGATACGTCTAAAGACGTCTATAAAACTTTAAATGGACTTGAGCTCTTGGAAACAGAATGTTAATTTGAGATAAATTGTATGTAGAATATCTCACATGGAAAGAAACAATCTAACTAGAAGGAATAAAAGACACCATTCAAATTGTGAAAGCTTGAAAACTAAATGAAAACAAACTGATGGTGACATTCATTTATAAGTTGATATTTTGATTGCATTTGCCAGTTATATGTTGAAGTATGTCTGAAGACTTAAACCGTTGATTAATAAAAATAATTTATATGTTGCAGCTGGACCTACTCAAAACATGTTCTGCTGATATAAAAGAAAGACTCAATCACATCACATTATATTATATTATACTTAGGGTTAAAGTTAAGATAGATATCGAACTTGCACTTTTTACTAAGTTATATAACGAACCTATTTTATTAATAATGTAGGTAATGAATTTTTTATTTACTAGCAAAATACCCGCGCTATGCAGCGGAAATCGAGAATAAAGTTTTGTGCAACTTATATATTTTAAAAACAAAGTTGTTGCCTTTCAACGAAGATTCTGAAATTATTTAAAATACATTTTTTTGTGCAGCATCCTAACTATTTCTAGGTGAATGTATTATAAAGTTTTGCATATATGTTTAGTACAATTACGATAATTTCTTTTCAAATAATTAATTCAGAGTTAATAAAACGTGTTAATTAAAAGGAAAATTGAGAGATATTAATGGCGTGCATTGAAGTATTACCATAGTTAACAAAGTCAAAATAAGTATGTGTAATCTTAGAGGGCAATTTAGTCATTAGACAATGTTGAGTAAAATTTTAAGACAAACATAGACATGCATTATATATAGTTAAGATAAGATAGTTAAGATGTGTTGAAGTATGTAATATGTATTATGTGGCATTGATAATTTTTTATCGCTTATTTATAAATATCTTTATTTATACATGTTATGGACAAAAATTACTAAAAGCAATTAAGTGATCAAATTTAGTTTGTGAGGTTAGGTGTAAAAATTACTCTCAAGATAATTACGTAGAAACACGATTATCTCTATTAGTAAGTAAATATTTTGTGTAAAAAGATAGATTAAATACGTGGATCCTTGTTGAACAAATGTTTTAATATCAAAGCTCAAGAACAGATTGAGGATAATGCTAATTTGACAATGAAAATGTAAAAAGAATACGATCAAAGTAATGTAAATGATAAACAATCAAAAATGACGCAGTAATGTACGAGGAAAGCCCTTGATCAAGGTTGATCGCCGGCACAAAACCTCGGGAAGGATCAAATGATCCTTGCCTTTGTTAATCTTATTAAAATGAAAGTAATCGATTACAAACTAAGAGCACAAGGATGATCGGCTAAGTGAATTTGTGTGTGAATTTAGCTAAGTGTTGATGAAATAAGCGTAAATGAGAGAAATAACAGAGTGTTTGTGTGAGTTGCAGGTGAAAATAGTGATTATTCGTTAACCTAAATGATCATCCATGCCTCGTTTAAATACTAAGAGCGTATAACAATATCCCCGAGATTTCAGGGATCCTCCGATGAAGGATGAAGACCACTGTGACAACCGTCAATTTAGGACTATAATTTAGTGCCTAATCAAGTGTAATACATGTAATTAGTTTTGTGTTAGGCTAATTAATGTATCAATTATTATATATATTGTTGAATATATATCTACAATTATGCGGTTTGTTTAAATCGTACGAGCTTCAAATCGAATGAATTTCGATACAATAAATACGGACGTTGGTGACCATCTTTTATTAAATAACGCTCTTATGTCAAAGGTATTATCATTATAATACTTCGTATTCATTCGTACAGTACAATCAGAAAGTGACACAAATTAAAATGTAAAACGCGCAAACAAATTAACTTACCTTTTTATAATTCAAATATAAAGTGATTAGTAAAATATTTAAATAAAATATAGCGTAATAATTTGTAATTTAAAAAGTACCAATTAATATTTAAAATAATTATTTCACGTTTAAACGGCGGAGCAAACGAACACCGCGCGGAGCGGAAACGTGGGGCGAAAATGGGGACTTAACCTCCCACTCCCACCCCACTTTCTTTCATTTCCTTATTTCTTTCTCTCTCCCTCTTTCATTTTCTCTCAAGTTTCATCACAACCAAAATCCACTAAAACCGCAAAATAAACATACCAAACGACCTCGGATCTTCAAGCCCCTTTGGAAATAAACGACCACCTCGCGACGATCTACACTTCTACCTTTCCGGATTTTCATTTCGTCACTTTGTAAGTTTCCGACAAATTACGAAATCTCTCGATTTTACTTACTTTTCATATATTATTGTTTAGATAAGCTTAATATGTCCCTATGAGGGTTGGGTAAAAGAACCAGACCAAACGGAAACCCGAAAACACGTTTTTGGCTCGAAATCCGTCAAACAGGTGATAGTGTCGCATGGATGAACCCAGACATGCGTCACTACCAGCGTCACTCCTTAAGTGCCGCTATACCTTCGATACCGACACTTCTTAAGTGTCGCCTAAGCCCAAATGTTGGCCTCTGACCGTCACTACTGAAGTGACGCCTATACATACCTAGCGACACTTGTTAAGTGCCGCCATATCCTATTAGCCGACACAACATACCGTCACTAGATAAGTGACGCCCTATATCCTATACCGACACTTCATAAGTGTCGCCCATAATTCCATTTTGATCTATACCCGTCACTCTACAAGTGACGCCCTACTATTTTACCCGACACTTCGTTAGTGCCGCTATGATACACGTCACTTCTTAAGTGACGCCCAAATGTCCGAAATCATCATCTTATACGACACTCCATAAGTGCCGCCGTTATGCTGAACCCGTCACTCCTTAAGTGACGCATACTACTTCACACGACACTAACCCAGTGACGCTATACCTTCGAATCTGACAGTAAACCCGACACTTCGGTAGTGTCGCATAAACACCCTTAGTGACGCTATTAAGTGACGCATAAAACAGCAGGTTTTCCAAATATTTTTACACCAAGTGTCGAGATTTTACAACTTCAAATGCTTATTCCATACGACTTTTAGAACATAATGGGACTTATATTTCAAGTGTAACACTTCAAAAACATGACGACAACAATAACACTTTTATTTTCAACTAATCACCAACGGTCCGTACGCGTTTTCAAAACATACTTCAAAATCAAACAAGTCGTTGTAACTTGTATCAATTAAATCAAACAAGTCGTTGTAACTTGTATCAATTTAATCAAACAAGTCATAGTAACTTGTAACAACACGATCAACCAAATCGGGGTAATTTGGACATTAAGTTAGACAGACAATTCAAATGGTAGTCTTTCGAGATACCAATACAATTAATGACAAATTAAGTGTCGTGGACACATTCAGGTTTCAAGTCTTTGGACACCAACACACTGCTAATTACTTCAAGTTTATTAAGTTAAACATTTCAAGACTCAGGTGAGTTTCATAGCCCCATTTTCACTACTTTTACCAGGGGTGTGATATTACTACTTCATTTGTTTTACAAGTAGAACGCAAGTGCCAAACTCCAAATACTACATGAGTTTCAAGCTAATCAATTTAAAGTCCTCCATAAGCATAGTCTCTAGTATTTTATAGCGTGAATGTTAGTATATGATATCATATGGGATTGACAATCCTCATCCGGGTTAGCACGCACTAACCGGTCAAACGGATGTATTAGCATTTGGGAAGACGAGTGTTGATTAGGCACTCGTAGGAGGCATTTCAAGTTAGGTTTCCTTAATTGGGCCTGACAAATCAAGTTAAGCTCAGACTATGTGCTCATGGACAGTATAACTTTTATTTTGCTTAATTGCATTTTAAATTCAATATAAATCTTGCGGTTCTGACAACTATACATTGACATACAAACCTGTGAGCTCACCAGCGTTTTCGCTGACCCATTTTAGTATTTATCACAGGTACCCAGCAGTAGTTTGGCTGCCCAAGCAGGAATTATTAGCTCGAGTCAGCATACATACAACTAGAGATTGGAATGCATTATTATATTTTGTAAAAGTAATTATGCTATGTAATCTCTCAATTTCAGGAACCGAGCTAATGTAACAATATTCTGATGTAAACAATTGCTTTATCTATACAAGTTTAAAACGACGCATATAGTGGTCGTTCATTATATCTTATGTGCTTTGTATATTGATTAGTGACACCCAATTCAAGCTTCCGCAAATCATCAAATTTGGGGGTGTCACAGATTGGTATCAGAGCCTAAGGTTATAGTGAACTAGGTTGCATTTAGTGGGCCTAGACTATGACCGTTAGGCAGTATTCCTTATTAGTTATGACTAGTTCAGGGATTACATCATACGACTTTAATTTAACATAGCCTGATCAACTATGTACAATTAGAGAAAGATGATGTGAAATCTGAAAGAGTTATGTTGAACAGGAATGCATTAGTTGACTCTGACCTCGAGAGAAACGGGACTCAAAACACGTCTGTGCTAGACACTCAATAGGTTATTATGTGATATATATATATATACATAAGTAGACCTCGTTACAACTCTAGGCTATATTATATTATATGAATATAGGCCTCATTCTCTCTAACGTTTTATTTCGAAACGACAAACACACCACTAGTTCATCATACTCGGACTAGTATCTTATTTCATTTCCTTGTTCTTTCTTACTCAGCATCATGCCTCCTCGTCGTCAAATTACCCTTAGCGAAGCTGAGATCGCGGGAATAATTGCCCGCAGTGTGACCGAAGCCTTGGCTACCCGAACACCACCCGGTAGCGAGGACACAGCAACCAATACTCCACCACCCAAACCTTGCTCATATAAAGACTTTCTCAGCTGCAAACCGCTATACTTCAAGGGCACGGAAGGTGCCATTGGCTTGATCCGTTGGATTGAGCGTATGGAATCTGTTTTCAGTCTCTGCGACTGCACTGAGAGCAACAAAGTCAAATTCGCTGCTTACACCTTTCAGGAAGGTGCACTTACGTGGTGGAAAACCCACGCAAACTCTGTAGGCCTTGAGGTTGCTAACCGACTTCCTTGGGCCGAACTGAAAAAGAAGCTGACAGAAAAATACTGTCCTGAAGAGGAATTGCACAGGCTGGAAGAAGAATTCTGGCATATGGAGGTGCAGGGAAATGATGTTGCTGATTATACCACTAAATTTCAGCAGTTTGCTTCATTATGCCCGGGTTTAGTCGAACCAGAAAGTAAGGGCATTAAGAAATACATTCGTGGACTTCCCGAGAACATTCAGGGAAACGTCGCCTCATCCAAACCAACCACCACTGAAAGTGCCATTCGTTTGGCCCACGAACTCATGGCTCTGGTTGTCAGCCGTGAGACCTCCAACACCTCATCCTCCAACAACAACAAACGCAAATCCACTGAACACCACCACAACTCAAACAAGAAAAACAACGCCATCCAAGTCTACACCTCCAACTCCGAAACCACCCGCAGCTACACCGGGGACAGGCCTTATTGTCCCAAGTGTAACTACCACCATTTTGGTCAGTGCGGTACTCCTTGCAACAACTGCAGGAGGCAAGGGCATTTGACTAAGGATTGCCGAGCTCCCAAATCCAACAACAACCCCTCTGACAGAAATGCCCGACAACCTAAGTCCTGCTACGAATGTGGAAACCCAGGACACTTCAGGGATTCTTGCCCAAAATTGAAGAACAAGGGCAACAACAACAACCACCGCAACAACAACAACACCAAAAGTAGCGCCTTCGTGATCAACTCAGGGGACGCCCGTCAGGACCCGAATGTGGTCACGGGTATGTTCCTCCTCAACAATTTAACTGCTTCCATACTGTTTGATACTGGTGCCGATAGGAGTTTTATTTCTGATGAATTTTGCCCTCTACTTGACATTACACCTGTTGCTTTAGACGTTAAGTACACCGTAGAGCTAGCAAATGGCAAGCTGATAGAAACCGATAGTGTGATACCTAATTGCACTTTAAATCTAGCCGACGAAATCTTCTCCATAAATCTTATGCCTATTGAGATAGGAAGTTTCGATGTCATCGTAGGCATGGACTGGTTATCCAAACATCGCGCCGAAATCATCTGCTATGACAAAATTGTTCGCATACCTCTCACTGTCGGTAGAACCCTAGTCATACAGGGGGAGACCGGAGGGACGAGGCTTAACATCATATCTTGTCTTAAAACCCGGAAATTTCTGAGAAAGGGTTATCCATCAATCCTCGCGCACATCATGGAGAAAAAGTCGGAGGAGAAACGACTTGAGGATGTTCCAATTGTTCGAGACTTTCCAGAAGTCTTTCCTGAAGAACTACCTGTTCTACCACCACCAAGACAGGTTGAGTTCTCTATTGATCTTATACCAGGTGCTGCGCCTGTGGCTCGAGCACCATACCGTTTAGCTCCATCCGAACTTCAGGAGCTGTCCACCCAGTTACAGGAACTCCTGGAACGAGGGTTTATCAGGCCGAGTTCTTCACCTTGGGGAGCTCCGGTCCTATTTGTCAAGAAGAAAGACGGTTCTTTTCGAATGTGTATCGACTATCGAGAGTTGAACAAGTTAACTGTCAAGAACCGGTATCCACTTCCTCGAATCGATGACCTGTTCGACCAACTTCAAGGGTCGAGTTGTTATTCAAAGATTGATCTCCGATCCGGTTATCACCAATTGCGTGTTCGCGATGTCGATATTCCAAAAACCGCTTTCAGAACCCGTTACGGGCATTACGAATTTCAAGTGATGCCATTCGGCCTAACCAACGCACTGGCTGTATTCATGGACCTTATGAATCGGGTGTGCAAACCTTACCTTGACAAGTTTGTCATTGTCTTCATCGATGACATCCTCATATATTCACGAAGCAAAGAAGAGCATGCGCAACACCTCAGAACCATCCTTGAACTACTTAAACACGAGGAGCTCTATGCCAAGTTCTCTAAGTGTGAGTTCTGGATCAAAACCGTTCAATTTCTTGGTCACGTGATTGACAGTCAGGGAATTCACGTCGACCCGTCAAAAATCGAAGCTATCAAAGACTGGCAATCGCCAACCACTCCGACCGAAGTACGACAGTTTTTAGGACTGGCCGGATACTATCGACGATTCATTGAGAATTTCTCCAAGATAGCCATACCACTCACGACTCTGACCCAGAAAGACAAAAAGTTTGACTGGACTGAGAAACAAGAGTCGGCATTCCAACACTTAAAACAAAAGCTTTGCAGTGCTCCTATTTTATCCCTACCTGAAGGCACCGATGACTTCGTAGTATACTGCGATGCTTCTCATCAAGGTCTCGGTTGTGTGCTCATGCAACGAGACAAAGTCATAGCTTATGCTTCCCGACAGCTCAAGATTCATGAAAAGAATTACACCACCCACGACCTCGAGCTAGGAGCTGTCGTTTTTGCCCTCAAAATCTGGAGACATTACCTTTATGGTACCAGATGTACAATCTTTACCGATCATAAAAGCCTTCAACACATATTCGATCAGAAGGATCTCAACATGAGGCAACGTCGATGGGTCGAGTTGCTCACTGATTACGACTGCGAACTCAAATATCATCCAGGCAAAGCAAATGTTGTTGCTGACGCCCTCAGTCGAAAAGAGCGAGTGAAACCACTTCGGGTTCGAGCCCTCAGTATGACCATTCACAACAATTTAAACATTCAAATCCTCACTGCTCAACTCGAAGCCTTAAAACCCGAAAATGTCAAAGATGAAGCCTTGCGGGGCATGGATAAACAATTCGCAATCAGACCTAACGGGATTAGGTATTTCTCAAACCGAATCTGGTTGCCTAAATTTGGGAACCTACGAGACTTGGTGATGGATGAAGCTCACAAGTCCAAATATTCTATCCATCCAGGATCCGATAAAATGTATCACGGTATCAAGGACTTCTACTGGTGGCCGAACATGAAAGCTGAAATCGCCACCTATGTCAGCAAGTGCCTTACTTGCTCCAAAGTCAAAATCGAATATCAAAAACCTTCTGGTTTACTTCAACAACCCAGTCTTCCTGAATGGAAATGGGAACAAATTGCCATGGACTTCATAACCAAACTACCCAGATCCTCGAACGGTTGCGATTCCATTTGGGTGATCGTGGATCGTCTCACCAAATCTGCTCACTTCCTGGCAATCAAGGAATCCGACAAAATGGAACGCCTCACCAACATTTATCTGAAGGAAATCGTGACCAAACACGGTGTTCCAATCTCAATTATCTCCGATAGGGATAGTCGTTTCACTTCACAATTTTGGCAATCACTTCAAAAATCTCTGGGTAATCGACTTGATATGAGTACCGCATACCATCCTCAAACCGACGGCCAAAGTGAACGAACCATTCAAACACTGGAAGACATGCTACGGTCCTGCGTAGTAGACTTCGGTGTAAACTGGGAAAAACATCTACCATTGTGCGAGTTCTCATACAACAACAGTTATCATACCAGCATCAAAGCTGCACCTTTCGAGGCACTGTACGGTCGTAAGTGCCGGTCACCTATCTGTTGGACTGAAGTTGGGGATAGCCAACTCACAGGTCCAGAAATCATTCATGAGACGACCGAGAGAATCATTGAAATTCAAAACAAGCTTAAGGCCGCGCGTGATCGTCAGAAGAGTTATGCTGACGTGAGACGCAAACCACTCGAGTTCCAGGTTGGGGATCGAGTTCTACTCAAAGTATCGCCTTGGAAAGGCGTAATCCGATTTGGCAAACGAGGGAAGTTAAATCCCAGATACATTGGACCATTCGAGATCCTTGAAAGGGTTGGTCCAGTGGCTTATCGATTGCAGCTGCCATCTGAACTCAGCAGCGTGCATCCCACATTTCATGTTTCAAATCTGAAGAAGTGCCTGTCTGATGAGACACTTATCATTCCACTCGATGAAATTCGAGTTGACGAAAAACTTCATTTTGTTGAGGAACCCGCTGAAATCATGGACCGTGAGGTCAAACAACTTAAACAAAGTCGTATCCCCATCGTCAAAGTTAGGTGGAATTCGCGGCGCGGTCCGGAATTTACCTGGGAACGGGAAGACCAAATGCGACTCAAGTATCCTCAACTCTTCACTGACTCCACATCAAACACGACTACAACATAAATTTCGGGACGAAATTCTTCTAACAGGGGGAGAATGTGACAACCGTCAATTTAGGACTATAATTTAGTGCCTAATCAAATGTAATACATGTAATTAGTTTTGTGTTAGGCTAATTAATGTATCAATTATTATATATATTGTTGAATATATATCTACAATTATGCGGTTTGTTTAAATCGTACGAGCTTCAAATCGAATGAATTTCGATACAATAAATACGGACGTTGGTGACCAAATTTTATTAAATAACGCTCTTATGTCAAAGGTATTATCATTATAATACTTCGTATTCATTCGTACAGTACAATCAGAAAGTGACACAAATTAAAATGTAAAACGCGCAAACAAATTAACTTACCTTTTTATAATTCAAATATAAAGTGATTAGTAAAATATTTAAATAAAATATAGCGTAATAATTTGTAATTTAAAAAGTACCAATTAATATTTAAAATAATTATTTCACGTTTAAACGGCGGAGCAAACGAACACCGCGCGGAGCGGAAACGTGGGGCAAAAATGGGGACTTAACCTCCCACTCCCACCCCACTTTCTTTCATTTCCTTATTTCTTTCTCTCTCCCTCTTTCATTTTCTCTCAAGTTTCATCACAACCAAAATCCACTAAAACCGCAAAATAAACATACCAAACGACCTCGGATCTTCAAGCCCCTTTGGAAATAAACGACCACCTCGCGACGATCTACACTTCTACCTTTCCGGATTTTCATTTCGTCACTTTGTAAGTTTCCGACAAATTACGAAATCTCTCGATTTTACTTACTTTTCATATATTATTGTTTAGATAAGCTTAATATGTCCCTATGAGGGTTGGGTAAAAGAATCAGACCAAACGGAAACCCGAAAACACGTTTTTGGCTCGAAATCCGTCAAACAGGTGATAGTGTCGCATGGATGAACCCAGACATGCGTCACTACCAGCGTCACTCCTTAAGTGCCGCTATACCTTCGATACCGACACTTCTTAAGTGTCGCCTAAGCCCAAATGTTGGCCTCTGACCGTCACTACTGAAGTGACGCCTATACATACCTAGCGACACTTGTTAAGTGCCGCCATATCCTATTAGCCGACACAACATACCGTCACTAGATAAGTGACGCCCTATATCCTATACCGACACTTCATAAGTGTCGCCCATAATTCCATTTTGATCTATACCCGTCACTCTACAAGTGACGCCCTACTATTTTACCCGACACTTCGTTAGTGCCGCTATGATACACGTCACTTCTTAAGTGACGCCCAAATGTCCGAAATCATCATCTTATACGACACTCCATAAGTGCCGCCGTTATGCTGAACCCGTCACTCCTTAAGTGACGCATACTACTTCACACGACACTAACCCAGTGACGCTATACCTTCGAATCTGACAGTAAACCAGACACTTCGGTAGTGTCGCATAAACACCCTTAGTGACGCTATTAAGTGACGCATAAAACAGCAGGTTTTCCAAATATTTTTACACCAAGTGTCGAGATTTTACAACTTCAAATGCTTATTCCATACGACTTTTAGAACATAATGGGACTTATATTTCAAGTGTAACACTTCAAAAACATGACGACAACAATAACACTTTTATTTTCAACTAATCACCAACGGTCCGTACGCGTTTTCAAAACATACTTCAAAATCAAACAAGTCGTTGTAACTTGTATCAATTAAATCAAACAAGTCGTTGTAACTTGTATCAATTTAATCAAACAAGTCGTAGTAACTTGTAACAACACGATCAACCAAATCGGGGTAATTTGGACATTAAGTTAGACAGACAATTCAAATGGTAGTCTTTCGAGATACCAATACAATTAATGACAAATTAAGTGTCGTGGACACATTCAGGTTTCAAGTCTTTGGACACCAACACACTGCTAATTACTTCAAGTTTATTAAGTTAAACATTTCAAGACTCAGGTGAGTTTCATAGCCCCATTTTCACTACTTTTACCAGGGGTGTGATATTACTACTTCATTTGTTTTACAAGTAGAACGCAAGTGCCAAACTCCAAATACTACATGAGTTTCAAGCTAATCAATTTAAAGTCCTCCATAAGCATAGTCTCTAGTATTTTATAGCGTGAATGTTAGTATATGATATCATATGGGATTGACAATCCTCATCCGGGTTAGCACGCACTAACCGGTCAAACGGATGTATTAGCATTTGGGAAGACGAGTGTTGATTAGGCACTCGTAGGAGGCATTTCAAGTTAGGTTTCCTTAATTGGGCCTGACAAATCAAGTTAAGCTCAGACTATGTGCTCATGGACAGTATAACTTTTATTTTGCTTAATTGCATTTTAAATTCAATATAAATCTTGCGGTTCTGACAACTATACATTGACATACAAACCTGTGAGCTCACCAGCGTTTTCGCTGACCCATTTTAGTATTTATCACAGGTACCCAGCAGTAGTTTGGCTGCCCAAGCAGGAATTATTAGCTCGAGTCAGCATACATACAACTAGAGATTGGAATGCATTATTATATTTTGTAAAAGTAATTATGCTATGTAATCTCTCAATTTCAGGAACCGAGCTAATGTAACAATATTCTGATGTAAACAATTGCTTTATCTATACAAGTTTAAAACGACGCATATAGTGGTCGTTCATTATATCTTATGTGCTTTGTATATTGATTAGTGACACCCAATTCAAGCTTCCGCAAATCATCAAATTTGGGGGTGTCACAACCACCAACGTCTCTTTTGACTTCATTTTACACGTGCAGCGGATGATCCTGAACTAATATAGATCCAGGATCCAGAATAAAGTTAGGATTCTTATTCAAGGATCTTCCTTATTCAGTATCCTGCACTATTATGCTAAATAAATATATCCTTAGAAGGATCCTGCAAGATAAATAATAACGATGTATCCATGATCCTTACCTATATTTGTGATCCTGAAAACAGACTAAAAAACTATCATTATCCCGAGATACGAATATAAAATATAAACGACTTTCATACATGCGAGGTGTACATATGATGCTAATTAGGATCCTGCAAAGGTTAGTAAAAATCCACCCATAACAATTGCCCCCGAAGTTATAACGTTTTTCGGGATCCTTAAACGTTGTAACTTCCCATAGTAACCGCTTGAATCGTGTTAGGTAAGATATTTTACGTGTATCGAAGATCGTGCCCAAATATTAATGATAACCTTTATCACATCAAACCGCCATTTAGTCTTCACATAATTCCTTCTATCTCTCATCTTCCTTCTTCGCCATTTCAATCTATAATTACTCCACAATCTCATTCCCATATCAAATTCTTCCTGAAAATAATCGGAGCAACCGCGAAAAATCAACCATGTCAGGTAATTTTACTTCTTTTCTTACTTTTCCGTTCACCATTTTGTTCTAAATTCTTTCATACTGTTCCAGTGCATTTCAGTTTGCCCGACATTGATTCGGAGATCCCTCCTTAGAAAGAAACGACCAGGGCCGGTGGTTCAAGTTTCAAACCTTTTCCAACACACTTTCTCTCTAAAAAGAGAAAAGTCGAAGAACTATACGATGTC
Organism: Helichrysum umbraculigerum; assembly: GCA_949592205.1. NCBI lineage: Eukaryota > Viridiplantae > Streptophyta > Magnoliopsida > Asterales > Asteraceae > Helichrysum > Helichrysum umbraculigerum. The sequence goes on along the minus strand of CATIUR010000003.1, from coordinate 146,243,082 downwards.
AACAATCCTGCTTCCAATCTTCTAATAGTAAAGCCCTTCTTCTTTTAGTTCCCTTTATACAATGTAAAAGTTTATACTAACCCTTTTATCAGGCCGTAGATATCATAATAGAAGATTACACAGATAAGGTCATAATGATTGACGCTCTGACTGCTGCCCTCAAAAAGAGGACTCTCGAATTGGAGAAAGCCAAGCGAAAAATCGAAGCGCTCAAGGTTAAGCTTGCCAACAAATCCGGTCGTGAAGAAGGATCCAATACAAACAACAATCTACTGGAAGAGGTAAAAAGGGACGCCACTATTGCGGTATTGGAATCCAAGATTCATATGGCCATGGAAGCTGCTGAAAATGGGCTAGACGCCAGCCTGTGGGATGTCAAGGGATGGAAAAACAAATTAGAAAAAATGAAGGAGGATTATCCCTCAAACCCATTCCTCATTGGTATCGGAAGATCTAAAGCTAAGGGAAAAGCAACCAAGGCTCCCAAGACGAGGATCACCGACGCACCGAACAAAGGCGAAGCGTCTAACTCCAAAAACGACGAGACAACAGCTGTAGCCATCGACATAGTTGACAGCGAAGGATCCTCGGGCGAGGACGGTATTTGACTAGCCGGAGCCCGATTTTTTGTTTCTATTTTGGTGCTCCTTTACTTTCTAAAGGTTGTGTTTGTATCAAACAATTATTTGGGGTGAGGTTGACCTGGTATGGTCAACCATGGTGGTGTTTATTGTGGTTTATGTTGGCCACAAGACAATTTTCATTTCCTGTATTTCTTATGGACTTTAATCTTAGGATCGTACAATCCTTAGATCTTTTGCTATAAATGATATTAGGATATTATCTATATCTTGTGTCTTCAGGATACTGAGGAGATTCCCTAAGTATTTACACATTTACTTGATAGTTGCTTAGAAACAGGATCCTAAGGAGATTCCCTCAGGATACATCCAGGATAATGAGAAGATTATCTCAATATCCATTCAGCATTACAGATCTCAAGGATCCTTAATCGGATCTGAAATGATCTTGAGTTCAGGATCCTGAGATTCCAAGATCCTTGCTAGGACTTTATATCAACTGTGAGTTTTGGATCCTAAGATTTTAGAATCCTAAGATATCTTGTAAACAATGATAAACTCCCAACGAGTATTTCCTGTAACATGTAAATGTTGATAATTTGTCAAACAATTGTGAAAACAATTTATTTTTTGAAAAATGTTGTGATCTTAAAAAGATTTTGCGATCCTTAGATCAAAACAGCTTTTGATAATCATGAAAACATTAGACCTAATAAAGTTATTTATTAGTCTTAACCAATGAAAATTTTGATAATGTGAATACATTATAACCATTAGATAGTTTAAGAAAACTATAAAAGTGACATGTAAATGCCAAACCATTAGGTAATGTGAAAACATTACAAACCGTTTGATTCTTGGGCTACGCCATTTGAGACATGAAAATGCCTAACCAATTGGTAATGCAAAAACATTACAAACCTTAGAGTGACGTGAAAACGACACAAACCTTAGATCGATACGTTTAGTGCACATCAGTATCGACATTCGTTAGCGCTTGATCTATAGGCCAACAGAAATAGAGTTGTCGGGTACCAGAGGCATCACCGATTCCCTAACCATGACACTATAATCAAACATCGTGCGCACCCGGCGAGGTGTCAAAACCCTATTCGTAGAGAGGTGTTTATCCGTACGGAAACCTCTAAAACTTAGAGAATCGTTGGGATCCTTAACGGAGGAGAGGTGGCCAACCTCTAATCTTCATTCCATGATCCTTAAATGTACGAACTACAACAAATACAAGATCTTGAGTAAAGGTGGGTGTTAGTTTGCCTAACACCCCTCCGATGCTTAAGTCAGTAGAGTATTCAATGAGAATAATAATCATAATAAACTTTCATGCATATATCAATATATAATTATAATACACACATACATATATAGTAAAAAGTATTAAAATCAATGAAAAGTTAAGGATCACAGGAGTACCTTTTATGTTGAACAAAAACATTCAACTTACACATGGTAGAGTTTCAAATGAATGGCATTCCAGGATCTTGAAAGTAGTTCACCATCCATATTGACCAACCAATATGCCCCCTTTCCAGCATCCGAATCTATCAAATATGGACCTTCCCACTTTGGTGCTAGCTTTCCTTCTGCAGGATTCTTAGTATTTTGAAATACTTTCCTTAATACCAAGTCTCCTACTCGAAACATTCTTATCCTAACATTTTTGTTGTAGGATCTCGATATTCTCTGTTGGTATGCAGCAATCCTAAATTTAGCACGATCCCTCAACTCGTCCACAGTATCTAAGTCCTGAATCAATGCTTCTTTGTTTGCTTCCAAAGTCTGCATCTGGGATCTTGCCTTTGGTATCACCATTTCTGTCGGGATCATGGCCTCAGATCCAAACACCAAAGCAAAAGGAGTTTGCTTAGTTGCCTCCTTTTCAGTGGTCCTATCAGCCCATAGCACAAAAGGCAATTCCTCAGCCCATCTTCCTTTCTTAGCATCCAGCCTCTTCTTCAGATTGTTGATTATAATTTTGTTGCTGGATTCTGCCTGACCATTGGCTTGAGGATGAACTGGTGTTGAAGTTATCATCTTGATTCCCCAACTTTCACAAAACTTAGTTGTTGTCCTTCCAATAAATTGAGATCCATTGTCACACACTATTTCTGCCGGGATCCCAAACCTTGTGAGGATATTTCTCTTAATGAATGAGATAACGTCCTTTTCCTTAACTTGAACAAATGCCTCAGCTTCTATCCATTTGGAAAAATAATCTGGCATTTCAAGAATAATCACTTTTCCTCCTGGAGCAACAGGTAATTTTCCCACGATATCCATTCCCCACTTCATAAACGGCCATAGTGAGATAATCGGATGCATCGGTTCTGCTGGTTGATGATGGATATTTCCGTGCCTTTGACAAGCATCACATTTGCAAGCAAAATCCATGGAATCCTTCTTCATAGTAGGCCAGAAGTATCCTGTTCTCAATGTTTTTGAAAATAATGCTTTGCCCGTAGAATGATTCCCACAATCACCTTCATGTATATCCTTAAGAACTGCTTTTGCTTCAGGATCCTCAAGGCATTGCAATAGTGGTCCTGCAAGTGATTTTTTATACAATATACCATTTTCAATAGTAAAACGAGATACCTTTAATCTGAAGGCCTTAGGATTATTTTCTTCCTTCGGTATCACATCGTGTTGTATATATTCCATGATTGGTTGCATCCATGATCCTGACTTGCCCCCAGAACCTGATGCATTCGAATTATCTCCAGACTGGAGATCCTCAACGTCACACACCTGCTCTTCATTGTTATCCTTATCAGCGATGGCAGGCGCTGTAATATGTATAATCGGTATTTTGACATCTGGTGGGATCCTTAGACTTGACCCCAGGTTAACTAGAGCATCTGCTTCAGTGTTATCCTCACGTGGTACCTGTTGAATGTCGAAGATCTCGAAGCTACCTGCAAGATCCTTAACAATCTCCAAATATGCAGCTAATCTATCTACTTTTACCGTATATGTTCCATTATAATGATTAGCAATTAGCAATGAATCAACATACACATTCAAATATTTTATACTAATATCCTTAGCTAATTGTAATCCTGCAATTAATGCTTCATATTCTGCCTCATTATTTGTAGCCTGAAATTCACATCTTATAGCTTGAGGCATAATATCACCTTAAGGTGATTTTAATACAATTCCTAATCCAGTTCCTTTTATATTAGATGCACCATCGGTATACAATGTCCATCTTTTAGTTATTTGATTTAGTTCTTGTACTTCCAAATCTACTTCATTTTGAAGGTCACTAGTAAAATCAGCAATAAAATCTGCTAAGGCTTGAGATTTAATTGCATTCCTAGGTTCATAAATCAAGTTATATGCACTTAATTTCACAGACCATTTAGCTAAACGTCCTGACATTTCTGGCTTCCTTAAAACATTCTTAATCGGATAATTAGTTCTAACATGGATAGGGTGTGTTTCGAAATAATGCCTAAGTTTGGTAGATGCCATGACCAATGCAAGTATAAGTTTTTCGAGATGGGAATACCTAGTTTCAGCATCTAATAGACTTTTACTTACATAGTAAACAGGATGTTGTTGTCCTTCATGATCCTTCACCAGCACCGCACTTACAGCATTCCGAGAAACCGATAGATAGAGGAATAGTGGTTCACCATTCTCAGTCTTCATCAATAAAGGAGCTGATGACAAGTAATCCTTCAGTTCTTGAAACGCAGCTTCATGCTTTTCTCCCCACTCGAACTTTTTGTTCTTTTTGAGGATATCATAGAACTCCTTGCATCTGTCTGAGGATCTTGAAATAAAACGGTTCAGAGCTACTATCCTTCCCGTTAACCTTTGTATATCCTTTGGACTCGATGGAGACTTTAGGTTAAGAATAGCTTTGATCTGTTCTGGGCTAGCTTCTATCCCTCTCTTGGTCACCATATATCCCAAGAATTTTCCTGCCCCCACTCCAAAGTGGCATTTAGCAGGATTAAGCTTCATGTTGTACTGATCCAGAATGTCAAAGGCCACCTTAAGATCCTGAAGATGATCATCAGATTTCTTTGACTTTACTACCATATCATCGATGTATACTTCCATTGTGCTTCCCAATTGGTCTTTGAACATCATGTTGACTAGCCTTTGATATGTTGCACCTGCATTTTTAAGACCAAAAGGCATAGAAATATAACAATAGATACCTGTGGGGGTTATGAAGGCTGTGTCTTCCTGGTCTGCGGGTTCCATCTGGATTTTTTGAAATCCTGATGAAGCATCCATAAAGGTTAGGATCTCATGCCCAGCTGTAGCATCCACCATTGAATCTATATGAGGCAATGGAAAAGGATCCTTTGGGCAGGCTTTATTGAGATCCGTGTAATCCACACACACTCTCCATTTTCCATTCTTCTTTTGTACCACCACCACGTTTGCCAACCATCTTGGAAATTTTACTTCCCTCATCATGCCAGCAGCAAGTAATCTTTCAACATTCGCCTGGATAATAGCGTTCCTTTCCGGCGCAAATTTTCTTCTTTTTTGTTGAACCGGCCTGAAACTATTATCAATTCCAAGTTTATGGGTTATAATATCCTTAGATATACCTGTCATATGTTCTGGCTTCCAGGCAAAACTTGATTTCCTCTGGTTCAAGAATTTCATTAGATCCTGTTCTAGATCCTATGGGATCCCTGAGCCTATTAGCACCTTTTCCTCAGGATCCTTCGAGTTCAGCGGCATTTCTTTGACATCTTGTTCCTTTGTATCCAAGACATCCCATTGTTTTGGTCAAAAATTACTAAAAGCAATTAAGTGATCAAAAATTAGTTTGTGAGGTCAGGTGTAAAAATTACTATCAAGATAATTACACCTTTACACGATTATCTCTATTAGTAAGTCAATATTTTGTGTTAAAAAGATTGATTGAATCCGTGGATCCTTGTTGAACAAACGTTTAAATATCAAAGTTTGAGTATAAATTAAAGATAATGACAATGTTGATGATAAAAATGTGAACAGAATGCTACGGAAGCAATATAAATGACAAGTAAATAAAGTCGACACGATGATATACGAGGAAAGCCCTTGATCAAGGTTGATCGCCGGTACAAAACCTCGGGAAGGATCAAACGATCCTTGCCTTTGTTAATCTTATAAAAATGAAAGTAATTGATTACAAACTAAGAGCACAAGGATGATCGGCTAGGTGAATTTATGTGTGATTTTAGCTAAGTGTTGATGAAATGATCGTAAACGAGAATGAGAGCAGAGTGTGTGAGTGTTTACAGGTGAAAAAATAGCAAGTATTTGTTAACCTAAATGATCATCCGAGCCTCATTTATATACTAAGAGCGTTTAACATTAATTCCGAAATATCAGGGATCCTCCGAGGAATGATGAAGACCTCCAACGTCTCTTTTGACTCTATTCCACACGTGCATAAGACTTCGTCTTCATGGAATCGTATCAGATCCTCTTCACGTAATCCGGAGCATATCTCATTAACGCGTTTCTCCTAAGACCTGGTCAATACTTAAGAAAAATAAACGTGTTATATAGTTCATGATCCTTAACTAAGATAAGTCCAGGATCCTGAGCTATGTGTACTCCGAGATTGATCATAGGATCCTTAAATAAATATCTTCCTGGTCCAGAATCCTGTATAATTATATTAGATACATATATCCTGAATAGGATCCTGCAAGACAAATAACAAAGATACTCCCAGGATCCTCAGTTATATCCGTGATCCTGAATGCAGACTTACAAACCATCAATATCCTTTGATACGAATAATAAATGTAAACAACTTCCATACCTGAGTAATATTATTATGATGCTGGTAAGGATCCTGCAAAGTTAGATAAAAATCTACCCACAACACCCATGCCTTATTCTTTAATTGCTATGCTGACGGAGGCTTGGCTGTAGATTTCATTGATGTTGTATAACAGTCATTTGCTTCTTGTTGGTCACTGCTGATCTTGACCACTCCCCACGGAGTTGGTAACTTGACGCATTGATGATACGTTGATGGTACCGCTTTCATATCATGCAACCAAGGCCTTCCTAGGATAATGTTATAGCTTGACAAACAATCCATAACACAAAATTTCTGAATAGAGTTTACCCCTTCAATGTAAATTGGCAACTTGATATCACCAACTATATTCTTTGCTTCTCCACTGAATCCTACCAATACAGTGGATCTTGAAGTGATCTCCGATTCTGGAATACCCATTCTTTTCAAGGTCTCCAAACGAATGATGTTGACTGAGCTTCCTCCGTCGATCAGGATCCTTCGTACAAAATGATTGGCAACATAAAGAGTAATAACCAAACCGTCGTGGTGAGGATCCTGAACTTCTTCCAAATCATCCTCATCAAATGCTATAACCTTCTCATCTTTCTTCATGGAAGTCCTTGTTGGTTTATATGGCTTTTCTGACTTGGATTCCCTTGCATGCCTCTTTGCTGCAGAATAAGAAGTTCCACATATATCAGAGCCACCAGAAATAAAATTGATTACCTTTTTTTTTGGGTAAAGAATAAAATTGATTACCTTGGCATCTGAAGGTGGGGATCCTGCTCTAGTAGGGATCCTGCGATTATCCTGAGACCCAGGATCCTGTGCTGTGTTATGATCCTTTGCGTGATCCTTCTTTTTCCCAAGCAAATCCTTCAAGTATCATTTGTTGAGCAAATGGCTGATCTCTTTTCGGAGAGCTATGAAATTCTCAGTTATGTGGCCGAAATCCTCATGGTACGCACACCATTTAGATTTATCCTTCCATGCATAAGATTTATCACACTTCTTCGGCCATCTCGCCTTATCTCCTAGATCCTGCATGGCACATAATATATCTTTTGTATCCACAGAAAAATTATAATCAGTTATTTTAGGATACTCTGCATCATCTTAGTCGATAGTATTCACGCGACGATCCTCATTTCTGGTATACGGTTTGCTTCTGTTTGATCTAAATGAGGATGAGTCCGATTTCCTGGTTGGCCTATCATATGCTGATTGAGTATCCACCCTTTTCTGTATCATCACATCTTCTTCCAGCCTGATAAACCTTAAAGCCCTGTTTCTGACTTCGTCGAGGTTCCTGCAAGGATTCATAACAAGATCCTCATAAAATGGGGAATCCCTTTTGATCCCCATCTTAAAGGCTTGTACAGCAGTAGGCATATCCAAATTAGGTATATTTAATGATTCTTTTCCGAATCTCCCTACAAAATCTCGAAGAGACTCATTAGCTTTTTGAACAACTCTGTATAAATCAGTCGTTAGTTTTTCAAACGTTCTACTACAAGAGAATTGATTATTAAACAAATTAACCAAATGAGCAAATGAAGTAATAGAGTAAGGGGGAACGTTTAACAGCCATTTCAGTGCGGATCCTGTGAGAGTAGAGCTAAAGCCCTTGCATAAGCATGCTTCTTTAAGATCAGAAGGAATTGGGATGATCTCCATTCTTTCCCGATATTGTGCAATATGCTCCTCAGGATCCGTTGTTCCATCATACAACTTCATATTTGGTGTCTGAAATCTCTTCGGGATCTCAGCATCACAGATAGGTGGTGCAAATCTTGAGATCCTATGTGTTGTTGGAGTGACTTCAGGGATTGGTTGTACAACTCCAGGGACACTTGATATCATATCCCTTAGTTTCTGTATCTCCCTTGCCATCATAGGACTAACTCCAGGATCCTGAAAATTGTTAGTCCCAACAGTATTATTAGAGGTAAAATTATTAAACATGTTACCACCGTCAGGGAGTCCTGTATGAGGACCCTGGATTAGATTGTTGACCCCTTGATGTAGAAACTCCTGTAGTAAATATTGGATATGGGATCCTGGTGCTCCCTTGCATGGATATGAAATCTCCTTGATGTTTCGTAGATGGAGGAGTGCCAAAATCAAGGATCCTGCTTCGGATAGGAGTAGTGACTTGAGTGGAAGGAGTACTATCTCTTGCCCTCAAATTCTCCACATCATTTCTCAGGATTTCGTTGCTTCCCTCCACTCGTTGAAGCTGCTCTTTTACCTGCGTAAACATAGACACAATATCCCGGTTAGCAATCATAACAGGGTCTGGATTTGATAGGAATCCAGTCCCCAAAGATGTGGATCCAGCCGACGGTAGCCTCGTATAGACATTTTACGGCTGTTGCTGAGATGATGTGAGAGGTGGAGCGGGTGGAAGAGTGGTTCTAGCAGAAGATGATGATGATGGCATGGTAGATGATGTAGATCGTCCTTGGCTCGACATTTTTGACAGAAATCTTTGGAAAAGATGACTCAACAAGGATTTTAACAAAAGTTTGATTAAGCAAAACACCAGTTGCCCCACGGTGGGCGCCAAATTGTTTTGGTCAAAAATTACTAAAAGCAATTAAGTGATCAGATTTAGATTGTGAGGTCAGGTGTAAAAATTACTATCAAGATAATTACGTAGAAACACGATTATCTCTATTAGTAAGTAAATATTTTGTGTAAAATGATTGTTTAAATACATAGATCCTTGTTGAACAAGTGTTTTAATATCAAAGCTCAAGAACAGATTAAGGATAATGCTAATTTGACAATAAAAATGTAAAAAGAATACGATCAAAGTAATGTAAATGATAAACGATTAAACACGACACGGTGATATACGAGGAAAGCCCTTGATCAAGGTTGATCGCCGGCACAAAACCTCGGGAAGGATCAAACGATCCTTGCCTTTGTTAATCTTATGAAAATGAAAGTAATCGATTACAAACTAAGAGCACAAGGATGATCGGCTAAGTGAATTTGTGTGTGAATCTAGCTAAGTGTTGATGAAATAAGCATAAATGAGAGAAATAACAGAGTGTTTGTGTGAGTTGCAGGTGAAAATAGTGAATATTTGTTAACCTAAATGATCATCCATGCCTTGTTTAAATACTAAGAGCGTATAACAATATTTCCGAGATTTCAGGAATCCTCCGATGAAGGATGAAGACCACCAACGTCTCTTTTGACCTCATTTTACACGTGCAGCGGACTTCGTCTCCATAAGATCATATCAAAACCTCGTCACATAATCCGGAGTATATCTTATTAACGCGTTCTTCATAAGACATGGTCAATACTCAGAGAAAATAAACACGTTAAACAGCGCATGATCCTGAACTAATATAGATCCATGATCTGTTTTGGTCAAAAATTACTAAAAGCAATTAAGTGATCAAAAATTAGTTTGTGAGGTCAGGTGTAAAAATTACTATCAAGATAATTACGCCTTTACACGATTATCTCTATTAGTAAGTCAATATTTTGTGTTAAAAAGATTGATTGAATCCGTGGATCCTTGTTGAACAAACGTTTAAATATCAAAGTTTGAGTATAAATTAAAGATAATGACAATGTTGACGATAAAAATGTGAACAGAATGCTACGGAAGCAATATAAATGACAAGTAAATAAAGTCGACACGATGATATACGAGGAAAGCCCTTGATCAAGGTTGATCGCCGGCACAAAACCTCGGGAAGGATCAAACGATCCTTGCCTTTGTTAATCTTATAAGAATGAAAGTAATCGATTACAAGCTAAGAGCACAAGGATGATCGGCTAGGTGAATTTGTGTGTGATTTTAGCTAAGTGTTGATGAAATGATCGTAAACGAGAATGAGAGCAGAGTGTGTGAGTGTTTACAGGTGAAAAAATAGCAAGTATTCGTTAACCTAAATGATCATCCGAGCCTCATTTATATACTAAGAGCGTTTAACAATAATTCTGAAATATCAGGGATCCTCTGAGGAATGATGAAGACCTCCAACGTCTCTTTTGACTCTATTCCACACGTGCATAAGACTTCGTCTTCATGGAATCGTATCAGATCCTCTTCACGTAATCCGAATCATATCTCATTAACGCGTTTTTCCTAAGACCTGGTCAATACTCAAGAAAAATAAACGTGTTATATAGTTCATGATCCTTAACTAAGATAAGTCCAGGATCCTGAGCTATGTGTACTCCGAGATTGATCATAGGATCCTTAAATAAATATCTTCCTGGTCCAGAATCCTGCATAATTGTGTTAGATAAATATATCCTGAATAGGATCCTGCAAGACAAATAATAAAGATACTCCCAGGATCCTCAGTTATATCCGTGATCCTGAATGCAGACTTACAAACCATCAATATCCTTCGATACGAATAATAAATGTAAACAACTTCCATACCTGAGTAATAGTATTATGATGCTGGTAAGGATCCTGCAAAGTTAGACAAAAATCTACCCACAACAATTGCCCCCGAAGTTATAACGTTTTTCAGGATCCTTAAACGTTGTAACTTCTCAGAGTAACCGCTTAAATCGTGTTAGGTAAGATATTTTACGCGTATCGAGGATCGTGCCCAAATATTAATGATAGCCTTTAAACCCTTATCACATCAAACCGTCACCATAATATCAGATAAGTCCTTTTATCTCTCATCCTTCTTCTTCGTCACTTTTTGCTTAAAAGCATCCCACAGTCTCATCTTCATATCTAATCCTTACAAAAACAATTGGAGTAATCGTACAGAACTCAACCATGTCAGGTAACTTTTTCTTTTTTACTTTCCGTAATTTTATCCTTTTCGTTCATAATAACCTTCAACAATCTTTTAGTGCACTTCACCCTATCTGACGTTGATCCAGAGATTCCTCAAAAAGAAGCGATCAAGATCGGTAATGCAAGGTTCAAGCCTTTTTCCACGCACTTTCTCTCCAAAAAGAGAAAAGTTGAAGAACTATATGATATCGAAACCCCTGCTTCTAACCTTATGATGGTAAGGCCCTTCATTCCTAACTTCTTTTTGAACAATAATTACTAACATTGATCCTGTTATTAGGCCGCAGACATCATGATAGATAGATACTCAGAAAAAGTTGAAGAGGTCGACAATCTGATTGCTGACCAAAAGAAGAATGCTCTTAAGCTGGAGAGAGCCAAACGGAAGATCAAAGCCCTTAAAGCTATGCTTGCCGCAAGATCCAATTACTCCAACGAGGAAGGAACAAGCATGAACAATACCCTAATGGCAGAGATGAAGAGAGACGCCACTATCGCTGTTTTGGAATCCAAAATCCATATGGCCACAGAAGCTGCCGAAAATGGTCTAGATGCCAGCTTGTGGGACATCAAGGGATGGAAGGAGAAACTGGAAAGAATGAAAGATGATTATTCCCCAAACCCATTCTTCATAGGTTTCGAAGGATCCAAAGCTCCAAAAGGAAAAGCAACCAAGGCACCCAAGATGAGGATTGCCGACACCCTGATCAAAGGTGAAGCGTCTAATTCCAAAGATGACGAAAATATGGTGGTAGCCGATGACGCAGTCGATAGCGAAGAATCCTCGGGCGAGGATGGCATTTGACTAGTTGGAGCCCGATTTTTATTTTGATGCTCGTTTATTTCCTAAGGGTTGTGATTGTAATGGACAATTATTTGGGGTGAGGTTGGCCTGGCATGGTCAAGCATGGTTGTGTTGAATGTGGTTTATGTAGGCCACAAGACAATTTTATCTTCTGTACTTCATTTGAACTCAATCTAAGGATTCAGATAATCCTTAGACTTTTGTTGTTAATAATATTAGGATATTATCTACATTTCGTGTCTTCAAGATACTGAGGAGATTCCCTCAGTATACATATATATTTACTTGATAGTTGCTTAGAAACAGGATCCTGAGGAGATTCCCTGAGAGTACTTCCAGGATAATGAGAAGATTTTCTCAACATTATAGGCTTCAAGGATCCTTAACTGGATCTGAGATAATGACGGGATAGGGATCCTCAGATTCAAGGATCCTTAACCGTATTTCATATAAACTGGAATTTAGGATCCCGAGATTTCAAGATCCTAAAATAAACTGCCGACAATGAGGAACTCCCAATGAGTAATTCCTGTAACATATAAATGTTAATAATTTGTCAAATAATTGTGAAAACAATTTTGTTTTTTGAAAAATGTTGTGATCTTAAAAAGATTTTGCGATCCTTAGATCAAAACAACTTTTGATAATCATGAAAACATTAGGGCTAATAAAGTCATTTGTTAGACTTAACCAATGAAAATTTTGATAATGTGAATACATTATAACCATTAGATAGTTTAAGAAAGCTATGAAAGTGACATGTAAATTCCAAACCATTAGGTAATGTGAAAACATTACAAACCGTTTGATTCTTGGGCTACGCCATTTGAGACATGAAAATGCCTAACCAATTGGTAATGCGAAAACATTACAAACCTTAGAGTGACGTGAAAACGACACAAACCTTAGATCGATACGTTTAGTGCACATCAGTATCGACATTCGTTAGCGCTTGATCTATAGGCCAACAGAAATAGAGTTGTCGGGTACCAGAGGCATCACCGATTCCCTAACCATGACACTATAATCAAACATCGTGCACACCCGGCGAGGTGTCAAAACCCTATTCGTAGAGAGGTGTTTATCCGTACGGAAACCTCTAAACCTTAGAGAATCATTGGGATCCTTAACGGAGGAGAGGTGACCAACCTCTAATCTTCATTCCATGATCCTTAAATGTACGAACTACAACAAATACAAGATCTTGAGTAAAGGTAGGTGTTAGTTTGCCTAACACCCCTCCGATGCTTAAGTCAGTAGAGTATTCAATGAGAATAATAATCATAATAAACTTTCATGCATATATCAATATATAATTATATTACACACATACATATATAGTAAAAAGTATTAAAATCAATGAAAAGTTAAGGATCACAGGAGTACCTTTTATGTTGAACAAAAACATTCAACTTACACATGGTAGAGTTTCAAATGAATGGCATTCCAGGATCTTGAAAGTAGTTCACCATCCATATTGACCAACCAATATGCCCCCTTTCCAGCATCCGAATCTATCAAATATGGACCTTCCCACTTTGGTGCTAGCTTTCCTTCTGCAGGATTCTTAGTATTTTGAAATACTTTCCTTAATACCAAGTCTCCTACTCGAAACCTTCTTATCCTAACATTTTTGTTGTAGGATCTCGATATTCTCTGTTGGTATGCAGCAATCCTAAATTTAGCACGATCCCTCAACTCATCCACAGTATCTAAGTCCTGAATCAATGCTTCTTTGTTTGCTTCCAAAGTCTGCATCTGGGATCTTGCCTTTGGTATCACCATTTCTGTCGGGATCATGGCCTCAGATCCAAACACCAAAGCAAAAGGAGTTTGCTTAGTTGCCTCCTTTTCAGTGGTCCTATCAGCCCATAGCACAAAAGGCAATTCCTCAGCCCATCTTCCTTTTTTAGCATCCAGCCTCTTCTTCAGATTGTTGATTATAATTTTGTTGCTGGATTCTGCCTGACCATTGGCTTGAGGATGAACTGGTGTTGAAGTTATCATCTTGATTCCCCAACTTTCATAAAACTTAGTTGTTATCCTTCCAATAAATTGAGATCCATTGTCACACACTATTTCTGCCGGGATCCCAAACCTTGTGAGGATATTTCTCTTAATGAATGAGATAACATCCTTTTCCTTTACTTGAACAAATGCTTCAGCTTCAATCCATTTTGAAAAATAATCTGTCATTGCAAGCATAAACACTTTTCCTCCTGGAGCAACTGGTAGTTTTCCAACAATATCCATCCCCTATTTCATAAATGGCCATGGTGAAATAATCGGATGCATCGGTTCTGCTGGTTGATGATGGATGTTTCCATGCCTTTGACAAGCATCACATATAACACCCCTCATTTTCATACATTTAATATTAATAAATCGGAAGCGCATGTCCAACAATCCATTTGAAATGTTCATCATTTTACTACTATAAAAATTCATCTTATTCTAAAGTTATAATTTAACAAAATGGGTGTTTTATAAAACAAAAGATATCATTGATTTAAACAAATCAAATATCAGAGTATTGCTTCTCGGTCAAACATTCCTTCTAGTCCAACTTCTTGCCCAAACAACTATATCAATAACCTGCAAGAAGTGTTATGTGGGGGATTAGCATAAAGCTAAGTGAATGAATAATTAATCAACAGCTTAACTCAGCATAACAACTTTGTGTACAACAATTAACCTGAATCACACATGTACACAATTTAACTGTTCAGCAATTACACAACTTAATAATGAGGACCGGTGGTTCTGGGGATAACCATAATACCCGGGCGGCTCCCCAAGAACTCTTATCCAACCATATCCGTATGGCCATAACGGACGAGACCGATAGCTAATGGTTATTATCAACTAACACAGGAGATGTGTTAACTCATGAATAACCGACTAGCCCAACCAACCGTTCAACAACATGTTGACCTCATTAGCAACTGATGCCCGAAGGCCAATTATAACAACAAACAACAGGAGGTCAACTTTCTTCAGTGATCACATATTCACAAAGTCATCAAGTCACCTGTCAGACTAAGCAACCTATCAATAGTATTATTACTAACAACAATAATCATCATGGCAACTAAAACAGTAATAATACGTTACTCGTTGTAACCAAACTCGTTACAACTAAATTAGACTGAGGATTAAAGATCCACTCACCGACTACCTCAGCCGCAAGCTCAGAAGTCTAATATTACTGAGCCTTCTCCACATCTGAAAATCAACAAATCAAATATAAGTTAGTAATTAAGATCATCAATACTGAACTTATATCAATCTTTAACATTAAGAACTTAACATAATCTACATCAAGATTACTAGTTCCTAATCATGTATTAGTTATTACAACATAACTATTATCATATATAAACCTAGAACAATTATCAATCACATTACAATCGACAAGTAATGAACAAGGCCAGACTGACACACCAAGCCGCCGGCTTCCCTATGAAGCCGCCGGCTTCAAGCCCGTATCACATCCAGTCCTATACCCGAACCCATAAAAGGAAGCCGTTAGCCGAAGCCGCCGGCTTAAGATCAAATCAGCCGGCTTCAGATTGAAGCCGCCGGTTTCATTCCAAAACAGCACAAGCCGCCGGCTAGCCAAGGAAGCCGCCGGCTTCCACCCAAACACGAACAAGCCGCCGGCTTCAGCATGAAGCCGCCGGCTTCAGCCGTCGTTCCAGCAGACCTGCGATCTGCAAAACCCTATCTTACGGGTTTTTATACCCAAATCACCCAAACTCGATTTCTAACTGTTATATATCACAAATAACATCATATAAACACTATATAACAGTTATTACCTGTTTCTAACATCTAATTCTTCTAAATCATCAATTTACCTAAATTTGAATCAAAATCAAATTTAAAACAAACTTACAATTATGATGGAGATTGAATGATGATCTTGATGATGATTATGAAATTGAAACCAAATCAGAATTCAAGGTTTCCACATGAGGTTAATTTCTAGTTGGGGTTTCAAGTTTTTCAAAGAAAGGAAATGAACTTTCCTAAAGAGGAAAGTTAAATAAATAGTCGGTTCACCCAAACCGCCTTCAATTATACGGGTATAATTTAATACCCCATCTCTATCTATTGTCTGGAACCCGAAAACCATTTGCAAGTCCAAACATTTTATTTTACCGTCAACTTTATTAATTTAAAACAATTAATAATTTATTTATCACATTGGAATATTCGACTCCTATTCCAATTATTTTCAACTAGTTCAAACGATATTATATCCAAACACAATTAAATCAAGAAATAATATCTAAACAACTAGGCCCAGTTCGAGGATGTTACAAATCTCTCCCCCTTAAAGAGATTTCGTCCCCGAAATCTAATCATATTCAAAAACTTAGAGTGTCATACTCACAAATTAGATACCTTTCACTCAATTAGATCCACGTACATCACTCTCTTGAGCAACTCATAATATTAATTAAATATATTGAATTCTTTCCACATGTACATATCCGAATGTACATGCTTCTATCTTCTCCCATGCACATATACTATGCATAAACCCTATTTCCATTCACCAAACGATTATTTACATAAATCGTCTATAATAAACCACTTTAGAACAGAAAATCATTCAAACAAGTGTAATCCAAAACCATCCCTAACCAGAAACTAGTAACATACTAGAGTCTTTGACCCATATCCCTTAAACAACAACTACAACGACAACCACAACAATAACAACAGGTGAAACCTAAGGTCACTTACCGGGTCTTTGCAACCAGAAATTAGCAATGTGTTATAATCTTTGACCCCTCATAACTACTTATTACTTTAATAACAAAACAACAGCAACAATAGTGGTGTTAAAACTACACTACACGTATCAACTCTAAATATTCACATTCAGTTCATGACTAATAATCAAACTAATAGTCACATATCACCTTAACAAACAAAGTAGAGGTCAAACTCAGTAGGTAAAACCACAATCAACAAGTACTCTGCTATATCAGCATACGTACCACAATGTCATATTACCTACATTCAACCAACCTCTACATTGTCTTACTTCAACTAGCAACTCTTTTACAACTCAACTATCCTGTCATCAAGTATATAACAACCTACAGGATTTCACACTCTTTGGTAATAATGGAAATAAAATTATCATTTCCATGATTTCAACTATTACTCTCATATAATATATATATCATCTTTTTATCAACTAAATATATATATCATATACACTTTACACACCTTTCTCAATTAATGGTACAACATTTTCAATCTTTCAAATTTAACCATTAATTTTATGTCATCACATTCACCTCAATGTGATTATATTTATTCATTTCTCTAACATAGGCTATTTAGACTGTCATAGTCTTTATTATCACACTACACATTCATATCAATGGTTAATACAAACCATTACAATTATGTCATAAACCCATAAGCACATAACCATACCAATAGGTAATGGAATTTACTACTAATCAATTAATTAATCAACAACTTGTTTAATTAACTACAAACTCAACTGTGAAAACTTATTGCTTATAAGCAATCTACAACTCACTCTACTAGTTAATATTTCAACAATCACCAAACACTTCACGATTAATCCAAAATCATGTCTTAACTCAATTTAAGTCACTTAGCAATTCTATACGAATCGCTTCACAACTAACTCATTAACCCCTGAAAATTCATATCACAATTCACTTGTTAATAAGTTACATCTTTTATTCACACGGTTTATATATTAATTAACTTAACACAATTACCCAAGGTTTCCATAACCTTTAACAATACTTTTAACTCATTTGAGTTATACACATCCCAATTAACATCATTAACTCCTTTGGGAGTTTATTCATATTTCAAACAAACACTATTAAAGTTCATACATATTCAACTCTTTCAACACTGTTGACTATTTGTCAACTTCAACCTAATTAATTTATCAACAAGTCACCTTGGCCACTTTTCTCAAATTGAACTCACAACTAATTTAATCATATTCCAATAATTTCACATCATACACTAGACTCTTTATTCACAGTCAACTTTTATAGTCAACTTTTCACAACATTTAATATATTAATACTATGTTTAAACTCAAACATAAATTTATACAATTACTTTCAACAACAATGGCCCATTCAACCAACAATGGAACCACCACACATTAACTCTAGTCACTTACCAACCAATGACCCACTAACAACTCATTACAACATCATATGAGTTATTTACTCATGTCATTTATCATATATACCTAACATCCGGTAATTATTTCAAGTTTTAGGTTCAACCAAATCATAAACTTCAACTCAATGTTTTCACTATTACTAATGACTTAATCATCACACAGGGTCATTAATGTAACTTGGCTTAATACAAGCCATTCACACACCGATAATCCGTTAGGATACCATATAACTCATTAATAGGAAATCCATTCCCATTATTCACATATTCACATTTCAACAATTTCAAACCATTGCAAGTATTATACACACTTGCAAATTTCTATTACTAATTATCGTAACTTCCACTACTTAACCTTTACCATTCAATTAACAGTTAATTAGTTTAACAAGTTTCATATTACTTTATTCTCAATGACCTTCAATTTTCTTTGATACTTGGTAACCTCAACAAGTTCATGTGACACAGCATAATGTAACAACGGTGATCAGGCGTTGCCAAATTATGTCCTTCACATTTCCTTCTCAGGTTACTTCATATCATTATTCAACCAGGTAATTTATTTCACATCTACATCTTACACCTACATATAACATCTTTGTTACATATTAATAATACAATAATATCACGTGAAATTTTCAAACACGTATACTTAACATTAACAACCGGTACAAAGTACAATCTCAAGTACTAAGTACTTTATCAACATTTCGTGCAATTCCAAGCACGCTTTAATTAATAATTAACTTACTTGCTAATATAACCTCCCATTGTCGGTTTATTTAAATTATCAACTCAACATAAGGAAGTAATATTCCCTACACAATAAACATCTTTACAAGGCATTTATACTTGCCTCAAATCAACTAACACGTAGCCACACATTAATTTAACATTTAAATCTCACCTACTGGTTCACATTTCATCGACTATTTAAGTTACACACAACCAGCATTCCACAAAGATTTTCACAACTTAATTAGCACACATAAAGGTTTATCAACTACCTTTATTTTATATTTATTATATCACCTATGTACATAGATCATAATTCAACCAACAACTATGATCAATACCACACTTAAACGTCTAGTCACTTTTATTAGTTTATCACATATCGATAAATTTCCTAGCAATATCTCATAATCTCATCTTGCATTTAACAACTAATAATCATGCAACTGATTATATTATATTTCAACATTGTAGACACAATTAAGTTCAACCGTATTACTATTAACAACTTATTCAACACTGTGTCTACACAATTTAACATATTTTCAACAATTTCAAGTTCAACATAAACTTCCCAGTTTATTACATAACATATGATAAACATCAATTGACTCAAAACTAGGGGATCATATCAGTCTGACTCCACTTACTTTGCTATTAATCAACATCATCATAACAAAGTACACAATTCAGACTGAATTAAATTCAACAAGGTTATCGAAAATCACCTGATGCACTTATGCCAGCAACAATTGAGGAATCAATGAGAATACCAGTTGGTTCCTCACATTCCTCCGTCTCTGCAACCAATACAACAATCTTGCATTTTGTTATGGGTTAGTACATATTCAACTAACTAAGTTCCCATACACCCACTAATCCCACATTCAGGAATGTTTGACTTAACACAACCATAGATTTGGGATTGAACACCTTACAATGTTCAATTCACCCAAACCTATGCTCTGATACCAACTTATAACACCCCTCATTTTCATACATTTAATATTAATAAATCGGAAGCGCATGTCCAACAATCCATTTGAAATGTTCATCATTTTACTACTATAAAAATTCATCTTATTCTAAAGTTATAATTTAACAAAATGGGTGTTTTATAAAACAAAAGATATCATTGATTTAAACAAATCAAATATCAGAGTATTGCTTCTCGGTCAAACATTCCTTCTAGTCCAACTTCTTGCCCAAACAACTATATCAATAACCTGCAAGAAGTGTTATGTGGGGGATTAGCATAAAGCTAAGTGAATGAATAATTAATCAACAGCTTAACTCAGCATAACAACTTTGTGTACAACAATTAACCTGAATCACACATGTACACAATTTAACTGTTCAGCAATTACACAACTTAATAATGAGGACCGGTGGTTCTGGGGATAACCATAATACCCGGGCGGCTCCCCAAGAACTCTTATCCAACCATATCCGTATGGCCATAACGGACGAGACCGATAGCTAATGGTTATTATCAACTAACACAGGAGATGTGTTAACTCATGAATAACCGACTAGCCCAACCAACCGTTCAACAACATGTTGACCTCATTAGCAACTGATGCCCGAAGGCCAATTATAACAACAAACAACAGGAGGTCAACTTTCTTCAGTGATCACATATTCACAAAGTCATCAAGTCACCTGTCAGACTAAGCAACCTATCAATAGTATTATTACTAACAACAATAATCATCATGGCAACTAAAACAGTAATAATACGTTACTCGTTGTAACCAAACTCGTTACAACTAAATTAGACTGAGGATTAAAGATCCACTCACCGACTACCTCAGCCGCAAGCTCAGAAGTCTAATATTACTGAGCCTTCTCCACATCTGAAAATCAACAAATCAAATATAAGTTAGTAATTAAGATCATCAATACTGAACTTATATCAATCTTTAACATTAAGAACTTAACATAATCTACATCAAGATTACTAGTTCCTAATCATGTATTAGTTATTACAACATAACTATTATCATATATAAACCTAGAACAATTATCAATCACATTACAATCGACAAGTAATGAACAAGGCCAGACTGACACACCAAGCCGCCGACTTCCCTATGAAGCCGCCGGCTTCAAGCCCGTATCACATCCAGTCCTATACCCGAACCCATAAAAGGAAGCCGTTAGCCGAAGCCGCCGGCTTAAGATCAAATCAGCCGGCTTCAGATTGAAGCCGCCGGTTTCATTCCAAAACAGCACAAGCCGCCGGCTAGCCAAGGAAGCCGCCGGCTTCCACCCAAACACGAACAAGCCGCCGGCTTCAGCATGAAGCCGCCGGCTTCAGCCGTCGTTCCAGCAGACCTGCGATCTGCAAAACCCTATCTTACGGGTTTTTATACCCAAATCACCCAAACTCGATTTCTAACTGTTATATATCACAAATAACATCATATAAACACTATATAACAGTTATTACCTGTTTCTAACATCTAATTCTTCCAAATCATCAATTTACCTAAATTTGAATCAAAATCAAATTTAAAACAAACTTACAATTATGATGGAGATTGAATGATGATCTTGATGATGATTATGAAATTGAAACCAAATCAGAATTCAAGGTTTCCACATGAGGTTAATTTCTAGTTGGGGTTTCAAGTTTTTCAAAGAAAGGAAATGAACTTTCCTAAAGAGGAAAGTTAAATAAATAGTCGGTTCACCCAAACCGCCTTCAATTATACGGGTATAATTTAATACCCCATCTCTATCTATTGTCTGGAACCCGAAAACCATTTGCAAGTCCAAACATTTTATTTTACCGTCAACTTTATTAATTTAAAACAATTAATAATTTATTTATCACATTGGAATATTCGACTCCTATTCCAATTATTTTCAACTAGTTCAAACGATATTATATCCAAACACAATTAAATCAAGAAATAATATCTAAACAACTAGGCCCAGTTCGAGGATGTTACATCACATTTGCGAGCAAAATCCATGGAATCCTTCTTCATAGTAGGCCAGAAGTATCCTGTCCTTAAAACTTTTGAAAATAATGTTCTGCCCCCAGAATGATTCCCACAATCTCCTTCATGTATATCCTTGAGAACTGCTTTTGCTTCAGGATCCTCAAGGCATCGCAATAATGGTCCTGCAAGTGATTTTTTATACAATATACCATTTTCAATAGTAAAACGGGATACCTTTAACCTGAAGGCTTTAGGATTATTTTCATCCTTAGGGATCACATCGTGTTGTATATATTCCATGATCGGCTGCATCCATGATCCTGACTTGCCCCCAGAACCTGATGCATTCGATTTGTCTCCAGGTTGAGGATCCTCAATGTCACACACTTTCTCTTCATTGTGATCCTTATCATCGATGGCAGGCGCTGCAATATGTATAATTGGTATTTTGACATCCGGTGGGATCCTTAGACTTGATCCCAGATTAGCCAAAGCATCCGCTTCAGTGTTGTCCTCACGTGGTACCTGTTGAATGTCGAAGATCTCGAAGCTACCTGCAAGATCCTTAACAATCTCCAAATACGCAGCTAATCTATCTACTTTTACAGTATTAGATCCATTATAATGATTAGCAATTAACAATGAGTCAACATATACATTTAAGTATTTTATTCCAATACCCCTAGCTAATTGTAATCCCGCAATTAATGCTTCATATTCTGCCTCATTATTTGTAGCTTGAAATTCACATCTTATGGCTTGAGGCATGATATCACCTTGAGGTGATTTTAATACAATTCCTAATCCAGTCCCTTTTACATTAGAAGCACCATCAGTATATAATGTCTATCTTTCACTTATTTGATTTAGTTCTTGCACTTCAAAATCTACTTCATTTTGGAGATCACTAGTAAAGTCAGCAATAAAATCCGCTAAAGCTTGAGATTTAATTGCATTCCTAGGTTCATAAATTAGATTATAAGCGCTTAATTTTACAGACCATTTAGCTAAACGTCCTGACATTTCTGGTTTCCTCAAAACGTTTTTAATAGGATAATTGGTTCTTACATGTATCGGGTGTGTCTCAAAATAATGCCTAAGTTTAGTTGATGCCATGACTAATGCAAGTATAAGTTTTTTGAGATGAGAATACCTGGTTTCCGCATCTAATAGGCTTTTACTTACATAGTAAACAGGATGTTGTTGCCCTTCATGATCCTTCACGAGCACTGCACTTACAGCATTTCTGGATACCGATAAATAGAGAAACAGTGGTTCACCATTCTCAGTCTTCATCAATAAAGGAGCTGATGACAAGTAATCCTTCAATTCTTGAAATGCAGCTTCATGCCTTTCTCCCCACTCGAATTTTTTGTTCTTTTTAAGGATATCATAGAATTCCTTGCATCTGTCTGAGGATCTTGAAATAAAACGGTTCAGAGCTGCTATCCTTCCCGTTAACCTTTGTATATCCTTTGGACTCGATGGAGACTTCAGATTAAGAATAGCTTTGATCTGTTCTGGGCTAGCTTCTATCCCTCTCTTGGTCACCATATATCCCAAGAACTTTCCTGCCCCCACTCCAAAGTGGCATTTAGCAGGATTAAGCTTCATGTTATACTGATCCAGAATGTCAAAGGCCACCTTAAGATCCTGAAGATGATTCTCAATTTTCTTTGACTTTACTACCATGTCATCGATGTATACTTCCATTGTGCTTCCCAATTGGTCATTGAACATCATGTTGACTAGCTTTTGGTATGTTGCACCTGCATTTTTAAGACCAAAAGGCATAGCAACATAACAATAAATACCTGTTGGGGTTATGAAGGCTGTGTCTTCCTGGTCTGAAGGTTCCATCTGAATTTGTTGAAATCCTGACGAAGCATCCATAAAAGTTAGGATCTCATGCCCAGCCGTAGCATCCACCATTGAGTCTATATGAGGCAATGGAAAAGGATCCTTCGGGCAGGCTTTATTGAGATCCGTATAGCCACACACACTCTCCATTTCCCATTCTTCTTTTGTACCCCACCACGTTTGCCAATCATCTTGGAAACTTTACTTTCCTTATCACGCCAGCAGCAAGTAGTCTTTCAACATCAGCCTGGATGATAGCATTCCTTTCCGGCGCAAATTTTCTTCTCTTTTGTTGAACCGGCCTGAAACTATTATCAATTCCAAGTTTATGAGTTATAATATCCTTAGATATACCTGTCATATCCTCTGGCTTCCAAGCAAAAGTTGACTTCCTCTGATTCAAGAATTTCATCAGATTCTGTTCAAGATCCCCTGGGATGCTTGACCCTATGAGCACCCTTTGTTCAGGATCCTTCGAGCTCAGCGGCACTTCTTTGACGTCCTGCTCCTTTGTATCCAGGACATCTCATGCCTTGTTATTTAATTGCTATGCTGACGGAGGCTTGGTAGTAGATTTCATTGACGTCGTATAACAATCCTTTGCTTCTTGTTGGTCACTGCTGATCTTGACCACCCCCCATGGAGTTGGTAATTTGACGCATTGATGATACGTTGAGGGTACCGCTTTCATATCATGCAACCATGGTCTTCCTAGGATAATGTTATAGCTTGACAAATAATCCATAACACAGAACTTTTGAATAGAGTTTACCCCTTCAATGTAGATTGGCAACTTGATCTCACCAACCGTATTCTTTGCTTCTCCGCTGAATCCTACCAATACAGTGGATCTCGAAGTGATTTCTGATTCTGGGATACCCATCCTTTTCAAAGTCTCCAGACGAATGATGTTGACTGAGCTTCCTCCATCAATCAGGATCCTTCGCACAAAGTGATTGGCAACATAAAGAGTAATAACCAAACCATCATGGTGAGGATCATGAACATCTTGCAAATCATCCTCATCAAATGCTATGACCTTCTCATCTTTCTTCATGGAAGTCCTTGTAGGTTTATATGGCTGATCTGACTTAGATTCACTTGCGTGCCTCTTGGCTGCAGAATAAGAAGTGCCACATATAGTAGAGCCACTAGAAATAAAATTGATTACCTTAGCGTCCGAAGGTGGGGATCCTGCTCTAGTAGGGATCCTGCGATTATCCTGAGACTCAGGATCCTGAACTCTGTCATGATCCTTCGCGTGATCCTTCTTTTTCCCAAGCAGATCCTTCAAGTATCCTTTATTGAGTAGATGACTGATCTCTTTCCGGAGGGCTATGCAATTCTCAGTTGTGTGGCCGAAATTCTCATGATAGGCACACCATTTGGATTTATCCTTCCATGCATAAGACTTGTCATTCTTCTTTGGCCATCTTGCCTTGTCTCCTAGATCCCGCATGGCACACAATATATCTGTTGTATCTACAGAAAAATTATAATCAGTTATTTTAGGATATTCTTCGTCATCTTCGTCAACAGCATTCACACGACGATCCTCATTTCTGGTATAAGGTTTGTTCCGGTTTGATCTG
This sequence comes from Helichrysum umbraculigerum, assembly GCA_949592205.1. NCBI lineage: Eukaryota > Viridiplantae > Streptophyta > Magnoliopsida > Asterales > Asteraceae > Helichrysum > Helichrysum umbraculigerum. The sequence goes on along the minus strand of CATIUR010000003.1, from coordinate 146,217,768 downwards.
AATGAGGACGAGTCTGACTTCCTGTTAGGTCTATCGTATGCTGATTGAGTATCCACCCTCTTCTGTATCATTGCATCTTCTTCTAGTCTGATAAACCTTAAAGCCCTGTTTCTGACTTCATCGAGGTTCGTTCAATAGCCATTTTAGCGCGGATCCTGTGAGAGTAGCGCCAAAGCCCTTGCATAAACATGCTTCTTTAAGATCAGAAGGAATTGGAATGATTTCCATCCTCTCCCTGTATTGCGCAATGTGCTCCTCAGGATCCGTCGTTCCATCATACAGCTTCATATTGGGTGTCTGAAACCTCTTAGGGATCTCGGCATCACAGATAGGTGGTGCAAATCTCGAGATCTTGTGCGCCGTTGGTGCAACTTCTGGAATTGGTTGTACAACTCCGGGGACGCTTGATATCATATCCTTCAATTTCTGTATTTCTCTCGCCATCATAGGACTAACTCCAGGATCCTGAAAATTGTTAGTCCCAACAGTATTATTAGAGGTAAAATTATTGAACAAGTTACCACCGTCAGGAGTCCTGTATGAGGATCCTGGATTAGATTGTTGACCCCTTGATATAGAAACTCCTGTAGCAAATATTAGATCTGGGATCCTAGTGCTCCCTTGCATAGATATGAAATCTCCTTGATGTTCCGCTGATGGAGGAGTGCCAAAATCAAGGATCCTGCTTCGGATAGGAGTAGTAACCGGAACATTGCTCCTATTCCTCATGTCCTCCACATCCTTTCTCAGGATTTCATTGCTTCTCTCCACTCGTTGAAGCTGCTCCTTAACCTGCGTAAACATAGACATGATATCCCGGTTAGCAATCATAACAGGGTCTGGATCCGATAAGAATCCAGCCCCCATAGAAGTGGATCCAGCCGACGAAAGCCTTTGATAGACATTTTGCGGCTGTTGTTGAGATGATGTGAGAGGTGGAGCAGGAGGAAGAGTAGTTCTAGCAGACGATGATGATGGCATGGTGGATGATGTAGATCGTCCTTGGCTCGACATTTTTGACAGAAATTTTTGGAAAAAATGACTCAACAAGGATTTTAACAAAAATTTGATCAAGCAAAACACCAATTGCCCCACGGTGGGCGCCAAATTTTTTTGGTCAAAAGTTACTAAAAGCAATTAAGTGATCAAAAATTAGTTTGTGAGGTCAGGTGTAAAAATTACTATCAAGATAATTACGCATTTACACGATTATCTCTATTAGTAAGTCAATATTTTATGTTAAAAAGATTGATTGAATCCGTGGATCCTTGTTGAACAAACGTTTAAATATCAAAGTTTGAGTATAAACTAAAGATAATGACAATGTTGACGATAAAAATGTGAACAGAATGCTACGGAAGCAATATAAATGACAAGTAAATAAAGTCGACACAATGATATATGAGGAAAGCCCTTGATCAAGGTTGATCGCCGGCACAAAACCTCGGGAAGGATCAAACGATCCTTGCCTTTGTTAATCTTATAAAAATGAAAGTAATCGATTACAAACTAAGAGCACAAGGATGATCGGCTAGGTGAATTTGTGTGTGATTTTAGCTAAGTGTTGATGAAATGATCGTAAACGAGAATGAGAGCAGAGTGTGTGAATGTTTACAGGTGAAAAAATAGCAAGTATTCGTTAACCTAAATGATCATCCGAGCCTCATTTATATACTAAGAGCGTTTAACAATAATTCTGAAATATCAGGGATCCTCCGAGGAATGATGAAGACCTCCAACGTCTCTTTTGACTCTATTCCACATGTGCATAAGACTTCGTCTTCATGGAATCGTATCAGATCCTCTTCACGTAATCCGGAGCATATCTCATTAACGCGTTTCTCCTAAGACCTGGTCAATACTCAAGAAAAATAAACGTGTTATATAGTTCATGATCCTTAACTAAGATAAGTCCAGGATCCTGAGCTATGTGTACTCCGAGATTGATCATAGGATCCTTAAATAAATATCTTCCTGGTCCAGAATCCTGCATAATTGTGTTAGATAAATATATCCTGAATAGGATGATAGTCCCTTGCCGTGGGATCTGATCGGATCGTTTGATCAATTGAATGCGCGGAATACAAACAAATGAATATTGAACGTTAATCAATCAAACACACAAACGATTCTATAAGCTTTTCGTATATATTAACAATTGAACGTATGAAGCTTTACAACCACCAATTCGTTTTCTATCTGCCTCTCTCACCACAAAAACGCCTCTCACACTTTCTCTAATGTCTAACCCTAAAACGAAACTTTAACTCGCTATATATATCAGCCCTATTGGGCCCTGCGACGTTAGGCCCAACGTCGCAGGCCAGGCCCAATGCGACGTAGCCCATGTCGTCGCAGGCCCAATTACAATGTCACCATTCTATGCATATTTCATTTACAGACTCGAATACACACTCTAAACACTATACATTCGTAGACTAATTGACTTTGACAATTACAATAGTTTGACCAACTGACTGACACACTAAATGCACCAACAAACTCCCCCTTGTCATCAGCTTGGTCAAATAAGTCTTCAATTAGTCTTCATCAACAAACTCTTTCATGTCTTTGACAATCAGAAACTCCCCCTTAGAGATAGCATGGTCTTCCAATAAATCTTGATGTCCAAATTCATGTGACTGACACAAATTTATCATACAATAAGATCTTCAAACTTAGTGACCATCTCTCAATCATCAGCAGTTTCTCCGATAGAATTATCTTCACAATCTTTGGAGAATAACTGACATCCTTTGCATCTTCAATATTTGACTTTAACAAGATATGTGATATTGAAGAAAATAACATAGAAATAAAATCTTTTTGTATTTTCTTTATAAATGAAAAGTAAAGAACGAAGATTAAAATAAATTGGGGATAGGATTGTTTTAAGTCTGCTTAGGGATCATATCAGGCCAACATGCAATTATTAGGAAATAGTAAGTGTTATTTCGATCATCAGTATATTTGTCCACTTTAAATTTACTTGACATATTTAAAGCACCTTTTATAAAAATTAGTTCAAGACGATCATCGGTATTGTTTATCCACTTAAACATGTTACATCCGTATCTGTGAGCTAACCTTTATTGTTAGTATGAAGATTAATTTTGAGAAACCTATTATATGATATACTGATAAACTTCAGTAAAACAAACACTGCATATTCACACAAGGTAGAGATTACAAGACCAAGTTTATCTCGGTTTTCTCGTAACATACACTTGATATTTATATTTAGGCATACATCAAACCGACTATGAAGATACTAGTGGCCCCAGATCTGTACTTAGTACAACAGAGGGTCCCTTAGTATGAACATAACAAGTTTGAGACTATTTGCATAACTAATGGATTCAGGTCTGTACAAGAGTACAACAATAGTCACCATTAGTTAGGCGAATAACCATATTAACACTATTTGCCCATTTTACATTTACATAATTATGACAGTGTATGATAGTACTTTCATTTATCAATTAAGACTTATGTCATACATCATATAACATTTTTCACAAAGTAATAGACAAGTTTTATTATTACTTCTTACTCACTCACAAACCGGTGTGTAGCATGCCTACCAATACATCATATGATGAAGCTAATGTTTATAAAAGATGTGTTAAATATACCAGATAAACCTACTGACACATCAAACATAAACCTTAAAATTTCCATTTTTATGCATGTCACCCGATGTACTATCATATCCCAAGTTGTTTACAGACACAACCCATCATCTTTTCAAGACTTAAGAATCTTTCTGTTCACATTTCTGAATTGAATAATCAGAATTTTTAATATTCAGAATTACTCCCCCTGAACAGCAGATTCTTATATCCAATTCAAAAATACTCCCCTGTAACACAAAACATATTTTTGTATTTTTTAATTGAATAAATTTCGCAACATTGCATTTCTTTAATACTAAAAAGTATAAAGAATGGCTGTTGCATTTCTAACAAATAAAAAATAGATAAAATTTAAATAAAAGTTTCAAAATCACATATCAAGTCAAATCAAATGCCTTTTAGCACTTTTACCACCTCATAACATCAATGATCTCATCCATCCAATCACAAATCATCACACTCAACCACCTTGAAAACAATCTTCCAGCATATATCCACATCCTTGCAGTCACAAAAATATTAGCTAATAACAACCTGACTGCACCACCACAAACAAGCAAATGTTAGTACTTATGGGACACCCAAGCCTTGATAGACTTGGGTTGTCCATGGTCATCCATAATCATCACATCAATGAGTTTATGATATTTTAAAAACTCAGAAGATTTCATTGATGCGTTGTCTGTGGATTTGGGTTTCCAAGCCTTTGTAGGTTCAGATGAGTTGTTTTCAACAATGTTGTGCTGTTGAACTTGAGGTTTACTAGGCACAACTTTGTTTACTCTAGCCACGGGTTTTGGAGAAGAGGATGCATATCTTGATATAGGCGAATACGAAGCACGCCTAGAAAACGATTTTGAATAAGAATTCCTAAAGGAGGAAGTTCTTGGCATCCCTCTACCAAACTTATCTAGGGATAATAACCGACAATCCCTAATTATATGTCCTTGTTGTCCACAATGGAAACAAGAACGTCGTTCCACAAAAGATTGATTCCAATGAGTTCCCTCAAATCGTTTTGGTGGAGGACAATACACAGAAGGTCTATGACCAGGAACATTTGTTGAACATGCACTCTTAGGAGAACATGTTGAAGTAGATGTTCCTGAGGTTGAGTTAGTTGATTTTGAAGGTTTATTCTTTTCAGATTTATCAACTTCAACTTTTGAGGATTCATTGTCAACCTTAGCTTTGCCTTTGCATTTAAAATAATCATCATTTTCAGTTGTAATGATGAATTTTTCAGGTTTGACATTTATTTTCTCAACCTTAATGGTAGACTCTTCAGGTATATCTTCTACCTTAACGACCTCCTCAACACGAACTGAAGGTGAATTATCAGACTTAACAAAAGTGGGCAAAGGATACTCTGTCCGATTGGTTTTCTCCTTTCCCTGCCTCTTAGGCGTAGCTTCTTTATCTTTGGTAGCTGACCAAGACGAGTAGTCAGCTACTACCTCTTCGATCCCTTCCTTAACAGGCTTAGGATAATAGTTAGTGGGAGGTGGATACCCAAGTCCCGCTTTACTTTTATCTGTCCTCATCTTGTCAACCATTTCATCGAAGAGTTTATGAGAATTTGAGTAATTCGTGATCCCCTTTTTAAAATTGTCAGACTCAGACTTTAGCTCAGAAAGTTCTTTATTCAAAAGTTCAATTTCTTTAAGATAGCTATTAATAGCATCTTGTTGACTGAAAACTTTAGCTTTATATTTCTCAGTGTCAAACTTATGAGCCTCAACTTCCTTTTCATAAAGAAATTCATTAGCTTTCAAAAACTTGTTTGACTCGGTGAGTTTAACAACTTTTTCTCGCAACTCTAAATTGTCATATTGATAATTCTCAAGAGATTCCTTCAATGTAAAACAGGAAACACAGTTTATGGGTACCTTAGGTTCATCATGTACCTCATGTATTTTTGCCAAAAGCGCACTGTGTTGAACCTCTCCTTGAAGTGCACTAAAATCAAACATTTCCTGAGAATACACCTTCATAGCCTGTGATGTTGTGTTCTTCTCTGGAGTCGTTGGAACTGTAGGAGTAGTGAATCCAGATGAAGGATATTTTACTTTCTCACACTCCTTAGCAAAGTGCCCATGAATCTGACAGTTCTTGCATTTCACTTTGCTTTTATTAAAACCAAGACCTGTATCACCATCATCATCCAGGTCTTTTCTACCCGTTCTCTGAAGAAACTTCTTGGTTCTTTGGGTTATCATGGCCATGCTCCATTTGATGTCCATTTGCTCGAGATCATCAGAATCGATCTGTTCAAAGTCTTCCTCAGTGAGCTGCAGAGTACTAGCCTTCTTGGAAAGAAAATTCTCATACGAATTGAGGAAAGCTGCAAAGATTGTAGCATGATCCTCAGTAGCCTGTGAAGGAGCTGTTTGAGAAGTATAGGAAGCATATGAAGTGCTACCAGAAGGAGATGTAGCTGACTTGGAATTAGATCTGGAAGTTTCATTGAGACTAGGATTTTGAGTGGGAGCCGCTGACATCTTTTCTTTCTTCTTCATGTCAAGAGCATCAGCCTGTAACTTTCTGATGAGTTCTTCCAAATCCATGATTTCAATTTCTGGATCTTGTTCCAAAATCTCCACATTGGTAGCCCAGTCCTTAGGTAATGCCCGTAATAGCTTCTTATTTACCTCTCCATTATTAAGTACTATTCCTCCATCAGCCACTTCATCTACGAGTTGGGAATATCTTTTGAAGAGTGCTTCTAAAGATTCATTTGATAGTAAATCAAATGTGTCAAACTGTTTCTTGACAAGTTCCACTCTATTTCTCCTATAATTTTCATATCCACCACATCGTTTCTCAATTGCATGCCAGAGGTCATATGCAATATCATAATGTTTGAACAATTGTTTAACTTCATTTGATAAACATTTTAATATTGCAGCATGGGTTTTCTTTTCAATATCCCAAGCTTTTCTCTCATCGAGAGTCATACCTCTTTGTGGTTTTTCATATCTTTCAACCAATGAGTTCCACATATCTGGATTTTTTAACGCTATGAATGCTTCGAACTCAAATCTCCATGTAGCATAATCTGTATCAAATGTAAGCATGGGGGGTTCAATCTTATTAACAGCTCCACTATTGTAACGCATAAGAGCTTTAGAAGACATTTTCCAATCAGAAGTCAATACGGCCTCTTGCGACTTTTCCCTCCAAAACTAAATTCGAATAATTTTGACGACTACCCGAGTATAGCCAAACTTTTCCGACACTAAAATGAAGCAATTCTAAGCCTAAAAACAAAATTTGAAATTACAAAATTTTTCACGTTTTTCCCGCCAAAATTTCGTCCGAAAACGTCAAAAACTGGCCGGGTAAAATGAAACTTTTTCCAGACTAAAATTGAACACTTTTAAGCCTATGGAAAAAATTTGAAAACGCAAAATTTTTCCGGAGATTCCCGCCAAAAAACTTTTTTTTTTTTTTTTTTTTTTTTTTTTTTTTTTTTTTTTTTTTTTTTTTTTTTTTTTTTTTTTACGAATCTAGAACGAGGTTAATGTCGGAGAAAAATAGCAACGTCGCAGAAGTCCGATGACTCAATTAAGAATCGAAAATGCGACGTAGCGTCCTACGTCGCAGTCCAACGTCGCAGAGCCTAGCGACGTCGCAGCCTACGTCGCAATAACCACTTAAGGTCAAAATAACGACGTCGCAGGTAACGTCGCAACTCTACGTCGCAAAATCAGTTACGTCGCACGCGACGTCGCACGTGACGTCGCAGGCTATGTCGCACAGTCGGGCTGCAGCGACCAAAAACCCCAAAAATCGAAAATTTTCGAAACCCTAACGAAATTTCGAAATCCAAACGTCGAAATAACCCAAAAACAATTCCAGAAATCGATTTCTTCAAGCAAACTAACTCAGAAACGAAGATTAGTCAATTAAACCTTTGCGAATCAAACCAAAAACGTTCAAAATAACGATCCGAAACCGACGAATCCTTGATTCTACGGCTCTGATACCAGTTGATAGTCCCTTGCCGTGGGATCTGATCGGATCGTTTGATCAATTGAATGCGCGGAATACAAACAAATGAATATTGAACGTTAATCAATCAAACACACAAACGATTCTATAAGCTTTTCGTATATATTAACAATTGAACGTATGAAGCTTTACAACCACCAATTCGTTTTCTATCTGCCTCTCTCACCACAAAAACGCCTCTCACACTTTCTCTAATGTCTAACCCTAAAACGAAACTTTAACTCGCTATATATATCAGCCCTATTGGGCCCTGCGACGTTAGGCCCAACGTCGCAGGCCAGGCCCAATGCGACGTAGCCCATGTCGTCGCAGGCCCAATTACAATGTCACCATTCTATGCATATTTCATTTACAGACTCGAATACACACTCTAAACACTATACATTCGTAGACTAATTGACTTTGACAATTACAATAGTTTGACCAACTGACTGACACACTAAATGCACCAACATAGGATCCTGCAAGACAAATAATAAAGATACTCCCAGGATCCTCAGTTATATCCGTGATCCTGAATGCAGACTTACAAACCATCAATATCCTTCGATACGAATAACAAATGTAAACAACTTCCATACCTGAGTAATAGTATTATGATGCTGGTAAGGATCCTGCAAAGTTAGACAAAAATCTACCCACAACAGGATCCAGAATAAAGTTAGGATTCTTATTCAAGGATCTTCCTTATTCAGTATCCTGCACTATTATGCTAAATAAATATATCCTGAGTAGGATCCTGCAAGATAAATAATAACGATGTATCCAGGATCCTTACCTATATCTGTGATCCTAAAAACAGACTAAAAAACTATCATTATCCCGAGATACGAATATAAAATATAAACGACTTTCATACCTGCGAGGTGTACATATGATGTTAATTAGGATCCTGCAAAGGTTAGTAAAAATTCACCCACAACAGTTGGGTTCAGTGGTGAAGCCAAAAATACTATGGGAGAAATCAAACTTCCAATCTATACTGAGGGGGTAAACTCTATGCAACACTTTTGTGTTATGGATTCATTATCTTGCTATAACATTATTTTAGGTAGACCATGGATTTATGACATGAAGGCAGTCCCATCAACGTATCATTAATGCATGAAGTTGCCCACTCCATAGGGAGTTGTTAGAATTAATAGTGACCAACAGGAGGCTAAGGATTGCTACACAACATCGATGAAACCTACTACCAAGCCCACGCCAGCATAGCAATTAAAGACGCGAGCACGGGGCATCTTGGAAGCAAGTGAGCAGGATGTCAAAGAAGTGCCGCTAAACATTGATGATCCTGAGGAAAAAGTATTCTTGGGATCCTCAGTCCCTAAGGATCTTGAACAGGATCTTGTGAAGTTCCTAAAGGATAGAAAAGCAACTTTTGCCTAGAAACCTAAGGATATGACAGGTATATCTAAGGATATTATTACACATAAACTTAGTATTGACAAAAGTTTAAGGCCAATTTAGCAAAAGCGAAGAAAGTTCACCCTAGAAAGAAATGTGATCATACAAGCTTATGTAGAAAGGTTGCTCAAGTCTAGCATGATTAGGGAAGTTAAATTCCCAAGATGATTGGCAAACGTGGTAGTGGTGCAAAAGAAGAATGGGAAATGGAGAGTATGTGTGGACTACACTGACCTCAACAAAGCATGTCCGAAGGATCCTTTCCCATTACCTCACATAGACTCAATGGTGGATGCAACTGCTGGACACGAGATCCTGACCTTTATGGATGCATCTTCAGGATTTCAGCAAATACAGATGGAGCCATCTGATCAGGAAGATACAACCTTTATGACGCCAACAGGTATATATTGTTATATTGCGATGCCTTTTGTTCTTAAAAATGCAGGTTCAACATACCAGAGGCTTGTGAATATGATGTTCAAAGATCACGTGGGTAAGACCATGGAAGTCTACATTGATGATATGGTGGTTAAATCCAAGAGAGCTGAGGATCATCTTCAAGATCTTCAAACTGCTTTCGATATCCTGGACCAATATAACATGAAGCTTAATCCTACCAAATGCCATTTTGGAGTGGGGGCAGGAAAATTCTTGGGCTATATGGTGACTAAAAGAGGAATCGAGGCTAGCCCGGAACAAATTAAGGCTATCCTGGATTTGAAATCCCCGGTCAACACATAAGATATTCAAAGATTAACTTGAAGGATTGCAGCTCTTAATAGATTCATTTCGAGATCCCCAGATCGATGCAAAGAATTTTATGATATCTTTGTAACTTCCTAAATTTGTAAGTCCTAAATAATAGTATTTTATAAAAGTATACATATAAATGTGTGTTATTAATTGAATATGGGTATTATATGTATATGTATATGTTATAGTATTAAAATATGTGTTAGTATTAATGTATAAAAGTTTTGGGCTGAATGTGTAATAAAAGAAAAATTTCTGGGCCTGTTTGGAAATAGATCGCGGCGCGACCTCTTATGGTCGCGGCGCGATTCGACCAGCGACAGAAACGGGTTTTTAACCCCAGCAGCTTCCAGATCCGATTTAACACCCAAAAATATTCCCAAATCAAAACCCTAAGTATCTATGGCGAAAAATGGCGATCTCTAGTATTAGATGGTGAACTCCATCAAGTTTGAGCTTGTTAGTTTCGTATTGAAAGCATAAGTACTTCCCTAATCACATATTAAGGTATGATTTGCTAAATTCTTACAAAATTAAGTTAGAGTTTGATTAATTATAAAACCCTAAGTATTTATTTTGATATATGTTTTGATTGTTGGTATAGTAATGATGTATATAAGTTAGTAACTCCTATTATGAATTTTGTATGATAAATTCAAGTTAGGGTTTGAAGTTAGTAAACCCTAAGTTTATATAAATTGGTAAATGATTGAGTTAATGTTAAATTGGTAGTATAAACATGTTAATAATCAAATTATGATTATGATTTAAGTGGTGAAAGAAAGAATTTAGCATGATGTTAGAAATATGTATATACACACTTTTGGAAATTGGTTCTAAGATGATAAATGAAATTGTGATGAAAGGAATTGTGGTGATGGATTAAAAAAGAACCATTTTCAATGTGTATATAGAAATTGATATGAATAATTATATACAAATGAGGTTAAGATAAAGTAAGGATTTTGGACAATTTTTATAAGTGTACTATTATTATGTGCTTATGTGTGTTATGTGTTTAATTGATTAGGTAATAAAGAAGTTGGAAGAGTTACTAGTGATTTAATTGTGCAATCGCAAGGTAAGCTTTGGATTACATGAACATGGGTTAGGAATGGCTTCGGTCATTTGCTAACGGTTTTGTGCGAGTAATGGTTGCGACCATAGGCTCGTGTGATTGCTAGTAGTATACAACTAGCATGGGCGGTTAAGGATCCTTAGCTAAATTATCATTATTACATGTGATTGTATTTCATTACTTACTAAGCGTTTTGCTTACGGTTGTATAATTCAAATGTTTTAGGTGACGCTAGCGGTTCAAGAGGTGATTTGGGCAAGAAACCGGTGGGTAGCTAGCGGTGGATGTTGTTAATTGGGGTAATGACTCGTATTCATTAAATCATGCTCTCGATGCTATTTACCCCATCCTTTTGTAAACTATGTTATAAGTTGTTTTTGACACTCAAAGTTTGTTGTAGTAAGTTGTCAATATAATGGTATGTAAATGGTAATACCATGTCAATATTTTGGTTTGAAAATTGATATGGTAATAAGAGTTGTTTTGTTTTGATCCAAAGTATGAAATGGAGCAAGTGAATTGATAAGAGAATTGGATAGCGATTCTCTTGGAAAACAATGAAATTGTGTTGCGGAAATTATGTTGAATACAGGTTATAGTATGGAATTGTTGCAGAAATTGAAATGGTATGGTTTTGGACAGATTTTGTAAATCTGTCTGCACAGGGTCTGTTTTGACACTAGTCGCGGAGCGATCTTTACAGATTGCGATGCGATCCTGTTACAATTGCGACGCGATTTCAGATGGTTGCGACGCGATTATGACCTTTAATTGCAACGCGATTGTTGGAAGTTGCGGCGTGATTGATAAGTGAGTTGCGACGCGATTGTCTTTAGTTGCGGCGCGATTTTGGTCACAGTTTACAGCAGGTCATTTTAAAACCTTAAAATAAATACGAAAAATGTCGGGGTGTTTCAAGTTGGTATCAGAGCATCGGTTTAAGGGATTCGAGTATCCACCATTAGGAGGGTACTTGAACTTAGACCACTTTAGTTGCATTTGAGCATAATAAGTGTTTGTTATTATTTGATATGTGATCCGGTTAACATATTGCTTAGATTTCTGAAATCAGGATGTCGCGTGGGGACTTAGTATACATATGAATGTGATATGGTAATTAATGCGCCTGGCCAACGCAATAATTATCATCTGACATTTTATGGAATCTTTGAAACCACGAGATGTTATGATAAGGAAGTTATAGTGATTGTTAACTGTTAATTGTGTATATTATAATTAAAGTAGATTGGTAAACATATAAACTGTTATATTAAATATTGATATCTATTTCAGTATAATAATGACTGAGGAACGTGAAACTGACCAAATGGGAGAACGACACGAAAGAGTTGATTCTCCAGCACGGGAAGCTAAAATATCACTATCTGATCTAAGAGCCATTGTTTCTGAAGAAGTGGGACGTGTTCAAGAAGCGAATCTTTCTTCTATGTTAAACCAAATTTCTGAAACTTTCCAGGAAGTTGTTATGTCTGAATTCCAAAAGAGAGATCTAGCTAGAGAGGAAGAACCTCCTCCTGTTATACCACCTGTTATTCCTCTCGATGAGAACCGCAGATTCAGCTATAAAGATTTCTCTGTTTGTAATCCTCCTGAATACCATGGTGAAATGGATCCAATAAGGTGTTATCGTTGGCTTTCTGAGGTGGAAGGGGCGTTCGCTACCACTGAATGTCCTGAAAGATTAAAGGTTCATTTTGCTGCTAATCTTTTACGATCTGGTGCTAAAGGCTGGTGGGAGGTACAGTGTAGTACTTTGGGCGACGATGCTATTAAACAATTATCTTGGAATGATTTTAGACATATGTTTCAAACTGCTTATTCTCAAGAGTCTGAGCTGAACCGGATTCGTAGGGAGTTCCTTTCTATGGAACAAACTACTGAGTCTGTGAATGAATTGGTTGGTGTTTTTCTCGATCGAGCTCGTTTCTGCCCTGAATACATGTCAAATCCAAGGATGCTAATGGGTCATTTCCATAACGTTCTAAAGAAAGAAATTCGGCAATTTATCATTCCCAAAAGATGTACTAGTTTTGAAGAAATGGTTGACGAGGCTATATTTCATGAATTGGAATTACTTCAAGATGTTTCCAAAAGAAAAGCTGAAACCACTTCTACTCCTTCCAAGAAACCGAGAACTGGTGATAATTCAAAATCTGATGAAAGACGAGGACCACCACCCCTTGAGTGTAAAATCTGTCATAAAAGACATTCTGGAATCTGTCGTTACAAACCACCTACATGTTATAAATGTAAACAGGAAGGTCATCTGAGTACCAATTGCCCTAATCCACTTCGTGTTTGTTATAACTGTTATAAGCCGGGTCATATTAAAGCTGAGTGTCCTGACTTAAGGACTCAGTCTGCTCCTGTTGTTCCTCGGCCTAATGTGGAAAGAAAATCAAATGAACCTCAAAGATCCAGACCTCGTTCTTTTCAGATCACTGCTGATGAAGCTCAAAAAGCTTCAGATGTATTGACAGGTACTTTTCTTGTGAATTGGAAACCGGCTTATATATTATTCGATTCTGGTGCTTCAAGATCATTTATATCTGAACGATTCAGTCAAAACTTATCGATTCCCCTTACAAAGTTAGATACTCCTTTAGATGTTGAAGTAGCGGATAATAGATATATATATGTGGTAAATGTTTACCGAGGGTGTCAACTTGAAATTGATAATGAAATGTTTGTGATAAATCTGATTCCTATGAAAATGGGTGAGTTTGACGTTGTGATAGGTATGGATTGGTTAGGACAGCATAATGCTATTATCCAGTGTGAGAAAAAGATAATTCGAGTCAGCTCACCTAGTGGTAAAACAGTTGATATATATGGTGAAAAACGGAAGTCTTCCTTATCCATTTGTACATATGCTCGTGCTAAACGCCATCTGCTACATGGTTGCCACGCCTTCTTGGCACATGTGGTAGATATTCAGAAAGTTGTTCCTAAACTGGAAGATATTCCTGTAGTAAATGAATTTTCTGATGTATTTCCCGACGAGCTACCGGGTATTCCACCCGATAGGCAAGTCGAGTTCCGTATTGATTTGGTACCTGGAGCCACTCCTATCGCTAAAACTCCTTATAGACTTGCTCCATCGGAAATGCAAGAGTTAATGAAACAATTGCAAGAATTACTAGACAAAGTTTTCATTCGCCCTAGTAGTTCACCGTGGGGAGCTCCGGTACTATTTGTTAAAAATAAAGACGGCACCATGAGAATGTGTATCGATTACAGAGAATTGAACAAGGTAACCATCAAGAATAGGTATCCTTTACCTAGGATTGATGACTTGTTCGACCAGTTGCAGGTTGCCAGTTATTTTTCCAAAATTTACTTACGTTCAGGCTATCACCAATTGAAAGTTCGTGATGATGATGTGCCTAAAACTGCTTTCAGATGTCGATATGGGCACTATGAATTTGTGGTGATGCCTTTTGGTCTGACTAATGCTCCAGCCGCTTTTATGGACCTTATGAATCGGGTATGTCGACCTTTACTCGATAAGTCTGTAATTGTATTTATTGACGACATTCTTATCTATTCTAAGTCAGCTGGTGAGCATGAAATTCATCTAAGGCAAATGTTGCAAATTTTGAGAACTGAAAGGCTTTATGCTAAATTCTCAAAGTGTGAATTCTGGTTGCGAGAGGTTCAATTTCTGAGTCACGTGATTAATGATCAAGGAATTAAAGTTGATCCTGCTAAGATTGAAGCAGTTCTGAAATGGGAACCTCCAACTACTCCAACTGAAGTTAGAAGTTTCTTGGGATTAGCTGGGTATTACAGACGTTTTATCCAGGATTTTTCAAAGATTGCTACTCCTCTCACTAAACTCACCAGAAAGAATGTTAAGTTTGAGTGGAATGAGCAAGCTAATCAAGCTTTCCATATTCTTAAACAACAGCTTAGTCAAGCGCCTATCTTAGTACTTCCTGATGGTACTGAAGATATGGTTGTATTCTGTGATGCTTCTTATAATGGCTTAGGCTGTGTTTTGATGCAACGTGGTAAAGTAATTGCCTATGCATCTAGACAGCTTAAGGATCATGAAAAGAATTATCCAACTCATGATCTTGAGTTGGCGGCGGTTGTCTTTGCTTTAAAGTTTTGGAGACATTATCTTTATGGCGTGAAGTGTACCATTTACACTGATCATAAAAGTCTCAAATACTTTTTCGATCAGCGGGATTTAAATATGAGGCAGCGGCGTTGGCTTGATTTGGTAAAAGATTATGACTGTGAAATTCTTTATCATCCTGGAAAAGCTAATGTTGTTGCTGATGCACTTAGCCGGAAAGCTATTCAGCCACCTTTGGTGGTTAAATCTTTTAGAATCACCGTTGTTCCAGATTTACTTGATCAAATAAAAAGTGCACAAATGGAAGCTTGGCAAAAAGGTGATTTCAATTCTGAACGTATTAAAGGTCAAGTTCAAAATTTTGTTGATGATTCTCGCGGGTTAAAGACACGATATGGTAGAATCTGGATTCCTAACTCACTCGAGTTAAAGAAGATATTGCTTGATGAATCTCATAAGTCTCGATATTCAATTCATCCTGGAGCTACGAAGATGTATCATAATTTAAAATCTAACTTTTGGTGGCCAGGTATGAAAAGAGAAATTGTGAAGTATTTTGAAAAATGCTTAACTTGCTTACAGGTAAAAGGAGAACATCAGAAACCATATGGTAAATTGCAACCTTTAGAAATACCTGTTTGGAAGTGGGAACATATCACAATGGACTTTATCACCAAGTTGCCTAAAACTCTACGCCAGCATGATGCAATTTGGGTGATTGTGGATCGGTTAACCAAAAGTGCTTTATTCTTACCAATTAAAGAAACTTTCTCTTCTGAAGCACTTGCAGAATTATTCATACGTGAAGTTGTTGCTCGTCATGGTACTCCTGTATCTATTGTCTCTGATAGAGATACTAGATTTACTTCACGTTTCTGGACGAAATTTCAAGAATCTATGGGTACTCGTGTCAATTTTAGCACCGCCTATCACCCCCAAACAGACGGCCATAGTGAAAGAACTATTCAGACTCTGGAAGATATGTTAAGGGCGTGTGTTATTGATTTTGGTGGTAGTTGGGATTCACATTTACCTTTGGTAGAATTTTCTTATAATAACAGCTATCACTCGAGTATTAAAATGTCACCTTACGAGATGCTCTATGGAAGAGAATGTAGAACTCCTATTTGTTGGGGAGAGATCGGACAGAAAGAACTGGGAAGCACTGACATCGTTCTGTTGACAACTGAGAAGATTAATCAAGTCAGAGAACGGTTAAAAGCTGCCCAAGATCGACAAAAATCATATGCTGATAATAGAAGGCGTCCGATTGAGTTTCAGGTTGGTGATAAAGTTATGTTAAAAGTGTCTCCATGGAAGGGAATTATCCGATTCAGAAAGCGAGGTAAATTGGGTCCTCGATACATTGGTCCTTTCACTATTTTGGCTAGAGTGGGTAATGTAGCTTGTCGCCTTGAGCTACCCGACAAACTAGCCGGAATCCATAATACTTTCCATGTATCTTTTCTTCGAAAATGCTTAGTTGATGAATCCGCTTATGTTCCATTGGAAGAAATTGAGGTAAACGATCAATTGAATTATGTTGAGCAACCTGTTTCTATTCTCGGTGAAAAAGTTACCAAATTAAGAAATAAAGATCTTAAAATGTTTAAAGTCCAATGGAGGCATCGCAAGGGTTCTGAAATCACGTGGGAACCGGAAGAAGAAGTCATTCATTTTTATCCCTCGTTGTACCAGGACTGGATTGTGAGGACACAATCCTAAATTGGTGGAGGATAGTTGTAACATCCTAAATTTGTAAGTCCTAAATAATAGTATTTTATAAAAGTATACATATAAATGTGTGTTATTAATTGAATATGGGTATTATATGTATATGTATATGTTATAGTATTAAAATATGTGTTAGTATTAATGTATAAAAGTTTTGGGCTGAATGTGTAATAAAAGAAAATTTTCTGGGCCTGTTTGGAAATAGATCGCGGCGCGACCTCTTATGGTCGCGGCGCGATTCGACCAGCGACAGAAACGGGTTTTTAACCCCAGCAGCTTCCAGATCCGATTTAACACCCAAAAATATTCCCAAATCAAAACCCTAAGTATCTATGGCGAAAAATGGCGATCTCTAGTATTAGATGGTGAATTCCATCAAGTTTGAGCTTGTTAGTTTCGTATTGAAAGCATAAGTACTTCCCTAATCACATATTAAGGTATGATTTGCTAAATTCTTACAAAATTAAGTTAGAGTTTGATTAATTATAAAACCCTAAGTATTTATTTTGATATATGTTTTGATTGTTGGTATAGTAATGATGTATATAAGTTAGTAACTCCTATTATGAATTTTGTATGATAAATTCAAGTTAGGGTTTGAAGTTAGTAAACCCTAAGTTTATATAAATTGGTAAATGATTGAGTTAATGTTAAATTGGTAGTATAAACATGTTAATAATCAAATTATGATTATGATTTAAGTGATGAAAGAAAGAATTTAGCATGATGTTAGAAATATGTATATACACACTTTTGGAAATTGGTTCTAAGATGATAAATGAAATTGTGATGAAAGGAATTGTGGTGATGGATTAAAAAAGAACCATTTTCAATGTGTATATAGAAATTGATATGAATAATTATATACAAATGAGGTTAAGATAAAGTAAGGATTTTGGACAATTTTTATAAGTGTACTATTATTATGTGCTTATGTATGTTATGTGTTTAATTGATTAGGTAATAAAGAAGTTGGAAGAGTTACTAGTGATTTAATTGTGCAATCGCAAGGTAAGTTTTGGATTACATGAACATGGGTTAGGAATGGCTTTGGTCATTTGCTAACGGTTTTGTGCGAGTAATGGTTGCGACCATAGGCTCGTGTGATTGCTAGTAGTATACAACTAGCATGGGCGGTTAAGGATCCTTAGCTAAATTATCATTATTACATGTGATTGTATTTCATTACTTACTAACCGTTTTGCTTACGGTTGTATAATTCAAATGTTTTAGGTGACGCTAGCGGTTCAAGAGGTGATTTGGGCAAGAAACCGGTGGGTAGCTAGCGGTGGATGTTGTTAATTGGGGTAATGACTCGTATTCATTAAATCATGCTCTCGATGCTATTTACCACATCCTTTTGTAAACTATGTTATAAGTTGTTTTTGACACTCAAAGTTTGTTTTAGTAAGTTGTCAATATAATGGTATGTAAATGGTAATACCATGTCAATATTTTGGTTTGAAAATTGATATGGTAATAAGAGTTGTTTTGTTTTGATCCAAAGTATGAAATGGAGCAAGTGAATTGATAAGAGAATTGGATAGTGATTCTCTTGGAAAACAATGAAATTGTGTTGCGGAAATTATGTTGAATACAGGTTATAGTATGAAATTGTTGCAGAAATTGAAATGGTATGGTTTTGGACAGATTTTGTAAATCTGTCTGCACAGGGTCTGTTTTGACACTAGTCGCGGCGCGATCTTTACAGATTGCGACGCGATCC
This sequence comes from Helichrysum umbraculigerum, assembly GCA_949592205.1. Taxonomy (NCBI): domain Eukaryota; kingdom Viridiplantae; phylum Streptophyta; class Magnoliopsida; order Asterales; family Asteraceae; genus Helichrysum; species Helichrysum umbraculigerum. The sequence continues at coordinate 146,199,313 of CATIUR010000003.1, read as the reverse complement.
TGTTACAATTGCGACGCGATTTCAGATGGTTGCGCGCGATTATGACCTTTAATTGCAACGCGATTGTTGGAAGTTGTGGCGCGATTGATAAGTGAGTTGCGACGCGATTGTCTTTAGTTGCGGCGCGATTTTGGTCACAGTTTACAGCAGGTCATTTTAAAACCTTAAAACAAATACGAAAAATGTCGGGGTGTTTCAAGTTGGTATCAGATCATCGGTTTAAGGGATTCGAGTATCCACCATTAGGAGGGTACTTGAACTTAGACCACTTTAGTTGCATTTGAGCATAATAAGTGTTTGTTATTATTTGATATGTGATCCGGTTAACATATTGCTTAGATTTCTGAAATCAGGATGTCGCGTGGGGACTTAGTATACATATGAATGTGATATGGTAATTAATGCGCCTGGCCAACGCAATAATTATCATCTGACATTTTATGGAATCTTTGAAACCACGAGATGTTATGATAAGGAAGTTATAGTGATTGTTAACTGTTAATTGTGTATATTATAATTAAAGTAGATTGGTAAACATATAAACTGTTATATTAAATATTGATATCTATTTCAGTATAATAATGACTGAGGAACGTGAAACTGACCAAATGGGAGAACGACACGAAAGAGTTGATTCTCCTGCACGGGAAGCTAAAATATCACTATCTGATCTAAGAGCCATTGTTTCTGAAGAAGTGGGACGTGTTCAAGAAGCGAATCTTTCTTCTATGTTAAACCAAATTTCTGAAACTGTCCAGGAAGTTGTTATGTCTGAATTCCAAAAGAGAGATCTAGCTAGAGAGGAAGAACCTCCTCCTGTTATACCACCTGTTATTCCTCTCGATGAGAACCGCAGATTCAGCTATAAAGATTTCTCTGTTTGTAATCCTCCTTAATACCATGGTGAAATGGATCCAATAAGGTGTTATCGTTGGCTTTCTGAGGTGGAAGGGGCGTTCGCTACCACTGAATGTCCTGAAAGATTAAAGGTTCGTTTTGCTGCTAATCTTTTACGATCTGGTGCTAAAGGCTGGTGGGAGGTACAGTGTAGTACTTTGGGCAATGATGCTATTAAACAATTATCTTGGAATGATTTTAGACATATGTTTCAAACTGCTTATTCTCAAGAGTCTGAGCTGAACCGGATTCGTAGGGAATTCCTTTCTATGGAACAAACTACTGAGTCTGTGAATGAATTGGTTGGTGTTTTTCTCGATCGAGCTCGTTTCTGCCCTGAATACATGTCAAATCCAAGGATGCTTATGGGTCATTTCCATAACGTTCTAAAGAAAGAAATTCGGCAATTTATCATTCCCAAAAGATGTACTAGTTTTGAAGAAATGGTTGACGAGGCTATATTTCATGAATTGGAATTACTTCGAGATGTTTCCAAAAGAAAAGCTGAAACCACTTCTACTCCTTCCAAGAAACCGAGAACTGGTGATAGTTCAAAATCTGATGAAAGACGAGGACCACCACCCCCTGAGTGTAAAATCTGTCATAAAAGACATTCTGGAATCTGTCGTTACAAACCACCTACATGTTATAAATGTAAACAGGAAGGTCATCTGAGTACCAATTGCCCTAATCCACTTCGTGTTTGTTATAACTGTTATAAGCCGGGTCATATTAAAGCTGAGTGTCCTGACTTAAGGACTCAGTCTGCTCCTGTTGTTCCTCGGCCTAATGTGGAAAGAAAATCAAATGAACCTCAAAGATCCAGACCTCGTTCTTTTCAGATCACTGCTGATGAAGCTCAAAAAGCTTCAGATGTATTGACAGGTACTTTTCTTGTGAATTGGAAACCGGCTTATATATTATTCGATTCTGGTGCTTCAAGATCATTTATATCTGAACGATTCAGTCAAAACTTATCGATTCCCCTTACAAAGTTAGATACTCCTTTAGATGTTGAAGTAGCGGATAATAGATATATATATGTGGTAAATGTTTACCGAGGGTGTCAACTTGAAATTGATAATGAAATGTTTGTGATAAATCTGATTCCTATGAAAATGGGTGAGTTTGACGTTGTGATAGGTATGGATTGGTTAGGACAGCATAATGCTATTATCCAGTGTGAGAAAAAGATAATTCGAGTCAGCTCACCTAGTGGTAAAACAGTTGATATATATGGTGAAAAACGGAAGTCTTCCTTATCCATTTGTACATATGCTCGTGCTAAACGCCATCTGCTACATGGTTGCCACGCCTTCTTGGCACATGTGGTAGATATTCAGAAAGTTGTTCCTAAACTGGAAGATATTCCTGTAGTAAATGAATTTCCTGATGTATTTCCCGACGAGCTACCGGGTATTCCACCCGATAGGCAAGTCGAGTTCCGTATTGATTTGGTACCTGGAGCCACTCCTATCGCTAAAACTCCTTATAGACTTGCTCCATCGGAAATGCAAGAGTTAATGAAACAATTGCAAGAATTACTAGACAAAGTTTTCATTCGCCCTAGTAGTTCACCGTGGGGAGCTCCAGTACTATTTGTTAAAAAGAAAGACGGCACCATGAGAATGTGTATCGATTACAGAGAATTGAATAAGGTAACCATCAAGAATAGGTATCCTTTACCTAGGATTGATGACTTGTTCGACCAGTTGCAGGGTGCCAGTTATTTTTCCAAAATTTAGTTACGTTCAGGCTATCACCAATTGAAAGTTCGTGATGATGATGTGCCTAAAACTGCTTTCAAAACTCGATATGTGCACTATGAATTCGTGGTGATGCCTTTTGGTCTGACTAATGCTCCAGCCGCTTTTATGGACCTTATGAATCGGGTATGTCGACCTTTACTCGATAAGTCTGTAATTGTATTTATTGACGACATTCTTATCTATTCTAAGTCAGCTGGTGAGCATGAAATTCATCTAAGGCAAATGTTGCAAATTTTGAGAACTGAAAGGCTTTATGCTAAATTCTCAAAGTGTGAATTCTGGTTGCGAGAGGTTCAATTTCTGGGTCGCGTGATTATTGATCAAGGAATTAAAGTTGATCCTGCTAAGATTGAAGCAGTTCTGAAATGGGAACCTCCAACTACTCCAACTGAAGTTAGAAGTTTCTTGGGATTAGCTGGGTATTACAGACGTTTTATCCAGGATTTTTCAAAGATTGCTACTCCTCTCACTAAACTCACCAGAAAGAATGTTAAGTTTGAGTGGAATGAGCAAGCTAATCAAGCTTTCCATATTCTTAAACAACAGCTTAGTCAAGCGCCTATCTTAGTACTTCCTGATGGTACTGAAGATATGGTTGTATTCTGTGATGCTTCTTATAATGGCTTAGGCTGTGTTTTGATGCAACGTGGTAAAGTAATTGCCTATGCATCTAGACAGCTTAAGGATCATGAAAAGAATTATCCAACTCATAATCTTGAGTTGGCGGCGGTTGTCTTTGCTTTAAAGCTTTGGAGACATTATCTTTATGGCGTGAAGTGTACCATTTACACTGATCATAAAAGTCTCAAATACTTTTTTGATCAGCGGGATTTAAATATGAGGCAGCGGCGTTGGCTTGATTTGGTAAAAGATTATGACTGTGAAATTCTTTATCATCCTGGAAAAGCTAATGTTGTTGCTGATGCACTTAGCCGGAAAGCTATTCAGCCACCTTTGGTGGTTAAATCTTTTAGAATCACCGTTGTTCCAGATTTACTTGATCAAATAAAAAGTGCACAAATGGAAGCTTGGCAAAAAGGTGATTTCAATTCTGAACGTATTAAAGGTCAAGTTCAAAATTTTGTTGATGATTCTCGCGGGTTAAAGACACGATATGGTAGAATCTGGATTCCTAACTCACTCGAGTTAAAGAAGATATTGCTTGATGAATCTCATAAGTCTCGATATTCAATTCATCCTGGAGCTACGAAGATGTATCATCATTTAAAATCTAACTTCTGGTGGCCAGGTATGAAAAGAGAAATTGTGAAGTATGTTGAAAAATGCTTAACTTGCTTACAGGTAAAAGGAGAACATCAGAAACCATATGGTAAATTGCAACCTTTAGAAATACCTGTTTGGAAGTGGGAGCATATCACAATGGACTTTATCACCAAGTTGCCTAAAACTCTACGCCAGCATGATGCAATTTGGGTGATTGTGGATCGGTTAACCAAAAGTGCTTTATTCTTACCAATTAAAGAAACTTTCTCTTCTGAAGCACTTGCAGAATTATTCATACGTGAAGTTGTTGCTCGTCATGGTACTCCTGTATCTATTGTCTCTGATAGAGATACTAGATTTACTTCACGTTTCTGGATGAAATTTCAGGAATCTATGGGTACTCGTGTCAATTTTAGCACCGCCTATCACCCCCAAACAGACGGCCATAGTGAAAGAACTATTCAGACTCTGGAAGATATGTTAAGGGCGTGTGTTATTGATTTTGGTGGTAGTTGGGATTCATATTTACCTTTGGTATAATTTTCTTATAATAACAGCTATCACTCGAGTATTAAAATGTCACCTTACGAGATGCTCTATGGAAGAGAATGTAGAAATCCTATTTGTTGGGGAGAGATCGGACAGAAAGAACTGGGAAGCACTGACATCGTTCTGTTGACAACTGAGAAGATTAATCAAGTCAGAGAACGGTTAAAAGCTGCCCAAGATCGACAAAAATCATATGCTGATAATAGAAGGCGTCCAATTGAGTTTCAGGTTGGTGATAAAGTTATGTTAAAAGTGTCTCCATGGAAGGGAATTATCCGATTCAGAAAGCGAGGTAAATTGGGTCCTCGATACATTGGTCCTTTCACTATTTTGGCTAGAGTGGGTAATGTAGCTTATCGCCTTGAGCTACCCGACAAACTAGCCGGAATCCATAATACTTTCCTTGTATCTTTTCTTCGAAAATGCTTAGTTGATGAATCCGCTTATGTTCCATTGGAAGAAATTGAGGTTAACGATCAATTGAATTATGTTGAGCAACTTGTTTCTATTCTCGGTGAAAAAGTTACCAAATTAAGAAATAAAGATCTTAAAATGTTTAAAGTCCAATGGAGGCATCGCAAGGGTTCTGAAATCACGTGGGAACCGGAAGAAGAAGTCATTCATTTTTATCCCTCGTTGTACCAGGACTGAATTGTGAGGACACAATCCTAAATTGGTGGAGGATAGTTGTAACGTCCTAAATTTGTAAGTCCTAAATAATAGTATTTTATAAAAGTATACATATAAATGTGTGTTATTAATTGAATATGGGTATTATATGTATATGTATATGTTATAGTATTAAAATATGTGTTAGTATTAATGTATAAAAGTTTTGGGCTGAATGTGTAATAAAAGAAAAATTTCTGGGCCTGTTTGGAAATAGATCGCGGCGCGACCTCTTATGGTCGCGGCGCGATTCGACCAGCGACAGAAACGGGTTTTTAACCCCAGCAGCTTCCAGATCCGATTTAACACCCAAAAATATTCCCAAATCAAAACCCTAAGTATCTATGGCGAAAAATGGCGATCTCTAGTATTAGATGGTGAATTCCATCAAGTTTGAGCTTGTTAGTTTCGTATTGAAAGCATAAGTACTTCCCTAATCACATATTAAGGTATGATTTGCTAAATTCTTACAAAATTAAGTTAGAGTTTGATTAATTATAAAACCCTAAGTATTTATTTTGATATATGTTTTGATTGTTGGTATAGTAATGATGTATATAAGTTAGTAACTCCTATTATGAATTTTGTATGATAAATTCAAGTTAGGGTTTGAAGTTAGTAAACCCTAAGTTTATATAAATTGGTAAATGATTGAGTTAATGTTAAATTGGTAGTATAAACATGTTAATAATCAAATTATGATTATGATTTAAGTGATGAAAGAAAGAATTTAGCATGATGTTAGAAATATGTATATACACACTTTTGGAAATTGGTTCTAAGATGATAAATGAAATTGTGATGAAAGGAATTGTGGTGATGGATTAAAAAAGAACCATTTTCAATGTGTATATAGAAATTGATATGAATAATTATATACAAATGAGGTTAAGATAAAGTAAGGATTTTTGACAATTTTTATAAGTGTACTATTATTATGTGCTTATGTGTGTTATGTGTTTAATTGATTAGGTAATAAAGAAGTTGGAAGAGTTACTAGTGATTTAATTGTGCAATCGCAAGGTAAGTTTTGGATTACATGAACATGGGTTAGGAATGGCTTCGGTCATTTGCTAACGGTTTTGTGCGAGTAATGGTTGCGACCATAGGCTCGTGTGATTGCTAGTAGTATACAACTAGCATGGGCGGTTAAGGATCCTTAGCTAAATTATCATTATTACATGTGATTGTATTTCATTACTTACTAACCGTTTTGCTTACGGTTGTATAATTCAAATGTTTTAGGTGACGCTAGCGGTTCAAGAGGTGATTTGGGCAAGAAACCGGTGGGTAGCTAGCGGTGGATGTTGTTAATTGGGGTAATGACTCGTATTCATTAAATCATGCTCTCGATGCTATTTACCCCATCCTTTTGTAAACTATGTTATAAGTTGTTTTTGACACTCAAAGTTTGTTGTAGTAAGTTGTCAATATAATGGTATGTAAATGGTAATACCATGTCAATATTTTGGTTTGAAAATTGATATGGTAATAAGAGTTGTTTTGTTTTGATCCAAAGTATGAAATGGAGCAAGTGAATTGATAAGAGAATTGGATAGTGATTCTCTTGGAAAACAATGAAATTGTGTTGCGGAAATTATGTTGAATACAGGTTATAGTATGGAATTGTTGCAGAAATTGAAATGGTATGGTTTTGGACAGATTGTGTAAATTTGTCTGCACAGGGTCTGTTTTGACACTAGTCGCGGCGCGATCTTTACAGATTGCGACGCGATCCTGTTACAATTGCGACGCGATTTCAGATGGTTGCGACGCGATTATGACCTTTAATTGCAACGCGATTGTTGGAAGTTGCGGCGCGATTTTGGTCACAGTTTACAGCAGGTCATTTTAAAACCTTAAAATAAATACGAAAAATGTCGGGGTGTTTCAATCTTGAAGAAAAATAAGAAATTCGAATGGAAAGATAAACAAGAAGCAACATTTTTGGAATTGAAGAATTATTTGTCATCGGCTCCACTGTTAATGAAACCAGAAGATGGAGAACCATTATATCTATATATGGCAGTATCCCGAAGTGCAGTGAGTGCAGTACTCGTTAAAGATCATGAAGGTCAACAGCATCCCGTATACTATGTAAGTAAAAGTCTACCTGATGCTGAAACCAGGTATTCTCATCTTGAAAAACTTATTCTTGCATTCGTCATGGCTTCCACTAAACTTAGACATTACTTTGAAACGCACCCTGTTCATATAAGATCAAATTATCCCATAAAATCAGTTCTTAGAAAACCAGAAATGTCGGGTAGAATGGCTAAATGGTCTGTGAAATTAAGTGCGTTTAATTTAATATATGAACCAAGAAGTGCCATAAAATCCCAAGCCTTAGCAGACTTTATAGCTGATTTCACCAGTGATCTTCAAGAAGAAGTAGATTTAGAGGTACAACAATTAGATGAATCAAAAGATAAATGGATTTTATATACTGATGGAACCTCTAATATGAACGGAATTGGATTAGGGATAATATTAAGATCACCACAGGGAGATATAATGCCACAAGCAATTAATTGTGAATTTCAGGCTACTAATAATGAAGCAGAATATGAGGCATTAGTCGCTGGATTACAACTAGCTAAAGATATAGGAGTAAAACATTTACAAGTTTACATGGATTCTTTATTAGTTGTTAATCATTATAATGGTACTTATGCTGTAAAAGGCGAAAAGTTGGCTTTGTATTTGGATGTTGTTAAAAAGCTTACAGGTAATTTCGAGACATTCAGTATAGAGCAGATACCAAGAGAAGCCAATTCAGAAGCGGATGCATTAGCAAATTTTGGATCAACTCTCAGGATCCCGCCTGACATCAGGATCTCGATTGTTCATATCTTGTCACCAGCTATAGAAGATAAGAAAGAAGAGCAAGTATGCGGAATTGATGATCCTGAGATAGGAGATAATTCAGATACATCAGCTTCTGGGGGCAAATCGGGATCATGGATGTAACCAATCATGGAATACTTACAAAATGACGTGATCCTGAAGGATGAACCAAATCCTAGGATTTTCAAGCTTAAGGTATCTCGTTTTATAATTCAAAATGGGATATTGTATCGTAAATCTCTTGCAGGACCATTATTGCGATGCCTTGAGGATCCTGAAGCGCAAGCAGTACTTAAGGATATACATGAGGGAGATTGTGGAAATCATTCTGGGGGCAGAGCACTATTTTCAAAAACTTTGAGAACATGATACTTTTGGCCAACTATGAGGAAGGATTCCATGGATTTCGCTCGCAAATGTGATGCTTGTCAAAGACATGGGAACATCCATCATCAACCGGCAGAACCGATGTATCCAATAATCTCTTCATGGCCATTTATGAAGTGGGGAATGGATATTGTTGGAAAATTACCTACTGCTCCTGGAGGAAAAGTCTTTATGCTTGCAATGACATACTACTTTTCGAAATGGATTGAAGCTGAAGCATTTGTGCAAGTAAAGGAAAAGAATGTGATCTCGTTCATCAAAAGAAATATCCCAACTAGGTTTGGGATCCCGGCAGAGATAATATGTAATAATGGATCTCAGTTTATTGGAAATAGAACAACCAAGTTTTGTGACAGTTGGGGGATTAAGATGATTACTTCAACGCCAGTTCATCCCCAAGCTAACGGACAAGCGGAATCCAGTAACAAGATCATCATCAACAATCTAAAAAAGAGGCTGGACGCCAAGAAAGGGAGATGGGCTGAAGAGTTACCATTTGTTCTATTGGCTGATAGGACTACTGAAAAACAGGCAACCAAACAAACTCCTTTTGCTCTGGTGTTTGGATCTGAAGCTATGATCCAGACAGAAATGGTGATCCCTACGGCAAGATCCCGAATGCAGACTGAAGAAGCGAATAAGGAAGCATTGATCCAAGATTTAGACACTGTGGATGAGATTAGGGATCGTGCTAAATTCAGGATTGCAGCTTATCAGCAAAGGATTTCAAAATCATACAACAAAAATATCAGGATAAGAAGATTTCAAGTTGGGGATTTGGTATTAAGAAAAGTGTTTCAAAACACTAAAAATCCTGCTGAGGGAAAATTAGCACCGAAGTGGGAAGGTCCTTATTTGATTGATTCAAATGCTGGAAAGGGGGCATACTGGTTAGCAAACATGGATGGAGAGTTACTTCCGAGATCTTGGAATGCTATTCACCTAAAGCTCTATCATGTGTAAGTTAAATATTTATATTTGACATAAGAGGTATTCCTCTGATCCTTAACTTTTCATTATACTTATTTCTTCTGTCAATATATAAATATGTATGTGTGTGCCATTAATATATGTATATATATGTCTATGTATGTGCATGATTAATCTTTTTTCATTATTCTCATATGAATCTTGTACTAACTTAAGCATCGGAGGGGTGTTAGGCAAACTAACACCTACATTTACCCAAGATTTTGTGTTTGTTGTAGTTGACACATTTGGAAATCATGCAATGAGGATAAGAGGTTGGCCACCTCTCTCCCCTGATTAGGAATCCCAGGGATTCCTCTAAAGGTTTTGAGGATGCTGAAAACGCATAATCACCTCTCTTTCATATGGGTTACCACACTCACGCCTGGAGCACACATGTTTGATTATAGAATCAGGGTTATGGGACCGGTGATGCCTCTGGTACCCGACAATTTCATGACCATTGACCTATAGATCAAATTCTTTTTGGTTGTCGTCACTGAGTGCACTAGGTGTCGACCCCTAAGATAGTAATGTTTTCACATTACACGTAGCAAAAGGTTTGTAATGTTTTCACATTACCTAAAGGTTTTGGAGTATTCACGTCACTCAAGAACACAAGGCTTATCATGTTTATACACTGAATATCGCGTAAGGTTTGTAATATTTTCACATTACCTAAAAACAATTGGTATCTTCATACCATGCAAAAGATGGATTATCCCGAGACACGGATTACCCCATGATTTAATGTGATGATAATACATTGCAAACACTTGATTTTATTGGTTTTATCCAATCTTAAGTCTATTGGTTATAATGTTTTCACATAATTCAAAATGCTTTATTGAAATATCCGAAAGTTTGTAAAATGTTTTTTGAACTTACTTAGAGGATTTCAAAATTGATTTCTAAAATTAGCTTTGAAAACATGAAGATAACTTGTCGTAAGAATAAACATTTGTTTACATTGCAGGATATGGCTTATCTTTGTTACTATTATTTTGAAGCATACTTCAGGATCCTAGAATTACAAAATAAATTCTGATCAAATATGGAAGTCTACGACGACTGCGATCATTCTGTATATGTCCTGAGGGAATCTCCTCAAGATCTTGAAGTCTAAAGATTCATAATGGAAAAGTCTTTCCATTATCCTGCATCCTGTTCTATTTACTGCATATCCTGAGGGAATCTCTTCAGGATCCTGATTTTCAAGCAACAAGTATATATACATGCTAAGGGGATCTCATTAGTAATTTGAAGCAAGGAAGCTATATAAGTCCTAATATCATTTATGGCAAAAAAACCTTCTCAGGATCCTTGAATCCTGAGAATAAAGTCTATCAAGCTATTCAAAAAAGGGAAAATCCCGTGGCCAACATAAAGCACTTTCAACACCACCATGGTTAGCCATTGTAACACCTGCATAATTAGGATAATTAATTATGCCTAATTGTTTGTAACTAGTTGTAATTAGTATGTAATAGGACTAATTACAGGCTCTATTTGTATATATATATATATATAAGGTGATTTATATATATGTGTGTGTACTTACGCGATTTGGATAAATCGTGCGAATTAACCGGACGGAGTCCGACACAGTTTATTTGGACGTTGGTGACAGAAATTTACTTAAATAATGAGAATGTATTTTGTTATATAAAATACGCAACCGAACGAGCATTATTTATATATTATCGCGACGACATTTTAACTAACGCAACAAAACGTAATAAACGCGACTTAATAATTTAAATATTGCGACAAATGTTTTTATTATTAATTTCAAGACATTTTATTTAAATACTCTAGTTACATTTTAAAATATAATGGTTTGGTTAAAAATACTAAAAACAAAGGATTTAACGATTAGGACACGGAGTAAACACTGAGTTTTAGGGAGCACTTTCCCCTCCCTTGCCCCTTGGATCAGCCAACCCCAACCCCCACCCACCTCACTTTCTTTCATTTTTCATTATCACAAAAACACACACAAACCAAACTCTCTCAACCTCAATTCACACCAAATTTTCGGAATCAAATCCCGACCACGAAAACTACATATTCGGAATCACCATCACGAGTGGAGCAAGAATATCAAGACCGTTTTCCTCAATTCATCCTCCATTTAGCTCGATTTGCAAAAGTAAGAAATTCCTAAAATCTTAGATCTATTCAATTTGGTGTAATGTTTTGATGTTTTGATGTGTACACAACTTAGATATAACCTAATACATGAAGAATACACGATTTTATAGCTCAAAAATGGGTTAGATTTGCGTTTTTGGTCGGAAATTCTTGAAACCCGAAAGTTTCTGGGCTGGTGTTCATACATGCGACACAAGCCTTGTGTCGCATGCTGTGTCGCATAAACCCGTTTGTGTCGCACCTTGTGTCGTACCAATCCTTTAGTGTCGTAACCTTTACGACACAATATTGTGTCGCACTCTATGTCGCATACTATGTCGTATTTAATACGACACAACCGTTCTGTCGCTATTGAATTAGCATCGCAAGCTTTTTGCGACACAACCACTGTGTCGCAGAGCTCTTGTGTCGCATCCTTCATGCGACACAACCCTTGTGTCGCATACAAATCCTTAGTGTCGCAGATTGTGTCGCAAAAACACAGAAAACCAGAATTTTAAAGTCAAAGTTACTGTACAAAAAGTCAAATTTTACTGTAGCAGTACTGTAGCAAATCTACTGTAGCAAAGTCAACATTTTAGAATTTTTGCTACAAACCGTCACCAACGGGCCAAACATGTTTTCCAACAAACAAACAATTACAAACATACGGACAAACACTGGATATACTAGTTGTGTACATCTAAACGAAACGTCTCGTGAGACGCATACTTACATAACTTCATATGATTAGGCATTTGAAGGTTACGGGTTCAGAGAACCTACTTGCTTTACTTACTACTTGCTAATTGCAACTGATTACTACAAGTCTCAGGTGAGTCTTACGGCCCCACTTTTACTGTTTTATCTTATTGGGGGAGAAACATGCAACTGCTTTTCTTTGAACACAAGTACTAGAACTGTTTACTATACCAAACGAAATTGCATGAGTTTACTTACAAACAGAAGTCTCTCCATCATATATCGTTAGTTATGGACTTAAGCGCGAACACTAGTTAATGGATCCATTAGGGAAATGACCCTCCCCACCCTGGGCAGTAGCGCTGCCACGTACTGATTTACACGTAGAAACGGGTGACTAATTATTCGTTACTGATGCTTGCTCATTTACGAGCATGTCACGGGAGCAAAATTATTACTTACGGGTTAAGCTTCGATTATGAGCCTCATGGCAACGGTATAAACTTACTTCTTACATTTGCGGGATTGCAAATACTGGTTTACGATTTCTAGATTGAAATTGCTGATTTTACGCCTGCGGGCATTACTGATGAAATCTCGTGTTCAAAGCTGATATTACTTACAAACCTGTGAGATTCACCAACCTTTTGGTTGACACTTTTTAGCATGTTTTCTCAGGTACCCGGATGGAGTAGGATTACTCCAGGATTTTAGCTAGAGTCGCATGATTTCAACACAACTGCATTAACGGAGATTCTTAGCATTATCTTTTGTATATTTTGATTATGTAATAGAATCTCCCGCTACACGCGCGGACTCTAGGGAAACTACATTTTTGTATACGAAAACACTAAGTTTTCAAACAATATATCTATGGAATGTAACTAATTTACAAACGTTGCATATAGATGTCGTTTACTTTATCTTTGTGCTGTGATATTTGATTAGTAACACCCCAAATTATGCTTCCGCAAAACAGTGAATTTCGGGGGTGTTACAACCATTCCGGGCTAACCTCAACCCAAGATAATTGTTTAATTACAACCACAAACTGTGATAATAAAAATTAAATTGCACGGATTTAATGGGCTCCAGCTAGTCATATGCCATCCTCGCCCAAGGATTCTTCGCTGTCGATTGCCTCATCAGCTACCCCCATATCTTCATCACCTCTGGAACTGGATGTTTCGTCAGTGATCCTGGCTTTCGATGCCTTGGTTATTTTCTTTTTTGGAGCTTTGGATCCTCCGAGACTGATAAGAAGTGGGTTTGGGGGATCATTTTCCTTCATTTTGGCCAACTTATCCTTCCATCCTTTGACGTCCCACATGCTAGTATCTTGCCCATGATCAGTGGCTTCCGTGGCCATGAGAATCCTGGCCTCCAACACGGCGATAGCAGCATCTTGTTTTGCTTCGATGATTGGGATTTTGTTTGCTTCAAAAGCTTCGAGATCTTGGTTGGATCTCCTAAAGAGCATGGCTTCAAGAACTTTGGTTTTGCGTTTCGCCTTCTCCAGTTTTATGGAGTTCTTCTCATTGATAGCCACAAGATCATCGATTGTCTTGACCTTTTCTGCGTATTTGCGCAACATAATATCTGTGGCCTGTGGCGAAATCCAATAGTTAGTACCTTTGATAAGGGGAAAGGTCAGAAATGGGAGATTTTACCATGAAAAGATTAGTAGCGGGAGTGTCAAGATCATATAACTCTTCCACCTTCTTCTTTTTAGGGAAAGAACACCCTAAGCTTGAGACATCAATTTTCTCCTTTTGGGCAAGAATTTCCAGGTCAATATCGGCCAATGTGAAGTGAACTGAAAGTTTAAAATAAAATTAAAAACTAAAGGAGTAGCGATGATAAAATAGAGGAATAAAATTACCTGAAATTGTTGAGCTCTTGGATGATTTTCTCGGTTGTTTTTAAACAACAATCTTTTATTCAAATAAAAGTAAAAGGATGGCTTGAGCGAAAATGGCAGAGAAGAAAGAAGTAAAGGAAAAGATATATGGGAGGTGAACAAGTTGTTTGATCGGTGAAAATTAATACTTCGACATGTTTATCGATAAGCGAAAATATGTCACCTAACCGTAATCTCTAGCGGTTGAGTTTATTGAAGTTATATCGTTTTCATGATCCTGAATAAGCGATACAACTTAAGGGGGCAATTGTTGTGGGTAGAATTTTTACTAACCATGCAGGATCCCTGATTACCTACTATACAGATTATGTGTAAGGATCTTGGACTTCTCTTAAATGACTTGTGCACAGGATACTGAGTCTACAATCAGGATAAAGAAATGTATGATCCTGACTTGCTATATTGTGCAGGATCCTCAGGTATGTATATAATATCCTTAAGATTATGTTGAAACATGAATAATAGTAATATAACTTTACTGTTAAGATTATCATGTTACAGGATCCCAATAGGGACATTGTCTTATATTTCAGGATCACTGACTTATAGTCATCCTGCATATAACTAAGTCTGAGATAATGGGATGTCTTGGATTCGATATTATCTTATAATATATGCTTATTATAAGGATCCTAGATATCATATATCTCGGGATCCCTTTGCTACTAATATTTCCGCATGTTTAATGTATTTTGACCAGGTCATATGAAACGTGTAGAGGTGGTTCCGATTTCTTTGGATCGTATATTACTCGAAGAATATTTGAATTACGAGGAAAGAAGTCAACACGTGGAGAATTACTTGGTCATATGAACGTTGATACGCTCCAGCATATCTCGGGGATGATCCCGGATATTTCGGAATAATTAGTTTTAGCTCAGTAGTATATAAATGAGGCTTGAATGATCGATTAGGTTAACTTACCTTCATTACTCATACTCGATTACACTCTCAGTAACTCACTTACACTCTGACATTTCACCATTTCCACACTTAGACGATCATTCTTGCGTTCTTTAGTTTGTAATTTCATTTTATTCAATAAGATAAACATAAGGCAATGATCGATTGATCCTTCCCGAGGTTTTGTGCCGGCGATCTACTATAGATCAAGGGTTTTCCTCGTACATCATCGTGTTCTTGCACTTTACATTCATTTACTTCGTTAAATTTGCATTCTTTATCATATTTATTGCATTATCCCGGAATTATCCCGGATTACATTTGTTTTTCTGCATTAATCTTGATTTATTGCATACAAATTCATCATTTACAAAGTTCTAGTTCATTTATCCATCAAGATTTAATCTTAAGTAAACCCGCATTAGCAAAACTACAAGTTTTCATTATAAAGATCAAATTATCTTGAAATCAAGTTTAAGCACACTACCTCACTTTACTAATTTGTTCATTGAATTGCATCGAGTAATTTTTTGACAAATACAGGTTAGAGTTTAGGGTTTAGTAGGATTTAGGGTTTACAAGGGTTTAGGGTTTAAGGTTTAGTAAGATTTAAGGCTTAGAGTTTTGTAAAGCGTCTAGGTTTAGGGTTTGTGGTTTAGGGTTTAGTAGGGTTTAAGGTTTAGGGTTTACAAGGGTTTAGAGTTTAGTAGGGTTTAGGGTTTAGAAGGGTTTAAGGTTTAGAAAAAATTTAAGGTTTAGAGTTTTGTAAAGCGTTTAGGTTTAGTTTTTGTGGTTTAGGGTTTTGACGAAAACCCTAAACCCCAAACCCTAAACGCAACCCTTTTAACACGTGTTAGTAAAATGTGAAACCCACAAAAAAAGAAGAAAAAAAAACTCCTCGAAAGTATGCCTAGAGGGATGTCAAATCGAAGAGGAGAAAACGCTGAATTTTATTGTGCAATTTTCATAATTTTTCGATCTGTTGTTTGTGTAATAATTGATATTGGAGGTAAATAAATTTTGTATATGTGGTTTGTAATGCATTTCTATTAAAATAAATTGCTTAGCTGAAATTTATCTGTATTTATATAAAGTTTAATGATTAATGATATTTAGTGGGTAGTGGTAATTTTTTGGATTGGGGATCATAGGGGAAGGGGTCATACGAGGAGAAGGAGGAGAAGTTTTATTTGTAGCCATTGGATCATCTTTTGTGTTGGATCAATGGTTAAAAGGGGTGGCAATTTTGTAATTACTTTAAAAAATAAGGGTATTAGTTAACAAAAAAAAACATAACATTAATTTTCACTCCACACCCCTTCCACTATTTAGACTTTTACATGTTAACCCTTCCACTTTATTTTCTTCCCCCTCCTACCTTCTTCTTCCTCCAACCCCACCTACCACCACCCCCACCACTTGCTGCCACCATCTGACTGCCGCCGGATTCCGGCCGCCGGAAAAAAAAAATTTCAAAATTTTTTTTTTCAAAAAAATTTTTTTTTTCAAAATTTTTTTTTTTCAAAAATTTTTTTTTCAAATTTTTTTTCCCATAAAATTTTTATTAGTTATAGTATTCTTTTTCCTACTGCATTTTTAATAAAACTATACGTTTTTTCCACTGCATTTTGTATATTATTGTTAATTAACTAAAACTTGTATATATTTTACCGCATCTTCTATACCCAACGTCAACAAAATACCGTACAAATGGATAATATATATAATCTAAAATGCAGTAAAAAAAGAACAATATGTCCTAAATGATGTATATGCAAAATGCAATAAAAACAACAATATGTCTTATACTTTAATACAAAATGCAATACAAATAGATAATATGTAAAATACAAAATGCAGTACAAATCGATAATATGTAAAATACAAAATGCAGTGAATAACAAACAATATATAATGAATGAAATATATGAAAAATGCAACAAAAATAACAAAATGCAGTGAAAATAATAAAATGCAGTACAAATAGATTATGTATAATATAAAATGCAGTGAAAATAACAAAATGCAGTAAAAAAAATAAAATGCGGTACAAATAGATTATATATAATATAAAATGCAGTAAAACGAACAATGTGTACTAAATAGATATATGCAAAATGCAATAAAAACAGTAGTATGTATTATACTTTCATACAAAATGCAGTAAAAATGGATCATATGTATAATATAAAATGCAGTAAAAAATAAACAATATGTAATATATGAAATATATGCAAAATGCAGTGAATAATAATAAAATGCAGTGTAATTTTAACAAAATGCGGAAAAAAATATATTATGTATAACTTAAAATGCAGTAAAAAACAAACAATATATATAACATTGAGGTGTATAAATAAAATGCAGTAAAAACGAACAATATCTACTAAACATATATACAAAATGCAATAAAAATAATAAAATGCAGTACAAAGTGATAATATGTAAAAAAAATTGGAAAAAAAAATTATGAAACAAAAATTTTAATTTTTTTTTTTAAAAAAAAAATTAAAAAAAAATTGAAATTTTTTTTTTCGACGACCGGTGGCGGGTGACGGCGGCGTCGGGTGGTGGTGGCGGCGGGTGGCAGCAGCTAGTGGTGATGGGTGGTGGAGGGGAGGGGTGGGTAGGAAGAAAGTAGAAGGGAGTAGTGTACACTATTAAAAAGGTAGAAGGGGTAAAAATAAAAATTTGAAAATTTTCTCCTCCTTCTCCTCAAATAATACATTCTCCTCTAAACCTTACCCATTATTGAACATACTGTTTAAACTTGCAAACGAAGAGATTCGAGATACGCGTTTTCAGTTTCCACACCGTTTGCTAGACTTCGCTTTTCCGACCAACAAACACATCACGACTCAATTTCCCGGCCAATTTTCTCTGCCTTAACTAAAATTCATCCAATTTTCAATCGATCCAACCGATATTCGTGATCACTTTTGATACAACCACGACCGATTTTCGTCTTCAATTTCATTTGCATAATTCGCGCCATCTACAAAGTATCCGGTAAGTAAAGCATTTGTTCGTTAGGGTTTTGATACGATATCTGCTAATTCGTTATTCAATTACGTGATGATCTAGATCCGTTTCTGTATTAAAATTTATGATCTTAATCTGATTAGATTGATGGCCGAAGAAGATAAAACGGTAGATGGAGAAAAGAAGAAGACGAAAAAGAGTTTTTGGAGTAGAGTATGGAATGGATTGTTTAGGTTAAACATTCATGGTGATGATTTTGAGAAACGATTGAAATATATATCTAAAGAAGAAGCTACACTTGTTGCCAAAATGAAACGCAGATCATCGAATTGGAGAGCAACTGCTAGGAATTTAATTGTTGCTTCTGTTTTCCTCGAGGTAATTGTCTCTATTATTCTTACTTGAATATATATCGATAGGTTATGTAATTATGTTACGGAAGGTTTTATGTAGAATTCTTGTTATCAATCCCTTAATGGTATGTAGCTAACCTAGCATTGGAACAGTGCATTTTCAACTAGTTTGGGCCTAAATTTGTGACTATTGGAGTTGCGTTTATATATGAATATTTTCTTGTAGTGTAATTATATATACTTGTTGGTATAGGTACTTATGATGTATATGTTTTGATTGTAATTTGATATTGTATGCTTTTGTTTGGTTGTCGGAATAGTAGGTAAATATTGATAAGGTTTTTTACATTTAGCGGATGGATTTTGTGCATGTAATGAAGTAATTGGTTGTCAATTTGACATTCAGAAATAATGGATGTAGAATACAAATTGGACTTACTAAAGCTTTCTAGACATGCGGTTGGATGTGTCCATTCTATTTAGTTTAAAGTGTAAAGGATGATTATACCTTAGACACAGTATTTCAAATTTTGTTAAAAAGCGTTAAAAGGTTGTCATATGAAAGTAGTTAAGTGGAGATGTACGTTGTGCACTCAATGAAGTAAAATTGTTAATAATATGACATTCAGAAATATTGCTTGTACGATGCAAATTGGACATCGTTGACACTTGACACCAAAGCTATATGGACAAGTAGCTGGATGTGCTCATTATTTATTTAAACTAGAACAAGTTACTGTAAAGGATAATTATACTTCCCATATATTAAATAGTTTGTTAAAAGGTGGTAAAATGATGCTAAATATCTTTCTTATTTAGTTTGATTTATATTACCAGAGGATGAGTATCTGTAAAGAAGCAATTGTTTGGTGAAAATGATGCCTAAATAACCTTTCCTTTATTTAGGCTCTTTATTGTCCTCATGTTGATTTTATATGGTTGCAGGTGATAGCATTGGGTTATGCTATAAGTACAACAAGAACTGTGGGGTTGGACTGGCAAATGAGGGCATTGCGAGTTCTACCTATATTTCTTTTGCCTGCTTTATCGTCGGCTTTGTATTGGGCACTTTTTAGTTTCACAAGAATGCGTAAGTTCCTATACTTGTGACACGTAAACATAATATTTTCTTTTGTTAACGATTCTTGTTAATTTTTTACATAAACTTTTGTGATGCTTCTTAAAATTTTCGTCAAACCATCTAATAATCTTATCTTAATTTTTTTTTCTCCCTATAGGTGATAGCAGGGATCAGAAAACTATAGACAGGCTTCGGACTGAAAGGCAAGCAAAAATTGATGAACTCAAAGAGCGAACCAACTATTATATTACTCAGCAACTTATTCAGGTACAGCTTAGAGCTGCTTATTGTCATTGTCAAATTGTTCCAGGAGCCATATTTCCTGTATATTTGCCAATCTATTAGTATTGTTGGTTGATGTTACCACTTTTATGTTTTTGTAGAAATATGATCCTGACCCAGCAGCCAAGGCAGCTGCTGCATCTGTACTTGCATCCAAGTTAGGTGCGGATTCAGGGCCAAAAGTGTCCCTCGGGGATGAGTTGCAGCAATATCATGAAGCTACAGGGAAGAGCCATGACGCTGAGCATGTGAAATCTAGTGGTTTGAGGAAAAGAATTACATCAGAAACTACATCTAAGGGAGGCAATGACATGGAAATGCTTCAGCATGTGGAAAATGAGGTGTTTGAGGTTTCTCCACATAATCAGGTTGTTGAGCATCATAACCCTGCAGATTTTGGCTCTCAAGATGGGGGTTGGATTGCTCGACTTGCCCAGTTACTTGTTGGAGAGGACCCCTCACAATCTTATGCACTTATATGTGGCAATTGCCATATGCATAATGGTAAGTAGATTTCATATTTATGTTTTTTAACCTGCCCCTTTCATCAAATTTAATTTCCAAAGTTATCAGAAGTGGCAAAATGGGTGGGTTGGACGCGTTAGGTATGAGTTGAAAGTTTTGAAACATGATATTATATGGGTGGGTTGGATTGGATTGGGTTGGCCTGAGTTTTTTTATTTTTTTATATAATGCTGCAAGTATGGTTACAAATTATTATTCACTGTAACAATAATCTAATTCTATAAAATAAAAGCTTTTGAAGGTTCTAATGTATGACCATATAAAGTAGTGTGTCACTTCTAACCTGTTTAACCAGTTTCGCTTCTAGAGTAATAGCTAATTAGCTACGGAGTATTAGTTTATATGACCCTATAGAGACTAAGCATTACCCAAATCAACATGTTCATATATAAACTGGTCGATATGGTCAAAGCTACTCCTTTGGTCTAACACTTTGCGGTTCAGAATGTCCCATGTACTTTGCAATTTGTCCATCTTCGAGAAGTTTTGGTGTTCTAATTTACTTATATGTCGATACATATATAGTGTTAAAAATTAGCTTAATGACTTTATGCATTCATGATTGACAAATACATTTTCAGCCTGATGATTTGCCCAAATCAAATATTGCAGTTTTAACGGGATACATATACATGGTTTTGTTTTTATTTGAACATAATGATGATAGGAGAATGTGATATTTACAGGTCTTGCCAGGAAAGAGGATTTTCCTTTCATTACATACTATTGTCCACGTTGTCATGCTCTGAATAGACCAAGGAACTCAAGCCCCAGTTCTCCAGGTACAAGCACCCTTGCCGCTACATCTCCAACAATACAAGGTGGTGTTGATTTAATTAAAGAAAATAGTGGATCCGTGAAAGCATCCCCTATCAGCAGTCCTGTGGCAGACGCTGTGAATACGAATAAGAAAGTATCTGTTACCAGTAGTCCCATGGCAGATGCTGTGCCTATGAGTGAGAAGGTATTTTCTACCGGTAGTCCCGCGGCAAATAGTGTGAATACAAGTGAGAAAGTATCTGCCCCTAGCAGTCCAGTGGGTGGGGTGGAAGAAAGTGATAAAGTAGTCCCTGAGGATACTTCGAGTCAATAGCTGGGTTACATTTGGGGTGCTCTTTCATCTCTCGAGTTATGCTCTTATTATGGGCGTGGTGTTGTGTGGAAGATTTGTAACGAGTGTTTTCACTCTTTTCTGTTTTATTTTTTTTTTATTTCTTTTGTGTTGCAAATCATCATTGTAGATATATGTTTATGGTAGGATTGAGTAGAGGGTACTGTTATATGAAGGCCACACATAGTTCTGATTTGTGCTGAGACCTTCTTGTTATCTTTTTGTTTAGGGACTGGAGTTGCAAGTTGAGCAATTAATTTTGGTATGTGATATACTTTTTGATAAGATCTCTTTTTACTGCAAGGCAGGGCGGATGTAGAGGTGGCATGGGGGGCAGTCGCCCTCCTAGAATACTCAAATCATGTAAAAAGGTAATTTTTTTAATGGTATTTATAATATTTTATAGGTTTTGCCCACAAAGATGAAGAAATAATTAAAAAAAATTTTTTGCCCCCCAATATATAAATCCTAGCTCCGTCCCTGCTGCAAGGTGCCATGTTTTGGGTTTTGAACCTCATCTAGCATGCGCTTTTTCTAAACAAATTACCAAGACATAAATATTCAACTTAGGATTTGTTGCTTGCGCATTCAAATCTAGATTAGTATACAAACTTTCATAGTTAGACTAATCAAAACATTCAAATATCTCATAGCTTGACGTTAAACATAGTGTCTAGCACTCGAGTGTTAGAATATAGATGCTTATAAAAAATGAATCAGATACGCTTTTATATATGAGATATATAATATATAATTTGTTGGGTAAGGTTCACACGAGTGGTCTGCATTTCGAAGGGAATGAAGGATCGCATTTTGAAGGGAATGAAGGGCAGACGATCTTATTCGCTGATTTATGTGATCAACAGTTTAGATTTCGCTACATCTTAAACAGTTGAGATTGCTTGACCCACCTCCTTTTAAACTCTTAAAATGTAGCTGACCCTCTAATCTCACTTCATAATCCTTTATATGAAAAAGTGTTGACTTGCATAGACTTTCATAACCAGAAAAATCAAAATACCAATACCATAAGTGAAGAAGGCATGAAATGAAAACTAGTACACTTTTACACTTCACATATTACAATAACATGAAAATAAGGGTAAATATATATAAATTATAGGCTAAAGTGTATTTTGATACCTTAATTTGGTCAACTAGGTTTTATATTGTAAAAAATAATGAGTTAGAACCCAAGGCCTTGTCTTCTCACGCGTAATTTATTTAGCCCTAATTTGTGGCCCAAAATCTGGCCCGCCCAATTATTCAGACACAGCCAGAAAACCCTAGCAGTATTTAAATCCCGCAGCTTTGATCCAAGCTGCCGTTTTTCACGCACAATCTCCTAAAATGAGTAAAGAAACGATGGAAACAACGAGAAAAATTCCGATATTTAGAGACATCAGGCGTTATAGTTGTGCGTATTGTGGTATTGTTCGTTCGAAGAAAACTATCATTACTGCTCACATTCGATCTCATCACCAGGTTTGTGTTTACTGATTTTTTATTTTGAAAAAGAATAATAGATAGAATACGTAATAAACCGTTGAATTGTATGTTACTCCGTAGTTGTTTAGGAAATTGATTCGTGTGAGGTTATATTGATTGTAGGCAGATCAGATAATGTTTGTAATGTTTGTAGGCATCATAATTACTGATATCGTTGTATGAGATTCTGTAGTATGTGATTTTGTGTTTGTAAGTTGTAAATTATTGAGTTCAAACCTTAAGTGTTGTAGTTAGTTCGTTAAGTTTTAGCTTTGATATGTTTGCTGTCTTTCAGGATCAAATTAAGGATATAGGAAGTGATTGTGAAGAGGAGAACAAGGGGAGGAAGATGAATGTCTGTGAAGAATGTGGGGCTTGTTTTCGAAAACCGGCTTATTTGAGGCAGCATATGCAAGGCCATTCATTTGAGGTATACTTGAAACCTTGATATATTGTTGGTGTTGATGAATATTTTGCCTGTTTAGTAAACCTTTTTCAGTTATGTTGTTTTTTGTATTCTATTTTATTCTACCTGTTGTATGACTTGATGCAAGCTTTTAAAGATTCTTAATAAATCTATTGCAGATAATTTTTTATATGTTGGTCACAATGTGTTTTTTTTACAATTTGTTTATTTATGTTTTTGTTATTGTTGATATCTGTAGTATCCTCGTTTGTGCAGGGTATAGACTTATCTTAGGTATATGAATATGAATGAGTTTATGTGAAATGATGGTTATTGTTGCGTGAAGCATTGGATCCCAACAGAGAACTCCAAAATGCGAGACCTTGATTGGATTAGTATCAGAAAGGGGGACCTTCTGAGAAGCTCCATCAAGTTAGCCTCAGTTCACGCCCAAATTTGATATTGTTGCGTGAAGCATTGGATCCCACCAGAGAACTCCAAAATGCGAGATCTTGATTGGATTAGTACCAGGAAGGGGGACCTCCTGGGAAGCTCCATCAAGTGAGCCTCATTCACGCGCTGATGTACGAGGTTCAAGATTCTTTCTTGTGTCACCAATTGTCATAATTGTTCAGTTGTCATGGAAATAGGGAATAGGGTTCTCATTATATAAATGGTTTTCTTGCTGCAGAGGCCCTTTACTTGTCCGATTAATGACTGCAACTCCAGTTACCGTAGGAAAGATCACTTGACTCGTCATCTCATCCAGCACCAGGGTAAGGTTTTTGACTGTCCAATCGAACACTGCAAGCGCAAGTTTACAATTCGGGGTAACATGACGAGACATGTGAGAGAAATGCATGATGAAGATGATGACCATAACAATAACAAGCAGCATGTTTGTTTGGAACCTGGGTGCGGAAAAGTTTTTAAATATGCTTCCAAGTTAAGAAGGCATGCAGATTCTCATGGTAAGTTTGTGGCTCTAGCTTGCTAAGTTGATTGGTCTTTCTTGCTGGTCATATATGATTCATTTTGATGGATTTGTTTGATTGCAGTTAGATTGGAAACAGTGGAAGCTTTCTGTGGTGTACCTGGATGTATGAAATATTTTACAAATGAGCAATGTCTAAGGGCTCACATTGAGACTTGCCATCAGTACGTTAACTGTGAAATTTGCGGTAGAAAA
This sequence comes from Helichrysum umbraculigerum, assembly GCA_949592205.1. Lineage (NCBI taxonomy): Eukaryota > Viridiplantae > Streptophyta > Magnoliopsida > Asterales > Asteraceae > Helichrysum > Helichrysum umbraculigerum. The sequence goes on along the minus strand of CATIUR010000003.1, from coordinate 146,174,926 downwards.
CAACTGAAGAAGAATATTAAGCGCCACCTCCGCACACATGAGAAAGTGGTTTCAAAAGAAAGGATCAAATGCAGCTTTGAAGGATGCTCCCTTACATTTTCAACGGTAATATACATATTTAATCTAATGGATTGACGTTGCAACCTTTACTTCGAACCATTATGTATGCAACAAATGTCCTGCTAAAGAAAACAACAAATCTAAATTTTAACTTATGTGAAAAAACAGGTTTCGAATCTCCGGCAGCATGTAAAAGCTGTTCATTTACAAGAAAGGCCTTTTGTTTGTAGTCATTCTGGCTGTGGAATGAGGTTCTTCTACAAGCATGTCAGAAATAATCATGAGAAATCTGGGCTTCATGTTTACACACTGGTATGGTTAAAGAGAGACTGATACAGCTGCCTACCATCTATTTTCAGTTAGTATGTGATATGACTGGATTGTTGTTGGTTTTTATAGGGAGATTTCGTTGAAGCTGATGAAGAATTTCAATCGAGGCCACGGGGTGGTAGGAAAAGGAAATTGCCCGCAACAATAGAGACCTTGATGAGAAAAAGAGTACTTCCCCCTAGCGGATCTGATGGATTACAAGGCTCTGACTACATTTCTTGGTTACTTTCTGGTGGTGAAGAAGATTAATTACATCCTATATATAGTTTATATATTGCTTATCTAACATGACTTACAATGGTAAGTCTTGATTGTATATGTGGTTCTGCAAAACAAGTACAAAGTAATGCTGTCTAAGTGTCTATAGTAGCTATGCCGCTTTGATGCTTCACACTTTTTTTACATGTAATTGGTATGTTCAACGAGCTAAGTATATGGTGTATATCACTATCAGTCTGTTTATTATATTATCATGATGTATCTTTTTTATTTTAATTAGTAAATAGAATGATAATTCAATGTTTATTATATTATCATGATGCATCTGTTATATTTTCATAAGTAAAAGTAAATAGAATGATAATCCAATGTTATCTTCAATTGATTTGTCAGTCATTTCAATTGGATTATTTTAGATCTTCCGTCATATGTTCATGGTAGATGCATAATTTGACAATGATCCGTTTTGGTGTAGGACAAGTAAAATTGAACAATACATTGAAACATTGTGCAACTTATTTTGTAAAGTTTTCCTAATATCCCAAAATTTACTATGCTTTGCAAAACTATGGAAACAAGCACATGCATGCTTTCACTATCTGCTGATAATGTTTCTTGGTCAGACTGCAAAACTTGGCTTCTGCCTCTACCATAACTTCTTCCATATATACAACCTAATTGCCTATATGTTCGTAACGAAACATACTTTTTTTGCATAGCTATCACTTTACATCACATACCATTTCACACGGCATTCCTTCAAACCTTGAGTATTTTTCCTCACTTGAGAGCTTCAAATCATCATTTTGGTTTCGGTCTTTTTGCAACTCCTCCTTGCAGCCAATGCGCATACTCCTACCTTCTTCAAGATTAAATTTTGGCTGTGAAGCCACTGCATCAACTGGAGTATCTATTCACAAAACAATAAGGGCGCGTTTAGTTACAAAAAAATTTCTCCATTTTTCTTTTTCCATTTCCCTAGAGAATGAGAAGTGTTACACCTCTCTAGAAAAGAATGAAAAATCTAGAAAACGTGTTTAGTTGCTAGGGGTGGAGTTTTCATCTTCCAAGGAATAGTAGAGATGAAAAACTTAGAAAACCATCAAAATTAGTTTTCAACTTTGTAGTTATACAAAGGAAAATAAGGATTTTCCTATTCATAGAAAAGGTTTTTAGAAAATCTTGAATTTGAACACGTTTTTTAATTTTCTTGTTTTCTTAAAAAAAATTTCTAGAAAAGTAATGAGTTTTCTGTAACTAAACGCACCCTAAGATTTGGGTTTAATACAACATAACTACTTCCACTTGTGTAAAGCCAAAAAGAGCTTACTCTGGGTCGACCCTTGGTACATGGGCTTCTTGAGCCACACTGTTCTTGGGAATACCATCATGTTGACTTTGTTCAAGTTCTTTTTCTCTTCGGGTTCCAAGTGTGTAAAACCAAAGCTATTGGTCCATGTATTAACTAAGTTGGGGATGGCTGACAGCACCAGCTTCTCGATTTTCAATAACTTTAGCAGCTAAAGATAGAGTGAACCATTGTCATATATTAACTCATACACGGAATGACGGATTTTTTTGCAAAGTAGGCTAAAACTCAAAAGATGGACGCTAGTTGTCCGACTAATAATACATGACCATAAAAACCAATTGTATTACTAGTCACTTAAGGTGGCGATTTCAAACTATTTATTTACTTACCAATGGGTGATACGAATTACTTGTTTTATATCTCTGATGGGTAATTAACAGAAAAAATTAGCTTATAAAGGAATATATTCAATCATTTTGACACACTAGTTATCTACTCCGTATTGAAAAAATGATAATAATCATAACAAAAGGTGCTTAGTCAATCAGACTGACACGCCCAGCCCATTTTGACCCCTCTACCAGTGATAATGATTCAGATGTACCTCTTCAATAGCGGTCATGAGACGCCTACACATTCCCTGACGCTGATATTTGCTTGATGTTGCAATGAGGGGCAGCTCTGCAACTCCATTCCCATGAATCCTGAATCACAATGCAAGCACATCATATCATGGAAATTTATCATGAGTAATGACTTATCCTCAAGATACCATATGCTCATTATCCACTTGTCCTCTCTCCTCATCTTAACCCTTGATTTTACCAAGTGCCATGATCATATTATTAGTGGGATAATTAGGAGGAAAATATAGGAGGCTATATTTGTATTCTCGAGTTTTAAAATAGTGGAAAGGAGTGGGATGGAAAAGAAAAGAGAAAAATTGAACAGAAAAGAATGTAATATAAAATAATGTGCATGTATTCTCGAGTTGAAAGGAAATCAAAAGAAAGGAAAAAGTAGTTTCTAACAAATTTACAATCACACCCTTTGTAACCAACTGATTGAACTGGATTAATAATCTGTATGAATACAAATAGGATACAGAATCAATCAATTGATGACAAACTAAAAAAAATCATTTCAATTTAAACACAAATAATGTACAATCAGATTCTCTAGTCTTTCCATAATCTTCGAAGCATTATTATATGCATATACAAGTGAAACAATTAATGTTTGTACATATAAGCATAAACATGTGATGCTTCTCTTGTATTCAAACTCCTTTTATTGACGCAAAATTATTTTATGAAACCGAGGAAACGTCATCAAAGAGAAACTTAACCGTAGTGTTTCATTGTTATCAAAGGAGAATATACGTGCAGTTAAGCGTCAGATTATTAGGGTTATAAAGTTAAATTGGTCAATATAAATAAGCAAGTTCAGAATTCCTTCCCAATCCGCCCAAAAATGGACGGAAAGTACTGTAGACAAAAAGCCCATTAAACTTTCAGTCCAAATCATTTACACTCATTTCCTTTCCTTCCTAAAAAAACTCAAGAATCCATATTAATGTAATTTCGTTTCCTTTACTTTCCTTTCCATCTAAAATAAAACTCGAACCGAAAAATAAGAATAGGATTTTCTAAAATGGTAAAATTGCAAGGGAAACTGGTACAAGAAGGTACCTTATGCATGCTACACATAGTAACATGTCATCTTTCTCCAAGACCATTGTGTAAAATCCCTCATAATCAAGACGCGCAATTTCTGATCTGTGCACAAATTTTAGCAATAATAATTTCGTTTAAATGTTAGTAATCTAATGAAGGGAGCATTCGGAATGGAAAATATACAAACTACAAGAGTACTCACCCTAGATTGTAGAGTGCTTGGGGTATCATATCGATGCCCGTTTTCGGATCCACCATGGGAAGAAAGCTCTCCTCCATGATTGTGACTGCAACAGCTAGTTTCAGATTGCACTCCACTTTCAGAGCTACAAAATGTTGATCAGAAAGAACCTTTTGGTCTCCATGAGTGCACCTCAGAAGCGTCCATGAAAAACCATCAGATATCGAATTCATAAGTCCAGCCCGCGAGTCAAGTCCTGCGTGAATCTGTCAACAATGAATGTCAAAGACTGTTAAAGATATTCAGAAGATCAAGGATTGAATGAATGGTTCTTTTATTGGTAGATTCTACAAAGAATGTGTGAATTTTGGTAGTGTTTCATTTAAAGCAGGCTAAATCATTTTTTGATAGCTAATATGTAAACGGGTCAAATGGATAAAACCATCTAAATTTATTAAAAAAAATTTCCAAAGATTCAGATTAACCATATGGTAATGGAAATAATGTCTTAACAATCATAATAATTTCAATATCATTAAAATAGATATAGAATAAAAAAGTGTTTGCGGGTCACTAGACCAACCATCTTGCCACCTTTAAAGATCCTATCCAAGTCGAAATTAACTATTACATATTTTACCTCCTTACAGCTTTCACTGCAGAACCAGGTGGAAGATACCGATTCAATTCCATGTTTCGTCATCCTCACACATTCCTCGTGGTCTGTTTGCAAGTACCACAGTTGTCAGCAACACACGTGAATATATTATAAAAAATACCGAAATATTTATATTCTGATAGTTGTAGGAACCAAAGATAGCAAAAGGGCAAACTTGAGATCAGGAAAAATGCAAACAGAAATACAGGTCAAATGTCAGTTCATCAACACAAATAGCTTTCGTGGTTCAGTGCAGTATATTACATTTATGTTTGCACTGGAAGCATTTCAGTACACCCGATGTTGATGTCTCGTTATTCCCAACGACATTCCCGCAACTCCAGCAAGAGCAACTTGAACAATACCAATCACCTTCAGGTATCTCCTAGAGAAGCAAAAATATAGTAAAATTGAGCAATTAGGGTTGACCCACTATAGTTTCTTGTCTTGAATTATATTGACTGCTAAAAATACTTACTTTGTAAAAAAGGTTACAGAAACTAAATTTTCACATATTACAACAATAATCTTCTCTTATTTAGTAATTTAGATGGTTTAATGCATGGAAATACATTTTGGGTGACCCGTTTGAGCCATTTCCACTGTAGCTATCTTATAAACTTGGCCTATTTAAGATAAAACATATTAAACAGATAATTTGGACTACGAAATTTCATATTTAGCAAAATGTTTGATTTAATCATGAAACTCAACTGAATAAATAGTGACAAACCTGCACAGACAAGCATGCTTGATGAAATGTCGAAGGGCAGTTATCACAGCAAATCAACTCTCCCCCATCACCACACAGCCCACAACTATCATCATTGGGGTCAAATTCGTCAATCTGTACAGTTTGTGTTGTGCCTGCTTTGACTTTATATTCAGTTGACCAAGCTTCCAATTGGCACACATTGAAAGATTTTCCAGATTCCATATAAAGATTCAAACATGGACAATTTAGGCTGAAACCAGCATGCCTCTTAAACTTAGAGACAGAAAACACATTCTCACAACACCGACACATAATACCCTCTCGGTTAATCAAACCATCCTTGACCACCGAATTATCACGTGGGTTCCTGTACTGGATAACTTCCTTGATACTAATAACCCCAAAATCTATCAACCAAGATAGTACTGTTCTTACACCATGGCTAGACAAAGTCTCTTCCACGTTATGTGTACGTGGAAGCAATCTGCAACTACCTTTTCGGTTTTTGTACTTGTTTACAATGCTTCTAACTCGTAATTTCACTTTTCTACTCTTTTCACGTTTGACCGATTTCTTGAACTTTCGCTTGTCCTTTCGGCCATTTAATGAGCAACGAGACCGTTTTCTGCAACTATTATGTTTTTTATCCATTGGTCTATTAGATGTTAGTTGAGTGATACTCTCACTGAACTCATCTTCATCAAGCTCCAAAAAGGAAGAATTTTTCCATATTATCTTGGAACATTGAACAGGTTCAGCACTAATAACTAAAAGCTTGCTCGCACGACTTTCTTGGGAAGCAGGTGAATTATTAACCTTAATTACATTATTTACTTTTAAATTATTCACGTCAGAACAACATAATCTACATTTTTTTGTATCCCGATGTCCAATATGTCTTTTAAGCAAATAGGAACCGAATTGAATACCTTGCTCAGATGATTGAACCAGACGACATGTTACAATAGAATTCCGCTGGCACAAACACGAGTCAACTTCTTTTACAGGGATTTCAGAATTAACTACCTTTTCTAAATAAGATTTATCACTAGAATGTTCTAGACCTGACACCTTCCTTCTCTTAACTCCACTGAACTCTTCGGCATTTTTATCGTTGTTCATTAAGTCTTGCTGACTTGTCATAACTGAATTCTCACTGTTAGATGGAAATGATACATCTTTGGGGTTATTATTGTCACTTTCAAAATGGATTGCGGCGGTTACAAGACAGCGTTTACTACTCGTGTCATTTTCATTACCAAAAAAGACATCTTTGAAAATGTTGTTATCGTCTACCGAACCTTCAAAGCCGTCATCATGCAACTCCTTAAGTCCTAGACTAAATAACATCTTTAAGGACTTTTTGCTTCGACCCTTCATTATTAAGTGTTTTGATCATATGCGATCACTACCAGTGAAAGTTACAATATCTGCAGTAACAGAAGATTTATATTAAGTAAATAAGTGTATATAAGTTTAACTAAAAAAATTAGTCTACAATAAAGAGCTTGATCAAGAACCATATATTATACAAAAATTCATATTTAATCTGATTAAAGGAATTAGACATATCACATGGATATGGACTATTTATCACCTTATTATGACAATGTTTAACTTCAGTAGATCGCACACTCTGCCAAGCCAAGCTGGCACACAATTATTAAATACCATTTGTTTAGAGAAGACTCTAAACTATTTTAACCGATTTCCAAATATGCGAAAAACAATTGGCTATTAAGCACAGTGAGCTAGTAAGCTCTCTAAAATCTAAAAAGCACATCTCCTAAAAGAAACCTGGACCTTTTGCGATATTTATTAATTTAAGCTTCCAGAAATGCAGACTTTTAATATGGTTAAAGAGTCTAATCCAGTAAATAAGTGCATTACCACACAAAATGATAGTAAATAATTATCATCTTCAACAAATGCAAACATTATCTATCCAGAAACAAGTGCATTACCACACAAAGATTTTAAAATCAAACTAAAAATAAAAACATAAACAACAATGTGTGATTTGTGCATATACCATTAAATTTAATCCATTACTTTAACAATAATTGCAATAATAATAATTCAAACAAACAAACCTCAAATCCATTGAAGCTTCCCCTTTTGTAAATATCCCAAATTCACCACAAAATTCAGCTTACAAACAGCAAATTATTGCAATGTCCAACAATCCAAATGATAATCAAATACAAATCATAAATGTTAACCCAAAAAGAAGGAGAGAAGAGGAAGAAATAAGAAATACCTTGTGATCAGCATTCAGCAGGCAACAACATGCATCAAACAGCTGGTGAGCATTATAAAACCTGAAAATAGGTTTATGGGGGTGGGATGAAAATGATTAAAAATATTAAAAAAACATAGAATTGAATTGATCAAATATAAAGAGTTGTTGAAAATGAGTGAGCTGAAGAAGTGGCGGAAGGATTGGGGCTTTGGAATGACCGAATAATGCTCCACTCCTCAACACATGTCATTCATTCATCATGCTGCTGTCAATTTTACTCTTTTTTTATTCATTTTTTTAATTCATCAATTACAAGTTTACAACCATAGTTTTATAATTTTAATTTAAAATTATAAGGTTACCATAATCTGTTATTAATATTGAATTTATCAGTTAAACCATTCATATTGTAACATTTTTGACACCCATTATCAATGGGTGGAATGATTGGATTGATGATAGTCTGAATCTGCAATTCTGCATGTGTAGCTATTTTTTTGTTGGTATTTTGGTGGGCTCAGAGTTTGCCACCCAAAATGTGCTATTTGAGTATGTGAGGGTGTAACCACAATTTTTCTATACATCGCTAAAAATTACTCCCTCCGTCCCAAATCTATAGTCCATCTTTCTATTTTGTGATGTCCCAAATATATTGTCCACTTGTACTTTTCAACCAATCAAAATATTTGTATGTGGTGAGAGATTAAATCTTATTGGTTGTAGAGTACAACCAGTAGAGTACAACCAGTACACTTTTCTTAAAGTGCGTGTTTTTTGTCTGGGGACAATAAAATTGGGACGGAGGGAGTAAATATGTATTATACGGACTATAACACTATAAAACACATTTGGGGTGTGTTTGACATAGAAGCCTATTGATTGGTATATAAAACTTGAGGAACTTATTAAAATAAACTCTTAAAAAATAAGCTACTTGAAGTAGCTTATAAAAATAAAATTCAAGGTTATAAAACGAGAAATTATATAAATTTCCTTATACGTAGTATCATTATATACCATATAGTTTTTATCCTTTTATGTTAATTTACATCTTTAAGCTCCAGCTACTTTTAACAAACGCTTATAAAAAATAACCTCTAGCTATAAGTTTCCAGCTCCAGCTAATTTTGCGAAACACATTATTGGTGTTATATAAGCTAAAATGTGGTGGTATACGGATCATCACACATGTGGTAATTTGGTAGTTGCGTTATTAAATTTGTGATTCAACGAATAACAATAATTTTAATTAAAATTAAAACTGAAAAAAGAAAATACGGTAAGGTGTAACTTCTTAGTTAATTAGTATTATCCACCATAAGTTATGTTCTCCGTCCCTCAAATATGTCATTAATTTCACTACTTGTTCTCGGGTCAACTTTTTGCGGGTTTAGTCCCTTGACCCGGTTTTTCATTTCACTCCCCATCCCTCAAAGGGTAAAAGTGTCTTAAAATTTTAAGGGTATTTTAGTCATTTGATGATGGATGAGGAGTAAAACGAAAAACCAGATCAAATGACTGAACCTGTAAAAAATTCGACCCGAGGACACTTCAGAAACGAAGAATGTAATTTACTCTAGAGGATAATATAAGTGGGACGTATCATGAAAAACAAAAATTTACCTAACATGTTATACATTATTACAATTTATGGATATATCAACTACGTTGTTGACAACACAAAACAATAATACTGTAGGGAAAAGTTATTGTAGAATCATTTCTTATTGTAGGAACCGTAGGAATGACTTTTTTCACTTTTAAATTCACTTACACGTTTTGCAAAAAAAAAATCATGTCAAAGTTATTAAAATTTTATTCTCTTTAATATTAGATCGATTAAAAAATAAAACAAATATGATACACAAATTAAAGTTGTGTATCACAGCCTTTTATGTTTGATACTGTGATACACACTAAACTTTTTATGATGTGTATCACATATTTTTTTAAATAAATCCTCATATTAAAAGCACACAATTCTAACAATTTTGATATACATTTTTTTATTAAAAACATAATTTAATCTTAAAGTTAAAAGTAAAAATGTTAATTTTTACCGTTCCCACTATAACAAGTGTTCCTACTTGAACATTCCCCTAATACTACTGTAAATTTTTTTAAAATATATAAACATTTTTAATCCTTAAAATTTTTTATATGTATCCAAGTAATTCTTCCATTAATACTAACAACACCTTTTAATAGGGGTGTAATCGAGTCGAGTCGAGCCGACACAGTGCCAAGCTCGAGCTCGACTCGACTCAAAAACTCGAGGCTCGAAACTCGACTCGAGCTCGACCGAGCTCTATATTTCAAGCTCGAACTCGAGTTCGTTGATGTATCGACACTTTCGAGCTCGGCTCGGCTCGGCTCGATAAGCTTTCAAAATCATTATTCAACCAGGCACTATGATTTGCAAAACACACAAACAATACAGAAAACTAAACTATACATAAAACCATACTTAAAGAGTGAACGTTCTCACATCAAGCATTCCAATAATACATACTGATATGGATGCTAAATGTATCAAAAATTGTGATTACAATGAAAATATGATGCAACACAAAAAAACCCCAGGAGAGCAACATGTCTATAAGTAATGGGGTCCAAAAATCTTTGTGATCTTCACTCTTCAATCTAATATATCTGATGATCGATGATCTGAAACAGTAAACATATATAGTATAATAAGCCAAAACCCAAAGAATAGTAAGAGAATTAATTAAATATTTTTGAGGTTAGCTTCATTTGTTTGAAATGTCTATTACTGAACTTACTTCAAGGAACATGTAGATTGATCACACTTGACTTCATTTGTTTCTGAGTTGCATAACAAATGGGAGAAGTCAGTATATAATCATATCAAATTACAAGAACACAAAATTAGTTGGTAAAACCACAAAATGCACACCTTGTTTTTCCTTTTTAAACCATGAAGACTTCGACACCAATCTCCTCCACAAAGCAAGACTTGAACTGTTTCGGGAAGTAAAGATGCTCTATAAGTATCAATTACTCTACTCCCTGCACTAAACGAAGCTTCCGAGGCAACCGTCGTGATCTGAACAGCAAGTATATCTCGAGCCATTTGAGACAAAATACGATATTTTGAAGAATTCAACCGCCACCATTCTAAAACATCAAAGGATGAATTATCATCACATAGGTAAAGTCCATCTTCTAGATAGGCAGTTAACTCAGATTTTTGAGGTTGGACATTTTCAGTTGTCTTCACAAATTGAGCAAATTCAGACCATCCGGAAGAGGAAGCTTGAACCTTCACATTGTTACAAGATGAGCCAACCGTATTAGCATTTTGTTCATGTCCAATACGATAATATTCGACCTCGTATTGACTATACAACTCAGCAACCGCGTCATCCACTATTCCAATATTCGTCTTAGCTTCTTCTGGTGTGAACATTTTGGGAAAACAAAACATCTCAATTCCCTTCACTTTACACCTGGGATCCAAAACAGCAGCAATTGACATCATTAAGTTACACTCCCCCCAATATTTATCAAATTTTTCCTTCATAGCTTTAACCATATCATGAACAAACTTATCTTCATTAGAGTCTTTAAATGTCTTATCCAACAGAACTTTCACCCGATAGACTTCGTTAAGAAACAAATTTGAAGTCGGATATTCACTCCCTGAGATAAGGTTAGTGGTAGCACAAAAAACTTGCAAAATAGAACAAACTTTTTTTACCTTCGACCAATCTTCATTGGTTGGACAACAAAGATAGCGTAGCTCTCTATCTCGGAATCTTGGAAACACATGTTGAAACTCCAAAGCTGTTGAGAGCATCTCATATGTAGAATTCCACCTTGTTTTGCAATCAAGAATAAGCTTTTTATTTGGCAAACCCATTTGTTGTGCAATCTCTGAAAATAACTTATGTCTTGCTTCACTTTTATTTATAAAAGCCACACTATCATGGATATCGTGAGTGATGTCTGTGATCTTTGAAAGCCCGTCTTGAACCATAAGATTTAAGATGTGTGCACAACAACGCACATGAAATAACTTTCCTTCACAAGGTAACTCTTTAATGAGCTCATAAATTTCCTTTAGGCTTTTAATAGCTGAATCATTGTTTGAAGCGTTATCAACTGATATTGTATACAACTTATTCTCGATGCCCCACTCCTTCAAACACCTGTAAATATTGTCAGCTATGTCAACACCAGTGTGAGGAGGAGGTACATGAACAAAATTCAGAATGCGTTTCTGCAATTTCCATCTAGAATCAATAAAATGCCCCGTGAGAACCATATATCCAATCCTCTGATTAGTAGACATCCACATATCGATAGTCACGCTAATCTTGGGAATAGATTTCAAAAGATCCTTTAACTTCTTTTTTTCTATCTCATAAACTTTTTCACAGTCTTTTTTTATGGTGTTACGAGACACCTGATCCCATTCAGGCATTCCACGCCTTTGCATCATATTAAAACCTTCCTCCTCTACAATCGTGAAAGGATGTTCGTGCATCAAAATCCAATGTGCAACTGACTCCCGCATTTTCATCATATCAAACTTCCCATTAGTAAGAGCCGGACACACAACTTGAGAATCAATATCTGGATCAACTACTTCCAGTGTAATCCTTTGTTGCTATCTTTGAAAGATTTTTCGCTTTAAACAATTCTCCAAGTGTCTTTTTAAGTGACTGGTACTCTTGCTTTTAAGTTTAGCAAGCCTACTCTTACAGTGGATGCACTCTGCCTTTTCAGTCCCATCTGGAAGGGTGACATCTTTAAACTCTAACCAAACTTTAGATGACCTTTTCCTTTTCTTAGTTTCAAAATCACAATCTTCCTCTACTTCCTCATTTTCTCCATTATTATTAGCAGTTGTATCATGATTTGAAGTGGTAGTTTCTTGTGTTGAGCCCGCAACAGATGAAACTTCAGGTGTAGAATCCATATCTACAAAATAATTGCAAATGAGATACTGCAAATGAGATACTGCATACTTTGGATCAAGTCAAAAAGAGTATAAAGATATATAATACCAACATAAACTCAGGAAGTAGAACACATCAATTTAACACAAAATAAATCAACAAAGTACGTACTAGACATATAATGGATCACATATTCACATGGTTTTTTAATAATCAAGTAAATGCAGTAGTGCTCGATATTGTACTTGATAAAAGGTTACCTCTAGATCTATACAAATAAAAGTTAAAGATCATTGTTCTATACAATTTTGTCATGCATTGTACTGTGTGTGACGAAGAACAGCAAGAACAAAAACAACACCTTGAAGAAAGTGTTACGAAAGTGTTACAAATTTTGTCAATTTTCTATTTTGGGTAATCAAGTAACTTTATCCAAGGCAGAACCTTTAAATTCGACAGAACCTTTAAACAAATCAACTAACTTTATCCAAGGCAGAACCTTTAAACAAATCAACTAACTTTTCTATTTTGGGTAATCAACTAACTTTATCGAAGTTTAACAAATTTGATTTGAAGTAATAAACAAAGCAATATCAGAATCTTTAAATTCGACAAGGACTAGTGGACTACAACAAAAAAACAAAACACATACTAATTAATAAAGCAAGGATAATCAAACAATAGAGTTACTAGAATCTTTAAATAATCGGAAACAGAGCAAGGTCATAAGATTTATACAAATAAAGTTAAAGATCATTTATAGGATTAAAGAACTTACAAATTAGAAAGGATGGAGCATCAAGAAGAGTTAGAAGACAGAAATCATAGAAATATAAAGCGCCGCTTCAAAGGATCTGTCTATTTGTGATCTGAATGAATATAAACTGATTTAGGGTTTCTTGTTTTTATATATATAGTGGTGTACTTAGGTAAATACATTAAAGAGCAAGGGTAAAATAATAATATTATATAAGCTCGGTAAGGCTCGCGAGCTTTACGAGTCGGGTATTATGATACTCGAGTTCGGCTCGATAACATACTCGGGTAGCTCGAGCTCGAGCTCGACTCGACTAATCCCGAGTCGATTTCGAATACTTTTCGAGTCGGTTTCGAATAGCTCACGAGCTGTATCGTGTCGTTTACACCCCTACCTTTTAACACTTGGCTAACATCATTCTAAGGATTTTATTATTTTTCATGCCCTATTTTGCAAATTTCCATACTATGCCACACTGCCACAGTTATCCACATCAGCTCGAATTAAACCGGTACCACTACTGGACCGGGTCGACTCACCATCACCCAACCCAACCGCATTAAAAAATGGCATTACGTCACCTCACTCCCCTCTCCCAATTCACAACTCTCACTCACCGTATTCCGTCGTTCCACACCACCACTTCCCGTCGCCAAACCCTAATTTCATTTTCAGTCATGGCATCCGCTTCACGAAAGGTTATTTAACATTAATTCGCTAATTGTTTCTACTTTTCGTAACAGAATTCAACTGATTTTAATTGTTGATTGCAATAGGTGCTTGTTCCGATTGCTAACGGAACGGAACCGGTGGAAGCTGTGATTACTATCGATGTGTTACGTAGAGCTGGTGCTGATGTTACTGTTGCTTCTGTTGAAAAACAGCTTAGGGTTGATGCTTGTCATGGTGTTAAAATTGTGGCTGATGCTTTAATTTCTGATTGTGTTGATACTGTTTATGATCTTATTTCTCTTCCGGTATGCTCTTCGTTACTCTAAATTATTATTAGTGTTTTAAAGGAATTTAGTAGATTATGAGTGACATTGATGGTTGCAAACTAACATCTCAAAATGTAATACATCTTGTAAGGGCACACCCAACGGACACCGTCACTTTATGTCGGTTCCAACTGACGGAGCCGACGCCAATGGCACGGCCCGTCGGTTTCAGTCAGTTTCAGTGGTCTGTTGGGAATGGTCTAAGAGTTGCAAAGGTAGACGAATAAGAAAACTGTTATGGTACTTGCATTTACATAATGCGATTTCCATAAACTTTGCTTATTGTATGCAATTTTTTTGCAAATTAGAATGCTTGATTGTAACAAAATGGCTCAGCGATAATTCAGAAAGTTGGGATATCGTATATTTTTTCCTAGTTCTTTATCATAAGTTTGTGGCGAGTATTGATTGTATATTAATTTTTCCTCTAGGGTGGGATGCCAGGTGCAACCAATCTTAAAGACAATAATGTCTTGGAAGGTATAGTGAAAAAGCAAGCTTCGGAAGGTCGGTTGTATGCTGCAATATGTGCAGCTCCTGCTGTTGCATTTGGTTCATGGGGACTACTGAAGGGCTTAAAAGTAATATAATCACCGTGGTTTCTTATAATTCTTGATATTGTGAAGTGTTCCTTCTGTTGACAAGCCATTGTATAAATATGCTTACGAATGAACTTTCTGTATGTAGGCAACTTGTTATCCAGCCTTCATGGAACAGTTATCCTCCTCTGCAACTACTGTCGAGTCGCGAGTCCAGCAGGATGGAAAAGCTATTACTAGTCGAGGTCCAGGAACTGCCATGGAGTACTCTGTAGCATTGGTAGAGCAGCTGTTCGGTAAAGAGAAAGCTGATGAAGTTTCTGGACCGCTGGTTCGTTCTAGGTTTTCATGTTTTACTTTATTTATAGCAATAGGGGTAGCAAAATGGGTCGGTTTGGATGGGGTGTGTAACATGTCAAAACAGGTTGAGGGGTGTTGTTCGGATAAACTGTTCGGGTTTCGGGTAGTTCGGATTGGATTATTCGGATTTTTCAAGTTTATAATTTATCCGTAATCCAAACCGAATAAAATTCGGATTATTCGGTTTCAGATTATTCGGATTCGGTTTGGATTGGTTTGGATTCGGATATTATGTTTTTATCCAAATAAGAGAATATCTTAAACTTTCACGTCTTTAACGTAATCTAAACTTCACAAAATAATACTAAATGCTTTATATAAATCATTATAAGTGATGTATATGTTAATTCTATATAGATATACTCATATAAATCATAAATAACATATATAAAAAATTATATTTCTATTATTAGTCCCTTCTTCGGGTTATTCGGATCAACCAAATTCAAAATTATTTATCCTTAATCCAATCCAAATAAGATTTTTTTTTTGGGTAAAGGGAGTATACCCTGGTAAATATTATTAATAAAGAATATAACGTTACAAGTAAAAAAAAAAAGCTTAGCCAATCACTAACTAAGTATATATACTTGACATGCCAAGTATATAACAACCCGAAAACAACCAAACAAACAATAATAATAAGATTCGGGTTACTCGGATTCGGGTTATTTGGATTCGATTAACCGAATAGTCCAATCCGTTTTATCCGAATCCGATTAAAGTTGGGTAGGATTTTCGGATTCGGATATTTTCGACACCCCTAGGTTGGGGTCAAATTGAGTAACTTCTTAGCGTGGGCCAGATCCAACCGACCTAGCAACAACTTTTGGTCCCGTTTTGTTGAATTTATTAATAATAAATGTGCCAAATATGATCGAGGAAACTAGTATTACAATAATAATCTAATTTGCTTATATAAAACGTATTAGGAATGACATTCAATTATTCGAGCAATATGACCCGGTTTATTCATACTTTTAGGCTAATCCGTTCACGTATCAGAAATAAAACATAACCTGGTGCCGCATATTATTGGAGCCTGAATATTTTGATAGCAAGAAATGGTAGATGAATAGAAGTTGGTTGTTTAGGATGGTTACAAACTTTCTGTATCAGTTTGGTACTTTGGTGCATTATAATAGGATTTAGTATATTTGAATATATCATTTACTCATTATTTATGATAGGTGTTGGTACTCCTTCTTAGTTTTAGGGTCAGATCATAAAACATTCAACGAGCCCGTAAAAACTGTAAGAGCACTTGAATGTAGGTAGGGGCTAAAAATGTTTAGGCAATACCTTGTTTATTTTAGTCGTTTGTTATAATTGTTGTATTTACGCAGTTGCATGTTCTTTTATACTTTTAGTAGTGTGTCAGCGTTGCTTTTCTTTATATTGAAATAAGTTGTTATATTGTGTTCAGTTGATGCCTTCAAACCATAACGGTCAATTCATTGTGGCCGAGCTGAATCAGCTGCAATGGACGATTAGCTCAGGACCCAAGGTAAACTTTCGCTCTGTAAGGATTTGGTTAATTCTTATTTGGGCCTGTTAGTTTTGCATTTTTAAATGTAAAATACATACAAAGATGCATGAGGATCTTCACTGCATGTGTTTGTTATAACATTTGCTTGTTCTGCTGAGGCATGAAACAACGTAATGGGCTTCTCATCGATACTAACTGAATGGGTCCATTTGGATTATGTTTCTATCTAAAGGTTCTGGGTAAAATCAGAAAACTTAACTAAAAAGGAGACAGGTCAGTCAAAATACGTTCAAGGTGTATTTATAGTGCATAAAACCTTCTAACTGGTTTTCTTCTAGATATTAGATTATATTGGATTAATTTAGCTTTCGTAATAATATTTGACATATTCATTATATTATAAATAAGGTCAAAATCTAGTACAAAAGTGTCTTTAGTCAACCTGACCTGTACCACAATTGCCCAGTTTTACACATTACCCAACCCACACATGTTGATACCTTTACATTTTTATTGATTATTCTGCTTTTAGATTCTAGTACCTATTGCGGATGGCTCAGAAGAGATGGAAGCTGTTATGATCATTGATGTTCTTCGACGTGCAAAAGCAGAAGTTGTGGTGGCATCAGTTGGGGACAAACTTGAAGTTGTGGCTTCTCGTAAAGTAAAGCTAATTGCAGACATGCTTCTTGACGAGGCTGCTAAACTTTCATACGACCTGATCGTGTTGCCAGTAAGTTTATTTTGAATCTTTTTATAAGTTGTTAGCAACCTACACCGTTCAATTGTTATCTTTGATGTATTTAGGGTGGACTTGGTGGTGCCCAAGCATTTGCGAGATCTGAAACACTTGTAAATTTGCTGAAGAAGCAGAGTGAGTCCGACAGATATTATGGTGCTATATGTGCATCCCCAGCCCTTGTGCTGGAGCCCCATGGATTACTCAAGGTATCTATCATGATTTGTTATTGGTAAAATCCCCTCTTTTGGGCATGAGTAGCTTTGTTTCATTAGCATTGACACCTGGATTATCTATTTAATTAGGGAAAGAAAGCGACGGCTTTCCCTGCACTGTGTAACAAACTTTCAGACCCAAGTGAAGCTGAAAACAGAGTTGTGGTAGATGGTAAACTTATCACCAGCAGAGGGCCAGGGACTTCTTTGGAATTTTCGTTGGCCATAGTAGAGAAGTTATTGGATCGCGAGAAAGCATTAGAGATTGCTAAGGCAATGCTTGTTGTGTAAGTCTTTGTAGTCTTGGTTCATCGTTTATGTGAAATTTAGTTGCCAAAAGAAGTCGGTCATAAACATAGCTTTCTTGTTGCCAAGTATAGTATAGTTCCCTACTTGATGGTCATAGTAACACAAATCTCACAATAAGTTGGATGTGTGATGGGAGTTCTGTATGCATGGTGATGAATAAACGAGGTAGTTGTCTTTATATCAACAGCTTCTTGTTTGTCACTTCTTCTCGATTGTGCATAGTTGTATGCGTACTTTAATATTTAGGGAATGGTGGGAAATACTCTGGATCTGTTACAGTGAAAAGCTTACTAGGGATCAAAGGTGTTAAATACGGAGACTTTTTATATGTAATCGGTATAAACTCTATATCATTGGCAATTGGCATTGGCATAATCTTTTTTCTCCTGTCGAAAGCAAGGAAAGTCTTTTGCAACGGATATTTCCGGTGTTTTGTTCGCAGGGGAAAATAGCTGAATCTGACTACTTATCTAGTTATCTGGCTAAGGAATGCTTTCTATCTATAGTATGTTGCTATTCATTAATCTTCTGGAGAATTTGTTAAGAAGGTAGTAATAAGCAATAAAAATGAACACAACATACATGGTTATGTTTTTCCAGTTTCATAACAAACCCAAAAGATCTTGGTAAAATAAATCGTCAATAGAATCAATAACATCAATACAATTATACAAGTATTAGAGAAATAATAAAGTAAAATAAATAATGACTCTTCTGTATACTTCCATTTATGTTAATTATACAAAAGAAATATAATTAATTTCTGGTTTTATGACATCTAAACCACAAAATCAAAAAACACAACACCCTATATCCAATTATAAACCCAAACATCACCCCCAAATTACTCCATTTCTGTGTTTCCTTTATTTGCTGTTGCATCAAGAACTCATCTCCATACAGGATGCACTTTCCACCTTCAGTTTCCAAACACATACTCTTACCATCTTCACCTCCATACTCATTGATCATAAAACATTCAAATGGGTACTTGAATAAACTCAGATAATGCATAAAGATCCAGTATATTGGTATGCTATCTTTTGCTATAAAATACCCAGAAAATAGAAAGAAACAACCCATCAATCCAGATATCACAGATGTTCCCATGATGAAATTTGGTACCAATGCACTAAAGCATGCAGTGAATGAATTTGACATCAAGATAACCATCCATACAACCAACCCAAAGTAGAAAAAACTGGCGATTTCGGTTCGTAATCCTACGAGCCAGTAGACCGGAATTGTGTATAGAATTCCAATCATTAGAAGAAATGGAAGGAATATGAGTGTGTTTGAGATTACATAAGATGAAACTCTATATGCACCTCTTGATGTTTCTCTCATCAAGATTCTTCTTTCTTGTAAAAATATTGGTAATCCTTCTGTGGATGATGACAGTAAGAAAGTGAGACTAAATGCGAAGAAACCTAATCGGGCTTGTAATGCAAGTTTGCCTTTGTTGTTTGACATGTTTACGAAGATGGTTCCGAGGATTAAGCCCGAAAGTATGGCTTGAATGATTCTTGTGAGGAATAATTGTTTGGTTCTGAATATGTTTTTGAAAAATCTTTTACTAAGAATCATTATTTCTTCAAATTGTGTATTTGGGTATGGATATTCAACAGCTTTCACTTGTTTTTCGTGAAATTTGAGTGGTTCAGTTGTTGGTTTTGGGGTTTGTATGATCAGGGTGGTGGCAACATCAATGGCAAATTCGAGGACATTGACACGAGGCGGGATACAGTGGCCCGAGACTTTGAGTCTATGTTCGAGTGATTTTAGTGACCCGTTATGGAAAACGTATCCATTAGAGAGTAGAATAACTCGATCTAGAAGCTCTAAGATCCGGAATCCTGGTTGATGAATCGTTAACACGATCGTTTTACCTCTATTGTTCGCCATAGATTTGAGAAGGGACACAACACCAAAAGCCGAATTAGAGTCTAGCCCGGAAGTTGGTTCATCAATTAGAATCACGGACGGGTCATGTACTAACTCAACTCCAATTGAAACCCGTCTCCGTTCACCACCCGAGATCCCATGATTGGAACCTTCTCCAATTCTCGAGCCTGACACACTGTCTAAACCAAGTTCGTTTATAAGAATCTTGACACGATCAACCGCTTCTTTTCGACCACATCTTAGCCTTAAAAAAGCACTATATAAAAGTGTTTCTTCGACAGTTAATGATGGGAATAAAGCATCATCTTGTGTAACATATCCGGCCAGTCTCCGGAACTGTTTTGTATCAATAGGATGGTTGTTGATCAAAACGTGTCCGGAGACCTGGTCGGATGATATATTTCCTGCAAGAATATCCAACAAAGTTGTCTTACCGGCCCCACTTGGGCCAGCAACAGCGGTAAGATCACCGGGCCGGGCTTCACAACTCACATCATTTAAGATCAACTTTGTAGGCTTTTTAAAGTGTTTTTGAAGAACTCCCCACTTGAATTCATCATAAAGGTTGGAACTTTTATATGCAAGATTCTTAGTTTCAATCTTGTATGAAGTATTCCGGCGATGGCCGGCCACCGGTGACCTGACCGGCAGCTCCATTTGTGTAAGTGTTAGTAAAGTAAGGATGGTATAAAGAAGAAGAAGAGTTATTTGGGAGTGTGATGCAAAGAGAAAAAAAAGAGATGAACTAACACAACTAACTTATGTTGTGTGGGTTTCCATGCAAAAGGGTAGTTGACTATTTTGCCCTTGGAATAGATGAAATTTGGTGGGGGTAGGGTGGAATTTTGGTTGATAGTAAAATACACACAGTGAGTGTGTTTGTGTGTGTGATGCTACTAGGTGAGCTGCTGGTTGACCATTTGGTATAGTGTTTGGTTTGGTTTACTTCTTTGGCAAAAAATAGGTAAAATCTTGTAGTGCTTAATTTGGCGTACTGGTGTAAAGTGCACCTTTTTTAATTATTATTATTACATAATTTGAGTTTGCGTTTGTCAAATATTAGTGATTCTAGGCCGAGCACAAATTAAACTAAACTCATTTTTATCGATTGTAGTTTTGAAAGATGTTTCCAAGCTGATTCAACTCTCGAATCTAACATTTTATTATTATTAAGGTATTGTACGTTGATAGATATTTTCAAGCTATCGAGACTTTAAGCTCAATTCGCTTTAAATAAAGTGCGAGTGTACATCAAGAAGACTCATTGACTACGAGCTTAATCTGGTTAGCTCGAACTCGACTCAACTTGATTTGTTTACGACCCGATATGATGTTAACTTTTACTCCGTAAAAGATATCAAGTCAGCATGAAACATTAAAAAAAGGAATTGAATTATAGACGTGTAAACCTCATAAAAGATAGATTGGGTCAAATTTTGGCCCGGTTGTTGTTCAACGTGATTAGAAATAGGAGACCTTTTAAGCAGAATCTTCTTATTCTTTCTTTTCTTACACTACAAAAATAATATATTTATACAGATATTTTTGGCGTATCCACGTGGACCAGCCTTTCAGCCCCTCACAACATCATCTATGCTGCCAAGCCTTTTGCATCAAGGGTCGGGTCAAAATTTGGCCCAAAGTTATCGGCCCAACATTCACGAAAATCCAGTTTACCACATTACTTTTCTTTTGGATTTTATGGTTGTGTAATTGTGTTACTACATGGTTTCATGGGTTCCACTTTTATTGAAGCAATAAGTAGGCGTGCACAAAAACCGGTTCGGAGCCAACCCGACCCGACCCGAAAACCGAACCGGTTTTTGACTAAAAAAGTCAAAACCGGGTTTGACCAAACCAAACCGGGTTCAAACCGGTTTTTGACCGGGTTTGACCGGTTTTTTTTGATCGGTTTTCGGGTTTTGACCGGTTTTTTTACCGGGTTTGACCGGTTTTCGGGTTCAAAACCGGTTTCAAAACCGGTTTCTAAACCCTAAAGTCCAAACCGGTTTGGACCCATCGGGTTCTAGAAAACCCGAACCGGTTTTGGTCAAAACCGGTTTTGGTCAAAACAGGTTTTGACCGGGTTGGTTTCGGGTTAAAATCGGGTCGGGTTCTAGAAACCGGTTTTTTTGTACACCTCTAGCAGTAAGTCGTGCACTTTCAATAGTCACTATTTTAAGCAATATTGTTAACGACAGTTTTAAGAGCGTGTATAAACTGGTTGTAATTTAATTAACAATTATGAGGGATTAAAATTTAGTGGGTTAGATAGTTTATTGCGATATGAGTACAAGTATTAATGTGTATTTTAAATTCTTATTGACAGCCCTCGTTATCATTTTCCTTGACTTAATTTGAACTCAAAAACCGATAACCTAAATGTTTGCGTTCATAAATAAAGATTTCTTTTATCATTCACGAATCCTTCTTGAAGTGTACATACGAAACAAAAACGCTTGTTAATTACAATTATTATATTACAAATTATATATCTTATGTAACAAGACTACAATACCAACAATTTCAGGTCGTCTAAGAATGCATGTACAAGGAATCCTAAACACACTGAACCTTTCAAAAGGTTTATTTATTAATTTTTAAATTATAATATAATTATACACATGTGATAATTATAGATCGTTCAGGAGTTCAGGGGTTTAGATGTTAATTATTTATTAATTAATTACTTAATCCTATTTATATTCACATCACACACATTGCCATAAAAATCCCCTCGAAAGCCCAGTTGCCGCGGAACAAGAGGTTTGTACTTCCACGATCACCGGCGTTTGCGTCTTCACTTCGCCGGTCAACGTTTCTCTTTCTTCTTCTCTGATTCCGGTAGGGTTTTCCTAACTCCTAATCATCACTTGTTACTTCTTCAACAAGATTATTTTTTTACAACAGACTTTTAATGCGTTTTTATAGCTAATGTTTGTAAGCTGTAACATAAATCTAATGCTATCCTTATGTTAATCAAATACGCGCATGTTTTATATATGTTTATGCGGAGTATATCAGTATATGTTGCCTTTACATTACAAATTGGAGTGATCAAATTGAAAAATTAAGAATAAGGTTTTCACTAGGAAAAAACTCAAAAAAGGTACTCTGTATTTTGATCGAATTGAATGGTGTGTGTTTATGTATATATCTCGTATATCTATAGGTTTGATAATGTATATGTATATACATAATGTGGAATGTGATCTTGGATTATGTTTGTACTTTGTAGATTGTTTATTTGAAATATGGTCATCTTAGGCACTTACTGTCTTGGTTTCGATTCTATTTGGTAGTAAACATTCACAATGGATGAGATATACGAGTGCGAACGATGGATCAACAATTTGTGCCGAAAAGTTGAGTCTTTGTGGGAGGAACTTGAGGAATTCAAGGTATGCTTTTATGATATTATTCAAGATGAATATTTCGTGAGTTTCATGCAATACATCAAAGAAAAACTCGATGATTTTGATTTGAATTTGCTAGATTGTTTTGTAATTTTGATGTTTTTTTTTGTCAGGAACCGGTTTCATATTATGGACGTGTTGGTGAAAGTGTGAAGAAGTTGTATTCTGATGCTGTGCAAGAAATCCCACTAAGACACTCAGATTATACTGATTTAGTTGAGACCTCCACAAATTCGACTTTAGCCTTCAAAGACAACACTGTTCACAGTAACATAAATAAAATAAAAGAGGCTCCTTTGGTTCCTACGGAGTTCAGTCGCGAGCAAATAACCTCTGAAATAAGTGGACCTTCTGTTGAAGAAGGTAACAGTCTAATAAAGAAGAATTCGAATAAGGGTATTCGAGTTCATCTTAACTCTTTTACAAATAGTCAAGAAGATGTTGGTGCTTCTAAACATAGGAATTCATCTGAATCATTTATATACACTGGATGCGTTGAGAAAAAGTATGATGCTGATTGGTCTGCTAAGATTTTAAATGAACTTTCAGAAAATTATTTTAACAACAGATCAGAAGAAGATGGAATTTTTTGTGATGCAAGTTCAGTGACTGATGGTACGATATTTCAAGATGCTGATTGGGATATTGCCGAACTAGATATGTACAATGAATGCATTAAGGAAAAGTGTGATGACGATGATTTTGATAAGATTTCCAATAAAGTATCAGGGAATCAGTTTAGTAACACGATGGAAGAAGAGGGAACACTTTGCAATGCAAGTTTAGAGACTGGTGCTTTAATATTTGATGATGCAGATTGGAATATACCATATACAGTTGATCAGAATTTTGACATTGACAAAAAGATTGAAGGGGATCCATTGATGAATTTGGAAGAGAAGAAAAAGTTTTTCAGTAGCTGCATCTGTGAACCTGAAAACGATTCAGATACTTCAAGCGCTCACCAATCATCTAAACTGGAAAGTGCAATTGCTTGCAATCGGAGTAAAGAGGAGAATCCAAGTCATTTCTTTGACAGTAGTTCGTTACCTGAGAAATTATATGATTCAGCAAACTCGTCTTCTAGAAACTTTACTGTGGAACCAGATCAAGTTAACTGCAATCCTTCAGAATCAGGGGACTCTTTCTCTGTAACATCGCAGGGTTTCTCATTGTGTGGGTCCTTCACAGTTCTTGGACATGATTGCAATAATGAAGGTTCTGCTATATCTAGCTCTGAAATTGGTATACCACTCTTTCACCAGATATCAAAACGAGATTTAATTTCTACTTCCATTATTCTAGACTTCATGATTGGTTAAAAATCAGTTAAAATCTTTAATTGTGATGTTAATAAAGACAACATACATTCATACCTTTTTCTAAATGATTCTGGAAAAAAAGAAAGTATAAATGGAAAATTTAGTTTCTTGGACTGTTTTACCAATATCATTCTTATGCTGATTAAGTAAACTTTGACAGGATTTTCAGACGTTGATTTCGAAGACCTTAAAATGGACACAGTTGATTTGTCAGCTGAAAAACAGCCTGTAGAAAGTTGTGTCATTGTAGAAAGTGGAAAACCTCTGACTCTTCGCAGTTCAAAAATCAAGTCTTACAAGGTACAACTTTTCTCTCTTTCTCTAAAGAGAAAAAATAAGTATAGTGATTCACGAATAAGAAATTAATATAACATCCTTCATAAAGTCCCAAAAAAAAGGTAATGCAATCACTGAACATTCATGGTTCTTCACTTGTCGACTTTAAACAACGGATCGTTCAATCATGTAAACAAGCTTATATGATTATATCAGTTGCACAATTACCATCTGATTCATGTGACATTTCACAAATCTAAGTAGCCCATGGTTAATACTATGTACAGTATGTAGGTCATAAATAACTATCATCCTCTAATCGATCAACTTATTATTAATGGCTGAATGATAAATTTGTTAATTTGGATGATGCTTCGATGAAATTGTATAATTCATGTAACTGTGAGATTTTAAGTGTGTGATTAGTACAGTATTTGATTCTGTCATCTTCAATATTTATAATCTAACATTTACAAGCGTTGTTATTGTCTCTGGCAGAAAATGATAAAAGATACTTTCATGTTGAGAAAGAAGGTAATAAAGGAGTACAAGAAGCTGCCAATGTCGTATGCAGAGATTGAAAAAGAATTAAGCCAATTAACAGAAGAGACTTTACCAAAAACACCAGCACAGAATATAGTCGAATCTGATTGGGAGCTTGTGTAGATAATTTTTTACCTTCAACTTACAATTTCTTCGTATTTCTGCAGATAAAAGTGAGATGAGTGTTAATAATTATGTTTAGGGTGCTTTTTTTTTGTATAAAACTACTCATTGGTTTTGAAAGTTCTCTCTGGAGTTTGTATTTCGAACGGGTCGATCGGGTCCTTGGTAAACATGTATCTTTTGAGCTTTTTGTATCTGATTATAGTTTTAAGTCAAGATGTTGAGTTTCCATTCACCTTGGTTGAAGCAGTTAATCATCCTAGTTTCTCAACAATATTATGGTTGGGTTCTACCATGATGCTGATAGAAGTTGCTGGAAAAATACAGTTTAATACATATGTACTGATATACAGTTTGGTTAATGATGGAATAAAAATCATACACAATTACTGAATATTCAATAAATCTGAAAGAAATAAGTGTCTTTTTAATAGTTTTAAAATGAAGAGGCATATTGGCAATCGTTTTTATCCTTGAAACTAAGTTGTCTATCGTAACCTTTGGTTAATTTGGTTTGCCGAAAAAAACTTTTTACAGTGTTTGGATAAACTTATCTTATATAATCATTAAAATTAAAAATATTCTCCCTATAATGCATTTTAATACTATAATTTTGTAAATCAATTAAGACTAAACATTTAAAATGTATGATTACTTTACCCCTTTCATATTTTGTATACTCTTAACTCTCCTTTCCGAATCTCTAACTCTAGACACCAAATTATACATATCGGTTTACTATTATAGGTATACATCAAGAAATAATAAACACAATATACGACTATTATTGAGTTACAAACAATTAATCTTAAATTATATATATGAAACATCTTTATGATGTCATCATTCTTATTATGTTTCAATTTGTCAATTAAGCCCTTTAATTTTATTAAATTTTAAAATAAAATCTCTTACTTATTAAAAAAGATTTATTTTAATCAACTACTCACTTACATATAATCAAATCGATTTGTAATGTTTCTATTTTCAATTCACCGAGTAGAAATAAATTTACTTGAAAAGGTTAATATAGACTTAAAATAATTAAATTTATTTCATTAACTTGGCTTCAAAAACTTTTAATTTTTTAATATCTACTTATATAAATCCATTTACATAAAGTAATATTATCATGAATCCAACTAAATGTTTAATAAACATAATAAATTACACACTTTACTATTAGAAACAAGATATAAATATGAAATTTCATATTAAAAATCAACGGCCCGACCATGTGTATATACGGGTTTAAAGTCTAGTATATTATATACTGCTGTATAGTGCGCGTATTAAGATAACTTTCAAAGATTTCATCAACTTGTCAAGCTAAGCTTATTGATTTCAACGAATCATAAATCAAAATTTATAAGTTTATAGGGCTTTAAAAATAATTTTCACAAAGTTCAAACTTCAATAAGCTTGTGAGATTTTGGGGTTTTTTTCTCGAAAAAAAAACTACTAACTTACTTTTTTATACTTGTGAGTATCGATAAATTTGTTTTTATAAAAATGAACCACTAATTAAAAAACAAACAAAAAAGTATCACCACCCCCAGAAAAAAAAAAATTATATGTCGTACGAGATTTTGCTCTGCATTATCCCAAAAAATATTCCGTGATAATCTCTCCTATATATAAAAGAAGGTTTAGATACTGAGGTGTCAACTTTTTACTGTATGTGTCTGACATGGCAGCCTTACAATACCATTTTTAAAGCGGACCCTCATATAGCAGTTACCAAAAAAACCGCATCCTTTGTATCAAAAAACCCCGCACACAAAGGAGATGATTAAAATTTACTGGTATTTCTGGAAAAATATACATGTACCATTAAAATTTTTTTCAATTTGCCTGTAGGTTGATCGAGTTCCTGTGACGTTGATTGGGAGTATGCCTTTGGGGAATCCGTACGCTTCGATCACTTGGTCGACGGTGAGTCTGCCGTTGTCGGTGGCGGCGGTGGTGGCGATGAGGAAGATTGAGTTCGTCAAGATGATGGTGATTGATGATATTGTCAAGTTTTGGTTTTCGTTTTAGGGTTTTTATGGGTTTTTAATTTGGGGGATTTGGTGTGCAGGTGGTGGTGTTGATGACGATAAATTGACCCCAAATCCAAAACAAACTCATGAAGTAAGTATCAACATTAATTTTCTCCTGAATTTTTATCATGGATCAAGTAAGTAGTCAATTTTTTAAACTAAACTTTTAGTGTATACACAATTTTTGATGCTAAAAAAATATATTATAAATGTAGATTTCTTCTTTAATCGTCATCGCAAATGTTACTGGTAACATTTCTATCAATGAAATTCGGATGATTTAGTGTTGGGTATTCCGCTCCCTGTATCTCTAACAATTGTGCTCAAGTTGGTATCTCTTCCATTATCTTATGTAATAAATCATCTCCTTTGTATTGGATATCAGTTATAAAGTTAGGATTACGGATGGACCTGAAAGTCGGGCAGGAGGGAGTCAAAGTGGCGGGTCAAGGAGGAAAAAGTTCTAGCCAACAAAATGATGGTAAGAATAAAGATTCTTGCTTCTAAAATAAAATATTGTGAATGGAACAAGGCTTATGGTCTGGATGTTTTGTTTTTGTTGCTGCTTATTGTGTGTGCTGTTCGTTGTGGCCTTTGGGCTATTGCTTGGATTAGGTCTGTTTTCCTTGGTAAATCAAGTATATTGCTTCCCACAAAAGGTGTAAATCTCTAAAAGTAAATTTTTGTATTTGCTGATTCAGTTTGGTTACTTTAAAGGCTATGGTTCTTTACTTTGTTTCTTATATGGTGCTTGAGGTTTGTGAAACTTGCAGGTTTCAAGATGATGAAAAAAGTTATGGGTGCCTCAACACTTTACATAATATGCTAAAGTTCTAGGTACTCATTCTTTTTACCATAATCTGATTGATAGATTTATTTGCTATTATATAGTGTTGATGATTAAACTTATACAAGTATTACCTTTCAATCTAAAAATATAATGTTGCTGAATGAACTGGCATTTTGTGTTTTTTAAGACATAAATATAATGTTAAATGTAGTTACTTAAGATTACCATACCCATTTACTAATAATTTGATTTATCATTTTTAAATTTAAAACAGATCTATTGATCCAACAATCACTTGAGAACACAAAAGAAGGTTTAGATACTGAGGTGTCAACTTTTTACTGTATGTGTCTGACATGGCAGCCTTACAATACCATTTTTAAAGCGGACCCTCATATAGCAGTTACCAAAAAAACCGCATCCTTTGTATCAAAAAACCCCGCACACAAAGGAGATGATTAAAATTTACTGGTATTTCTGGAAAAATATACATGTACCATTAAAATTTTTTTCAATTTGCCTGTAGGTTGATCGAGTTCCTGTGACGTTGATTGGGAGTATGCCTTTGGGGAATCCGTACGCTTCGATCACTTGGTCGACGGTGAGTCTGCCGTTGTCGGTGGCGGCGGTGGTGGCGATGAGGAAGATTGAGTTCGTCAAGATGATGGTGATTGATGATATTGTCAAGTTTTGGTTTTCGTTTTAGGGTTTTTATGGGTTTTTAATTTGGGGGATTTGGTGTGCAGGTGGTGGTGTTGATGACGATAAATTGACCCCAAATCCAAAACAAACTCATGAAGTAAGTATCAACATTAATTTTCTCCTGAATTTTTATCATGGATCAAGTAAGTAGTCAATTTTTTAAACTAAACTTTTAGTGTATACACAATTTTTGATGCTAAAAAAATATATTATAAATGTAGATTTCTTCTTTAATCGTCATCGCAAATGTTACTGGTAACATTTCTATCAATGAAATTCGGATGATTTAGTGTTGGGTATTCCGCTCCCTGTATCTCTAACAATTGTGCTCAAGTTGGTATCTCTTCCATTATCTTATGTAATAAATCATCTCCTTTGTATTGGATATCAGTTATAAAGTTAGGATTACGGATGGACCTGAAAGTCGGGCAGGAGGGAGTCAAAGTGGCGGGTCAAGGAGGAAAAAGTTCTAGCCAACAAAATGATGGTAAGAATAAAGATTCTTGCTTCTAAAATAAAATATTGTGAATGGAACAAGGCTTATGGTCTGGATGTTTTGTTTTTGTTGCTGCTTATTGTGTGTGCTGTTCGTTGTGGCCTTTGGGCTATTGCTTGGATTAGGTCTGTTTTCCTTGGTAAATCAAGTATATTGCTTCCCACAAAAGGTGTAAATCTCTAAAAGTAAATTTTTGTATTTGCTGATTCAGTTTGGTTACTTTAAAGGCTATGGTTCTTTACTTTGTTTCTTATATGGTGCTTGAGGTTTGTGAAACTTGCAGGTTTCAAGATGATGAAAAAAGTTATGGGTGCCTCAACACTTTACATAATATGCTAAAGTTCTAGGTACTCATTCTTTTTACCATAATCTGATTGATAGATTTATTTGCTATTATATAGTGTTGATGATTAAACTTATACAAGTATTACCTTTCAATCTAAAAATATAATGTTGCTGAATGAACTGGCATTTTGTGTTTTTTAAGACATAAATATAATGTTAAATGTAGTTACTTAAGATTACCATACCCATTTACTAATAATTTGATTTATCATTTTTAAATTTAAAACAGATCTATTGATCCAACAATCACTTGAGAACACAAAAGAAGGTTTAGATACTGAGGTGTCAACTTTTTACTGTATGTGTCTGACATGGCAGCCTTACAATACCATTTTTAAAGCGGACCCTCATATAGCAGTTACCAAAAAAAACCGCATCCTTTGTATCAAAAAACCCCGCACACAAAGGAGATGATTAAAATTTACTGGTATTTCTGGAAAAATATACATGTACCATTAAAATTTTTTTCAATTTGCCTGTAGGTTGATCGAGTTCCTGTGACGTTGATTGGGAGTATGCCTTTGGGGAATCCGTACGCTTCGATCACTTGGTCGACGGTGAGTCTGCCGTTGTCGGTGGCGGCGGTGGTGGCGATGAGGAAGATTGAGTTCGTCAAGATGATGGTGATTGATGATATTGTCAAGTTTTGGTTTTCGTTTTAGGGTTTTTATGGGTTTTTAATTTGGGGGATTTGGTGTGCAGGTGGTGGTGTTGATGACGATAAATTGACCCCAAATCCAAAACAAACTCATGAAGTAAGTATCAACATTAATTTTCTCCTGAATTTTTATCATGGATCAAGTAAGTAGTCAATTTTTTAAACTAAACTTTTAGTGTATACACAATTTTTGATGCTAAAAAAATATATTATAAATGTAGATTTCTTCTTTAATCGTCATCGCAAATGTTACTGGTAACATTTCTATCAATGAAATTCGGATGATTTAGTGTTGGGTATTCCGCTCCCTGTATCTCTAACAATTGTGCTCAAGTTGGTATCTCTTCCATTATCTTATGTAATAAATCATCTCCTTTGTATTGGATATCAGTTATAAAGTTAGGATTACGGATGGACCTGAAAGTCGGGCAGGAGGGAGTCAAAGTGGCGGGTCAAGGAGGAAAAAGTTCTAGCCAACAAAATGATGGTAAGAATAAAGATTCTTGCTTCTAAAATAAAATATTGTGAATGGAACAAGGCTTATGGTCTGGATGTTTTGTTTTTGTTGCTGCTTATTGTGTGTGCTGTTCGTTGTGGCCTTTGGGCTATTGCTTGGATTAGGTCTGTTTTCCTTGGTAAATCAAGTATATTGCTTCCCACAAAAGGTGTAAATCTCTAAAAGTAAATTTTTGTATTTGCTGATTCAGTTTGGTTACTTTAAAGGCTATGGTTCTTTACTTTGTTTCTTATATGGTGCTTGAGGTTTGTGAAACTTGCAGGTTTCAAGATGATGAAAAAAGTTATGGGTGCCTCAACACTTTACATAATATGCTAAAATTCTAGGTACTCATTCTTTTTACCATAATCTGATTGATAGATTTATTTGCTATTATATAGTGTTGATGATTAAACTTATACAAGTATTACCTTTCAATCTAAAAATATAATGTTGCTGAATGAACCGGCATTTTGTGTTTTTTAAGACATAAATATAATGTTAAATGTAGTTACTTAAGATTACCATACCCATTTACTAATAATTTGATTTATCATTTTTAAATTTAAAACAGATCTATTGATCCAACAATCACTTGAGAACACAAACAGATTTGAGGCATCTTTTTATATTTGTTTTTCCTGACCATTAATATTAGTGTTCATTCGTATTTTAGTTGCTGCAAATTTGGGTGATTAAGGGGTGTACTTGGTAGGATGGTATTTTTATATTGTTTGGGATTTTTACGGATACTTATTCTTAATACTTGGTTCTATGTCTTCAAAAATTGGTCTGCTGCTATTACCTTTTCTTCTTTTGTCGCAACAGTTGTGTAGCACATGGGCACCTACACCTGACCTGAGAATGAGTTTGATGAATGTTGGTTTACCTGTATGACTAATTTTTTTCAGGTTGCTACTTCCAACACACAAAAAATCAAGTTCAGATTCTATTTGGCAACATGCCTTGCAATCATTACAGCTGCAGGCATGATAGTGACATACATGGAGGTCCAAGTTCTCCTCGAGAACCTGGAGCTAGGACTTCACCATCTGCCACTTCTCAATTGGCATGGGTTGTTGAGCTCAGGTTAAATAAATCACTCGAATTCTTAGTTCTATGTTTGACAGGTTTCTTACTTTTAAAGTCTTTGATACACCACCACCACCCTTCTATAAACTATAGCAACTTTAGTCTTTTTCCAGGGGTGGGAAAATGGGTGGGTCAAGTTGATTGGCTAACACGACTAATGAATGTGTTAAATGATATATGTATTTTCTTTATTGTGATTTCCCGATGTAGTAAACCGAAATAAACTATTGACCTCTTGTACAGATATGATTGTTTTCTGTTCATAATTTTTTGGGATTCTTTATACGGATATACAAGCATAATTACTTATTTTTCTCAAATTTGAATTCATTTGATATGTCTCAAAGTTAAATTGTGCAGCTTTAATTCTTATCACCTCTATGGTACTGTGTTTTATTTATTTAATTTTGGCAGATCAAGCTCAAGGGACAAACGGTCAAGTTCATGTGTGGTCACAATAGAGCACACTAATATGAGCTCGGGTCACTAAATCAGTTTCAGGTCATCCTGCTTTTCTTTCTTTGTTTTGTCTATGAGAACATCTACAATGTATTATTATACAAATTCAAAGTACTATCTATCTTTACATGTATATTGCCAAATTAACTGGGCAACGACCGGGTAAAATACTAGAACTTTGTGAATTTTAATCCTGTACTCATGGCTATTACATGATGTGCTTTACAGAGTGATAAATATATCTTTTTGTATATATCATTGTGCATAAGCAATATTAATACTAGAACTATTAAAGTGATATATGACTATTACATGATGTTGTGACTCTTTTTTCGATATTGAAAAGGTGTCTATTATTTTCCAGTGTTTCCATTTCTACAATAACAGTTCTAAACTTTTCTTTTGTTTATAAATAGATGCATGTGACATCGCGACCCATAAGAAAAATGTGGTTTGCTCACTGTTGAGAATCTGATAAGGAAGCCATTGCTAGCCACATAAGGTCAAATTTATTATGATCTCTATCTTATTTGATTGCCAGTTTTGTATGGTGTAGTGCGTTATTTGTAATTTTATGTGTTTGCTACTCAACCTGAAACGAACCAGTTTTGCCCTGTTATAGAGGTGGCTATATGGGCAGATTGGCTAACGGGACACATGGATAATTATAGTAAGGGTTGCTGACCTAACATTATATCTGATTTTTTTTTTTATCTTTTCGAAACCTATGCATGAAATAAGACAATAAAAACCATATTCTTATGCAATTTACTCTAATTTGTTAAGTCAAAGCCTACGTTTATCAAAAGTTCAGTAACTTTTGTACACAAAATGAGGTTGCTGTCATGTTATTTTGTAATGACAGTTTAGTATATTTATTTTTTTACGCACCATTAATATATGTGTTTTTGATACTCAGAGTAGTTTGTCAACGTGTTTATTGATGTTAACCACTTTATGCACGCTGGGAACTGCTTCAGATATGTATATGAAGTTCATATAGACCAGATCACTCAGCTGAATTTTATCATATAGATCAACCTTAATTGACAACATCACTCAACTCAAATTGATCAGTTCAAACAGGTAGCTTGGATTGGATGTTTATTGATGTTACCCGGCATTTTTAGTGCATATCAAAACAGGCTAACTTGCCTCTGTGTCTGGAGTTCAACGACAGGTATGGTGTCTACGGCGTCACATATGGCCATATAACTTTAGGCTGGTTAAAGGGTGGGTCGGTGGTTCAGTAACAGGCCTTGGGTTGGGTTGAAATATGTCTCTTCTAAGTACTTTGATAACCAACAGTTTCAATTCTATTCACACATTTCTATACTAACGACTATGCCGATCAGATTGAACCAACGAAGAATTCGTGCCTATAAGTAAGTTACACTTGTACCTACAACCCTTTTATTCAATGCTTATGTTCTACAGTCTCTCCTTTATATGTAACTTGATACGAACCTAACAAACTACGTTGTTATACTTATGTACTAAATAAATAGTTCCTTTTCTTGTGATTCACTTTTGATAACCTATTTTTTTATTGTCCCATTTTACCATTTCTATTTGCAGTTTCACTGGTCGTCTTCAACCCATAGTTGAAATATGCTTACACTATGGTGGCACATTTGTCAGAAATGATACAGGTTATGAGTATGGTGGCACATTTCGTTGCAAGTTATGTTATGTTATGTTACTGTTACTAATACAATGTTTTATATTGTGATATTGTGCATATCGCTATGTGCTTTCTTGGTATTCTCCTTCTCTTTTCCTGCGATTTGTTTTGTACATTAATGTTATAAATTTAATCAGGTTTGGAGGGAGAAGAACATTATCACAGGCAAATTGGTCCTGGGATGTTCCAACAGATGACAGAACAGGTATATTGTCAATTGCGATATGCCTTCTTTTGAATACCTATTTATGCTTTAATCAGATTTATCATCTTGCGGGTAATTTGAGTAGAAGCAGTCAAGATTGAAAAGGACTTCTGGTGCTATGTTCTAGCAGAAAATATCCAACACAAGGCCTACTTACAATCACAATGCAGATGAGTCTGCAAGCAATGGCTGCCCGCGATCAACTGGTGGATTTGTTCGGGTAAATATCCCAAGTTCTACGACAGTCTGAACTACAGTTTTGGGGAGATTTTCTCATAAGGAAACCGAGGGCTTACTTATGGCTTGCACCAAATCCCAAGGTTAGTTTTTTATAGTGTTATATAGATGAGCTCATACGAAAATGGACTTGTGGATACAGATCCCAACGTTAATGGGTCTCAGGCTTCATCCAAATGTAAGTTAATGCAAACACAATATAAGTTGCAACATATCTGGGTATGGAAGTTTAATAATTGGTTAAAATGGGTAGTTCTTGGCATATTAGGTTGGGTTGGACTGTAACACTTTATATATAAGTTTTTTAGTCTATGAATAAGTTGAGTAGTTAATCCAATTATAAGACAATTAATGTGTTATTCACTTATTTTATGATGGACAGTAGTTTTGTTGCTCATTTAAAACCATGTCAGAGTTAGGCATTATGAATGGTCTGGAGATGTACATGTTAGCTTATCTTAAATAAGCCCACCTGAATCTCCTTACTATTCAAATTTAAACTATATGCCTATAGATATTTTAACCATAACATTTGTTAGCTTTTCCATTTGGTTGGATTTATGTGATTTCTTATTTAACGTTCGTTATATTTGATCAGGAGCATCTTGTGTGACTATTGTACATGGCTATTGTTCTTGGTATCAGAATCGATCCCTCTAATATCTTCTACATCCCTCTAATATCTTCTACCCAAGTGTCTTCGTCAGTTTAAAGTCTACAACTTAAGGTGTAGAAGGGTTTATTATTTAGTATTAGAATATTAGGGTGTAGTAGGGATAAAGGTATCGACTAAAGTTTTGACAATGATGCACTATATTTAGTATTTAGTAGTGTTTAGTGTGTAGGGGTTAGATGGGTTTATTTTTGTTTTTATGGTTGTACAAATTCATAATGTAAGTTTACATAACAATGTCAATTTTTTTCCTTCAAATTAAATTATTTATTTATAAGTGAACAACAATCATGAAGAGTAACTATCGATTGTAGTTGGATTTGATTCTTTTTTGATACATTACACTAATAAATTCTTTAATGCGTTAATAAGATCAAGTGAGAAGACACTTTTGACGACCTTGTATTGGTCCCCTCATCATCTAAAGTGTATTATTTTTTCTTTATATCCCACCCTATACTTTACAACCCATGGTATTTCTTACTTATAAGTATTATCATTTTTATTTACTCTGTACTTTATATCACTTATTAATGTATTAGGTGTTTTCACTAGAATGGCTACCCAAACACATATTATAATTTTTCGTTATTTAAGAAAAAATGATTTAGTTTTTATATCTATTCCGAGTTAATATATGCCGACTTTTACTACACACGGATATTTACTTGGCATGTTGTCATATTTATTTGGGTTGCAAACTTTAATGTCTTATTGTTTTCTTTATTCACTTATTATGCTTCACACAATTGAAAAGACCACGATTTAGAAAAAAAAAACATTTTCTCTTAGCATAATTGGTAAAAGTTCAGTTATCTATGCATCATCAAAAATATTTCTTCTACGCATAATCGGTAAAAATTTAACTATCTATGCATCGCATAGGTATTTACCTAGTACTTGTAATATAATAATGATGATTTAAAAATATTCTCGTTGTCTAAAATTTGGAAGCCGACTGACTTATTTATCAGCAAATGAATATTATCACCGGAAGGTTTAGCATGAGTTACCTCCGGCTACCGCATTCACCGCCGGAGACATCACTTTTCCGTCCTTCCGTCTTCTTACGCCGCCGCCGGAGACGCTTGTTTACCACTTTCCAGTGCTCTGCTTCCAACAAAAAGGAGAAAGTAATTGTTATATCCGGTCCAACCGGTGCCGGAAAAAGCAGGCTCGCATTAGAGCTATCTAAAAAACTTAACGGTGAAATCATTAGCGCAGATTCTGTTCAGGTATTTACATAACCTCTTTCTATTATATTTAAAAATTAGGTTTCAAGTGATATACACATAACTCATCATTTACAATTTATTGAACTTTATGTAAATCAAACTCAATACGAAATGTCGTTTGAAATTGTATAGAACAAACAGTGACTTAAAGTTAATAACCTTGTAGAAAATCCTAACAATAATAAAATTCTACAATAACATCATCTGCAAATTCAAAATTATGTATATATCTGTATTTATTTATAAATTTACATATTACTTAGGGCTCGAAAAGCTTCATTCTAGCTCGTTAAAGTTAAATATTGCAAGCTCAGTTTTTAAGCTCCAACTCGATAAAAGTTTGAAGCCAATAAGATTGAGTTTGAGTTGATCAATAAAAGCTCGAATCATTGCAGCTCTATATGAGGCAGTGGCGGTACCAGAAAAAAATTAACGAGGGGGCGAATTCAAAATAATAAAAATATCTTATAAAATTAACCTTAAATTTTAAAATTACGTGTGGGCATAATTTTTTTTTTACAAAATTAACCTATAAAATTTAAAAAAAATATTTTTTCCCGAAAATCGGGTGGGGGCGGCCGCCCCCACTGCCCCCACCCTAGTACCGCCCCTGATATGAGGATATCAGGACCTACTTTCATTTAATTTTGTGATGTTAGTGACATTCTGGACGGTTGTGTTTCGGTTAGTAGATTAGGTTAACTTGTTTTTGTTCGACACAGGTTTATCACGGTCTTGATGTTGGATCTGCAAAACCTTCGATCACTGAAAGAAAGGTAACATTAAGTTGTAATACATTTACTATCCTTATAATCGTAGCTTATAAACCACTGGTGTGATGTGAACTCGTAGTGTTTTATCAATGTATGGCCTACATTTTTCAGGAAGTGCCCCATCATTTGATTGATATATTGCACCCTGCTGAAGGTACTTGTATATTCTTCAAATATGATGTCGATGGTTGTTTTTAGCACACAAGCTAACTTGAAGCTCTTGTGAACCAGATTATTCTGCTGGGAACTTCTATGATGATGGAAGGCAAGCTACAAAAGATATTCTTAATAGAGGTCATGTTCCTATAGTTACTGGAGGGACTGGATTATACTTAAGATGGTATATATCAATTACTATTTGAACTTCTAACTATGTTAATACTGAATTTAATGGTCTGTGATAAGTGTTCTTTTGATCATGTTTAAGGTTCATATATGGGAAACCAGATGTTCCAAAGGCCACTCCAGAGATTAGTTTACAAGTGCAAACTGAACTTGCTAATTTTGAGAGAAGATATGACTGGGATGCTGCAGTGCAGTTGGTCACCAAAGCAGGTGATCCGAGTGCTCAATCTTTACCTTCCAATGATTGGTATC
The DNA here is from genome assembly GCA_949592205.1 of Helichrysum umbraculigerum. Lineage (NCBI taxonomy): Eukaryota > Viridiplantae > Streptophyta > Magnoliopsida > Asterales > Asteraceae > Helichrysum > Helichrysum umbraculigerum. Next base: position 146,137,133 of record CATIUR010000003.1, on the reverse strand, counting down.
GTTTACGACGCAAACTTGAAATCATCAAGGTCAATACTTTATCAATGCACATGATGCAAATATGACAAGTGTTCTTTCATGTTTCATCATTCATATTGATGTTATTTTGTATCAATGCACATGTAGATAGATAAAAGGTGCACCATAGGATATTCGTATCTGGTAGAGGTGCCCAAATGGTGGGTTAGGTAACTGTTCAGGTTAAAACACGTATCCGGTCATAACAGGTTGGGTGGGTTGACCAGAAACACATTCTTTCCGAATTTTGTAAGTAGCTAGTTTGTCAAGTATGATTACAAAAGGAATATTATTACATTTATTAATCTAGTTTGTTGATTAAAATGATTTAGAAGTCTTATGCACCTACACTTTGGGGGTGACTTTTGACCTGCCAGACCCTTTCACCCGTCGTCTCTTAAGCCAAATCTCTTTGATTATACCAGTTAGAGATGAAAGATAAACCCAAATTGGTCCATTCATAATTGTTGACATTGCCACTCTATCCTCATGATATGTGTCTCTGGCATGATGTACATGATAGAGGTTATATGTCAAATTCTTCATGTTTTATGTAGCTTTGACAATTTAAATATGTGAGTAAGCAAGACATATCTAGCACTTAATAAAGTGGGTTCCTTTCCGGGATGTAAAATACTATGTGGTAAGTTTTCGAACATCATATTGACATCCTATTATTGATAATGCAGTCTACAGGGTTACCTCCATCCGCTTTTCCAGTACCATATGATTCTTATAAAGGAAAAGTTGATTTACATTCTACAAACCTTGGCATCGACATCTCCACTGATGGAATTCTGGATCTAAAGCCCAAGGATTTGGATTATGAATTTATATGCTTCTTTCTTTCAACGTCAAGAACAGATCTTTACAGATCTATTGATTTCCGGTGTGAAGATATGATTTCAGGTGAGCATTGGGAATAGCATTAACTACTTGGCGCAAAGTTCTCCATGGCAATAATCTCAAGCTTTCGTTAGATGTGTAGCTTTTGACTATCTTTACTTTTCATGCTTATATATTTTGTCTTATGTTATATAAATAGGAGAGAAGGGCATTTTGTCCGAGGCAAGATGGCTTCTTGATATGGGTCTTCTACCAAATTCAAATTCTGCTACACGAGCAATAGGTTACAGACAGGTATTCCTTTCCCAACTTATGTATATGTTTTTCTTGTATTACAGCTATGCTTGTTTATTAGTTCATTCTGTTCTTGTTTCTTCATTATTTTTGGCATGCTCATGTTTGAAAGATATCCGTGTTTATCACTTCATTTTGCTCTAAATTTCTAATCATATTCGGAGTTTCTTTAATACTACGATTTCATGGATTTGATTATAGTTGCCCCTCTAATGTTAATGCATGTAATTTAAAATAGTTACTAATGAATCAATAACCAAGCAACAACTGAGGATAAAGATTTAATGCCAAACTGCAGGCTATGGAATACCTTCTAAATTGTGAACAAGAAGGGGGCAGAAGTTCAACACGTGATTTCTTTTCTTTTCTATCTGAATTTCAGAAAGCATCAAGGTACTTATTTCATTATATTATTTACCTTCCGATACTACAGCACATCATCGTGTTATATTAATTTCACTTGTACCCATCAAAGTTTTGTCTGATTACAGTTTAATCTTGCAGGAATTTTGCAAAACGACAATTGACATGGTTCCGCAATGAGCCAATTTATCACTGGATTGATGCCTCAAGACCCCTTGTATGCCTCTCGTCTTCTGAACTTCAGCTCTTGATCTTCCACTTCTCCAATCTTATAGTCTCTAAGTTTACCTACTTGCAGGAAGAGGTACTCAATTTCATATATGACGCATATCATGATCAAACGGGGAAACTGGCAGTCCCTCGATCACTTGCAATGGATAAAGATATGTCAGATCGACGTGAAATTGCACAACTAAAAACCTATCGAACTAAACGAGGGTATGTGCTTGATAGTTTAGCCATTGTTCTACCAGATGAGGCATTTCAAATCACTTTTCTTTTGAATGGGTTGATCTGGGTTGTGCTTTATATTAAATGGGTCAAATCAAAAGATTATCTAAAAGTGGACCGGTATTGTTAAGGCATATGACTTTCTGAATCACTGTATTCCAACATTTGGAGTATGCTTGTAAAATATTGTGTTTGGAATCATAATCAACCCAAAACTATGTATACAAAAATTACAAAATGGACAAAATAGTGTTAACGAGTCAACCCAACCTGATCGAGCACGTTTAACCCATACTAAAAAAGTCCTGTTTTGAACCGTTATCCTACCCACCCATCTTGCCACCTCTCATTTGACCTATTATTTCTTGAATTAAACTGACCTTTAAGCATATACAGGGTTTTCATCAACCAAGAGGATTGTTCAGATGTTCTCAACTGGATAAGTGATAATCAGCGGCAAAATACTGAATTGATTGCTAATTAGCTTGTAGCATCAGCAACGCTAGTTCTTCTATCCGGTTAGGCTCACACTTAAAAGATGCATCCAGAATCCTTTCCCCGTTGGCCTTCTAAATGCCTTGATATCTCTCTGCTTTTAAACGCCTGGTGCATCTGATTATGCAGTTAGTCCTGAGGTCAAGTTTGTGAATAACAAACAGTCTTGTCATACAACAGGAAAAGTAAGTTATGCACCTTAGATTGCTGCACAATTGTAATCGATGTATAACAAGAAATATATTTTCATTAGTTTTTAGTTCATGAAAAGAGTAGGTGAGCTGTTGTGTTTCATTCTGTATGCAGGCTAAGGGGTTGTTTACTTTTTTTCCTATTAAGTGTTGTTTACATGTGATGTCTGTCTGGATAAATATGTCTGTTTATAACAAGTGCTATTTATGTAAATGTAATTTTTGTTTTGACCAAAATGATGAACTTAAATGATATAAAGTTTGAATAAAAAATGACGTGTTCAAATTCTATTGGAGAAAAAATGTTAGAAAAAAATGTATATTTATCATTAAGTGCCTCTTTTTGGTAAGGACTTCATTTTTCCTCCTATTTCAGAAACAGACATTCCTTTCAGATTAAGTGAAAAAGAAACAACAATTTATCTGTCTGGATTAAGAAGTGTCTGGAAACAGACCATTAAGTGGAAAATAAACAGGCCCTAAGTTTATTACTCCGTAAGATACAATTTAGCTGATTATCGCCTTATCCGATTCTTGTTGTTGAATACTCGATTTATATGTACTTGGCCTGTAGGCCTACGAGGCTCTTAGCATAGAAGTTTTTGACCATGTCATTAAAATCCATAAGTTTTTCTATGACTATACAGAAATGAAAGCATTACAAATTTGACAATGTATAATTCTTATTTTTAAGTTCTACCCTTTTTATTAGAAAACTCGTGCACATTATTTATTATGACTAGGACTAGGATAAATCTACTAATACGTAATATATCTTTTAACTTTTTGAGTAAAATGAAAAAAAGATGATATTTTATAGTATCAAACATACAAACAGATTGTTGTAAATTATAGGGACTTGATCAATACAACTAATTAATTGTTGTATACAACAAACTGTATAACATTAGTACATGTATATAATAGCATAGATGTTGTACATGAATCATTTTATGTGTTGTATTTATCACCTCCCTAAATTATAAGCGTAAAAGATAAAAGAGATGAGATCAAAGACGACACTTGCATTTAAGAGGTAAAAGGAGAATCCAATTTACTCGTTGATCACAACAACTAACAATCAAGATTTCTACTTATCAGTTGATCATCATAATCATATCTAAAATAATAATAACTCAAATTATTTTTAGAATTGAACATTATTAAAGATATATATAAATATGTAATAAATATATAAATTAATACGTAGTAAATAATTATAATAATAATAAATTAATTAATTAATATATAATAATAGAATAGAATACTCCTAAATAACTTGATCGTCTACACATTTTTCTTCCTCTCTTTCTCTAGAAACTTTGATCCAGGAGGTGACAACGACGAAGTCTTCTGCAATGTTACGATCCATCTTTAAGAATTCATCATCTTCTTCTTCAATACTCCGCCGGAGTTACTCATCGGAATCTGCTCCGGCGCGTAAGGTCGTCGTATTAGGAGCTGCCGGCGGTATCGGACAACCGCTTTCACTCCTCATGAAGTTAAACCCTCTCGTATCTTCACTATCACTCTACGATATCGCCGGTACTCCCGGTGTTGCAGCTGACGTCAGCCACGTCAACACCAGATCTGAGGTCCTTCATTACTAAACCCTTACAATTATGTGTTTATAACAATCAGTTGTATTCATTTCGTTTGCAGCTCAATTCTAGGGTTCCGAATTTGTTGAATTTTTTTGTTCCGAGTATATTTGTTTATATTCTTTTGTAAATGTTTGAAAATTTCAAAGTTATGTGAGAATTAAATTTATGAGCTGCATGATTGTAAATGTAAATATGTTTTTGTTATGTGTATAGGTGGTTGGTTACATGGGTGAGGAGAATTTGGGAAAGGCATTAGAAGGAGCTGATCTTGTTATTATTCCAGCTGGTGTGCCACGAAAGCCGGGAATGACCCGTGATGATCTTTTTAACATCAATGCTGGTATTGTTAAGGGTCTTTGCACTGCGATCGCTAAATACTGTCCTCATGTGAGTATGCAGCACTACATCTAGAAACATATAGTAATGTTGTCAGGTGCTACTTTTGATGGTTATCTACTTAACGTGTGTGTGCTCGCATTTGTGACTGGCAGGCACTTGTGAATATGATCAGCAACCCTGTGAACTCCACCGTGCCCATTGCTTCTGAGGTGTTTAAGAAAGCAGGTACCTATGATGAGAGGAGGTTGTTTGGTGTGACCACACTTGATGTTGTTAGGGCAAAGACATTTTATGCTGGCAAAGCTAAGGTTCCAATTGCTGGTATGATTTTTCACTTTTTGATCATTTTTCAAGTTAAAGTTATGTAGGGCTTTGCTCTTGTAATGTAATTTGTATTCCTATGTTATACGGAGTAGATGTCAATGTACCCGTTGTTGGTGGTCATGCTGGTATTACCATTCTGCCCTTGTTTTCTCAGGTATGACTCGCTTTCTGTTTAATGTTAGTTGCTTAGTAGTTTATGGTATTGATGGATGCTTTTGAATGAAGGCCACACCGAAAGCAAATAATTTATCAGATGAAGAGATTACTGCTCTCACGAAGCGAACACAAGATGGCGGTACAGAGGTTGTGGAGGCGAAGGCTGGAAAGGGTTCTGCTACACTCTCTATGGCGTAAGTTCGAACTGATATTTTATGTACTATGTATTTAATCTGGTTATTTTAGTTGACACACTTGCTAGGTAAGTTTGAACTGATATTTATGATTGTTATTCTAACTCTGTGCATGCAATAAAACAGTCAATATGATTGGTGCAGTTATTGTAGATTTTGGTTGTTGTGAATTTTATTTAATTCAATAAGAGCCCAAAGTTGTTACCTTCTTGTATCCTCCCAAATTCATGTCTGCAGTTAGGTTTATGGTCAAAGCTGCACTCATGAAGCACATGAAGCGGGGACTTCACATTGTATATCACCCTTGATCCTAGATTACATGCATTTCATTCTATCCTTGTTAGTTTCATATTAAATCTTGTGTATGCGGAAACCAACATAAGGATTTGTGTAAGATCCACTACTTGGACCTATAGTGGTGGGATTCCTTATTTTAGATGCATATATAAGGATGGTTTATTTTTGTTGATGCAAAAGAAAGGGTTCTACTTTTGGGAGGTTTGTGCCTCCATTCACAAGTAGTGATTCCAGCAAGACCTTCTAGTTGGATCCATGAGGGCTCATAAATCATAATGGTGGAAAACTTGTGTCTATGCGACTTAGGTTGTTGCAATGTGTTCTGTATAAGAAACAGGTCATCTATACTCATCGTCTTAAACCTAGTTTCATGTGTATCTTGAGTGTAGAATTTATATAGATTTAAAGTTTTAGGGCCCGTAGAGGCCTGTATTAGGAATCCTAACAAAAACTAACTCATGGCATGCTCATTTGCCTCCTGAATTTGTGATGTTATCTTGCTCATTCTTTATCAACTCTACTATTACAGTCTTGAAATATACTAAACCTGTCATGTTGATGATATTTACATCTTGTAGTGAATGTATTATCTGACATGTGCCTTTTATGCAGTTATGCTGGGGCCATATTTGCTGATGCTTGCCTGAAAGGACTTAACGGGGTCCCTGATGTTGTCGAATGTTCATTTGTGCAATCAAACGTTACTGAACTACCATTCTTTGCCTCTAAGGTACTGTAATTTTTTCCTAGTTTCCCCTACAGTACTTGTCTGGATTGGTTTGTGATTTGCAGCTATACAACTTTACACCTTTTTACTGAATATAATAATTCTGTCTTGATAAATGAGATTCTCGTGGAAAATGCTAAAACATATTTTAACTATATATTGCAAAGAGAAAACAAAAATTAAAGAGAGGTACCAGTGTTCCTCCATATGTCATCTTTTCACCTCTAATCCTTTAGATTAATTTTACGATTATCATGTCAACAATGTATTGCTGGCAAGACCGTATTAATTCAACTTAAGTGTCGACCTTGTCATACTTCTACTGAATTTTAAACTGGTCCTCTTTAATTGCACGCCACTTTTATTTATTACCATTTGTATTTAGAATGTTTTCATCAAGTCATCTGCTCATTATGAGACAAGAGACTTTTGCATCTTGGCTTGTATCACTCCTTAACTTATGCTGGTACTTACTGTTACTCTGTTAGTATTTTGATGCTTCAAAGTAGAGGTGGCGACTCACCGCTACTTATGAATGGGTGATTCAAGTTGTGTTTTCTTTCAAATAGTTGAATTAGTCAAATTAATTAATTTATTAGATTGAAGAGAAGGTGGGTGAAACACCCTAACAGGTTAAAAGTCGCCCGGAGTCAATGCTCCTAAACTGTTCTATTCAAAGATTTGGATTTACTGTTGTTCTAATCATATTTAACACGTTTATTTAGTTATAAAATGCTTTTAGGGATGAACAAAACAGTGTTTGTGGGTTTACCTGACCCGACATATTTGAAACACATGTATAATGGCCCCATTACCCAAAGCCGTCTGATCCATGTATTGTGCCACCTCTACCTTACAGCTTTTCTCTAATCAGTTGGTATAAGTAGTTTTTTTTTTTTTTTTTTCTTTTTTTCTTTTTTTTCTGTGCGATATTAGTGTGAATTACAAGTAATTGGCAACTCTTTTGTTCAGGTGAGACTTGGGAAAAACGGTGTGGAGGAAGTGCTCGGTCTCGGCTCTCTTTCAGACTATGAGAAACAAGGCTTGGAAGCCCTTTTGCCCGAACTAAAGTCATCTATTGAGAAGGGAATCAAGTTTGCCAACCAAAGCTAATAATATGTCAGTGGCACTGAGTAGCGAAATGCACATCACAGTTTTGCATCTTTTGAAGTCGGTTTTATATTGTTTTTCGTGGCGCATTAGTCTTATTAGTTACCTACCCCAATAAATGAAAAGGAAGCATATTTGCTTATGAAATGGACCTTTTATTTTGTACGTTGCACTGTTTTCATCAACTTTGACTCGATGAACCAGCTGACAAAAAGTATCATAATCTAAAGAAAAAAGAAGTATGTATTGCGTAAGGTTATATATATATATATATATATATATATTTTTATATATATTTATATGTACCCCGTATTAGAAAAAAACTATAACAATTACTAGCTATTTTTAATGATATTGTGGTAAAATAGAATAGATGCAAGTGGAAAGCTTATAAAATTCTTTAGATGTGTCAAATAGTAAAATTAAAATCATTAAATGTAACGCGCCAATTAAATTAACCGCCTGTATATAAAAATAGGTCAAAGTAAGGAAGCGAAGCGCGTGCGATATAAAAATAGGCCAGTAGTCCCACCATTACTCGCGCTTCATCAGTAAACAGAGAGAAGAGTTCGGATCTAAAATCATCACACCCCCAATTTTTCAAACCCTAATTTTTATTTCTTTCTTATTTTCCCCCAATTTTTAATTTTTATTATCTTTTTATTTTATTTTATTTTTTTTAAAAAAAAAATTTAATTTTTAATTTTCCCCTCTTTCGTAACGAATCACGATCGTCATACCGCCTGCAAAACCCTAATTCCGTCTGAATTTTGATCTGTGTTTTCTTCCGATTCGAACCGTTTTTCTCATCAGATCTGGTTTTCACGTGTCAATTTCTCAAACCCTACGGTTCGAATATTGATCTCGTGTTCGATTATTGGAGTTTGACGGGTCAATCGGTATCTAGGGTTTCAATTTTTCGAATCTTTGTGGTTGTTCGAAACCCTAGCTTCTCTAATGAATTCGATTTCTTCGTTTCTTTCGAAGAAATCGGACGTCTATTGGTTGTTCTTATAAAGTTAGGGCTTTTTTTTTTTTTTAATAATTAGGGTTTCGAATTGTGTAGGATATAGATATACATATATAACAAAACGTATATGTGTATGGCTTCAGGAGCATTAGATCCAGATAAGATAAATAAAGAGAAGAGTAAGTGGGGAGTTGATTCTAAAGTCTATACGCGGAGAAGACACAAGAAACATATTTCCACCGACACCGCTATCACCACCTCTTCTCCGGTAACTGCAGCAAATAAAGATCAAACCCTAATAGAAAATGATGCAAACTTGCGAACGTTGAGAGATGTATCAGATGATTCCTCAGGCCAAAATCTCTTGGTGGCTGTGGAAAACGGAAACGGTGAACCGAGACCGCTTGTTACGTTCGTTAATGATCGGGTCAGGATTCGTTTGGAGGCTTCGACTTCCAAGAATGAAATCAAGGAGCTTAAGAGGAAGCTAAAAGGGGAGTTGGGTCAAGTTAGAAGTGTGTATCAAAAGCTGGAAGATAAAGAAGCTGAAATTACACACTATTCTACTGGTTTAGGCGCCATTGCTAATCATGATGAAGTTACGCACTATTCAACGGATTTAGTCACTGTTAGCAACCATGATGAAATCACTCACTATTCAACAGCTATAGGGACTGCCGCCAACCATGATGAAAGTACTCACTATTCTACTGCCTTAGGTACAGCCAATGATGATGAAACTTATAGTCAACCGCAGTATCCAGGTGGTGTTATGGTAGACAGAAGATCACTTCTTAGAGTTAATTCAGAAATGGGCACAGATTACATGGACCGGAGAGCATTAGCGAGAGTTCATGCCGAAATGGATTCTGACTTGATTGATAGGAGAGCCTTGATGAGAGTCAATTCCGAAGTGAATCCGATTGCAAATCAAGAAATGACAAGGTTTAGACAGCTCAGCGTTTCGGTTGGTGAATACGTTGAGAAAGAGAAAAGGACACCAAAGGCTAATCAGTATTACAGGAATTCTGATTTTCTTCTTGGAAAGGATAGATTACCTCCCGAGAGTAACAAGAGGCTAAAATCGAATGGAGGTAGAAAATCGGATTATTCGGTTAGTCTTGAAAGGCACAAGAATCAGATTTTTAGGAGTTGTAGCAATTTGCTGATGAGGTTGATGAAGCACAAACATGGTTGGGTGTTTAATGAACCTGTTAACGCGAAACTACTCGGTCTTCACGATTACCATGACATCATCAAACATCCTATGGATCTGGGTACGGTTAAGAGTCGGTTAGCCCAGAACTTTTACAAGACACCTGGTGAATTCGCAGATGATGTCAGACTCACGTTTTACAATGCCATGACTTATAATCCCAAAGGACAAGATGTCCATCTTATGGCTGAAACACTATCAAATATATTTGAAGAAAGATGGGTGGTGATCGAGTCTGACTGGAAGTATGGAACGACTTACGATGCAGGCACGCCTACTCCAACTTCAAGAAAGGCTCATCAGTTTAGGACGCTCGATAGGTCTCAGTCGATGGCTTTACCATTCATGGGTCGGCCAAAACCTGCAAGTTATGCACCTGTTACTAGGACACCTGTACCAAAGAAACCAAAAGCCAAGGATTTAAATAAGAGGGACATGACTTATGAAGAGAAGCAAAAGCTCAGTGCAAACCTTCAGAGCTTACCTTCTGAAAAGCTTGACAATATTGTGCAAATCATTAAGAAGAGTAATACGACACTTTCTCAAAACGACGATGAGATTGAGGTTGACATTGACAGCGTTGATGTCGAAACTCTATGGGAACTTGATAGGTTTGTAACCAATTACAAGAAGAGCTTGAGCAAGCACAAAAGGAGAGCGGAACTTGCTCAACAGGCGAGAGCACTGGCCGTAAATTCTAATAATCAGACCATGCTACAGGTAATCAGAATTATATTACAACTTATTGCTAGTAATTATTAATTTTCTTTCAAGATACAAGACATGATAATTTGTGATATTATTGCAGAACCCTGCAGCATCTATCCCAGAGGCACCAAAAGAAAAGAGAGCAGGTAACTTTATCTGTTTTTTTTTTTGTTTTGCTTTTGTTTTTCTATTATTCTTGCTGTTCCTTGTGTTGGTATGTTTAATTTGTTGGAAGAATGTGATCTTGAGGTGCTAATATGTTGCAATTGCTCGTGTTTTGCGAAGCAGATGAAAAGAACGCTGCTGCTAGTCCACCTAACCAAAGAGAGATCAGAGGAGATAATGCCAGTCGGTCAAGCAGTTCAAGCAGTTCTAGCAGCGACTCTTCATCAAGCGGTAATTGATTATATTGTCTTATTTTATATCACATATATATAATTATATGTTTGTGTGTGTGCGCGCTTTCGTATCTGTCACATTAAAATTACTGCTTGTTATAGACTTGCTGTTGTTTTATTGATGTGGATTTTTTTTTTTTTTTTTTGCATATTTGTCTAACCATTCTTTTGTTGCCTTCCATGCAGATTCAGATAGTGACAGTTCCTCTGGATCAGATGTAGGGCAATCGCCTAGGGCTTGAAAGGAACGGCATATTAAGGTAGTTACAAGACTTCCAATATGTAGTTTCTTAAGCACACAATATATATATAATCGTGTGTGTATACTAGAGAAGTCATCTAAATCTATTCAAAATGGGCATTCTGTATTTACATACCATTTTGATTATACTATTGCTCAAGATTGTGAGCGGTGTCATTGGACACTTCTAACTGTGAGGTGGCTCTGTCCCTGTCTATAGGACAAACTTGCATACAGCTTCCCTCTTCTGTGTATCTTAACTACTCTAATCAAATGAGATAGTATGCATGGCTTGTGGCCTATACAGCTGTTTTTCTTTAAACCCTAAAGTGTTTCAGATTTGGAGTTTTTATATCTGAAATAATGATCTGAAGATAACTAAGATCACTGCTTAGTCGCTTGATTACTCGGGTGGGTCGATAAAAAAAAATTAGTTTGATTACTTTATTTTTTAATTTTTAATAAGTTAGTTGGATATGTCTCGTATTCCCAATAAAATAATAATGAAGCCATGAAGGATGTTGTCTTGTACAAATACATTGTTTTAGCACCATCTATGTATACTTAAAAGAAAGATGCAATCTTTATTTTGTCGTTGCTAACATCTATATTGCATTATTCTAGAGAATGGACACAAACTTCATCTGTTCTTTTTATAATTCAGTTCTGTTTTAATAGGTTTGTTAATTGCAAGTCGTATGATATATTTTTACCTTCTTTTGCAGATTTTTGGAGATATTCATCAAGTTGATGCCATTGTTTGAAAATAAAAATATGCTTCTGATATGCCGTATCCAGCATGATGGTAATCTGGGTTGAATGTGCTGATATGGTGAGGTGGTACCTTTTGCTAGATATTAGGATGTATGAAATAGATTCTTGTAGGGATATGGGGACTCCTCGGGGTAGCAAATGTAGGTTGCAAAGAATTGCTACGTTTTAGTTGTGAGGAGCCCATGGTAGCTTTTGAATTATGTCCTCAAGTGTGGGATGACCAAATACTAGATTGTTTTCATAAGTTGGAGGAGTGGTGTTTTGCCCTTCATTGTAAGTCGTTCAAATCTTCGTAACGCTCATGAGATATGCCAAATGAAAAACTTAGGTAGAATGTACAGTAACAATTCTTCTTCGATTTATCTGGTTTTGTCATTAGTGATTAGTGATCTTGGTAATGTTAATTCAGTGTTTGTAACTAAATGGTTGAATGCATTTTGAGTAAATTATTTAAATCGTCCCTATGGTTTTCAATTTTATCCATACGTTGTCCCTCACTTCCAAAAATTATTTAAATTGTCCTTGTGGTTTTCAATTTTGTTCAACGATAGTCCAAAATGGACTATTTAAATAATTTATTTTCGGAAAGTTTTGTTCACCAGTAGTCCATTTTGGATTATCGTTGAACAAAATTGAAAACCACAGGGACGATTTAAATAATTTTTGGAAGTGAGGGACGACGTATGGATAAAATTGAAAACCACATGGACGATTTAAATAATTTATTCATGCATTTTTGGTTTCACCCCTTCGTATTGGACTAACATTTTGTCCTGGACAGCTATAAACCAATGACATTAGATCAACGCCAGTCAAGTTTCAGCAAATTTTGCTTTTGACATACAATCAGTCTAGTCAAAGAATAAAATAGATAATTAGCTGTAGATGTATGGGTGTTGTACTGTTATGTCCATAGTCCAGAATCTTAAAAATATGTATGGGTGTTATACTGTTATGTCCATAGTCCATAGTGGGATGTGGATGTCTTGTTGACAAAGTTTTGCATCTTTATTCATTACATTTTTAAGCCCTATACATACATATTCACTCCTCTTTATTCTAACGGATGCCTGTGGTGTTAACAGGACAAACACTTCTCCCTTAGACTGCTACTAACGGGACGTCGGTGGGGGGCGTCGGTTGTACCGACGCACCGACGCCGTTGGCACGGGGCGTCGGTACGCCGCGTCGGTGGGTGTGCGTCGGGAATCCGACGGGAGAGAGAGAGGGAAATAGTGGGGGCCACCGGTCGGGATCCGTTGCAAGCTTAAAAAAAAAAAAAAAAAAAAATTTAAAAATCAATTTACCACTATAAATTCAAACCAAACCCAACCAATTTTTCACAACATTCACACTCTAACTTTCAAATATTCCACAACTTTATACAATTTTACTTTTCAATTTACCACTTTCCACCCATTTTCACAACATTCACACCCAATCCAACAAAATATTTCACAACTTCTACAACTTCAATATTATTTCCATTTCATTTCTTTTACCCATTTTTTCACCATTTTTATACCAATTCATCTACAAATTAAAACACCATTTTCTTAACATGTCTGGATCCGATTCCGATCGAGACGATTTAAATGCCGTCCTAGCCGCATATAATCCGGTCGCTACCCGTGTACAACAAGATACGTCATCCGATTCGGACGAGGAGATTGAAGTACGCGTTCCACGTCCGAGACGTTATTTTCCAAGAGATCGTTATGCCGCCGGCCAACGTTTATATCAAGACTACTTTGCCGAGAACCCGACATTCCCGCTTGATTTCTTTCGTCGTCGCTTTCGGATGAGTCGGCCAATGTTTATACATTTATGCCAAGGTATCTTATCGTACTCCCACCATCCGATACCCCCTTACTTTCTTTATTTCCATCAAGGTCTAGACGCAACCGGAAAACCCGGATTTAATGTTTTCCAAAAAGTCACGTCGGCCTTACGGCAAATGGCATACGGTTGTGCCGCCGACTTGTTCGATGAATACCTACATATGGGTCAACAAACTTGTTTGGACAACTTTTGTAAATGTATTTTTCATATGTATTCATGTGAGTATTTAAGAAAACCAACACTCCATGATGTGCAACGATTGCATCAACGCCATGCGGAACTACACGGTTTTCCGGGTATGCTTGGAAGTATAGATTGTATGCACTGGGCTTGGAGAAATTGCCCAATTGCATGGCAAGGTCAATACACTCGAGGTGATCACGGGTATCCAACAATCATGCTTGAAGCCGTTGCCTCCTACGATTTGTGGATTTGGCACGCTTTCTTTGGTCCTGCCGGATCGAACAACGACATCAACGTTCTCAATGAATCTGATTTATTCCAAGACTTACTACAAGATCAAGCTCCTCAAGTCAACTTCACTATTGCCGGTCAACAATTCACCAAAGGGTATTATCTCGGCGATGGAATATATCCGGAATGGTCGACGATTGTGAAGTCGTTCAAGTATCCGTTGACAGAAGCCGAGTCAAGGTTCAAGAGGTACCAAGAATCGGCAAGGAAAGATGTGGAACGGGCATTCGGGGTACTTCAAGGCCGTTGGCAAATCTTGAAAAACCCCGCTAGACCATATAGCGTCAACAAAATACGACGAATCATGTATTGTTGTGTAGTTTTAACACCATAGATACATACATACATACACCATATATATTCTTTTTGTAACATTTTATTTTTTTAGGATTTGTAATATTTAATTTTTAATTAATGTAATGTTTTTAGTTTTAATTTAATGTGTTATTTAAGTTTTTGTATTAAATAAATAGATTAAATAGTGTGTGGGGCCCTAAAAAATAGGGAAGTGATGTTGCTGTTGGCAGGGGTGTGTCAGTTGTGTGTCAGTTGTGTGTCAGTTGTGTCAGTCTGACGTGGCGCTGAGCTGGCAGGCAACTGACGCGTCAGTTCGTGTCACGGTTGGGAGAGGCCTTATAATAAGGGGAGAACAAATGTCAGTGAATGTATAAGTTACGCAAAAATAGTAATCACGTGAACAATGTACTAATTACAACTCCCTAAATTCAAAACTCGACAATGAATGATTAAATAATTAGACACTGCAAGTTTTTCGTATGAAAGCACTGACGCCAAGGGCGGAAGATTATAGGGGCCATGGGGGTTCCTGCCCCTCCTAAACTTGAGGGTGTAAGTAGCAATTATACATATAATTGGAGGGCTGAAAACGAAAATACATTGTTTCTTTGCAAATTGCCCCCCCAATTTACGTGGAATTGTGTTTTGCCCCCCCAATATAACAATTCAAGTTCCGCCACTGAGTCTGACGCTCAGTTTGAAAATGATAAATAAGTGGTGACGTGTGTATAGAAAAAGACAAGTATTTTGCAATATGTTGCTAGTCATTGATTCATTTAAGTGATTATCAATGAGGATTAATAATGGTTGAAATAGTGAAAGCCGAGTAGCGGTTATTGAGGAGGGTCCGTAACAATGGTAAAGATGACGGTTGGTTATACTGTAGTGCAGTGACCAATGGAAAAAGTGTTTTAAATCTCTAAGATCACCTGCAGTGGTGATCGGCATTCTGAGTGTTCTGAAGCGCTACGTAAGCAACCACGCCACATCAGCAACCCCAATTTGCCCTTAGGCCCCGCCAATACAGTTTTTTTTTTAAATGGTTTTATTTATTTATTTTGATTTAAAACCCGGAAGGAAAAGGAAAAGGAAAAAGAAAAGAAAAAGGGGGCTATTAAAGCTACCCCTTGGCCCACCCCTTTTTCTTCTTTTTTTCATTTCTACCCCTGGCCCACATCAAATCAATCATATTTTATTTTTATTTTTTATAAAAAATATGGTTTTTAATAAAACTGAAACTGATTCTGTACTGAACTGTGAGCCTGAAGTACTAAACTGCGGGCCAGAAGGTGGGCCAGGGGGTATGAGCAGATTTTAGGGGGTGGCTTTAGATTCACCCAAAGAAAAAACAAGTGGGCTCCTCAGAACGCCCAAATTTTGCCCGTGTTGGGCTCCAGGACGCCCCATTACCGGCGTTCTAGGTGTTCTCGAGGATCAGAAGTCAGAACACCCCCATGCAGAGCGCGTTGCAAGTGGTCTAATAGTTGGCACAGGGAGAACATGTTTTTAATGCCCGAGTCTGTGACCCATGACACAAACAGAGTTCAACAGATACCAATGGCAACCACGAGGGTCACAGAGCATACAAACACAACCCAAGTTGCCACCTAAAAAGTAAAAGAAACTAATGTTTAAGGATAGTAACAAGAAAACAGCACGAAGCGCAATAACATGGAAACGACAATGCCAGATAAATCCAGCAGACAATTTACCACATACAAGTTCAACGCACACTAGGCCAAAAAATCATGCAAACTATTTTATGCAATTCAAGCATTAAAAGCAGATAAAAAGATATGTATACAAGTTTGTCCTACAGATGCTAACTAAATACAAAAAACCCAATTTGAATAGACTTGGATCCATAAACACAATTACATCATTTCAGCTCTTTCTAAACTGCATATTGGGAGTCTTGTAAGCTACCTAAATATACCGCTCCTGTCAAGCCCTAGGTGATTGCCCTGTATCTGATTCAGAGGAGCTGTCACTATCTGAATCTGCATGAAAGACACAAAAACGAACATCGATTTATTTTCCCAAATTCATAGAATCATCAATAACACACCAGCAAGCCTATTACAGGCAGTAATTTTCCAACCCTAAATTAACATAAAATAAAATAGAAGACAAAACAATCAATTACCGCTAGATGAGGAGTCGCTGCTGGAACTGCTTGAACTACTGGACCTACTGACATTATCTATATTCTCTCTTTGGTTGGGTGGATTACCAGCAGCAGCAGCACTCTTCTCATCTGCTTCACAAAAACAAGCATTTGCAAAATATCAATACCGAGTGATCACATTCCTCCAAAACAATCAAGCATACAAAATTACATATGAAAACAAGAATAATAGGAAAAACTAAATAAAGAAACAGATTAACTTACCTGCTCGGTTTTCTTTTGGAGCCTCTACGTTAGATGCTGCATTGTTCTGCAAAAATATCACAAATGTAATCACAAATATCATTTACTATAGTTTCAAAAGATATAAGAATAACAATAATATAAAAGTGCGAGTAGTCGAGCAGAAAGTTGTAAGATTATTCTGATTACCTGTACTATGGTCTGATTATTAGTATTTCCAGCTAGTGCTCTTGCCTGTTGGGCAAGTTCAGCTCTCCTTTTGTGCTTGCTCAAGCTCTTCTTGTAATTGGTTACAAATCTATCAAGTTCCCATAGAGTTTCAACATCCACGCTGTCAATGTCAACTTCAATCTCATCGTCGTTTTGGGAAAGTGTCGTATTACCCTTCTTAATGATCTGCACAATGTTGTCAAGCTTTTCAGAAGGTAAGCTCTGAAGGTTTGCACTGAGCTTTTGCTTCTCTTCGTAAGTCATGTCCCTCTTATTTAATTCCTTGGCTTTTGGTTTCTTTGGTACAGGTGTCCTAGTCACAGGTGCATAGCTTGCAGGTTTTGGCCGAGCCATGAATGGTAAAGCCATCGACTGCGACCTATCGAGCGTCCTAAACTGATTAGACTTTCTTGAAGTTGGAGTAGGTGTGACTGCATCGTAAGTCGTTCCATACTTCCAGTCAGACTCAATCACCACCCATCTTTCTTCAAATATATTTGATAGTGTTTCAGCCATAACATGGACATCTTGTCCTTTGGGATTATATGTCATAGCATTGTAAAACGTGAGTCTGACATCATCTGCGAATTCACCAGGAGTCTTGTAGAAGTTCTGGGCTAACCGACTCTTAACCGTGCCCAAATCCATAGGATGTTTGATGATGTCATGGTAATCGTGAAGACCGAGTAGTTTCGCGTTAACAGGTTCGTTAAACACCCAACCATGTTTGTGCTTCATCAACCTCATCAGCAAATTGCTACAACTCCTAAAAATCTGATTCTTGTGCCTTTCAAGACTAACCGAATAATCCGATTTTCTACCTCCATTCGATTTCAGCCTCTTATTACTCTCGGGAGGTAATCTATCCTTTCCAAGAAGAAAATCGGAATTTCTGTAATATTGGTTAGCCTTTGGTGTCCTTTTCTCTTTCTCAACGTATTCACCAACCGAAACGCTGAGCTGTCTAAACCTTGACATTTCATGATTTGCAATCGGATTCACTTCAGAATTGACTCTCATCAAGGCTCTCCTATCAATCAAGTCAGAATCCATATCAGCATGAACTCTTGTTAAAGCTCTTCGGTCCATGTAATCTGTACCCATTTCTGAATTAACTCTAAGCAATGATCTCCTGTCTACCATAACACCACCTGGATACTGTGATTGACTATACGTTTCATCATCATTCGCAGTACCTAAAACAGTCGAATAGTGAGAGACTTCATCGTGGTTAGGAGCGGTGACTAAATCTGTAGAATATTGAGTAATTTCATCATGGTGGACGGCGGTGCCTAAATCCGTCGAATAGTGCGTGATTTCATCATGGTGGGCGGCGGTGCCCAAATCTGTGGAATAGTGCGTGATTTCATCATGGTTAGTGGTAATACCTAAGGCAGTCGAACAGTGAGTAATTTCAGCTTCTTTATCTTCAAGCTTTTGATATACACCTCTGAGTTGACCCAACTCCCCTTTCAGCTTCTTCCGAAGCTCCGTAATTTCATTCCTGGATGTCGAAGCTTCTATACAAATCTTGACTCGATCATCTACAAACGTAACAAGCGGTCTCAGTTCTCCGTTTCCGTTTTCCACAGCCACCGTTTCAAGCCAGTGACTTTGGCCAGAGAAATCATCTGAAACATCTCTTAACGTTTGCAAGTTTGCATCTTTATCCGTTAGGGTTCGGTCGTTGTTCGCTGCGGTTACCAGAGAAGCGGCGGCGGCGGTGACGGTAACGGCGTTGTTGTTCGTTCCCTTTTTAGGTCTTCTTCTGGTGTAGACTTTACTATCATCTCCCCACTTACTCTTTTCTTTGTTTATCTTATCCGGATCTAATGTTCCTGAAGCCATACACATACGTTGAATTTTTTATATAGCGTACAAAAATAGAAACCCTAATTCAAAAGTAAAAAAGATATAATAAAAAAAAACCCTAACTTTATCAAAACAATAACCAAAAGACGTCCGATTTCTTCGAAAGAAACGAAGAAATCGAATTCATTTGACGAAGCTAGGGTTTCAAACAATTGAAACCCTAGAAACAAAATCGAACCGTAAAATTGGAGAAAGCGACCAGTAAAAACCAGATCTGATGAGAAAAACGATTGGAATGGAAGGAAAATAGAGATCAAAATTAACACGGAACTAGGGTTTTGCAGGTCGGTGTGACGATCGAAAGAGGGGAAAATTTTAAAATAAAAATAAAAAAGAAAAAGGAAAAAAGAAAATAAAAATAAAAATAAAATTGGGGGAAAATACGAAAAGGGATAAAAATTAGGGTTTTGATTATTGGGATTCAGAAGTAGGATGGATGGGGTTTTTGGATCCGAAGACTTGTGGGAGTTTTTGTTTATTTAGTCGATGAAAAAAATAAGATAACGCGAGTAGTGGAGTCGAGTGGTGGGCTACGCCTTTATTTATATTTATTTACGGACTATATTTATCACCGTATATCACACGCGCGCTTTTTTTCTTTTTAAATATTTTGTTAGCCATATAGGCGGTTTGTTTGTTACCCTTTTATCCACACACAATAATCATAATACATATATTTTTTGTCGATCGATTATAAATCAGTGATGCTAATATACTTTTTTGATTTAGTTTGCTAAAAATTGTGGGCTATCTTAATGTTGAGTTTCAATTTCAAATGTGCATTAATAAATTTCTAGAAAAAAGGTTGACACCATCTCCGACGTCACCATCATCTCCACTATTTTTTCGATGACACCATTTTTTCCGGCGAAACTACTAGAAACTATTTACACATCTTTCTCCACCATAGAAGTGAGGTCCATACGATAGGAATTGGTGGTTAAGAAGTTGTAAATAGTTTCTAGTGGTGTCGGCGGAAAAAATGGTGTCGCTGGAAAAATGGTGGAGATGATGGTGACGTTGGAGTGGTGAATGGTGATGAGTTGGAGATAATGGTGAGGTAAAGATGATAGGAGTTGGTGTTTAAGGAGTTGTAAATTGGTTGTAATGGTGTCGCCGGAAAAAATGGTAGAGATGGTGATGACGTCGAAGATAGTCATGTTTTGGACATGGAGTTGATAGGGTTGGTGGTTAGGGAGGTGTAAATTGGTTATGGTGGTGTTGTCGAAAAAAGGGTGTCGCCGGAAAAGATGGTGAAGATGATGATGACGTGGAAAAAATGTATCCAACTTTTGGTAAGATGACATTGATTTGGCAATACCACGTCAGCTACTTATGCCACATCAGCTAATTTTCACTAATAATTGGGGTTTAAGGTTAATGACTACATACAATATGAGGGATTAATAAGTTGAGTACACATAATAGGAGTTTTGAAAGTAGAATGCGTACAATAGGATTTCATGACAAGTTCGATACATTTTCAGACTATTTGCCTTTTGTGTTATCCCAAATAAGTGTCAACTTTCATGTTTTAACCAATCGAATGAGACTTTAATGAGTAGATATGTTATTTGATTGGTAAAATGTAGAGTTAGTAAATAATCATAAAATTATATGCAAAGTCGAAGTGGACACTTTGACTGTGACAGAAGGAGTAGCGAATGTACAAGATACCATTTAGTTGACCAATGATCAGTGGCAGATGTGTATATGTTTAAGGGTATGCACTTGCATACCCTTGATTTCATATGTGTAGTGTGAAAAATATTTTTTTATATGTTTTTACTAGAGTTTTTTGAAAATGCATACCCTAAAAAAAGGAGGTGAACACCCTATACTTTATTTCAAGAGTATTCACACCAAAGGTTTTTTTACAAAGTTTTTTTGTTCAAATGGTGTAAGAGCATAATTGGAAAAGGCTTTAGAATAAGCTTTGTCTCCGACAATGAAAAACCTTTCTTACACAAAACCCATTAAAAACTAATATAATATATAGGAAAGAGATGATAAAAGCTTTATATTTCTCAAGTCCTTTTAATATCTTTCGTCTTTATTCTAATCAAATTTAATGGGTTTTGTGTAAAAAAAGCTTTTCATTGTTGGAGACAAAGCTTATTCTAAAGCTTTTTCCAATTAAGCTTTTACACCATTTGAACAAAAAAGATTTGTAAAAAGCCTTCGGTGTGGATGCTCTAACTCATACTTCAAAAAGACATTGTAATTATATAGCAAGTGACAACAACTAAACTATGGCTATTTACTGTAACTAGTTTGTTATTACTCTCCCTGTTTCATTATATTGTTCACTAACTTTTTTTTTTTGTTATATTATACTTTTATATTCAATACAAATTTGAATGGAATTATTTAAAAAAACAAAGTAAATGAGAGTATTAGATTAATGTAGAATAGAGAAATTATTGACTTTTAATTAATTTTTTATAGTTATTTTTGTAAGTGGATAATTTTTTTGGGATAAACAAAAATAGTAAGTTGTATAAAATAATTGGGACAGGAAGGAATAATTAATCCGTATCCAAGTGTACAATGTTACAATTTAGTTACTATTTTTATTAGCGGAACTTTGAATATCTATATTGGACGTATTTAAGTTTTGTAACCATATTTTTATATGTTTTTGGTTGTGTTTCCAACATATGACTTTTTCTTTTTTAGACTTATACATACAATATTAAGTTGAATGCTTACAATAAAGTTTTTAGAACTTGATACATATTATAGAAATCTTAAAATCGTCTCATAGGATAGTAAAAGGTGTAAAGTTTGATAGATTTTGAAACGATAAATGTTCAATTTTTATACTAATATATCGTATAATTAACAGTATTATTACTATTAAACCATAATCATCATTGCAAACAAAACAGTAATAATACGTTTACTCGTTGTAACCAAACCTGTTACAACTAAATCACACTGAGGATTACAGATCCACTCACTGAATACCTCAGTTATCCACTCAGTAGTCTAATGTCACTGAGTCTTCTCCATATCTGGAATTACAACAGAATAGCACAAGTCAGTCTTATCTCAAAATTTATATAACATTATTCCAATATGTCTACATCAAACAACTTAAATGTTAGATTATATACACCATTTTCCATAAACTTCTAAGATACTCAATTATCCAAATTCTTGAATTATCACTTAATCATGATTAATATCATGATAATCACTCTTCAAATACAAATCAAATAAGTTATCACTTACTTATAATAATTTAACATAATTCATTCTAAGTTTATGAATAACCACTTTAACATCATTAATTCATAATCACTTATCAAGTTATGATCATTATAATCACAACATTACTTTAATCAATATTAATCATTACTAATTAACCTAATTAGACCATTAACAAGGTTATTAGCATCATATATTAAGAATTCCCAAAACCTTAATATTAGGTCTAAGGAATACTTAACCAAATAAGTTCACACAATCACCTTTAATTATCAATTAAGTGTTCTACTAGTAAACAACACTAATTTCTTCATATAACCCATCAAACTCATCATAATCATCATAATCTCTATAAATCTCAAGAACCCTAATCAATTTTATACCTTTTAGCTTAATTAATGTTACTCATCACCATTAATAAGCTTAACTCACATCAATTTAACCTTTTTAAACCCTAATTTCGGATTATAATCAATAACCCATCAAAAACCCTTTAAACTCATTTCTAGGTTAAAATAGATGGAAGAACATAATTACCTTATGTTAAGAAATATCAATTGATGAAGAATCCAAGCTCCCTAGCTTCAATTTGATGTTAGTGATTAGGGTTTCATGTGTGCTTATGTATGTACATACGGTATGTACATACGGTATGTACATACGGTATGTATGTATGTATGTATGTATGTATGTATGTATGTATGTATGTATGTATGTATGTTGAAATATGAAATTAACAACCGACTCAACAAGTGAGTGTATCTCATAAGTGTTTAGATTTCACTCCCCCGTACTTATTATTGTTTGGAACTAAAAATATTTACGAGACCAAATATTTTATTTTACCATCAACTCTATTAATTTAAAACAAGTACTATTTTATTAGTCACAATAAATCATGTGACTCTTTTAACTATTTTTCAAATCTCTTTAATATATTATAATAGAGTGTATATTAGGTTGTCATTTTTAATTTAGGTAACTTTAATCTAATCCCAACCCTCAATTGATTAACCATTTTAAATCTAAACCATTGATAATCTCCCATGTAAATGACAACCTAAATAGTAAATATGTATTTCTCAAAAGTCATAATTATCCTTTCTTTCATATTACCAATTAATTAATTTAATTTGATTTATTTAGATTAAAAATAATTGAAGAAAATTAAAAAAAAAACCGTGGATAAAAAAAAAAGAAGAAAAAACGTGAAGTAAAAACCTACCCTCTCCACACCACATTCTTCTTCTTTCTTATCGTTCTTCACTAAAACCTTCAACATACTTTTTTTTGCTACATCTAAAATTAAGCGCACATATGCAATTGCTACTTCATCAATTCTTAATTACAGATATAGAAATCTTAAGAAGCGAATTGTAATATCGATTTCGAATTGTTCAGTTGGTGGGTGGTTGTAACACCCCTAAAATACGTAAGTTTTTATAGTTAATATACGTTTATGTTTCAGTTTTATATGTATTTAATATGTTAAAGGTCTAAAGTAACTAAAAGGTTAGAATTTGATTAAAGGACTAACCAAATAAAAGAAAGTAAGTTAGAGGGACCAAAGTTGTAAATGAGCAAACTTAAGGGGAGTAAAATGAAAGTAGCCAAATTAAAACCCCTGCAGAGTTCTATTTGGTTCCAGACTCAAAATTAGAACGTATATGTGTTGTGTGTGTGTCGTGTATAAGCTACAAGAACAAGAATCAGAAATTAACCTAGGGTTTTGGTTAATTGAGGTTGCTAATCATCAAATTGAGCTTTCATAAGGTATGTGTGATTATTATCTAAGTTTAATTTGATGTTTTAATGAAGATTCATAAACCCTAGAATGATGAGACTTCATGTATGTTAGTTAATCGAATTAATTAGTGTTCCATGTGTGTTTATGAGTTGTATGCTATGCTTAGTTCATGTTAGTTTAATTAGAGGAATCATATTCATATGTAATTGGGTTTTGATAATTTATGTATATATAAGAATTGATGATTTGAGATGAAATTGGTGGTGATTAATGATGATCATGAGTAGTGAAGTAATGAATACCCAATTACATGTGATTAGAAAGCTAAAACATGGAACACTAGTGATGAATGATAGGTGTTAGTGAGTAACACCTAGTTATGAGATTGAATGAAAGTGATGAGATAGGTGTTAGTTAATAAACACCTAAATGATAAGATTGAATAAAGAAAGTAAGATGTTATGTTAATTAATTATGTTATGTGCTTATGTGATAGGTGATCAAGAAAAAGAAGTTAATTCAAGTTGTTTAAAGTTACAAGATAAAGGTAAGTAGATGGATATAAATGTGGAGTCAAGTGATGGGTGAGCCATTAGCTTGACAGTTTTCCAAGTAATGGATCATGACCATTAGCTTGGTATAAATGTTAACTCTTAGTAGTTAGCATGATGATGCTTAAGGATCCTTAATGTGATGATATTTATGTTTAAGTTAAAGCTTCCATTACTTACTAAGCAATTGCTTACGTGTTATGTTTAAATGTTTCAGGTGAGCCAAGTGTCAATAGAGGGGACTTGGGTAAAGGGCACGTGTGAAGCTTTTGGTGGAGCTTGTTACTTGGTTCGGTAACAAGTCTTATCCCTCTTAATCATGCTCTTGATATATGTATACCCCTTTTTGTAAAAGTTATAATACTAGTTATGTTTTGAAAGAATGTTAAGTCTCACTTGTGATGTATTGTTGAAAGTCAAACTTAAAGTCAGTTTTTGGGTGAGACTTGTAAGTGAATGTCGATGAATGTATGAAATGGATATTAATATCATGATTAATGAGAATATTTTATATGGAAAGTCAAAAGTTGGAATTTTGGTTGAATGTAGATGTTAATGAGTTAGTTTGACTTAGACAGGTAATTTGGGTGAGAATTGACCAAAGGAATAGGTTGAAATGGTCAAAGACCCAATCGGGTCAATTGGTGTCCAAATGGGCGGCCAATAGTGTTAAGAGTCAAAATGAGTTATGTCAGGCAAAAGCCTAAAAGCAGAAATGGTGTCATTTGAAACTTAGCATGTTAAGATTTTGGTTTAAATTAGCCGAAATTGAGTTAACGGGTCAAAACGAGATTTATCGCGAAATTTGAAAAAGTGTGAAAATAGAAATATTTATATGGTCAAGGTAAAGCTACCTGCAAAATTTCAGGTTCCCAGGTGTTGTCATTTGAAAGATATGTGTATTTAAAGTTCGGCATTTGATTTTAAGGAAAAAGTGCAGGAATTCTGCTGTAGCATTAGGAATCCGGCGGATTCCCTATGAATCCGGCGGATTCATGGGAATCCGGGCGGATTCAGCTAACCGGATTGGTTTTAAGAACTCTGGTTATGAAGTGTATCTGAAAGTCGTCTGAATCCGGCGGATTCTCAACGAATCCGACGGATTCCTTCGTTTGTCAGGATTTTCCAAGTTACAAATAAAATGACATGAAAGTTATATATAAAAAAAAATGGTACGTTTTCGGGGTGTTTCAAGTTGGTATCAGAGCACGGTTTAAGGGATTTAGGTATCCACCATTAGTGGGTACTTGGACTTAGACCAAAATTATGATGATATTGAGCATGATTTAGTATGATATGTTTAAAAGTTAATAATTGTTAATGATTCTTTACTCAAAGTGTGGCGTGCAGACTATGGATGTGTTTAATGTAATACGATAATTAGTGCGTCTGGCCAACACAATGATTACCATATTACCTTATATGTATCCATGGAAATCACGAGACATTAAAGGATTGAATGTTAACAAGTTATTAACTGTATGTAGCAAAGCTTGTGATAAGGTAGATGTTAAATGTTTAAGTTATTATGTTAATGTGTTATGTGAACGTTTCAGATAAGATGAGTAAAGAAGTAGAGACTACTGATACAGGAGGCAGTCAAGATAAGTCTCAGTCTCCTGTTCAAGATATAGACCCGATAATTGAGAAGATGAAATCTTTTATCTCGCAAGAAATTGGTATTGCTCAGAAAGCATCTATTCCTCTTCTAAAGTCAACGATTATAGAGACGGTTAGAGAGGTAGTTAGTGAAGAATTTCAGAAACAAAAAGATAATACAGTTGGAGTTAGACCAGAAGTACCCCCACAAACTTCAATTGTAGAAGAAAGTAGAAAGTTTAGTTATAAAGATTTTTCAGCCTGTAATCCACCAGATTTTGAAGGGGACTTAGATCCGATTAAGTGTTATCGATGGGTTATGGAGGTTGAAGGGGCTTTTACTACTTCAAATTGCCCCGCAGATTTGAAAGTAATCTTTGCTGCTAATCTCTTAAAGTCACGCGCTAAAAATTGGTGGGAAGTTCAACGACGTACTTTAGGAGATGAAACTATAAATAAGATGGGTTGGGATGATTTCAAGAAGATGTTTGAGAATACCTATTCTCAAGAAGCAGATTTGAAGATAATTCGTAGTGTGTTGGTGCATTTTGTGTGTCAGTCAGTTGGTCAAACGTTTGTAATTGTCAAAGTCAATTAGTTTGCGTATGTATAGTGTTTAGTGTGTATATGCGAGTCTGTAAACGAATAGTGAAATAGAAAATATACACAAATTAGTGTTTAGGCGACACTTGGTCAGTGTCGCTATTAGCGACACTTAGCTAGTGTCGCATTAGGGTTTGGACAGCCTATAAATAGGCGTGTTATATTCAGTTTTAGGGTTAGACATTGTGTTAAGGGTGTGAGGCCGTTTTTCAGAGAGAGGAGATGAGAGAACGAAAGTTTGAGTTTGTATCTTGTAATCTTTATTATTCAATTGTGAATATATACAAAAGATTATAGAGAATTGCGTGTTTGATTCGATTAATACATTCATATATTCAATCAAACGGTCCGATCAGATCCAAGATCAGAAATGGGACTTTCAACTGGTATCAGAGCAAAGAATCAAGGATTCGTCGGTTTCGGATCGTTATTTTGAGCGTTTTCGATTGATTCGCGAAGGTATTAATTGTTATTAATCGTTTATGTGTTGATTTGTTTGATTAGATCGCTTTCTGGAGGTGTTTTGGTGTTAGTTCGACGTTCGGTTTCAGAAAATTCGTTAGGGTTACGAAAAAATTCGTTTTTGGGGTTTTTGGGGCTGCTGGCCGCGACTTAGCGTCACTTACCAGCGTCACTTCCTTACTAGCGTCACTTCCATAGCGACACTTCCTTAAGTGTCGCCAATTAGGGTTTCAGCGACACTTGATAACGACACTTGTCTTTTAGCGACACTACATAGCGACACTTAATCGAGTGTCGCCATTTGACTTTCTGCGGTACTTCTATGCGTCACTATAGTGCGTCACTTCAGTGCGACACTTCCTAGCGACACTAACCTAGTGTCGCTCTAGATTCGGTAAAAAAAAAAAAAAAAATAAAAAAATTGGCGGGAATACCCGAATTTTTTTTTGCGTTTTCAAAATTTTTCCAGTCTTTAAAGTGTTCAATTTTAGCCTGGAAAAAGTTTCATTTTTCCCGACCAGTTTTTGACTTTTTCGGACGAAATTTTGGCGGGAAATTCGCGAAAATTTTAGTAGTACCAAATTTTGTTGTTGAGCTTAAAAGTACCTAATTTTAGTGTCGAAAAAGTTTTGCTACACTCTGTCGGTTTTCAAAATTTTCGAATTCAATTTTGGAGGGAAAAGTCGGATATGGCTTTTGGTGCGAAAATGCCTCCTTCTACATCTTTGTTCTATAGTGATTTTGCGAGTTGGAAGATTAAGTTATGCAATTTCATTGAATACAAAGATCCAAATATGTGGAATTGGTTTAACACCATTGATCGATATGAGCAACCAAAACTCGATGGGGTGCTTAAGTCAAGAGCACAAATGTCAGTCAAGGAACGAGCAGAGTTTGATAACGACAATAGAGCGTATGAGATGATTACCAAGTGCTTGCCAGAAGTTGTGATTAATAAATTTAAAGATCAAGCAACTTCTATAGGTTTATGGGATGCTCTTATAGCGGCTTACGATCAAAAGGAAAAGAAGTCAGAGGCTAATATTCAAATTCCTGGTCTAAATGATACTTCGAGATCTACTTCCAACTCAGCAGCATCTACTTCTACTAGCACTTCATATGCTTCCTATACTTCTCATACAGCTCATACAGCTCCTTCAAAGGCTACTGAGGATCATGCTACAATCTTTGCAGCTTTCCTCAACTCTTATGAGAATTTTCTTTCCAAGAAGGCTAGTACTTTACAGCTTACTGAAGAAGACTTTGAACAGATCGATTCTGACGATCTCGAGCAGATGGACATCAAATGGAGTATGGCCATGATAACCCAAAGAACCAAGAAGTTTCTTCAAAAAACGGGTAGAAAAGACCTGGATGATGATGGTGATACAGGTCTTGGTTTTAATAAAAGCAAGGTGAAATGTAAAATGTGTCAGAGTTATGGACACTTTGCTAAAGAATGTGAAAAGGAAAAATATCCCTCATCTGGATTTACTACACCTTCAGCTCCCAAGACTCCAGAGAATAGCACAACATCACAGGAGATGGTGGTGTTTAATCAAGGAATGTTTGACTGGAGTGCGCTTCAAGGAAAGGTTCAACACCGTGCGCTTTTGGCAATAGTACATGAGGTAGAAACAGAATCTGAAAAACCTTTTACTTGCATCTCCTGTATTAAATTGGAAGCTTCTTTAAAATGTTTTCAAATAGACTATGTAGACTTGAGAGAAAAGGTTGAGAAACTTACTGAATCAAATAAGTTTCTAAAAGCTAATGAAAAACTTTATGATAAGCAGATTGAAGCTTATAAGTTAGATACTCAAACCTTTAAAGCAAAAGTCTTTAGTCAACAAGATGCAATTAAAAGCTATTTAACAGAAATTGATTTGTTGAATAAAGAACTTTCTGAGCTAAAGTCTGAGTCTGACTCTTTTAAAAAGGGAATCACAAGTTTCTCAAACTCTCATAAAATCTTCGATGAAATTGTTGACAAGCAGAGGACAAATACAAGTAGTAAGGCCGGAATAAGGTATAACTCAGTTCCACCTCGTACTAATCACTATCCTCTGCCTGTTAAGGAAGGCACCGAAGAACTTGTGGCTGACTACTCATCATGGCCAGCTACAAAGTCTAAAGAAGCTACATCCAATCCCAAAAGGCAGGCAAAGGAGAAAACTAAACGGACAGAGTATCCCTTGCCTACTTTTGTTAAGTCTGATAGTACACCTTCAGTTAGTGTAGAGGAGGGTGTTGAGATAGAGGATCTACCGGAAGAGGCTGAAATCAAAGTTAAAAAAGTTAATGTAAAGCCAGAAAATCATATACTTACCAATGAAACTGTAAAGGTTTCAAATTGTGACACCTCCAAATTTGATGATTTGCGGAAGCTCGGTTTGGGTGTCACTAATCAATATACAAAGCACATAAGATATAATGAACGACCACTATATGCGTCGTTTTAAACTTGTATTAATAAAGTAAACGTTTACATCAAAATAAGTTACATTAGCTCGGTTCCTGAAATTGAGAGATTTCATAACATAATTACTTTTACAAAATATAATAATGCAATCAAATATCTAGTTGTATGTATGCTGACTCGAGCTAATGGTCCCTGCCTGTGCATCCAACCTACTGATGTGTACCTGTGATACATACTAAAATGGGTCAGCGAAAACGCTGGTGAGCTCACAGGTTTGTATGTCAATGTATAGTTGTAAGAACTGCAAGATTTATATTGAATTTAAAATGCAATTAAGCAAAATAAAAGTTATACAATCCATGAGCACATAGTCTGAGCTTAACTTGATTTGTCAGGCCCAATTAAGGAAACCTAACTTGAAGTGCCTCCTACGAGTGTCTAATCCACACTCGTCTTCCCAAATGCTAATACATCCGTTTGACTGGTTAGTGCGTGCTAACCCGGATGAGGATTGTCAATCCCATATGATATCATATACTAACATTCACGCTAAAATATTAGAGACTATGCTATAGAGGACTTTAAATTGATTAGCTTGAAACTCATGTAGTATTTGAAGGTTGGTACTTGCGTTCTACTCGTAAAACAAAACAGAGCAGTATTATCACACCCCTAGTTGTAAAATAGTGAAAATGGGGCCATGAAACTCACCTGAGTCTTGAAGTGTTTAATTTAATAAACTTGAAGTAATTAGCGGTGAATTGATGTCCAAGAACTTGAAACCTGAATGTGTTCACGACACTTGATTGTTATTAATTGTACCGGTATCTCGAAGGACTACCCTTGTAGTTGTTTGTCCAAATTACCCCGATTTGGTTGATTGACTTGTCCAAATTACTACGATTTGGTTGATTGAATTGTATGTTTGAAAACGTGTACGGCCCGTTGGTGATTAATTGTAATAATAGTCTTGATGTTACCACATTGATTTCGAAGCGTTATACTTAAAAAACAAATTCCATTATGTTTGAAAAGTTGTATCGTATAAGTGTTTTGAAGTTGTACAAGTTTGACACTTGGTGAAAAATGTGCTTACGGAATCTAAGTACGGGGGTCCGGGGGCAGCGCCCCTGGTTAGCGGGGTCCAAGGGGCAGAGCCCCTGGCTGGGGTCGAGCTGCCAGGTCAGCTTGGAAAATTTTTATTTCTACTATATTGCTTTAAAGAAAAACGCATCTGGACTTGAATTTGGGTGAAATCAAGTGATAAAATTTTGGTCTCGACACTTAGTAAAAAAAGTCGTAAATATTCTGTTTTATGCGACACAATATGCGACATAATAATTTGTTATGCGACACAAGGGTTGTGTCGCATAGAAGTGCGACACAAGAGCTTAGCGACACAAGGGTTGTGTCGCATAAGCGTACAATGCTGATTCAACAGCGACATAGCGATTGTGTCGCATGGTTTTTGCGACATAAGGTACGACATAAAATACGACACAATATTGTGTCGCATAAGGTACGACACAAAGGGTTTCATACGACACAAAATACAACACAAGGGATTTATACGACACAACATGCGACACAAGGCTTGTGTCGCAAAGATGAACACCCAGACAGTGAACAGCGACTGTCGCGATTTTCAATCCCAAAAACCCAAATCTAACTCATTTTAAGCTATAAAATCGTGTTTTACCTTTTGTAATGGACATATATAAACCCAAATAACCCGTAAACATGTAAAAATAAGCTAAAACGAGAAGTTTCGGGAATTTGTCGGAAACTTACGCGGTGTCGGATTAAAAATCCGAAAAGATAGGATTGTAGATCGTAGCGTGGTGGTTCCGTTTTTGTAAAAATCTTGATGATCCGAGGTCGTTTTGTATATTTATTTTGGTGATTTGTGAGTTGGTGTGGGTTTTTGATTTAGAGAGAAAAAGAAAGAGGGAGAGAGAAGATGGAAAAGGGAAATGGAGAAAGAAGAAGAAAAGGAGGTGGTTTTGGTGGAATTCCTCCATTTTCAGTCCACGCAAAGCGCTCCGTGCGGTGTTCATTTTCTCGATTGTTTTAACGTTAATTAGTATTTAAATGCGTTTAGTTATGCGTTTTGAAATACGAAATATTATTCAATATTTTTGTTGAAGTATTTTACCAAATACTTAATAATTGCATTATAAAATATAATGTTAACTTGTTTTGTTTGTTTGCGCGTTGTTGTACGATACGAATTGAGTACTTAATATTATAAGACAATATCTTGGATATAATTGTGTTACTAAATAATGTTTTATTATTTAATAAAATTGTTCACCAACGTCCGTATTTAATTGAACCGAATTACATTCGATTTGAACTTGTACGATTTAATCAAATCGCATAATACTTGTATATATATTCAACAATATATATATAAATTGATACATTAATTAGCCTAACACAGAACTAATTACATGTATTAAAACTTGATTAGGCACTAAATTCTAGTCCTAAATTGACGGGTGTCACACAAATACAAAGGGTAAAAACAAGGTTGAAAATGAATCCAAAAGGGTTCAACATCAAATGAAGGATTCAAATATAAAATCTAAAAATGAACAACCTTCAACATCTACTTGCTCAACTTTAGAGGCTTCTACATCAACGTGTACACATAAGTGTTCACGTCCTGTAAATGCCTCATCTTCTAAGCCTCCAACAGTTCATTCTCCACCTCAACCTTTTGTGGGTAATCATTGGAATAGGTCGTACATTGAACGACGTTCTTGCTTCCATTGTGGACAACAAGGACATATAATTAGGGATTGTCGGTTATTATCCCTAGATAGGTTTGGTAGAGGGATGCCAAGAACTTCCTCTTTTAGGAATTCTTTTTGTAGAACTTTTCCAAGGCGTGGTTCGTATTCGCCTATGTCAAGACATGCATCCTCTTATCCCGAACCCGTGGCTAGAGTAAACAAAGTTGTGCCTATTAGACCTCAAGTTCAACCGCACAACATTGTTGAAAACAAATCATCTGAACCTACACAGGTTTGGAAACCCAAATCCACAAACAACACATCAATGAAATCTTCTGAGTTTTTAAAATATCATAAACTCATTGATGTGATGATTATGGATGACCATGGACAATCCAAGTCAATTAAGGCTTGGGTGTCCCATAAGTACTAACGTTTGCTTGTTTGTGGTGGCGCAGTCAGGTTTTTACTAGCTAATATTTTTAGTGACTGCAAGGATGTGAATATTTTTGGAAGATTGTTTTCAAAGTGCTCGTGTGTGATGATTTTGATTGGATGGATGAGATTTTCGATGTTACGAGGTGGTAAAAGTGCTAAAAGGCATTTGATTTGACTTGATATGTGATTTTGATAATTATTTATTTTTATTTGTTATTAATGCAACATCCATTCTTTATACTTTTTATTACATTAAAGAAAAGCAATGTTGCGAAATTTATTCAATTAAAAAATACAAAAATATGTTTAATGTTTAAGGGGAGTATTTTTGGATTGGATATAAGAATTTGCTATTCAGGGGGAGTAATTTTGAATATTAAAAATTCTGATTATTTAATTCAGAAATGTGAACAGCAAGATTCTTAATTCTTGAAAAGATGTTAAATTATGTGTCTGTAAACAACTTGGGAAATGATAGTACATCAGATGACATGCACAAAATGGAAATTTTAAGGTTTATCCTTGATGTATCAGTAGGTTTATCTAGCATACTTAATACATTTTTTATGAAAATTAGTTTCATCATATGATGTATTGGTAGGCATGATACATACCGGTCTCTGGGTTATTAAGAAGTAAGTCTAATACGTGTCTATGATCTTGTGGTAAACACCTTGTGATGTACGACACTAAGTCTTAATTCCTTAGCGTAGCTTGACATACTTCTATTTTTGGATCGGATATCTGAGATCATTTGGGGGTTTATGCTGATTGTTTCCTCTGTTGTACGTAAGTACAGAACTGGTCTCAGTTAGTATAAGCTCAAAACTAAGCAAACGTGAGTCAATGCACTTGCAAAGTCTTAAATTTAAGGTACTAAACAAGGTCGCCACAAATTTGGTTTGACTGCGTTTGGTTTTGCTTAAATCTGAATCAAGTTATGTTGCTCTGTTGTACGTCAGTACAGACCTGTCACCGCTGGCTTGATTCTTAAAATTGATCCTCTTATATTCTTTCTAAATTTGGAAACTATGTTCATGTCTAGGTTACAGGGGTATATCTACGGTGGGGACCATGGTGAAATATTCATACGAACAATAAAAAGGTTTGACCAAAGACACGGATGTAACATGTTTAGGTGGATAAACAATACCAATAATCGTCTTGAAATAATTTTTATAAAAGGTGTTTTAAATGTGCCACGTAAATTTAAAGTGGACAAATATACTGATAATCGAGATAACACTTACTATTTGCTAATAATTGCATGTTGGCTTGATATGATCCCTAAGCAGACTTAAAACAATCCTATCCCCAATTTATTTTAATCTTCGTTCTTTACTTTTCATTTATAAAGAAAAATTCAAAAAGATTTTATTTCTATGTTATTTTCTTCAATATCACATATCTTGTTAAAGTCAAAACATTGAAGATGTAAAGGATGTCGGTTATTCTCCAACGATTGTGAAGATAAATTCTATCGGAGAAGCTGCTGATGATTGAGATGGTCACTGAGTTTGAAGATCTTATTGTATGATAAATGTGTATCAGTCACATGAATCTAGACATCAAGATTTTATTTGAAGACCATGCTATCTCAATGGGGGAGCTTGTGATTATTGAAGACATGAAGAAGTTTGTTGATGAAGACTAATTGAAGACTTATTTGACCAAGCTGCTGACATGGGGGAGTTTGTTGGTGCATTTTGTGTGTCAGTCAGTTGGTCAAACGTTTGTAATTGTCAAAGTCAATTAGTTTGCGTGTGTATAGTGTTTAGTGTGTATATGCGAGTCTGTAAACGAATAGTGAAATAGAAAATATACACAAATTAGTGTTTAGGCGACACTTGGTCAGTGTCGCTATTAGCGACACTTAGCTAGTGTCTCATTAGGGTTTGGACAGCCTATAAATAGGCGTGTTATATTCAGTTTTAGGGTTAGACATTGTGTTAAGGGTGTGAGGCCGTTTTTCAGAGAGAGGAGAGGAGAGAACAAAAGTTTGAGTTTGTATCTTGTAATCTTTATTATTCCATTGTGAATATATACAAAAGATTATAGAGAATTGCGTGTTTGATTCGATTAATACATTCATATATTCAATCAAACGATCCGATCAGATCCAAGATCAGAAATGGGACTTTCATCGTGAGTTTCTTGCAATGGAACAAACGACTGAGTCGATTAATGAGTTAGTTGGTGTATTTCTAGATAGGGCTCAATTCTGTCCAGATTATATGGAGAATCCGAAGCGACTTATCGACCATTTCCATGAAGTTTTGAAGAAAGAAATCAGTCAGTTTATTCAACCTAGTCGTTGTAAGTCTTTTGAAGAAATTGTAAATGAAGCTCGTTTTCAAGAACTAGAGTTAAAGAAGGGTGAGCGTGTTTCATCCAAAAGAAAGACAGAATCAAGTCCCATTTCTTCAAAGAAATTTAAAGCCAGTGAAAGTTCTGGATGAGAAGAGAAGAAGACGGAAAAGTCTGTACCTCCAGAATGTAAGAAATGTCACAAGAAACATTTTGGGGTATGTAGATTTGGTTTAAATGTATGTTATCAATGTGGTGAGGAAGGTCATTTCAGCAAGGACTGTCCTCATCCATTGAAGATATGTTATGGATGCTACGAGCCTGGTCATGTGAAGTCAGAATGTCCAAAGTTGAAGTCTCAGTCAGCTTCTTCAGCATATCGTAAACCATCCGATAAGAAGTCGACTGAAGTTCCAAAAGCCAGGCCTCGTTCATTCCAGATTACAGTAGAAGAAGCCAAGAGGGCCCCAGATGTAGTGTCAGGTACCTTTTTAGTAAACCTAATACCTGCATATGTTCTTTTTGATTTGGGTGCCTCTAGATCATTTGTTTCAGAAAAGTTTAGTAAAAGTTTCATGATTCCACTTTCTGACATAGACACTCCTTTAGATGTTGAAATAGCTGATGATAGAACAGTATATGTAACGAAAGTTTATAGAGGGTGTCGGTTAGAAATAAGTAATGAGCATTTTTCTATAAATCTAATCCCTATGCAAATGGGGGAATTCGATGTTGTAATTAGTATGGATTGGTTAGCGACTCACGATGCAATGATTCAATGTGAGCAAAAGATTGTAAGGGTTAAGCTACCTCGGGGTGAACTGTTAGATGTTTACGGAGAAAAGAAAGAAATGCCTATCCCAGTCTGTACTTTTGCAAAAGCTAAACGACATTTGTCACATGGTTGTCAAGCCTTTTTGGCACATGTGATAGATACTCAGATTCAAATTCCAAAAATTGAGAAAATTCCAGTAGTAAGATAGTTTATTGATGTATTTCCTGATGAGTTACCGGGCATACCACCCGATAGACAAGTTGAATTTAAGATTGAATTGATGCCTGGAGCTACACATATTGCTAAGACACCATATAGGCTTGCTCCAACCGAAATGCAGGAATTAATGAAACAATTGCAAGAACTGTTAGACAAAGGTTTTATACGCCCAAGTAGTTCTCCATGGGGAGCTCCTATTTTATTTGTGAAGAAGAAGGATGGTTCAATGAGAATGTGTATAGATTACAGAGAGTTAAACAAGGTGACTATCAAGAATAGGTACCCATTACCTAGGATTGATGACTTGTTTGACCAGTTGCAGGGTGCTAATTATTTTTCAAAGATTGATTTACGCTCCGGTTACCATCAATTGAAGTTCAGAGAAGAAGATGTTTGTAAAACTGCTTTCAGGACGAGGTATGGGCATTATGAATTTGTGGTAATGCCATTTGGTTTGACGAACGCACCTGTAGCTTTTATGGATTTGATGAATAGAGTATGTCGCCCGATGCTTGATAAATTTGTGATCGTGTTCATTGATGATATTTTAATCTATTCTAAATCTGCTAATGATCATGATTATCATTTGAGACAAGTGCTACAGATGCTAAGAAGAAAGAAGCTTTATGCTAAGTTCTCGAAGTGTGAGTTTTGGCTTCGGGAAGTGCAGTTTTTAGGGCATGTTGATAATAGTGAGGGTATTATGGTGGATCCAGTTAAAGTTGAAGCAGTTATGAAATGGAATGCTCCAACAACTCCAACAGAAGTTAGAAGTTTTCTCGGATTGGCCGGTTATTATAGGCGGTTCATCCAAGATTTTTCAAAAATCGCAATGCCACTTACGAAGCTTACAAGAAAGAATATCAAGTTTGAATGGAATGATCAAGAAGAACAAGCTTTTCAGATTCTAAAGCAGAAACTCAGTCAAGCACCAGTCTTAGTACTTCCAGAAGGTACTGAAGACTTGGTGATATATTGTGATGCATCGTATAGTGGTTTGGGTTGTGTTCTTATGCAACGTGGCAAAGTGATAGCATATGCTTCTAGACAGTTAAAAGAAAATGAGAAGAATTATCAAACGCATGATCTAGAACTTGCAGCGGTGGTCTTTGCCTTAAAGATATGGAGGCATTATCTCTATGGTGTGAGGAGTACTATCTATACAGATCATAAGAGTTTAAAGTACTTCTTCGATCAGAGAGATTTGAATATGAGACAAAGAAGATGGCTAGATCTTGTTAAAGACTATGATTGTGAAATATTGTACCACCCGGGGAAAGCTAACATTGTAGCTGATGCTTTAAGCAGAAAGGCAGCCCATTTTGCTCTAACGGTTAAATCTCTTAGAATCACTGTTACTCCTAACTTGATTGATCAAATTAAAGAAGCACAACAAAAAGCTTGGAGAGAAAAAGATATTCGATCAGAACGTATTAAAGGTCAAGTCGATAGTATCGTGGATGATTCACGTGGGTTAAAGACTCGATATGGTAGAATATGGATTCCAAATTCATGGGATTTAAAGACTTTATTGTTAGATGAGGCCCATAAATCAAAGTATTCCATTCATCCTGGCGCAACAAAGATGTACCACGATTTAAGATCAGAATATTGGTGGCCAGGTATGAAAAGAGATATTGTTAAATATGTTGAGCAGTGTTTAACTTGCTTACAGGTGAAGGCTGAGCATCAGAAGCCATATGGAAAAATGCAGCATTTAGATATACCTGTTTGGAAGTGGGAACACATAACGATGGATCTTATCACCAAATTGCCAAAGACTTAACATCAGCATGATGCGATTTGGGTGATAGTGGATAGATTGACGAAAAGTGCATTATTTTTGCCTATTAAAGAAACGATGTCTATATAAGCTTTAGCAGATTTATATGTTAAGGAGGTAGTTGCACGTCATGGTATGCCAGTTTCTATTGTCTCTGATAGAGATAGTAGATTTACTTCATGGTTTTGGGCCAAGTTTCAAGATGATATTGGTACGCGTATTAATCTTAGCACATCATATCACCCACATACAGATGGTCAAAGTGAAAGAACGATACAGACTTTAGAAGACATGTTGCCGGCTTGTGTTATAGATTTTGGAGGTAATTGGGATGTGCATCTACCATTGGCAGAGTTCTCCTACAATAACAATTATCACACAAGCATAGGTATGCCACCTTATGAGATGTTATATGGGAGAAAGTGTAGAACTCCAATATGTTGGGGTGAAGTTGGGCAAAGAGAAATGGGTAGTACAGATATAGTGCAACAGACGACAGAAAAGATAGACCAAATAAGAGAAAGATTAAAGATGGCACAAGATAGACAGAAGTCGTATGCCGACAAAAGAAGATGCCCATTAGAGTTTAAGGTTGGAGATATGGTTATGTTAAAAGTATCTCCATGGAAAGGTATTATCAGATTCAGGAAACGAGGCAAGTTAAGTCCTCGGTTTATTGGTCCATTTAAGATTCTTGAAAGAGTTGGTAAGGTAGCTTATCGTCTTGAGCTACCAAGTGAATTGGCAAGTATTCATAGCACTTTTCATGTGTCTTATTTAAGAAAGTGCTTAGTGGATGAGGCATCTTATGTGCCATTGGAAGAAATAGAAATTAATGATCAATTGAATTATGTTGAACAACCAATAGCTATCCTAGATGAAAAAGTCAAGAAGTTAAGAAACAAAGATATTCGGTTGTTTAGAATCCAATGGAAGCATAGAAAAGGTTCAGAGTTCACATGGGAGCCGGAAGAAGAAATCATTGTTTATTATCCGGCTTTATATCAAGAATGGATTGTGAGGACACAATCCTGAATAAGTAGGGGAGAGTTGTAACACCCCTAAAATACGTAAGTTTTTATAGTTAATATACGTTTATGTTTCAGTTTTATATGTATTTAATATGTTAAAGGTCTAAAGTAACTAAAAGGTTAGAATTCGATTAAAGGACTAACCAAATAAAAGAAAGTAAGTTAGAGGGACCAAAGTTGTAAATGAGCAAACTTAAGGGGAGTAAAATGAAAGTAGCCAAATTAAAACCCCTGCAGAGTTCTATTTGGTTCCAGACTCAAAATTAGAACGTATATGTGTTGTGTGTGTGTCGTGTATAAGCTACAAGAACAAGAATCAAAAATTAACCTAGGGTTTTGGTTAATTGAGGTTGCTAATCATCAAATTGA
This sequence comes from Helichrysum umbraculigerum, assembly GCA_949592205.1. Lineage (NCBI taxonomy): Eukaryota > Viridiplantae > Streptophyta > Magnoliopsida > Asterales > Asteraceae > Helichrysum > Helichrysum umbraculigerum. Next base: position 146,098,095 of record CATIUR010000003.1, on the reverse strand, counting down.
GCTTTCATAAGGTATGTGTGATTATTATCTAAGTTTAATTTGATGTTTTAATGAAGATTCATAAACCCTAGAATGATGAGACTTCATGTATGTTAGTTAATCGAATTAATTAGTGTTCCATGTGTGTTTATGAGTTGTATGCTATGCTTAGTTCATGTTAGTTTAATTAGAGGAATCATATTCATATGTAATTGGGTTTTGATAATTTATGTATATATAAGAATTGATGATTTGAGATGAAATTGGTGGTGATTAATGATGATCATGAATAGTGAAGTAATGAATACCCAATTACATGTGATTAGAAAGCTAAAACATGGAACACTAGTGATGAATGGTAGGTGTTAGTGAGTAACACCTAGTTATGAGATTAAATGAAAGTGATGAGATAGGTGTTAGTTAATAAACACCTAAATGATAAGATTGAATAAAGAAAGTAAGATGTTATGTTAATTAATTATGTTATGTGCTTATGTGATAGGTGATCAAGAAAAAGAAGTTAATTCAAGTTGTTTAAAGTTACAAGATAAAGGTAAGTAGATGGATATAAATGTGGAGTCAAGTGATGGGTGAGCCATTAGCTTGACGGTTTTCCAAGTAATGGATCATGACCATTAGCTTGGTATAAATGTTAACTCTTAGTAGTTAGCATGATGATGCTTAAGGATCCTTAATGTGATGATATTTATGTTTAAGTTAAAGCTTCCATTACTTACTAAGCAATTGCTTACGTGTTATGTTTAAATGTTTCAGGTGAGCCAAGTGTCAATAGAGGGGACTTGGGTAAAGGGCACGTGTGAAGATTTTGGTGAAGCTTGTTACTTGGTTCGGTAACAAGTCTTATCCCTCTTAATCATGCTCTTGATATATGTATACCCCTTTTTGTAAAAGTTATAACACTAGTTATGTTTTGAAAGAATGTTAAGTCTCACTTGTGATGTATTGTTGAAAGTCAAACTTAAAGTCAGTTTTTGGGTGAGACTTGTAAGTGAATGTCGATGAATGTATGAAATGGATATTAATATCATGATTAATGAGAATATTTTATATGGAAAGTCAAAAGTTGGAATTTTGGTTGAATGTAGATGTTAATGAGTTAGTTTGACTTAGATAGGTAATTTGGGTGAGAATTGACCAAAGGAATAGGTTGAAATGGTCAAAGACCCAATCGGGTCAATTGGTGTCCAAATGGGCGGCCAATAGTGTTAAGAGTCAAAATGAGTTATGTCAGGTAAAAGTCAAATGTAATTATGCCCACGAGTCTTAAATATGATATTGGAAAAGTGGTCAAAAGCCTAAAAGCAGAAATGGTGTCATTTGAAACTTAGCATGTTAAGATTTTGGTTTAAATTAGCCGAAATTGAGTTAACGGGTCAAAAAGAGATTTATCGTGAAATTTGAAAAAGTGTGAAAATAGAAATATTTATATGGTCAAGGTAAAGCTACCTGCAAAATTTCAGGTTCCCAGGTGTTGTCATTTGAAAGATATGCGTATTTAAAGTTCGGCATTTGATTTTAAGGAAAAAGTGCAGGAATTCTGCTGTAGCCTTAGGAATCCGGCGGATTCCCTATGAATCCGGCGGATTCATGGGAATCCGGGCGGATTCAGCTAACCGGATTGGTTTTAAGAACTCTGGTTATGAAGTGTATCTGAAAGTCGTCTGAATCCGGCGGATTCTTAACGAATCCGGCGGATTCCTTCGTTTGTCAGGATTTTCCAAGTTACAAATAAAATGACATGAAAGTTATATAAAAAAAAATGGTACGTTTTCGGGGTGTTTCAAGTTGGTATCAGAGCACGGTTTAAGGGATTCAGGTATCCACCATTAGTGGGTACTTGGACTTAGACCAAAATTATGATGATATTGAGCATGATTTAGTATGATATGTTTAAAAGTTAATAATTGTTAATGATTCTTTACTCAAAGTGTGGCGTGCAGACTATGGATGTGTTTAATGTAATACGATAATTAGTGCGTCTGGCCAACGCAATGATTACCATATTACCTTATATGTATCCATGGAAATCACGAGACATTAAAGGATTGAATGTTAACAAGTTATTAACTGTATGTAGCAAAGCTTGTGATAAGGTAGATGTTAAATGTTTAAGTTATTATGTTAATGTGTTATGTGAACGTTTCAGATAAGATGAGTAAAGAAGTAGAGACTACTGATACAGGAGGCAGTCAAGATAAGTCTCAGTCTCCTGTTCAAGATATAGACCCGATAATTGAGAAGACGAAATCTTTTATCTCGCAAGAAATTGGTATTGCTCAGAAAGCATCTATTCCTCTTCTAAAGTCAATGATTATAGAGACGGTTAGAGAGGTAGTTAGTGAAGAATTTCAGAAACAAAAAGATAATACAGTTGGAGTTAGACCAGAAGTACCCCCACAAACTTCAATTGTAGAAGAAAGTAGAAAGTTTAGTTATAAAGATTTTTCAGCCTGTAATCCACCAGATTTTGAAGGGGACTTAGATCCGATTAAGTGTTATCGATGGGTTATGGAGGTTGAAGGGGCTTTTACTACTTCACGTTGCCCCGCAGATTTGAAAGTAATCTTTGCTGCTAATCTCTTAAAGTCACGCGCTAAAAATTGGTGGGAAGTTCAACGACGTACTTTAGGAGATGAAACTATAAATAAGATGGGTTGGGATGATTTCAAGAAGATGTTTGAGAATACCTATTCTCAAGAAGCAGATTTGAAGAGAATTCGTCGTGAGTTTCTTGCAATGGAACAAATGACTGAGTCGATTAATGAGTTAGTTGGTGTATTTCTAGATAGGGCTCAATTCTGTCCAGATTATATGGAGAATCCGAAGCGACTTATCGACCATTTCCATGAAGTTTTGAAGAAAGAAATCAGTCAGTTTATTCAACCTAGTCGTTGTAAGTCTTTTGAAGAAATTGTAAATGAAGCTCGTTTTCAAGAACTAGAGTTAAAGAAGGGTGAGCGTGTTTCATCCAAAAGAAAGACAGAATCAAGTCCCATTTCTTCAAAGAAATTTAAAGCCAGTGAAAGTTCTCGATGAGAAGAGAAGAAGACGGAAAAGTCTGTACCTCCAGAATGTAAGAAATGTCACAAGAAACATTTTGGGGTATGTAGATTTGGTTTAAATGTATGTTATCAATGTGGTGAGGAAGGTCATTTCAGCAAGGACTGTCCTCATCCATTGAAGATATGTTATGGATGCTACGAGCCTGGTCATGTGAAGTCAGAATGTCCAAAGTTGAAGTCTCAGTCAGCTTCTTCAGCATATCGTAAACCATCCGATAAGAAGTCAACTGAAGTTCCAAAAGCCTGGTCTCGTTCATTCCAGATTACAGCAGAAGAAGCCAAGAGGGCCCCAGATGTAGTGTCAGGTACCTTTTTAGTAAACCTAATACCTGCATATGTTCTTTTTGATTCGGGTGCCTCTAGATCATTTGTTTCAGAAAAGTTTAGTAAAAGTTTCATGATTCCACTTTCTGACTTAGACACTCCCTTAAATGTTGAAATAGCTGACGATAGAATAGTATATGTAACGAAAGTTTATAGAGGGTGTCGGTTAGAAATAAGTAATGAACATTTTTCTATAAATCTAATCCCTATGCAAATGGGGGAATTCGATGTTGTAATTGGTATGGATTGGTTAGCGACTCACGATGCAATGATTCAATGTGAGCAAAAGATTGTAAGGGTTAAGCTACCTCGGGGTGAACTGTTAGATATTTACGGAGAAAAGAAAGAAATGCCTTGTAACACCCGGTCAAAAAGGCCAATTTTCGCGCCTATTTTAAACTTTAAACAATCGTATTTAGTACGTATTACTTTTAAATTATGTGTTATTATTTTTAATAAACGTTATTTACACGGGAAATATTAAACTATTTCATAACATAAATCGTTTTGCTTAAAACACAATTTAGTTGGACGAAACTTAAATTTAAACATTTTTTTTTTTTTTTTTTTTTTTTAAATGTTCCAACTCGAAACCATTATTAATTATACGAATAAATATTTCGAAATTAAAAACATTATTTATTTTACGAACGGGTACCGAAACACGAGTATTTTATACCGCGAATTGGGGGAAACCAACCCACCATAAAAGGTGAGCCGGCCTCCCCTCCTTTCCCATTTCTTTCTCTTTTCATTTTCAACACCAAACACACCCTTACTCCTCACTCTCTCTCTCGGTTTACACCACACCACCGCCACCACCATCACGAAATCATCATCACCATCGTCGGGTATCATCATAGAGGAAGCAACAACATCATCATCATCATCATCACCACGATTTCATCATCATTTTCACAATTTTCGGATTACTATTCACTTGGTAAGAAAACCTTCGATCTACACTTAAATACATGTTTATATCACTCTATATACCATATATTATCATTACATAAGTTTATCATTGTCGGATCTGTGGTTTTGAGGCTCGATCCATCGTTTTTGGAGAAAATCCGTCGAGCAGGCGATAGTGTCGCCCACAGACCAAAAACAGTACATGCGACACTAAGTGTCGCTATGTCAACGAGTCGCCTTATAGCGTCACTACCTAAGTGCCGCTATCACACACACACCGTCACTTCCTAAGTGACGCTATGTCTATCAGTCGCCCTTTTAGCGACACTACCCGAGTGCCGCTAAAACTATTATACCGTCACTTCTATAGTGACGCACTCACATAACTTTCGGTAGAAACGAACCGCGTCACTAAGCCTTCTGCGTCACTTCCTAAGTGACGCTATATGCGTCACTAACCCGATAGCGGCACTATCTAAGTGTCGCTAAAATGCTGAATTTTCCTAACTTTTGAGTCACTTGCCTAGTGACGCTATAAATCAACCAGTGACGCATGAAGTGTCGCTATTATCAGTTTTTGAACTAAAAACTCACTTTTAAAATGTCAAACTTATCCGGAAACATCTACGCAATTATATACGAACCGAAACGCGTTTAAACAAGGTTATTTATACGAAAACAACTTAAATTATATTTTCTAAATATAATGTCGACACGCGACAACGACACGTAATTTCTTTATGAAATTCAAACGTAAACATATAACAAACACATTGAGTACAAACGAACCGAATAAACAACAAACTTGGATAGTTTATGTAATTATCCACTTACTTATACGAAACCTCACGTGTTTAGGACACTAGGAGGTCACTTTGGACGATACGCGTAATTAGGAACGCTTGCACTCTCAGGTGAGTTCATAACCCCACTCTTTTACTGTTTTCAACTGATTTCGGGGTGGGAATGCATACTCCTGTCTTACTACTTTCCACTGTATAAATCTTTACAAACATTTTACAATAGTTTATGGTAACGGTGTTAGATTACAACAGCTACGAACCACTTGACCATACTTAGAGATATTAAGTACGACCGTTTCAGAAACACCTAGAATTATATTACATATGATATCTAGGGAGTAACCGCCTCACTACATCAGTGACTTGCTAAGTACTAGTAACGACTAGTGGACTTATGAACACCAACTAGAGGCACCGACATGCTAGTTTAACGTTGACTACCCTTAAGAACTAGCGGATGACTTTGACTAAGTACTGTAAGTACTTCCCGACAATTAAGTGACGTATTAACGTGCTTTGACTTTACACATTACTTTGGACAAACTAGGTGACGTAGACACGTACCTAACAGATGATTATGACTTACCCCTATGCCTAGATGACATCCTTACTTTCTGGTATAATTGTGACGACTCTGGCTTGGAGTTACTGGGCCAGGGATGGTCCCCCGGCAGCAGGGAGTTACCCAAAAACCGGGGGGTGTCACATAACAACTTGCGGTGCTGTTGAGTACCTGTAACACTTTTCTAGCCTTGGGCTAAACTTTCATGCGGGTATGTTGCGAACGTACCAAACCAACGCATCGTCGCCTTCGGGGGACCACGGACGCTGTCACTATATGTGAAGCAACGATACCACGGTGGGTGGTACAACTGACTTACGAGCTGGATGCTCACGATACCACGGTGGGTGGTACAACCGACTTACGAGCTGTGGGCTCACGATACCACGGTGGGTGGTACAACTTACTTACGAGCTGAATGCTCACACTCAGCAACGGACCGACGAACTTTTACAGTCGGGGTCGTTGGCTCGGCATATGAATTTATACTCTATCGTAGTTCTACGGAACTGCACGGTTACTCATACTCAGCATATAGCTATATGCTTTACTTACTCTTAGCACGGACCTACGCACTTTTACGGTAGGGGTCGTTGACTCGATAACTGATATATTTATTTAAACGTGGTCCTGCGGGACGTAACTTGACGTATCCTTTGGGGGATACCCATTACCATCACTGTAGGTGATTACTAGATAACTTACGAGTCGGAGACTCAGGAAATTACGAACTTTTGCTCACTTGACTGTTATTACTAACCGTACCGATATGACACGATCACAAAACAGATAACTTGATCACGTTGCCGGGGTGCAACCTTTCATGCCAGGTGGCATCGTGACCTATTAATAACCGTAGAACTAATACTTGAAACCGTATAAACTATCTGTACCGTATTGCCGGGGAGCAATACCGACCGTCTAAGGACTTTCTTGTTTGATCTCTTTCGACCAGTAGCATGACAGTTAGTCATCTTACGCTACACCCTTATACATATTGCCAGGTGGCAATAACTTACCTGATAACACACCCACTGGGAATTGGTTCCCTTTACTTGACTAGAAACCTATTGATTAGGTTCACCTGCTTACCATAAATTTCTTATAACTGCCTCGAGGGGCAACTGTTGTTATTTAAACTGCTAAACTGTTCTGAATGAAATACATATTTCTTGAACTAATTGTTATTACAAATTACTTGTGAACTCACCAGCTTTCCAGCTGACCCTTTTAGTGTGCATTCTCAGGTACACTGCTATAGTAGGATTGGCCTACAGGATTTCTAGCTCGAGTCGCACGTTTTGACAATTGGATGTCTCTGCATAATTTTCGTATTATCAGTTATGTATTGAAAGTATTTTGCGAACTCGCAACTTGTATACATTTTATTTTGGGAAATGTAATAATTATTTTTCAAACGTCTCATTTAGAGTCGTTCATTATACATCTTATGCTGTGATATTTGATTTGGTAACACCCGACCCGATCGCTTCCGCAACCCGAAATATGAGGGTGTTACAGATTGGTATCAGAGCCTAAGGTTGTAGTGAACTAGGTTGCATTTAGTGGGCCTAGACTATGACCATTAGGCAGTATTCCTTATTAGGTATAACTAGTTCAGGGATTTCATCATACGAACTTAATTTAACATAGCGTAGCTAACTATGTACAATTAAGCAAGGATGATGTAAGATCTGAAAGGGGTTATACTGAAACAGGAATGCAGTAGTTGACTCTGATTGTTATTTGTTACTTGCTAGACACCCTAGGCTATTATATGTACTGTAGGTATATATGAATAGGCCTTACGTGTATACTGTTTCTGCATATCTATATACATGTATGTATGATTATACCTGACGTGATTCCGCTGTACTACTGATACATACACTCGGAGTGGCATATCGCCAACTTCCCAACCTTTACGACTTGATCTCAAATTGTGACCAGGTTGGTCACGACTGGCTAGTATTGCGAGAGATACTCGTAATGACTAAGTCCACGAATTACTTTCGAACTTACTATCGGCCTGAGGGCTACTCTTGAACAACACCCAGCACGTGGTGCTGCAATTACTCAGTATGTTAATACTACAACTGGCACGTTGGTGCTACGCTCACAGTACTCGGGTACTGCAATTTCGGTGCTTTGGGCACTACGAACATGTGGCACGTGGTGCCGCATCGTGCTTGGGGCACAATACTACTTCAGCACGTGGTGCTGTAACTTATGATAACCAAGTACTACTTTTACTATACAATAGGAAATTACATTACAGTGCTGATGGCACTACATTACATTACAGGGTTACTGTGTTTTAGTACTTAGGGTACTACGCACCAACTGATAGACTTACAACTACCGTACACTAGTATCACACAATAGTCAGTTAGACTAGATACCATACCATGGCCTTGGTAGATTACTTTAAGGTATACGTGAACAACTAATATACATACAACGAAACTAAAAGTCTGAGAACTTTCGAACACATGCTATTTTTACATACCAATGAAATAGACATAATTCTCGAATAAAGAACTTACCATTAACGTTTCATTCTTGTTTAAGAATCATGCCGCCTAAACGACAAACCTACACACAAGCAGAACGTGACCAATACGCTGAGCAAAGAGTAGCTGAAGCTCTAGCTGCACAAAGCCTAACGCGTCCCTGCACCTATAAAGAATTTCTGAACTGCGACCCGCCAATCTTTGTTGGTACTGAAGGGGCTGTCGGACTGATCCAATGGATCGAAAGGATGGAAGCTGTTTTCCGCATTTGCAACTGCCCCGATGGATACAAAGTCAAATACTCCACCTACACCCTTCGAGATAATGCTCTAACCTGGTGGAATGCTCACGCCCAAACCGTAGGGGTTGACACCGCCTATGAACTTTCTTGGGAGGAACTGAAACAACTGATGAGGGACGAATATTGTCCTAGCGAGGAACTACACCAACTTGAGAATGAACTCTGGCATCTTACCGTGAAAAACAACGACATCATGACCTATACCAATCGTTTTCACCGACTGGCACTCCTTTGCCCTTCTCTAGTGAACCCAGAAAGCAAACGAATCGAACAATACATCGAAGGACTTCCGGCACAAATCGCGGACATGGTTATCTCCTCTAAACCCAACACTATTCGCGACGCCGTTCGCATGGCCCACAACCTCATGGCGCGGATGGTTCAACGCGGAACCCCCACAACTGAAAACCATACACAAAAATGGAATGGCGATTCCAGCACTAGTCATAATCCAACAAATCAACCCGAACCTTTGAAATCTTACCCTTCTGAATACAAAGGAAAACGGGGCTATGCGGGGGATAAACCATTTTGTCACAACTGTAAACGTCATCACTCTGGCCCTTGTGGTCCACCTTGCGAGAGATGTCAACGATTCGGACACCAAATTCAGGACTGTAGAGTTCCTGCAAATCCCGACGGACAACAAACGTGTTTCAAATGTAACACTCCTGGACATTTCAAGAAAGATTGCCCAAATCAGAAACGAAAAATCCTCATGATCAGCTCCGGAGGGACCGGACGAAACCGCGGCAATAACACGGGTATGTCCTTATTTGATACTAAACCTTCAAATTTAACACAACGTTTCGATCGACGGGAATGTAAATTCCAAAATAATACCAATTACATGAATTAATACCGATAACATGAATTAAGCCAAACATAAAAACTAGGGTTTGCTTTCAGCAGACTAATCACCCGAACGTGCACAAACTATCTAGTCCTGATAGGACTACTCGCTGAACGGTCATGTTGTGACGACTATTTAGTCCCGAGTGGACTACAATGTAAACGGTTCTTCGGTAACCACAACTTAAACATATAAATAGCGTAGTCAGAGTGTGACTACAACGATAAACCGCGACACAGTCATGAATTGACTGCTTTCCAACTCCGTCTCAGACATGATATGTCTACGATCTATTCAACGAACCTCTCGCCCGTACATTACTCTCCAGACCCCACGCGACCACGACTCCATTTTTAAATTTCGGGACGAAATTTCATTAACAGGGGGAGAATGTAACACCCGGTCAAAAAGGCCAATTTTCGCGCCTATTTTAAACTTTAAACAATCGTATTTAGTACGTATTACTTTTAAATTATGTGTTATTATTTTTAATAAACGTTATTTACACGGGAAATATTAAACTATTTTATAACATAAATCGTTTTGCTTAAAACACAATTTAGTTGGACGAAACTTAAATTTAAACATTTTTTTTTTTTTTTTTTTTTTAAATGTTCCAACTCGAAACCATTATTAATTATACGAATAAATATTTCGAAATTAAAAACATTATTTATTTTACGAACGGGTACCGAAACACGAGTATTTTATACCGCGAATTGGGGGAAACCAACCCACCATAAAAGGTGAGCCGGCCTCCCCTCCTTTCCCATTTCTTTCTCTTTTCATTTTCAACACCAAACACACCCTTACTCCTCACTCTCTCTCTCGGTTTACACCACACCACCGCCACCACCATCACGAAATCATCATCACCATCGTCGGGTATCATCATAGAGGAAGCAACAACATCATCATCATCATCATCACCACGATTTCATCATCATTTTCACAATTTTCGGATTACTATTCACTTGGTAAGAAAACCTTCGATCTACACTTAAATACATGTTTATATCACTCTATATACCATATATTATCATTACATAAGTTTATCATTGTCGGATCTGTGGTTTTGAGGCTCGATCCATCGTTTTTGGAGAAAATCCGTCGAGCAGGCGATAGTGTCGCCCACAGACCAAAAACAGTACATGCGACACTAAGTGTCGCTATGTCAACGAGTCGCCTTATAGCGTCACTACCTAAGTGCCGCTATCACACACACACCGTCACTTCCTAAGTGACGCTATGTCTATCAGTCGCCCTTTTAGCGACACTACCCGAGTGCCGCTAAAACTATTATACCGTCACTTCTATAGTGACGCACTCACATAACTTTCGGTAGAAACGAACCGCGTCACTAAGCCTTCTGCGTCACTTCCTAAGTGACGCTATATGCGTCACTAACCCGATAGCGGCACTATCTAAGTGTCGCTAAAATGCTGAATTTTCCTAACTTTTGAGTCACTTGCCTAGTGACGCTATAAATCAACCAGTGACGCATGAAGTGTCGCTATTATCAGTTTTTGAACTAAAAACTCACTTTTAAAATGTCAAACTTATCCGGAAACATCTACGCAATTATATACGAACCGAAACGCGTTTAAACAAGGTTATTTATACGAAAACAACTTAAATTATATTTTCTAAATATAATGTCGACACGCGACAACGACACGTAATTTCTTTATGAAATTCAAACGTAAACATATAACAAACACATTGAGTACAAACGAACCGAATAAACAACAAACTTGGATAGTTTATGTAATTATCCACTTACTTATACGAAACCTCACGTGTTTAGGACACTAGGAGGTCACTTTGGACGATACGCGTAATTAGGAACGCTTGCACTCTCAGGTGAGTTCATAACCCCACTCTTTTACTGTTTTCAACTGATTTCGGGGTGGGAATGCATACTCCTGTCTTACTACTTTCCACTGTATAAATCTTTACAAACGTTTTACAATAGTTTATGGTAACGGTGTTAGATTACAACAGCTACGAACCACTTGACCATACTTAGAGATATTAAGTACGACCGTTTCAGAAACACCTAGAATTATATTACATATGATATCTAGGGAGTAACCGCCTCACTACATCAGTGACTTGCTAAGTACTAGTAACGACTAGTGGACTTATGAACACCAACTAGAGGCACCGACATGCTAGTTTAACGTTGACTACCCTTAAGAACTAGCGGATGACTTTGACTAAGTACTGTAAGTACTTCCCGACAATTAAGTGACGTATTAACGTGCTTTGACTTTACACATTACTTTGGACAAACTAGGTGACGTAGACACGTACCTAACAGATGATTATGACTTACCCCTATGCCTAGATGACATCCTTACTTTCTGGTATAATTGTGACGACTCTGGCTTGGAGTTACTGGGCCAGGGATGGTCCCCCGGCAGCAGGGAGTTACCCAAAAACCGGGGGGTGTCACATAACAACTTGCGGTGCTGTTGAGTACCTGTAACACTTTTCTAGCCTTGGGCTAAACTTTCATGCGGGTATGTTGCGAACGTACCAAACCAACGCATCGTCGCCTTCGGGGGACCACGGACGCTGTCACTATATGTGAAGCAACGATACCACGGTGGGTGGTACAACTGACTTACGAGCTGGATGCTCACGATACCACGGTGGGTGGTACAACCGACTTACGAGCTGTGGGCTCACGATACCACGGTGGGTGGTACAACTTACTTACGAGCTGAATGCTCACACTCAGCAACGGACCGACGAACTTTTACAGTCGGGGTCGTTGGCTCGGCATATGAATTTATACTCTATCGTAGTTCTACGGAACTGCACGGTTACTCATACTCAGCATATAGCTATATGCTTTACTTACTCTTAGCACGGACCTACGCACTTTTACGGTAGGGGTCGTTGACTCGATAACTGATATATTTATTTAAACGTGGTCCTGCGGGACGTAACTTGACGTATCCTTTGGGGGATACCCATTACCATCACTGTAGGTGATTACTAGATAACTTACGAGTCGGAGACTCAGGAAATTACGAACTTTTGCTCACTTGACTGTTATTACTAACCGTACCGATATGACACGATCACAAAACAGATAACTTGATCACGTTGCCGGGGTGCAACCTTTCATGCCAGGTGGCATCGTGACCTATTAATAACCGTAGAACTAATACTTGAAACCGTATAAACTATCTGTACCGTATTGCCGGGGAGCAATACCGACCGTCTAAGGACTTTCTTGTTTGATCTCTTTCGACCAGTAGCATGACAGTTAGTCATCTTACGCTACACCCTTATACATATTGCCAGGTGGCAATAACTTACCTGATAACACACCCACTGGGAATTGGTTCCCTTTACTTGACTAGAAACCTATTGATTAGGTTCACCTGCTTACCATAAATTTCTTATAACTGCCTCGAGGGGCAACTGTTGTTATTTAAACTGCTAAACTGTTCTGAATGAAATACATATTTCTTGAACTAATTGTTATTACAAATTACTTGTGAACTCACCAGCTTTCCAGCTGACCCTTTTAGTGTGCATTCTCAGGTACACTGCTATAGTAGGATTGGCCTACAGGATTTCTAGCTCGAGTCGCACGTTTTGACAATTGGATGTCTCTGCATAATTTTCGTATTATCAGTTATGTATTGAAAGTATTTTGCGAACTCGCAACTTGTATACATTTTATTTTGGGAAATGTAATAATTATTTTTCAAACGTCTCATTTAGAGTCGTTCATTATACATCTTATGCTGTGATATTTGATTTGGTAACACCCGACCCGATCGCTTCCGCAACCCGAAATATGAGGGTGTTACATGCCTATCCCAGTCTGTACTTTTGCTAAAGCTAAACGACATTTGTCACATGGTTGTCAAGCCTTTTTGGCACATGTGATAGATACTCAGATTCAAATTCCAAAAATTGAGAAAATTCCAGTAGTAAGAGAGTTTATTGATGTATTTCCTGATGAGTTACCGGGCATACCACCCGATAGACAAGTTGAATTTAAGATTGAATTGATGCCTGGAGCTACACCTATTGCTAAGACACCATATAGGCTTGCTCCAACCGAAATGCAGGAATTAATGAAACAATTGCAAGAACTGTTAGACAAAGGTTTTATACGCCCAAGTAGTTCTCCATGGGGAGCTCCTATTTTATTTGTGAAGAAGAAGAATGGTTCAATGAGAATGTGTATAGATTACAGAGAGTTAAACAAGGTGACTATCAAGAATAGGTACCCATTACCTAGGATTGATGACTTGTTTGACCAGTTGCAGGGTGCTAATTATTTTTCAAAGATTGATTTACGCTCCGGTTACCATCAATTGAAGGTCAGAGAAGAAGATGTTTGTAAAACTGCTTTTAGGACGAGGTATGGGCATTATGAATTTGTGGTAATGCCATTTGGTTTGACGAACGCACCTGCAGCTTTTATGGATTTGATGAATAGAGTATGTCGCCCGATGCTTGATAAATTTGTGATCGTGTTCATTGATGATATTTTAATCTATTCTAAATCTGCTAATGATCATGATTATCATTTGAGACAAGTGCTACTGTTGGTACATGTTTAGTGTCTGTCAGTTGGTCTAGCTCGTAGTTTGTATTTAGATTTGCGTTTCCTGACTCCTGCGACGTAGCGCATAACGTCGCAGCTGCGACGTCAGGTTTTGGGCCTGCGACGTAGTCAACGTCGCATGGGCTTGGGCCTGCGACGTCGTGTGCGACGTCGCAGATGCCAGATTTTGTATTTAAGCAATTTACGTTTTCTGTTTTAGGGTTGACGAAACCCTAAACATAATTAGTCGAAATCCCTGTAATCTGACCGATTATTATTCAATATAATACGTTTCGTTTGATATTCATTGTGTATTGATTATTCGTGTGTTTAGTTTATAACTTAATCGTTGATTCCGCAAACGATTGAGTGACTCGGTTCGTACTAGATCCAAGGTTAGGGACAAACAACTGGTATCAGAGCAGAAAGTGCTCGTTTTGGCGATTCGGATCGAGTTTGGGATTTAAAAGGACGTGATATTCGTGTGTTTTTGTGTTTATCACGTTTGTTTTGTGTTTTTACAGGTTTTCGATCAGTATTACTGGGATTATTGAAGGTTTCCGTCGTTCAACATTCGTGGTTTTCGTGTTAGGGTTAAAAATTCGTTTTTAGGGTTTTTGGCCGCAGATTTTCGCGTTTTGCGACGTTACCTGCGACGTCAGCTGCGACGTCGCGTGCGACATAGTGATTTGGACTTTAATTAGTCTGTGCGACGTACCATTGCGACGTCATCTGCGACGTCGCTATTTTGACTTTAATTAGTCTTCTGCGACGCTGTGTTGCGACGTCTTGTTGAGTCTGCGACGTCCTCTGCGACGTCATCTGCGACGTACCTCTCAACGTCGCATATTTCTGATTCTTAATTGAATCCTTTGCTTTTGCGACGTACCTATCAACGTCGCATAATCTTTGTGCGACGTACTCATCTACGTCGCTAAGATCAGAAGATTGTTTTTTTTTGATTAAGTAATTAAAATGGCAGCTGATAAAGAGGATATTAGAGGTCTGAGAGAAATGATTAAACAAAGTAATGACATAGGTTCAAGTAATAAACCTCCACTATTTACTGCGGACATGGATTATGTATACTGGAGAGACCGAGTTGAGCAATACATTGATTTTCATTGTCCAGAATTATGGGGACCATTACGTGAGCGTTATGTAGCTCCATTAGCTGAAGGGGAATACCGTGGTATTCGTCCTGCTAAGACCTATAAAGCTATGTCTCCCGAGGAGAAGAAAGATTTTGATACTGAAAGAAAGTCTTTTTCAATGATTAAAATGTGTCTAACCAAGGATGTTCTATGGCTTTTCAGAACTCATGAAACAGCCTTTGATTTATGGAAGGCAATTGAAACTCGTTGTGGAGGAAATGATAAGTACAAGGAAGCCAAGCTCGAACTGATTAAGAAACAGTACGATATCTTTGACATCCTTCCTAATGAAGACACGACTTCTTTATTCACTAGGTACTCACGGTTAGTTGGTGAGTTATTTGAAGGGGGTTATACTTTTCCTTCAATTGAAGTAAATAAGAAGCTACTGGATGTGTTGCCAAGTTCTTGGGATGTTAAAGTTCAATTTTTAAAAGAAAATGAAGAACTTGCAAACATGTCTTTGGATACGTTGATAGGGGATCTTCAAGCTCACGCGATGGAGATTAAGAAGAAAGAAACTAGGTCTGGTGCTGCTGTTCAGAATCCTAGTGTGTATGGTGTTCAGATCAACTCTGGAAAGACTTATGGATCTGGAGTCGCTTTCGTGACAAATACAAATGCTCCATCAACCTCTTCTTCTTCTTCCGATGGGATTCATTCTGTTTTCATGACTGGACCTTCTTCAAATCAACAACAGGTTCAAGTCTCACCTGCTATTCAGGAGCAAGCTGCTATTTACACAGCTTTCTTAAGCTCATACAAGGATTTGGTTACTCAACCGAATCTTACTTTGGAGCTGACTAAGGAAGACTATGCTCAGCTTGATGAAGATGATCTGGAGCAAATGGATCTAACTTGGAATGTGGCAATGATCACCCGAAGAATTCAAAAGTTCTTGCAGAGGACAGGGCGTAAAAGCTTGGAAGGTGATGGAAAGACTGGCTTTGGATTTAACAAGAGTAAGGTCCGATGTTACAATTGTCAAAATTTGGGTCACTTCGCCAGGGAGTGCGAGAAACCCAAAATGCCAGCATCGGGATTCACAACACCTTCTACTCCTCCAAAGGCCAAAGAAATGGAAGTTACCAAGAAAGGGCCTGCTGATAATGCCCTGATTGCTTTTGAGCCTACAAGTCAGGATTGGACGGCTGTCTCCCAGCATTACCAACAGTGTTTGATGGCTCACATTGTGAATGAGGTACCTGATGAACCATTAAATTGTATCTCATGCATTAAGTTAACTGAATCTCTAAAGGCATTTCAGAATGAAACCGTAGAGTTGAGGAAAAAGAATGAAAAACTAACCGAGTCAAATAATTTCTTAAAAGCTAATGAGAAACTTTATAAAAAACATCTTGAGGCTCATCGGTTAGATACTCAGAAATATAAATCTAAGGTTTTTAGTCAAGAAGATGCCATTAAAAGCTATCTTGTTGAAATTGAACTACTAAAGAAAGAACTTACAGATTTAAAAGCTGAGTATGAGAATTATAAGAGTAAAATCTTAGGTTCAAATTCCTCAACGGTTGTGTTTAATGAAATTCTTAGCAAGCATGGTACTAGTGGGAAAAAGAATACGGGATTGGGATACCACTCAGTCCCTCCTCCTACTACTCACTATCCCCTGCCTGTTAAGGAGGGCTTTGAAGAGATTCCAGTTGATTGGTCAAAGCTTTATGGAATAAAAGCTAAAGATGCTAAAGAGACCAAACACAACAAACCGGCAAAGGAGAAAACCAAGCGGCCAGAGTACCCCTTGCCAACGTTTGTTAAGTCTGTGCATGAATCTCCTGTTAGTGTTAAGGAGAGTGTTGAGTTAAGGAATGAATCTCCTGTTATTATTGAGGAGATTGTTGAGATTGAGGACATTACGGATCAGGAGTATCCTGAGGTTAAGAAGGTTGCAGTTAAACCTGAAAAAGTGATTTCAAAGGTTGAATCTGAAATTAAGATTCAACCAAATAAAGGAAAAGCCAAGGTTTTAAACTCGAAACAACAAACTTTACAGTCACCTGTAAAGATTGTGCAAAGAAAATTATTAAATGAAAATGTTTCGTATGATAAACCATCAACTTCAACCTCTCAACCAAAACAAACATTTTCTAAGACGTGTACTCAATGTTCATGCTCTAGAAATGTTTCTCCACCTCCTGTAGTAATTCCTCAGCCTCAACCGTTTGTTGAGACTCGTTCTTGTTTCTACTGCAAGAAACAAGGACATTTAATTCATGAATGCCCAAAGCTGTCAAATCAGCGCTATGGGAGAGAGATGCCTAGGACATCTATTTACAGAAATTCCTTTTCAAAATCTCCACCTAGGCGTCACTCAAACTCTCCCAAGCCTGTTTTAAAGCCAAGTAATGTTAAGCAAAAATCTTTGCCAATTCAAAAGCCCAACATTACTTCTAATATCAATTCCGAACCTTCTAAAGTTTGGAAACGAAAAGAGTCTGATGTTGACTCTTCAGTCGTCAACAATAACACATCAGATAAAAATTTTAATTTGTTTAAAGATAAAATCCTATCTGACGTGCTTATTGTTGATGACCACGGTCGACCTAAGTCTGTAAAGGCTTGGGTCACCGTTTCTCACTAATCTCCTTTGTTTGTGTGTTGCAGCAGTCAGAACGTGTTAAAGATAGTGAATGGTATTTGGATAGCGGCTGCTCGCGACATATGACAGGCGATGTATCTCTTCTTGTGGATATTAAACCATACTCAGGAGGATATGTTGCCTTTGCTGGAGATACTGGGGGAACCATTTCTGGAAGAGGAACGTTAACTAACGGCAATGTTAGTTTTGAAAATGTGAACTACGTGGAACAGCTTACGCACAACTTGCTAAGTGTTTCACAGGTCTGTGATAAAAATTATACCACTGCGTTCACAAAGACAGAGTGTGTGATACTGAAGCCTGGGTATGTCATTCCAGAAGAATGGGTGTTACTGAGAGCACCAAGAAAAAATGACACATACATTCTGAACATGAGAATTGTTGAGACCTCGAACGAGTATACGTGTCTCTTGTCTAAGGCTTCTGAAAAGGAATCACTGCTTTGGCACAGACGAATGGGACATATTCATTTCCGAAAAATGAATTTCTTGACTAAAAATGACCTTGTGCTAGGAGTTCCAAAACAGTCATTTGCTCTAAAGGATGACTGTATCTCTTGCCAAAAAAGAAAGTTACCTAAGAAGTCCCATAAGTCTAAGCAGGTGAATTCCATAAATGCTCCATTGGAACTACTGCATATGGATCTTTTCGGTCCAGTCTCTACTAAGAGCATTGGTGGTCGGTCTTACTGCTTGGTAGTTACTGATGACTACTCAAGGTTTTCGTGGGTTTACTTTTTGACCACGAAAGGGGAAACTCCTGAGATTCTGGTGTATTTGTTGGACAAGTTGGCAAATCTGTGCAACTTGAAGGTGAAAAGGATACGAAGCGATAATGGAACTGAATTCAAGAACTCAACTCTCGAATTGTTTTGTGCTACAAGAGGTATTGAGCATCAATTTAGTGCTCCGAGGACTCCACAACAGAATGGAGTTGCCGAAAGGAAGAACAGGACAATCATCGAGACAGCTCGGACTATGTTAGCTGACTCCAAGTTACCAATTATCTTCTGGGCTGAGGCAGTTAATACTGCCTGTTATGTTCTCAACAGAGTACTCACGGTTAAGAAAAGGAACAAAACGTGTTATGAACTTTTCAATAACCGTAAGCCAAATCTGCAGTTCCTAGAACCATTTGGGTGTCCATGCCTGATCATGATAACAAAAGATAAGGTCTCTAAGTTTGGTGATAAAGCTGTTGAAGGGATTTTTCTTGGATATTCAGTCAACTCTCCGAACAAAAGAGTCTTTAACAAATCAACGAATCAGATTGAGGAGCATTTTGAAGTGAAATGTTTAAGGTATACGGAACCTCCTCAAGGAACGGGTCCGGATTGGTTTTTCAACTATGGAAACTTCTTCAACTCTTTCAATATTCCGGAAGAAGATGAAACGGAAGAATTGGTTTCTATACTTCATGAGCTTGATCTTACTCAAGATACACCAGTAAATAATAAACCAGCCGACCCATCTCCCAATGCAACACCCGCACCTCCACCGACTAATCCTACACCTTCACTTCCAACACCCACACAACCACAACCAACAACCAAATCACCACCAACTACACCATCTCCTACTCCACCATCTTTGGCTGCTTCTTCTAAAACAGTTTATAACTACACAAAGGAGCTTCCATATGATCCAAACATGCCTCCTTTAGAGGAACCTCAAGAAGAAGATGAAATGGAAGAAACAATGGCCTACTCTCACTTATTTTCTCATGAAGATGAAGGAGAAGAAGAAGAGTTAGCCTCTCCTGAGTCTGCTGCTACTCCTGAAACTGAGGGAGATTTGAACAATCTGGGTGAGGATCTTGTGCCAAGTGCCATACCAGAAACTCGTATACATAAGGATCACCCCATTGATAATATCATTGGTGATCCTCATGCATCTGTTCAAACACGTCAACAAGCAAAGCAGACTTCAGCTCAGCAGCTTTTGGGACTTATTGCTCATATCGATTCATGTCATTTGTCTCAAATTGAACCTAAAAAGGTTGAACAAGCCTTAAAGGATCCATCTTGGGTCGAGGCTATGCAGGAGGAACTACAGCAAATAAACAAGATGAATGTTTGGGAAATTGTTCCTCTACCCAAGGGTGCTCACTTGACGGGTACTCGTTGGGTTTACCGTAACAAAATGGATGATCGTGGGGCGGTTATTCGGAATAAAGCCCGTCTGGTAGTTCAAGGATATAGTCAACTAGAAGGTATTGACTATGATGAAGTTTTCGCTCCCGTCGCTCGTTTGGAATCAATTCGGATTTTTCTAGCCTATGCTTCTTTTAAAGGATTCCGCGTGTATCAACTTGACGTAAAGTGTGCTTTTCTTTATGGAGATGTCGACGCAGTGATTTATGTGTGTCAGCCTCCTGGTTTTGAAGACCCAAAGCATCCTAATCATGTTTGCAAGCTGAAGAAAGCTTTGTATGGTCTTTATCAATCTCCTCGACTTTGGTATGAGTGACTTGCCAAGTACTTGCTGAAGAATGGTTTTGATAGAGGACAGATTGATAGCACGCTTTTCATCAAACGGGAAGGAGCGGATTTGTTACTTGTGCAGGTCTATGTGGACGACATAATTTTTGGATCAACTAATGATCAGTTGTGCAAGGATTTTGAAAGCCTGATGAAATCTGAGTTTGAAATGAGTGCTATGGGGGAACTCACGTTCTTTCTGGGACTACAGGTTGAGCAATCTGACAATGGAATTTATATCCACCAGTCAAAATATGTCACTGATATGTTAAAGCGGTATGAATTGCTCAACAGTAAACACTACGGCACTCCAATTGAAGCAAGACACAATCTTGGACCTAATGAGGATGATGAAGATTGCAAGGAGAAAGACTATCGCTCAATGATAGGCTCTCTCATGTACCTGACTGCCTCAAGACCAGATATAGTGTTTGCTGTTTCACTCTGCTCACGATTTCAGGCAAATCCGAAGGTGTCTCATATGAAGGCAGTAAAACGCATTTTTGGATATCTCGCTTTTAGGCCATCTCTGGGTATATGGTATTCAAACGATAAAAACTTCGAGTTAACTGCCTATTCGGATTCAGATCTTGGTGGCTGCAAGATAGATATGAAGTCAACTACTGGAGGATGTCAGTTCCTTGGATCGCGCTTAGTTTCTTGGTAGTGCAAAAAGCAGACTGCGGTTGCTATTTCCACAGCTGAAGCCGAGTATGTTGCTGCTGCAAGTTGCTGTTCTCAAGTTCTCTGGATTCAGCATCAGCTGCGTGATTACGGGTTCAATCTCTCTATGACTCCTATTTACATTGATAATACAGCTGCTATATCTATAACACACAATCCCGTACAGCACTCTAAGACCAAACATATTGAACTGAGGTTCCACTTCATACGGGATTGCTTTGAGAAACACCTTATAAATGTCGTACATATAGATACCCTTAAGCAGTGTGCGGACCTTTTCACAAAAGCCTTTTTGCGATCACGTTTTATTGAACTGGTCAATCTGATAGGTTTAAGGTTCTTTCAGTCAAAGAAATGATTTGTGACTTGGATTTTTTTTAGGTTTTTAAATTCAATTTAAAAAAAAAAAAAAAAAAAAAATCGCAACAGCCACTCTTTATACTCTTTAGTATTAAAGAAAACGCAAGGTTGCTACATCTTTAAAATAGACGTTGAAGTTGTGTCTGTAAACAACTTGGGATATGATAGTACATCGGGTGGCACAAAATGGAATTTTAAGGTTTATCTTGGATGTGTCAGTAGGTTTATCTGACACACTTAAAACAGTTTTTATCTAAATTATCTTCATCATACGATGTATTGGTAGGCATGATACACACCGGTCTCTGAGATATTAAGAAGTAATTTAAATACTTGTCTATGATCATGTGGTAAACACCTTGTGATGTACGACTCTATGTCTTAATTCCTTAGCATAGCTTGACATACTTCTATTTTTAGATCGTATATCTGAGATCTTTTGGGGGAGTATGCTGATTGTTTCCTCTGTTGTACGTAAGTGCAGACCTGGTCTCAATTCAGCTTACTCTCAAAACTAAGCAAACGTGAGTCAATGCACTTGCAAAGTCTTAAATTTAAGGTACTAAACAAGGTCGCCACAAATTTGGTTTGACTGCGTTTGGTTTTGCTTACACTTGAATCAAGTTATGTTGCTCTGTTGTACGCAAGTACAGACCTGTCACCGCTGGCTTGATTCTTAAAATTGATTCTCTTATATTCTTTCTAGATTTAGAAACTATGTTCATGTCTAAGTTATAGGGGTATATCTATAGTGGGGACCACGGTGAAATATTCATACTAACAATAAAAGGTTAACTCATAGACACGGATGTAACGTGTTTAGGTGGACAAACAATACCAATAATCGTCTTGAAATAATTTTTATAAAAGGTGTTTTAAATGTGCCACGTAAATTTAAAGTGGACAAATATACTGATGATCGAAATAACACTTACTATTCCTAACAAATGCATGTTATTCCGATATGATCCCTAATCAGACAAAACAACTCCGTCACAAAAAATAGAGTGTTAGTAATTTTATTTTGTTAATTTTTTACTTTTTGTAAAATTAAAGAAAATACCAAAAACATTTTTTAGTTTTATGCTTTATTTTTATTCTAAGTTATTTTTCCCAAGTCACGAGTCATTTGCTAAAATAACGAGTAAACGGTTTTTAAAACACTCAAATCACATCCCAACTGCTCTATGCGACGTCCCACTCTACGTCGCCTGCGACGTCCCAGATTACGTCGCACATAGGGTTAGACTATATATAGTCTCAACTGCGACGTAACACGTCACACTATTCACTATTCACTTGCGACGTATCCTGCGACGTAGCAACTGGCGATTTGCGACGTAGCAATTTTTCGAGCATATTTGTGATTTGTAGTCGTTTCCATTCCGATCTATTCACGTAGCTTTGATCTACTCGTTATTCCGCACACTTAGGTACCATATTCACCTTTTCCCACCGTGTATATTACGTTTAATTGCTATATATGTGTTACGGGTTAAAAGGGTTTCGGTTTTGGGTTAAATTCGATGGTCAATTGGATGTTGTAACTATTATAACTTATATTTTCGTAATCACCATCGTAAGCCGCACCTTATTGCGTGATTGATTTCGAAAACCCCTAAAATCGAAAATTAGGGTTTCTGGGTTGGGGTCGACTGTTCGTCAATGCGACGTATGATGCGACGTAGTCGCCTACGTCGCTGTACTTAATTATTATTAATTGCCTACGTCGCCCTTCCCTACGTCGCCTTAACTGCGACGTCCGATGCGACGTACCACTCTACGTCGCTATTTTAATAAAGTGATTAAATTCACAATAAATTGCAAAATGCGACGTCCCTCTTGACGTCGCTCGAATTTTCTGCGACGTCCGGCCTTACGTCGCTTTCCAATTTATTTTGATTTTTAGCGACGTACAGTTCTACGTCGCTCTGTGTTAATGCGACGTAAGTGGCTACGTCGCTAGTTCCAGGAAATTTGAAAAGGTTTTTCTTAAAAATGTAACATTTTTGCTAACCTTTTTCGAGTTGCAATCTGTTTCTGTTTTTGCAGATATGGCTTTGATTTTTGAAGCTCGTCACAATACGGCTGCTTACCTTACTGACACTTCTGATAAAGCTGAACCGTATCGTCAGATGATCACGTTTTTGAGACGTTCAAGGGTATTCCACGCCATTTCCGATAACACTATGGCATTTGGAAATCTGATCAACCCTTTTTGGAGAAATGCGACTGTTGTTACTGATAACGACGTTAGACGATTGGTCTCTACCGTTCTGGGTACGGAGATCACTATTTCAGAACAGAGTATTCGGGAACTTTTACAGCTGAATGATCAACCGGATATGCCTGTCGGTTTTGATCATATTTTTGTTACTGGAGCTATGCAACGGATAGGATATCCCGGGATTCCCTCTGATCAGTATAGAAAAGCGAATCTCACACGCGTCTGGAGATATTTGATGCATGTGATTATTGTTTGCTTGGGGAATAGGAAAGGTGGAACGGATGGGTTGAGCCGAAGTCTGGCTTCTGCTATGTTAGCGTTGGTATACAACAAGCCGTTCAACTTCTCGGGATTTATCTTCAAGGCTATGGTTGATAATGCGAATGCCGGGGATCAGAAATGGATTTTATATCCGAGATTTGTACAGTTGCACATCAATCGTCATCATCCGGATCTTCAGGCACAGGGTGATATCGATCAGCAGCTAAAGATTTCACCGATGGTGAGTCGGATTTTCACTATTTGTGCAGGGTATGAGAAAGGGGTCGAGGCACCAAGGGATGTTCCCTTATTCGGTGCTATTGTGGATGAAAATTATGTACCGCCCCCAGAACCTCAGTATATGGATATTCCAGCACCTCAGCAGCCGTAGCAACCGCTTATGAACATTCCTGTTCAACCTGCGGGGGAGAATGTGGATGCTCTTTTGGAAAATATTGAGCAGTTTGGCCACGTTGACTCAGACAATCCAGCATCTCATGACACGGTTGAAAAATCTGATTCTGAAGAAAATCCTGTTCAACAACCTGATGATGGCGGGCCAACACCTTCGGATTCTGATGGTGCGGTCCCGCACCCGTCTCAGATGGAAACAATTCGACGTCAGTTTTCTCAGAGGTACAAAAGAATTCAGCGTCGTTTGAAACAGGGACGTGTGTATGTTCCAAAGAATACTGGCAAACGTATTCAAGACGGTGATGATCCTAAGGATGTAGACTTTGAGCCTCGTCGTCGTGTTCTTCGTTCTTCATCAGCCAGAGCTTCAGTCAATCCACAGCAGCAAGCTGATTTTGAGATTCAACCAACTCCAGCATTCATGCATAAGATTATGGATGATATGCAGAAGATGAAGCAAAAGCTGGAGGCTCAAGACGAAAAGATTGCTGAACAAGCTGCGTTGATCGAGGTTCAGTCTAAGGAGCTTGAGGAAACGAAGCTTAGGGTTAATGTTTTAGAAGGCAGGTTACTTGCCTCGGGGGAGTCTGGGTCTGGGATACCCACTTTAGAGTCAAGTGAACCTGCGTCTGTAAATCCCAACCCTGTACTTGAAACTGTTAATGAAAATATTTCTATTTTGGATTACTTTTGTGTTGATGATATTCCAGGGCAACCGAGACCGCTGGCTGTTGACTATTCATTTGCGGACTTATCGTTTATTCAAAGAATGGCTAGTGGAGTTGGCTCTGAGGAAGAAACGGATAATGATTTTCAGATGAATGAGGATGTTTCGATTGAAGAGGAACAGTTGAATTCAGACGAAACGTATGATGATGCACATTCTGGGGAAGCTTATGATGATGCACCTATTATAGAGTCTGATTCAAGTGAAGATGAGAGACCTGCAAAAGCTCAACATGGAGAATCTAGTTCTGCTGCAACTCCAGCTCCAGAGACACAGGCACCGGACTCAGCAGCAAAGAAATTAACTGCTGAAGAAAAGAGAGAGAGAAATAAGAAATGGTGGCCAAAGGGACGAAATCCAGTTCCTATTCCAGTTAAATGTCAAGTGTACCGGGTTAGTCGAAATTATACCGGAGTTATTAAAAGCTGGAAGTATCAGAGGAATCTTTTTATGATTAAGAGAGAAGATGGAGTTCAGTACTTCAGAATGCGTTTTGATAGATTGAGCACGTTGCCAAAAGGAGAGATTAATCGATTAGCTCAGCTTAAATTGATTAATCCGTTTGAGAATGATTATGCCGAGTTCATTCAGAGAAATTTACGTCGGGAAGTGTTATCGAAGACATATTCTAAATTGAAACCGACGTTGGGAACTCGGTATACATGGAAAAGGAAGATTGATCCAGTTACCAGGAAACCTATGGTTAAAGTTCATTATCCGCCTGCTAACTGTTTGACTGAGATACCTCTGGAACCAGTTCCTTATTATTTTCTGAGAAGACTTGTAAAATGGGAACTTGATCCACAGACTGGTGAAGCGGTTATTACTTTCGTTCCTGATTCTGAACCGTGGCCAGAAGTTGGAGGTATATGGAATTTGAAGCAAGCAACGTTTAGACTGTATGATCCGATGAATTTGATTAATTTTCATGAAAAAGATTTAAGAAAACTCTATGATGATCGGATTCGTGTTGGTCAGAAGAATGAGTTCAACAGACGTTTAGCCGAGCAGTTTTACAATGTTGTTACTGTTTGCGTGGCTAATGGAATTCATGCCGATGGTCAATTTCCTTCGGGCTGGGTTTAAAGAAGATTTTTGAAGACCAAGCTGAAGACACGGGGGAGTTTGTTGGTACATGTTTAGTGTCTGTCAGTTGGTCTAGCTCGTAGTTTGTATTTAGATTTGCGTTTCCTGACTCCTGCGACGTAGCGCATAACGTCGCAGGTGCGACGTCAGGTTTTGGGCCTGCGACGTAGTCAACGTCGCATGGGCTTGGGCCAGCGACGTCGTGTGCGACGTCGCAGATGCCAGATTTTGTATTTAAGCAATTTACGTTTTCTGTTTTAGGGTTGACGAAACCCTAAACATAATTAGTCGAAATCCCTGTAATCTGACCGATTATTATTCAATATAATACGTTTCGTTTGATATTCATTGTGTATTGATTATTCGTGTGTTTAGTTTATAACTTAATCGTTGATTCCGCAAACGATTGAGTGACTCGGTTCGTACTAGATCCAAGGTTAGGGACAAACAGCTACAGATGCTAAGAAGAAAGAAGCTTTATGCTAAGTTCTCGAAGTGTGAGTTTTGGCTTCGGGAAGTGCAGTTTTTAGGGCATGTTGTTAATAGTGAGGGTATTATGGTGGATCCAAATAAAGTTGAAGCAGTTATGAAATGGAATGCTCCAACAACTCCAACAGAAGTTAGAAGTTTTCTCGGATTGGCCGGTTATTATAGGCGGTTCATCCACGATTTTTCAAAAATCGCAATGCCACTTACGAAGCTTACAAGAAAGAATATATAGTTTGAATGGAATGATCAAGCAGAACAAGCTTTTCAGATTCTAAAGCAGAAACTCAGTCAAGCACCAGTCTTAGTACTTCCAGAAGGTACTAAAGACTTGGTGATATATTGTGATGCATCGTATAGTGGTTTGGGTTGTGTTCTTATGCAACGTGGCAAAGTGATAGCATATGCTTCTAGACAGTTAAAAGAAAATGAGAAGAATTATCAAACGCATGATCTAGAACTTGCAGCGGTGGTCTTTGCCTTAAAGATATGGAGGCATTATCTCTATGGTGTGAGGAGTACTATCTATACAGATCATAAGAGTTTAAAGTACTTCTTCGATCAGAGAGATTTGAATATGAGACAAAGAAGATGGCTAGATCTTGTTAAAGACTATGATTGTGAAATATTGTACCACCCGGGGAAAGCTAACATTGTAGCTGATGCTTTAAGCAGAAAGGCAGCCCATTTTTCTCTAACGGTTAAATCTCTTAGAATCACTGTTACTCCTAACTTGATTGATCAAATTAAAGAAGCACAACAAAAAGCTTGGAGAGAAAAAGATATTCGATAAGAACGTATTAAAGGTCAAGTCGATAGTATCGTGGATGATTCACGTGGGTTAAAGACTCGATATGGTAGAATATGGATTCCAAATTCATGGGATTTAAAGACTTTATTGTTAGATGAGGCCCATAAATCAAAGTATTCCATTCATCCTGGCGCAACAAAGATGTACCACGATTTAAGATCAGAATATTGGTGGCCAGGTATGAAAAGAGATATTGTTAAATATGTTGAGCAGTGTTTAACTTGCTTACAGGTGAAGGCTGAGCATCAGAAGCCATATGGAAAAATGCAGCCTTTAGATAACCTGTTTGGAAGTGGGAACACATAACGATGGATCTTATCACCAAATTGCCAAAGACTCAACGTCAGCATGATGCGATTTGGGTGATAGTGGATAGATTGACGAAAAGTGCATTATTTCTGCCTATTAAAGAAACGATGTCTATAGAAGCTTTAGCAGATTTATATGTTAAGGAGGTAGTTGCACGTCATGGTATGCCCGTTTCTATTGTCTCTGATAGAGATAGTAGATTTACTTCACGGTTTTGGGCCAAGTTTCAAGATGATATTGGTACGCGTATTAATCTTAGCACAGCATATCACCCACAGACAGATGGTCAAAGGGAAAGAACGATACAGACTTTAGAAGACATGTTGCCGGCTTGTGTTATAGATTTTGGAGGTAATTGGGATGTGCATCTACCATTGGCAGAGTTCTCCTACAATAACAATTATCACACAAGCATAGGTATGCCACCTTATGAGATGTTATATGGGAGAAAGTGTAGAACTCCAATATGTTGGGGTGAAGTTGGGCAAAGAGAAATGGGTAGTACAGATATAGTGCAACAGACGACAGAAAAGATAGACCAAATAAGAGAAAGATTAAAGATGGCACAAGATAGACAGAAGTCGTATGCCGACAAAAGAAGATGCCCATTAGAGTTTAAGGTTGGAGATATGGTTATGTTAAAAGTATCTCCATGGAAAGGTATTATCAGATTCAGGAAACGAGGCAAGTTAAGTCCTCGGTTTATTGGTCCATTTAAGATTCTTGAAAGAGTTGGTAAGGTAGCTTATCGTCTTGAGCTACCAAGTGAATTGGCAAGTATTCATAGCACTTTTCATGTGTCTTATTTAAGAAAGTGCTTAGTGGATGAGGCATCTTATGTGCCATTGGAAGAAATAGAAATTAATGATCAATTGAATTATGTTGAACAACCAATAGCTATCCTAGATGAAAAAGTCAAGAAGTTAAGAAACAAAGATATTCGGTTGTTTAGAATCCAATGGAAGCATAGAAAAGGTTCAGAGTTCACATGGGAGCCGGAAGAAGAAATCATTGTTTATTATCCGGCTTTATATCAAGAATGGATTGTGAGGACACAATCCTGAATAAGTAGGGGAGAGTTGTAACACCCCTAAAATACGTAAGTTTTTATAGTTAATATACGTTTATGTTTCAGTTTTATATGTATTTAATATGTTAAAGGTCTAAAGTAACTAAAAGGTTAGAATTCGATTAAAGGACTAACCAAATAAAAGAAAGTAAGTTAGAGGGACCAAAGTTGTAAATGAGCAAACTTAAGGGGAGTAAAATGAAAGTAGCCAAATTAAAACCCCTGCAGAGTTCTATTTGGTTCCAGACTCAAAATTAGAACGTATATGTGTTGTGTGTGTGTCGTGTATAAGCTACAAGAACAAGAATCAGAAATTAACCTAGGGTTTTGGTTAATTGAGGTTGCTAATCATCAAATTGAGCTTTCATAAGGTATGTGTGATTATTATCTAAGTTTAATTTGATGTTTTAATGAAGATTCATAAACCCTAGAATGATGAGACTTCATGTATGTTAGTTAATCGAATTAATTAGTGTTCCATGTGTGTTTATGAGTTGTATGCTATGCTTAGTTCATGTTAGTTTAATTAGAGGAATCATATTCATATGTAATTGGGTTTTGATAATTTATGTATATATAAGAATTGATGATTTGAGATGAAATTGGTGGTGATTAATGATGATCATGAGTAGTGAAGTAATGAATACCCAATTACATGTGATTAGAAAGCTAAAACATGGAACACTAGTGATGAATGATAGGTGTTAGTGAGTAACACCTAGTTATGAGATTAAATGAAAGTGATGAGATAGGTGTTAGTTAATAAACACCTAAATGATAAGATTGAATAAAGAAAGTAAGATGTTATGTTAATTAATTATGTTATGTGCTTATGTGATAGGTGATCAAGAAAAAGAAGTTAATTCAAGTTGTTTAAAGTTACAAGATAAAGGTAAGTAGATGGATATAAATGTGGAGTCAAGTGATGGGTGAGCCATTAGCTTGACGGTTTTCCAAGTAATGGATCATGACCATTAGCTTGGTATAAATGTTAACTCTTAGTAGTTAGCATGATGATGCTTAAGGATCCTTAATGTGATGATATTTATGTTTAAGTTAAAGCTTCCATTACTTACTAAGCAATTGCTTACGTGTTATGTTTAAATGTTTCAGGTGAGCCAAGTGTCAATAGAGGGGACTTGGGTAAAGGGCACGTGTGAAGCTTTTGGTGGA
Source organism: Helichrysum umbraculigerum (assembly GCA_949592205.1). Classification (NCBI taxonomy): domain Eukaryota; kingdom Viridiplantae; phylum Streptophyta; class Magnoliopsida; order Asterales; family Asteraceae; genus Helichrysum; species Helichrysum umbraculigerum. The sequence goes on along the minus strand of CATIUR010000003.1, from coordinate 146,068,326 downwards.
GCTTGTTACTTGGTTCGGTAACAAGTCTTATCCCTCTTAATCATGCTCTTGATATATGTATACCCCTTTTTGTAAAAGTTATAACACTAGTTATGTTTTGAAAGAATGTTAAGTCTCACTGGTGATGTATTGTTGAAAGTCAAACTTAAAGTCAGTTTTTGGGTGAGACTTGTAAGTGAATGTCGATGAATGTATGAAATGGATATTAATATCATGATTAATGAGAATATTTTATATGGAAAGTCAAAAGTTGGAATTTTGGTTGAATGTAGATGTTAATGAGTTAGTTTGACTTAGACAGGTAATTTGGGTGAGAATTGACCAAAGGAATAGGTTGAAATGGTCAAAGACCCAATCGGGTCAATTGGTGTCCAAATGGGCGGCCAATAGTGTTAAGAGTCAAAATGAGTTATGTCAGGTAAAAGTCAAATGTAATTATGCCCACGAGTCTTAAATATGATATTGGAAAAGTGGTCAAAAGCCTAAAAGCAGAAATGGTGTCATTTGAAACTTAGCATGTTAAGATTTTGGTTTAAATTAGCCGAAATTGAGTTAACGGGTCAAAAAGAGATTTATCGTGAAATTTGAAAAAGTGTGAAAATAGAAATATTTATATGGTCAAGGTAAAGCTACCTGCAAAATTTCAGGTTCCCAGGTGTTGTCATTTCAAAGATATGCGTATTTAAAGTTCGGCATTTGATTTTAAGGAAAAAGTGCAGGAATTCTGCTGTAGCCTTAGGAATCCGGCGGATTCCCTATGAATCCGGTGGATTCATGGGAATCCGGGCGGATTCAGCTAACCGGATTGGTTTTAAGAACTCTGGTTATGAAGTGTATCTGAAAGTCGTCTGAATCCGGCGGATTCTCAACGAATCCGGCGGATTCCTTCGTTTGTCAGGATTTTCCAAGTTACAAATAAAATGACATGAAAGTTATATAAAAAAAAATGGTACGTTTTCGGGGTGTTTCAAGTTGGTATCAGAGCACGGTTTAAGGGATTCAGGTATCCACCATTAGTGGGTACTTGGACTTAGACCAAAATTATGATGATATTGAGCATGATTTAGTATGATATGTTTAAAAGTTAATAATTGTTAATGATTCTTTACTCAAAGTGTGGCGTGCAGACTATGGATGTGTTTAATGTAATACGATAATTAGTGCGTCTGGCCAACGCAATGATTACCATATTACCTTATATGTATCCATGGAAATCACGAGACATTAAAGGATTGAATGTTAACAAGTTATTAACTGTATGTAGCAAAGCTTGTGATAAGGTAGATGTTAAATGTTTAAGTTATTATGTTAATGTGTTATGTGAACGTTTCAGATAAGATGAGTAAAGAAGTAGAGACTACTGATACAGGAGGCAGTCAAGATAAGTCTCAGTCTCCTGTTCAAGATATAGACCCGATAATTGAGAAGATGAAATCTTTTATCTCGCAAGAAATTGGTATTGCTCAGAAAGCATCTATTCCTCTTCTAAAGTCAATGATTATAGAGACGGTTAGAGAGGTAGTTAGTGAAGAATTTCAAAAACAAAAAGATAATACAGTTGGAGTTAGACCAGAAGTACCCCCACAAACTTCAATTGTAGAAGAAAGTAGAAAGTTTAGTTATAAAGATTTTTCAGCCTGTAATCCACCATATTTTGAAGGGGACTTAGATCCGATTAAGTGTTATCGATGGGTTATGGAGGTTGAAGGGGCTTTTACTACTTCACGTTGCCCCGCAGATTTGAAAGTAATCTTTGCTGCTAATCTCTTAAAGTCACGCGCTAAAAATTGGTGGGAAGTTCAACGACGTACTTTAGGAGATGAAACTATAAATAAGATGGGTTGGGATGATTTCAAGAAGATGTTTGAGAATACCTATTCTCAAGAAGCAGATTTGAAGAGAATTCGTCGTGAGTTTCTTGCAATGGAACAAACGACTGAGTCGATTAATGAGTTAGTTGGTGTATTTCTAGATAGGGCTCAATTCTGTCCAGATTATATGGAGAATCCGAAGCGACTTATCGACCATTTCCATGAAGTTTTGAAGAAAGAAATCAGTCAGTTTATTCAACCTAGTCGTTGCAAGTCTTTTGAAGAAATTGTAAATGAAGCTCGTTTTCAAGAACTAGAGTTAAAGAAGGGTGAGCGTGTTTCATCCAAAAGAAAGACAGAATCAAGTCCCATTTCTTCAAAGAAATTTAAAGCCAGTGAAAGTTCTCGATGAGAAGAGAAGAAGACGGAAAAGTCTGTACCTCCAGAATGTAAGAAATGTCACAAGAAACATTTTGGGGTATCTAGATTTGGTTTAAATGTATGTTATCAATGTGGTGAGGAAGGTCATTTCAGCAAGGACTGTCCTCATCCATTGAAGATATGTTATGGATGCTACGAGCCTGGTCATGTGAAGTCAGAATGTCCAAAGTTGAAGTCTCAGTCAGCTTCTTCAGCATATCGTAAACCATCCGATAAGAAGTCGACTGAAGTTCCAAAAGCCAGGCCTCGTTCATTCCAGATTACAGCAGAAGAAGCCAAGAGGGCCCCAGATGTAGTGTCAGGTACCTTTTTAGTAAACCTAATACCTGCATATGTTCTTTTTGATTCGGGTGCCTCTAGATCATTTGTTTCAGAAAAGTTTAGTAAAAGTTTCATGATTCCACTTTCTGACTTAGACACTCCCTTAGATGTTGAAATAGCTGATGATAGAACAGTATATGTAACGAAAGTTTATAGAGGGTGTCGGTTAGAAATAAGTAATGAGCATTTTTCTATAAATCTAATCCCTATGCAAATGGGGGAATTCGATGTTGTAATTGGTATGGATTGGTTAGCGACTCACGATGCAATGATTCAATGTGAGCAAAAGATTGTAAGGGTTAAGCTACCTCGGGGTGAACTGTTAGATATTTACGGAGAAAAGAAAGAAATGCCTATCCCAGTCTGTACTTTTGCTAAAGCTAAACGACATTTGTCACATGGTTGTCAAGCCTTTTTGGCACATGTGATAGATACTCAGATTCAAATTCCAAAAATTGAGAAAATTCCAGTAGTAAGAGAGTTTATTGATGTATTTCCTGATGAGTTACCGGGCATACCACCCGATAGACAAGTTGAATTTAAGATTGAATTGATGCCTGGAGCTACACCTATTGCTAAGACACCATATAGGCTTGCTCCAACCGAAATGCAGGAATTAATGAAACAATTGCAAGAACTGTTAGACAAAGGTTTTATACGCCCAAGTAGTTCTCCATGGGGAGCTCCTATTTTATTTGTGAAGAAGAAGAATGGTTCAATGAGAATGTGTATAGATTACAAAGAGTTAAACAAGGTGACTATCAAGAATAGGTACCCATTACCTAGGATTGATGACTTGTTTGACCAGTTGCAGGGTGCTAATTATTTTTCAAAGATTGATTTACGCTCCGGTTACCATCAATTGAAGGTCAGAGAAGAAGATGTTTGTAAAACTGCTTTCAGGACGAGGTATGGGCATTATGAATTTGTGGTAATGCCATTTGGTTTGACGAACGCACCTGCAGCTTTTATGGATTTGATGAATAGAGTATGTCACCCGATTCTTGATAAATTTGTGATCGTGTTCATTGATGATATTTTAATCTATTCTAAATCTGCTAATGATCATGATTATCATTTGAGACAAGTGCTACAGATGCTAAGAAGAAAGAAGCTTTATGCTAAGTTCTCGAAGTGTGAGTTTTGGCTTTGGGAAGTGCAGTTTTTAGGGCATGTTGTTAATAGTGAGGGTGTTATGGTGGATCCAGTTAAAGTTGAAGCAGTTATGAAATGGAATGCTCCAACAACTCCAACAGAAGTTAGAAGTTTTCTCGGATTGGCCGGTTATTATAGGCGGTTCATCCACGATTTTTCAAAAATCGCAATGCCACTTACGAAGCTTACAAGAAAGAATATATAGTTTGAATGGAATGATCAAGCAGAACAAGCTTTTCAGATTCTAAAGCAGAAACTCAGTCAAGCACCAGTCTTAGTACTTCCAGAAGGTACTGAAGACTTGGTGATATATTGTGATGCATCGTATAGTGGTTTGGGTTGTGTTCTTATGCAACGTGGCAAAGTGATAGCATATGCTTCTAGACAGTTAAAAGAAAATGAGAAGAATTATCAAACGCATGATCTAGAACTTGCAGCGGTGGTCTTTGCCTTAAAGATATGGAGGCATTATCTCTATGGTGTGAGGAGTACTATCTATACAGATCATAAGAGTTTAAAGTACTTCTTCGATCAGAGATATTTGAATATGAGACAAAGAAGATGGCTAGATCTTGTTAAAGACTATGATTGTGAAATATTGTACCACCCGGGGAAAGCTAACATTGTAGCTGATGCTTTAAGCAGAAAGGCAGCCCATTTTGCTCTAACGGTTAAATCTCTTAGAATCACTGTTACTCCTAACTTGATTGATCAAATTAAAGAAGCACAACAAAAAGCTTGGAGAGAAAAAGATATTCGATCAGAACGTATTAAAGGTCAAGTCGATAGTATCGTGGATGATTCACGTGGGTTAAAGACTCGATATGGTAGAATATGGATTCCAAATTCATGGGATTTAAAGACTTTATTGTTAGATGAGGCCCATAAATCAAAGTATTCCATTCATCCTGGCGCAACAAAGATGTACCACGATTTAAGATCAGAATATTGGTGGCCAGGTATGAAAAGAGATATTGTTAAATATGTTGAGCAGTGTTTAACTTGCTTACAGGTGAAGGCTGAGCATCAGAAGCCATATGGAAAAATGCAGCCTTTAGATAACCTGTTTGGAAGTGGGAACACATAACGATGGATCTTATCACCAAATTGCCAAAGACTCAACGTCAGCATGATGCGATTTGGGTGATAGTGGATAGATTGACGAAAAGTGCATTATTTCTGCCTATTAAAGAAATGATGTCTATAGAAGCTTTAGCAGATTTATATGTTAAGGAGGTAGTTGCACGTCATGGTATGCCAGTTTCTATTGTCTCTGATAGAGATAGTAGATTTACTTCACGGTTTTGGGCCAAGTTTCAAGATGATATTGGTACGCGTATTAATCTTAGCACAGCATATCACCCACAGACAGATGGTCAAAGTGAAAGAACGATACAGACTTTAGAAGACATGTTGCCGGCTTGTGTTATAGATTTTGGAGGTAATTGGGATGTGCATCTACCATTGGCAGAGTTCTCCTACAATAACAATTATCACACAAGCATAGGTATGCCACCTTATGAGATGTTATATGGGAGAAAGTGTAGAACTCCAATATGTTGGGGTGAAGTTGGGCAAAGAGAAATGGGTAGTACAGATATAGTGCAAAAGACGACAGAAAAGATAGACCAAATAAGAGAAAGATTAAAGATGGCACAAGATAGACAGAAGTCGTATGCCGACAAAAGAAGACGCCCGTTAGAGTTTAAGGTTGGAGATATGGTTATGTTAAAAGTATCTCCATGGAAAGGTATTATCAGATTCAGGAAACGAGGCAAGTTAAGTCCTCGGTTTATTGGTCCATTTAAGATTCTTGAAAGAGTTGGTAAGGTAGCTTATCGTCTTGAGCTACCAAGTGAATTGGCAAGTATTCATAGCACTTTTCATGTGTCTTATTTAAGAAAGTGCTTAGTGGATGAGGCATCTTATGTGCCATTGGAAGAAATAGAAATTAATGATCAATTGAATTATGTTGAACAACCAATAGCTATCCTAGATGAAAAAGTCAAGAAGTTAAGAAACAAAGATATTCGGTTGTTTAGAATCCAATGGAAGCATAGAAAAGGTTCAGAGTTCACATGGGAGCCGGAAGAAGAAATCATTGTTTATTATCCGGCTTTATATCAAGAATGGATTGTGAGGACACAATCCTGAATAAGTAGGGGAGAGTTGTAACACCCCTAAAATACGTAAGTTTTTATAGTTAATATACGTTTATGTTTCAGTTTTATATGTATTTAATATGTTAAAGGTCTAAAGTAACTAAAAGGTTAGAATTCGATTAAAGGACTAACCAAATAAAAGAAAGTAAGTTAGAGGGACCAAAGTTGTAAATGAGCAAACTTAAGGGGAGTAAAATGAAAGTAGCCAAATTAAAACCCCTGCAGAGTTCTATTTGGTTCCAGACTCAAAATTAGAACGTATATGTGTTGTGTGTGTGTCGTGTATAAGCTACAAGAACAAGAATCAGAAATTAACCTAGGGTTTTGGTTAATTGAGGTTGCTAATCATCAAATTGAGCTTTCATAAGGTATGTGTGATTATTATCTAAGTTTAATTTGATGTTTTAATGAAGATTCATAAACCCTAGAATGATGAGACTTCATGTATGTTAGTTAATCGAATTAATTAGTGTTCCATGTGTGTTTATGAGTTGTATGCTATGCTTAGTTCATGTTAGTTTAATTAGAGGAATCATATTCATATGTAATTGGGTTTTGATAATTTATGTATATATAAGAATTGATGATTTGAGATGAAATTGGTGGTGATTAATGATGATCATGAGTAGTGAAGTAATGAATACCCAATTACATGTGATTAGAAAGCTAAAACATGGAACACTAGTGATGAATGATAGGTGTTAGTGAGTAACACCTAGTTATGAGATTAAATGAAAGTGATGAGATAGGTGTTAGTTAATAAACACCTAAATGATAAGATTGAATAAAGAAAGTAAGATGTTATGTTAATTAATTATGTTATGTGCTTATGTGATAGGTGATCAAGAAAAAGAAGTTAATTCAAGTTGTTTAAAGTTACAAGATAAAGGTAAGTAGATGGATATAAATGTGGAGCCAAGTGATGGGTGAGCCATTAGCTTGACGGTTTTCCAAGTAATGGATCATGACCATTAGCTTGGTATAAATGTTAACTCTTAGTAGTTAGCATGATGATGCTTAAGGATCCTTAATGTGATGATATTTATGTTTAAGTTAAAGCTTCCATTACTTACTAAGCAATTGCTTACGTGTTATGTTTAAATGTTTCAGGTGAGCCAAGTGTCAATAGAGGGGACTTAGGTAAAGGGCACGTGTGAAGCTTTTGGTGGAGCTTGTTACTTGGTTCGGTAACAAGTCTTATCCCTCTTAATCATGCTCTTGATATATGTATACCCCTTTTTGTAAAAGTTATAACACTAGTTATGTTTTGAAAGAATGTTAAGTCTCACTTGTGATGTATTGTTGAAAGTCAAACTTAAAGTCAGTTTTTGGGTGAGACTTGTAAGTGAATGTCGATGAATGTATGAAATGGATATTAATATCATGATTAATGAGAATATTTTATATGGAAAGTCAAAAGTTGGAATTTTGGTTGAATGTAGATGTTAATGAGTTAGTTTGACTTAGACAGGTAATTTGGGTGAGAATTGACCAAAGGAATAGGTTGAAATGGTCAAAGACCCAATCGGGTCAATTGGTGTCCAAATGGGCGGCCAATAGTGTTAAGAGTCAAAATGAGTTATGTCAGGTAAAAGTCAAATGTAATTATGCCCACGAGTCTTAAATATGATATTGGAAAAGTGGTCAAAAGCCTAAAAGCAGAAATGGTGTCATTTGAAACTTAGCATGTTAAGATTTTGGTTTAAATTAGCCGAAATTGAGTTAACGGGTCAAAAAGAGATTTATCGTGAAATTTGAAAAAGTGTGAAAATAGAAATATTTATATGGTCAAGGTAAAGCTACCTGCAAAATTTCAGGTTCCCAGGTGTTGTCATTTGAAAGATATGCGTATTTAAAGTTCGACATTTGATTTTAAGGAAAAAGTGCAGGAATTCTGCTGTAGCCTTAGGAATCCGGCGGATTCCCTATGAATCCGGCGGATTCATGGGAATCCGGGCGGATTCAGCTAACCGGATTGGTTTTAAGAACTCTGGTTATGAAGTGTATCTGAAAGTCGTCTGAATCCGGCGGATTCTCAACGAATCCGGCGGATTCCTTCATTTGTCAGGATTTTCCAAGTTACAAATAAAATGACATGAAAGTTATATAAAAAAAATGGTACGTTTTCGGGGTGTTTCAAGTTGGTATCAGAGCACGGTTTAAGGGATTCAGGTATCCACCATTAGTGGGTACTTGGACTTAGACCAAAATTATGATGATATTGAGCATGATTTAGTATGATATGTTTAAAAGTTAATAATTGTTAATGATTCTTTACTCAAAGTGTGGCGTGCAGACTATGGATGTGTTTAATGTAATACGATAATTAGTGCGTCTGGCCAACGCAATGATTACCATATTACCTTATATGTATCCATGGAAATCACGAGACATTAAAGGATTGAATGTTAACAAGTTATTAACTGTATGTAGCAAAGCTTGTGATAAGGTAGATGTTAAATGTTTAAGTTATTATGTTAATGTGTTATGTGAACGTTTCAGATAAGATGAGTAACGAAGTAGAGACTACTGATACAGGAGGCAGTCAAGATAAGTCTCAGTCTCCTGTTCAAGATATAGACCCGATAATTGAGAAGACGAAATCTTTTATCTCGCAAGAAATTGGTATTGCTCAGAAAGCATCTATTCCTCTTCTAAAGTCAATGATTATAGAGACGGTTAGAGAGGTAGTTAGTGAAGAATTTCAGAAACAAAAAGATAATACAGTTGGAGTTAGACCAGAAGTACCCCCACAAACTTCAATTGTAGAAGAAAGTAGAAAGTTTAGTTATAAAGATTTTTCAGCCTGTAATCCACCAGATTTTGAAGGGGACTTAGATCCGATTAAGTGTTATCGATGGGTTATGGAGGTTGAAGGGGCTTTTACTACTTCACGTTGCCCCGCAGATTTGAAAGTAATCTTTGCTGCTAATCTCTTAAAGTCACGCGCTAAAAATTGGTGGGAAGTTCAACGACGTACTTTAGGAGATGAAACTATAAATAAGATGGGTTGGGATGATTTCAAGAAGATGTTTGAGAATACCTATTCTCAAGAAGCAGATTTGAAGAGAATTCGTCGTGAGTTTCTTGCAATGGAACAAACGACTGAGTCGATTAATGAGTTAGTTGGTGTATTTCTAGATAGGGCTCAATTCTGTCCAGATTATATGGAGAATCCGAAGCGACTTATCGACCATTTCCATGAAGTTTTGAAGAAAGAAATCAGTCAGTTTATTCAACCTAGTCGTTGTAAGTCTTTTGAAGAAATTGTAAATGAAGCTCGTTTTCAAGAACTACAGTTAAATAAGGGTGAGCGTGTTTCATCCAAAAGAAAGACAAAATCAAGTCCCATTTCTTCAAAGAAATTTAAAGCCAGTGAAAGTTCTCGACGAGAAGAGAAGAAGATGGAAAAGTCTGTACCTCCAGAATGTAAGAAATGTCACAAGAAACATTTTGGGGTATGTAGATTTGGTTTAAATGTATGTTATCAATGTGGTGAGGAAGGTCATTTCAGCAAGGACTGTCCTCATCCATTGAAGATATGTTATGGATGCTACGAGCCTGGTCATGTGAAGTCAGAATGTCCAAAGTTGAAGTCTCAGTCAGCTTCTTCAGCATATCGTAAACCATCCGATAAGAAGTCGACTGAAGTTCCAAAAGCCAGGCCTCGTTCATTCCAGATTACAGCAGAAGAAGCCAAGAGGGCCCCAGATGTAGTGTCAGGTACCTTTTTAGTAAACCTAATACCTGCATATGTTCTTTTTGATTCGGGTGCCTCTAGATCATTTGTTTCAGAAAAGTTTAGTAAAAGTTTCATGATTCCACTTTCTGACTTAGACACTCCCTTAGATGTTGAAATAGCTGATGATAGAACAGTATATGTAACGAAAGTTTATAGAGGGTGTCGGTTAGAAATAAGTAATGAGCATTTTTCTATAAATCTAATCCCTATGCAAATGGGGGAATTCGATGTTGTAATTGGTATAGATTGGTTAGCGACTCACGATGCAATGATTCAATGTGAGCAAAAGATTGTAAGGGTTAAGCTACCTCGGGGTGAACTGTTAGATATTTACGGAGAAAAGAAAGAAATGCCTATCCCAGTCTGTACTTTTGCTAAAGCTAAACGACATTTGTCACATGGTTGTCAAACCTTTTTGGCACATGTGATAGATACTCAGATTCAAATTCCAAAAATTGAGAAAATTCCAGTAGTAAGAGAGTTTATTGATGTATTTCCTGATGAGTTACTGGGCATACCACCCGATAGACAAGTTGAATTTAAGATTGAATTGATGCCTGGAGCTACACCTATTGCTAAGACACCATATAGGCTTGCTCCAACCGAAATGCAGGAATTAATGAAACAATTGCAAGAACTGTTAGACAAAGGTTTTATACGCCCAAGTAGTTCTCCATGGGGAGCTCCTATTTTATTTGTGAAGAAGAAGAATGGTTCAATGAGAATGTGTATAGATTACAGAGAGTTAAACAAGGTGACTATCAAGAATAGGTACCCATTACCTAGGATTGATGACTTGTTTGACCAGTTGCAGGGTGCTAATTATTTTTCAAAGATTGATTTACGCTCCGGTTACCATCAATTGAAGGTCAGAGAAGAAGATATTTGTAAAACTGCTTTCAGGACGAGGTATGGGCATTATGAATTTGTGGTAATGCCATTTGGTTTGACGAACGCACCTGCAGCTTTTATGGATTTGATGAATAGAGTATGTCGCCCGATGCTTGATAAATTTGTGATTGTGTTCATTGATGATATTTTAATCTATTCTAAATCTGCTAATGATCATGATTATCATTTGAGACAAGTGCTACAGATGCTAAGAAGAAAGAAGCTTTATGCTAAGTTCTCGAAGTGTGAGTTTTGGCTTCGGGAAGTGCAGTTTTTAGGGCATGTTGTTAATAGCGAGGGTATTATGGTGGATCCAGTTAAAGTTGAAGCAGTTATGAAATGGAATGCTCCAACAACTCCTACAGAAGTTAGAAGTTTTCTCGGATTGGCCGGTTATTATAGGCGGTTCATCCACGATTTTTCAAAAATCGCAATGCCACTTACGAAGCTTACAAGAAAGAATATATAGTTTGAATGGAATGATCAAGCAGAAAAAGCTTTTCAGATTCTAAAGCAGAAACTCAGTCAAGCACCAGTCTTAGTACTTCCAGAAGGTACTGAAGACTTGGTGATATATTGTGATGCATCGTATAGTGGTTTGGGTTGTGTTCTTATGCAACGTGGCAAAGTGATAGCATATGCTTCTAGACAGTTAAAAGAAAATGAGAAGAATTATCCAACGCATGATCTAGAACTTGCAGCGGTGGTCTTTGCCTTAAAGATATGGAGGCATTATCTCTATGGTGTGAGGAGTACTATCTATACAGATCATAAGAGTTTAAAGTACTTCTTCGACCAGAGAGATTTGAATATGAGACAAAGAAGATGGATAGATCTTGTTAAAGACTATGATTGTGAAATATTGTACCACCCGGGGAAAGCTAACATTGTAGCTGATGCTTTAAGCAGAAAGGCAGCCCATTTTGCTCTAACGGTTAAATCTCTTAGAATCACTGTTACTCCTAACTTGATTGATCAAATTAAAGAAGCACAACAAAAAGCTTGGAGAGAAAAAGATATTCGATCAGAACGTATTAAAGGTCAAGTCGATAGTATCGTGGATGATTCACGTGGGTTAAAGACTTGATATGGTAGAATATGGATTCCAAATTCATGGGATTTAAAGACTTTATTGTTAGATGAGGCCCATAAATCAAAGTATTCCATTCATCCTGGTGCAACAAAGATGTACCACGATTTAAGATCAGAATATTGGTGGCCAGGTATGAAAAGAGATATTGTTAAATATGTTGAGCAGTGTTTAACTTGCTTACAGGTGAAGGCTGAGCATCAGAAGCCATATGGAAAAATGCAGCCTTTAGATATACCTGTTTGGAAGTGGGAACACATAACGATGGATCTTATCACCAAATTGCCAAAGACTTAACGTCAGCATGATGCGATTTGGGTGATAGTGGATAGATTGACGAAAAGTGCATTATTTCTGTCTATTAAAGAAACGATGTCTATAGAAGCTTTAGCATATTTATATGTTAAGGAGGTAGTTGCACGTCATGGTATGCCAGTTTCTATTGTCTCTGATAGAGATAGTAGATTTACTTCACGGTTTTGGGCCAAGTTTCAAGATGATATTGGTACGCGTATTAATCTTAGCACAGCATATCACCCACAGACAGATGGTCAAAGTGAAAGAACGATACAGACTTTAGAAGACATGTTGCCGGCTTGTGTTATATATTTTGGAGGTAATTGGGATGTGCATCTACCATTGGCAGAGTTCTCCTACAATAACAATTATCACACAAGCATAGGTATGCCACCTTATGAGATGTTATATGGGAGAAAGTGTAGAACTCCAATATGTTGGGGTGAAGTTGGGCAAAGAGAAATGGGTAGTACAGATATAGTGCAACAGACGACAGAAAAGATAGACCAAATAAGAGAAAGATTAAAGATGGCACAAGATAGACAGAAGTCGTATGCCGACAAAAGAAGACGCCCATTAGAGTTTAAGGTTGGAGATATGGTTATGTTAAAAGTATCTCCATGGAAAGGTATTATGAGATTCAGGAAACGAGGCAAGTTAAGTCCTCGGTTTATTGGTCCATTTAAGATTCTTGAAAGAGTTGGTAAGGTAGCTTATCGTCTTGAGCTACCAAGTGAATTGGCAAGTATTCATAGCACTTTTCATGTGTCTTATTTAAGAAAGTGCTTAGTGGATGAGGCATCTTATGTGCCATTGGAAGAAATAGAAATTAATGATCAATTGAATTATGTTGAACAACCAATAGCTATCCTAGATGAAAAAGTCAAGAAGTTAAGAAACAAAGATATTCGGTTGTTTAGAATCCAATGGAAGCATAGAAAAGGTTCAGAGTTCACATGGGAGCCGGAAGAAGAAATCATTGTTTATTATCCGGCTTTATATCAAGAATGGATTGTGAGGACACAATCCTGAATAAGTAGGGGAGAGTTGTAACACCCCTAAAATACGTAAGTTTTTATAGTTAATATACGTTTATGTTTCAGTTTTATATGTATTTAATATGTTAAAGGTCTAAAGTAACTAAAAGGTTAGAATTTGATTAAAGGACTAACCAAATAAAAGAAAGTAAGTTAGAGGGACCAAAGTTGTAAATGAGCAAACTTAAGAGGAGTAAAATGAAAGTAGCCAAATTAAAACCCCTGCAGAGTTCTATTTGGTTCCAGACTCAAAATTAGAACGTATATGTGTTGTGTGTGTGTCGTGTATAAGCTACAAGAACAAGAATCAGAAATTAACCTAGGGTTTTGGTTAATTGAGGTTGCTAATCATCAAATTGAGCTTTCATAAGGTATGTGTGATTATTATCTAAGTTTAATTTGATGTTTTAATGAAGATTCATAAACCCTAGAATGATGAGACTTCATGTATGTTAGTTAATCGAATTAATTAGTGTTCCATGTGTGTTTATGAGTTGTATGCTATGCTTAGTTCATGTTAGTTTAATTAGAGGAATCATATTCATATGTAATTGGGTTTTGATAATTTATGTATATATAAGAATTGATGATTTGAGATGAAATTGGTGGTGATTAATGATGATCATGAGTAGTGAAGTAATGAATACCCAATTACATGTGATTAGAAAGCTAAAACATGGAACACTAGTGATGAATGATAGGTGTTAGTGAGTAACACCTAGTTATGAGATTAAATGAAAGTGATGAGATAGGTGTTAGTTAATAAACACCTAAATGATAAGATTGAATAAAGAAAGTAAGATGTTATGTTAATTAATTATGTTATGTGATTATGTGATAGGTGATCAAGAAAAAGAAGTTAATTCAAGTTGTTTAAAGTTACAAGATAAAGGTAAGTAGATGGATATAAATGTGGAGTCAAGTGATGGGTGAGCCATTAGCTTGACGGTTTTCCAAGTAATGGATCATGACCATTAGCTTGGTATAAATGTTAACTCTTAATAGTTAGCATGATGATGCTTAAGGATCCTTAATGTGATGATATTTATGTTTAAGTTAAAGCTTCCATTACTTACTAAGCAATTGCTTACGTATTATGTTTAAATGTTTCAGGTGAGCCAAGTGTCAATAGAGGGGACTTGGGTAAAGGGCACGTGTGAAGCTTTTGGTGGAGCTTGTTACTTGGTTCGGTAACAAGTCTTATCCCTCTTAATCATGCTCTTGATATATGTATACCCCTTTTTGTAAAAGTTATAACACTAGTTATGTTTTGAAAGAATGTTAAGTCTCACTTGTGATGTATTGTTGAAAGTCAAACTTAAAGTCAGTTTTTGGGTGAGACTTGTAAGTGAATGTCGATGAATGTATGAAATGGATATTAATATCATGATTAATGAGAATATTTTATATGGAAAGTCAAAAGTTGGAATTTTGGTTGAATGTAGATGTTAATGAGTTAGTTTGACTTAGACAGGTAATTTGGGTGAGAATTGACCAAAGGAATAGGTTGAAATGGTCAAAGACCCAATCGGGTCAATTGGTGTCCAAATGGGCGGCCAATAGTGTTAAGAGTCAAAATGAGTTATGTCAGGTAAAAGTCAAATGTAATTATGCCCACGAGTCTTAAATATGATATTGGAAAAGTGGTCAAAAGCCTAAAAGCAGAAATGGTGTCATTTGAAACTTAGCATGTTAAGATTTTGGTTTAAATTAGCCGAAATTGAGTTAACGGGTCAAAAAGAGATTTATCGTGAAATTTGAAAAAGTGTGAAAATAGAAATATTTATATGGTCAAGGTAAAGCTACCTGCAAAATTTCAGGTTCCCAGGTGTTGTCATTTGAAAGATATGCGTATTTAAAGTTCGACATTTGATTTTAAGGAAAAAGTGCAGGAATTCTGCTGTAGCCTCAGGAATCCGGCGGATTCCCTATGAATCCGGCGGATTCATGGGAATCCGGGCGGATTCAGCTAACCGGATTGGTTTTAAGAACTCTGGTTATGAAGTGTATCTGAAAGTCGTCTGAATCCGGCGGATTCTCAACGAATCCGGCGGATTCCTTCGTTTGTCAGGATTTTCCAAGTTACAAATAAAATGACATGAAAGTTATATAAAAAAAAATGGTACGTTTTCGGGGTGTTTCAAGTTGGTATCAGAGCACGGTTTAAGGGATTCAGGTATCCACCATTAGTGGGTACTTGGACTTAGACCAAAATTATGATGATATTGAGCATGATTTAGTATGATATGTTTAAAAGTTAATAATTGTTAATGATTCTTTACTCAAAGTGTGGCGTGCAGACTATGGATGTGTTTAATGTAATACGATAATTAGTGCGTCTGGACAACGCAATGATTACCATATTACCTTATATGTATCCATGGAAATCACGAGACATTAAAGGATTGAATGTTAACAAGTTATTAACTGTATGTAGCAAAGCTTGTGATAAGGTAGATGTTAAATGTTTAAGTTATTATGTTAATGTGTTATGTAAACGTTTCAGATAAGATGAGTAAAGAAGTAGAGACTACTGATACAGGAGGCAGTCAAGATAAGTCTCAGTCTCCTGTTCAAGATATAGACCCGATAATTGAGAAGATGAAATCTTTTATCTCGCAAGAAATTGGTATTGCTCAGAAAGCATCTATTCCTCTTCTAAAGTCAAAGATTATAGAGACGGTTAGAGAGGTAGTTAGTGAAGAATTTCAGAAACAAAAAGATAATACAGTTGGAGTTAGACCAGAAGTACCCCCACAAACTTCAATTGTAGAAGAAAGTAGAAAGTTTAGTTATAAAGATTTTTCAGCCTGTAATCCACCAGATTTTGAAGGGGACTTAGATCCGATTAAGTGTTATCGATGGGCTATGGAGGTTGAAGGGGCTTTTACTACTTCACGTTGCCCCGCAGATTTGAATGTAATCTTTGCTGCTAATCTCTTAAAGTCACGCGCTAAAAATTGGTGGGAAGTTCAACGACGTACTTTAGGAGATGAAACTATAAATAAGATGGGTTGGGATGATTTCAAGAAGATGTTTGAGAATACCTATTCTCAAGAAGCAGATTTGAAGAGAATTCGTCGTGAGTTTCTTGCAATGGAACAAACGACTGAGTCGATTAATGAGTTAGTTGGTGTATTTCTAGATGGGGCTCATGTAACACCCCCAAATTAACGATTTGCGGAAGCATACATTGGGTGTTACTAATCAATATACAAAGCACAAGATTAACAGTAAACGACCTCTAAATGAGACGTTTGTAAAATAGTTACATTTCATAATTTGAATTGTTTGAAAACATATAGTTTTCTTTTCAAAAGTGTAGTTCCCTAGAGCCCTCGCGTATAGCGGGAGATTCTATTACATAACCATAGATACAAAAGATAATGTCAAAGAATCTCCGTTAAATGCAGTTTGGAAATCATGCGACTCTAGCTAGTAATCCTGGAGTGATCCTACTCCGTAAGTGTACCTGAGATACAAAGCTAAAAAGTGTCAACCAAAAAGGTTGGTGAATCTTACAGGTTTAGTAATAAGTAGGTGTTATGAACCACAAGTATGTACCCGTATTGCTATCAAGCAAAGTAAGTAATTCAGTAAATCAGTACAGTGCCATGAGCTCATAAGTTGAAGCTTAACCGTGTAGTGTGAATATATCACGTACCCCCGTGAGTGCTATCCGCACACTCATATGTAACAAATACTAATATGCCCGTTTCTACGTGTAAATCAGTACGTGGTGGCGCTACCACCCCAGGCAGGGATTGTCAGTCCCAAATGGATCCATCTACTAGTAATCGCGCTTAAGTCCATAACTAACAACTCACGAATAGGAGGCTTTCAGTGGATAAAAGTAACTCATGCGTTTGTTTGTAATCAGTAATGTTTTCAGTTCAGTACATTGTGTTCATACGTAAAACAGTTGCTAAGTATCTCACCCCAAAGTATAAAACAGTAAAAGTGGGGCTGTAAGACTCACCTGAGTCGAGCAGTGGTAAATAGCAAGTAGAAGTAAAGCAAGTAGGTTCTCCGAACCCGTAACCTTCTAGTGCCTAAACACGTAAGGTTAAGTAAGTAGATGTCTCGCAAGACCATCTAGGCTAGTTGTTCATACAACCCGTTGTGTTTAAATGTTGGTTTGTTCGCGTTCGTATCAAAGTATACGGCCCGTTGGTGATTTGTTATATTTAACGTTTATCATTCTATACGCAAATTAGAGTAATTGTAATAGGAAAGTATGTTTTATTATGATTGTTAGGTCGTATCGTATAAGGATTTGAGGTTGTAAAAGTTCGACACTTAGTGAAAATGTGAGTTTTCAAGGTTCTGGTTTGTGCGACGTCGCATTCGACGTTGCAAGCGACGTAAGGTGCGACGTGGGCATGTACGTCGCATGATGCGACCTTCGCAAATCAATGCGACGTAGGGGGCGGCGTCGCTAATGCGACGTTGGTTCGGTTTGCAACGTTAAAGTCTACGTCGCTACGTGCGACGTCCGCAAGTTAATGCGACGTAATAGGCTGCGTCGCTAGTGCGACGTTGAGATTTTTGTGCGACGTAGGTCGCGACGTCGCAGAGGCCCCTGGCCAGGTGCGACGTAGCGGTTTGATGGCCGGAAATTTATTCGAAAACGAGTTTTCCGATTTCCGTTGGGTCCAAATCTTTTACCCAACCCTTATATGAACATAATAAGCCTATTTAAACCATAAACTAGTAAAAATGATCAAAAACGAGAGATGTCGGGATTTGTCGGAAACTTACAAAGTGTCGGATTGAAAATCCGAAAAGATAGGAATGTAGATCGGGTAGTGGTGAACGTTTTCTTCCAAAGGAGAGGTGTGATCCAAGCTCGTTTTGTACGTTTATTTGTCGATTTTGTGAGGTTTTTAGTTAGAGAAAATAAAGAGAGAAAAGAAGGAAAGAGAGAGAAAGAAGAGAATGAAAATGAAGAAGAAGATGGAGGTGGGTGGGGTTTTGGTGGAGCTCCCCCACCTTCAGTCTCCGCTCCGCGTTCCGGGTGGTGTTCGTTTTCTCCGTCGTTTTACGTTAAATTATTTATTTTTACACGTGAATTATCCTTTTGAAATGTGAGTGTTATTAAATAATTTACTTAAATTATTTCTTTAAATCTTTATTTGTTTGAAATATAATTTAGTTTAAATGCGTTTGAATACTTTTGTTTTTAAATCGTGTAAACTTTGATCGAGCGATACGAGATAATTACTAACTATTATAAGATAGCGTTTCGGTCATAATTGCGTTATTTTAGTTTATAAACATTTGTTCACCAACGTCCGTGTTAATCGAATAGAATTTCATTCTATTTTAGTTGCGTACGATTTAAGCCAAATCGCAAAGTTGTATATATTTACCAACATATAATCTGATACATAAATTAGCCTAACACAGAACTAATTACATGTATTAACAAAGAATTAGGCGCTAATACTAGCCCTAATTTGGCGGTTGTTACATTCTCGCCTTGTTAAAAGAATTTCGTCCCGAAATTAGTTCGATTGCACAGTCGGTGCGTTGTCTGGGAAGAGATGTGGGTATTTCTGTCGCATTTGGTCTTCCCGTTCCCAGGTGAATTCAGGACCACGTCTAGAATTCCACCTGACTTTTACGATGGGAATACGACTCTGTTTTAGTTGTTTGACCTCGCGGTCCATGATTTCCATAGGTTCCTCGACAAAATGAAGTTTATCATCGATTTGGATTTTGTCGATCGGTATAATCAGTGTCTCGTCAGACAGACATTTCTTTAGATTAGAAATGTGGAATGTTGTAACACCCCGCAAATTTAAACACGATTAATTAAATTAATCACTTGCATTATTAGGCTAATTCCCTACTTGAGTGAATTCACAACACATTTTAGAGGTAAGTCTAGCATAGCCCAACTAGATAATACGCGTAGTATTACGTATTCGTAATTAGTTGTAATTACGTACTGAACAAATTGAAAACAAACGCGACAAAAACATACGACTGTTGGTGAACAAAATTATTTAATAAAACGAAATTATTAAATAACGTAGTAGCGAATAAATATTTTGTCAAAAATATTTACAAGTCCTTTTATAACGCAAAACGTTTAATTCGTACAATTTAAATAAAACAAGATTTGAGACTTATAAAATTTATTAATTTAGTTTCATAAAAAGAGCCCAATTAAAATATAATGAAAAATGTAATTAAAAACATATTAGTTAAAATAAAATAACATTTAGCGATCGGGCAAACAAACACGGAGTGTAACCACGGAGGCAGAAAGTGGAACAAAACCACCTCCCACCTCCTCATTTTCTTTCATTTCCCTTTCATCCTCTTTCTCTATCTTTCTCTTTTTCTCTCTACTTTCACCACCACCTACCAAAAACCACCACACAAATCACCACAAAACTACCATCAAACGACGCCGAATCAACAAACAAAATAGAGGAAAACGACCACGACAACACGATCTACACTTCTACCTTTTCGGATTTCAAATCCGGCACTCGTAAGTTTCCGACAAATCCCGCAAATCTTTAGATTTCAAGTTATAATTGCTACTTAGTGTTTAACATACTTAGAATAACATGTTTTAGTGTTTTATACAACCGAAAACGTTCCAAATCAACCAAAAATCCGACTTTTTCTCGCTGTTCGTCGAACAGGCGACTACGTCGCATTCGGACCGAAAACAGTACTGCGACGTAGGCCTTTACGTCGCATTACCCTTCCTTACGTCGCACATAGCGACGCAGACCACTACGTCGCATTAAATTGCGAGCGTCGCCTATGCGACGTAACCCATGACGTCGCAAAACCTGAATGCGACGTAGACCCGTACGTCGCCCCCTACGTCGCATAACAATCCAGCGTCGCACCTTGCGTCGCTAAAAACAGAAACTTCACAAACTATTTTTCCACTAAGTGTCGAACTTAACCGGCAACGAATACTCACATATTATACGATACACGAACTGTACAAACAATTCAAACATACTTGTTTTATCGAAATGTTGATTTCAAACTTTCACCAACGAGTCGTATACATTTTCACAAACAACGAAATACAAACATAAACATTAAACAAACGATTTGGACATGACTTGGTTGTACAAACACTAGCATGGATGATTAGCTTAGACATCCACAATACTTATTAAATCTCGTACGTTTAGGACGTTAGGAGATTTCAGACTGTACTTGGGCTTAGGTTTGCTAGCACTCGCACAACTACTTAAACTCAACAGGTGAGTTCACAGCCCCTACTTTTACTGATTTAACTACTTTTGAACAGGGGTGGAAAACATAGACAGCTGTTTTACTGCTCTGCCATAACTACTTTTACTACATGATTATTTATCATACTGTTTACTCGAACGACTAGAGTACTTGAACTGTTAAACTGTTATACGAACTGCCATTTAACTGCCTTTGGCACACTTATACAAACTGTTTATGACTGCGGTCAACTACTTCAACTGTCTGAACTTAATAGTATTTTCATACGAAAACTGAACTGAGAACATGCTGGAGAACGACCAGCTACATACTTTTATTACTAGCTCTTATGAAACAACATTTTCATAAACACACAGAAAGTCCCTACGTCTTGGGCACGCACGCACAGAAAGTCCCTACGTCTTGGGCAAACAGAAAGTCCCTACTTCTTGGGCACGGTGTCATCCTACGTCTTGGGTGAAGGCTCTACTTCTTGAGCAGATGGGTCCTACATCTTGGATGCCAGTCCTACTTCTTGGACACAACTATACAAGTCCCTACGTCTTGGGCACATACATAGAAGTCCCTACTTCTTGGGCAACACTATAGGTCCTACTTCTTGGACAAACGATTTAAATCCCTATTCCTTGGGTAAACTAATAGGATACTGCTTTCCTACGAAACTTAAACTGTGTTTTGGGCGAACGACCCACTAAACTTATACTTTTGGGCAACATCCCAACGAAACATACCTACTACTAGGATACGTACAATCCTACAGAACATACTTGAAAATAGGATACTGCTTTCCTACAACTTATAGGATACGAACATTCCTACAAACAACTATTTAAGAACGTAACGGATTTCAGAAACTATACTTTTGGGTGACATCCCAACGATACAATATAAACAACAGTGGTTTATCATAACTGAACTTGTAAACATAAAACCTGTGAATTCACTCAACCTCGTTGTTGACTTTTACTATGTTTTTCAGGGAATTAGCTGCGCATGTAAGATCGCCAACACACATGGAGAACTAGGCGACCCTTGAAGATTAGGATGCCAACTTTTTGGGAAAACATATGGATTTCTCTAGTATAACTGAAACTGTTTTGTCATATTCTAGAAATCCACTTTTGTAAACTCACTACTTTTAACTTATACGATCCGATGAATCGTAAACTTTGTAATTAACACTTTTGGCATCTTAATATATATTGTTCTGTTGTAATCATAAGCTCTGATACGTATGCATGCTTTGTTGTTGTGACACCCCATACTTAAACTAAACGCTTCCGCTAAACGATATTTGGGGGTGTTACAGATTGGTATCAGAGACATTGGTTATAGCGAACTAGGAAACTTTAGGTGACTTAGAAACCTAGAGACCTAGACTATAGCCTTGGCTAGAACGTACATGCATACATACATTTGCATACATCTAAACTATCGTTACGATAACTCGATACGCGTGAGCTATTCACCACATTCGACTCGTTCGTTGTACTCTGATCTCATATGAACCTGATCGTGATTAAACGGTTGATGAAAAGAAGTATGTATTTGGCATCATATAATGACGCCTGGCCAACGTGATTATATAATACTGAGTACATATGGGTGTTTCATAGTCGTAAGATACGTGATGGGGATTCGACAATTTTCTTGATACTCGAAAACTTGAAATATGTGAAACTTCATTCCTCACATACTTTACATTGGCATTGACTTCTGCATCTTTTCATCGCAGAACGTCATCATGCCGCCTAAAAGAAATACTCGAAACAGTCGACGAAATACCCCACATCCGCCTCCAGAAACAACCGAACAAATCATCGAACGCCGCGTGGCTGAGGCTATTGCTCAGTACGAGGCTAACAGAAATCGTGAAAACCTAACCAACAATAGTGGAGCCACCCCAGTTAACAGCGAAACTCCAACTAATACCCAGCAGGGGTGTTCCTACAAAACCTTTCAGTCTTGTAAACCCAGCACCTTCACCGGGACCGAAGGGGCCATTGGCCTAGTCCACTGGATTGAGAAAACGGAATCAGTCATCGACATCAGTGACTGCGCCACCGACAAAATCGTGAAATACGCCACCTGCACTCTAGTCGACAAAGCGCTAACATGGTGGAACGCTCAGGTACAAATCATGGGACGCCCAGCTGCTTACTCCATATCATGGGAGACACTGAAAAGAATGCTGATGGAGGAATTTTGCCCTCCCAACGAAATGCAAAAACTTGAGAACGAATTCCGGAATATCCAAATGATCGGCGCTGACATTTCCGGTTACACGACTAGATTCCAGGAACTCGCACGACTGGTGCCCCACATGGTAACCCCCGAAAGCAAACGCATCGAACGTTTCAACAAGGGCTTGGCCCCACAGATTCGAGGCATGGTTATGTCCTCCAAACCCGCCACTTTTAGGAGCGCAGTAGACCTGGCTCAAAGCTTAACTGATGACGCCATTCTGATTGGCACTTTGAAAACTACTACCGGGAAAACTGAACTTACCCGTACTGATGCGGGCGACTCTGGAACCCACAAACGCAAATGGCACAGCGAGAACGACGACCGTCAGGGTCAACAAAACAGGAACGTGGGAAACACTCGAGCCTACGTCGCCATCACTAACACTGAACCGAAACCATACCTAGGCAAAAGGCCTAAATGCGGAAAATGCGAAAGGCATCATGAGGGTAACTGTACTCTCTGCGACAGATGCAACCAATGGGGACATCGAGCTCAAACCTGCAAAGCCAACCTCTCCGCTCGAACAAACAATGGGTGTTTCGAGTGCGGTGAGCCCGGACACTATCGAAACCAATGTCCAAAACTGAACAACACCCAGAACAACCCCGGAAACAACAACCACATCGCAACCATCCCACCGGCTCGTGGCCGCGCATACATCCTCCGTGCACCGGAAACTGTTGCGGACTATGGCAAACACGGTATGTCTTACCAACTCTGGCTACGATTTAACGTTTCTTTTATTCGAATGTCGATTCGAACACAACACTTGGAAAACTCTGACCACGAAACGAAACACACAACATATTGAACTATGCCGCGAGCATACTTAAACCAATTGAACTTCTATGGCAACAATTGAACGCCACGCAAACTATGGTTAACGACATGACTTATCGGAGAACATACGCCGCGGGCGATCCGACTTGATTTTTAAATCTCGGGACGAGATTTCTCTAACAAGGGGAGAATGTAACACCCCGCAAATTTAAACACGATTAATTAAATTAATCACTTGCATTATTAGGCTAATTCCCTACTTGAGTGAATTCACAACACATTTTAGAGGTAAGTCTAGCATAGCCCAACTAGATAATACGCGTAGTATTACGTATTCGTAATTAGTTGTAATTACGTACTGAACAAATTGAAAACAAACGCGACAAAAACATACGACTGTTGGTGAACAAAATTATTTAATAAAACGAAATTATTAAATAACGTAGTAGCGAATAAATATTATGTCAAAAATATTTACAAGTCCTTTTATAACGCAAAACGTTTAATTCGTACAATTTAAATAAAACAAGATTTGAGACTTATAAAATTTATTAATTTAGTTTCATAAAAAGAGCCCAATTAAAATATAATGAAAAATGTAATTAAAAACATATTAGTTAAAATAAAATAACATTTAGCGATCGGGCAAACAAACACGGAGTGTAACCACGGAGGCAGAAAGTGGAACAAAACCACCTCCCACCTCCTCATTTTCTTTCATTTCCCTTTCATCCTCTTTCTCTATCTTTCTCTTTTTCTCTCTACTTTCACCACCACCTACCAAAAACCACCACACAAATCACCACAAAACTACCATCAAACGACGCCGAATCAACAAACAAAATAGAGGAAAACGACCACGACAACACGATCTACACTTCTACCTTTTCGGATTTCAAATCCGGCACTCGTAAGTTTCCGACAAATCCCGCAAATCTTTAGATTTCAAGTTATAATTGCTACTTAGTGTTTAACATACTTAGAATAACATGTTTTAGTGTTTTATACAACCGAAAACGTTCCAAATCAACCAAAAATCCGACTTTTTCTCGCTGTTCGTCGAACAGGCGACTACGTCGCATTCGGACCGAAAACAGTACTGCGACGTAGGCCTTTACGTCGCATTACCCTTCCTTACGTCGCACATAGCGACGCAGACCACTACGTCGCATTAAATTGCGAGCGTCGCCTATGCGACGTAACCCATGACGTCGCAAAACCTGAATGCGACGTAGACCCGTACGTCGCCCCCTACGTCGCATAACAATCCAGCGTCGCACCTTGCGTCGCTAAAAACAGAAACTTCACAAACTATTTTTCCACTAAGTGTCGAACTTAACCGGCAACGAATACTCACATATTATACGATACACGAACTGTACAAACAATTCAAACATACTTGTTTTATCGAAATGTTGATTTCAAACTTTCACCAACGAGTCGTATACATTTTCACAAACAACGAAATACAAACATAAACATTAAACAAACGATTTGGACATGACTTGGTTGTACAAACACTAGCATGGATGATTAGCTTAGACATCCACAATACTTATTAAATCTCGTACGTTTAGGACGTTAGGAGATTTCAGACTGTACTTGGGCTTAGGTTTGCTAGCACTCGCACAACTACTTAAACTCAACAGGTGAGTTCACAGCCCCTACTTTTACTGATTTAACTACTTTTGAACAGGGGTGGAAAACATAGACAGCTGTTTTACTGCTCTGCCATAACTACTTTTACTACATGATTATTTATCATACTGTTTACTCGAACGACTAGAGTACTTGAACTGTTAAACTGTTATACGAACTGCCATTTAACTGCCTTTGGCACACTTATACAAACTGTTTATGACTGCGGTCAACTACTTCAACTGTCTGAACTTAATAGTATTTTCATACGAAAACTGAACTGAGAACATGCT
Organism: Helichrysum umbraculigerum; assembly: GCA_949592205.1. Lineage (NCBI taxonomy): Eukaryota > Viridiplantae > Streptophyta > Magnoliopsida > Asterales > Asteraceae > Helichrysum > Helichrysum umbraculigerum. The sequence continues at coordinate 146,043,185 of CATIUR010000003.1, read as the reverse complement.
GGAGAACGACCAGCTACATACTTTTATTACTAGCTCTTATGAAACAACATTTTCATAAACACACAGAAAGTCCCTACGTCTTGGGCACGCACGCACAGAAAGTCCCTACGTCTTGGGCAAACAGAAAGTCCCTACTTCTTGGGCACGGTGCCATCCTACGTCTTGGGTGAAGGCTCTACTTCTTGAGCAGATGGGTCCTACATCTTGGATGCCAGTCCTACTTCTTGGACACAACTATACAAGTCCCTACGTCTTGGGCACATACATAGAAGTCCCTACTTCTTGGGCAACACTATAGGTCCTACTTCTTGGACAAACGATTTAAATCCCTATTCCTTGGGTAAACTAATAGGATACTGCTTTCCTACGAAACTTAAACTGTGTTTTGGGCGAACGACCCACTAAACTTATACTTTTGGGCAACATCCCAACGAAACATACCTACTACTAGGATACGTACAATCCTACAGAACATACTTGAAAATAGGATACTGCTTTCCTACAACTTATAGGATACGAACATTCCTACAAACAACTATTTAAGAACGTAACGGATTTCAGAAACTATACTTTTGGGTGACATCCCAACGATACAATATAAACAACAGTGGTTTATCATAACTGAACTTGTAAACATAAAACCTGTGAATTCACTCAACCTCGTTGTTGACTTTTACTATGTTTTTCAGGGAATTAGCTGCGCATGTAAGATCGCCAACACACATGGAGAACTAGGCGACCCTTGAAGATTAGGATGCCAACTTTTTGGGAAAACATATGGATTTCTCTAGTATAACTGAAACTGTTTTGTCATATTCTAGAAATCCACTTTTGTAAACTCACTACTTTTAACTTATACGATCCGATGAATCGTAAACTTTGTAATTAACACTTTTGGCATCTTAATATATATTGTTCTGTTGTAATCATAAGCTCTGATACGTATGCATGCTTTGTTGTTGTGACACCCCATACTTAAACTAAACGCTTCCGCTAAACGATATTTGGGGGTGTTACAAATGTGTTGTGAACGCTGCTAAGCTCAGCAGGAAGTTGCAGGCGGTATGCCACTGGACCAATCTTTTCAAGGATTTCGAATGGTCCGATGTATCTAGGATTTAGTTTGCCTCGTTTTCCAAATAGAAATGACACCTTTCCACGGTGCCACTTTGAGGAGCACCTTGTCCCGTACTTGGAACTCAAGGTGTTTGCGTCTCACGTCAGCATAGCTTTTCTGACGATCACGCGCGGCTTTTAGTCTGTATTGTATGCCGACGATCTTTTCAGTTGTTTCATGTATGATTTCTGGACCGGTGAGTTGTGTATCCCCCACCTCAGTCCAACAGATAGGTGACCGGCACTTACGACCGTACAGTGCCTCGAAGGGTGCAGCCTTTATGCTGGTGTGATAACTGTTGTTGTACGAGAACTCGCACAATGGTAAGTGATTTTCCCAGTTTTTACCGAAGTCAACTACGCAGGCTCGTAGCATGTCTTCCAGTGTTTGTATGGTTCGTTCGCTCTGGCCGTCGGTTTGAGGATGGTAAGCCGTACTCATATCCAGACGAGTACCAAGAGATTTTTGCAGTGATTGCCAGAAGCGAGAAGTAAATCGAGCATCTCGGTCGGAGATGATTGAGATGGGCACGCCGTGTCTTGAAACGATCTCTTTCAGGTAGATTCGTGTCAAACGTTCCATCTTATCAGTTTCTTTGATGGCTAGGAAATGAGCAGATTTAGTGAGTCAGTCAACGATCACCCAAATGGTATCGCAACCGTTAGAAGTTTTCGGGAGCTTAGTAATGAAATCCATGGTGATCTGCTCCCATTTCCATTGTGGTATTTCAGGTTGTTGTAGCAAACCGGAAGGTTTCTGGTGTTCAGCTTTAACTTTAGAACAAGTAAGACACTTGCTAACATAGGTTGCAATGTCAGATTTCATGTTGGGCCACCAGTACATTTCCTTGATGCCGTGATACATTTTGTCGGCACCGGGGTGTATAGAGTATTTTGACTTGTGAGCTTCATTCATCACCAAGTCTCGCAGGTTCCCAAAACTTGGTAACCAGATTCGATTCAAGAAGTATTTGGCCCCGTTAGGTTTGGTTTCAAATTGTTTGTCCATGCCCCGCAAGGCCTCGTTTATCAAGTTTTCCGGTTTGAGTGCTTCGAGCTGAGTTGTGCGAGTTTGATTGATGAGGTCGTTGTGAATGGTCATACCGAGAGCTCGAACTCGAAGTGGTTTCACTCGTTCTTTTCGGCTTAAGGCATCGGCGACAACATTCGCCTTGCCTGGATGATAGCGAATTTCGCAATCGTAATCAGTGAGCAACTCGACCCATCGACGTTGCCTCATGTTGAGATCCTTTTGATCGAAGATATGTTGGAGACTTTTATGGTCGGTAAAGATTGTACACTTGGTACCGTATAAGTAGTGTCTCCAGATTTTCAGAGCGAATACAACAGCCCCCAACTCTTGGTCATGAGTTGTGTAATTCTTTTCGTGGACCTTGAGTTGTCGAGAGGCGTAAGCGATAACCTTGTCTCGTTGCATCAGCACGCAACCAAGACCTTGGTGTGAAGCATCACAGTATACCACGAAGTCATCGTTGCCTTCGGGTAAAGATAAGATAGGTGCACTGCAGAGTTTCTGTTTTAGTAGTTGAAAAGCTGACTCCTGTTTGTCAGTCCAATCGAACTTCTTTTCTTTTTGAGTCAGTGCAGTGAGAGGTAGGGCAATTTTCGAAAAATTCTCAATGAATCGTCTGTAGTATCCGGCGAGTCCTAAGAATTGGCGTACCTCGGTCGGTGTAGAAGGTGCTTGCCAACACTTGATAGCCTCGATTTTTGAAGGATCGACATGAATCCCTTGATTGTCAATGACGTGTCCAAGGAATTGAACGGTTTGCATCCAGAACTCACACTTAGAGAATTTGGCGTATAACTCTTCGTGTTTGAGCAGCTCTAGGATGGTTTTCAGGTGTTGCGCGTGTTCTTGTTCGTTGCGCGAGTAAATCAGAATGTCATCAATGAAGACGATAACAAACTTGTCAAGGTAGGGTTTGCACACCCGATTCATAAGGTCCATGAATACTGCCGGTGTGTTGGTTAAGCCGAATGGCATCACTTGGAATTCGTAATGCCCATAACGAGTTCGGAAAGCTGTTTTAGGAATATCTTCATCACGAACTCGGAGTTGGTGATAACCCGATCGTAGATCAATTTTTGAATAAAAACTCGACCCCTGAAGTTGGTCAAACAGGTCATCAATGCGAGGGAGTGGATAACGGTTCTTGACAGTTAATTTGTTGAGTTCACGGTAGTCGATGCACATGCGGAAAGATCCGTCTTTCTTTTTCACAAACAGGACCGGAGCTCCCCAAGGTGAGGAACTTGGTCGAATAAATCCCTTGTCCAGGAGTTCCTGTAACTGAGTAGACAACTCCTGAAGTTCGGATGGGGCTAGTCGGTAAGGGGCTCGTGCCACGGGTGCTGCGCCGGGCACAAGATCAATAGAGAATTCGACTTGTCTAGTTGGCGGTAGGCCAGGCAAGTCTTCAAGAAAGACTTCTGGGAAGTCTCGAACGATAGGCACATCCTCAAGTCGCTTCTCCACCGACTTTTTCTCCATAACGTGTGCGAGGATTGCCTGGTACCCTTTCCTCAAGTATTTTCGGGTCTTCATGCAAGAAATGATATTTATTCTCGTCCCACCGGTCTCCCCTTGTATGCTCAAAGTTCCACCGGTGACGAGAGGAAGGCGTACAATTTTTTCAAAGCAAACGATTTCGGCTCGGTGCTTGGACAACCAATCCATACCGACGATGAGGTCAAAGCTGCCGATTTCGACAGGTATCAAGTCAATGGAAAAGAGCTCGTTAGCTAAGTTTAGAGTGCAATTAGGTATCACACTGTTTGTCCCTTACTTTGGATCTAGAACGAACCGAGTCACTCTAATTGCTAGCGGAAATAACAATTAGATCACGAATAATCACACGAACAATCAATACGCAATCAATATCAAACGAACGTAATATTATTGCTTATAGTCGATCAGATTACAGAGAATTTCGACAAATTGCGTTTAGGGTTTCGTCAACCCTAAAACAGAAAACACAAATCGTTTTTATACAAAAACTGGCACCTGCGACGTAGCACGCTACGTCGCAGGCCCAAGCCCATGCGACGTCTGCTACGTCGCAGGCCCAATACCTGACGTCGCACCTGCGACGTAGTGCGCTACGTCGCAGGAGTCAGAAATGCTAATCTAAATACAAACTACGAGCTAGACCAACTGACAGACACTAAACATGTACTAACAAACTCCCCCATGTCTTCAGCTTGGTCTTCAAAAATCTTCTTTAAACCCAGCCCGCAGGAAACTGGCCGTCGGCATGAATTCCATTAGCTACGCAAACAGTAACAACATTGTAAAACTGTTGTGCTAATCGTCTGTTGAATTCATTCTTCTGACCAACTCGAATCCGATTATCATAGAGTTTTCTTAAATCTTTTTCATGAAAATTAATTAAACTTATCGGATCATATAGTCTAAACGTTGCTTGCCTCAGATTCCATATACCTCCAACTTCTGGCCACGGTTCAGAATCTGGAACGAAAGTAATAACCGCTTCGCCAGTCTGTGGATCAAGTTCCCATTTCACAAGTCTTCTCAGAAAATAATAAGGAACTGATTCCAGAGGTATCTCAGTCAAACATTTAGCCGGCGAATAGTGAACTTTAACCATAGGCTTCCTGGTGACTGGATCAATCTTTTTCTTCCATGTATACCGAGTTCCCAACGTCGGCTTCAATTTCGAATAAGTCTTCGATAATACTTCCCAACGTAAACATCTTTGAATGAACTCAGCATAATCATTCTCGAAAGGATTAATCAACTTAAGCTGAGCTAATCGATTAATCTCTCCTTTTGGCAACGTGCTCAATCTATCAAAGCGCATTCTAAAATACTGAACTCCATCTTCTCTCTTTATCATAAACAGATTCCTTTGACACTTCCAGCTTTTAATAACACCGGTATAATTCCGACTAACCCGGTACACTTGACATTTCACTGGAATAGGAACTGGATTTCGTCCCTTAGGCCACCATTTCTTGTTTCTCTCTCTCTTTTCTTCAGCAGTTAGTTTCTTTGCTGCTGAGTCCGGTGCCTGTGTCTCTGGAGCTGGATTTGCAGCAGAACTAGATTCTCCATGTCGCGCTTTATCAGGACTCTCGTCTTCACTTGAATCAGATTCAATAATTGGTGCATCATCATAAGTTTCCCCAGATTGTGCATCATCATACGTTTCATCTGCATCCAACTGTTCCTCTTCAATCGAGACATCCTCGTTCATCTCAAACACATTTTCTGTTTCTTCCTCAGAGCCAACTCCACTGGCCATCCTCTGAATAAATGATAAGTCAGCGAATGAGTAATCAACTGCCAGCGGTCTTGGTTGACCTGGAATATCATCAACAGAGAAATAATCCAAAAGAGAAATATTTTCATTAATATTTTCAATTACAGGGTTGGGATTTACAGACGCAGGTTCACTTGACTCTAAAGTGGGTATCCCAGACCCAGACTCCCCCGAGGCAAGTAACCTGCCTTCCAAAACGTTAACCCTATTCTTCGTTTCCTCAAGCTCTTTAGATTGAACCTCGATCAAAGCAGCTTGTTCAGCAATCTTCTCATCCTGAGCCTCCAGCTTTTGCTTCATCAGCTGCATATCTTCCATTATCTTTTGCATGAAAGCTGGAGTCGGTTGAATCTCAAAAGTATCCTGCTGCTGTGGATTGACTGGAGCGCGTGTAGACGAAGAACGACGAACACGACGTCTCGGTTGATAAGTCTCATCAGCAGGATCATCACCGTCGCGTGTACGTTTTCCCGTATCCCGTGGAGGCACATACTTGCGTCCTTGTCTGATCCGACGCTGAATTCGCAGAAATCTGAATGAATCTGAAAGCCTGATACGTTCCATCTCAGAGGGATGCGGAACAGTACCATCAGAATGCTCAGGCGTCGGACCCCATCCTGAGGACCTGCATTGGCCGGTTCTTCAGAATCAGAACTCTCGACCGTATCATGCGATGCTGGATTGTCCGAATCCACATGCCCGAACTGCTCAATGTTCTCCAAAAGAGCATCCACGTTCTCCCCCGCAGCTTCCCGCAGCTTGAACTGGAATGTTCACAAATAGTTGCTGCGGTTGCTGAGGTGCTAGAACATCCATATACTGAGGATCTGGGGGCGGAACATAATTTTCATCAATAATAGCACCGAATAAGGGAACATCCGTTGCTGCCGCAACCCCTTTCTCAAAACTTGCACAAATAGTGAAAATCCGACTCATCATCGGTGAAATCTTTAATAGCTGATCGGGATCACCCTGTGCCTGAAGATCTGGATGATGACGATTAATGTGCAACTGAACAAAACGTGGATATAAAATCCATTTCTGATCCCCAGCGTTCGCATTATCAACCATAGCCTTGAAGATAAATCCTGAGAAGTTGAACGGCTTGTTGTATACCAATGCTAACATAGCAGAAGCCAGACTTCGGCTCATACCATCCGTTCCACCTTTCCTATTCCCCAAACAAACGATAATCACGTGCATCAGATATCTCCAAACACGCGTGAGATTCGCTTTCCTGTACTGATCAGAGGGAATTCCTGGATATCCTATTCGTTGCATAGCTCCAGTAACAAAAATATGATCAAAACCGATAGGCATATCCGGCTGATCGTTGAGCTGTAAAAGTTCCCGAATGCTCTGTTCTGTAATAATGATCTCCGTACCCAGAACGGTAGAGACCAATCGTCTAACTTCGTTTTCAGTAACGACAGTTGCGTTCCTCCAAAATGGGTTGATCAGATTTCCAAAAACCACCGTGGTATCGGAAATGGCGTGAGATACCCTAGAACGTCTCAAAAATGCAATCATCTGACGATACGGTGCAGCTTTATCAGAAGTGTCAACCAGATAAGCAGCCGTATTGTGACGAGCTTCAAAAGTCAAAGCCATATCTGCAAAAACAGAAACAGATTGCAACTCGAAAAGGGTTAGCAAAAATTTTACATTTTTTGGAAAAACCTTTATCAAAATTCCTGGAACTAGCGACGTAGCACCGTACGTCGCATAACACAGAGCGACGTAGAACTGTACGTCGCCTAAAATCAAAATAAATTGAAAAGCGACGTAAGCCCGTACGTCGCATAAAAGTCGAGCGACGTAAAGGGGGACGTCGCATTTTGCAATTGATTGTGAATTTAATCACATTAATTAAAATAGCGACGTAGAGTGCTACGTCGCATCGGACGTCGCATAAAAGGCGACGTAGGGAAGGGCGACGTAGGAATTAATTAATTGCGAATTAGAGCGACGTAGGCGACTACGTCGCATCGTACGTCGCACTAACGAACATTCATCCCCAACCTAGAAAACCTAATTGTCGAATTTAGGGGTTTTCAAAATTGATCACACAATAAGGTGCGCCCTACGATGGTGATGGCGAAAACATAAGTTATAACCATTTTAACATCCAATTGACCATCGAATTCAAACCAAAACCAAAACCCTATTAACCCGTAACACATATATAGCGATTAAACATAAAATACATGGTGAAAACAGGTAAATATGGTACCTAAGTGTGCGGAATAACGAGTATATGAAAACTACGTGAGTGAATCGGAACGAAAACAGCTACAAATCACGAAAAAACTCGAAGAATTGCTACGTCGCAAATCGCCGGTTGGTACGTCGCAGGCTACGTCGCACTTGAATAGTGAATACTGTGACGAGTTACGTCGCAGTGGATACTATTTAAAGTCTAACCCTATGTGCGACGTAGGCTGGGACGTCGCAGGCGACGTAGAGCCGGACGTCGCATAAAACAGTTGTGATCCAATTTCGAAATTTGCAAACCGTTTACTCGTTATTTTAGCAAATAATTTCCAAATAACTCGTGACTTGGGAAAATAACATAGAATAAAAATAAAATAAAATAAAATAACTAAACTAAAAAATCTTTTTGGTATTTTCTTTAATTTTACAAAAAATAGAAATAACTAACACTCTATTTTTGGTGACGGAGTTGTTTTGTCTGCTTAGGGATCATATCGGAATAACATGCATTTATTAGGAATAGTAAGTGTTATTTCGATCATCAGTATATTTGTCCACTTTAAATTTACTTGGCACATTTAAAACACCTTTTATAAAAATTATTTCAAGACAATTATTGGTATTGTTTGTCCACCTAAACATGTTACATCCGTATTTGTGAGCTAACCTTTATTGTTAGAATGAATATTAATTTTGTGAAACCTATTATATGATATACGGATAAACTTTAGTAAAACAAACACTGCATATTCACACAAGGTAGAGATTACAAGACCAAGTTTATCTCGGTTATCTCGTAATATACACTTGATATTTATATGTAGGCATACATCAAACTGATTATGAAGATACTAGTGGCCCCAGATCTGTACTTAGTACAACAGAGGGTCCCTTAGTATGAACATAACAAGTTTGAGACTATTTGCGTAACTAATGGATTCAGGTCTGTACGTGAGTACAACAATAGTCACCATTAGTTAGGCGAATAATCATATTATTACTATATGCCCATTTTACATTTACATAAGTATGACAGTGTATGATAGTACTTCCATTTATCAATTAAGACTTATGTCATACATCATATAACATTTTTCACAAAGTAATAGACAAGTTTTATCATTACTTCTTACTCACTCACAAACCGGTGTGTAGCATGCCTACCAATACATCGTATGATGAATATAATTTAGATAAAAACTGTTTTAAGTGTGTCAGATAAACCTACTGACACATCCAAGATAAACCTTAAAATTCCATTTTGTGCATGTCACCCGATGTACTATCATATCCCAAGTTGTTTACAGACACAACTTCAACGTCTATTTTAAAAATGTAGCAACCTTGCGTTTTCTTTAATACTAAAGAGCATAAAGAGTGGCTGTTGCGATTTTTTTTTTTTTTTTTTTTTTTTTAAATTGAATTTAAAAATCTAAAAAAAATCCAAGTCACAAATCATTTCTTTGACTGAAAGAACCTTAAACCTATTAGATTGACCAGTTCAATGAAACGTGATCGCAAAAAGGCTTTTGTGAAAAGGTCCGCACACTGCTTAAGGGTCTCTATATGTACGACATCTATAAGGTGTTTCTCAAAGCAATCCCGTATGAAGTGGAACCTAAGTTCAATATGTTTGGTCTTAGAGTGCTGTACGGGATTGTGAGTTATAGATATAGCAGCTGTATTATCTATATAAATAGGAGTCATAGAGAGATTGAACCCGTAATCACGCAGCTGATGCTGAATCCAGAGAACTTGAGAACAGCAACTTGCAGCAGCAACATACTCGGCTTCAGCTGTGGAAATAGCAACCGCAGTCTGCTTTTTGCACTGCCAAGAAACTAAGCGCGATCCAAGGAACTGACATCCTCCAGTAGTTGACTTCATATCTATCTTGCAGCCACCAAGATCCGAATCCGAATAGGCAGTTAACTCGAAGTTTTTCTCGTTTGAATACCATAGACCCAGAGATGGCCTAAAAGCGAGATATCCAAAAATACGTTTTACTGCCTTCATATGAGACACCTTCGGATTTGCTTGAAATCGTGAGCAGAGAGAAACAGCAAACACGATATCTGGTCTTGAGGCAGTCAGGTACATGAGAGAGCCTATCATTGATCGATAGTCTTTCTCCTTGCAGTCTTCATCGTCCTCATTAGGTCCAAGATTGTGTCTTGCTTCAATTGGAGTGCCATAGTGTTTACAGTTGAGCAATTCATACCGTTTTAACATGTCAATGACATATTTTGACTGATGGATATAAATTCCATTGTCAGATTGCTCAACCTGTAGTCCCAGAAAGAACGTGAGTTCCCCCATAGCACTCATTTCAAACTCAGATTTCATCAATCTTTCAAAATCCTTGCACAACTGATCATTAGTTGATCCAAAGATTATGTCGTCTACATAGACCTGCATAAGTAACAAATCCGCTCCTTCCCTTTTGATGAAAAGCGTGCTATCAATCTGTCCTCTATCAAAACCATTCTTCAGTAAGTACGTGGCAAGTCGCTCATACCAAAGTCGAGGAGATTGATGAAGACCATACAAAGCTTTCTTCAGCTTGCAAACATGATTAGGATGCTTTGGGTCTTCAAAACCGGGAGGCTGACACACATAGATCACTGCGTCAACATCTCCATATAGAAAAGCACACTTCACGTCAAGTTGATACACTCGGAATCCTTTGAAAGAAGCATAAGCTAGAAAGATCCGAATTGATTCCAAACGAGCAACAGGAGCGAAAACTTCATCATAGTCAATACCCTCTAGTTGACTATATCCTTGAACTACCAGACGGGCTTTGTTTCGAATAACAGCCCCACGATCATCCATTTTGTTACGGAAAACCCAACGAGTACCCGTCAAGTGAGCACCCTTGGGTAGAGGAACAATTTCCCAAACATTCATCTTGTTTATTTGCTGTAGTTCCTCCTGCATAGCCTCGACCCAAGATGGATCCTTTAAGGCTTGATCAACCTTTTTCGGTTCAATTTGAGACAAATGACATGAATCAATATGAGCAATAAGTCCCAAAAGCTGCTGAGCTGAAGTCTGCTTTGTTTGCTGTCGTGTTTGAACAGATGCATGAGGATCACCAATGATATCATCAATGGGGTGATCCTTATGTATACGTGTTTCTGGTATGGCACCTGGCACAAGATCCACACCCAAATTGTTCAAATCTCCCTCAGTTTCAGGAGTAGCAGCAGACTCAGGAATGACTATCTCTTCTTCTTCTCCTTCATCTTCATGAGAAAATAAGTGAGAGTAGTTCATTGTTTCTTCCACTTCATCTTCTTCTTGAGGTTCCTCTAAAGGAGGCATATTTGGATCATATGGAAGCTCCTTTGTATAGTTGTAAACTGTTTTAGAAGGAGCTGCCGAAGATGGTGGAGTAGGAGATGGTGTTGATGGTGGTGATTTGGTAGTTGTTTTCGGTTGTGTGGGTGTTGGTGAAGGAGTAGGTGTAGGTTGTGGAGGTGTAGGATTAGTCGGTGGAGGTGCGGGTGTTGCATTAGGAGATGGGTCGGATGGTTTATTAGTAACGGGTGTATCTTGAGAAATATCAAGCTCATGCAGTATAGTAACCAACTCTTCCGTTTCATCTTCTTCCGGAATATTGAAAGAGTTGAAGAGGTTTCCATAGTTGAAAAACCAATCCGGACCCGTTCCTTGAGGAGGTTCCGTATACCTTAAACATTTCACTTCAAAATGCTCCTCGATCTGATTCGTTGATTTGTTAAAGACTCTTTTGTTCGGAGAGTTGACTGCATATCCAAGAAAAATCCCTTCAACAGCTTTATCACCAAACTTAGAAACCTTATCTTTCGTTATCATGATCAGACATGGACACCCAAATGGTTCTAGGAACTGTAGATTTGGCTTACGGTTATTAAAAAGTTCATAACACGTTTTGTTCCTTTTCTTAACCGTGAGTACTCTGTTGAGAACATAACAGGCAGTATTAACTGCCTCAGCCCAGAATATGATTGGTAACTTGGAGTCAGCTAACATAGTCCGAGCTGTCTCGATTATTGTCCTGTTCTTCCTTTCTGCAACTCCATTCTGTTGTGGAGTCCTCGGAGCACTAAATTGATGCTCAATACCTCTTGTAGCGCAAAACAATTCGAGAGTTGAGTTCTTGAATTCAGTTCCATTGTCGCTTCTTATCCTTTTCACCTTCAAGTTGCACAGATTTGCCAACTTGTCCAACAAGTACACCAGAATCTCAGGAGTTTCCCCTTTCGTGGTCAAAAAATAAACCCACGAAAACCTTGAGTAGTCATCAGTAACTACCAAGCAGTAAGACCGACCACCAATGCTCTTTGTAGAAACTGGACCGAAAAGATCCATATGCAGTAGTTCCAATGGAGCATTTATGGAATTCACCTGCTTAGACTTATGGGACTTCTTACGTAACTTTCCTTTTTGGCAGGAGATACAGTCATCCGTTAGAGCAAATGACTGTTTTGGAACTCCTAGCACTAGGTCATTTTTAGTCAAGAAATTCATTTTTCGGAAATGAATGTGTCCCATTCGTCTGTGCCAAAGCAGTGAATCCTTTTCAGAAGCCTTAGACAAGAGACACGTATACTCGTTCGATGTCTCAACAGTTCTCATATTCAAAATGTAGGTGTCATCCTTTCTTGGTGCTCTCAGTAACACCCATTCTTCCGGAATGACATACCCAGGCTTCAGTATCACACACTCAGTCTTTGTGAACGCAGTTGTATAATCCTTATCACAGACCTGTGAAACACTTAGCAAGTTGTGCGTAAGCTGTTCCACATAGTTCACATTTTCAAAACTAACATTGCCGTTAGTTAACGTTCCTCTTCCAGAAATAGTTCCCCCAGAATCTCCAGCAAAGGCAACATAACCTCCTGCATGTGGTTTAATATCCACAAGAAGAGATACATCGCCCGTCATATGTCGCGAGCAGCCGCTATCCAAATACTATTCGCTATCTTTAACGCGTTCTGACTGCTGCAACACACAAACAAAGGAGATTAGTGAGAAACGGTGACCCAAGCCTTTACAGACTTAGGTCGACCGTGGGCATCAACAATAATCACGTCAGATAGGATTTTATCTTTAAACAAATTAGAATTTTTATCTGATGTGTTATTGTTGACGACTAAAGAGTCAACATCAGACTCTTTACGTTTCCAAACTTTTGAAGATTCGGAAATGGTAATAGAAGTAATGTTGGGCTTTTGAATTGGCAAAGGTTTTTGCTCAACATTACTTGGTTTCGAAACAGGCTTGGGAGAGTTTGAGTAACGCCTAGGTGGAGATTTAGAAAAAGAGTTTCTATAAACAGATGTCCTAGGCATCTCTCTCCCATATCGCTGATTTGACAGCTTTGGACATTCACGGATTAAATGTCCTTGTTTCTTGCAGTAGAAACAAGAACGAGTCTCAATAAACGGTTGAGGCTGAGGAATTACCACAGGATGTGGAGAAACATTTCTAGAACATGAACATTGAGTACACGTCTTAGAAGATGTTTGTTTTGGATGAGAGGTTGAAGTTGAAGGTTTATCATACGAAACATTTTCATTTACTGATTTTCTTTGCAAAATCTTTACAGGTGACTGTAAAGTTTGTTGTTTCGAGTTTAAAACCTTTGCTTTTCCTTTATTTGGTTGAACCTTAATTTCAGGTTCAACCTTTGAAATCACTTTTTCAGGTTTAAATGCAACCTTCTTAACCTCTGGATACTCCTGATCCGTAATGTCCTCAATCTCAACAATCTCCTCAACACTAACAGGAGATTCATTCTTTACTTCAACATTCTCCTTAACACTAACCGGAGATTCATGCACAGACTTAACAAACTTTGGCAAGGGGTACTCTGGCCGCATGGTTTTCTCCTTTGCCGGTTTGTTATGGTTGGTCTCTTTAGCATCTTTAGCTTTTAAACCATAGAGCTTGGACCAGTCAACTGGAATCTCTTCAAAGCCTTCCTTAACAGGCAGGGGACAACAAGTAGTAGGAGGAGGAACTGAGTTGTATCCCAATCCCTCATTCTTTTTCCCTTTAGTACCATGCTTGCTAAGGATTTCATTGAAGACAACTGTTGAGGAATTTGAACCTAAGATTTTACTCTTATAATTCTCATACTCAGCTTTTAAATCTGTAAGTTCTTTATTTAAAAGTTCAATTTCAACAAGATAGCTTTTAATGGCATCTTCTTGACTAAAAACCTTAGATTTATATTTCTGAGTATCTAACCGATGAGCCTCAAGATGATTTTCATAAAGTTTCTCATTAGCTTTTAAAAAATTATTTGAGTCGGTTAGTTTTTCATTCTTTTTCCTCAATTCAGCTGTCTCTGTCTGATATGCCTTTAAAGATTCAGTTAACTTTATGCATGAAATACAATTTAACGGTTCATCATGTACCTCATTCACAATGTGAGCCATCAGACACTGTTGGTAATGCTGGGAGACAGGCGTCCAATCTTGACTTGTAGGCTCAAAAGCAATCAGGGCATTATCAGCAATCCCTCTCTTGGTAACTTCCGTTTCTTTGGCCTTTGGAGGAGTAGACGGTGTTGTAAATCCCGATGCTGGCATTTTGGGTTTCTCGCACTCCCTGGCGAAGTGACCCAAATTTTGACAATTGTAACATCGGACCTTACTCTTGTCAAATCCAAAGCCAGTCTTTCCATCACCCTCCAAGCTTTTACGCCCTGTCTTCTGCAAAAACTTCTGAATTCTGCGGGTGATCATTGCCACATTCCAAGTCAAATCCATTTGCTCTAGATCGTCTTCATCAAGCTGAGCATAGTCCTCCTTAGTCAACTCCAAAGTTAGATTCGGTTGAGTAACCAAATCCTTGTAAGAGCTTAAGAAAGCTGTGTAGATGGCAGCTTGCTCCTGAATAGCAGGTGAGACTTGAACCTGTTGTTGATTTGAAGAAGGTCCAGTCATAAAAACCGAATGAATCCCATCAGAAGAAGAAGAATTCGATGAAGCATTTGTATTTGATACAAAGGCAACTCCAGATCCATAAGTCTTTCCAGAGTTGATCTGAACACCATACACACTAGGATTCTGAACAGCAGAACCAGACCTAGTTTCTTTCTTCTTAATCTCCATAGCGTGAGCTTGAAGATCTCCTATCAACGTATCCAAAGACATGTTTCCAAGTTCTTCATTTTCCTTTAAAAATTGAACTTTAACATCCCAAGAACTCGGCAACACATCCAGCAGCTTCTTATTTACTTCAATTGAAGGAAAAGTATAACCTCCTTCAAACAGCTCACCAACTAACCGTGAGTACCTTGTGAATAAAGAAGTCATGTCTTCATTAGGAAGGATGTCAAAGATATCGTACTGTTTCTTAATCAGTTCGAGCTTGGCTTCCTTATACTTGTCATTTCCTCCACAACGAGTTTCAATTGCTTTCCACAAATCAAAGGCTGTTTCATGGGTTCTGAACAGCCATAGAACATCCTTGGTTAGACACATTTTGATCATTGAAAAAGTCTTTCTTTCAGTATCAAAATCTTTCTTCTCTTCGGGAGACATAGCTTTATAGGTCTTAGCAGGACGAATATTACGGTATTCCCCATCAGCTAAAGGAGCTACATAACGCTCACGTAATGGTCCCCATAATTCTGGACAATGAAAGTCAATATATTGCTCAACTCGGTCTCTCCAGTATACGTAATCCATGTCCACAGTAAATAGTGGAGGTTTATTACTTGAACCTATATCATTACTTTGTTTAATCATCTCCCTAAGTCCTCTAATATCCTCTTTATCAGCTGCCATTGTAAATACTTAAACGAAAAATCAAACTTCTGATCTTAGCGACGTAGAGAGGTACGTCGCACAAAGTTAATGCGACGTAGATAGGTACGTCGCAAAAAGCAAAGGATTCAATTAAGAATCAGAAAATGCGACGTTGAAAGGTACGTCGCAGATGACGTCGCAGAGGACGTCGCAGAACCACACTATGCGACGAAGAGAGGTACGTCGCAGATGATGTCGCAGAGGACGTCGCACGGACTAATTAAAGTCCAAATCACTACGTCGCTAGCGACGTCGCAGCTTACGTCGCAGTGGTACGTCGCAAAACGCGATGAACAGCGGCCAAAAACCCTAAAAACGAATTTTTAACCCTAAAACCAAAACCACGAATGTCGAACGACTGAAACCTTCAAGAATCCCAATAATGCTGATCGAAAACCTGTAAAAACACAAAACAAACGTAATAAACACGAAAACTCACGAATATCACGTTCTTTTAAATCCCAAACTCGATCCGAAACGCCAAAACAAGCACTTTCTGCTCTGATACCAGTTGTTTGTCCCTTACTTTGGATCTAGAACGAACCGAGTCACTCTAATTGCTAGCGGAAATAACAATTAGATCACGAATAATCACACGAACAATCAATACGCAATCAATATCAAACGAACGTAATATTATTGCTTATAGTCGATCAGATTACAGAGAATTTCGACAAATTGCGTTTAGGGTTTCGTCAACCCTAAAACAGAAAACACAAATCGTTTTTATACAAAAACTGGCACCTGCGACGTAGCACGCTACGTCGCAGGCCCAAGCCCATGCGACGTCTGCTACGTCGCAGGCCCAATACCTGACGTCGCACCTGCGACGTAGTGCGCTACGTCGCAGGAGTCAGAAATGCTAATCTAAATACAAACTACGAGCTAGACCAACTGACAGACACTAAACATGTACTAACACACACTGTCGGTCTCAATAAGTTTTCCGTTTGCCAATTCTACCGTGTACTTAGAATCTAAGGCAATAGGTGTGGTGTCAAGTATTGGATAAAACTCATCAGAAATAAAGCTCTTATCAGCACCAGTATCAAATAATACAGATGCAGTCAAGTTGTTGAGAAGGAACGTACCCGTGACCACATTCGGGTCTTGACGGGCTTCCCCAGATTTCAGCACAAAAGCTCTTCCTCGAGCATTGTTGTTATTCCTGTTGTTGCTGTTGTTCAGCTTCGGGCAGTCTTTCTTGAAATGCCCCGTACCGTTGCACCCATAACAGGTCTTTGGTGCAGAGGTGTTGGTGTCAGTGGTGTTTGATCTACAATCCTTAGCCAAGTGTCCAAATCTCTTACACTTGCTATAGGGACACGAACCATGGTGGTGTCGTTGGCACTTGGAGCAGTAGGGCTTGGTTCCCTTGTACACTCCCTTGTCATCAAAACTGGAGGTGTAGGCTTTAATGGTTTCAGGTTTCTTGTTTTGGTGGTTGTTGTGGTTGTCGGACCATTTTCGTTTATTGCTGTTGGAGGACGGAGTGGGTGGTTCTGGGTCCTCGTTCATAGCTAGAAGTTCATGGGCCAACCGAATGGCACCATGAAGGGTGGTTTGGTTTGATGAGGCGACATTTCCCCGGACGGGTTCCGGGAGGCCGCGGATGTATTTCTTAATCTTGTCGAGCCCAGTACCTGCCATAGCTGGGCGAAGGACGGTGAGTTGTTGGAATCTGGTGGTGTATCCAACGATATCGGTTCCTTGCACTTTTAAGTTCCAGAACTCTTCGTCCAGCTTGTGAAGTTGTTCGGACGGGCAATACTCATCCGTGAGCATTTTCTTCAGATCCTCCCAAAGGAGTAGATAAGCGGTGTCAATACCCACAGACTGGGTATAGGAATTCCACCACGAGAGGGCACCATCTTCGAGGGTGCAGGTGGAGAATTTGACTTTGTCGTCCTCCGCACATTTGCTGATGCGGAAAACGGATTCCATCTTTTCGAACCATCTGATAAGTCCGATGGCTCCTTCGGTTCCCTTGAAGCTCAAGGGTTTGCAGTTTTGAAAATCCTTGTATGAACAAGGTTTAGCAGCAGAGGTTTCAGCGGCATCGCTGTTTCTTGTGGAGTTAGGTGGAGTATTCCGAGCCAAGGCTTCAGTAACAGCCTGGGTTATGAGTGACGTGATCTGAGCATCAGTGTAAGGTCTTGACTTTGGCGGCATGATTCTTCAATAAAAGAAATGAAGATACATGAGATTTTGTAAGAGAATTGCATTTATTTCAGATGTACACGTATAAAGTTGGTAATACATAACATCAATATGAAAAAGGATTATGGCAATTAATATGAGTCGAAACAGCAAGGAATATTTGATAGATGATACGAGTTCAAAGGTTACATCCTGCGGATGTATTACAAAAGGTGTCGGGAATTGTTACATCTGACTGAAACATAGAGTAGCGCTTAGATAGTTACTAGATTACAGGATAGTTTACAAAACAAAGACTACGCTAGTCTTAACGTAGGTTAATCTGCTCCATCATTTCGATGAGACGATCCACAGTATTTGCAAGTATGCTGGCTTGTCGAGCATTATCTTCAGCTAATGCTAGTCGCTGTACCAATCCGCGGTTAGATTCTTCCGTTTCCCGTGAGCGTTGTTCACACTCATCAAGTCTGTGTTTCAAAAGAGCGGTTTCCACGCTTATCTCCACCACTTTGTTGAAAAGAACGTCCACATTATTAACGGTGGTTTCGTGATCCTCAGAGACTTGTTCGATGCGCTCAAGTGATGTAAGTCTCCATTTTTCGTTGGTTTCTTGCAACACGACATCCATGGTGCGAAGTCGTTGCTCGTGTTGGTTCACCCTAGCAGCTAAGGCCGGCAAGGTGAAGTGAGTAGAGTACGGGCCAGCTCGAGGCAACCTGTTGTTCCTCCTTGCTACCCTTGGGTTCTGCGACCCGGATTGAGAACGAGATGAATTGGATGGGGTATTTGCCATTTCTGAGACAAAGCGTTAGTAAGATTGAGGCCTATATTCATATAGTTCCTATATAATATAGCCTATTGAGTGTCTAGCATACACATGTTTAAGTCTCGGTTCTCTCGAGATCAGAGTCAACTAATGTATTCCGGCTCAACATAACCATTTCAGACCTTACATCACCTTTCCTTAATTGTACATAGTTGATCAAGCTATGTTAAATTAAAGTCGTATGATGTAATTCCTGAACCAATCATGCCTAGTAAGGAAATATTGCCTAACGGTCATAGTCTAGGCCCACTAAATGCAACCTAGTTCACTATAACCTTAGGCTCTGATACCAATCTGTAACACCCCCAAATTAACGATTTGCGGAAGCATACATTGGGTGTTACTAATCAATATACAAAGCACAAGATTAACAGTAAACGACCTCTAAATGAGACGTTTGTAAAATAGTTACATTTCATAATTTGAATTGTTTGAAAACATATAGTTTTCTTTACAAAAGTGTAGTTCCCTAGAGCCCTCGCGTATAGCGGGAGATTCTATTACATAACCATAGATACAAAAGATAATGTCAAAGAATCTCCGTTAAATGCAGTTTGGAAATCATGCGACTCTAGCTAGTAATCCTGGAGTGATCCTACTCCGTAAGTGTACCTGAGATACAAAGCTAAAAAGTGTCAACCAAAAAGGTTGGTGAATCTTACAGGTTTAGTAATAAGTAGGTGTTATGAACCACAAGTATGTACCCGTATTGCTATCAAGCAAAGTAAGTAATTCAGTAAATCAGTACAGTGCCATGAGCTCATAAGTTGAAGCTTAACCGTGTAGTGTGAATATATCACGTACCCCCGTGAGTGCTATCCGCACACTCATATGTAACAAATACTAATATGCCCGTTTCTACGTGTAAATCAGTACGTGGTGGCGCTACCACCCCAGGCAGGGATTGTCAGTCCCAAATGGATCCATCTACTAGTAATCGCGCTTAAGTCCATAACTAACAACTCACGAATAGGAGGCTTTCAGTGGATAAAAGTAACTCATGCGTTTGTTTGTAATCAGTAATGTTTTCAGTTCAGTACATTGTGTTCATACGTAAAACAGTTGCTAAGTATCTCACCCCAAAGTATAAAACAGTAAAAGTGGGGCTGTAAGACTCACCTGAGTCGAGCAGTGGTAAATAGCAAGTAGTAGTAAAGCAAGTAGGTTCTCCGAACCCGTAACCTTCTAGTGCCTAAACACGTAAGGTTAAGTAAGTAGATGTCTCGCAAGACCATCTAGGCTAGTTGTTCATACAACCCGTTGTGTTTAAATGTTGGTTTGTTCGCGTTCGTATCAAAGTATACGGCCCGTTGGTGATTTGTTATATTTAACGTTTATCATTCTATACGCAAATTAGAGTAATTGTAATAGGAAAGTATGTTTTATTATGATTGTTAGGTCGTATCGTATAAGGATTTGAGGTTGTAAAAGTTCGACACTTAGTGAAAATGTGAGTTTTCAAGGTTCTGGTTTGTGCGACGTCGCATGCGACGTTGCAAGCGACGTAAGGTGCGACGTGGGCATGTACGTCGCATGATGCGACCTTCGCAAATCAATGCCACGTAGGGGGCGGCGTCGCTAATGCGACGTTGGTTCGGTTTGCGACGTTAAAGTCTACGTCGCTACGTGCGACGTCCGCAAGTTAATGCGACGTAATAGGCTGCGTTGCTAGTGCGACGTTGAGATTTTTGTGCGACGTAGGTCGCGACGTCGCAGAGGCCCCTGGCCAGGTGCGACGTAGCGGTCTGATGGCCGGAAATTTAGTCGAAAACGAGTTTTCCGGTTTCCGTTGGGTCCAAATCTTTTACCTAACCCTTATATGAACATAATAAGCCTATTTAAACCATAAACTAGTAAAAATGATCAAAAACGAGAGATGTCGGGATTTGTCGGAAACTTACAAAGTGTCGGATTGAAAATCCGAAAAGATAGGAATGTAGATCGGGTAGTGGTGAACGTTTTCTTCCAAAGGAGAGGTGTGATCCAAGCTCGTTTTGTACGTTTATTTGTCGATTTTGTGAGGTTTTTAGTTAGAGAAAATAAAGAGAGAAAAGAAGGAAATAGAGAGAAAGAAGAGAATGAAAATGAAGAAGAAGATGGAGGTGGGTGGGGTTTTGGTGGAGCTCCCCCACCTTCAGTCTCCGCTCCGCGTTCCGGGTGGTGTTCGTTTTCTCCGTCGTTTTACGTTAAATTATTTATTTTTACACGTGAATTATCCTTTTGAAATGTGAGTGTTATTAAATAATTTACTTAAATTATTTCTTTAAATCTTTATTTGTTTGAAATATAATTTAGTTTAAATGCGTTTGAATACTTTTGTTTTTAAATCGTGTAAACTTTGATTGAGCGATACGAGATAATTACTAACTATTATAAGATAGCGTTTCGGTCATAATTGCGTTATTTTAGTTTATAAACATTTGTTCACCAACGTCCGTGTTAACCGAATAGAATTTCATTCTATTTTAGTTGCGTACGATTTAAGCCAAATCGCAAAGTTGTATATATTTACCAACATATAATCTGATACATAAATTAGCCTAACACAGAACTAATTACATGTATTAACAAAGAATTAGGCGCTAATACTAGCCCTAATTTGGCGGTAGTTACAGCTCAATTATGTCCAGATT
Source organism: Helichrysum umbraculigerum (assembly GCA_949592205.1). Lineage (NCBI taxonomy): Eukaryota > Viridiplantae > Streptophyta > Magnoliopsida > Asterales > Asteraceae > Helichrysum > Helichrysum umbraculigerum. Next base: position 146,022,121 of record CATIUR010000003.1, on the reverse strand, counting down.
ATATGGAGAATCCGAAGCGACTTATCGACCATTTCCATGAAGTTTTGAAGAAAGAAATCAGTCAGTTTATTCAACCTAGTCGTTGTAAGTCTTTTGAAGAAATTGTAAATGAAGCTCGTTTTCAAGAACTAGAGTTAAAGAAGGGTGAGCGTGTTTCATCCAAAAGAAAGACAGAATCAAGTCCCATTTCTTGAAAGAAATTTAAAGCCAGTGAAAGTTCTCGAAGAGAAGAGAAGAAGACGGAAAAGTCTGTACCTCCAGAATGTAAGAAATATCACAAGAAACATTTTGGGGTATGTAGATTTGGTTTAAATGTATGTTATCAATGTGGTGAGGAAGGTCATTTCAGCAAGGACTGTCCTCATCTATTGAAAATATGTTATGGATGCTACGAGCCTGGTCATGTGAAGTCAGAATGTCCAAAGTTGAAGTCTCAGTCAGCTTCTTCAGCATATCGTAAACCATCCGATAAGAAGTCGACTGAAGTTCCAAAAGCCAGGCCTCGTTCATTCCAGATTACAGCAGAAGAAGCCAAGAGGGCCCCAGATGTAGTGTCAGGTACCTTTTTAGTAAACCTAATACCTGCATATGTTCTTTTTGATTCGGGTGCCTCTAGATCATTTGTTTCAGAAAAGTTTAGTAAAAGTTTCATGATTCCACTTTCTGACTTAGACACTCCCTTAGATGTTGAAATAGCTGATGATAGAACAGTATATGTAACGAAAGTTTATAGAGGGTGTCGGTTTGAAATAAGTAATGAGCATTTTTCTATAAATCTAATCCCTATGCAAATGGGGGAATTCGATGTTGTAATTGGTATGGATTGGTTAGCGACTCACGATGCAATGATTCAATGTGAGCAAAAGATTGTTAGGGTTAAGCTACCTCGGGGTGAACTGTTAGATATTTACGGAGAAAAGAAAGAAATGCCTATCCCAGTCTGTACTTTTGCTAAAGCTAAACGACATTTGTCACATGGTTGTCAAGCCTTTTTGGCACATGTGATAGATACTCAGATTCAAATTCCAAAAATTGAGAAAATTCCAGTAGTAAGAGAGTTTATTGATGCATTTCCTGATGAGTTACCGGGCATACCACCCGATAGACAAGTTGAATTTAAGATTGAATTGATGCCTGGAGCTACACCTATTGCTAAGACACCATATAGGCTTGCTCCAACCGAAATGCAGGAATTAATGAAACAATTACAAGAACTGTTAGACAAAGGTTTTATACGCCCAAGTAGTTCTCCATGGGGAGCTCCTATTTTATTTGTGAACAAGAAGGATGGTTCAATGAGAATGTGTATAGATTACAGAGAGTTAAACAAGGTGACTATCAAGAATAGGTACCCATTACCTAGGATTGATGACTTGTTTGACCAGTTGCAGGGTGCTAATTATTTTTCAAAGATTGATTTACGCTCCGGTTACCATCAATTGAAGGTCAGAGAAGAAGATGTTTGTAAAACTGCTTTCAGGACGAGGTATGGGCATTATGAATTTGTGGTAATGCCATTTGGTTTGACGAACGCACCTGCAGCTTTTATGGATTTGATGAATAGAGTATGTCGCCCGATGCTTGATAAATTTGTGATTGTGTTCATTGATGATATTTTAATCTATTCTAAATCTGCTAATGATCATGATTATCATTTGAGACAAGTGCTACAGATGCTAAGAAGAAAGAAGCTTTATGCTAAGTTCTCGAAGTGTGAGTTTTGGCTACGGGAAGTGCAGTTTTTAGGGCATGTTGTTAATAGTGAGGGTATTATGGTGGATCCAGTTAAAGTTGAAGCAGTTATGAAATGGAATGCTCCAACAACTCCAACAGAAGTTAGAAGTTTTCTCGGATTGGCCGGTTATTATAGGTGGTTCATCCACGATTTTTCAAAAATCGCAATGCCACTTACGAAGCTTACAAGAAAGAATATCAAGTTTGAATGGAATGATCAAGCAGAAAAAGCTTTTCAGATTCTAAAGCAGAAACTCAGTCAAGCACCAGTCTTAGTACTTCCAGAAGGTACTGAAGACTTGGTGATATATTGTGATGCATCGTATAGTGGTTTGGGTTGTGTTCTTATGCAACGTGGCAAAGTGATAGCATATGCTTCTAGACAGTTAAAAAAAATGAGAAGAATTATCCAACGCATGATCTAGAACTTGCAGCGGTGGTCTTTGCCTTAAAGATATGGAGGCATTATCTCTATGGTGTGAGGAGTACTATCTATACAGATCATAAGAGTTTAAAGTACTTCTTCGATCAGAGAGATTTGAATATGAGACAAAGAAGATGGCTAGATCTTGTTAAAGACTATGATTGTGAAATATTGTACCACCCGGGGAAAGCTAACATTGTAGCTGATGCTTTAAGCAGAAAGGCAGCCCATTTTGCTCTAACGGTTAAATCTCTTAGAATCACTGTTACTCCTAACTTGATTGATCAAATTAAAGAAGCACAACAAAAAGCTTGGAGAGAAAAAGATATTCGATCAGAACGTATTAAAGGTCAAGTCGATAGTATCGTGGATGATTCACGTGGGTTAAAGACTCGATATGGTAGAATATGGATTCCAAATTCATGGGATTTAAAGACTTTATTGTTAGATGAGGCCCATAAATCAAAGTATTCCATTCATCCTGGCTCAACAAAGATGTACCACGATTTAAGATCAGAATATTGGTGGCCAGGTATGAAAAGAGATATTGTTAAATATGTTGAGCAGTGTTTAACTTGCTTACAGGTGAAGGCTGAGCATCAGAAGCCATATGGAAAAATGCAGCCTTTAGATATACCTGTTTGGAAGTGGGAACACATAACGATGGATCTTATCACCAAATTGCCAAAGACTTAACGTCAGCATGATGCGATTTGGGTGATAGTGGATAGATTGACGAAAAGTGCATTATTTATGCCTATTAAAGAAACGATGTCTATAGAAGCTTTAGCAGATTTATATGTTAAGGAGGTAGTTGCACGTCATGGTATGCCAGTTTCTATTGTCTCTGATAGAGATAGTAGATTTACTTCACGGTTTTGGGCCAAGTTTCAAGATGATATTGGTACGCGTATTAATCTTAGCACATCATATCACCCACATACAAATGGTCAAAGTGAAAGAACGATACAGACTTTAGAAGACATGTTGCCGGCTTGTGTTATAGATTTTGGAGGTAATTGGGATGTGCATCTACCATTGGCAGAGTTCTCCTACAATAACAATTATCACACAAGCATAGGTATGCCACCTTATGAGATGTTATATGGGGGAAAGTGTAGAACTCCAATATGTTGGGGTGAAGTTGGGCAAAGAGAAATGGGTAGTACAGATATAGTGCAACAGACGACAGAAAAGATAGACCAAATAAGAGAAAGATTAAAGATGGCACAAGATAGACAGAAGTCGTATGCCGACAAAAGAAGACGCCCATTAGAGTTTAAGGTTGGAGATATGGTTATGTTAAAAGTATCTCCATGGAAAGGTATTATCAGATTCAGGAAACGAGGCAAGTTAAGTCCTCGGTTTATTGGTCCATTTAAGATTCTTGAAAGAGTTGGTAAGGTAGCTTATCGTCTTGAGCTACCAAGTGAATTGGCAAGTATTCATAGCACTTTTCATGTGTCTTATTTAAGAAAGTGCTTAGTGGATGAGGCATCTTATGTGCCATTGGAAGAAATAGAAATTAATGATCAATTGAATTATGTTGAACAACCAATAGCTATCCTAGATGAAAAAGTCAAGAAGTTAAGAAACAAAGATATTCGGTTGTTTAGAATCCAATGGAAGCATAGAAAAGGTTCAGAGTTCACATGGGAGCCGGAAGAAGAAATCATTGTTTATTATCCGGCTTTATATCAAGAATGGATTGTGAGGACACAATCCTGAATAAGTAGGGGAGAGTTGTAACACCCCTAAAATACGTAAGTTTTTATAGTTAATATACGTTTATGTTTCAGTTTTATATGTATTTAATATGTTAAAGGTCTAAAGTAACTAAAAGGTTAGAATTTGATTAAAGGACTAACCAAATAAAAGAAAGTAAGTTAGAGGGACCAAAGTTGTAAATGAGCAAACTTAAGGGGAGTAAAATGAAAGTAGCCAAATTAAAACCCCTGCAGAGTTCTATTTGGTTCCAGACTCAAAATTAGAACGTATATGTGTTGTGTGTGTGTCGTGTATAAGCTACAAGAACAAGAATCAGAAATTAACCTAGGGTTTTGGTTAATTGAGGTTGCTAATCATCAAATTGAGCTTTCATAAGGTATGTGTGATTATTATCTAAGTTTAATTTGATGTTTTAATGAAGATTCATAAACCCTAGAATGATGAGACTTCATGTATGTTAGTTAATCGAATTAATTAGTGTTCCATGTGTGTTTATGAGTTGTATGCTATGCTTAGTTCATGTTAGTTTAATTAGAGGAATCATATTCATATGTAATTGGGTTTTGATAATTTATGTATATATAAGAATTGATGATTTGAGATGAAATTGGTGGTGATTAATGATGATCATGAGTAGTGAAGTAATGAATACCCAATTACATGTGATTAGAAAGCTAAAACATGGAACACTAGTGATGAATGATAGGTGTTAGTGAGTAACACCTAGTTATGAGATTAAATGAAAGTGATGAGATAGGTGTTAGTTAATAAACACCTAAATGATAAGATTGAATAAAGAAAGTAAGATGTTATGTTAATTAATTATGTTATGTGCTTATGTGATAGGTGATCAAGAAAAAGAAGTTAATTCAAATTGTTTAAAGTTACAAGATAAAGGTAAGTAGATGGATATAAATGTGGAGTCAAGTGATGGGTGAGCCATTAGCTTGACGGTTTTCCAAGTAATGGATCATGACCATTAGCTTGGTATAAATGTTAACTCTTAATAGTTAGCATGATGATGCTTAAGGATCCTTAATGTGATGATATTTATGTTTAAGTTAAAGCTTTCATTACTTACTAAGCAATTGCTTACGTGTTATGTTTAAATGTTTCAGGTGAGCCAAGTGTCAATAGAGGGGACTTGGGTAAAGGGCACGTGTGAAGCTTTTGGTGGAGCTTGTTACTTGGTTCGGTAACAAGTCTTATCCCTCTTAATCATGCTCTTGATATATGTATACCCCTTTTTGTAAAAGTTATAACACTAGTTATGTTTTGAAAGAATGTTAAGTCTCACTTGTGATGTATTGTTGAAAGTCAAACTTAAAGTCAGTTTTTGGGTGAGACTTGTAAGTGAATGTCGATGAATGTATGAAATGGATATTAATATCATGATTAATGAGAATATTTTATATGGAAAGTCAAAAGTTGGAATTTTGGTTGAATGTAGATGTTAATGAGTTAGTTTGACTTAGACAGGTAATTTGGGTGAGAATTGACCAAAGGAATAGGTTGAAATGGTCAAAGACCCAATCGGGTCAATTGGTGTCCAAATGGGCGGCCAATAGTGTTAAGAGTCAAAATGAGTTATGTCAGGTAAAAGTCAAATGTAATTATGCCCACGAGTCTTAAATATGATATTGGAAAAGTGGTCAAAAGCCTAAAAGCAGAAATGGTGTCATTTGAAACTTAGCATGTTAAGATTTTGGTTTAAATTAGCCGAAATTGAGTTAACGGGTCAAAAAGAGATTTATCGTGAAATTTGAAAAAGTGTGAAAATAGAAATATTTATATGGTCAAGGTAAAGCTACCTGCAAAATTTCAGGTTCCCAGGTGTTGTCATTTGAAAGATATGCGTATTTAAAGTTCGGCATTTGATTTTAAGGAAAAAGTGCAGGAATTCTGCTGTAGCCTTAGGAATCCGGCGGATTCCCTATGAATCCGGCGGATTCATGGGAATCCGGGCGGATTCAGCTAACCGGATTGGTTTTAAGAACTCTGGTTATGAAGTGTATCTGAAAGTCGTCTGAATCCGGCGGATTCTCAACGAATCCGGCGGATTCCTTCGTTTGTCAGGATTTTCCAAGTTACAAATAAAATGACATGAAAGTTATATAAAAAAAAATGGTACGTTTTCGGGGTGTTTCAAGTTGGTATCAGAGCACGGTTTAAGGGATTCAGGTATCCACCATTAGTGGGTACTTGGACTTAGACCAAAATTATGATGATATTGAGCATGATTTAGTATGATATGTTTAAAAGTTAATAATTGTTAATGATTCTTTACTCAAAGTGTGGCGTGCAGACTATGGATGTGTTTAATGTAATACGATAATTAGTGCGTCTGGCCAACGCAATGATTACCATATTACCTTATATGTATCCATGGAAATCACGAGACATTAAAGGATTGAATGTTAACAAGTTATTAACTGTATGTAGCAAAGCTTGTGATAAGGTAGATGTTAAATGTTTAAGTTATTATGTTAATGTGTTATGTGAACGTTTCAGATAAGATGAGTAAAGAAGTAGAGACTACTGATACAGGAGGCAGTCAAGATAAGTCTCAGTCTCCTGTTCAAGATATAGACCCGATAATTGAGAAGATGAAATCTTTTATCTCGCAAGAAATTGGTATTGCTCAGAAAGCATCTATTCCTCTTCTAAAGTCAACGATTATAGAGACGGTTAGAGAGGTAGTTAGTGAAGAATTTCAGAAACAAAAAGATAATACAGTTGGAGTTAGACCAGAAGTACCCCCACAAACTTCAATTGTAGAAGAAAGTAGAAAGTTTAGTTATAAAGATTTTTCAGCCTGTAATCCACCAGATTTTGAAGGGGACTTAGATCCGATTAAGTGTTATCGATGAGTTATGGAGGTTGAAGGGGCTTTTACTACTTCACGTTGCCCCGCAGATTTGAAAGTAATCTTTGCTGCTAATCTCTTAAAGTCACGCGCTAAAAATTGGTGGGAAGTTCAACGACGTACTTTAGGAGATGAAACTATAAATAAGATGGGTTGGGATGATTTCAAGAAGATGTTTGAGAATACCTATTCTCAAGAAGCAGATTTGAAGAGAATTCGTCGTGAGTTTCTTGCAATGGAACAAATGACTGAGTCGATTAATGAGTTAGTTGGTGTATTTCTAGATAGGGCTCAATTCTGTCCAGATTATATGGAGAATCCGAAGGGACTTATCGACCATTTCCATGAAGTTTTGAAGAAAGAAATCATTCAGTTTATTCAACCTAGTCGTTGTAAGTCTTTTGAAGAAATTGTAAATGAAGCTCGTTTTCAAGAACTAGAGTTAAAGAAGGGTGAGCGTGTTTCATCCAAAAGAAAGACAAAATCAAGTCCCATTTCTTCAAAGAAATTTAAAGCCAGTGAAAGTTCTCGACGAGAAGAGAAGAAGACGGAAAAGTCTGTACCTCCAGAATGTAAGAAATGTCACAAGAAACATTTTGGGGTATGTAGATTTGGTTTAAATGTATGTTATCAATGTGGTGAGGAAGGTCATTTCAGCAAGGACTGTCCTCATCCATTGAAGATATGTTATGGATGCTACGAGCCTGGTCATGTGAAGTCAGAATGTCCAAAGTTGAAGTCTCAGTCAGCTTCTTCAGCATATCGTAAACCATCCGATAAGAAGTCGACTGAAGTTCCAAAAGCCAGGTCTCGTTCATTCCAGATTACAGCAGAAGAAGCCAAGAGGGCCCCAGATGTAGTGTCAGGTACCTTTTTAGTAAACCTAATACCTGCATATGTTCTTTTTGATTCGGGTGCCTCTAGATCATTTGTTTCAGAAAAGTTTAGTAAAAGTTTCATGATTCCACTTTCTGACTTAGACACTCCCTTAGATGTTGAAATAGCTGATGATAGAACAGTATATGTAACGAAAGTTTATAGAGGGTGTCGGTTAGAAATAAGTAATGAGCATTTTTCTATAAATCTAATCCCTATGCAAATGGGGGAATTCGATGTTGTAATTGGTATGGATTGGTTAGCGACTCACGATGCAATGATTCAATGTGAGCAAAAGATTGTAAGGGTTAAGCTACCTCGGGGTGAACTGTTAGATATTTACGGAGAAAAGAAAGAAATGCCTATCCCAGTCTGTACTTTTGCTAAAGTTAAACGACATTTGTCACATGGTTGTCAAGCCTTTTTGGCACATGTGATAGATACTCAGATTCAAATTCCAAAAATTGAGAAAATTCCAGTAGTAAGAGAGTTTATTGATGTATTTCCTGATGCGTTACCGGGCATACCACCCGATAGACAAGTTGAATTTAAGATTGAATTGATGCCTGGAGCTACACCTATTGCTAAGACACCATATAGGCTTGCTCCAACCGAAATGCAGGAATTAATGAAACAATTACAAGAACTGTTAGACAAAGGTTTTATACGCCCAAGTAGTTCTCCATGGGGAGCTCCTATTTTATTTGTGAACAAGAAGGATGGTTCAATGAGAATGTGTATAGATTACAGAGAGTTAAACAAGGTGACTATCAAGAATAGGTACCCATTACCTAGGATTGATGACTTGTTTGACCAGTTGCAGGGTGCTAATTATTTTTCAAAGATTGATTTACGCTCCGGTTACCATCAATTGAAGGTCAGAGAAGAAGATGTTTGTAAAACTGCTTTCAGGACGAGGTATGGGCATTATGAATTTGTGGTAATGCCATTTGGTTTGACGAACGCACCTGCAGCTTTTATGGATTTGATGAATAGAGTATGTCGCCCGATGCTTGATAAATTTGTGATTGTGTTCATTGATGATATTTTAATCTATTCTAAATCTGCTAATGATCATGATTATCATTTGAGACAAGTGCTACAGATGCTAAGAAGAAAGAAGCTTTATGCTAACTTCTCGAAGTGTGAGCTTTGGCTACGGGAAGTGCAGTTTTTAGGGCATGTTGTTAATAGTGAGGGTATTATGGTGGATCCAGTTAAAGTTGAAGCAGTTATGAAATGGAATGCTCCAACAACTCCAACAGAAGTTAGAAGTTTTCTCGGATTGGCCGGTTATTATAGGCGGTTCATCCATGATTTTTCAAAAATCGCAATGCCACTTACGAAGCTTACAAGAAAGAATATCAAGTTTGAATGGAATGATCAAGCAGAAAAAGCTTTTCAGATTCTAAAGCAGAAACTCAGTCAAGCACCAGTCTTAGTACTTCCAGAAGGTACTGAAGACTTGGTGATATATTGTGATGCATCGTATAGTGGTTTGGGTTGTGTTCTTATGCAACGTGGCAAAGTGATAACATATGCTTCTAGACAGTTAAAAGAAAATGAGAAGAATTATCCAACGCATGATCTAGAACTTGCAGCGGTGGTCTTTGCCTTAAAGATATGGAGGCATTATCTCTATGGTGTGAGGAGTACTATCTATACAGATCATAAGAGTTTAAAGTACTTCTTCGATCAGAGAGATTTGAATATGAGACAAAGAAGATGGCTAGATCTTGTTAAAGACTATGATTGTGAAATATTGTACCACCCGGGGAAAGCTAACATTGTAGCTGATGCTTTAAGCAGAAAGGCAGCCCATTTTGCTCTAACGGTTAAATCTCTTAGAATCACTGTTACTCCTAACTTGATTGATCAAATTAAAGAAGCACAACAAAAAGCTTGGAGAGAAAAAGATATTCGATCAGAACGTATTAAAGGTCAAGTCGATAGTATCGTGGATGATTCACGTGGGTTAAAGACTCGATATGGTAGAATATGGATTCCAAATTCATGGGATTTAAAGACTTTATTGTTAGATGAGGCCCATAAATCAAAGTATTCCATTCATCCTGGCGCAACAAAGATGTACCACGATTTAAGATCAGAATATTGGTGGCCAGGTATGAAAAGAGATATTGTTAAATATGTTGAGCAGTGTTTAACTTGCTTACAGGTGAAGGCTGAGCATCAGAAGCCATATGGAAAAATGCAGGCTTTAGATATACCTGTTTGGAAGTGGGAACACATAACGATGGATCTTATCACCAAATTGCCAAAGACTTAACGTCAGCATGATGCGATTTGGGTGATAGTGGATAGATTGACGAAAAGTGCATTATTTCTGCCTATTAAAGAAACGATGTCTATAGAAGCTTTAGCAGATTTATATGTTAAGGAGGTAGTTGCACGTCATGGTATGCCAGTTTCTATTGTCTCTGATAGAGATAGTAGATTTACTTCACGGTTTTGGGCCAAGTTTCAAGATGATATTGGTACGCGTATTAATCTTAGCACAGCATATCACCCACAGACAGATGGTCAAAGTGAAAGAACGATACAGACTTTAGAAGACATGTTGCCGGCTTGTGTTATAAATTTTATAGGTAATTGGGATGTGCATCTACCATTGGCAGAGTTCTCCTACAATAACAATTATCACACAAGCATAGGTATGCCACCTTATGAGATGTTATATGGGAGAAAGTGTAGAACTCAAATATGTTGGGGTGAAGTTGGGCAAAGAGAAATGGGTAGTACAGATATAGTGCAACAGACGACAGAAAAGATAGACCAAATAAGAGAAAGATTAAAGATGGCACAAGATAGACAGAAGTCGTATGCCGACAAAAGAAGACGCCCATTAGAGTTTAAGGTTGGAGATATGGTTATGTTAAAAGTATCTCCATGGAAAGGTATTATCAGATTCAGGAAACGAGGCAAGTTAAGTCCTCGGTTTATTGGTCCATTTAAGATTCTTGAAAGAGTTGGTAAGGTAGCTTATCGTCTTGAGCTACCAAGTGAATTGGCAAGTATTCATAGCACTTTTCATGTGTCTTATTTAAGAAAGTGCTTAGTGGATGAGGCATCTTATGTGCCATTGGAAGAAATAGAAATTAATGATCAATTGAATTATGTTGAACAACCAATAGCTATCCTAGATGAAAAAGTCAAGAAGTTAAGAAACAAAGATATTCGGTTGTTTAGAATCCAATGGAAGCATAGAAAAGGTTCAGAGTTCACATGGGAGCCGGAAGAAGAAATCATTGTTTATTATCCGGCTTTATATCAAGAATGGATTGTGAGGACACAATCCTGAATAAGTAGGGGAGAGTTGTAACACCCCTAAAATACGTAAGTTTTTATAGTTAATATACGTTTATGTTTCAGTTTTATATGTATTTAATATGTTAAAGGTCTAAAGTAACTAAAAGGTTAGAATTTGATTAAAGGACTAACCAAATAAAAGAAAGTAAGTTAGAGGGACCAAAGTTGTAAATGAGCAAACTTAAGGGGAGTAAAATGAAAGTAGCCAAATTAAAACCCCTGCAGAGTTCTATTTGGTTCCAGACTCAAAATTAGAACGTATATGTGTTGTGTGTGTGTCGTGTATAAGCTACAAGAACAAGAATCAGAAATTAACCTAGGGTTTTGGTTAATTGAGGTTGCTAATCATCAAATTGAGCTTTCATAAGGTATGTGTGATTATTATCTAAGTTTAATTTGATGTTTTAATGAAGATTCATAAACCCTAGAATGATGAGACTTCATGTATGTTAGTTAATCGAATTAATTAGTGTTCCATGTGTGTTTATGAGTTGTATGCTATGCTTAGTTCATGTTAGTTTAATTAGAGGAATCATATTCATATGTAATTGGGTTTTGATAATTTATGTATATATAAGAATTGATGATTTGAGATGAAATTGGTGGTGATTAATGATGATCATGAGTAGTGAAGTAATGAATACCCAATTACATGTGATTAGAAAGCTAAAACATGGAACACTAGTGATGAATGATAGGTGTTAGTGAGTAACACCTAGTTATGAGATTAAATGAAAGTGATGAGATAGGTGTTAGTTAATAAACACCTAAATGATAAGATTGAATAAAGAAAGTAAGATGTTATGTTAATTAATTATGTTATGTGCTTATGTGATAGGTGATCAAGAAAAAGAAGTTAATTCAAGTTGTTTAAAGTTACAAGATAAAGGTAAGTAGATGGATATAAATGTGGAGTCAAGTGATGGGTGAGCCATTAGCTTGACGGTTTTCCAAGTAATGGATCATGACCATTAGCTTGGTATAAATGTTAACTCTTAATAGTTAGCATGATGATGCTTAAGGATCCTTAATGTGATGATATTTATGTTTAAGTTAAAGCTTCCATTACTTACTAAGCAATTGCTTACGTGTTATGTTTAAATGTTTCAGGTGAGCCAAGTGTCAATAGAGGGGACTTGGGTAAAGGGCACGTGTGAAGCTTTTGGTGGAGCTTGTTACTTGGTTCGGTAACAAGTCTTATCCCTCTTAATCATGCTCTTGATATATGTATACCCCTTTTTGTAAAAGTTATAACACTAGTTATGTTTTGAAGGAATGTTAAGTCTCACTTGTGATGTATTGTTGAAAGTCAAACTTAAAGTCAGTTTTTGGGTGAGACTTGTAAGTGAATGCCGATGAATGTATGAAATGGATATTAATATCATGATTAATGAGAATATTTTATATGGAAAGTCAAAAGTTGGAATTTTGGTTGAATGAAGATGTTAATGAGTTAGTTTGACTTAGACAGGTAATTTGGGTGAGAATTGACCAAAGGAATAGGTTGAAATGGTCAAAGACCCAATCGGGTCAATTGGTGTCCAAATGGGCGGCCAATAGTGTCAAGAGTCAAAATGAGTTATGTCAGGTAAAAGTCAAATGTAATTATGCCCACGAGTCTTAAATGTGATATTGGAAAAGTGGTCAAAAGCCTAAAAGCAGAAATGGTGTCATTTGAAACTTAGCATGTCAAGATTTTGGTTTAAATTAGCCGAAATTGAGTTAACGGGTCAAAACGAGATTTATCGCGAAATTTGAAAAAGTGTGAAAATAGAAATATTTATATGGTCAAGGTAAAGCTACCTGCAAAATTTTAGGTTCCCAGGTGTTGTCATTTGAAAGATATGCGTATTTAAAGTTCAGCATTTGATTTTAAGGAAAAAGTGCAGGAATTCTGCTGTAGCCTTAGGAATCCGGCGGATTCCCTATGAATCCGGGCGGATTCAGCTAACCGGATTGGTTTTAAGAACTCTGGTTATGAAGTGTATCTGAAAGTCGTCTGAATCCGGCGGATTCTCAACGAATCCGGCGGATTTCTTCGTTTGTCAGGATTTTCCAAGTTACAAATAAAATGACATGAAAGTTATATAAAAAAAAAATGGTACGTTTTCGGGGTGTTTCAGTGGTGGTGCGGTGTCATGGAAGAAGAAGGGATTTTGTGCGGCGGTGTTGGGGTGAAATGGGTGGTCATACTAGTTGTAGGCGGCGGCGTTAGTGGTGGTGGGTGTGTTTTTGTAAGTAGTAATTGGTGGAAGAAGGTGTTGGTCGGAGGCGGCGACGGTGTAGGAACGGCGAACGGCGACTCTTTCACCTTTGAATAAGAATCCCGATCAACATGATGTTCATAGCCCAATAGAAAAAAATCGTTTTCCTGTAACTATTCCGGCGTTGACATTCGTTCTTGCAAGTATGAAACCCTAACTTTACCTTAGTTTTATCATTCTGTTGATTTATAAATTGTTTGATTTAACATTGATGTTATATTGGCTAGAATTTGTTAGTGACATTATTTAGGTTTATCTAGCCGAATTATTACTTCAGCTTCCTGAATAATTTATAGAAACATTAAATACTGAGTGATGTTTAAATTTTACATAGGGCGGATGATACAGCAAGAAGTTGGGTTAATCATTATAAAGATAAATATGCATTAGAGCAAAAAGATACATGTACATAGGGCATAGGCCATTCAGAAATTCTATAGTTTATTATATATTTGGACAATTCAATATATATATTCATTTCCCTTTTGCAATTATCAATTCTCAAGAATTCCCATAAATCCAGTTTTTTAAACCGGTACATATAAGTGTCCTGGAAAAATTGAAGCAATGTATAATGATAGCGAAAGAGGAATGTATATTTTATGCTTTTGTTACATTTTTTGTTGTTGATTTGCAGCTGGATGTACTTATATTATACCATGCGGTTTTATCAAAGGAATAAGTTTTGGGTATTAGGTCTGATCAATTTGGTTGATTACATGTTCAAAGATCTTACAATGAAGTATGTCAATTTGTGTTACAGTTTAAGTTTATAGATGATAATAAATATTGGTGTTAATTCTGCAGATAGGAAATGCTTTGATTGATTATGAAGAGGCTTTGAAGGGTTTATATGATTATTGGTGGACTCGTGGCAAATATTTAGATGCAACACATGAAGGGATCTTCAGATTGACGTCTATAATCCATGCTGGGGAGATACACTTATATCCTATCTGAATTAGGGGTGTTCATCGGTTCGGTTTTCGGTTTCCTCGGTTTATTCGGTTCGGGTTGTTCGGTTTTGAAATTTTTTTGGGCAAAACCGAAAACCGAACCGAACACCGAATTCAAACCGAAAACCGAAAACCGAAAACCGAATTCAAATTCGGTTCGGTTTCGGTTAAAACCGAAAAAACCGAATTCGAACAAAAACCCGAAAAACTTTAAAAAAAAACTGAAAACCGTACAAAAAAACCGAAAAACCGAACATAAAAACCGAAAACCGAACCGAAAAAACCGAAAACCGAACCGAAAAAACCGAAAACCGAACCGAAAAAACCGAAAAAATAATATTATTTTTATGAATTCGGTTTTGAATTCGGTTTTCGGTTAAACCGAATTCAAATTTTTTAAAACCGAAAACCGAACCGAAAACCGAATTCGAATTCGGTTTTCGGTTTTATCGATCCAAAAACCGTTTTCAAAATTCGGTTCGGTTTTTTTTCGGTTTTTATTCGGTTCGGTTTTCGGGTTAAACGGTTTCAAACCAAATACTGAACACCCCTAATCTGAATGACCCTTCGGTGCAAAATGCATTTCATGCAAAACCTACATCATGGGATTTATGCAGGTGTGCGCCCTTAACTAATCAGTCCCTTAAACTGATATGTATGTCATTATGATTAGTTAATAACTGGTTGTGAACCATTATGTGTGCAGTGACGTTAGCAATTGTTGGAATTACAGTCCGAATAACATGCTGCCAATAATTTGGGTTCTGACTAAATACGACCAACGTATATAGATATCATTATGTTTCTATGATACATGTCATTTTCTTTGTTCTGTAATTCATACTTGGCAATTGTTTGCATTGATTTGAATTATTCTGTGAAATCATTAGGATATATATGGCAGTTAGTTGTGAAGACTCTGTGGGTTTTGATTATTGGGCATTATTGTCCATCTGAATAACTCGCATGATTAAAACAAAGTTCATGATCTTAAACATTGATGGAATATATTTATCTACAGGTTTAATTCTTGAAAAGTTCTAAGATATTAATATAAACAAAAACGTCTTTACATGGATGCATGTTCCTGTATTAACTTTGCATGACTAGATAGTAGACTTGGTTTGTGTGTGTCGCGTGTTGCGTCTATTCATCAATTGCAAATGTATATGGTTATGGTGTTTGCCTGACTATTTCTGTAGGTTCCATCTATTGAAAGGTTCTAAGATACTAATACAAACAGAAACATGTTTACATGGATGCATGTTCTTGTATTAACTTTGCTTGATTAGAACGGTGTAGATGGATAGTGAACTTGCTGAGTTTATGTGTTTTGTGTGTATTCTTCAGTTGCAAACATATATGCTTATGGTGTTGCCTGATACTATTATCTTCATTACATATAATGCATCTCTACCATATCTTAATTTGGTACTCAACACATGGAAAAGACAATATTACCCTTGACTTATTTATAACATTTTCATTAATACCCCTATCTCATTATCTATTATCTAGCACTACTTATTCTCCACTAACTACACTTCCATTAATACCCCTGTCCCATTATCTATTATTTTTAATTACTACTTATTCTCCATTAACTACACTTTTCATCTATCAAATATTTAATCTACTTATAATGTCTTTTTTGATTTGTTAAATATCAAAGTAGACACTTATAATGAGACATCCTAAAATAGTAATGTGAACATTTTAAATGGAACGAACGGAGTACAATATTTTTTTATTTTAAAACATTCACTCGCACCTCCATCCACCGTTACCACTTTCACCGCTGCATTGCGCGGGTTATTGTGCTAGTGTTTCATGTAAAGGTTTCTGACCTGTCTTTGTGGAGGATTACATCAATACCATTGCTTCCAAGCACCCAATCTACATGCCTCACACAGCTGGTAGGTACCAACTAGGAGATTTAGGGAGACCCAACGCCCAATTGTTACACGTTTGGGGTATGTGTTTTTTGATACACAAAATCCTCTAAATATATTTGGCACGCAACGGAAAATGAAGCATATAATGTCGGAAAGTATGGATAAGCAGCTAAGCCTTACACTTCTGCCTTATCATGCAGCGTTGAATCGTGCCCTTTGGCGACAATATGTTTTTCTGACCATGCTGCAACTTACAGAGCTTTGGGTCAAATTGTAGATATCGTTACAGATTGCATCTTAGCTATAGCTATCGATCCAAACTATCACAAGGTTTGCTAACATGTACCACTCTTCCTGGTTTCAAATCTTTGATGAGATGGGCCTTCTCACTCTTTAAGGCATTAGTGATATACTCGACTTTTGACTTCTAGAAAATGATTTGGTAATTTACGATTCAATCTCGATTTCAATCAATCATACGAGAATAGTGTTTAACCTAATCCTAATACAACATAATCACCGTTATAATTTTGCAAAAGGCAGTGTCTTATCTTTTCTAAATTAAGCATTTTACATTTTTTCTTCAGTTTGCTCGTCTTGAAGATGCCAGGGCTGCCAGAGTTTGAATGGACATTTGGAGATTGCTGGTCGAATTATGAAGGTATAATTCTTTATGTGGATCTCCATGTTTCGTCTTGATCATTATTCTTATCATTATTATGTGAATAATTTAGTTCTTTACTTTTGACATAAGGTAATGTTTATATATTAATGTTCTTTGTATTCTTGTGTTGTATTTGCTAATTCTTTTATGATAAATTCATAAAATATTAGATAGTCTCTTGAAGCAGCACCAGTAGGTGGCAATGCACATTGTTTTTTTGTTAAGTGGTAATTTTGTTCGTAATCTGATGATTATATTTTTATATTATGTTAATGCAGGTGTCTGCTATTACTGATCAATCTGGAATGCAAGACATGTGTGTTAATCCTGGTGATTTTATTTCATGTAGTAAAATAAAGAAGCTTCGAGTGGATAAAGTTAAGTCTGAAAGGTAAAGAGTTAAAGTGGAACGAGTGAGTTAGTGATCCCAAGTCAATAGCTACATCAAACGGGTCATATAACAGCTTATGCCGAAGTGCATAGGTGGAATATCGGTTTATGGTTATTGGGTTTTGTTCATGGTAAAGGATCGAGTAGTGTGTGTATGGTGGCTGTACAAGGTGCAACATGTAAGTATCCTATTATTATAGGTTCTGTTGTATATTTTTTTGATACTTGGAAGGTATGATTAAACTTTGAATGCAGGACACCTACCATTCCTGTTAAGGAGTTACACCATCATTTGTGCTTTATTTTAATTCAAAACTTGGTTATTGTGTTGATTTTTACATATATGATCAGTTAGGGGTGGCAAGTTTAGCTCATAATGATTCAGTCTTGGTTATGTGTTATCTTTGACATATAAGGTAAGTAGTAAAAGTTCCCCAAAGTGTATATCTATTGCATACAGTAGTAATCATTGTACATTAAATATCAGAGAGTTATCGAAACAATTAATAGAAGTTTTATTATCAAATTTCAACACACTATGTATGCATTAATCTTTGTTGGACAGTAGTGTTTTGGGATCACCCAACATGTTTTCACGCATTTGCCGAATTTCTGGCAGCTAAGAAGATTGACAGTGGTGAACATCAAACAGATGAATCTGGTGGAGATATATACTTGCCTGAATCAATACATGAGCGCTAAAAAGATATAAAGGTTAGTAGTTTATGCTAATTTTGTTCAATGCTAGAGGCGGAAATCTCAAATTTTAACTTATTAATAAGACAATTATGCTCATCGTTTATCTCTAACGGGTCAAAAGGGGAAAATAAAATATGGGCAATCTCACATACGTCCCTTAAAAGAAAGGAGTCAAGTGGGTAGAATGGGTCAAAATTCAACCAGAGATACATTTTAATGGCTAAAACCTCAGAAGTCATATCATAAAAAAACTCAGATTATTATTGAAATTATTTGATTTGTATTTTTGATCATATCTGATACATACCCTATCAAAAAATAACTTATTTTGGCAAACATTGTTTCGAGTCTTTCTATCCCGATTTTACCCATACCAAATTTATATGCTACTTTTGACCCGAACCACCTGTATACAAACTCAAGTTATGAACAAGTGAAGCAATACTGGACTTGAAACACTTTTTGGTCAACCTAACAGCTACTTTTCAATTGGTAAGTGGCATTCACCAACATGCCCTTTTAATGTAAGTCTTTTTTTTTTTTTTTTTTGCATACATGGGTGTTGCATTAACTGGTGTATATGGGTGTGTACTACAACTCTCTAACCGTGGCAATTTGAATTAATGTTCAATACAGATAATGATATATTGATCATTATCTACGAGTCCATATAGTGTAATCAAATTGAGTTTTTTCAATCTTATACAAGGGAAAGGGTCAATGAAATCGTAAGGACTCTTAGTGCTTAGCTCATGTAGTTCTCAAATGGAACTATGTTTCTGAGCTGGATGACTTTACCTACCATTCTGCAACAAGGTATGTAATTTTATGCTACTCTTATGTCAAAAAACATACTGTAGTTGATAGCAATCAGAATCTCCAAACGATTTTTCCAGAATGAATTGCCCACTTATGACCCCTATTACTACTTACGAAATCCAAGAATTCTGCATATAAAATCGGTAACATTGATGGGCCATAATGACACCTCTCTTAGATACAAGCTGATGCACTTGACTATTGTCTATGACAAATTTTGAAGGTCGTATTCAAACAACGACAACGTATATCAAATGGGGAAATTTTGACCCATTTACTTATGAATGGGTTGATTTGCGACCATTACTTTTAGTAAATGAATGGGTCTTATTTATTTTATCTTAATTGTCCCTGGTTTCAAGCTTTAACTTTACTCTGTCATCTAAGATGCGCTCTTACCTTTGTGTTCACGGAGACGTGTCCTTACAAATTTAAACTTGAATATGTAATTGGAGCAATTAAGGTCTCATACAGGATACCAAAAAGTCAAAAAGTCTTTGTCCGTTTACCCGACCTGAGCAGTAGTAAAGTGACCGATCTCACTTTAACAAGTTACTAAACTTAGTCAGCCATGTCCTTCTTGCCACCTCTAGCTTTAATGTTGCGTTGATTACCTTTACTGATAGAGTATACTTTCAGTTGACATGGATCAGTATGAACATAAAAACTTTGGTCAATATATGATATATGTTTTATTTTTAGTTTATAAAATTAAAAACCCATTCCTTAGTTATTGATAATTATATGAAACTTTAGCTGGATGTTTATTCGTTATAGGTTCTAGCATTTCCAGTCTGTACATTTAGATGCAATTATTAGAGTTTATTGATCTGAGATTTATGAGGAGCTTTTAAGATTTGCATTTTTTGTAGGTTTTGATGAAATCTTGATGGTTCAAATACCACTTTATTATGGCTGATAACTGTTGCAAGGCTTTGACTATTCGATCACATGGATCGAACATTGGATAATAAATTAAATAGCATAAGTTGCACTATTGTGCTGGTAATAACGGATTGCATGGATGTATATTTCGTAGATGCTCATCACTATGGGGATCCTGATTTTCAAGTAATACTAAATAATTTGTGGATTCTTTTGCCACAGTTTGTAGTTGGAAGCAACGTATTAGTATGGTCAATTGTTACTAACATTATGAAACGCCCCGAAAACAGAACCTTTTTTTTTATACTAATACTCTTGTTTAGGTCCCGACACTCAACTAAAATATAACACGTGAATACGTACGCAAGACTACGCAAGTTAACTGCCCAACATACAATCTGGACAAAACTACTCATTTTCAAAACTGCCTCTATTTGCTCAAAACTGCCCTTTTTAAACATGTACAACTTTTTGCTCGTTAACAATTAGACAACCAAATTTTGCAGACACCTTTACTGTAACAAAATGAACGTTTTTCATTTTTATACTTTCTTCTCAAAACTGCCTCTTTGCCCTCAAAACTACCCTCAAAACTGCCCCGTTGCCCTCAACACTACCCTCAAAACTGCCATATTTCTTCAAAACTACCGACATTCAAGCAAGCATAACTTTTAACTCGGTGAGAGTTATGACCTGAAATTTTGCACACACAACCACTATAACATTATAAAACTTTCTCTTTTGACACTTTTTCAAATTTCACGTTTTACCATAAAACGGACGTATAACCACTTTTTGACCATTTTAACCACTTTTTGATTACAACTCAAATCACAAACCATAAACACTTTGACTCTAACTTTTTGCACACATTATCAACATACCAAAAAAAGTCTAACACACTTGTCCAAACCCACATAACTACATTCTAACCCGATTTAACCCTTTTGACCCGTTTTGGTGTCCATTTGGACACTTTTACCAAATCTACCATATACAACCACAACTCTAACCAATACCACATATGTTTGACTATTATAACTCTGTTGACTATATGTCAACTTCACATTTGACCAACCAATCACATTCGACACTAAATCACTTTTCACCACTTTAACCCAAACCAAACCAATCATATGACTTCATACTCTTGACAACCACATACACTAGACATCATAACTCGGTTTGACTTTCAAAGTCAACTACTACACATTGACCAACATATTTAATTCAAAAAAACTCTTTGTTTGGGCGATTTACACAATTGGGCATCAAAACAACAATTCAAAAGAAAGAAGCATATTCTAACCACAAGCATGCTCCATATCCATCTCACTAGCTTCTCATAACCCTTCTATCCACATGTCGCTAGTAAAACATTAACCTACAACATAAACACTGAAACGGGTAAGCACAACTGCTTAGTGAGTACACATGCAATCAAACAAGCAATACACATAACACTTAACACATATCAACACAATACATAAACACAAAATCACTGGGCTCTTAACACTAAACACTGATCACTGAACCATGAACACTGTGTTAACCGCAGTTAACTCTCTAATCACCACTGAATCTTTACACATAATCATATCACATAACTAAACCATCAACAATCAAAACACTAATCAACACATCTTTTAGCATAATCTTAAATACACACACATAAGAAACAAAACATATAACAAGCAACTCTCACTTGATTGTATGATCCTATAGCTCGGAAGCTATTCGGAAACACATACAATCAATTCATACACTGTTCACCACATAATCACTATTTAATTCTCATATATCAACAAGTCATCTTCCACCCGATTGTGTAGCCTCTTACTCAACAGCAATCCGGATCCAACACAATCGAATCATACACTATTCATCACCAATTCTTTACATTTACCTTTAAGCTAGTGACTTACTCATTACTTGGCTAACATCAAGCTAATGAGGAAATCACTACTTTTCTTACCAAGTAACAATTAAACACATAACAATTAAGCACAATTAAGAAATTTAACACAACAACTAATTTAAGCAATAAACACAATTAAATAAACATAACAAATAACTTATTCTTTGATCGTGTAAACCTCTAGCCCGCAAGCTATACGGTAGTACACAATCACATCACCTGTTTAACCCCCGTATCACTCACCACAACTCTTAGACGATTTCACCATTTTAATCATCATAAGCCTCCACGTCTCTTAACACAACTTGTTAAAGATGATAAAAGAAGGATGAATTCGAATTCTTAAGGCTTGAATCATAGTTTTGAAACTGATTTAGGGCTTGGGAAAGCTTCCTGCGTTTTTTCTTCCATTCGTGAAGTATCTGGAGGTTTAAAAATGAAACTGGATAAACATAATATTGTACGTACATATCTATATGTTTTAATACCCCTTTTAAACCCTATTTTCTGGAACTAGAAAACCATTTGCGTATTCTATTATATCGTATTATTTAAAACACACCACTTTAAAATAAAAATACCCTCGTGTTCTAAAATAAAACCTTTATATTTTTGGGGTGTTACACATTATTAAAATTATGAAGTTGCTGGGCAAAAGTAATATGATACATTTTGCAATGTTGGTCTTCTTAAAGATTACAGTTGCCAGTTGACTATGTTGGTCTTCTTAAAGATTACAGTTGCCAGTTGACTATGTTGGTCGATTAAGCAACACATGATGATTTATTTGATTGGATTCATGACAATCTCAAGTGCCATTTTGCAGGTTTATTCATCCAATTTAGTGGATGTAGAGAGGAACTATCGATAAGCAGTATCAAGGGCTTGAATCCGATCAATATTACAATAAGAATGGTCTATAAATACTTATTATATGTATTTGTTTTTCAATATGATGCATCTTTAAAAAATATGGCAACTTTACTACATGATTATTTGCAGAAAGTCATTTAAACTTTGCTGTCTTTTAATGTTGCAAAATAGTTTTCCTTTCCGTGCTCTTTGGTTATTAGTGGATCATCCATTCATCTACTATTGAATCATCCATTCTCTTCAAATGTTTCTACAATAGCGACTTGCGAATTGATAAAAATCGGACTTATATAATTGGGTCTCAAATGTACAAAATATGCTTTCAACTAATAGCACATGATCGATTGTATGGTCTTTTTGTTGTATCCAACTTCATAAATAGAGTTATCAATAGGGGAAAAAAAATACAAAACTGGGCTATCTCTATTATATGTTCCGTTGTAGCGTATTGAATGACTATTGATTACGTATTGGTGTATTGTACATCGTATGTTCTATAAGCAGATGACTATAATGGTAATATTATACAAGCTCTTTTGTGAATGTTGTGCTTCCAAGCTTCTACTTTGTCTTATATGTTAGAGCTGGCGATGCCATATAACATGTCACCACCACTTTAGTCTTTCGCAAAATTAAATTAGATGTGGATGTGTATAAAAATTATTTATTTCAATGTAAACAAACTTTTATTATTCAATGTAATTATCATACATTTTTCAAATAAATAGGTAAAATAAGTAACACCTGATATCTACAATATGCAAGGTACTATTATTAACTAAAGAAATACATGTTTCGATTACTCTGATTTCATTATACTTGATAAGGTTAATAAACTTAAGACATATATATCTATGTGATGAACGCCAAAATGTGCTATTTTATAGTGCCAATTGCCCCGTTATTTAGCTGATTTCTTATGCATTTTATTTGAATTCGATACTCATTTCTTTCATATTTGCATTTAGGAATTATTTGGAGCTTGAATTATAAAAGAAGCGGAAATCGAGTGAATATCGAAGAAAAGATGCTAAAAAGGTTAAAGGTTGAAGAAAGGAGGTCGATTGGCTGAGAAGTTGGAGATTGCAATCCATACGGCGTATGGAATTCCATACGGCGTATGGATCAGTTGAGCCGGGCCGCCAGTCCACGCGGGTCAGACCCATGGGCTTTGCAATCCATACGGCGTATGGAAATCCATACGGCGTATGGATTGATTCGGCAGAAACCCTAAAAACTTCATTTTGCCCTCATTTTACACACACTTCACCACATCTTTTCCAGACGATTCTCTTAACAAAAACCCCATTTTCCAGAGGCATTTGGAGGGATTAAAGCTAAAGGAATCAAGGGCTTTTGTTCTTCTAATTGTTATTCGACATTTTCGGTTCGATTTCGTTTATATCTTTCATTTGATTATGATTATAGATATGATATTGAATCTGATTGTTTGTGAAATTATGATTGGCTAAGTTTTATTTACAATTGTTTAGATGATCATACTCAGATGATGATTTGATTATTGAATTGCGGATTATTTTGGTTTTTATGAATGTTTATATGTTTATCCGAAGATCCATGTTTAATTGTTGAATCTTGATGATAACCTAGCGTGATGATCCATTGATTTATGATTGAGTTCTCTATTGATTGGTCATTATTGATGATTGTTGGTTTAAATTGATAATTATCACTAAATAGATTGAGTTTGATAGGCTAGGATCGATTATCATTACGAATTGGCAATGAATGTGATAACTAGTAATAGTTATAGACTTTGTTGATTCAAGTTATAAGGGTAAATCATATAAACGGTGTAGTTTTAATCCATAACACAATTCGGTGGATAACGTTAAATTGAACTGTTAGCGGGTTGAAAACAACTTAATATCTTTCTTGATTGTGTTTAATCAATTAATCTTGTAAGGATAGTTGGTATATTTGTCATGTCACAATAAGATCCACATATCGGCAATTCAATAAAGTGATAATCGGATTCTGAGGAAACTAGTCTAAGCAATTGTACTTCTTTTACCATTTGAATTTAATCTTTTATTTTAATTAAGTTATTTTATTACCTCTTTATTTTAATAATTTAGTTTTATTTAAATAATCATTTCTTTTATAATTGTTTATCAATTGTTCGATCGGAACTAAAACGTCCCCACTTTTTACTGCTTTAATTAATTGTAGCAATTTCCAATTTGTTAATATTGACATCCGTTCCCTGTGTTCGACTCGGACTTACTGAGCTATACTATATATGATCAGGTATTCTTGCCTGTGTTGTGTGTAGTAAGTTAGGTATTTTCCATTTTAAAAC
Source organism: Helichrysum umbraculigerum (assembly GCA_949592205.1). Classification (NCBI taxonomy): domain Eukaryota; kingdom Viridiplantae; phylum Streptophyta; class Magnoliopsida; order Asterales; family Asteraceae; genus Helichrysum; species Helichrysum umbraculigerum. Next base: position 145,997,480 of record CATIUR010000003.1, on the reverse strand, counting down.
TAAAACCCCGTTTACACGATATCAAGTTTTTGGCGCCGCTGCCGGGGAGCGGTTTGTTTTAATTTGACAAATTGGAATTTGATCTTTGAATATTGTTATTTAAGTTCAGTTCTGTTTTATTTATTTTTTGAATTCTATTTTTTTATGTTTAGGATTGTTTAGTAAGTAATTCAATTAGGGTCTTGTTCTACTGATTCGGGAATTATATCACAGGAAGTTTATGACCCGATCAAGGAATCCTCATCTCGCTGATCCTTTTGAAGATCCTGAAAGAGTTTTTCGTCAGAGAAGACGGTTTGCTTATGTACCACCCAACTCAAGCTTACACCACAACCTTCCGTCGTATTCAGAGGGGGATTTTGGAGAGTATCTTCGGTCCTTATTCGAACCTCCGATCAATCAGGCAGACCCAAGAGACGCAATGGCAAAAGATATCGCCAATATAACGCTCGAAGAGTATTCGAGTCGGATGCGTAATGACCGTGGCACTGGAGTAGTAAGGCCAGCGATTGCACAAGATGTGGAGTTTGAAATCAAGGGACATTTCCTCAAGGAGCTTAGGGAGAATCCTTTCCAAGGAGAAGAAATGGAGGATGCTAATGATCATGTGGAGAAAATCGTTGAGATAGCCGATATGTTCAACGTTCCTAACATCACACGCGATCAAGTTATGCTCAGGGTATTCCCAATCACACTCAAGGGAGCTGCAAAGAGATGGATTCAAAACGAGCCAGCTGGATCCATAACCACATGGGAAAACCTTCGCACGAAGTTTCTGAAGATGTATTGTCCTCCTTCCAAAACTTCAAAGATGATTGACGAGATCAGAAATTTCAAGCAGGAAATGGATGAGTCACTACACCAAGCTTGGAAGAGATATAAGGACTTGATGCATAAGTGCCCACAGCACGACCTGAACGATCAGCAAGTCGTGAGTATTTTCTATAAAGGAGTGGATCGTGCCACGAGACAGCAATTAGATTCCCAAGGGCCTATTCCCAAGAAAGTCCCTCGTGATGTGTTGACTGCCATTCGCGACCAAGCGAAACACTCTCAGTTATGGGATGATGGCACTTCTAGACGGAAGAGGTCTGTGAATGATGAAGATGGATTTTCAGCCATCACCGCTAAGCTAGACAACATGGGCAGAGATATCAAGAAGGTTACTGAGACTGTACATGCTATCCAAGTGGGATGCGACAACTGTGGAGGAGGCCATTTAGTAAAGGATTGCCCCGAGATGCGAACGGGAGAACAGACTGAAGAAGTCAAGTATGGAGAAGCTCAAGCACCATATCGTCAGGGAGGTGGAAACTTCTTCAGAAGACCATACCAAGATGGAGGGCGACCGTTTCGCCAAACTCAACCTGGATTTTTCACCAAGGAGCAGCCAGGTGCCTCATCTTCAGATAAGCAAGCTAATTTAGAAGAAATGATGGGTAAGTTTCTCACGTCAAATGAGAAATTCATTACGAGCTCTGGACAAAGAATGGATGCTACCGACGCTGCATTGAGAAACCAAGGAGCTGCGATTAAGCAGATTGAAGGGGATGTTTCCAACATAGCCAAGGTTCTTCAAGAGAGATTCCCTGGGACCCTACCTGGATACACTGAGACCAATCCACGGGATCAGGCGAAAGCAGTGATCACCCAGAGTGGAAGGGGTTTTGAAGACCCCATTCCAAAGAAGAAGCCTGTTTCTCAACCCCTTCCGCAGAAAGAGAAGGAAGTAGAAGTTGTGGAAAGTCCCAAGGTGGACACTGAGGCTGAACAGATTGCAAGAGATAAGCAATATGCTAAGGAGCATGCACCGCCGCCACCTTATCCAGCAGCTTTGAGAAGAGGGAAAGATGATGCTCAATACCACCAGTTCCTAGAGAATCTGAAGCAACTGCACATTAACATCCCATTCGTGGAAGCCATTGCTCAAATGCCCAAGTATGCAAAGTATCTGAAGGAACTTTTAACAAATAAGAGCAAACTGATGGAGGCAACCACGGTGACAATGAACGAGAGATGTTCAGCAGTTATGCAAAATAAACTTCCATCGAAAATGAAAGACCCTGGGAGTATTACCCTTCCTTGTCTGATTGGAAGTTTAGACCTTACTCATGCATTGGCTGACTTGGGGGCAAGCATATCAATAATGCCTTATACTATGTATGCCAGACTTAAGTTAGGGGAACCAAAGCCAATTAGAATGTGTATTAAGTTAGCAGATCGTTCAGTTCAATACCCTAGGGGTATGGTGGAGAATGTGCTAGTTAAGGTGGATAGGTTTGTTTTTCCGTGCGATTTCATCATTCTGGACATGGTTGAAGATAAAAAGGTACCTATCATTTTGGGAAGACCTTTTCTAGCCACTGCAAGGGCATTGATTGATGTTCATGATAGAAAAATCACTCTGAGGTTAGGAGAAGATGAAGTAGTGTTTGATGTCAACAAATCAATGCGATATCCTGCTGCAGTTGATGATACGTGCTACTTTGTGAGTGCCAGAGAAATGACTGATGATGAAGAGTTCCTTCAAAGTCTCATGGAAGATGAAGATCTAGATCCCATGATTCTGGAAGGATGGACGGGAAGCATAGAAGCAATTAGAGATATTGAAGAATTCGATAAAATGCTTGAGGAGTAAGAGTTCGAGAGGGATGAGGAAGTAGAAGGTGATCAGCCGACCGAGAATGAAGAATCGGTTGAGACTAATGTTATTTTAGTTAAGAAAGAGACTCGCATCACTATGCATGGGATTCCCTGTTCACGAGAAGAGGTGTTGGCATGTAAATCTTCTTTTGAAGAACCACCAAAGTTATAATTGAAAGATTTACCGACCCATTTGGAATATGCATACCTACAAGGAGAGTCGGATCTGCCAGTTATCATTTCATCCAAGCTATCAGCAAAAGAGAAAGAAAGTCTGCTAAAAGTTCTGAAGGAACATAAGCATGCTATAGCATGGACGATCAGTGACATCAAGGGAATTAGCCCATCATATTGTACGCACAAGATCCTTATGGAGTCTGATTTCAAACCAGTTGTGCAACCATTAAGACGATTAAATCCTAAGGTTACGGATGTTGTGAGGAAGGAAATCATTAAATTGCTTGACTCTGGATTGATATACCCGATTTCTGATAGTCCATGGGTCAGCCCCATTCATGTTGTGCCTAAAAAAGGAGGTATGACAGTGGTTGCGAATGAGAAGAATGAGTTAATTCCCACAAGAACTGTTACTGGATGGAGGGTCTGTATAGATTATAGAAAGCTGAATGATTCGACACGCAAGGATCACTTTCCTTTGCCATTCATTGATCAGATGCTGGAACGTCTAGCTGGAAAAGAGTATTATTGCTTTCTAGACGGATTCTCCGGGTACTTCCAAATCCCAATTGATGCAAATGATCAAGATAAGACTACTTTCACCTGCCCATTCGGAACTTTCGCTTATCGGAGAATGCCTTTCGGTCTATGTAATGCACCCGCCACATTTCAACGGTGCATGATGGCAATATTCCATGATATGGTAGAAGACAGTATGGAAATATTCATAGATGACTTCTCTGTGTTTGGAGATTCTTTTTGTAACACCCGGTCAAAAAGTCAAATTTCGCGCCGATTTTAAACTTTAAATAATTACATTTTAAAGTTCAAAGGAAACATTTTTACTAAAAATATTTACGAAAAGCGTAAACAAAATTATGAAATTAAAATATTAAATTTACTTTATTTTCGGATATAAAACACGGGCATTTTGTACTGTGGTTGGAGACCACAGTCCCCGCATTTGGGGATCTGAGTTTTAACAAAAACCCAAACCCCCCATCTCATTTCCTCATTTCTTCTTCTTCTTTTTCACCTACTTTCTCTCATCTCTTTCTCTTAAACAACAACAACCAACAACATCAACAACAAATTCATCATCATCAAAATCGGAATCATCCTCATCATCATCGTCATTTTCGGAGTTCATCATCATCAAAACCGGACATCATCATCTCCATCTTCTTCACCATCATCTCCATCTCCATTTTCATCAAAAAGTAAGATTTATCACTTTCTCTCTCTAGAAATCGTTTCTCTTTCTATAAATTACTTAGATTACTTCAAAATACATGCTAGAAGCTTTCTATAACATCAAAACACCCAAAAATCGAGCCAAAACTCGATTTGGATCTTGAAATCGTCGAACAGTCCGCTACGTCGCAGGGACCAAAAACAGTGCTGCGACGTCGCAGCCAACGTCGCAAAAACATCTCAACGTCGCATGATGTGACGTAACACCCTACGTCGCAGTAAATCTTAAACGCCGCACATTGCGACGTAACACACAATGTCGCATTAAATTGCGACGTCGCACATAGCGACGCAAGACCCTACGTCGCATCTGACGTCGCAGCTGACGTCGCATCTGACGTCGCAGAACCTTAAAAATCTATGTTTTTCACTAAGTATTGACAACCAAATTTTACCACTCGATTTTACCCGGATTTGGATTTCGAATACGTTTTCTTTAAAGTAAAGTAGTAGAAATAAAAATTTTCCAAGCTGACCTGGCAGCTCGACCCCAGCCAGGGGCTCTGCCCCTTGGACCCCGCCAGGGGTTGCCACCCCTTGGACCCCGCTACCAGGGGCGCTGCCCCCGGACCCCCGTACACCATTCCCAGACTTCAACAACAAATGCATACATGAACACTCGCTTAGACAAACTGATTTGTCTCATACTTATATAACCTCACGTGTTTAGGACACTAGAAGGTTACCATTCGGACGACGCGCGTATCATCGTATCGCTAACAACTCACAGGTGAGTTTCATAGCCCCACTCTTTCAACTGTTTTACTATTTTCGGGGTGAAACACATGCTCAATTGCTGTTTTCAAATCATATTAACAATCGTTTATAATTTACAACTATTTATATTACTGTATGTAATACGAAATGTGTAATACTTAGGAATTACACCCGCAATATTGTTTTAGAACAATATCAATACTTAACCTAGATAGGTTACAATCGTACCCGGTTAGGTCGTTGGAAAACGATTACCAACACATAACTTGATTTAGTTATCACAATCTTTTGGCCATATTGTCACGGGACAATATCATTGAATACATTAGAACTAGTTAGTTCTACCTACACTGAACAACATCTGTACTGTTACAAGTTTGGTTATTCTTTAAGAACTAAAACTGTCGACACACTTCATTATCACTAGAATGGGAACCGAACTTAAGTGAACATTTTCCTAAGACTCCGTTATATATACTTGCTAGGCTTTAGACTAGGAGTATACAATATTATCACAAGTTAGTACAGACTTCTTATATCCATACTACTCAACTGGTGACGACTCTGGCTCAGGATGTAATCCAACCGTGGGGGTGTCACCTGATGAATATCTACATACTATTATACGATCTACTTAGTCAGGCATGTCGAGTACTGCTGGCTCTCAAACAACTTAGTCGGGCATGTCGTTGTACTGCCGGCTCAATTACAAATTGCTTGCGAGCAACTTCAAAAATGATGCCGCGGTATTGCAGCGGGCACCAAACGATGCCACGGTAAAGTGGGCACAAAACGAAACCACGGTATTGCAGTGAACGAAACTTCAATCAATGGATCAGCGAGTTATACTCGGGATTCACTATAAGTTAACGGATCGGTGGTGCTGCCACGCGAGGCCGTTGGCTCAATTCATGTCCGGGTTAGCTTATGCTAATCGGGTAAACGGACACGCTAAACGTTCAAACATAGATCTGCGGATCTACAATCACTTGTTGCTGGATGCAACACCTCATATATTAAATCATATTTCTGCGGGACTACAGTTACTTACTATCATATGACGTGGTCATACAGTTATTTGGTTACAACTTAGGCAGGTATTGCCTCCCGTTATACACTTACTCATACCAGATAGGTATTCAGGCTCGGTATGCCTCAATTATTGTGTACTTAGGTACGGACTACAATTGCTTAGGTATTAGATACCTAAACTTTCGAATTACACATTGGTAATTACAACTACAATTTGCTACAAATCAGAATCGTGGATTCTGAACAACTTCTCAAAACATACAAGATTTATACTTTATGTTTTCAACTAACAAACCTATGAACTCACCAGCTTTATAGCTGACCTGTTTTAGCATGTGTTCTCAGGTGCCCAGGAGGATTAGGATTACTACAAGATTATGCTAGCTCGAGTCGCATGATTTCAAACATTTGGGACAACTCTACATTTACTTTTGTATTTTCAAATTATGTATTTGGAATTTACTGTCAAACTCATAACGTTGTAAACGTTCTATTTTGGGAATTGTATAATTATTTTCAAACTTCTCATTTAGAGTCGTTCATTATGTATCTTATGATGTGATATTAATTTTGGTAACACCCGACCCGATCGCTTCCGCAAACCAAAATTTGAGGGTGTTACAGATTGGTATCAGAGCCTAAGGTTATAGTGAACTAGGATGCATTTAGTGGGCCTAGACTATGACCGTTAGGCAGTATTCCTTATTAGGTATGACTGGTTCAGGAATTACATCATACGAGTTTAATTTAACATAGCGTAGCTAACTATGTACAATTAAATAAAGATGATGTAAGATTTGAAAGGGGTTATACTGAAATAGGAATGAGTAGTTGACTCTGATTGTTATGTGCTAGACATCCTAGGCTATTATATGTACTGTAGGTATATATTAATAGGCCGTACATGTATATTACTTCTACGTATCAAATATATACTGAGTATGTACAACAAAATTCCGCTGTACTATCCTTCACTCTTGAAGAGGCACATAGCCGTCTTCCTAACTATCACGACTCGACATTTTCTCCCTATGTACGCATAGGAGGATATCACACATACCACTGAACCTCGGGAAGGAGGTACAAACATATTCAATGGGAATGGAAACCCACACATGCTAAACGTCCACGAAATTTAAAACAAACAAACGAATCTTTCACCTTTGACCGTGCTGGTCACAATTGGATTAGTGTTGACTAAGTCCACAACAAAATTATCTCGAATCACAACTTGATCACGTAGATCAACAAATTCAATCATGCGGTACTTTGACCCCTACATTTTGCCTTTGTGCTACAACTGAGAAATTCGAACTTCAAACACATTTTCGCCTTGGGGCTACAAATCAAACAATACATGGCACGTAGTGCTACGATTTCAAGATATGTTGATACCCCAACTTGAGCACGTTAGTGCAACCTTCACAGTACGTCGATACTACAATCATGGCATGTTGATGCCACACTCATAGTACATGGGTACTACAATTTCAATGCCGCGGGCACTTCATTACAGCACGTGGTGCTGCATTTCATAGTACTTCAGTACTACAATCACAATACATTGGTATTTCCCTTACTGTGCTGATAGCACTGCATTACAGTACGTTGTTACTACACTCCAGTGCTTTAGGCACTACACTTCAGCACTAGGTGCTACTCTCAATATGCATGTGGACTTGTTATAGCTACATGTACGACTTATATATACATATACATTTACTTAACTGGGCACGAGATGCCTACTTGACTTTTATTACGCACGTATACTTGTATGGTTACGTGTACATCATATATGTATATACGACTACTCTACTGGACACGAGGTGTTCCACTCGATTTCTGTGCGTATAAACACTCGCTATACGCACTTATACACTTATACGCATACGCGATTACCTTACTGGGCACGAAGTGCCACACCACTACTACTAAGGCATGTGATGCCTCAGTCGATAAATACACGATGTCACCACACACATGGGTTGTGTTGGTGGACCCCGCTTCAACACCACATAGGGCACTGTAGGTGTCACATTCACCGGCGTGAATGGCCGTATAGTATCTTAGTACTACACTATAGTCAGTAGGACTACTCACAACAACATAGTCTGGTTGACTACATTAAAACACAATTTAGTCATATTTACAACTATTCATCAATATTACAACCTAATTGGTCACAACTCTCGAAAAACATGGAAACAGGACAATTTAACCAAGATTAACTAGACAACAGATACTTAAACTGTTATGACAACACCACAAAAAGGGCAGAAATATGACTGCCACACGCGATATCAAAACTTCAACATCAAGGATCATGGGATCCCGTATCACTCATTTAAGAACTCAAGTTTACTATTCATGTCACTGTAAAAGTCAAAATCTTTGAATAAAGATCTCACACTTTGTCATTTTATTCTTGTTCAAGAATCATGCCTCCTAAACGACAAACTTTCACTCGAGCTGAGCACGATCAAATTATTAATCAAGCAGTGACTGCGACCCTAGCTGCTCAGAACCAAGTAAAGCCTTGCACTTTTAAGGATTTCCAGAGGTGCGAACCACCAAACTTCGTTGGTACTGAAGGAGCTATCGGATTAATTCGATGGTTCGAGAAAATGGAATCTATTTTCCACGTGTGCAACTGCCCTGACGACTGCAAAGTCTTGTACGCCACATACACCCTCCAGGATGATGCCTCTACCTGGTGGAATTTTCACGCCCGGACTGTAGGAATCGACACTGCTCACGAACTTCCGTGGGAAGACCTGAAACGAATCATGAAGGACAAGTATTGTCCCATCGAAGTACTTCACAAACTCGAGGACGAACTTTGGCACCTCACCGTAGAGGACAACGACATCGAAACATATACTAACCGTTTTCAACAACTAGCACACCTTTGCCCAACCATCGTAAACCCTGAAAGTCAACAAATCGCAAGGTACACCGGTGGACTCCCGCTACTAATTGAGGGAATGGTCACCGCCTCTAAACCCGCTACTATTGAAGAGGCCATTCGTATGGCCCACAGACTTATGGCACAGAGGGAACGACGCGAAGCCACTGCAACCAAAAACAACCTAACAAAATGTAGTGGGGATTCCAGCTCTAGTCAAAATCCAACCAATCAACCTGAACCCTTGAAGTACTATGTTGTCGAACCCAACGAAAGACAAGGCTATGCGGGTAACAAACCATTTTGTCACAGCTGCAAACGTCATCATGACGGATTTTGCGGATTACCCTGCGAAAGATGCCAACGATATGGACACGTAATCCGGGATTGCAGAGTTCCCGCCAATCCCGACTCTCGAAGGTTATGCTTCAAATGTAAGGAACCTGGTCATTACAAGAAGGACTGCCCAAAAAGACGCAAAATTCACTTAATCGACTCCGAGTGAATCAAATAAATCTCCAACGATAATGTAAGTACAATTTCTCCTCGAAAACATAACCCTTCAATTATAAATTCGCTAAACACGTACTTATTATCCCCGATATCATTTTTATCAAACTAATATCGATGACATCTTAGGGCTAGTTAGCCTAGGACAACGTAAAACTCAAAGTTTGCGTTTAGCAAACTGGACCAACTGAATGTTCACAAATTACTTAGTCCTGATAGGACTATCCACTAAACGGTCACTATGTGACAACTATCTAGTCTCGGGTGGACTACAAAGTAAACGATTACCCTGTAACAACAATAAAACTATAACTCGAACAAACAATATAGTCAGAATATGACTACAACGATTAAACATGATACGGTCATGGAGTGACTGCTATTCAACCTCGTTATAGACATCATGTGTCGGCAATCTATTCGACAAATACCTCGTACGTGCATTGCTCCCCAGACCATGCGCAACCCTGACATCACTTTAAATTTCGGGACGAAATTTTCTTAACAGGGGGAGAATGTAACACCCGGTCAAAAAGTCAAATTTCGCGCCGATTTTAAACTTTAAATAATTACATTTTAAAGTTCAAAGGAAACATTTTTACTAAAAATATTTACGAAAAGCGTAAACAAAATTATGAAATTAAAATATTAAATTTACTTTATTTTCGGATATAAAACACGGGCATTTTGTACTGTGGTTGGAGACCACAGTCCCCGCATTTGGGGATCTGAGTTTTAACAAAAACCCAAACCCCCATCTCATTTCCTCATTTCTTCTTCTTCTTTTTCACCTACTTTCTCTCATCTCTTTCTCTTAAACAACAACAACCAACAACATCAACAACAAATTCATCATCATCAAAATCGGAATCATCCTCATCATCATCGTCATTTTCGGAGTTCATCATCATCAAAACCGGACATCATCATCTCCATCTTCTTCACCATCATCTCCATCTCCATTTTCATCAAAAAGTAAGATTTATCACTTTCTCTCTCTAGAAATCGTTTCTCTTTCTATAAATTACTTAGATTACTTCAAAATACATGCTAGAAGCTTTCTATAACATCAAAACACCCAAAAATCGAGCCAAAACTCGATTTGGATCTTGAAATCGTCGAACAGTCCGCTACGTCGCAGGGACCAAAAACAGTGCTGCGACGTCGCAGCCGACGTCGCAGCCAACGTCGCAAAAACATCTCAACGTCGCATGATGCGACGTAACACCCTACGTCGCAGTAAATCTTAAACGCTGCACATTGCGACGTAACACACAATGTCGCATTAAATTGCGACGTCGCACATAGCGACGCAAGACCCTACGTCGCATCTGACGTCGCAGCTGACGTCGCATCTGACGTCGCAGAACCTTAAAAATCTATGTTTTTCACTAAGTATTGACAACCAAATTTTACCACTCGATTTTACCCGGATTTGGATTTCGAATACGTTTTCTTTAAAGTAAAGTAGTAGAAATAAAATTTTCCAAGCTGACCTGGCAGCTCGACCCCAGCCAGGGGCTCTGCCCCTTGGACCCCGCCAGGGGTTGCCACCCCTTGGACCCCGCTACCAGGGGCGCTGCCCCCGGACCCCCGTACACCATTCCCAGACTTCAACAACAAATGCATACATGAACACTCGCTTAGACAAACTGATTTGTCTCATACTTATATAACCTCACGTGTTTAGGACACTAGAAGGTTACCATTCGGACGACGCGCGTATCATCGTATCGCTAACAACTCACAGGTGAGTTTCATAGCCCCACTCTTTCAACTGTTTTACTATTTTCGGGGTGAAACACATGCTCAATTGCTGTTTTCAAATCATATTAACAATCGTTTATAATTTACAACTATTTATATTACTGTATGTAATACGAAATGTGTAATACTTAGGAATTACACCCGCAATATTGTTTTAGAACAATATCAATACTTAACCTAGATAGGTTACAATCGTACCCGGTTAGGTCGTTGGAAAACGATTACCAACACATAACTTGATTTAGTTATCACAATCTTTTGGCCATATTGTCACGGGACAATATCATTGAATACATTAGAACTAGTTAGTTCTACCTACACTGAACAACATCTGTACTGTTACAAGTTTGGTTATTCTTTAAGAACTAAAACTGTCGACACACTTCATTATCACTAGAATGGGAACCGAACTTAAGTGAACATTTTCCCAAGACTCCGTTATATATACTTGCTAGGCTTTAGACTAGGAGTATACAATATTATCACAAGTTAGTACAGACTTCTTATATCCATACTACTCAACTGGTGACGACTCTGGCTCAGGATGTAATCCAACCGTGGGGGTGTCACCTGATGAATATCTACATACTATTATACGATCTACTTAGTCAGGCATGTCGAGTACTGCTGGCTCTCAAATAACTTAGTCGGGCATGTCGTTGTACTGCCGGCTCAATTACAAATTGCTTGCGAGCAACTTCAAAAACGATGCCGCGGTATTGCAGCGGGCACCAAACGATGCCACGGTAAAGTGGGCACAAAACGAAACCACGGTATTGCAGTGGACGAAACTTCAATCAATGGATCAGCGAGTTATACTCGGGATTCACTATAAGTTAACGGATCGGTGGTGCTGCCACGCGAGGCCGTTGGCTCAATTCATGTCCGGGTTAGCTTATGCTAATCGGGTAAACGGACACGCTAAACGTTCAAACATAGATCTGCGGATCTACAATCACTTGTTGCTGGATGCAACACCTCATATATTAAATCATATTTCTGCGGGACTACAGTTACTTACTATCATATGACGTGGTCATACAGTTATTTGGTTACAACTTAGGCAGGTATTGCCTCCCGTTATACACTTACTCATACCAGATAGGTATTCAGGCTCGGTATGCCTCAATTATTGTGTACTTAGGTACGGACTACAATTGCTTAGGTATTAGATACCTAAACTTTCGAATTACACATTGGTAATTACAACTACAATTTGCTACAAATCAGAATCGTGGATTCTGAACAACTTCTCAAAACATACAAGATTTATACTTTATGTTTTCAACTAACAAACCTATGAACTCACCAGCTTTATAGCTGACCTGTTTTAGCATGTGTTCTCAGGTGCCCAGCAGGATTAGGATTACTACAAGATTATGCTAGCTCGAGTCGCATGATTTCAAACATTTGGGACAACTCTACATTTACTTTTGTATTTTCAAATTATGTATTTGGAATTTACTGTCAAACTCATAACGTTGTAAACGTTCTATTTTGGGAATTGTATAATTATTTTCAAACGTCTCATTTAGAGTCGTTCATTATGTATCTTATGCTGTGATATTAATTTTGGTAACACCCGACCCGATCGCTTCCGCAAACCAAAATTTGAGGGTGTTACACTTTTGATAAGTGTCTGATGAATCTAAAGAGGATGTTGCAAAGGTGTGAGAGTTCCAATCTCGTTTTAAATTGGGAAAAGTGTCATTTCATGGTATGAGAAGGAGTTGTGTTGGGGCATAAAATTTCGAGAGCTGGTATTGAAGTTGATCAAACGAAGATTGAGGCAATAGCAAAGCTACCGCATCCACCAAATGTTAAAGGAATACGAAGTTTCTTAGGACATGATGGGTTCTATAGAAGATTCATCAAGGATTTTTCAAAGATAGCACGTCCTATGAACAAGTTGTTGGAAAAGGAAGCTAAGTTCGAGTTTTCAAAGGAATGCCAAGATGCGTTCAAGATTTTAAAGGAGAAATTGGTATCCGCACCAATTATGATAAGTCCGAATTGGGATCTTCCATTTGAATTGATGTGTGACGCCAGTGATTACGCTGTAGGAGCAGTTTTAGGTCAGAGGGTTGATAAGAAGTTTCAACCTATTTATTACGCAAGCAAGACTTTGACGAGTGCACAGGAGAATTACACTACGACTGAGAAGGAATTGCTTGCTGTTGTTTTTGCGTTTGATAAGTTTCGCTCTTACCTGGTTCTGTCAAAAACGGTTGTTTTTACCGACCACTCTGCATTAAGATACTTGTTTGGGAAACAAGATGCAAAACCAAGGTTGTTGAGATGGATTTTGTTATTGCAAGAGTTTGACATTGAGATTCGTGATAAGAAGGGAGCAGAAAATCTGGCTGCAGATCATCTGTCAAGACTGGAAAATCCAGAATTGGATAAGTTGGATGAAACTGAAATTCGAGATAAGTTTCCTGATGAAAGCTTGTTGAAAGCAATTCTGAATGAATTTCCATGGTTCGCTGATATTGCAAACTTTCTAGTTACAAAGACTCTTCCATCCGGATTGGACTTTAACCAAAGAAAGAGGTTTTTCTCATCTTTACGTTATTACTTTTGGGAAGACCCATATCTGTTCAGACAGTGTGCTGATGGAATTGTCCGACGATGTGTAGCTGGAGAGGAATGTTGTGACACCCGGTCAAAAAGCACATTTTTCGCGTCAAATTTAAACTTAAATATACGTATTATATATACGTGATATTTTGAGAGTATTCAAGTATTATTTATAAATGTACATAAATATAACACAAAATGATTATTAAGTAATCATGTACAAACAAATATAAAACAACACGCAAACTTAAATACGGTCATTGGTGAAAAACATTTTTAAATAATGTATTATTGACGAGAATAATAATTAATTACTCGATAGAGGTTTTAAATACATTTTGTATTCTGAAAACTATCCGTCAAAGTAAGTTGAAACAAAGTTACATTTTTATAACTCACTAAAAGTATTTTTATAAAATACTTCAATGGAAAACATATACGATTATATTTTTAGGAATTTATCATTTGAAAAGATTAAACTACATAACGATCGGGTACGTAAACACGGGTTCAAAATTTTCACCAACCTCAATTATTGGAGCCGGTATAAACCGACTCCAATAATGCAAAATACACACACTCGCACACTCAGTATCGCTCTCTTCTCCCTCTCTTTCGTTTCATCATCGAGTAACAACAATAACAATCAACAACAACAACATAATCAACATCATCTTCATCATCATAATCATCATCTTCGATCATCACCATCATCCAGTTCATTATCATCACCATCTCTCGGTCTCAATTTCAAATTGTAAGAAAACTTTAACTTTGTTTAAATTTGTGTTTTACAAACTTATATTATCATGTATCGAAGTTATATATATGTATTATATCCGAAAGATTATGTTATAAACTGATTTGGGGATGAACTGCACGAACTGATCTGATTAAAACAAGCCACCCGGACGGGTGAAGGAAGACACCCGGACGGGTATCAACCCCCACCCGGACGGGTATGGGGCCTCACCCGGACGGGTGTGTGGCCTCACCCGGACGGGTCACTTGCATTTTGTAGCCCTCTGAGTCACGGTCGTCTGGGCAGCTTGATCGCCTAAATCCGAGTTCGTATGAGGGAGATATGGCCAAAACGGTGCGGCTATGTCAAAACAATTTTAAAACGAACTTTTATGTATATATACATGTGAGCAACAAGTGAAACTTTTGAAACATAATTATACGAGTTATATTTGTACAAACAAACGTACCTTATGTTTTGAAACATTATATATATGTACACGATGAATATTTTTACGAAAACAAACCGAATTATGCTTTTTGAAATATAATTATCACCCGACACCAATGGGCCGTACATTTTATAAACTTCAAACGGAAATACAAAGTTGAACATTGGAATATAATATGATCGAATACATATTAATACAAACTTAACCATTCGGATAAAATATAATCGGATACATAATTCAAACGGATTAAACATTGATCCGGAATACATAGGTTAATCAAATGCTCATTAGAATCTCGCGTGTTTAGGACACTAGGAGACTTTGGACTGTACGTTCCTCGTTGGATATATTCACTGCTCGGATTGACTCGGGTGAGTCTCACGTTTTACTGTTTTTACTATTTTGGGGGAGATGCATTTCTTGTTTACTGAAGTTACTTGTTTACTGATATTAGTGTACAAACTGAATTGTTTTACCGACTTATCCACTTATTGTATTACTGACTCACTGACTTACTCATTTATTATTTTACAGACTTTACTTTACTTCCTACTGTGTGTACTCACTAGTTCACCGACTATTACACTTACTGACTTATTGACAGGCTTTACTATTTTCAAATTTACTGACTTACTGTCTCACTGATTTATTATACGACAGACTTACACTATATTACTTTACCGACTTATAAACATATTTTTCGACAAACTTATTAGCTTACAGACATACAAACTTATAGATTTACTATTTTACTGACTGATGAACCTTCAGTTTTACGGACTTACTATTTTACAAACTAATTACTTTACAGTCTTACAGACTTACAGACGTACAGACTTACAGACTTACAGACGTACAGACTTACAGACTTACAGTCCTACAGACTTACAGTCTTACAGACTTACAGACTACAGACTTACAGACTTCTCTATTACCGAAATCACTATTTACTGACTTATTACAACTTTGTTATTCATACTTACTGTCTGATGTCATTTGTGAAACTATTATTTACTGTCATATCATATAAGTGCAAATAAACTTATTTACTGACTTGTGTTCAAATTTCTATTATTCTGATTTCAAACCTGTGAGATTCACCAACCTTTTTGGTTGACACTTTAAGTGATGCATTCTCAGGTACACAGCAACAGTAGGGTTGCCCAACAGGATTGCCAGCTAGCTCGAGTCGCATGCATTATATAGATGAAGATTTACTTGCATTATCTTTTGTATATCGATTATGTACTTAGAATCTTCAGGATCATTTGCGAACTCGCGGTTAATGTAAACTTAAGACTTACTCTATGCAACTACTTTTGGTATTAATGTATAAATGTCTCATGTAGAGTCGTTTGCTATATCTTGGTGCTTGTGATATTTGATTGGTAACACCCAAAACTCGCTTCCGCAAATCATTAAATTTTGGGGGTGTTACAGATGTGATATTATCTTAGAGCACTATCATGATGGTCCGGCTGGAGGACATCATGGTCCAAACTACACTGCAAGGAAAGTGTTCGAGGCAGGTTTTTATTGGCCAACAGTTTATAAGGATGCATTCAAGTATGTGAAGGAATGCGATGCCTGCCAGCGTACTGGGAGAATCTCAAAGAAGGATGAAATGTTGCAAAATCCAATTATGGTAAGCGAGATTTTTGATGTCTGGGGTATAGACTTTATGGGCCCGTTTCCACCTAGCAATGGAAACAAATATGTAACACCCGCCAAATTAGGACTAGTAATTAGTGCATAATCATATGTTAATACATGTAATTAGTTATGTATTAGGCTAATTAATGTATCGAATTATATATATTGTTGAATATATACGAAAATGCGATTTGATTAAATCGTACGCAATTTAAATCGAATGTATTTCGAATCAATTAAATACGGACGTTGGTGACCAATTTTATTAAATAACGTGACATTATATAGTAACATTATGTCAAAAATATTATTCTGATAATATTCTAATTACAATTCGTATCGTACAAAATAACTTACATTTTATAACTCAAATATAAATTGATTAGTAAAATATTTAAATAAAATATCGCGTAATAAATTTGTATTTTAAAACTTACCATTTAATATGTAAAATAATTATTGAAACGTTAAAAGACGGAGAAAACGAACACCGCACGGAGCATGGAGACGGAGGCTGAAAAGTGGGCTTCCACCTACAACCTCCATCTCTCTCTTTCTCTTTCTCTCATTTTCTCTTTTCCTCTCTCTCTCCTCTCCTCTTTTTTCTCTCAAATCACAAACCCCCACCACCTATTAAAATCGCAAAATAACAACATAAAACGCACGCAAAACATACTACTCCTTTGGAAAAGAACGACCACGGCATCCCGATCTATCATCCTATCTTTTCGGATTTTTGATCCGACACTTTGTAAGTTTCCGACAATTCTCGAAACTCTTCGATTTCCATTATTTTCGACTTGTTGTTGTTTGTATACACTTAAAATGTCCATATATAGGTTGGGTAAAAGATTTGGACCGAACGGAAGCCTTTCGACCGATTTTCCGGCCACCGGAATTTGAACAGACTCCGACGTCGCATCTGGGTTGGCCCAATTGCGACGTCAATTGCAACGTCGCAATACCAGTCACCACGTCGCATATAGCGACATCGTCATTAACGTCGCATTAAGTTGCCGATGTCGCGTATAGCGACGCAGGCCCTTACGTCGCAGAAATTAACAACGTCGCATATAGCGACGCCACGCACAACGTCACATTAAATTGCGAAAGTCGCACATAGCGACGCCATGATCAACGTCGCAGTCAGGACCTGCGACGTCGCACCCAACGTCGCAAAAACCAGAAAACACAGATTTTTACTAAGTGTCGAGACCTAAAATTTTAACACCTGATTTTACCCAAATTCGGTTTCAGATGCGTTTTTCGTCAAAGCAATATAGTAGAAATAAAAATTTTTCAAGCTGACCTGGCAGCTCGACCCCAGCCAGGGGCTCTGCCCCTTGGACCCCGCCAGGGGCTGCCGCCCCTTGGACCCCGCTACCAGGGGCGCTGCCCCCGGACCCCCGTACTTAGATTCCGTAACGGCTTCGAAAACACAATCAAAACACATTTTTCATGAAATCAAAATAATAATAGTTGAGATTATTATTACAAATCCGTCACCAGCGGGCCATACATATTTTCAAACATTCGAATCAATCAACCAAATCGTAGTAATTTGGACATATATAGTTGTGAAACAACTACAAGGGTGATCTTTTGAGATACCCAATCATGTTTATAACCATCGCGTGTCGTGGACACCCTCAGGTTACAAGTCTTTGGACTTCATTACTCGGCTAATCAATCAAAGTTTATTAAGTTAAACTCGCTAGACTCAGGTGAGTCTCATAGCCCCTCTTTTTACTATTTTACTCAGGGGTGTGATATATTGCTCATTTTTAACATGTGAACGCAAGTACAAACATTTCATATACTACATGAGTTTTTCACAACTAATCATTTAAAGTCCTCCGTCAGCATAGTTGTTAATACGTTGTAGCGTGAATATTAGTATATGGTACCATATAGGATTGACCCTCCTCGTTCGGGTTAGCAAGCACTAACCGGGTAAACGGACGTACTAATATTTGGGAAGACGAATGTTGATTAGGCATTCGTGGAGGCACCTCGCCCGGAATTCTCTATAGGGGACCCGGCCCTCGAGTTAAGCTCAACTATGTGCTCATGGCTGTATACACGATTACTATAATTAAATTGCTGGATGCAATTCATTATTTAAATCTTGCGGTTCATACTATATTAACTGATTTCAAACCTGTGAGCTCACCAGCTTTTAGCTGACCTTTTAGCATGTATCGCAGGTACCAACCAGTAGGATGTTTCTGCTTCAGGACTTTAGCTCGAGTCAGCATACAGACGATTGAGATTTTCTTGCATTAGTATATTTTGTACAAGTACTCATGTACTGAAATCTCTTTTTATTTAAACTCGAGCTATGTAAAGCTTTAAATGTTGTAAACATTTCAATTATCAATATATTTTGTTAAAACGACGCATATAGAGTCGTTTACTATATATCTTTGTGCTTTGTTATTGATTAGTAACACCCAAATCAAGCTTCCGCAAATCACTAAATTTGGGGGTGTTACAAAATACATCATTGTGGCTGTGGATTATGTTTCTAAGTGGGCCGAAGCAAAGGCATTACCCACGAATGATGCTCGCGTTGTGGTAAATTTTCTTAAGCAGTTATTTTCGCGTTTTGGAGCACCAAAAGCTTTAATTAGTGATCGAGGGACACATTTCACAAATTCGCAATTGGAAAAAGTGCTGCGGAAGTACGGAGTTAGACACAAGTTTTCAACTGCTTATCATCCACAAATGAGTGGTCAAGTGGAAGTGACTAATAGAGGGTTGAAGCGTATTTTAGAACGTTCAGTTGAAGGAAACCCTAAGAATTGGTCATACAAGTTGGATGATGCATTATGGGCGGCACGAACAGCATTTAAGTTGTCAGTTGGAACAACACCTTATCGCCTTGTTTATGGAAAAACTTGTCATTTGCCTTTTGAGTTAGAGCATAAAGCATATTGGGCTTTACAGAAGTGCAATCTTGATGAAAAGTTAGCTGGAAAGGAAAGAATGGAACAGTTAAATGAGTTGGATGAATTAAGAATAAATGCTTATGACAATTCGAGATTGTTCAAGGAGCGAACTAAGAAATGGCATGATGCTCGTCTTAAGTCGAACCATACATTCGAGAAGGGTGATAAAGTTCTGTTGTATAAGGGACTCCAAGCGTGATTTGGAGATGGATTTGAATTAAGTGGTGAAGTGAGATGTCGAGCTTACCGACGTGATAAACAAAAGCGCTGTCGGGAGACAACCCGTTATTTTGTTAATTTGTATGTTTGTTTTATTGTTTTTGTTTGCAGGTTTGAACTTTGTGGGTGTGTTCTCTGGAATCCCTCATGAGACTACAACTCGTCCACTCGGGATACCGAGGGGTTTAAAGGCTTATTGCATGTGCTAAATGCAATCGTGTTGCCTACGGAAGTGTGCTGTTGTATTTTATTTCTGAATGAAGTCCTTCACGCAAATTGCCTTCAAATCAGGGGAGTTTTCTGTTTCACTTCTTTTCTATTCCCTTTATTTTTATTTAGTTTTGCAATGAGGACATTGCATGTTTCTAAGTGGGGGATGGGGGAAAAGAAGTCTAATTGTCCTTATCCTTAATTTATGAATGGTAGCTATTGAAAAATATTGAGGTTAAGAGGCATTCTACGTGTTAGTCATTTTTCAACCCAAATTTTTGTTTTAAAATTGTTTTCTTTGTAAAGTTTAGCAATCTTGTAACACAGTTTGGGAATGCAAAGAATGAAATAGATCTAATTTTTAAATATTAGATAGTTCATCTGATGATGTATCGATAGGCAATCTATATGAAGGTTATTGAGCTAGTAAGAAATGTAATGAATTAAGTAGGGATTTATCCTATGAGGATCTTTTAGCAAGGTATGACCTTAGTCTTAATTCTTGTATGATAGCGTGTTATAATCCATAATTTTGGGATCCTAATAATCATCATTTGGGAATATACTGGGTGTTGTCTCCTCTGTTGTACGAAAGTACAGACCTGGTTTCCGTCAGTATATTTGATATCAAATAGATAAAAATAAATGAGTACAAAAGACTCATAAATTGAAAAACCAAAGCCAAGTTATGTCGCTCTGTTGTACTGAGGTACAGACCTGTCACCAATGTCTTGGTTTGAAAAATGATTGATTTATTTGGATGTTCATTATTTGGAGAATTGTGATACGGTATCTATATGAGAGTATTTTGCTATTGAAAATCAAGGGTAAGGTCTGCTAGAATAATAATAAGTTAAGCTCAATCTCTGAAATTTAGATTGTTTAAGTGGACAACAATATCGGTAATCTGAGTGAATTATCTTTTATGAGTAATAATAATATGTAGAATGGCTTCCCATGCAGAGTTTCTTGATTGCTGAGTTTTAAGGTAGAATCGATTTTAAGATAAAAACTTGGTTTGTCGAATGTTGTGTAGTTTGTAAGTCCTTTTATGCATTGTTTGCCGTTCATATTTAAAGTTTTTGAAGTCTTGAGTTACTAGTCTACTTGAGGACAAGTAGGATTCAAGTGGGGGATGTTTGATGAACGCCAAAATGTGCTATTTTATAGTGCCAATTGCCCCGTTATTTAGTTGATTTCTTAGGCATTTTATTTGAATTCGATACTCATTTCGTTCATATTTGCATTTAGGAATTATTTGGAGCTTGAATTATAAAAGAAGCGGAAATCTAGTGAATATCGAAGAAAAGATGCTAAAAAGGTTAAAGGTTGAAGAAAGGAGGTCGATTGGCTGAGAAGTTGGAGATTTCAATCCATACGGCGTATGGAATTCCATACGGCGTATGGATCAGTTGAGCCGGGCCGCCAGTCCACGCGGGTCAGACCCATGGGCTTTGCAATCCATACGGCGTATGGAAATCCATACGGCATATGGATTGATTCGGCAGAAACTGTGACACCCCCAAATTTGATTGATTTGCGGAAGCTCGATTTGGGTGTCACTAATCAATATACAAAGCACATAAGATAATAACGAACGACCACTATATGCGTCGTTTTAAACTTGTATAAATAAAGTAAATGTTTACATCAAAACAATGTTACATTAGCTCGGTTCCTGAAATTGAGAGATTACATGGCATAATTACTTTTACAAAATATAATAATGCAATCAAATCTCTAGTTGTATGTATGCTGACTCGAGCTAATAATCCCTGCTTGTGCAGCCAACCTACTGCTGGGTACCTGTGATAAATACTAAAATGGGTCAGCGAAAACGCTAGTGAGCTCACAGGTTTGTATGTCAATATATAGTTGTCAGAACCGCAAGATTTATATTGAATTTAAAATGCAATTAAGCAAAATAAAAGTTATACAATCCATGAGCACATAGTCTGAGCTTAACTTGAGCGCTAGGTCCAATTAAGGAAACCTAACTTGAAATGCCTCCTACGAGTGTCTAATCTACACTCGTCTTCCCAAATGCTAATACATCCGTTTGACCGATTAGTGCGTGCTAACCCGGATGAGGATTGTCAATCCCATATGATATCATATACTAACATTCACGCTATAAATACTAGAGACTATGCTATGGAGGACTTTAAATTGATTAGCTTGAAACTCATGTAGTATTTGAAGTTTGGCACTTGCGTTCTACTTGTAAAACAAAATGAAGTAGTAATATCACACCCCTAGTAAAAGTAGTGAAAATGGGGCCATGAAACTCACCTGAGTCTTGAAGTGTTTAATTTAATAAACTTGAAGTAATTAGCGGTGAATTGATGTCCAAAGACTTGAAACCTGAATGTGTTCGCGACACTTGATTGTTATTAATTGTACCGGTATCTCGAAAGACTACCTTTGTAGTTGTTATACAACTTTATATATATGTCCAAATTACTACGATTTGGTTGATTGAATTGATACAAGTTACAACGACTTGTTTGATTGAATTGATACAAGTTACAACGACTTGTTTGAATGAATTGATACAAGTTACAACGACTTGTTTGATTCTGAAATATGTTTGAAAACATGTACGGCCCGTTGGTGATTAATTGTAACAATAGTCTTGATGTTACCACATTGATTTAGAAGCGTTATACTTGAAAAACAAATTCCATTATTTTTGAAAAGTTGTATCGTATAAGTGTTTTGAAGTTGTACAAGTTTGACACTTGGTGAAAAATGTGCTTACGGAATCTAAGTACGGGGGTCCGGGGGCAGCGCCCCTGGTAGCGGGGTCCAAGGGGCGGCAGCCCCTGGCGGGGTCCAAGGGGCAGAGCCCCTGGCTGGGGTCGAGCTGCCAGGTCAGCTTGGAAAATTTTTACTTCTACTATATTGCTTTAAGGAAAAACGCATCTGGACTTGAATTTGGGTGAAATCAAGTGATAAAATTTTGGTCTCGACACTTATTAAAAAGTTGTAAGTATTCTGTTTTATGCGACACAATATGCGACACTAAAGGTGTTATGCGACACAAGGGTTGTGTCGCATAGAAGTGCGACACAATGTCTATGCGACACAAGGGTTGTGTCGCATAGATGCGAGATGCTGATTCAACAGCGACATAGTGATTGGGTCGTATGGTGTATGCGACATAGTGGTTGTGTCGCAAGACTTGCGACACTAATTATCTGGTACGACATAAGGTGCGACACAGAGGCTTTTATACGACACAAAGGCCAAAATACGACACAACATGCGACACAAGGCTTGTGTCGCATGGATGAACACCAGCCCAGAAAGTCCGGCTGTCACGATTTTTCCGGCCAAAAATCCATTTTAAACTCGTTTCCAAGCTATAAATTCGTGTTCTATACATGTTAATGGGCATATATATGTTATATAAACAATTACAAGTGAAAATTACTAAGAATCGAGAGATTTCGGGATTTTGTCGGAAACTTACAAATTGCCGAAATGAAAATCCGGAAAGATAGCGTTGTAGATCGTCGCGAGGTGGTTCCTTTTCCGTAATTATTTTGATGACCTAAGGTCGTTTGATGGTAGTATTTTGCGATTTTGATGGTTTGGTGGTGATGAAACTTGAGAGGAAAAATGAAAGAGATAGAGAAAGAAAATGAGAAATGAAAAGAAAAGAAGAAAGGAGGGGGTTTTGGTGGAAATCCCCACCATTTTCAGTCTACGCCTAGCGCTCTGTGCGGTGTTCGTTTTCCCGATTATTTAAACGTTAAGTATTATTTTATATGTTTTAATATACGTTCTAAAATACGAATAATTATTCAGTATTTTTGTTGAAGTATTTCACTAAATACTTAATAATTATGTTATAGATGATGATTTATTTCATATTGCTTACGCGTTTGCATTTTAATCGCGTTTATATCATTTGTGTAATAAAACTTGGATACGAAATATTATTGATATAATATTCAAAATATGTCAATGTTATTAATTAATATTTGTATTAATTAATAAAAATCGTTCACCAACGTCCGTATAGATTGTATCGAAATTCATCCGATTTGAAACTCGTACGATTTGAACAAACCGCATAATTGTGTAGATATATATTCAACAATATATATAATAATTGATACATTAATTAGCCTAGTACAGAACTAATTACATGTATTAAGACTTGATTAGGCACTAAATTCTAGTCCTAAATTGGCAGTTGTCACAGAAACCCTAAAAACTTCATTTTGCCCTCATTTTACACACACTTCACCACATCTTTTCCAGACGATTCTCTCAACAAAAACCCCATTTTCCAGAGGCATTTGGAGGGATTAAAGCTAAAGGAATCAAGGGCTTTTGTTCTTCTAATTGTTATTCGACATTTTCGGTTCGATTTCGTTTATATCTTTCATTTGATTATGATTATAGATATGATATTGAATCTGATTGTTTGTGAAATTATGATTGGCTAAGTTTTATTTACAATTGTTTAGATGATCATACTCAGATGATGATTTGATTATTGAATTGCGGATTATTTTAGTTTTTATGAATGTTTATATGTTTAACCGAAGATCCATGTTTAATTGTTGAATCTTGATGATAACCTAGCGTGATGATCCATTGATTTATGATTGAGTTCTCTATTGATTGGTCATTATTGATGATTGTTGGTTTAAATTGATAATCATCACTAAATAGATTGAGTTTGATAGGCTAGGATCGATTATCATTACGAATTGGCAATGAATGTGATAACTAGTAATAGTTATAGACTTTGTTGATTCAAGTTATAAGGGTAAATCATATAAACGGTGTAGTTTTAATCCATAATACAATTCGGTGGATAACGTTAAATTGAACTGTTAGCGGGTTGAAAACAACTTAATATCTTTCTTGATTGTGTTTAATCAATTAATCTTGTAAGGATAGTTGGTATATTTGTCATGTCACAATAAGATCCACATATCGGCGATTCAATAAAGTAATAATCGGATTCTGAGGAAACTAGTCTAAGCAATTGTACTTCTTTTACCATTTGAATTTAATCTTTTATTTTAATTAAGTTATTTTATTACCTCTTTATTTTAATAATTTAGTTTTATTTAAATAATCATTTCTTTTATAATTGTTTATCAATTGTTCGATCGGAACTAAAACGTCCCCACTTTTTACTGCTTTAATTAATTGTAGCAATTTCCAATTTGTTAATATTGACATCCGTTCCCTGTGTTCGACTCGGACATACTGAGCTATACTATATATGATCAGGTATTCTTGCATGTGTTGTGTGTAGTAAGTTAGGTATTTTCCATTACTAAAACCCCGTTTACACGACATCACTATGCTTCCATTCAAAACATTTCTTTATTGTCAAGTTGTCAACTACACAAATATATCTTAACACGTTGAAGAGAAGATTGGGCTCAATCTCTTACTAAGTAACCATGTAGATAATCATTCTTACTAAGTAACCATGTAGATAATCATTCTTTAGCTTCTGACTTTTTTGTTTTTTCAGCGTGATAATGCTAGGAATCAAGCCAACTAATTGGTGTTATTGGTGGTGTTGTTTATACTATCATGTAATGCATCATACCACACATTTTGTTTGCACGAATTGTATTGATACAAAACAATTGAAACATTTTGTATTAAATCTTTATCATTATATTTTTATTCTATGTTTCATTAGTATTTATGTAGCTTCAACTATTACTTATGTGTCTTTATTAAATATATATATATATTATTTATTTGATCCAACTACACTAAATTCTACATCAACTATCACATTCTCATTACTTTAACACCACCTATCACCATCACTTTTATCATATTCAATTTTACCGTATATTTGAATGTGTATTATGAATAAACAATCAATTTTACAATGTAAACAAGCAATTATTCCAACATAAGTTTCAAACTTTTTTCAACTAAAATTGAGAAAATATGTAATACCTATTGATTAATTTACCTTCATAGGCATCATATATATGGTAATATTATAAACAATTAAAAAAACACATTTTGATTACTCTGACTTCGTTATACTTGAAAATTTTAACACACATGTCAATAAGTACACAAAATTTTTAAATATAATATAACATTTGTATTAAAATAATGTGGTAGCCTGCAAATTTACGGGTTATAATCTAGTAAATATAATATAATATAGAATTTTATTCTAATACATAATATAATCATTCTAAAAGTAGAAAATACTACATTATTAGTAGACCCAAAAACTGGGTGTTACAGTTACATATAAAATGGGAAAGTGAAAATAGTTATTTGAGTTACATTATGAATAAAGGCATACTATATAAGTATATACATACTAGTTATATATACACACCAAACGATAAATTTGTAATTCATTTTTCATAAATAATAAAATCATTTAAATCTTTTTATATGTTGAAATTAAGAGTTTCAATTGGCTAGGATATCTAATTTGATATTTAAAATAGTGATTTGAATCTAATAGTTTTTAATCATAATTTTATGATGTCATGATTATCTTAAATTTAGCCAATTTTAAAAAAAATTAAGGTTGCGTTTAGTTGTGGAAAATTTTTCATAATTTTCCATCTCCAATTTTCTAAGAAATGAAAAAAGTTTTTGTTTTCAAGAAAAGTGTTGAAAATTTAGAAAATGTGTTCAAAAGTAGTGTATTTTCCATTTTGGAAAAATGATGTTAGGAGAAGGCATTTGGAAAATTTTAGAAAAAGGGAGGGAGATGTATAAAGGAAAAATGTGGAAAACTTGAAAAATGAGTTTTCCAACTTCAAGTTATATCATGGAAAAATGAGTTTTCCATTTTCTTGGAAAACTTTTCAGGAAAATAACCATTTTGAACGCATTTTCTAATTTTTACTTTTCTTAGAAAAATTTTCTGGAAAAGTGGTACACTTTTCTTCAACTAAACGCACCCTAAGCAATCCTATTGGACAATTGACTTGTTGATGAAGTGATTCTTATATTATCTATAATAATCTATATATATAACCATTATAAAGCATTTAGGGTTTTGACTTAAAACTTAGTTTTGTCCTATCAAAAATACCAACTATACCCTTGATGATATAACTAGAAACTATGTGGTAAATGTTAAATCAATTTTGGTAATATAATCAATTTTTTCTTAACTCTATTTCAATGGTTGTAACAATTAAATTGGAAATGTCAACATCAATTCATATTATTTGAACAAAATATAATTTCAATATATCAACTAATTAAGTAGTATAAAATGACACTTTATGGGTGAAACACAACTTATTACCACAAATTCACAATATTTTGCAAATATAAATAACAACACTACTTCAAAAATGACTTTTTTGTCGTGAACCCAATGTAGAACAACTCGTAACAATATACCGACCATAGTTATTCTACTCCGAGCTTCAGTAAAGTATTTTTAATCCAACTTATTATAATGTCACTACTAGAAAACTGTCGCATTTCAACAGCCGAATCTGTGAAAAATCCGTGGGAAACGACGGTTTTCCACAAATTTCCCACGAAAATTGTCCGTCTTTAAAATGGGCGTGGGAAATATTTTTCCCACAAACTTTTCAACGGCTAATAACTTTTCATCAGATTTTCAACGGACCATTTTGATGGTAATTAAGATTTCAAGTATGACATCTTTCAAAATATCGACAAAATTCCCACAAAATTTCAACGAATATTTCCCACGGATTTTTGTTTCCCACGAATTTCTAACAATATATCATTAGGTAATTCCCACAAACTTCCCATGGATTATATGTTTCAACATATTTTCAACTCCTAAAATTTTCAACGGATTATCATCGATCGACATTTTCAACGAATTTTTATCAACCAATGTTTCCCACAACATGTTTATTACAACCATTTACATTGATAATTAGTGGGTGAAACAAAATAGAAATAAAAAACACAAAAGTGCATTTGTTTAATTTTGGGTCTATAATCTATATAACCAAATTCAGCCGCAAATATAATCAAATTATTTATAAATAATCCAGAATATAAAACTACCATGAAACAATTATTTTCCCATAAACTAAGTTGCAAAGTATATCATCAAATTACATGTTTCATAAACTAACATACAAAATGCTTAAATAAACTAATGAAATTTTGTACGTTGTTGATCTTATTGAGTTCTCTTGTTTATGGCTCATTTCATGCTTGTATCTCTTCAACCTCTGTTTTATGTCTTTCTTCATTATTCTTCACATCTTTAATCTTCCTTCATTATGTTTCATATTATGTGGGCATCGCTTCAATCGTTTGTACTAACAATTGTACCTAGAAAAAATGAAGATGTACCAAACACATACACATATCCATTTAAATATCAAGTTGTTACCTTCTGTAGTTGTGAAAATGATGGACACGAACTCTCCTAGCCAATTGCCCCAATGTGAAAGATGCACTAACCTCAACAAAAGTTGATAATACATAAATACAGTAACATTTAAATAAGCAAGAATAAGTTAAAACGGAACTTAATCGTATAAACAAACAAAACCCATCTTATTCCAATTGCAGATTTAGAGTCATGTGCAAAAATCTGCATAAAATTGATTAACATTTACTGAAAACTAAATTTAAGCCTCACCCTTTCAAGACGATTCAGTTGGCAATGAGGATCTGAGGCGACAAATGAAGAACACGATGTCAGATCGATCGATCTCTCAACCATTGTTATCCCTCTCCCAGAGCGTGTTGGAATCAAGAACTCCCAAAATCAAAATCGAATAGGTCAAAACCGTAACTAAAACCACAAATCGGTGTACTGTAATTCTGGTGGCTACGTACGACGGCGTTCGAAATGACGCGGGTGGGTGGTTGTCGGCGCTCGGCGGTAGGTACGAGCAACAAAGAAGAAGTGCGTTTTTGTGAAATAGGTTATGAACGGTAGGTATGGAGCATGACCCTTGAGACTTGAAGGGTTGTAGAAATGTGGATTTAGGGTGAGAGTTGGTCAATTTAGAGGGAAACTGAAAAGGGGGCGGGAGAAATTGGAAAAGTTTGGGTCTATCCAAAACTTTTGAATTTCACGAAATTGTTGGTGTGAAAATGAGGCGGGAAGGGAACTTACAAAATGAATCTGAAAATCCTAAGGTATTAAATAATTAAATTAGTGATATAATACCGAGATAAAAATAAATAAGTATTATTATTATTATTAATATTATTATTATTCTATATTGTATATGATAATCAATAAATACTCATGAATTATTAGTTAAATAAAATGGAGTACAACATTTTTGTTATCTTTTAACTAAATTAAACTACTTCATCATTATCACTGTTATGTAATATAATACTCCGTATAAAATGCCATACATGATAGTACTTGTTTAATTTGTACATACAACAAATACCGGCCACAAACTATATATAAACTTTTGAACATTACAAAAAACGATCCGACTCACATATTTTCAACAAAACACAATGTTCCGTTAAAAATATTTGAGAAGTTCTCACGACTTTTCAACGGAGCACCTAAATCTGTTAAAAATCCGTGGTAATTTCCCACGGATTTTCAACGACATTTTCAATTTCTTGTTATTTGTAGCATTCTAAAATAAGATTACACATATATACATATAAAATGCATTAACTATAGGTAATACATGTTAATTGTATGTGCATACCTTGATCATTTAACTTGATACGTACCAACATATAAAAGTATACTATCTCAAAGACAAACACTTATATATATATATACTCATCCTGGAGCTTATGCTCTCCTCCCGATTGAAGCGTAATGATCCTACGTCTGTAATTCATTGTCTGTCCCATAATGGGTCTCATTCTTCTAGCCATTCTGCATGCAGTATTATAATATTAGTCGGTCTTGGGTCTAGGAAATGCCAACAAGCGAAATCTTTTTTATCTGGCATTAACTTGGAACCACGTGCATCTAACGCACCTTTTACTAAGATCTGCTATTTTCTCGACTGTGCTACTGGAAGTTTCTGTAAAAGAAAAATATTGTGCCAAAATCCACTAGGGTCACACTTAACAACAGTTGGAAACGGCTGCTAATACCCAGTATTATCACACGTTCATCCGGTCTGATTGATTCACCTTCGATTATTCAATCAAGGAAGCAGAATCAACAACCTTTGAAGAAAGATGACTTTTATTTTAAGATATTGAGCCGAATTGCCTACATACCTACAAAAGGGTCATAGGTATTCAGAATGTCAATAAAGTAACTACTGTTTATGCCATGACTAATGAGATCTAAATAGATTTTGTTTAGTCCGAGAATTTGTTCTTGCAAGGACTCTTCTCCCGACACCGTGGTTCGTAGCCACGTGCTCTAATCCTCTGAGCTACAGGCCCCATTCCATCATCCTTCCATATTGAAATTGAAACGCTCCCTCTCCTTACAGTCGAGGTATATACTATATTTTAGTGTGTGATTTGCAAACATCGATATGACTTTCCTACAGATTTTCAACGAAACATCTAAATTCGTTGAAAATTCATGGGAATTTCCCACGGCTTTTTAACGAGGCACCACAATCCGTGGAAATTCCGTGGAAATTTCCCACGAATTTTCATTGACATTTTTTTTTATTTGTAAGATTGAAAATAAGAATACACATATATAATATATAGTTATACAAAATAACCATTATTATATGTATATATGTACTTTTAATTGTATCTACATACACATGTTTATATCTCCCTCTCTATATTATATATATATATATATATACCAACTTAAGTATTTAAAATATATAATATTTGGAGCATACATAAATATTTAGCTACATATTAACATAAATACTTATATATACATTATTAATATCTTAAATACATATGAATTGTATGTATATGTGCATAACTACATCATTTACCTTGACACATATCAATATGTAGAAGTATACTATCTCAAATGCATCTATATAAATATACATATATGTGTATGTAAATAATTACAAACATCATGTTTAAAAATATAGGCCGATGATTTGTACGCCATTGTAAAATCACCATATACCACTAATCGTGCTTTAAAATATTGTAAATTATAACATAATGAGGAATAATTTGTGGTGTACGGCTAAATTTAATGGTGTACAAATCCTCACCCACAAATATATACATCTATGTGTGTGTGGACGTG
The DNA here is from genome assembly GCA_949592205.1 of Helichrysum umbraculigerum. NCBI lineage: Eukaryota > Viridiplantae > Streptophyta > Magnoliopsida > Asterales > Asteraceae > Helichrysum > Helichrysum umbraculigerum. Next base: position 145,966,514 of record CATIUR010000003.1, on the reverse strand, counting down.
CCCTTGTGTGCACATGTATGCGAACATTATATGAAGAGATCTCATGTATCCACGAATTCCCAACGAAACATCCAAACTTGTTGAAAATATGTGGGAATTTCCCACGGATTTTCAACAAAGAACCTAAATCCGTAGAAAATCCGTTGAAAGTTCCCATGGATTTTCAACACCTAGTCAATTTTTTTTATTATTTTATTTATTTTGTATTACTTCCCACAAATTATCAACCGAACCTCTAAAATGGTTGAGATTCCGTTGAAAGTTCTCACGGATTTTCAGCGACATGTCTTGAATGGTTTTCCACGGATTTTCAACAACAATTCAATTTTTATTAATTTGTTTACTATGTAATCCTTCCCACGGCTTTTCAACTGAACCTCTAAAATGGTCAAAATTTCGTTGAAAGCTTTCCCAAGGATTTTCAACACGTAGTAAATTATTAAAAATTTATTTATTTTGCAACACTTCCCACAGATTTTTAACCAACCCTTTAAAATAGTTGAAATTACGTTGAAAGTACCCATAGATATTCAGCGACATGTCTTGAATGGTTTCCCACGGATTTTCAAGAGCTAAACAATTACTAATTTGAAATATTCCCACGAATTTTCAACGAAATGAAATTTTGCGTTACTAATCCGATGAAACTATTTGAGCGTTCCCACGAATTATCAACGGATATTATGTACTAACATCAATTTGTTTACTTTTGAAAATTATTGAATTTTTTGACAGAAATTCGTTGGAAAATGGTGGGAATTCAAATTTGTATCGTCGGATTTCCCATGGATTTTGTATTGTCACAAATTCGTTGTAAATCCGTCATTATAGTTGCCTGAATTTCCGATCCCATATTCCGGATCATAATTTGACGAAAATCCGTGGGAAATTACCCACGGAAAAACTTGTCGTGGGAAATCCGTAAGTATAATCATATTTTCTAGTAGTGTGTACATTAAGTAAGAAAAGTGCACCCGTTGCTTTATTTTTAATCCAACTTATTATAATGTACATTAAGTAAGAAAAGTGCACCCGTTGCTTTGCGTGGGCACTGTGCTAGTATTTATTTATTGTTTAAATCAATCAGAAGGATATTAATGTAATCTGTTAAAGATCATTTAATTTAGAGCAGGATAAGAGCCTTATGAAGGTGACCGTCGGTGGTACTCCACCTACAAAACTAGAGATGACAAAAACAACCAAAATCATCGGGGAACATCCAAATCCACCAAACTATTGTGATTTTCACTATTCTGTAAGTCCACTAACTTTGGAGTTCTTCACTTTGTTGTGTTTACACGAAGACTCATCACATGATATCACTAATGTCACCTGACGATACACACATACATTAACTATTGTGAAATGAGTAACACATGTTTTGTATGCATTCATAATATTAAAAAAGGAAAAAAAAGCTTTGATAAACACCTAATCACTCGTAACAATTATGGAAAGAAGATAGGAGAAGTGAGAGAAAAATCATGTAATCTTTTATTTCCAACTTTTCTTTGAAATATTGGGAAAATTTGTAATGAAAGCAGGGCCGGTCCTGACTTCTTTAGTACCCCGGGCGAGATGATCAAATAATGCCCTTTTACAAAATTTGCAACTTATACGGGGTATGGGCAACAGTAAGGGTTATTTCCACTGCCAAACGGAATTAACCAAGAGGATGCATGAACGCAACTCACCACTCTAAGTCATGTTTTGCAGTGGTGAGTAGTGTGTTCCTGTATGCTCTCATTTAATTCCGTTTGGGGGTGAAAATAACACTTATTTTTTCCTACCCATATCATGTAACCAAATAGCACACTCTTTCTTACTTCTACTTTTTTTGTCTTTTTATTATTTTTGAACGTAACTGGTGTCGATTATTACTTATTAATGTAAAGTTTTTAAATATTTCTGGGGTTGGACTTGTTACCTGGTTGGGCTAAAAAAATTAAGATAATTGAACAAGGTTTGTTCGTGAAGTACTTAAATAAATCACACTGTGAACATAAAATAATGACTTATATTTAAACTATTACTTTAATTTGATGTAAAATGTTATTTAATACTTTCTTGATATAAACATTAACTTTTCGTTATAGTGTAAGAACAAAAAGATATTTATATGAATTAATGAGGTGTTTTTGGCATTTCATAAAAGTATTACACATCTAGAATTAAAAGTGAAATGAAAAAGGATAAAGTTTTGGGGGTTAAATTAAAACTTAAAATACGAATAGGGTGCAAACAAAAAACATGTAGAAACTTTGGGGGTTGGAACGTTATCTTCCCCAAATAACTCGCGTTTCCAGTTTTTCCATCAAAACTCTGTAATTTTCATTTTCAATTATCAAATCTAGCCCTTTGAATGAACCTACTACCAAATAAATCAGATCGGAAACTTGATGCCCCAAATTATATGATGCCCTGGGCCGTCGCCCGGGCCGCCCATGGCCAGGGCCGGCTCTGAATGAAAGAAGACTAACATGTTGCTCATGAACTAAATTGCTATTTCTTTTGTTTCTATTCAACTAGAGAACAAAAACATGTAAATTTATCACTTTTTTCTATAATTTTAAATTTTTAATACAGTTTCTTTGATTTTATTCCATCAAAAACTTCGCGGAAAACCCTTAGCAAATTTATAAAGAATACAACTTAAATCAAAATAGGGTAAAAGTTAAAGATGAGTAATGAACTTTCACTTTTTTCACCTTTTTACTGTGGTAATGAACCGGTCTATTATTAATATAGGTAACGAACTTTCAATTTTTTGTCAACTTAGGTAATATGCAATACGTGGCATGAAAGACAAAATGCAATTGGACGGTTAGATGTCGGGATTTCCAGAGATTTGGGAGAAAATCCAAAGTTATTTTTTTATTTTTATATAAAATAAACGAAAATGCTACATTAACACGAACAAATCTTTTTAGTTGTATAAAATAATTTTAAAGTTGTACAAACAAAGTACAAATTATTACATCACCACATATCTTGTGGCTTTACAGAATCCCTGTCCCACACCCCATCCTCCCAACCCAACAAAGAGAGGGAAGGGATCACAAGAATCTTTATTCTGAATTCACTGCCATTTTATTGTCACCAAAATCCCTCTTCTCAAACAACCCCTTTCCACCACCACTTCAAATCTGCTGCTTCTGAAAATTGGGTGATCTTCACAATAAATTCATTCATTCACCAACACACTGCAAATTTTAGGTGTCTGCTGCCTAGTGTCAGAATTGGGCTACAAAATATCATACACAAGTATGGGTTAGGAATAGGCTAGCACTACACATTTATGTGTTCTGATATGGAACTTAATTATGGGTTCAATAGCACCCTTTTAGGCTAGACAGTTGCAGAAATTGATCAAGATTTATAGCAAACTTTACCATATTGAGAAAAGTTCAATTTTTATTTAGAATTTTTTTTTTCTTTGAAAAGTTTCTGACTCTGGATCCTCAAAGATTCAATCTTGCTTTTTACAAAAACAACCAACCATTCTTGGATTCAGGAAATGTAGCAGAAACAGGAGATGAAGATAGTTTATTTTCCGGTTACCGTATGTTTCACGGCGGAGTAGTTGCGCCGCTGCAGATGAAGCGGTTAAGGAACTCCGGGGGCGAAATTGTGGAAGTCAACGGCGGTCACATTGTACGGTCAATTAACCGGAAAGATAGACACAGTAAAGTATGCACATCAAAAGGACCAAGAGACCGCCGTGTACGGTTGTCGGCAACCACCGCCATTCAATTCTACGACGTACAAGACCGCCTAGGGTTCGACCGTCCAAGCAAAGCCGTTGACTGGCTTATTAAAAAAGCAAAATCCGCCATCGATGAGCTGGAAGAACTACCCGCCTGGAAACCCACCACCGGAAATTCAAATTCATCATCAAGATTGAATTTTGAGGATAACCCAGATGAAGAAATCACAAATAAGGAAATGGGTAGCGGTCAAAATCCAATCTTTTTACCTCAATCTCTTGATTCGATCAAGTCATTTATTCCTATGGGTGGTTCGTCAACGCCGGTAAACGGTGATTCTCCTTCAATGCAGTTACATCGGAGTTTCCTACCGCCGGATAATTTAAGACTCCGGCTGGCCGGAGATAATGGCGGGTTGGCTTGGCCAGAAAGTGTAGATTCTGTTTCCGGTGGGTTTGAGTTTAGTTCACCGGTGACACAAACCATACCATTTCAGCAAATGTTGTTTAGTCAGACGACGAATAATAATCATTTGTTAAATGATAATTCTCAGAGGGGACCCCTTCAGTCCAGTAACACGCCTTCAATTCGCGCTTGGAATGACCAACCACCGTTTAACGGAGCTTCCATTGATCACACCGGATTCCATTCCTGCATTGGTGGCTTCTCGGGGTTTTTCTATCCGGCCCAAGTTCAAGGTGAACAAGAGGAACATGAGGGTTCGTCTGATAAACCGTCATCTGTTTCTTCTGATTCGCGCCAATGATTCATCCTTCAATTTTAATGATCTCATCTGTAAAAGGTAAGAACTTTAAATACGCATTTCTAATATACTCTGCAGCTCTGTTGTTTATAGACATTATTCTGATAATGATGAAATTTTGTAACACTTACAGATTAGCAGCTGTTTCGTGATAACAATGAAACAAGAAGATTCGTTTTTAGCGATGCTACGATGTTTCAAGATCTAGCTTTTATGTTTATGTCGAGCTCTTATTTGGTTTTTGAAATCAATTATCTGTTTGTGTTATATTAGTTAATGTATGTCAATGTGGATTGGAAGAATACCCTGCTAAAACAGGGGAAGTAGTATGTTTAAATTTTGGTTTTAGTGCTTGACCAAAGATGATTGCCGAATAGATATAGGTATGCTATTTGTTGATTGAAGGCTTGAAGCTATGTGATCAATTGGGGATGTTGTACTTGTTCTAAGTAATTGGTGAACTAGATCCTAAAGTACTCCAGTTGATGAATTGAAAGAGAGCTTTTGTTATTGTTTGAGAATTGCCGATATCTATCGGGGATAACATTGCAGATCATGTCCCCTTCTGGCCTTCTTTATATTAGTGTTATTTAGAATGTGTTTGATGAAATCTAACAAAGATTATCTTAAGCCTAAAAGGAACGCGATGAAGAAAGATTGGCAAGCTTTAATTTGTACATCTTCCAATAAGTTATTTTTCTAGCTATGGTTCACATTAATTTCTTTGTGTTCTATCATCTTATATGCTTCAGGTGCCATTAGCTTCACTTGTGATTATCAAAGTTATGAGATCAAGATCTTGAAAGGGCCAAATCATTTTGATTAGGACCAGATTGTGCTTTTCCCCAAAACCCATGTTACTAAAAATGTCAGATTATGGTTTTCATTTCATTTGTGAGAAGTGAGAACCAAACCCGTCCCATTTTATGGTGGTGGCAAACTTGACACGTAGTTGCTCGTGGTCCATGGAAATAAAGGTGTCGAATATCATGAGTTTAGAATGCATAAGTTACAAGAACTTTGATTTATGATTAAAGTAGGATAAGGAATACTTTTGGTGGGAAAGGGGAGAGATGGATGTTCATAACAAGTTGTACTTAAGGGTACAAACATGAAAATGCGTCATTATTGCAATGTGGTGAACTCTTTTGTTGGATCAGGGTTCGCTTTTCTCCTTAATGTTGGCTTCTATGGAGATGGAGACAACTGCCTGACGAGTGTTGGTACTTTCTTTATCATTGATCGAGACGGCTCAAATACAAAGGATTAATGAATAATCAATGAACAAATATAAAACAAACAAGCAAAAAATTTTTTTAAAAGGCAATTATATTAAACTAACACTCCGTAATAAACTCCTAAGATGTTAGAAATTACGACCAAAACGATCATAGTCAACCACAACGATCCTAAAACTGAATTTAATCAAAACGATTAACGAAGATATTAAACTAATCACTATTTTGAGGTGCAAATCAACTTAGACGAGACTTGCCATTATGTGGTTATACACATCTGAGCGAAAAAATATATTTACCAGAATAAAATTTGTTCAAAACAAACGACATAATTAACTTCGATGTATATTAACCAAGTAAAGAAATCAACAATATACGGAGTATTTGTTAGCTAACCAACTACTACCTAAATTTAGAAATTTTACATGAAAGGAGCTTCAATCAAATTACATCAACACAAGTATAAACTAGGCTCAAAGTGAACTATATCTCTGCGTGGCTGTGACTTTATTTCAATAAATAAATTGAAGGCCTATAATTTAAACTCTACATAATATGCAAAGCATAGTTCTGAACTCAAAATAACACTTAAGAAAGAAGAAGTAGGCCTTTTCGAGTCCATTAAATGAGCTAACAATGTTTCTATGTAGAGCCTAGGTCATGCTTCAAGTGAACAGAAAAGCATCGTTGACAAAGTAAACCACAACCAGAGATAATGGATAAAGGGGGAAAGCAATGAGCAACGTCCAGTTTGGAAATCTGCGTGTGATACTAGTTAGAACTCCCATAATGATGCAAACAATGATTACAACTATAAGCTCAGCCGAGAAATGCCACGTCAACCCGCGGAAATAGATGACTGAGACGAGAACAGAAAAGCCCTGGACGTTGTTCATGAAAACCTTGTGGTATATCTGCATTTTAAGTAAATTAAGTCTGTCAATTACGAGTTTACGACCTGTGTAAGTATCAATGGTATAAATTTAAATGGAAATTTCGACCCATATACTTATGAATTGGTCATTGCATGGTTATGTTTTATCTTCCACAGGTGATACTAATAAAAAAATAGTTATACAGGAAACGGGTCAAAAGTCACCCAAAGTCCCAAAGTGTATTGCTAATGCATACAACATTACAACCTCTTGTATCATTTTGTTAAAAATAATTAGATTAATGTTGAAGTAACATAGTTTTTGAGGAAGAAAAATCAAATTTATTGGACAAAAGTGTATTGCTAATGCATACAACCTCTTGTATCATTTTGACCCGCTACCCAGCTAGTCCAAACCATTCAATTGGCTACCTTTAGTAAAAATAAAATCATAATGGAAGGAAAGTCAAACCTCGGAGAAAGTTAAAGAAGTTGTATAATTTCTCTTCTGATTCGCAGCTCTAATGGCTGCAATAGCAGTTCTGGTGTTTGTAGCCAACGGGACTAAGATGAATGATACGAAAAAAGGTTCAATGTTTACAGATTCTGAAAACTTCCGAACACTTTCCACCAGAGGCTCGGCCAAAACCATTAGGATAATAATTCCAATTATCAATAATAATATTGCCTTATACTTTTCATTTGTCGTCGCCTTTGCCTTTGCCTCCTCCTTTGCCTTTGCCTCTGCCTTTGCTTTTGTCTCCACCTCTACCTCTGCCTTTTCCTTTGTGTTATTCTGTGTGCGTTTGTTTGTTTTCTGCACAAAATAAGCAGTGTATTGAGTACCCGTTTATTATTACTATGGAAAGAATTAAACCTGCATATTTAATATGACGTTCCTTACTCTTTTGATGTGATGTGGTTGCTTTTGTAACTCCTTAAGCCATTTTCTAACTCCGGAAATGAATTCACTTTCATCGATGTTTCCATTTCCATCAATGTCTAAATGTCTCATTATGATATCTACCATCTCTTCATCCACTCTTACATCATGATAGTTGACACTCATGACAAACTGTTTCAGTTCAGTCCATGTAATAGATCCATTATTATCAGTATCAATGCTTTGGAAGAATCTGAGATTTTCGACATCAGGTTAGACCACAATTTTAAATTTTTGTTTAATATTCATACCAACATAGCCTCGCCTTACTTCTTTAAGGTTGATTCATCTTGTGATCCAAAACGTTTTAGCAATTCAAACAATTTCATCTTTTCTTCAAGCAACAGTTCCACAACCTGAAAGACAAACAATGAAGTTTATCTCTTAGGAAAGCTCAAATCAAGTAAACTAGAACTTGTTGTTATTGTTAAACTGACCTGATTGTATTCAGTCTCTGAATTATCCAACGAATACGGATCATCCATTAATTCTCTTGTGCCATTAAGCCATTCTTCAAACATATCATAAAATTTTCCCATGGTCATTGTTTTTTTGTTATTCTCCGAACTTTTCAACACTTTCTCCATTTCTTTTTGCCTATTGATGAGATGTTTCTCCCTGTCCACCATAAGTGCCCGCACTTGATAAAACGGCACGTGCATTTCGATTTTATGTTCAACTTCAGCATACTCCAGTCTCCTTTTTTGTATTCGTTTTTGTTCATCAACACACTGCATAAAAGATGATGCCCAAAAGGAAAAATCAAGAATTAGGTACGATATGCACCAAAATCTTTATGCAATCGATACACCTCTAGTAATCTTTCGACAAATGAAATGAAAGCAGAGTATACCTGATAGTAGAAGTAAGAGATTAAGCATATAACTGAAGCAGAAAGTGACACAAGAAGGACGATCTCGTATTCCTGACTAGAATACGATACACCAAACACACTTGGCAATAGGATGACTATTAATGGTATCAGTGAATAGAATACAACTTTGGCATGATAAGTGGTTTCCACATCTGTAACAACACCAGAACCTGTACAAATAAATTAAACCGATATTAAATTCACATCAACTAAAGTATATGCTTACTAAACATATTTAAGCCAATAACAGACGATACTAATTACTATGTTAAGGGAGATGAAGGATGCGAACCATTTAAGATTTGTATCACTTTACTGTTTCTTTCAAAACCAGATTTAACATGAAATTCTTTTCTGCCACAGAGAAAGCATACTCCCCATAAAAGAGTGAGAAGTAATACTGACGATCCAGCTAGCAACCCAGCACCCGTTACAACATATTCTTGAGCTTTTTCTTTGCTAGTCAACAGTCCGGTTGCTGAAATCAGATGAGTATTAGATTTTTAAAAATGTAAGAAAGAGTTCATCAGTGAGTAAAGTCAAAGCACCACATTCAGTTACCCGATCCTTTTAGCGGGTGTTTGGATGAGCTTATTTTTTATAAGCAAATTAACTCGAAATTTGAAGCTTATTTTGAGCTGATGAAATTCTTCACTATATATAAGCTAATAAGGTCAATCAAATAATCTTATCCAAACACTCGGTATAAAACTTGATCTTATTATGTTCGAATGTGCAATCAGATAAACTCATCCAAACTACCTTTTTGTGGTATATATTATTGGGCTTTTTCATTGTTACTTATTAATAATCTTAAGGGTAATCTATCAAGACAGTTTTTATAAGATACAACATTTGACAATGTGCAGTGGGTATCTACTAATTTCTCTCAAGAAGGTGCAAACCCCTATTCCACATCGAAAACATAAAGAAATTAAAATATGTATATAAGTTCATGGGATGCATACCGTTTATGTCACTAATTGGTATTATAGTCAAACCCATATGAGCTTAAATATCGATATGTAAACCTCAAAAGTGGCTTATATCACAGATTGATTTAAATATACGTTTCAAGAAAAAGAGAAAAAAAAAAACTGATCGACGGGTCCATATTCTTCGTCTGAGTGATTAACACATTTCATTAATTAATCTTCTCTACTTCACCAAGACATGAAGTTTCCCTTTATATCCATTTCATATTTATTTCATCATATCATACTCTATTACTCGCTCTGTCCCAAATTGTTTGTCCCAAAATTATTGTCCACTCCTATAAATAAATTGGTAATATCAACTAAATTACCTGAACTACCCCTAATTACTATCATCAGATAACTTTAATTAAAACTCATTAACTACAACATTAATTATCTTGAAAAAATTGAAACATAAACAGAGAGAGAAGTTACCAAGAAGAATCAAAGAATCTGGAAAGGAATCAAGTAGCTGAGAAAAAATTGAAACATAAATATTCTTGCCAAGAACACGAAAAATTCGTCCATCACCACCGGCATAAGATTCACCATGATATAATAGGAACTCATATATGAAAATGAGGACCAGATGACTAGGAAGATTGCTTGAACATGGCAAAAAGCCGTACATTAGCTCACACTGCTCGTCAGAAGAATCATTCATTCCTTTTAGACGCAGAAATGATTCTTCCTCTCGAGCACCACCACCACCATTACGAACACCATCAGACACCAACTCAGTAGCATGATAGCGCAAATGACGACTTGCTACGTTCCCGGCGAACACAAAAAGAATGAAAGCAAAGTAAGATGCAATTCTGGTAACTCCTTTTCCCATTTTTTTTTTTTAAATGGTATTTGGGCTGAGTGAAATGTCTTCAGATGGTTTGTTATATATAGAACCACATGGGAGGATTCTTGTAAAACAAAGATGATCAAAGTCAACCAGTACTATTCTTATGGTCAATTCACAAAATCATACAAAAATACATTAAATAAAAGAAGAATACTAGTGAGTGTTTTCATACTACTCGTAAGTCGTAACTAGTATTATATTAAACTTACTCTTCTTGCACGTTAATGACTCAATATTTCTTTAGTTGTTAAAGGCAAGATCAGAATCCACGTTCTCATCATCCAGAGTGTCTTACAATGTACAAATAAAAAACCAAATGTATATAAATGCTCAGATCCAGCAAGTTATTATTTTATGGTATTATCAGATTTATTTAAAACAGAATACATCATGCATCATAGATCATACATCATGTCTTATAAGATTATTAAATTCTGTGTGACAGCTTAACTTGCAGGTGCAATTGACCTATATAAAGTGTTGCATTGGATACCAGTTAGGGCAGATGTAGGTCCCAATAATCACATTATCGAAATCGAATCGTACGTATATCATACGTGAAGAATCCGTATAATATAATAATCATGTGAATGTTAATTGTAAAACGGAAATACACACGATATATAAAGACTTCTGATCTTTTATTGACGTTTTCGTATAAGCGTTTACAGAAGAAATCACACAAAACTCGTATACCTCTCTATCATGTCGTCAGCTACAAAAGAAACCCTAAACTTGTATGCGACACTTTCCTGTGCCGACCTATGCGACGCTATGCTAGTTTCGCTATTGTGACACTTAGCAAGTGTCGCTATGTACACAGAAAACTCACTAAGTGTTAAATACAAATTCGACTTTTACATTATAGACCAAGGTTGACTGACACACATGTATTGCACCAACAAATTTCCCCTTGTCAGCAGCTTGGTCTTCAGATATCTTCTGTTCAGCTCCAATTAGTCAGGAATTTTCCAACAGCATGTATTCCTTTATCAATGCAGATTGCAACAATTCTCTGAAACTTCTCTGCTTCTGACTTGTCTTCAATCTCATATATAATCTTGTTTTCATGGAGAATCTGCAAGTCTTGTCTCAAAAGATTTATCAGGCTTATAGGATCATAGACATAAATCTGCTCTCTCTTCAGTACTTGCCACGTTTGTTCTGTCTCTTCAGGCTCCCCCTTAGCCACAAACTCTATTACTGCTTCTCCAGTAGCACGATCATAATACCAATACTTGAATCTTCTAAGAAAGTCTAATAGTAGTTGCTCTAGTGGAATTTATACCAGTACTTGAATCTTCTGAGAAAGTCTAATAGTAGTTGCTCCAGTGGAATTTTCTCCAAAGTCTTCGAAGAAGGGTACACCAGCTTTACCCATGTCGTCTTTGTCATTGGGTTAATCCTCTTCTTATAGATATACCTTTTTCCCAAAGTGGGCTTCATCAAGTTAAACTTTCCACTGTTCACTTCTCTTTTTACTGTGGACTCAATAAACTGTCATGTTCCAATGTCTGTGCGATTGATCATATTAAGTTGAGCGAGTCTATTGATTTCGCATTTGGGAAGCGTACTCAACTCCTTTAATCTTTCTCTAAAGTATTGGATCCCATCTTTTCGCTTAACCACAATCATCCTGTGTTCAGGCTCATATTTCCAACTTATGATTTGCTCGGAGCTGTCATCTCCGATCTTATAGTATTTGCACGTCTTTGGAGATTCAACAACCTTTGTGCGCCATTCAGGATGTTTGACAAAAACAAGCGGTACAGATTCTGAAGATACAGCAGCATGTTCACTTTCGGTATCTTTATCACTTTCAGATACCTGATCATCAGCTTTATCATTTTCTTTTCTCTAAATTTCATCAACTAATGCATCTTCATCATCAATGTCATCCTCTATATCAACATTCTCATCATTTTCTACTTTTCCTTCTTCTTCAAATACCATATATACCATCAGCAATGTCATCATCATTTTCATCAACCACAGCTCCAATGTATACAAATTCATCTCTTAGTGACACCTTTAATTTTCTTCAAAGGGATAAGTATATAAATGCATTCAACTCGCACTCAACATATATTGTGTGTACCCAATTAATGAGTGGTAATTGTAACTAGTAAAACTTTCAAAAAACGTGTTTTTATGTATTTTGATGATGTGTCATCTGCTTATGGTGGCACATGCCATCTATCTTAACTATATATAATGCATGTCTATGTTTATCTTAAAATTTAACTCAACATTGTCTAATGACTAAATTGCCCTCTAAGGTTACACATACTTATGTTGACTTTGTTGAATATGGTAATACTTCAATGCACACAATTAGTATCTCTCAATTTTCCTTTTAATTAACACGTCTTATTAACTCTGAATTAATTATTTGAAAAGAAATTTTCGTAATTGTACCAAACATATATGCAAAACTTTATAATACATTCACCTGGAAATAGTTATAAAAATTTCAGAATGTTCGTCAAAAGGCAACATTTTTACTTTTAAATTTAAAAGTTGCACAAAATTTTGTTCTCGATTTCCGCTGCATAACGCGTGTATTTTGCTAGTAGAAGTTAACACATCATAAAAGGTACTACAAAATACATTAAAACATGCTTTTTGAAAGTTGCATTGTATGCATTAAAAATAGGGGTTAGTGCATGTGAGTGCATTTAACTTGTACCCAATGTATATTGTGTATACTCAACTTACGTTTATTATTTTTAATGAATCAAACTATCAAAAAGTGTGTTATAATGTATTTTGCTGATGTGCGCTCATTCAAGGCGCCATGTGGCGTCCAGAGAGTTTGACACATCATCATAATGTCACCAAAATACATTGAAACACACTTTTTAAAAGTTTGCTGCATTAAAATAAGCAAAGGTAAGTTGAGTACACACAATAGACATCAGATACAAGTTAATTAGACGCATTCACAGACACTAACCCCTTAAAAATACCACCGATAGTTTGTTACACACAATAAATATCGAGTGCAAGTTGAATGCAATCACATATACTTATCTCATTAATTAAAGAACATAATTATTTTCACATTTAGTGAGTCACTTTAGATCAATTAAATATCTTTGTTTTTAATGATGACTATAATAAGATGTGTTTGGATCAAATAGAATAAAGTTTATGATAGAATAATATAATAGAGTAATAAATATTGTAGACTAAATAGGGTTATTATAGGTATTGCAATTATAAATTTAATAGTGTTTACATTTAATATTTTAGAAAAACTGTCATCCCCATTACTACAATAACATGCCAATCGATCGATTACATCCTTTATTCTCTATCCAAACCATAATTGAGAACCAAATAATAAAAATGTCTTTTATCTATTTCTACATTATTCGATCGGCACCGGAGAATCCAACAATTAAAATGACACACAATGTATGTGAAGCAACAGAGAACTAAACTCAGGATGGTGGCAATCAGAAGCCATGATGGCTGTGGTGTGATTTGGCTGTGAACCAAAACAGAGACGGTGGTAATATGAGGCGTGATGGATGTGATGATTCCTTGATGTTGTGACAATAATGGATGTATTCGAAATTATAATCTTAATTTTGATGACAGGGTGTATGTGAATCGAAGAAATCACACAATAAACAAAGAACGGAAATTCAATAAACCCTAAAAGGGTGCCCAAATCGGGACTTCAAGAGTAACACTCTTCTTTTCTCAATTCATCATCAACTAACTGACGCGATTATATAGCTTACATTAACTTGGAGGAAAAGATAAATCTCTTCCAAAGATAACTTCAAACAAATAAGTAAGCAAATATAAAAATATCCTAACCTAAACTATATATATATTAAATAAAAATAAAAAGGATAGATAACGACAATTGTAAATTATCATTTAAACCCGTCAATCTTCCCGAATGGTTTGATACTTGACTTTACATCGTAACCGAAGAACCAGCGGCTAAGCCAGAGGAGCCGAAGGCGTGCATTCCCTGCTTCATTCTTCCCCTCTTGGAAAAGACTCGTCCTCGAGTCTTACATTCCCAAGTCTCGAACTCTGAAACTTTCTAACCCCCTCTGTTTCTTTTCACGGCTCCTCAAAAGAGAATCATGTTCCATCATGTTAAACCATTTGAAAAAAAATCTTCCAGGTGACTTGACTTCATCCTCACTCACATCATCGTTGCCTCATTCGGCGGCTCTACGGATCGCTCGTTGTTGGAATCCGTCTGAAGTTCCTCCAATTGTTTATGGGTCTTCATCCTCTAACACACATGCGTATCGGTGGTTGGTTATATCGTTGTCTCTTCCGGCGAATCTACGATTACCAAAATCAAAACATATTCGGTCTAGAAAACTGCAGCAAATTCGTAAATTCATATATCCTGGTAGAAAGAGCTAATCGAAAATCTCAACGGTCAGATTGTGCGGCTATGTGTCCTAAACAACATATTCGAAAATCACAATGATCCAACGGTTAATGAATCCGTGGCATCGGTTGTCTCGCAGCTGCGCAGAGAATGACGAAATTGGACGGATTTTTTTCGTTTTCTTCGATTGACTTCTTTTGGCGTCGGTTCTCTTGCAGCTGCGCAGAAAATACCAGCGGATACCTTCGCACACTCGAGACTACCTCTGGTTATCTCTTCATGAACGGTACCCCCCTCTTGAACGACAACCACATTTCAAGGCTCGTGTAGCCCACCAATGATCTTCGTTAATCACCTCTTCGTCTCCATAACAATCGAAACAAGGACGTGATGAATATAGGGTGCTACAACTCCCAGGATACTTCTCCTTCCCATAGTTCTCATCCCGGATGAAAGCCTCTGAGTCGGTTTCCTGAAACTTGTAACCATCGCCTTCTTCAGGATGCTCCTCTTTCCCAACGATCTCATCCCAGATGACATCCTTTGGGTCAGTTTCCTGGATCCTGCGATCTTGCGAATCAAACACGATTTTATCGCTGCCTCGGTCGGCGATTCGACGAGTAAAAAGGCTGTTCTCATCACGCAGAGCCATTTGAATTAACCAAAGCTCTGATACCACCTGATGAAATCAGAGCATAGGTTCTCATCAGAGCCATTTGAATTGGCCAGATGTTTTGCGACAACAATGGACGTACCCAAAGTCTCATAACTTGGCCAGATTATTTAATTACCTGAAAAACTCCATATACCCTACAAGAACGATGTGCATCAAAAGTGCCAGACTTTGTGAATCAAAAAATGTTTGTGAATCAACATCTTGGACTTGCATATTCATGTTATAAGGTTGTGTGAGTCAATTTTACAGGGCTGTATTTCATGGTTGTGCATCAACTTGATGTTTGTGCATCAATTTGTTAGAGATGTGCATCAGTTTTAATAGAGTGACATGCATTTGAATTACAGAGATGATGCATTGATGCTCGAGTTATTTCTAAAATATATGTAGTTTGGACTATGAAACTATTTTGTTTGAAATTTGGAATTGAGTGAAGCGCAACAATAAATGAGAAATGTCGACTGAGTGAAATTGGGCTCCCAAAATTACATATATAAACCGGTGTCCCATTTTTATTAATTAGAAAAATCAGTTAATACAATTATTAATTAATTAATTAACTGCATGATCTAACGGTCCAGATTTTATTCTATTTATTCTACGATAAACTTTATATCACAATAACCAATCCCTAATAAGCTAGGGTCTATTGTTTTAAAATGTATTATACTCTATATTTTAACTATTATATGGGGAATACTTTCATTTGATATATTGTATGTATTGAAAATGTCAATTATGTCTATTGTATGTATATTTTCATTATTTGGTGTTAACGATAAATTGAAGATAAAATTTCCTTTTTTATCATTGCCAAAAAAGAAAGTTTCGATACAATAGATGAAATTGATAAGTTCAATACATATAATAGAAGTTTTGAAAGTACGTTCCTCACAATAATAAAAGAGATAAAATATAATACACTTTAAAAGAAAATAAACCCCATATACAATGGTAAGAGCACACGGAGTGGTGATTTTGTTTTCACAGTGTTCTGAGGAGAATGTTGTTATTGAGGATTTTGTGGTGTGGTGGATAGTGTTTTGGACAGTGTTCTCAAAACTTATTTTTGTTTATATATTTATACTTTGTGTGGGGCAAAACCAAAAAAAGATGAGAACATTGATCAAAACATCTCATTTTGGAAGCTGAACGAAAAACACTGATGAGAACACCGATGAGAACACTGGTGCGGAGTGGCAGAACACTGTATTACAGTGTTCTGGATGAAGGATTTTGTTGGAACACTGTTCACTCCTTATGCTCTAAAAGCCAAATTTACCCCTTTAGTTGTCAAATTGTACACAGATACGCAATGTATTATGTACATACTCAATGTCCACAACGAACATTAGAATTTTCTTTTCAAAATGCGCAAAATACTTACAAATTTTGTTTCAATATGCACAACGAGTGACCAATAAACCATAAAGTACAAGCATGATAATTTTTTTTGAAACATTTTATATGTTTTATCAGTTGTATATTGTGCACCTTGGAACAAAATTTTAAAAGTATATAAGACTCTTTGAATATATATACAATATATATTACGTACACGTGTACATTTTCAAATTTAAGAACACTTTTTTTTTTACGGATACAAACAATAAGAATCAAATAAAACACTTAGAAATTAAAATACAACAAATAATAATCGCATAGATTTATGGGAAAATAATAATCGCTTAGATTTATATATATATATATATATATATATATATATATATATATATATATATATATATATATATATATATATATATATATCCGAAAATTGATAAATTGACATTCATAAATCTGTAAGTATGATTAAGAAAAATAATTTGATAAGAATATTTATTAACTCCATATTAATATTAATAATTAATTAATTTTTAACAAAAAAAATTATTGCCACGAAGACGAAGCTAAATCAACACGTACATTAGATATATATAAGCGTTCACACACAAACACACGTTAGATTAAAAAATAATGGGTGTAACAACCTACTTAATGTAAGTGATCATGGCATGATTATACGGATCGGAATCAAATTTGTTTAGGAGTCGTGGCATGATTATTTATACGGTATCAAATTTGTTTAGGAGTTCATCTGTACCAAAATATTACTTCGTATGCCGTTAATTCGATTTTGTCGTTAATCAACTTTAATGATGTAAGAAGTAATTTAGGTGGTTAATAAAACCATTCTTGACCTAATTTTAAGTTACTTCAAAATTAAAATAAAAAATGAGTTACCTTATAATCAATAATAACAAATATATAGTGTAATATTTTGTGAAACGATTTCTCAAAAGAAAGCACAGCAAGTATCAAAGTGTCAATGTGACAATCCTCCATTTAGGGTATTAATCCTTACTTAATTACATGCATTACCTAGAGTAATTCCCTGATTGAGTGAATTCAAAACTATTTTGTGTATAAGTTTGGTGAAAACTTACTATGTGATTACGTGATATATTTGGTTGTAGTTATATGTGTATATATAATTGCGTACAAATTAGCGTATTAAACTCGACAAAGAAAATACAATAATGTTGGTGATCCAAAATAATTGATAATTCAAAAATTATTGACTACAAATATTGATTATTTATATTATTGAGATAATATAACAAATTAGACGTTTTATATTAAAAGTATATACTCGAACAAAACCAATTATAAAACGTGCCTAGAGATTTAAAATACTAAAAGTATTATACAGCTTATTACTGTTTTAGTATGTAGAACATTTCTTCAAAATATGGTTTTCAAATTTAACTGAAAACTGGCACGCGATTTACTCGTACAGTACTTTTACCGTGACTAATTATATTAACGACTTTAACAAAGTATTTCACTTTTATAATTATCACTTACTAAGTTTAAAATAAAGATTTAACTAACAAGTAATTTTATTATACCCGATGTATCACAAATTATACCCGTACTCGAAATTAACGGGTCAAAAACTACCAATAATGCACCAACTAAAAATATCTGTCGACAAAATCCATTCACCTCCATAACTCTTGTTGAAATTTTGGAACCAAAAACCATACATACACATTTCATCTCATTTCATCAGATCACACACACACACACTGAATTATTGAGGCTACCAACTTTTTTTTTTCTTTTCTTCTTCTTCTCTGGACACCATCGGCAGCAGCAACAAGCAGAGGAGGCAACAATCAGGAGCTAAACTTCCTCCTTCATTTTCACCATTATCATCTTCATCACAATCATCAAAACACCCTCAAACTTAAAACCTTAACACTACACAAAAATGGGTTCTTGATCATCATCATACGGTTCACTCATAATCATCATCATCGTTCGTCATAATCGTCATCATCAACATCACAGGATCATCCATCATCTTGAACTTTTTGTGAGGTTTCTCTTCATTTTAATTTCCTATATATAGCTATAACTTGATAAATTATAAATATTGTTGTGGTGATGATTCTTATAATAAATATATGTTGTAAACATGGGTAAAACCTTATGAAAGAAACATGTAACAAATGACACTTAAACCAAAAATATATGTGTATGTATGCATTACCAGTTATGGATCTTCGGTTGTAAATAAAACATATTTTTCGAAAATGTCTAACATATATATATATATATATATGTTAAGTAGATTAAACAGAAAGTAATAAGTTGGCTAAGTGGTTAAAGCGTTGGACTTGAAAGGAAGGGTCATGGGTTCGAGTCCCATGATTAGTTTTAATTTCATTAATTTTTTTTTTTCAAAATAATCTGTTATATATATACAAATTTACAACATATAATCAAAGATAGGTTTGTAGCCTACTGGTAAAAGCTGGTTGTTTGCACCGAAAGGTCACAGGTTCGAGCCACCTGTGACCTGTTTTGGAGTATATTTCATTTTGAATAACAACCTATAAATACATATAAGTATATTGTTAGTATCTAAATCAGAAATGGCTTAACTAGCCTGGTGGTTAAGTTGTGGGGGTGGTGAAGAAGTAGTCACAAGTTCAAGTCCTGTGAGCTTCTTTGAGTTCCTTTTTTTTTTTAATTGGTGTGGGCCGAACTATTGATGGACCTAATTGATATTGGACTAAAACTAATAAGTGTATATAATGGGCAAAAAATAAATTGGTTAATGTATTTGGGCCGCACCTAATGGGCCTCATTATTGGACCATAACTATTGGGCCTAGTTATTAGGCCAAACTAATTGGGCTTTTGTAAATGGACTACGTGTTTTTGAGCCAAAGCCCAATGGGTTACGAAACTTCTAAAAACGCAATCTTAACATCGATTATTAAATACGGGGCGTGTAAAATGACGTGGACTATTGAGACAACGACAAACGATTTAGAACCGAACTATATGTACATTGGAACCATAACAATTATTTGTTAACGACAAATCAATATATATATATATATATATATATATATATATATATATATATATATATATATATATATATATATATATATATACATATATACGAGCAACACATTATATATATATATAAATGGATACAACTTTTAATAAATGCATTTATATATATAACGACAAATGAAAACGAGATATGTTTTTATAACAAACAAAGTTATGTTTTTGGAACATAAACGACAACTATATTTATATTCACGACAATAACAAACGACCTATATATATGTATATAACAATGACGACATTTATATACAAGAATATATATATTCAACTAATAAGTATATGTAAATGTATACTTGAACGCAACTATTATTTGAACACAAATGTCACCAACAACTAAAATGTATAAACATTTCAACTTAACAAAAAGTCAATATACTTATACAAAGTATTATTATTTGCGTCTAGGTATTTGAGGGACGCGGTTGGACTATTGTACTAGCTATCTGTTTTTGCTGAAGACTTGCAAACCGTGAGTTCACAGCCCCTATTTTATACTGTTTTAAATGCTTTTAAAACCAGGGGTGGAAAACATAGAACAATGTGATATAACATGCTACATGCTTTATGTAATTGCGCTGCATGCTACAATGTGAAATTGATTAACATGATTTCTTTCATGCTATTAAACTTGAACTGTTATTACGAAATGTTTTCATATTAATTGAACTTGAACTAATTATATGAAACGTTTTCACAACATTTTTGGGAATAAGACAACAGATCTTGGTGCGATCCTAGGTTTACGCGAGGTAGTTGTAGTGCACATAAGTCCCAGTGCTTGCAACCTATAACTATTAGCTATGTGACTCTAGCCACTGAGTATACAGATAGTACTATCGATTTGACAACCCTCCCAGGATATTACTCGTTGGTCATTCCAACCACACGACGGCAGTCGTAACGAGGAGTGTATACTTACCATGTTACTGAGGCAACAACAAAACAACTAGTCGTGGATTGGTTATAGTACTAGGTATCGTTACTTTAACTTTAAAGGTGTCGCTCACCTTAGAGGGATTATAGTCTAAATTTCCCACATAACTAAACAACTAAACTACAACTTGATTTGGGAAGGGTATTCCCTGTGATAACTAATAGGACAGGTGTTCCTACTCATGACTACTTTTAGGAAATGTTTACCTTAATTGGATAAACTTGGTTTCCCTACAAAACAACAACTTATATGGAAATGTTTACTTAATTGTTAAACCTGTGTTTCCTGTAACTATCTGAATGGAAATGTTTACTTAATTGTTAAACCTGTGTTTCCTGCACTATTTATTAGGAAATATTAATGATTAAACTTGTGTTTCCTACACTGCTATTACTAGTCGTAAGAATGATATTCTTACATATTTAGGAAATGTTTTCTTTAATTAGAATACTTGTGTTTCCTACTATACATATAAACATTATGCTTGTGTACATGAATGATTTATACAAAACTTGACTTACTACATTCACACTAAACCTGTGAATTCACTCAACATTCAATGTTGACGGTTTACTATGTTTTTCAGGGAATTAGGATCTCAGGTACTGCATTCGCATTCAAGGACGTAGGCAACCCGACTATTTATGATGCCACTTTTGGGACACTTGGATTTCCTTTGTATTATCAATTTCATTGGTTATACTTACGAAATCCCACTTTTATAAACTTGTATTTTCAAATACTTATGTTGTCTTTGACGACCCTACTTATGTACGGCTTTATAAGTCGTATCTTTTGTAATAACTTTTAACTTATGGCATCTTAAATATATATATGTTCTGTGTGATCATATGCTCTGATACAGTGAATGCACTAATGAAACGTTAGCACCCCCGCTGTTTAAACTATTATTAAAATGCTTCCGCTAATTAACTAAAGCTTCCGCTAAACCATTAATAAACACGATTACCGATTTTGGGGGTGTGACAGACTTGGTATCAGAGCCATTGGTTATAGAGAACTAGAAGTCTTTAAGTGACTGAAAACCTTAGAGACCTAGACTATAGCCTTGGCTAACACATTTCTGCATTCATACTATTGCATACGTCTGACATGTCACACACGATTCTTTGACTAGGCATGTCGAGACACGCACCTATTCACATCAGTGATTCTGATACTGAGGAGGAGCCCATGGAGGGGTCATACGACGGGATACCTACAGCAGTGTCTGAGGAGGTTTTCCCGCCTACATTCCCTAGAGATACTTCAGATGGTTCGATAGCCACTCCACCATTGCCATCCACTGATCCTGCTACCCATATGTTAGGATCTATTTCCATGTCTAGACGCCACCTCATTGGAGAGCCTTCTTATAGGCCTACACCTAGGAGGACACCACTGTCGTGTGTCAGGGATTTTCCCATAGGACCCTCATCATCTCGCGGCAAGGAGCCGATGACTGAGGAGCGAGAGATTCGCTGTGATCAGCAGACACCGAGAGCTAGAGTTCCGTATCTGGACTGGATGCCACGCATTTTACGCCACTGGAGGACCATAGAGAGGATTCCTTCCACGTATGAGACTGGGGAGTCATCTCACACACTGACATCTCTACATTTGGCCGAGGAGCCTCTGGAGCTCACGGTTCCTACTGTGGTCGCCGTTATCCGTACCTTACTGGGATTTCATTTTGGTACGCAGTCTGCCATCCGAGTGATGCGCAGTGACACCTCTCGTCTTGACGATGATGTGCTGGCGATATATGGACGCCTTGCGACTTCTGAGTTGCATATCAAGGTAGACAGGGAGTCTGTCGATGCTACTAGAGCACGTCTGATCCGACTAGAGAGTCGTTTGGAGACTGTAGGTGCCGCAGTTGGATTCTGTGTGTTGATGGCAGCTGTTAGGATGTTTGTGGGATGGAGTCTGTCGTATTTCTTTTAGACCGTATGTATGATGTATTAGGACTATAGTTATGATGTATTTGGGTTAACTTTTGACTAGATGGATGTATAGGTTAAATCCGTCACATTTTGTAGATCATGTTTGATCCGATGGGTATATTTTGTAGTAAATCCCATCTTTGTACAAAACTTATGTAACGACAATTAACCCATGATTATGATATATAACTTATGTTTGGTTTACATCGCTGTGTACATTATGAATGATATCAATTGGTGATTGACTTCGTACTATATTTATATTTATCACATACTTTATGAGTGATGACTTGATTTGGTATCTTACGAGTGTTTCTTGTGTGTGATTAGGACTGAATCATGCCGCCTAAACGTAGAATTACCAGGAACAGCCAACGAAACCCCACACCACCTCCTACCGTTGAGGAGACTACTGAACAAATGGTAAACCGAAGGATTTCTGAAGCCCTTGCTCAGTATGACACTGACCGAAACCGTAGCGGTAGTAGAGATACCGACCCGATTGTATCTGGCAGTAACCCTGAGAGCACTCAAAAGGGATGTTCATACAAAACATTCCTAGCTTGTAAACCGAGTCATTTCCGTGGTACTGAAGGTGCCATTGGAATCATCCATTGGATAGAGAAAATGGAGTCTGTGCTAGAGATTAGTGTGACACCCCCAAATTTAATGATTTGCGGAAGCTTGATTTGGGTGCCACTAATCAATATACAAAGCACAAAGATAATAATGAACGACCACTATATGCGTCGTTTTAAACTTGTATTAATAACGTGAACGTTTACATCAAAAATAATATAGCACTAGCTCGGTTCCTGAAATTGAGAGATTACATGGCATAATTACTTTTACAAAATATAATAATGCAGTCCAATCTCTAATTGTATGTATGCTGACTCGAGCTAGAAATCCCTGCTTGTGCAGTCAACCTACTGCTGGGTACCTGTGATATATACTAAAATGGGTCAGCGAAAACGCTGGTGAGCTCACAGGTTTGTAAGTCAATGTATAGTTGTCAGAACCGCAAGATTTATAATGAATTTAAAATGCAATTAAGCAAAATAAAAGTTATACTGTCCATGAGCACATAGTCTGAGCTTAACTGATTTGTCAGGTCCAATTAAGGAAACCTAACTGATTTGCCTCCTACGAGTGCCTAATCAACACTCGTCTTCCCAAATGCTAATACATCCGTTTGACCGATTAGTGCGTGCTAACCCGGATGAGGATTGTCAATCCCATATGATATCATATACTAACATTCACGCTATAAAATACTAGAGACTATGCTTATGGAGGACTTTAAATGATTAGCTTGAAACTCATGTAGTATTTGAAGTTTGTCACTTGCGTTCTACTTGTAAAACAAAATCGAGTAGTAATATCACACCCCTAGTTGTAAAGCAGTGAAAATGGGGCTATGAAACTCACCTGATTCCTGATGTGTTTAACTTAATAAACTTGAAGTAATTAGCAGTGTGTTGGTGTCCAAAGACTTGAAACCTGAATGTGTCCACGACACTTGAATTGTTATTAATTGTATTGGTATCTCGAAAGACTACCATTGAAATTGTTTGTCTAACTCAATGTCCAAATTTCCCCGATTTGGTTGATTGTATTGTTACAAGTTACTACGACTTGTTTGATTGAATTGACACAAGTTACAACGACTTGTTTGATTGTTGAAGTATGTTTTGAAAACGCGTACGGCCCGTTGGTGAATTGTTGAAATAAAAGTGTTGTTGTTATCGTCTTGTTTTTGAAGTGTTACACTTGAAATATAAGTCCCATCATGTTCTAAAAGTCGTATGGAATAAGTATTTGAAGTTGAAAAATCTCGACACTTGGTGTAAAAATAGTTGGACAATCTGCTGTTTTATGCGTCACTATGGGCGTCACTAATGGAGATTATGCGGCACTAAGGAAGTGTCGCATGATGTGTCAAATTTAAGGTATAGCGTCACTGGTGTAGTGTCGTATGAAGTCGTATGCGTCACTTCAGGAGTGACGGGTTCAGCATAACGGCGGCACTTAGGAAGTGTCGTATAAAATAATGATTTCGGATATTTAGGCGTCACTTAAGAAGTGACGGGTAACATAGCGGCACTACCGAAGTGTCGCGTAAAATGGCATGGCGTCACTTGTAGAGTGACGGGTATAGATCAAAATGGGATTATATGCGACACTTATGAAGTGTCGGTATAGAACATGGGGCGTCACTTATCTAGTGACGGTATGTTGTGTCAGATAAACGGATATGGCGGCACTTAACAAGTGTCGCTATAGAGTATAGGGCGTCACTTATCTAGTGACGGTCAAAGGTCAACAATTGAGTTTATGCGACACTTAAGGAGTGTCGGTATCAGAAGTATAGCGGCACTTAGGAAGTGTCGCTAGTAGTGTCGCGTATCTGGGTTCATCTATGCGACACTACCACCTGTTTGACGGATTTCGAGCCAAAAACGTGTTTTCGGGTTTCCGTTTGGTCTGATTCTTTTACCCAACCCTCATAGGGACATATTAAGCTTATCTAAACAATAATATATGAAAAATAAGTAAAATCGAGAGATTTCGTAATTTGTCGGAAACTTACAAATCGCCGAAATGAAATTCCGGAAAGGTAGAAGTGTAGATCGTCGCGAGGTGGTCGTTTATTTCCAAAGGAGTATAGTGTTTTGAAGTCGTTTAATGTGTTTATTTTGCGAATTTTGATGATTTTGGGTTGGGGTTTATTTGAGAGAAAATAGAGAGAAGAAAGATAGAGAAAAAGTGAAATGGGGAAAAGTGGGTGGGAGTGGGAGGTTAAATCCCCACTTTCGCCCCGCGTTCCCGCTCCGTGCGATGTTCGTTTGCTCCGTCATTTATATGTTAAATAATTATTTTAAATATTAGTTGGTACATTTTAAAATACAAATTATTACGCTATATTTTATTTAAATATTTTACTAATCACTTTATATTTGAAAGATGAAAAAGAATAAGTTCATTTGTTTGCGCGTTTTACATTTTAAATAGTGTAACTTTTTGATTGTATGGTACGAACGAATATGAATTATTAAAATAATCATACTTTTGACATAGAAGCGTTATTTAATAAAAGTTGATCACCAACGTCCGCATTTATTTAATCGGATTACATTTGATTTGAACTCGTACGATTTAAACAAATCGCATAATTGTAGATATATATTCAACAATATATATAATAATTGATACATTAATTAGCCTAACACAGAACTAATTACATGTATTAAAACTTAATTAGGCACTAAAATATAGTCCTAAATTGACGGTTGTCACATTCTCCCCCTGTTAGAAGAATTTCGTCCCGAAATTTATGTTGAAGTTGTGTTTGACGTTGAATCAGTAAAGAGTTGAGGATACTTGAGTCGCATCTGATCTTCTCGTTCCCAGGTGAATTCCGGACCGCGCCGCGAATTCCACCTAACCTTGACAATAGGAATACGACTTTGTTTAAGTTGTTTGACCTCACGGTCCATGATTTCAGCGGGTTCCTCAACAAAGTGGAGTTTCTCGTCAACTCGAATTTCATCGAGTGGAATGATAAGTGTCTCATCAGACAGACACTTCTTCAGATTTGAAACGTGAAATGTGGGATGCACGCTGCTGAGTTCAGATGGCAGCTGCAATCGATAAGCCACTGGACCAATCCTTTCGAGGATCTCGAATGGTCCAATGTATCTGGGATTCAACTTCCCTCGTTTGCCAAATCGGATGACGCCTTTCCAAGGCGATACTTTGAGTAGAACTCGATCCCCAACCTGGAACTCGAGTGGCTTGCGTCTCACGTCAGCATAACTTTTCTGACGATCACGCGCGGCTTTGAGTTTGTTTTGAATTTCAACGATTCTCTCGGTCGTCTCGTGAATGATTTCTGGACCCGTGAGTTGGCTATCCCCAACCTCAGTCCAACAGATAGGTGACCGGCACTTACGACCGTACAGTGCCTCGAATGGTGCAGCTTGGATGCTGGTATGATAACTGTTGTTGTACGAAAACTCGCACAATGGTAGATGTTTTTCCCAGTTCACACCGAAGTCTACTACGCAGGCCCGTAGCATGTCTTCCAGTGTTTGAATGGTACGTTCACTTTGGCCGTCTGTTTGAGGATGGTATGCGGTACTCATGTCAAGTCGAGTACCCAGAGATTTTTGAAGTGATTGCCAAAATTGTGAAGTGAAACGACTATCCCTGTCGGAGATAATTGAGATTGGGACACCGTGTTTGGTCACGATTTCCTTCAGATAAATGTTGGTGAGGCGTTCCATTTTGTCGGATTCCTTGATTGCCAGGAAGTGAGCAGATTTTGTGAGACGATCCACGATCACCCAAATGGAATCGCAACCGTTCGAGGATCTGGGTAGTTTGGTTATGAAGTCCATGGCAATCTGTTCCCATTTCCATTCAGGAAGACTGGGTTGCTGAAGTAAACCAGAAGGTTTCTGATATTCGATTTTGACTTTGGAGCAAGTAAGGCACTTGCTGACATAGGTGGCGATTTCAGCTTTCATGTTTGGCCACCAGTAAAAGTCCTTGATACCGTGGTACATTTTATCGGATCCCGGATGGATAGAATATTTTGACTTGTGAGCTTCATCCATCACCAAGTCTCGTAGGTTCCCAAATTTAGGCAACCAGATTCGGTTTGAGAAATACCTAATCCCGGTAGGCTTGACTTCGAACTGTTTATCCATGCCCCGCAAGGCTTCATCTTTGACATTTTCGGGTTTTAAGGCTTCGAGTTGAGCAGTGAGAATTTGAATGTTTAGATTGTTGTGGATGGTCATACTGAGGGCTCGTACCCGAAGTGGTTTCACTCGCTCTTTTCGACTGAGGGCGTCAGCAACAACATTTGCTTTGCCTGGATGATATTTGAGTTCGCAGTCGTAATCGGTAAGCAACTCGACCCATCGACGTTGCCTCATGTTGAGATCCTTCTGATCGAATATGTGTTGAAGGCTTTTATGGTCGGTAAAGATTGTACATCTGGTACCGTAAAGGTAATGTCTCCAGATTTTGAGGGCAAAAACGACAGCTCCCAGCTCGAGGTCGTGGGTGGTGTAATTCTTTTCATGGATCTTGAGCTGTCGGGAAGCATAAGCTATGACTTTGTCCCGTTGCATAAGCACGCAACCGAGACCTTGATGTGAAGCATCGCAGTACACCACGAAGTCATCGGTGCCTTCGGGTAAGGATAGAATTGGAGCACTGCAAAGCTTTTGTTTTAAGAGTTGGAATGCCGACTCTTGTTTATCAGTCCAGTCAAACTTTTTGTCTTTCTGGGTTAGAGTCGTGAGTGGTATGGCTATCTTGGAGAAATTTTCAATGAATCTTCGATAGTACCCGGCAAGTCCCAAAAACTGCCGTACTTCGGTTGGAGTGGTTGGCGATTTCCAATCTTTGATAGCTTCGATTTTTGACGGGTCAACGTGAATCCCCTGACTGTCAATCACGTGACCAAGGAATTGAACGGTTTTGATCCAGAACTCGCACTTAGAGAACTTGGCATAGAGCTCCTCGTGTTTAAGCAGTTCAAGGATGGTTTTGAGGTGTTGCGCGTGTTCTTCTTTGTTTCGTGAATATATAAGGATGTCGTCGATGAAGACAATGACAAATTTGTCAAGATAAGGCTTGCACACCCGATTCATAAGATCCATGAATACCGCCGGTGCGTTGGTTAGGCCGAATGGCATCACTTGGAATTCGTAATGCCCGTAACGGGTTCTGAAAGCGGTTTTTGGAATATCGGCATCGCGAACACGCAATTGATGATAACCGGATCGGAGATCAATCTTTGAATAACAACTCGACCCTTGCAGTTGGTCGAACAAATCATCGATTCGAGGAAGTGGATACCGGTTCTTGACAGTTAACTTGTTCAACTCTCGATAGTCGATACACATTCGAAAGGAACCATCTTTCTTCTTAACGAATAGGACCGGAGCTCCCCAAGGTGAAGAACTCGGCCTGATAAACCCTCGTTCCAGGAGTTCCTGTAACTGGGTGGACAGCTCCTGAAGTTCAGATGGAGCTAAACGGTATGGTGCTCGAGCCACAGGCGCAGCACCTGGTATAAGATCGATTGAGAACTCAACCTGTCTTGGTGGTGGTAGACCAGGCAGTTCCTCAGGAAAGACTTCTGGAAAGTCTCGAACAATTGGAACATCCTCAAGTCGCTTCTCCTCCGACTTTTTCTCCATGATGTGCGCGAGGATTGCTGGATAACCCTTTCTCAGAAATTTTCGGGTCTTAAGACAAGATATGATGTTAAGCCTCGTCCCTCCGGTCTCCCCCTGTATGACTAGGGTTCTACCGACAGTGAGAGGTATGCGAACAATTTTGTCGTAGCAGATGATTTCGGCGCGATGTTTGGACAACCAGTCCATGCCTATGATGACATCGAAACTCCCTATCTCAACCGGCATAAGATCTATGGAGAAGATTTCGTTGGCTAGATTTAAAGTGCAATTAGGTATCACACTATCGGTTTCTATCAGTTTGCCATTTGCTAGCTCTACGGTGTACTTAACTTCTAAAGCAACAGGTGTAATATCAAGTAGAGGGCAAAATTCATCGGAAATAAAACTCCTATCGGCACCAGTATCAAACAGAATGGAAGCAGTTAAATTGTTGAGGAGGAACATACCCGTGACCACGTTCGGGTCATGACGGGCGTCCCCTGAGTTGATCACGAAGGCGCTACTTTTGACGTTGTTGTTGTTGCGGCTGTTGTTGTTGTTGTTGTTGTTGCCCTTATTCTTCAACTTTGGGCAAGAATCCCTGAAGTGTCCTGGGTTTCCACATTCATAGCAGGACTTAGGTTGTCGGGCATTTCTGTCAGAGGGGTTGTTGTTGGATTTGGGGGCTCGGCAGTCCTTAGTCAAATGCCCTTGCCTCCTGCAGTTGTTGCAAGGAGTACCACACTGACCAAAATGATGGTAGTTACACTTGGGACAATAAGGTCTGCCCCCGGTGTAGCTGTGGGTGGTTTCAGAGTTGGTGTTGTAGACTTGGATGGCGTTGTTTTTCTTGTTGGAGTTGTGGTGGTGTTCAGTGGATTTGCGTTTGTTGGAGGATGAGGTGTTGGAGGTCTCACGGCTGACAACTAGGGCCATGAGTTCGTGGGCCAATCGAATGGCACTCTCAGTAGTGGTTGGTTTGGATGAGGCGACGTTTCCCTGGATGTTCTCGGGGAGTCCACGAATGTATTTCTTAATGCCCTTACTTTCTGGTTCGACCAAACCCGGGCATAATAGAGCAAACTGCTGAAATTTGGTGGTATAATCAGCGACATCATTTCCCTGCACTTCCAGATGCCAGAATTCTTCTTCCAGCCTATGCAGTTCTTCTTCAGGACAGTACTTTTCTGTCAGCTTCTTTTTCAGTTCGGCCCAAGGAAGTCGGTTTGCAACCTCGAGGCCTACAGAGTTTGCGTGGGTTTTCCACCACGTGGATGCACCTTCCTGAAAGGTGTAAACAGCGAATTTGACCTTGTTGTTCTCAGTGCAGTCGCAGAGACTGAAAACAGATTCCATGCGCTCAATCCAACGGATCAAACCAATGGCACCTTCCGTGCCCTTGAAGTATAGCGGTTTACAGCTAAGGAAGTCTTTATAGGAGCAGGGTTTGGGTGGTGGAGTATTGGTTGCGGTGTCCTCACTAGTGGGTGGTGTTCGGGTAGCCAAGGCTTCAGTCACACTGCGGGCAATTATTCCCGCGATCTCAGCTTCGCTAAGGGTAATTTGACGACGTGGAGGCATGATGCTGAGTAAGAAAGAACAAGGAAATGAAATAAGATACTAGTCCGAGTATGATGAACTAGTGGTGTGTTTGTCATTCCGAGACAAAACGTTTGAAAGAAAGAGGTCTATATTCATATAATATAATATAATATAGCCTAAAGTTGTAATGAGGTCTATTCATGTATATATGTATATCACATAATAACCTATTGAGTGTCTAGCACATAAGTGTTTTGAGTCCCGTTTCTCTCGAGGTCAGAGTCAACTAATGCATTCCTGTTCAACATAACTCTTTCAGATTTCACATCATCTTTCTTTAATTGTACATAGTTGATCAGGCTATGTTAAATTAAAGTCGTATGATGTAATCCCTGAACTAGTCATAACTAATAAGGAATACTGCCTAACGGTCATAGTCTAGGCCCACTAAATGCAACCTAGTTCACTATAACCTTAGGCTCTGATACCAATCTGTGACACCCCCAAATTTAATGATTTGCGGAAGCTTGATTTGGGTGCCACTAATCAATATACAAAGCACAAAGATAATAATGAACGACCACTATATGCGTCGTTTTAAACTTGTATTAATAACGTGAACGTTTACATCAAAAATAATATAGCACTAGCTCGGTTCCTGAAATTGAGAGATTACATGGCATAATTACTTTTACAAAATATAATAATGCAGTCCAATCTCTAATTGTATGTATGCTGACTCGAGCTAGAAATCCCTGCTTGTGCAGTCAACCTACTGCTGGGTACCTGTGATATATACTAAAATGGGTCAGCGAAAACGCTGGTGAGCTCACAGGTTTGTAAGTCAATGTATAGTTGTCAGAACCGCAAGATTTATAATGAATTTAAAATGCAATTAAGCAAAATAAAAGTTATACTGTCCATGAGCACATAGTCTGAGCTTAACTGATTTGTCAGGTCCAATTAAGGAAACCTAACTGATTTGCCTCCTACGAGTGCCTAATCAACATTCGTCTTCCCAAATGCTAATACATCCGTTTGACCGATTAGTGCGTGCTAACCCGGATGAGGATTGTCAATCCCATATGATATCATATACTAACATTCACGCTATAAAATACTAGAGACTATGCTTATGGAGGACTTTAAATGATTAGCTTGAAACTCATGTAGTATTTGAAGTTTGTCACTTGCGTTCTACTTGTAAAACAAAATCGAGTAGTAATATCACACCCCTAGTTGTAAAGCAGTGAAAATGGGGCTATGAAACTCACCTGATTCCTGATGTGTTTAACTTAATAAACTTGAAGTAATTAGCAGTGTGTTGGTGTCCAAAGACTTGAAACCTGAATGTGTCCACGACACTTGAATTGTTATTAATTGTATTGGTATCTCGAAAGACTACCATTGAAATTGTTTGTCTAACTCAATGTCCAAATTTCCCCGATTTGGTTGATTGTATTGTTACAAGTTACTACGACTTGTTTGATTGAATTGACACAAGTTACAACGACTTGTTTGATTGTTGAAGTATGTTTTGAAAACGCGTACGGCCCGTTGGTGAATTGTTGAAATAAAAGTGTTGTTGTTATCGTCTTGTTTTTGAAGTGTTACACTTGAAATATAAGTCCCATCATGTTCTAAAAGTCGTATGGAATAAGTATTTGAAGTTGAAAAATCTCGACACTTGGTGTAAAAATAGTTGGACAATCTGCTGTTTTATGCGTCACTATGGGCGTCACTAATGGAGATTATGCGGCACTAAGGAAGTGTCGCATGATGTGTCAAATTTAAGGTATAGCGTCACTGGTGTAGTGTCGTATGAAGTCGTATGCGTCACTTCAGGAGTGACGGGTTCAGCATAACGGCGGCACTTAGGAAGTGTCGTATAAAATAATGATTTCGGATATTTAGGCGTCACTTAAGAAGTGACGGGTAACATAGCGGCACTACCGAAGTGTCGCGTAAAATGGCATGGCGTCACTTGTAGAGTGACGGGTATAGATCAAAATGGGATTATATGCGACACTTATGAAGTGTCGGTATAGAACATGGGGCGTCACTTATCTAGTGACGGTATGTTGTGTCAGATAAACGGATATGGCGGCACTTAACAAGTGTCGCTATAGAGTATAGGGCGTCACTTATCTAGTGACGGTCAAAGGTCAACAATTGAGTTTATGCGACACTTAAGGAGTGTCGGTATCAGAAGTATAGCGGCACTTAGGAAGTGTCGCTAGTAGTGTCGCGTATCTGGGTTCATCTATGCGACACTACCACCTGTTTGACGGATTTCGAGCCAAAAACGTGTTTTCGGGTTTCCGTTTGGTCTGATTCTTTTACCCAACCCTCATAGGGACATATTAAGCTTATCTAAACAATAATATATGAAAAATAAGTAAAATCGAGAGATTTCGTAATTTGTCGGAAACTTACAAATCGCCGAAATGAAATTCCGGAAAGGTAGAAGTGTAGATCGTCGCGAGGTGGTCGTTTATTTCCAAAGGAGTATAGTGTTTTGAAGTCGTTTAATGTGTTTATTTTGCGAATTTTGATGATTTTGGGTTGGGGTTTATTTGAGAGAAAATAGAGAGAAGAAAGATAGAGAAAAAGTGAAATGGGGAAAAGTGGGTGGGAGTGGGAGGTTAAATCCCCACTTTCGCCCCGCGTTCCCGCTCCGTGCGATGTTCGTTTGCTCCGTCATTTATATGTTAAATAATTATTTTAAATATTAGTTGGTACATTTTAAAATACAAATTATTACGCTATATTTTATTTAAATATTTTACTAATCACTTTATATTTGAAAGATGAAAAAGAATAAGTTCATTTGTTTGCGCGTTTTACATTTTAAATAGTGTAACTTTTTGATTGTATGGTACGAACGAATATGAATTATTAAAATAATCATACTTTTGACATAGAAGCGTTATTTAATAAAAGTTGATCACCAACGTCCGCATTTATTTAATCGGATTACATTTGATTTGAACTCGTACGATTTAAACAAATCGCATAATTGTAGATATATATTCAACAATATATATAATAATTGATACATTAATTAGCCTAACACAGAACTAATTACATGTATTAAAACTTAATTAGGCACTAAAATATAGTCCTAAATTGACGGTTGTCACAATTAGCAAGTGTGCCCGTGAAGATATGGTAATGTATGCTACATGCACGTTTAGTGATAAGGCTTTGACCTGGTGGAACGCCCAAAGGCAAGCAATGGGACGTCCAGCCGCTCATTCACTGTCTTGGGAAACTTTGAAAACTATGGTCATGGAAGAGTTTTGTCCCCGTAGTGAACTGCAGAAGATTGAGTCTGAGCTCTGGAACATTGCTATGGTTGGTGCTGATATCACAGGATATACCACCAGATTTCAAGAACTGGCACGCCTTGTACCGCACATGGTCACTCCTGAGTACAAGCGCACTGAAAGGTATATCTGGGGTTTAGTGCCACAAATTCGAAGTTTGGTAACATCATCAAATCCTGCTACTTTTAAGAGTGCTGTGGAACTAGCACAGCGTTTGACTGATGAAGCAGTAAGAATGGGAAATCTCACTAAGAAAGCTGCTACTGGAAAGGTTGAATCCAGCAATGCTGATGCTGGGAAAGGAAAACGCAAGTGGAATGACCGTCAGGGTCACAAGAATAAGAAGCAGGCTAGTACCACGAAAGCCTACATTGCCACTACTGCTGAACAAAAGACTTACATGGGGAGTAAGCCCAAGTGTGGCAAGTGTGAACGTCACCATGATGGTGACTGTACTTTCTGTGGGAATTGCAAACGCTGGGGGCATCTGGCCCAATACTGTAGAGCGAACCCTACCACTCAAGCAAATAGGGATCGACCAGCAAATGGATGTTTCGAATGTGGCGAACAAGGCCATTTCCGAAACAAGTGCCCTAAACTGAACCGTGGCAACCAAAATAATCCGAACCGCCCTGCGAACCCGAACAACAACAACAATCGTGGAAACGCCAACATCCAGCCAGCTAGGGGTCGTGCATTTGTCGTTGGAGCGCAAGAGGCACGCCAGGACCCCAACACTGTCACTGGTACGTTTCTAGTTAACGATCATTATGCCTCCGTATTATTTGATTCTGGCGCCGATTTGAGTTTTGTATCTAAGGACTTTAGACCACTATTAGACGTAAGATCTTGTAAACTAGACAACAAGTACACCTTAGAACTAGCCGATGGTAGGTTGATTGAATCAGGAGAAATAGTACCAGGATGTACTCTAGCATTGGAGGGTCATCTTTTCAAAATAGACTTACTACCGGTTGAGTTGGGAAGCTTTGACATCGTAGTCGGTATGGACTGGTTGTCGAAAAATCGTGCAGAGATTGTTTGCTTTGATAAAATGATTCGTTTACCATTGTCAACTGGAGAAACTTTGGTGATACAAGGAGATAAGAGGACGAGCACCGTCAAAACTATTAATTGCTTAAAAGCTTGTAAATATCTCCGCAAGGGATATCCAGCATTTTTGGCGCATGTTGTGGAAAAGAAACCTGTAGAGAAACGCTTAGACGACATACCTGTAGTGCGAGACTATCCGGGAGTGTTTCCTGACGATCTTCCAGGATTACCACCTCCGCGACAAGTCGAGTTTCGCATCGATCTGGTGCCTGGAGCCGCACCAATCGCTCGCTCACCTTATCGTCTAGCTCCATCAGAGATGCAAGAACTGTCTACACAGTTGCAGGAGCTCTTAGACTTAGGATTCATCCGATCGAGCTTTTCACCTTGGGGAGCTCCGGTTTTGTTTGTCAAGAAGAAGGATGGATCCATGCGCATGTGCATTGACTACAGAGAATTGAATAAAGTAACTATCAAGAACCGATATCCGTTACCACGCATTGACGATCTGTTCGATCAACTTCAAGGATCTAGTTACTACTCTAAGATCGATCTTCGTTCTGGTTACCATCAACTGAAGGTTCGAGAAGAGGATGTGCCGAAGACAGCGTTTAGGACTCGTTATGGTCATTATGAGTTTCTAGTCATGCCGTTTGGATTGACTAATGCGCCGGCAGTATTCATGGATCTCATGAACCGAGTGTGCAAACCTTACTTAGATAAGTTTGTCATTGTGTTCATTGACGATATTTTGATTTACTCAAAGACGAAAGAGGATCACGAACAGCATTTGAGACTTATCCTCCAACTACTTGAGAACGAGAAACTGTATGCTAAGTTCTCCAAATGCGAATTTTGGATTAGAGAGGTTCATTTCCTAGGTCACGTGATAAATGATAAAGGAATTCATGTGGACCCGTCCAAGATAGAGGCGATTAAGAACTGGAAAGCACCGGAAACCCCCACAGAAATTCGACAATTTCTTGGTTTGGCTGGCTATTACCGACGATTTATCGAAAACTTTTCAAAGATAGCTCAGTCACTCACCACCTTAACTCAGAAGGATAAGAAATTTGAATGGGGTGAGAAACAAGAGAACGCCTTCCAACTGTTGAAACAAAAGTTGAGCACTGCACCGATTCTATCCTTACCTGAGGGAACAGAGAACTTCATTGTTTATTGTGATGCCTCACGTCAAGGATTAGGTTGTGTTCTCATGCAAAACGACAAAGTTATTGCTTATGCATCTCGTCAATTGAAGATTCACGAGAAGAACTATACAACTCATGACTTAGAGTTAGGAGCAGTCATTTTTGCATTAAAGATTTGGAGACACTACTTATATGGCACAAAGTGTACAATTTTCACTGACCACAAGAGTTTACAACACATATTCGACCAGAAAGAGCTCAACATGAGACAGAGACGTTGGGTTGAATTGCTGAATGATTACGACTGTGAGATTAAGTACCATCCGGGCAAGGCTAACGTAGTAGCAGATGCCCTGAGTCGTAAGGAGAACGTTAAACCTCGCAGAGTTCGAGCTTTGGTACTGACAATCCACTCGAATCTCATTACTCAAATTCACGACGCGCAGCAATTAGCTTTCACCGCTGAGCGCATGAAAGACGAATCCCTGAAGGGGATGGAGAAACAACTTGAAACGAAAGAAAATGGAGTTTTATACTTCATGAATCGAATTTGGGTACCGTGCGACTATGATCTACGCATGCTGATTTTGGACGAAGCTCACAAGTCCAACTACTCGATTCATCCTGGTGCAGATAAGATGTACCAAGATGTGAAAGGTTTCTATTGGTGGCCTAACATGAAGAGAGACATCGCTACTTATGTCAGCAAATGTCTAACTTGTTCAAAGGTCAAGGTTGAATATCAAAAACCTTCAGGACTGTTGCAACAACCGGAGATGCCACAATGGAAATGGGAACACATAACGATGGATTTCATCACTAAGCTACCAAAGACATCAACGGGAGTTGATTCAATATGGGTGATTGTCGATCGATTGACGAAATCAGCTCACTTTATTGCTATCAAGGAAAATGATAAACTAGAGAAACTGGCAAAGATCTATATCAAAGAGATCGTTTCTCGACACGGTGTACCATTGTCCATTATATCTGATAGAGATAGCAGATTTACATCTCGCTTCTGGCAGTCACTACAACAAGCTTTTGTACTCGACTTGACATGAGTACAGCCTATCATCCACAAACCGATGGCCAGAGCGAACGAACGATTCAAACGCTCGAAGATTTGTTAAGAGCGTGTGTGATTGACTTTGGAGGAAACTGGGATACTCATCTACCATTAGCAGAATTCTCCTACAACAACAGTTATCACACCAGCATACAGATGGCGCCATTCGAAGCACTGTATGGGCGCAAATGTCGATCACCACTCTGTTGGGCAGAGATGGGTGACAGACAACTATCCGGACCTGAACTTGTCCAAGAAACCACGGACAAGATATCTCAAGTACTCGACCGATTGAAAACAGCGAGAGACAGACAAAAGAGTTACGCCGATAACCGCCGTAAACCATTGGAATTTCAAGTAGGTGACAAGGTCCTACTCAAAGTATCGCCTTGGAAAGAGATATCACGATTTGGCAAACGAGGAAAGCTGAACCCGCGAGATGTTGGACCTTTTGAAATCCTTGCCAGGATTGGTCCTGTCGCTTACAAACTCAAATTGCCACAAGAGCTAAGAAACATTCATGACACTTTTCACGTTAGTAACCTTAAGAAGTGTCTTTCTGACGAGACATTAATCATTCCTCCTGACGAGGTCTTTGTTGACTCAAAACTAAATTTTGTGGAGGAACCCATCGAAATAATAACCCGCAAAACCCACAAACTCCGACGCAGTCGGATCAAACTCGTCAAAGTTCGTTGGAACTCGAAGCGCGGTCCTGAGTCTACTTGGGAACGCGAGGATGAAATGCGAAAGAAATACCCTCAACTTTTCGAAAACGTGACCGAGACTCACGACTCAACTTAAATCTCGGGACGAGATTTCGCTAACGGGGGGAGAATGTGACAATCCTCCATTTAGGGTATTAATCCTTACTTAATTACATGCATTACCTAGAGTAATTTCCTGATTGAGTGAATTCAAAACTATTTTGTGTATAAGTTTGGTGAAAACTTACTATGTGATTACGTGATATATTTGGTTGTAGTTATATGTGTATATATAATTGCGTACAAATTAACGTATTAAACTCGACAAAGAAAACACAATAATGTTGGTGATCCAAAATAATTGATAATTCAAAAATTATTGACTACAAATATTGATTATTTATATTATTGAGATAATATAACAAATTAGACGTTTTATATTAAACGTATATACTCGAACAGAACCAATTATAAAACGTGCCTAGAGATTTAAAATACTAAAAGTATTATACAGCTTATTACTGTTTTAGTATGTAGAACATTTCTTCAAAATATGGTTTCCAAATTTAACTGAAAACTGGCACGCGATTTACTCGTACAGTACTTTTACCGTGACTAATTATATTAACGACTTTAACAAAGTATTTCACTTTTATAATTATCACTTACTAAGTTTAAAATAAAGATTTAACTAACGAGTAATTTTATTATACCCGATGTATCACAAATTATACCCGTACTCGAAATTAACGGGTCAAAAAATACCAATAATGCACCAACTAAAAATATCTGTCGACAAAATCCATTCACCTCCATAACTCTTGTTGAAATTTTGGAACCAAAAACCATACATACACATTTCATCTCATTTCATCAGATCACACACACACACACACTGAATTATTGAGGTTACCAACTTTTTTTTTCTTTTCTTCTTCTTCTCTGGACACCATCGGCAGCAGCAACAAGCAGAGGAGGCAACAATCAGGAGCTAAACTTCCTCCTTCATTTTCACCATTATCATCTTCATCACAATCATCAAAACACCCTCAAACTTAAAACCTTAACACTACACAAAAATGGGTTCTTGATCATCATCATACGGTTCACTCATAATCATCATCATCGTTCGTCATAATCGTCATCATCAACATCACAGGATCATCCATCATCTTGAACTTTTTGTGAGGTTTCTCTTCATTTTAATTTCCTATATATAGCTTTAACTTGATAAATTATAAATATTGTTGTGGTGATGATTCTTATAATAAATATATGTTGTAAACATGGGTAAAACCTTATGAAAGAAACATGTAACAAATGACACTTAAACCAAAAATATATGTGTATGTATGCATTACCAGTTATGGATCTTCGGTTGTAAATAAAACATATTTTTCGAAAATGTCTAACATATATATATATATATATATATATATATATATATATATATATATATATATATATATATATATATATATATATATATATATATATATATATATATGTTAAGTAGATTAAACAGAAAGTAATAAGTTGGCTAAGTGGTTAAAGCGTTGGACTTGAAAGGAAGGGTCATGGGTTCGAGTCCCATGATTAGTTTTAATTTCATTAATTTTTTTTTTCAAAATAATCTGTTATATATATACAAATTTACAACATATAATCAAAGATAGGTTTGTAGCCTACTGGTAAAAGCTGGTTGTTTGCACTGAAAGGTCACAGGTTCGAGCCACCTGTGACCTGTTTTGGAGTATATTTCATTTTGAATAACAACCTATAAATACATATAAGTATATTGTTAGTATCTAAATCAGAAATGGCTTAACTAGCCTGGTGGTTAAGTTGTGGGGGTGGTGAAGAAGTGGTCACAAGTTCAAGTCCTGTGAGCTTCTTTGAGTTCCTATTTTTTTTTAATTGGTGTTGGGCCGAAATTGGTGTGGCCGAACTATTGATGGACCTAATTGATATTGGACTAAAACTAATAAGTGTATATAATGGGCCAAAAATAAATTGGTTAATGTATTTGGGCCGCACCTAATGGGCCTCATTATTGGACCATAACTATTGGGCCTAGTTATTAGGCCAAACTAATTGGGCTTTTGTAAATGGACTACGTGTTTTTGGGCCAAAGCCCAATGGGTTACGAAACTTCTAAAAACGCAATCTTAACATCGATTATTAAATACGGGGCGTGTAAAATGACGTGGACTATTGAGACAACGACAAACGATTTAGAACCGAACTATATGTACATTGGAACCATAACAATTATTTGTTAACGACAAATCAATATATATATATATATATATATATATATATATATATATATATATATATATATATATATACATATATACGAGCAACACATTATATATATATATAAATGGATACAACTTTTAATAAATGCATTTATATATATAACGACAAATGAAAACGAGATATGTTTTTATAACAAACAAAGTTATGTTTTTGGAACATAAACGACAACTATATTTATATTCACGACAATAACAAACGACCTATATATATGTATATAACAATGACGACATTTATATACAAGAATATATATATTCAACTAATAAGTATATGTAAATGTATACTTGAACGTAACTATTATTTGAACACAAATGTCACCAACAACTAAAATGTATAAACATTTCAACTTAACAAAAAGTCCATATACTTATACAAAGTATTATTATTTGCGTCTAGGTATTTGAGGGACGCGGTTGGACTATTGTACTAGCTATCTGTTTTTGCTGAAGACTTGCAAACCGTGAGTTCACAGCCCCTATTTTCTACTGTTTTAAATGCTTTTAAAACCAGGGGTGGAAAACATAGAACAATGTGATATAACATGCTACATGCTTTATATAATTGCGCTGCATGCTACAATGTGAAATTGATTAACATGATTTCTTTCATGCTATTAAACTTGAACTGTTATTACGAAATGTTTTCATATTAATTGAACTTGAACTAATTATATGAAACGTTTTCACAACATTTTTGGGAATAAGACAACAGATCCTGGTGCGATCCTAGGTTTACGCGAGGTAGTTGTAGTGCACATAAGTCCCAGTGCTTGCAACCTATAACTATTAGCTAGGTGACTCTAGCCACTGAGTATACAGATAGTACTATCGATTTGACAACCCTCCCAGGATATTACTCGTTGGTCATTCCAACCACACGACGGCAGTCGTTGTAAGGCCCGGTCCTTCACGCAAACCAAAACATATCATTTTAATATTATATTTGGAAAATCGGAAGCGCAAGTCCCCCAAAACAAAACATTTACCGACTTACAAAGCTTCCCTGTTTAACGACTAATAAAATATAGCTAAATTAGATAAGTATTTACAACCATAATTGTTACAACCCATATTAACACAAAACGGGCCTTATATAAAATGTTTCCAAAAGACATCTACAAAAGATCAATTTTGCGCCAAGCTTTAGTCAAACTTCCAGTCAACATCTACAACCCGAACATCTACATCAACTAACCACAGTCTGCAAAACATTAAACAACGAGGGGATTAGCCAAA
Source organism: Helichrysum umbraculigerum (assembly GCA_949592205.1). Taxonomy (NCBI): domain Eukaryota; kingdom Viridiplantae; phylum Streptophyta; class Magnoliopsida; order Asterales; family Asteraceae; genus Helichrysum; species Helichrysum umbraculigerum. Next base: position 145,925,319 of record CATIUR010000003.1, on the reverse strand, counting down.
GCTAAGTGAATGGAACCGTAACCGACGATTCAACCCACTCATAACAAGTCTTACAACAAAGCAACAACAACAATTAAACACATAAGCACATAACGTCAAGAGGACCGGCGGTTCCTGGTATCCACCCAACCCAGAAACCACGACTACTGGGCGCCAAGCCAATCCCAGTAATCAACCGATAGCTTGAGTACTACCTTCACTGACTAGGCTTGTTCTCAACTATGTGTCTCAAAGAAACCTCGACAACTACACAGTAGTACCCAAACCCAACCAACAACAGTTGACCTCTGAAAACAACCACGTTGCATTCACAATGCAAAAACACACAACAACAAGCAACAGTTCACAACTGTTCACAACTGATCAACAATTCAACAACAATCACACAACAACTCATATAATCAGCAACATAAACAAAACAGACAAGACTGGTACCGGTACGACCAATAACAACAACCTACTGATATAAACTATCCTGGTTACCCGTTGTAACCGAACCCGTTACAACTGGGTGGAACCGAGGACTACAATTCCACTCACCAATTATTTACGCCTGATCGCCAACTCAGAGGTCTTATCTTACTGAGTGGCCGTCCGCTTATCTGGAAACAACAAAGACAACAAGTTAGTATCTCGTTCCACAACTTAATCCATATCAAAATCCACATCTTACACCATAATCTTATCATACCATTAATCATTATTCATGATTAATCTCATATATATGATCCAATTATCAACTTAGTTAAATCATTTAACATCATACAAACTTAAATTAAAAATTGCTGGAAACCCCAAGAAACCGCCGGCTTGGGCAGGGAAGCCGCCGGCTTGGCTAAGAAGCCGCCGGCTTGGCACCCTGGCCCGCCGGGTAAATTAACATTTTGTACATCAGAACTTGAATCACCTAAATAAGCCTATTCAGACCGCCGGCTTGGGGTCCGAACCCGCCGGCTGACCACATGAAGCCGCCGGCTAGGTGTTTCCACCCGCCGATTCTCCTCGACAAAAGCACGACCCGCCGGCTGGCCACCATTACCCGCCGGCTTGATCATCAGACAGAGCACCAGCAGAAACAGCAAACAACTTACGGCTTTAACACCCAAAACTCAAATCTACACTTCTATACTTCGATTATTCACAATAAAAACGACATATAAACTTACACTAACATACACCAACATCAAACAATCTATTTAACATCATATTCCATCATGCAATCATCATTTAAATTCCCAAAATCATCAAACCCTTACCTATGAACTAAATGAAGAACACTAGCAATTCCTACCATTCAATCATCATTAAAATCATGTAAAATCGTCATCTAAACATTTAGAAACATCACACACATGTTATTTAATCTTCAATTCTAACAAATCACATATCCACCATTTTTACCCAATCTTTATAAATATGCTCAAGAACACTAAAAGGAACTTACAATTCAAATGAAGAAGATGATAGAGATGATGATGAAACTCAGATTTCCCTTAGCAAGATTAATCACTAGTTTATTCCTTGATTTACTTTGAGTTAGATGAGAGAATTTAGAAATGAGATAGAGATGAGAAATTAGGTGAATAAGAAAAATGAGTCGGTCCACACATTTTAATCCCACCGCCCCATTTACAACACAGTATAAATTATACCCGTTCCTAGCCTATTGTCTGGAACCCGAAAATACCCGTAAGTTAAAATACATTTATTTTACCATCAACTTTAACTTTTTAAAACAAACAATATTTTACTTGTCACAATTAAAACTGAGGCTCTTTTACTTGTTTATTCTTAAATAAACCAACCAAACTCATTAAAAATACAATTTATTTCCAGGCCCAGAAACAGGGTGTTACAAATCTTCCCCCCTTAGAGGATTTCGTCCCCGAAATCCAATCCCACATATAACTAGACCAAACGCTACCATCACACATGGGCATACAATACTATAAACTATATTACATCAAAGTAATTATAGAATCTACCTTGGTTATTCACTTCGAGCAATTCTCCCACAGTCACTTGATCTCCCACTGTCATTTGAAAAGCTCGAGCAGGCGCCAACTTTCTCTTTTGTCCAATTGATGATGCAGAACCCGAACCAGAACCCGAACTTCCAGCTAAACCCGAACCTTGCCTAACATATTCCGGACATTGCCCCGCCCGATGACCCTCTTTCTTGCAGTTCCAACACACAGACTGAGGAAAGGTACACTCTCTACTACCATGCCCAAATGCTCCACACTTTATGCACCTTAATGTTTGAGAAGTACATGGACCCGAATGCCTCGACCTACAAGCGGCACACCAAGGGTTTGAATCACTACCCACCGAGCCCTCGCTAAACTCAATCCTTCGGTTCTGACTCTTACTTCCAGTAGTACCACTCTTAGATTGTTGCGCCGACTTATTCTTACCCAATTTCTCCCATGCTTGATTGTCACCATGCACCGACCTAGCTAACTCAAAAGCCTCCGTCAAAGAACGTGCCAACCTCACTGATGTCCGGTACTATGGTGGTAAAGTCTTAACAAAATGGGTAATCCTAGTCCTCTCGTCTGGAACCCATTGCTGAACAAATCTTAACTTATCAGTGAATTGATTGATAAGCTCATCCATTGTCATTTTCTCAGAAAACTCCAAATCCAGAAACTCCTGCCTAAGTCTAATCATATCAAACTCAGAGCAGAATTGCTTACTAATCTCTCTATGAAACTCAGCCCAAGTAATTCTAGATCTTTGTTCCGGTGTCATTTGTGCAGTCGCAGAATCCCACCAGTTCATCGCTTGACCTTTCAATAACTGCACTGCATACTTAACTCTTAACTCATCTTCACACTGACACACATCAAATTTCCTCTCGGTGTCCCTTAACCAATTCAGTGTCACTATCGGATCATTACCTCCCTCAAAGTCTTTAGGTCCACACGCTTTAAAAGTCTTAAATGAACACAACCTATTCTGCTGAGGTGGAGGAGGAGACTGATACGCTTGCTGAGCTACCCTAGATTGTAACTCCAAATACAACTGTTCTATCTTTCTAAGTCTTATAACCTCATCCTCCATATGCAACAAATAATCATCTTGGTTAGTTTCATCCTGATTCACATTGGAAGTCCCGGCTTGCCCATGATTACCATCATTATTTACCGGAGGCGGAAGCTCAGTTCTAGAAACATTGTTGAGAGTCGGGTTCTCATTTTCTGCCATCCCTGTACTCACAATCAAAACACAACTTGCAACTTGTTAATCGTTAGTATCACCTATACTAACCAATCCCCAACCAAAAGCTAATCCCACAAACCGAAAAGTTTGACTAACACCAAATAGATTTGGGATTGAACATTCGCAAATGCCCAATTCACCCAAACCTATGCTCTGATACCAACTTGTAAGGCCCGGTCCTTCACGCAAACCAAAACATATCATTTTAATATTATATTTGGAAAATCGGAAGCGCAAGTCCCCCAAAACAAAACATTTACCGACTTACAAAGCTTCCCTGTTTAACGACTAATAAAATATAGCTAAATTAGATAAGTATTTACAACCATAATTGTTACAACCCATATTAACACAAAACGGGCCTTATATAAAATGTTTCCAAAAGACATCTACAAAAGATCAGAGTTGCGCCAAGCTTTAGTCAAACTTCCAGTCAACATCTACAACCCGAACATCTACATCAACTAACCACAGTCTGCAAAACATTAAACAACGAGGGGATTAGCCAAAGCTAAGTGAATGGAACCGTAACCGACGATTCAACCCACTCATAACAAGTCTTACAACAAAGCAACAACAACAATTAAACACATAAGCACATAACGTCAAGAGGACCGGCGGTTCCTGGTATCCACCCAACCCAGAAACCACGACTACTGGGCGCCAAGCCAATCCCAGTAATCAACCGATAGCTTGAGTACTACCTTCACTGACTAGGCTTGTTCTCAACTATGTGTCTCAAAGAAACCTCGACAACTACACAGTAGTACCCAAACCCAACCAACAACAGTTGACCTCTGAAAACAACCACGTTGCATTCACAATGCAAAAACACACAACAACAAGCAACAGTTCACAACTGTTCACAACTGATCAACAATTCAACAACAATCACACAACAACTCATATAATCAGCAACATAAACAAAACAGACAAGACTGGTACCGGTACGACCAATAACAACAACCTACTGATATAAACTATCCTGGTTACCCGTTGTAACCGAACCCGTTACAACTGGGTGGAACCGAGGACTACAATTCCACTCACCAATTATTTACGCCTGATCGCCAACTCAGAGGTCTTATCTTACTGAGTGGCCGTCCGCTTATCTGGAAACAACAAAGACAACAAGTTAGTATCTCGTTCCACAACTTAATCCATATCAAAATCCACATCTTACACCATAATCTTATCATACCATTAATCATTATTCATGATTAATCTCATATATATGATCCAATTATCAACTTAGTTAAATCATTTAACATCATACAAACTTAAATTAAAAATTGCTGGAAACCCCAAGAAACAGCCGGCTTGGGCAGGGAAGCCGCCGGCTTGGCTGAGAAGCCGCCGGCTTGGCACCCTAGCCCGCCGGGTAAATTAACATTTTGTACATCAGAACTTGAATCACCTAAATAAGCCTATTCAGACCGCCGGCTTGGGGTCCGAACCCGCCGGCTGACCACATGAAGCCGCCGGCTAGGTGTTTCCACCAGCCGGTTCTCCTCGACAAAAGCACGACCCGCCGGATGGCCACCATTACCCGCCGGCTTGATCATCAGACGGAGCACCAGCAGAAACAGCAAACAACTTACGGCTTTAACACCCAAAACTCAAATCTACACTTCTATACTTCGATTATTCACAATAAAAACGACATATAAACTTACACTAACATACACCAACATCAAACAATCTATTTAACATCATATTCCATCATGCAATCATCATTTAAATTCCCAAAATCATCAAACCCTTACCTATGAACTAAATGAAGAACACTAGCAATTCCTACCATTCAATCATCATTAAAATCATGTAAAATCGTCATCTAAACATTTAGAAACATCACACACATGTTATTTAATCTTCAATTCTAACAAATCACATATCCACCATTTTTACCCAATCTTTATAAATATGCTCAAGAACACTAAAAGGAACTTACAATTCAAATGAAGAAGATGATAGAGATGATGATGAAACTCAGATTTCCCTTAGCAAGATTAATCACTAGTTTATTCCTTGATTTACTTTGAGTTAGATGAGAGAATTTAGAAATGAGATAGAGATGAGAAATTAGGTGAATAAGAAAAATGAGTCGGTCCACACATTTTAATCCCACCGCCCCATTTACAACACAGTATAAATTATACCCGTTCCTAGCCTATTGTCTGGAACCCGAAAATACCCGTAAGTCAAAATACATTTATTTTACCATCAACTTTAACTTTTTAAAACAAACAATATTTTACTTGTCACAATTAAAACTGAGGCTCTTTTACTTGTTTATTCTTAAATAAACCAACCAAACTCATTAAAAATACAATTTATTTCCAGGCCCAGAAACAGGGTGTTACAGTCGTAACGAGGAGTGTATACTTACCGTGTTACTGAGGCAACAACAAAACAACTAGTCGTGGATTGGTTATAGTACTAGTTATCGTTACTTTAACTTTAAAGGTGTCACTCACCTTAGAGGGATTATAGTCTAAATTTCCCACATAACTAAACAACTAAACTACAACTTGATTTGGGAAGGGTATTCCCTGTGATAACTAATAGGACAGGTGTTCCTACTCATGACTACTTTTAGGAAATGTTTACCTTAATTGGATAAACTTGGTTTCCCTACAAAACAACAACTTATATGGAAATGTTTACTTAATTGTTAAACCTGTATTTCCTGTAACTATCTGAATGGAAATGTTTACTTAATTGTTAAACCTGTGTTTCCTGCACTATTTATTAGGAAATATTTATGATTAAACTTGTGTTTCCTACACTGCTATTACTAGTCGTAAGAATGATATTCTTACATATTTAGGAAATGTTTTCTTTAATTAGAATACTTGTGTTTCCTACTATACATATAAACATTATGCTTGTGTACATGAATGATTTATACAAAACTTGACTTACTACATTCACACTAAACCTGTGAATTCACTCAACATTCAATGTTGACGGTTTACTATGTTTTTCAGGGAATTAGGATCTCAGGTACTGCATTCGCATTCAAGGACGTAGGCAACCCGACTATTTATGATGCCACTTTTGGGACACTTGGATTTCCTTTGTATTATCAATTTCATTGGTTATACTTACGAAATCCCACTTTTATAAACTTGTATTTTCAAATACTTATGTTGTCTTTGACGACCCTACTTATGTACGGCTTTATAAGTCGTATCTTTTGTAATAACTTTCAACTTATGGCATCTTAAATATATATATGTTCTGTGTGATCATATGCTCTGATACAGTGAATGCACTAATGAAACGTCAGCACCCCCGCTGTTTAAACTATTATTAAAATGCTTCCGCTAATTAACTAAAGCTTCCGCTAAACCATTAATAAACACGATTACCGATTTTGGGGGTGTGACAGTCAATGTCAAGTAAACTGAAAAGCATCATTGACAAAGTAAACCACGACCAATGATAGTGGATAAAGAGGGAAAGCAATGAGCAAGGTCCAGTTCGGAAACTTTCGTCGGAAACTAGTAAGAAGTCCCATAATGATGCAAACGATGATTACAACTATAAGCTCAGCTGAGAAATGCCATGTCAATCCGCGGAAATAGATGACCGAGACAAGAACAGAAAATCCCTGGATGTTGTTCATAAAAACTTTGTGGTAGATCTGCATTTTAAGCAATATGAGTTTGTCAATCACTAGTTTAAGTATGAATGGAATGGCAATTTTGACCGATATACTTGTGAATTGGTCATTTCAGGTTGAAAATGGGTCAAAAGTCACCCAAATAAAGTGTACCCTCTAATGCATACAATCTTTTATATCATTTTACCAAAAGAATCTAATGTTAAAAGTAATGTAGTTTTTGTAGTTAAAAAAAGGAGTTTTATTCATAAATAAATCCATATTAATTGGACAGAAGTGTTTCGTTCCAACCTGAGCCGACAAGTAAAAGTTGTACAAAATTACGTGTTTTGACCCGCTACCCATGCATCTCACCAACTCCAGTTTAAATGAAATCATATAATTAAGGGAAGGACAAACCTCTGAGAAAGTTAAAGATATCGTATAATATCTCTGCTGTTGTGCAGCTCTAATGGCTGCAATAGCGGTTCTAGCATTTGTAGCCAACGGGACTAGGATGAATGACACAAAAAAAGGCTCAATGTTTACAGATTCTGAAAACTTTCGAACACTTTCCACCAGAGGCTCAGCCAAAACAGTTAAGATAATGACTCCAACAAACAAAAGTATTATTGCCTTATACTTTTCATTCTTCCTCACCTTTTCCTTTGCCTTCGCCTCTGCCTCTACCTTTTTCTTTTCCTTCGCATCTGCCTCTACCTCTACCTTGCTCTTTGGTTTATGCTCTTTGGACTTTTCTGTTTTCTACACAAAATAAGCAGTGTATTGAGTACTCATCTATAACTACGGAAAAACCAAAATATTTTTATCATGATGTTCCTTACTGTTATAATGTCATTTCGTCGTTTTTTTAACTCCATGAGCCATTTGTTAAGCCCGAAAATGAATTCATTTATGTCAATGTTTCCATTTCTATCGATGTCCAAATGAGTCATTATGATCTCCACCATCTCGTCATCCACCAGTACCTCATGATGGTTGACTCTGATAATGAATTTTTTCAGTTCAGTACGCGAAATAGATCCATCTTCATTGGTATCAATTTCTTGAAAGAATCTGATAGTTTAATCCCAGGTTAGACTTAGACCCGAATTTTTTCTAATATGCATACCAAAATAGCCACAACACACCTATTTAAGGCAGAGACACCTGATGATCCATAATGTTTAGGCAATTCCTTATCCATAAGGTCTACTAATTTTATCAATTTCTTCTTCTCTTCAAGTAACAATTCCACAACCTGAAATTGTGGATAGTCAAATTTAAGCAAACTTTACCAACATACTACATCATAATGGATAGTCAGATTAAAGCAAACTAGAACTACTTTTTATGTTAAACTGACCTGATCGTATTCTGTCTCTGAATCCTCTAATGAATACGGATTATCCATTAACTCTTTCATGCCATCAAGCCATTTTTCAACCATAGCATAAAACTCATCCTTGGTCATTGTATATTTGTTATCCTCGGACTTTTTCAACTCTCTTTCCATGTCTTTTTGCCTAATGATGAGATTTTTCTCCCTGTCCAGCATAAGTGCCCGTACTTCATAAAACGGCACATGCATTTCGATCTTATGTTCAACTTCAGCATACTCCACTCTCCTGTTTCGTATCCGTTCATCTTTATCAACATACTGCAAAATAATGGCAGAATCAAGAATTAAGTAAGATAAGCTCCAATATCTTTATGCATTGATGCACTTATTCTAAAAAAAGAAACCAGAGTATACCTGATAGGAAAAGTAAGAGATTAAGCAAATAACTGAAGTAGAAAGTGACACAAGAAGGACTTTCTCGTATTCTGGACTAGTATATGATACACCAAACACACTCGGCAGTAGGATGACTATAAATGGAATAAGTGAAAAGAATATAACTTTGGCATGATAACTGGTATCCTTATCGGTAACAACACCAGAACCTGTACAAACAAACGGATTAGTAGCTCACTTTAACTAACGTATGCATACACTTTTTTTAAGCAACTCATATTAACGGAGATGAAGGATTCAAACCTTTTAAGAGTTTCATCACTTGAGTTTTTTCTTCAAAACTAGGTTTGACATGAAATTCTTTTCTGCTACAGAGAAAGCATACTCCCCATAAAAGAGTGAGAAGTAGTACCGAGGATCCAGCAAGCAACCCAGCACCCGTTACAACATACTCTTGAGCTTTATCTTTGCTAGTCAACAGTCCAGTTGCTGTATCATATGATTAATTAGAATCAACAATGTGAGAAAGGACAGTGCGATTCAGTCTTGGGCTTTTCAATTGATATTAAAAAGTCACGATTCTGTAATAATTACGTAGTAATATATAACTTGAAGACTTGAAGTATAGTGTTCATCGGTCTAAAAACCCACATGATCACGATTACATTGAATTGCCCTGACTTCTGTATACTAAAAAGGGTAAATTGTCAAGAAAGGTAGCGTAAGATGCAACATTTGACAATGTGGCTATCTACTAATTTCTCTCCATCTCATCAAAAAGTAGTGCACTGCTTTTAATAATCAAGAAACTAGTTTATACTTCCATCGTCAAATTCGGTGTATGTTTGTGTTACGTCTTTTTGGCAAATTTCCCATTAGAGAACACATCAACAAAGGAAAACATAGGTTCTAAGAAAAAGAAAAAACAAAGATATAACCTAATTCAGTTTCCTTAATCCTGAGTGATAGACATAGTTAACTTGATTTGCTTACTATTTTCAAGAGTTAACCCTGGTTGATAAGACAAAGCAAACGATCTGCTATTCCATTCGTGTCAAAATCTAGTAAGGTGTATCTGTTTCTATATATAGATGATAGAGGTTCCAAATTTATCATCATATATATGAATGCACATGTTGACCAAGATAATATATACATCATACTAATTTACCATACTTGGTATCTTCTCATACATACTGAACATCATACCTTCATATAACACACTTGTTTCTTTGACAACATTAAAGTCAGAGGATGGTCGATATGGGTAGCATTATATATATATATATATATAAAAGCAAATAATAAAAAGAGAGAACTTACTAAGAAGAATCAAAGAATCTGGAAAGGAATCAAGAAGCTGAGAAAAAATTGAAACAAAAAAGTTCTTGCCAAAAACACGGAAGATCCGTCCATCACCACCAGCAAAAGATTCACCATGATATAATAGGAACTCATATATAAATATGAGGACCAGATGACTAGGAATGTTGCTCGAACATGGCAGAAAGCCGTACATCAGCTCACACTGCTCTTCAGAAGAATCATCCATTCCTTTTAGATGTAGAAATGATTCTTCCTCTCGAGCGCCACCACCATTATGAACACCATCCGACACGAACTCAGTAGCATGATAGTGCAAATGACGACTTGCTACGTTCCCGGCTAAGACACAAAGAATGAAAGCAAAATAAGATGCAATTCTTGTAACTAATTTTCCCATATTTTTTTAAAAAAATGGTAATTGGTTTGAATGAAACTTTAGACACTGATCAGCAAAATATATAGAAGCATAGGTGGGAATTCTTGTAAAACAGGGAAAAATCAAAGTCAACCAGTATTTTTTTATGGTCTATTAACTAAAACAATTAAATTACAACCAAACATATTAAATAAAAGAAGAATCCTAGCTAGCAAGTCATATCATATTAATATAATAATGGAGTACTATATAATAGGGTCATCCTTGCACAATGATGACTCAAAAATTTATTTAGTTAATTAAAGGTAAGATCATACTCCACGTTCTCATCATCCAGAGTGTCTTACAATTTACAAATGAAAATGAAAATATAAATTGCTTCAGATCCAGCAAGATATTATATATTTTTTGAAGATATAATCAGGTTTATTCAAAACAGAATACGTCATGCATCATACATCATACATCATACATCATAACTAATACATCATGTCTTATATGGGCACCCACAGTGGGTCTATGTAAAAGAAAGTAAGTAGTGGTATATGCATCGTGGGAACTGGGAAGTTTAAAGCTTGAATATAAGGGTGCTTGAGAGTTGAGACCCATAGCTTAGAAAAAAAAAAAAAAAAAAAAAGAAACATCATAATATCATATGCTTTTTTATTAATGATAGCCGTAAATGGTTTCGTTAACAAAACCCAATAAGTAAGTACCAATTATAAGGAGGACCTAAATAGGTTCACAGTAACTACATATATAATTCAGTCACTAAAGGTGTTTTGGACCTTTGTCTCCATAAAACTTATGTACAGGATGATTAACAACCAAAAAATATTTTTTTTTTATAAAAACCTGCTGATCGACTAAAAGTTTAGTCATTAAATCTCTTAGACTCTTTCTATCTAAATTTTATGTTAAAGGAGAGTAGTAGACAATTAATGATGGTTGCTTTAACGACATATATATCCACAATCTCACAATCTGTTTGGTTCGCTAAATATTTACGAAGGAATTGAAAATCGTCAAAGAAAAAGGAACTCCAATTTCTTTAGTCAAAGGTTTTTAATAGATTGTAGTTTTCGATTACTCGAACAAACAAACTAAGGAATGAAATCTCAAATTTTAATTCTATCGAATTTCTATGAATTCCGTGAACAGAGCGCAACATTAGTTTTCTTACAACCTCTTGTTAGGTCCGGCAATGGATGGATCTTGATCCGCTCCATTAACGATCCAACTTAAATGGATCATGATCCGATCCATGATCTACTAGAATGGATCGTGATCCGATCCATATCCAATTAATTTTAGTGGATCGGATCATGATCCGAATCGATCCATTTATTTTTTTTCTTTTTATTCTTTGAAAATTATTTAGATAAAAAAAACTTTTTACAACGTCAAGTTGGATTCAGTATTGAGACATCAGTTTTTTGCTCGAACAACATAAGACCGGACCTTATCATTATGTTACGACAATTTTACAACGTCCAAAAGCTAAAAGTAGAACGAATGATAAATACGTACACAAATTGCTTCACGCATTGAGTTACTCGGCCGCGTAACTCAAATGTAAACAAAGTTGCTTAAATTTGCGTAGAGCCTAACGATTTGTTGCTAAGATTGATGTACGAATGTATTCTAAATTGGATCATCAATTAGTAATTTTGCGTAGAGCTTACGGTTTGTAATTAATTTCGTATAGAGATTCAAATTCATTTAATATAGTTGCCTAGTGTTGCTCCTGGATCGTGATTTTTAAAGAGTACGTACGTACTCGATCATTCACAACATCATTAAATCATCCAACTAAACTGATTTTACTTTCACAATAACTGAGAGGGAAGTTTCTTAATTACCTCCAAATATAAATAATCATAAAATGATTGCCACTACTCTAAATCAACACATTACAATAAAGCGTTCACACATCAATTTTTTTTTTTTTTTTTTTTTAAGGTGAAAAAAACACGTTAGAATAAAAATAATAATATATTTTCGGTGTAACAACTTCATGAAAGTCGTGACATGATTACGGAATCAATTTTGGTAAACCATCTATTCCCACTTGTGCACACATATGATCGATGATATCATGTAACATTAACCAAATCATGCAACAAAATGTGACACAAAAGTAACTGAAACTTTTTCAGTATAACCGAATTATACATCTATCTAGAGATTAGAATATTATTCTACGTACATAATATGCAAGCAGATCATATATGGTGTATTATTTATAGTTTTATACTACTAATTCTCTCAAAGTCTAAAAGGGATATGTTAAGAAAAATATTCGAGTTCTAGTTTCAAGCAGACCGAAATGTGTCGTCAACAAAGTAAACCACTACCAAAGATAGTGGATAGAGAGGGAAGGCGACGAGCAATGTCCAGTTTGGAAACTTGGATCTGAAACTTGCGAGAAGCCCCATTATGATGCATACGATGACCACAACTAGAACCTCAGCCGAAAAATGCCATGTTAAACCACGGAAGTATATAACCGATACAAGAACTGAAAAACCCTGGATGTTGTTCATGAACACTTTGTGGTATATCTGCATTTTTGGAAATATAGAATCTGTTAACTACTGTTGTGTGAAAGTGTTTACGAATGATATAATTAGAATAAGAGGTGACAATTTTATCCCATTGATGATTTGTGTTGTATTTTACCTCTATCCGGTCAAATGGGGTAAACCATAGAACTTCAAATCGTGGGAACAACCCGTATTATTCAGAAAAAAAAACCTTTGATTGTTTTTAATTTTGATAGTTCACTTGTTTATTCATATTAAATACATGATTCATTCTTTATAAAATCTAGAAAAAGGAAACAAGATAAAGGGAGGTACAAACCTCAGAGAAAGTTAAAGATGTTGTTTGATGTCTCTTCTGACTTGCAGCTCTAATTGCTGCAATGGCTGTTCTAGCATTTGTAGCTAATGGGACTAAGATGAACGACACATAAAAAGGCTCTATCCGTACAGATTCTGAAAATTCTCTAACGCTTTCAACCAGAGGCTCTGCCAAGACTGTTAGCATAAAGATTCCGACTAGCAATAGCGCTATTGCCTTAAACTTTTCCTCTGCTTTTGCCTTTGCCTCAGCTCGTTGGTACCTATCTGTTTCCTGTACAATTTTTTTTTAAAAAAAAAAGACTAACTGAATCTTAATACAGTACAACAAAGCAGTATTCTTGAATTTGTGATTATGATATATCTTACTTGGTTATTGTTCTGCAACTGCTTTTTCTGGTTACGTGAAGCTACATGATCGATCTCTTTTAGCCATTTTGTAACCCCAGATTTGAATTCCTGTTTATCAATGCCTCCATCTCCATCAATATCTAAGTGTCTCATTATGATCTCTGCTATCTCGTCGTCAATTAGTATCTCATCGTAGTTGACTTCCATAATGAAGTTTTTCAGTTCAGTCTGTGTGATAGATCCATTGTGGTTGGAATCAATACGTTCAAAGAATCTAAAAAACTAACAAGAAGTTAGAACCCACAGATACTATTCTCTAAGAGGCACACGGTATACCAAAGTAGCTTCATCTCACCTATCTATCGCAGATTCATCTCGTGCTCCATCTTCTTTAAGCAATTTCTGTCCCGAAGCCCGTTCCATCATTAAAGATATCAATTCTATCAATTTGTTTTTGTCTTCAAGTAACAGTTCCGCAACCTAATAAACTCAAACATAAAACAATCACTTACAACATATATAAAACAATTAGTGAAGAAAAAAAAATTGCGTCCTTTTTGGGTATTATGATAAAGCTAGTTTTTGTGTTATGCTAACCTGATTGTATTCTGTCCCTGATTTATCCAACGAATATGGATCGTCCATTAATTGTCTTGTGACATCAAGCCATTTTTGAAATATATCATAAAATTCATCGCGAGTCATTGTTCTGTCATCATTTGCCTTGGGGTATTTCATCATTTTCTCCATCTCTTTTTGCCTAATCATGAGATGTTTTTCCCTGTCCAGCATAAGTGATTGCACTTGATAAAACGGTACATGTAGTTCGACTTTTCTTTCAACTTCTGCATACTCTAGTCTTCTTTTCTGAATTCGAGGATCAAAACGCTGCCAAGAAATGTTGCCCAAGAAAGCTAAATTAAGAAGTAAGAATATGACATACTTCTTGAAACTTTATTCTAAAGGATATTATACTGATGAATACCTGATAGTAGAAGTATGCAAGTAAGCAAAAAACCGATACACAAAGTGACACAAGAACAACGATCTTGTATTCTTGACTAGAATATGATAAACCAAATACACTCGGTAATAAGACGACTACAAGAGGTATTAGTGAAAAGAACATAACTTTGGCATGATAACTGGTTTCCGCATCTGTAACAACACCAGAACCTGTAAAAAATGTATAGATATTAATTAAGTTCACAACACAAGTATTTTGGATCTTGAAAATGATCATTAAGAGATGAAAAACACAAACCGGTCAATAATTGTATCCCTTTGTTTTTTGCTTTAGAACCAGGTTTTATGTAGAACTTTGTTCGGCCACATATAAGGCATACTCCCCATAAAACTGTGAGAAGTAATATTGAGGATCCAGCTAGCAACCCAGCACCCGTTACAACATATTCTTGAGCTTTTTCTTTACTACTTGAAAGTCCAGATGCTACAATCAGACAATCACCAATAGAAATGTGAAAAGCAGAGTTTTTTTTTTTTTTTTCCCATAGCATCTCTTTCATATAAATCTTGAGGTAAGTAATGAAAGTAAATACATAAAAACAACCATATTTAGTCACCAAGATTCTTTTCGCATATAATTGAATCTTGCATACAATTATAAGTGTATCGACATGGATAAGACCATATACAGTTAATATAGAAACCAATTATATTATATAAGCAAAAGTACGAGAAAAGCATGTCTATAACTTCCATTATCTTTTTTATGCTGAAATATAACCGTGTTTAGCTTGAACTTGACCTCCCTAACCTACTATTAGTAAACACTATACAGTTCCGTTAGTTCTAGTTTAAGTTGAGAAAAACATTCATGTCCTGTTTCTAAAAGAAAATTATGAAATAAGACAAGTTTCAAAAATATACGATCAGTTTATTTCACATATGTACCAGGCCAATTAATTTGAGACGGAGAGCATAAGCGCGTATACCAAGAAGAATCAGAGAATCAGGAAGTGAATCAAGAAGCTGAAAAACGCTTGCACCAAAAAAGTTATTGCCAAGAACTCCGAAAATCCGTCCATCGCCACCAGCATAGGATTCTCCATGATATAACAGGTATTCATACACCACAATGAGAAACAGATGACCTGGCAGGTTGCTTGAACATGGCAAAAATCCATACATTTCCTCACATTGCTCTTCAGAACCTCCTGATTCTCGTAGACGTAAAAACGATTCCTTTTTACTATTATCGACGTCATTGCTAAGACCATCTGAAACCAGTTCACTGGCTTCATACTGCAAAGAACGCCCGTTTACATTCCAAACAAACAGAAAAAAGATGAAAGCGAGAAAATACGCGATTCTTGCACCCAGTTTCCTCATTCTGTAAGTGAAGATATCTTATCAGTAATGTATTGAAAATGTGAATGAAGGGTTTTGGATATGAGGGGGTAGGGGAGGATAAGCAGAATTTGCTTTGCCACTTCTTTTTGTAGAATCCTATATATAAAAACAAATTAATTAAGCTAAACAACAAAAGTTAGTTTTTGTCTTTCAGATTCATCTGTTTTTTTTTTGTTTTTGTTTTTTTCAAAAAAAAAGAAGAAAAGAAAAAAGAAGAATGGTTAAAAACTAGATTATGATTTTTTTTTTCTGTTTCCTTCTCTACTTGCAGGACTATATTTTAATCTCACATGCAGGCAATATGGGTTGCTGACAGTCAACTAAATAATTGTTTTCAGTTATCTATGATTTTATGATAAATGTTTTGTCGGATATCTACAATTTTAAAAACAAGAGTCAATACCCATTTTCTCAATTTTTGTCTAAAATTCAAAATTAAAGCATGTAGTTCAATGATTCTTCAATTTAAAATATTGTAAATCTTCAAATCCATTAAACATATTCATACACATCTTCAATTCGTCATAATTCAGATTTATCCAAAATTATGAATTTGGTGTAACTTTTGGGTTTTTTGAGAAAATTTTGATTTGGTGATGAAAATAACATAATTAAACGAATTTCTTTGTAAAAAACATATAAACGAGTGATTAATCGAATTATGGTCGTCATTACAATCGAATTTCACAAACTCAAAAAATTCCCAGAACGTTAACATTCATCTGAAAAGCATGTTATCAAAATTACAACTTCATAGTTCTAAATATTCATTTATGATGAATATTAACGTATATATGCTATTACACACTATTGAATGTGATAACATAACATTCATTAGTGTATAATAATGTATATGAGTTACATTCATCGTAAATGAATGTTATAATTTTCATGGTGTATAATACCATGTATTATTTAATATGCATTGTAAATGAATGTTAAAGGGTTCATCATTGTTAATAACACATATAAGCTAACATTCATCACCATTGAATCTTAAAAACTAAAAAAAAAAGTAAGATATTAACATTTTTTAAGATGAATCTTAACTAATATATATTATTATACAGTAATGAATGTTAAGTTATGATATTCATAATATAAATAACATATATAAGTTAATATTCATGATAGATGAATGTTTATGCATATTAAATTGTAATTTGATTAACATGCTTTTGAAATGCATGTTAATGTGCTGGGAGGTGATTTCAAGTTATTTACAAAAATGCCACCGCGTTGACTTTTGAGTTGACCAGAATGTGTGGCTGAGAATAGCTTCTCTCCTTCCCCCATTTTTTTACTTCCCTCTTGATCTCCCCCTCTCTATATATATATATAGGGTAGTGATCAAGAGGGAAGTGTCTTTTTGGGGGGAAGAGGGAAGCGTTAGTACGCATCAGGAAGCATATTACAATTATCAATCAAAACGTCAACAAAAAATTATTTTTATCGGTAAATAGTAATCAAAATCGATGCTATAAAGAATATTTTAACGAATGAATTTCATTTTTAAGTCATAACATTAACTGATGAATATTTATTTAATTAATTGTTAATATGCAGTGTGATGCATATTAACTAAGATGCATCGCGATGCATCTTAAATTTCACATTATTTGAAAAATATTTTTATTGTTAAGATGCATCACAATGCAGATTAACTAATATGCACCGCGATGCATCTTAACGGATTTGGATCAAATATTCATAAATCGATACTATAACTTGAAGAAAAAATTTATCAAGGAAGCTTAACATTTATAACATCGATTCTGATTAACATTTACTAAATTTCAGTTTGCTTTTTTCGAGATTAGTATAGGTGAAGGTAATATGCTTCCTGATGCGTACTAACGCTTCCCCCTTCCCTCAAAAAATGGACTTCCCTCTGGATCATGCCACTATGTATATATATATATATATATATATATATATATATATATATATATATATATATATAACACCTACCACCTCGGTTAAGGGTGTTCAGAGTTCGGATACAACCGGATTATCCAAATGGTCTAATTGGATTGGACCATTCGTATTGGACAGTTTGATTTTTTGAATCGGATCCCGTAAAAACCATATTAGTAATTCGGTTTTTGAATTGGTTTTGGTTACTAGTATTAGAACCGGATTATCCAAATAAACCAAATAGTAATAATTGTATATGTAATGCTCATATGCCATACTCTTGTTTATCTATCAAAGTGAATGTTAAATACATATTTGGTTATTTGTTATATATAAAACCTTAAACCTTATTATATTATCGGTATTGTTAATATATATCATTGAATATAACTTAAATCTTTAGTTTGGATATAAAATACTAACTCCTCATTTATATAAACCCTCAACGCAACATGACAATAAGTAACCATTGATATCACTTATGACATTACATTTTCACGAGTCAAAACAATACACTCATGCAGTCCACGAAAATATCAAACGGTTAAAACCGATCCATCAAAATAGTAATTTGGTTCGGTTCAGTTCGGATTCGATAAATGTATTTAATGTCATTCCTTTTCCAGCTATAGCATAAACAAAGAGTAAAAAAGGAAGGTTGAAAAATTTAACGTGTGCAATAAAGTCTTTGATTTAGTCAACATTGTGCAATATGGAAACAACATTGTTCAATATGGAAAGTACTATGGCAAAATCAATTAAATAGTAATACTCATGCACTAACACTAACTTAACTTGTGAATAAATCAATTCACTGTATAAAGCTAAAATCAATTACATAATAACACTAATATACCAAATGGAGTACTCACAATTGGAACAATTTTACTATTCAATACAAAATTACCAGACAAACAAAAAAAGAACTACCTAAGACTATATAATTCTTCTGAATACTGCTACCGTCATCGTAATACCTTCATCGGTACACCATCGGTACCGTCGCACCACATCGACTATGCACAGCGGAATCTCATTTACCGTCACACTAGATCCACCTCAAAACAACCATTTTTATTTCTTCTTCTTCCACGATTTAGAAAGAAAAATCATTTTCTTCAAGATCTTGTTTCTTTTATTTGGATTGAAGTTGGTTGTAACATAAGATGATTTTTAATTTTGGTAAAGATGATAGTTTGCTTTAGGTAGTGTTAATGGGAAGACTGGAGGAGTTAGTCGGCAATGGCTATTTTCGGGAATAGTAGAAATATGACTTTTGGGAATAAAAGATATAACCACTCCGTATCATTATTTTGGTGATCTTTCATCTGTTTTATGTGTTGGCAAAATTTTTTGTTTTACGTAGTATTTATTAGTATTACTTGTATATAGATTTTTTATATTATTTCACTATCCATAAATTAAACTCTCTCTTATAATTGTACAACATGATCGACAATGTGAAACCAATATCTTCTTGTGCGTTTGGATTGTGCTATTTCTAGAATAATTTTATTTTCAACTATAACACCCCATAGTTTACAGCCATATTTTTTATATAAATATGTAATACATCGGAAGCATAGGTCCAACATACATTATCCATTTACATTACATATTAGGTATACATATGAAATCATATTATTACAAAATATAGCATATCCTATTGGGTGTTATATAATTCAAAACACAATGCAAACTCATCCCAAAACAGATATCAGAGTAAGCATATAACACCTCTGAAATTCATGAACATATATTTTTTTTTATTTCGTTCGGAAGCGAGTAATACAAATCATGCATTATAGATTGCGTATATCATGTTTCCAAAAGCACAATCTATGCATGCATGATAAGTTGGTTCAATGATCATATTAACTACAAACATTAAGTTAGGCGTTATTTAAATTCAAAACATAAGTTTGGAAACGATAACATGTTTATCTATTTTTCAGAGTAGGCAGTCAAACATTCTTCAAAGCCAACTTCTTGCCCACCCACAACAAAAGTAATCTGCAAGAAGTGAGGAGAGGGATTAGCACAAAGCTAAGTGAATAGATCTTTAACTATCAACCTAACTCAGATTCACAATTGTTTACAGCTAGGCATCATAAACAAATAACTTCAAAGAGGATCGGTGGTCCTTGAGGCACCCTACTGCCGCGGTGGCCCCCAAGCAACACTTAAAACCACTGAAGGCCAATTCAGTGATCTAACCGATGATTTGGTACTAGTACTACTTCCAACATCATTCCAATGAGCAACACATGTACATAGTACTAATGTTATCCAAGTAATAGTACCAAACTCAATCGCAATTGACCTCTGAAAGATTCACATAATCCATAATCATCATGGCAATATGTTAACTAAACCATACACAAGTAAAACCAAGTTATCCATTGTAACCAGATTGTTACAACCAACTTAGACTGAGAGCCAATGATCCACTCACCCTTACTGTCACAGTCTCCACTCAGAGATCTAATCTTTCTGAGTCTTTGCTTTATATGAGAATATGATCAAAACCCGAGTTAGATTCTCATATCAAGTTTATTACAATCTAATCATGTATACAATGTCAAATAAGGGCACCTAATATACTTTTAATGAAATGTAATTAACATGAATGCACAAGTTACGAATCATCAAATTCATCAATTTAAAACAGGCAAACGCGATCCGGGTTGAGGTGAGCTGGATCGCGTTTCTCAGTTTAAAACATTCTGTTACAATTTTTCACTTGTAAACGCGATCCGGGCTAGGGATGGCTGGATCGCGTTCCCAAGAACAAAATCAACCCGACTCAAGTTTAACACTGACTAACGCGATCCCGACACTTGTGAGCTGGATCGCGTTTCAAAGAACAAGTCGTACTGAACCCAAATTACACATAGCACCGCGATCCTGGCACTTGGAGCTGGATCGCGTTCCTCTGTTTTGAAACAGAGCATCAGACCTGCAACAACTTTCAGCTCGAACCAAAAACCCCAAATTCACATAATTCAGTTGAAATACATGATTTAAACACACAATCGGCCTCAAATATCATCATATAACATAGTATAACAACAAACAATCATCATCAAGTCCCAATTTCTATGCATGCCTCATTAATCTAACCTAATTCTACCAATTCAAACATACACATGAAAATGGGTAAAATCACTTACAAGGAAGATGATAACAAGAAAGAGATGTTGTAACTCAGATTGTTGCACTAGAATCACAGCTTCAAGATGATTCGTTTGGGTTTTCCTTTTGATTTCTAAGTGTAGTGTGTGTGTTCTTGAGGTGTGAAGGAAAATGGGAAATGAGACCAAGTTAGGTCGACTAACTCCTCAAAACCAGTACAAATGGGTATTAAAATTATACCCGTTCTAATTCTATTATCTGGAACCTAAAACCAATTTGCGAGAAAATAAGTTTTATTATACCTCCAACTAAATTAATTTAAAACAAATAATAATTTATTTATCGCAATAAGTCTTTTGATCATTTGACTTATTAATTTCAATTTCTCATTAAAACCAAATCGTTTCTAACAACAATTTAAATACAAATAAAGTAAGGAAAATACCGTATTTCAACTAGGCCCAAATCGAGAATGTTACAAAGCAGGTAGTCAAACATTCCATCCAACAAAAGTTTCTTGCTCCCCCGTTATATCAAATCATAACCTGCAAGAAGTAAGGTGGTGGGATTAGCACATAGCTAAGTGAATGAACAAATAACTAACGGTCCAACTTAGCATAACAAAACTGTTTACGGAAAATAATCGTAAACACATAACACCAAGAGGATCGGTGGTTCTTGAGGCGCCCTCATGCCGCGGTGGCCCTCCAAGAACACTTAAAACCAACTGCAGGCCTATACAGAGGTTAACCGATAGCTGTTGCTATCTTCACAGGATCACAGGATCCCATAGTATAACACATGTACAAAGATCCTCTGCCTGCCAAACAATAGCAAAGCCCAACCAGTGTTGACCTCCGAATAAATCACAAATTGCCCAATGGCCAAATAATCACATAAGCCGTAATCGTCATGGCAGACTAAACAGTCTATCAATAGTAGTACTACGCTTACCCGTTGTAACCAAAATTATTACAACTAAATCACACTGAGAGTTACAGATCCACTCACCGTTACCTCAGCCGCCAACTCAGAAGTCTAATATTACTGAGTCTTTTCCGTGTTTGAGAATACAATACAAATATAAGTTAGTAACCCATTTCATAATTGGTATAACTTTTTTCAAGTTTATAACATTAAACAAATAAGCATTACATAGCTTATACCCATACGAAACTTATACAGCACAAGTACTTAAGCTGAAACAAAAGTTACAAATAACAGGTGTTACCTGCCGGGTAACAAAGTACCGGCCGGGTACCCATGTCTTTCCCAGCTCCATAGTAGACCAAAATCAAATTGGTTTTACCCGCTCTTATTACCCGCCGTGTAAAACTTTACCCGTTCCCACTTTTATCCTTTACACGTCGGGTACCCATTTTGGTCGTCTTACCCACCGGATAAGGGTAGTACCCGCCGGGTACTTAACCCTTATCAGCGACCTGTAACTCTGCATAAACCCAGAATCCGAATTTCCAACCCACAACCTCAAATTCAAGTTTCTAACTATAGCTAATACCTCAACTAGCATAAACAACATGAAATAACATCAAGAAACAACTTGCAAACTTCAATTTCACAACTAATCAATAATCCATACAAGTTCAATCAAAATTATAACTTAAGAATAATCAATCAAGAATTCAAACTTACAACTTGATTAGGAGGAAATAGAGATGATAAAAATCTGATGTTGATTCAATCCACACGCAAAATTCGTTCTTCACTTGCTTTCTCTTTGTTTACTTACTGTGTGTTTTGTTTGCATAAAAGAGGAGGTTGGTAATTTGGGGAAAGTTTAAGTCGGCTTATTCCCCCAACCGACCCAGTATCCACTTTTAATTAGTCACATTCTAAATCTATTGTCTGGAACCTAAAAACCATTTGCGATTCCAACTATTTTATTTTTCCTACAACCATATTAATTTAAAATAATCAATTATTTACCTGTCACAATAAGTCATTTGGTCTTTTACCTAATATTCACAAATAAACATAATAATATAAAATTATTCTTAACACATTAAATAATAAATTTAAAGTTAGGAAATTACCGTGTTACCACTAGACCCCTTAGGTGGGTGTTACATCAACTAACTTTGTATATACTTTTTTACGTCATCATATGAATAGAGCATCTTTAATATATCAATCTATATTGACATGCCATTCTTTTATTTTTTCATGATTTTTTGTTCACGTGTTGTTTATCATTTTACTTTATATTATTATTATTTGTTTAATTTGAGCCGTATATTTCAAATCATATTTCAACAGTTATTTCACTATGTTATTTCACTATGTTTTTCATGAATTTTGCAAATGTTTCCGCTACATCGCGCGGATTCTAGGCTAGTAAATATATTATGTATTTCTTCTTCACTAACCCATCCCTCCTTAACCCTAATTTCCAGCCACCTCCATCAGTCTTGTTGCCGCACTTCTCTTGCAACTTCCAACTAGGGAAAACCGCCACCATCCACCATCAATTAAACCACCACCACCACCACCCTCTCAAAGAGTAAATCGCCACAACCCACAAAATATAATCCACCACCACTTGGGATTTCATTACGAGTTTGATCGCTTTGATTTTGAATTTGGGTTTCAGTGATTTAGTGTTCTTCAATTCCCAACGTTATCATATTCTCCGATTTTCAGATCTGGCTAATTTTGCAGGTGGTCGGTGTAACATCCATTCCTCGGGTCTGGTAGTATTTTAATATTTTCTGACGGTGCGTTATTATTTAATGTGTCAGAAAATAAGTGCGTTGTGTTAATTTAAAATAAAAGGAGAAAAGTGTCGAATAATTTATTGTGACTAATAAATTATTGATTGTTTTAAATTAATTCAGTTGACGGTAAAATAAAATAATGTTTCTCCGTAAATGGTTTTTAAGTTCCAGACAATGATAAGTACGGGGAATGAAAATTAACCATTTATATGATAGACTCTTATTTTGAGTCGGTTTGTTATTTTCATCATATATCTATATACATACATACGTACGAACATACATACACACATATATCCCTAAATCAATTATCAAGAACATGAGGAAACATCAAATTGAAGTTTCTAACTCGAATTCAAGCTTCAATCATCATTATAATCAATGTATGATCATGTGTTATTGATTTTATAACCTAGAATTTGGGGGTTTTCAAATTGGTAAGTTCAAATCCGAAATTAGGGTTTGATTTTGCTAAATTGATGTTGTTTGAGCTTATTAATGATGATGATTAACATTAAGGATAGGGATGGCAATGGGCAAGAAAAACCCCGCGACCCGTGGGTACCCGCCCATCGTGGGTGGGTAAACCCGTGAAATTTATACCCATGGGTGGGTTATGGGTATGAACTTCTACCCGTTGGCGGGAACCTACAAAACACATTATAGATACTTACAAGTAGATTTGTATAATTTATTGCATATATATGTATACATGATGGTTAATTTGAATTATATATAATAAAACTATTCCTATAGAGATTAAAAAAATAGTTTTCATGTTTCGAATAGCAAACTTATCAAATGATCAAGAAAAAATTATCAAATAATTGGATAGTTATCGAACTATTAGTCCACTTATCTTAAATATTAACAATTTAATTCGTTAAAATTACGATCCATTTATTTGAACATGTTTTAAAACATTTTTATACATGTAAATTATATAAAATCATTTGATATTTTGATAAAATGTTTATATTATTTAAAACCCGCGGGTTACCCGCGGGTCACGGGTACGGGTGTAAAAATAAACCCGCTAGCGGGTGTTCGTGGGTTTGCGGGTCAAAAAACCCGTCGCGGGCGGGTGATGGGTTTGGCATATTTGTACCCACGACCCGCGGGTGCCATTTGTAATTAAGGAAGCTAGAGTTGGTAAAATTGATTAGTGTTCTTGTGGATTATAAGGATTTTCATGATTATCATGGGTGATATGATGAGTGAGATGAAAATTGAGGCTTGTAACTATGTTAGAAGTGTTAGTTGATGTTAGTTTCATGATTATAATGGAAACCCTATGTTAGAAATTATGTAATTGAATTATGATCATGATAAAAGTTGTGGGTTTAGTTGATTATCATGAAACTAAACTTGTAGTTATGATATAATAGTTAGTTGATGTTTAAATGATGATTATAAGCAAAACCCTAAGCTAGAAATGATGAAATTGAAATATGTTCATGAATAAAGTTATGAGTTTACTTGATTATTCATGAATAATGATTTCTAAGCTTGAATTGATGATGTATCAATTGATTATGTAGATAATGATGATTTTGATGAATTGTTGATGTTAGATGCTAATAATCTTATTAATGGGTTAATTATATTAGTTAACAATGATTAAGATGGAGAAAGGTGAGAATGTGATCCTAATGGTCATAATTTGATAAGTGATTGTGAATTGTGATGATTAAAGTGGTTATTTATAATCTTGAAATGGTGAATGTTGAATTAATACAAGTTAGTAATAAGTTGTTTGATATGATTACAATTGTAGGATGTTATATCTACATTGGGACAAATGACTAACTTGTGTAGTTCTGTTGTGTTTTCAGATAAACAGAAGGACTCAGTGACATTAGACTACTGAGTGGACGAGTGAGGTATTCGGTGAGTGGATCTATGAACCTCAGCGTGATTTAGTTGTAACAGGTTTGGTTACAACGGGTAAACGTATAATTATTGATTCAGTTGCCATGATTATTTTGGTTTAATAATAATACTGTTGATAGACTCTTAGTCTGATATGATACATGATGAGTCTGTAGCTATGTGATCACTTGTTGTAATGCCTTTGGGCACCAGTTGATTCAGAGGTCAGCGGACATCTGGGCTGGGCTTGGGTTTGCTATTGATTGGATAACACAGGGTCTTAGTACAAGTATTATTGTCGTAGCCTGTGTTATTTGAGTTGTAGCACCAAGTAGTCGGTTAAACCTCTGTATGGGCCTGCAGTGGTTTTAAAGTGTTCTTTGAGAGGGTGGTACCTCAAGAACTACCGGTCCTCTTTGACGCCAGTTGATTGTGATTGGATAAGTTGTAAACAGGTGTGTTGTGTGCATATGGTTAGTAGTTGTGCACAAAGTTGTTATGCTAAGTTGGACTGTTGTTTATTGATTTACTCACTTAGCTTTGAGCTAATCCCCCACATTAACACTTCTTGCAGGTTATAGATTTTATCGGGTGAACAAGAAATTGAAATGGAAGGAATGTTTGATGATTAGGCGTTACTCCGATATTGATTTGTATAAATCATTGTTATCTTTTGGTTTTGAAATAACACCCATGTTGATGAACTATGTTTTAAATTAGTTTGAATTTGTAATGTAACTTGGTATTGTTGAAAGTTGGACTAACGCTTCCGGGTTTATTATATTTAAATGAAGTAAAATGAGGGGTGTTATAGTCGGAGATTGGCCCGTCGCCGGAGTTGCAGGTGGTTTGAATTGCCTAGATGTATATGATGCTAATGTCGTTCTTGTTGTATGTTGTGATGATGATTTTTGTTAATGATGATATCGATTTTATTGTTATAATTGATGTTATTATGGCATGTGGTTTTTAAATATACATGTGCTTCCCGATTATATCAATTATGATGAATAAATGCGTACACGAAGGAAAAAAAAAAAAGGATACTCATTAAATAATTGTTTATTAGTCATCTTATCTTATAAATATAATATAAGATTTCACATGTATGTTGTCATCAAATATAAAAGTTTCAATTGATCAATTAAATCCTTTTAATTTACTTAATTTAAATAATAATACACCTTTATTTAATAAATATTTATTTAATGATACATAAATCTTCTAACAAAATTTTCCTTTAAAAGTTTTGTTTCTTTCTAATAATTTTATTGTAAAATTAAACTAAGGACCAATAATTATTTTATTATTCATGTACAAAACAAATAATACATTCGGACAAATTTTAGTTTTACAATAGTGAAGCTATGTAATAGTATTACATAATAAGTAATGCATATAATAATAAAAAATACCAATTTATGCTTTAAATAGAGGTGAAACTTAACTTTGTTATTTATTGCATTTGTAATTGTAAAACATATAATATAAATAGTAATAACATGAAATATATCATATATATATATATATATATATATATATATATATATATATATATATATATGTTGTATGCAATCTCGTAGTTATTAAAACTTCCTAGTCCATTCCTAACTAATATTGAGAGTGATATGAGGCTAAGCAATATGCTTTTAATGATTTCTAAAGATCTTAGCATAAGGCTTTTAGATATCTATAAGGAATCACCTATGTGAGAGAGAAGTGGGGTTGCTTCGAAGGGAATTAAGAAGCATATTTCCTAAGAGCTCTTGCAAAAACCAGGCTAGTATTCAGTACCATAATGAACATAACTATGAGAACCAAAATTGTGTCAAAAAGGTATTTGTGTGAAGTATATGACCATTTTCACAAACGGCGGAACAGTTCAAGGACATCGCGTTCCACTGTCATCCAGAAAAGTAAGTATACTTTCACAAGGGAAGGTTCAAAGGTTGACATCTACCTATCCTATGCAAATATAGATTGTAGAACTCTATTACCATATCGATTCATTGCTCTTGTTTCGCTTATCAATTTCCTTCATTTGGAGGATTGTTGAAAAATGGTTATGAATGACAATTGATTAAACAAGATATTATGAGCATTTAGATAAGTTAATTAACTTATGGGTTTATGATATTTAAGTATATGTTAATTGTCATTAAAAAAACCTTACATATCCCTCACTTCCTCTTTTTAAAGTGAGAGTTTTTTCTCAATTTCAAGAGCTCTCTTGGTCTTTTTTTTTTTTTTTTGCTCTCCTCCTACATACATACTCTAGTTATAGATTATTGCTCCTGATAATAGAGGGAAGACACAATTAGGTTCATTGAAATGACTTAGTCGTGCTGCTGAGTTCATTTGTTGTTGTTGTATCCTGGGAGATAGACGTCTACAAGTCTCTAGCACGGTTGTAACATCCTCTCCGATAGCCTGGTATTTTCTAGTTATAATTTCGTATTTAATTGTTTTAAATAATAATTGCGATATAATTGTTTAATTGTGAAATTTGGTGAAATAGGTCTTAGGACTTATTGTGGATAATGAAATGTTGCTTGTTTTAATTTATTAAAGTTGACGGTATAATAAAATAAATTTCTTTCAATCGATATTTAGGTGCCAGACAATAGATTTAGAGCGGATATAAAATACCCATAGTTTTTAGTCAGGTTAAAAGGGGGCCGATCTTTTAATTGGGATCACTTTCCCAATTCCTCTCTTCCTCTCACATTTCAATTCCCCTAACCACATAAACCCTAATTAGTAAAAATCAAGTGAAATCATCAAAGTAAAAAGTGGATTGAACTTGTGAAATTGTAACTATCATCACCTCCTTCTTCTTCTATTCATCATCATCTCCATTTTAAAGGTAATGAAGTTTATTTCAAATGTTTGCTAGAAAAAGAAATTGATGAATTTGAATGATCTTTGTAAGTTTATATAGTGATTGTTGTTATATATGATGATAGGTGATGAATGGTAACTAGTTATATGCATCGAATTCAAGTTTTGAGTTAAGATTTAAGTTAGTTTGATAATATGAAGGGGTTTGGGGATTTTGGGTGTAAATCTTGGTTATTTGGATGTTATTGTGGTTGAATAATGTTATATAGATGTTGTATGAAGATGTTGTTAGCTTAGAAATTGAGTTTGTTGCATAATTGGTTCGAAATTGAGATTTTGGTAGTTTTTGGTTCGTGCTAAAATTCATAGCTGCTGCTGCTATTCTTGATCTGCATGAGAAGCCGGCGGCTTGATGAGACAAGCCGGCGGGTTCTGTTTTAAGGTAGGGAAGCCGGCGGCTAAGAAGCCTAGCCGGCGGCTAAATGCATTTGGCCGGCGGGTCAAGGACCCTAGCCGGCGGGTAAAAATAGCTTTAAAACTCGTTTTATTTCTGGTTGCTCAAAATGCCTTAGAGCCGGCGTCCCAGGGTTAGGAACCGGCGGCTGGACGCGGAAGCCGGCGGCTTGGTGGGTTTAGCCGTGTAACACCCCAAATTTTATAAGTTCATAACTTTAAATTATGATATTTTAGCTATTTCAGTTAGAAGGACTAACAATGTAACGTCTTTTATGTTCATAGGACTTGTCATTTAATTGACTAGTTAATGGAGGGACTAAATATGTCAAGTATTAAAAGAAGAGGGGTTAAAGAGAAAGTTGCAGTATAAAACTCAAGTTCTGTATCCTTCTACTGTATTCTATTATTACAAACTCAGAAAAACATAAACATACGTACGTATGTATGATGAAAAACGCAGGGAGTTAAATCCAAACCCAAAATCAGTTTCAAAACCTTGATTCAAGCTTCAATAATTCGAATTCATCTTCTTTCAATCATCTCTAAGCATATGTAAGTGATTTCTTCAAGTTTTTAATCTAGGGTTTTGAAGTTTTGTGGGGTTTCATGAGTTTTAAGAAATTAAAGAATTATAATTCGAATTTAAGGTTTTAATTTGTTAAATTGATATTTGTAAAGCTTGTTAATGATGATGATTACTATGGTTCAAGCTAAAGACTATAAATTTAATTAGAGTTCATGAGATAAATGATGATTATGATGTTAAAATGGGTTATTGTTAAAGTTAGTGTGGTTCATGGATAAAGAACCCTCCTTTGATGATTATAGAGTGAAGTTGAAACATAATTGAATAAGAAATTAGTAAACCTAATAATTGGGTTTTTATGAATTGTTGATAATTGAAGTTAATGATCTTGTTAATTGATTTAGTAAGTTTAAAAGAATGTAATTAAACACTAGTACAAGTTGTAAGTTATGAATTGTGATTATGTTTATAATTAGTGAAAGTGAAGTTTTGTTTAAAGACTTGAATTGAGTGTTAAGTAATCTAAATAGTAAGTATGAAAGTATTATGATGGTAAATCATAACTAAAGTGATAATTCAAGTAAAATAAAGATAAAGATGATTAGTTAAGTTTGAACACTATAATTTGCTAAGTAAGTTGTTATATGTATATGTTGTTTAATAGGTGATCAAGAAGGTGGAATTGGCTTCCAAGTATTTAATCATGTTATTGCCTAAAGACTCGAGGTGAGTATATAGATTTTAAATGAATAACGGTTATATATTTCAAGTAAAGGAATCATATAACCGGTTGAAGTGTTGGTTGGGTTATTATTAAGTTAAAGTTTAATTGTTTATATTGAATGATTAAGTGTTTAATCTAGCATGTGATGGGTGTTTATTTGATTGTTGGTAAGTGTTAAAGAAAGTATGTGGATCAAGCTTTGGTGAAGAATTTTGTGAAGATATATATATATAATTGTGATTGGTACTATTATGTGTTATAAAGAAAGATTTATATGTGGAAGTAGTGATTATCATGTCATTTGCTTGATGGTAGCCAATGAATGGCATTGATATCACTTGTGGAAGTAGTTAACCCTAAGTGGTTAGCTTGTGTAAGTAGTTAACCCTAAGTGGTTAGCTTGTGGAAGTAGTTAATCCAATGTGATTAACTTTGTGGAAGTAATTAAGGATCCTTAATATTGTTGAAGTAATTGAAGTAAGTTATTATATTTAAGTATATTTATTCGATAAAGCAAATTGTTGTATTAAGTGTTCAAGTTGTTGTGTTAAGTGTTATAAGAATTGAGAAATGGTTGTTTGAATTATGTGTTAAGTGATATTTATTTAACTTCTATATATTCACTAAGCTTATGCTTATTCCGTTAAGTTGTTTTATTTTGTAGGTTTCAATTGATTGAGATAAAGTAGGTTACGGAGCTTAATGTTCATGTTAGATAAGCTTCTCATTCGTTTGAATTATCGTTTGATTATCAATTGTAAAGATCGCCAAATTTTGTATTTCATAAGTTTGACATGATGTTATTATCAAGATGTTTTATAAAATAATGATTTTTGTTAAGTTTAAAGTCACGAGTTAATGAATCGTGTTTAAAGGTTGGTTTCAAGTTTAAAAGAAAATTTTTTTGAAGCGTAAATTTCTGGGACTTAAATTATATGGAGTAATTTTATAAAGTATAACATAGGGTTTTATATTGCTAAAGTCGAAGTATATAAAAGAAACAAAATGTTTGGGGCGTTTCAAGTTGGTATCAGAGCGATAGTTTAAGGGAATTAGGTGATCCATGATAGGATTGCCTAGACTTAAACTAGTGGAATTGCTTAAATTGTAAGAGTTTAAGTGGTAAATTATATATTAATTGAAATGCTATGTGGGTAAAGTATGAATTATCTATTGGTCAAGTAGTAAGTATTTGACTTGATGTAATCAGGATTGAAAGTGGAAGTGTTAAATTGCTTAAAGGTTAAGTTGTAAAGTGATAAGAGTGGTAAGTTGTTAAAGTATATGGTGTTAACCATATTTTGATGAAAATGCGATTAAGGTGTTAAAGATAATATTTATGACCAAGTTGTGAAGTAAGGAAATTATTTGATGATTATTATGTGTAAAAGTGGTAAAGTAGAAAGTCAAAGTGGTCAACGAGTCTAGATATACGTTGACAAGATTGTAAAAGAAGTAAACATTAAAACCTGTTGTAATTGGTTAAAACATAATGAATTTTATGTGAGATTGGTGTTTTGAGGGTATAATAGGACACCAATAGTGAAAGTGTATTAGTTTGACTTATAATAGTCAATGTAATGTGAAATGGGTGATGAAATGATAGTTATATGGGTTGAAACCTAAATGGGTTGCTAAAGTGCCCAAATGGGTCACTTGATGGCTTTATGGTTAAACGGGTGATGGTTAGTATATAACGAATGTTAAAGTGACTTTAAGTCATAAAAATAGTAGTAAAGTGTGTTAAAAGTGTTGTGGTAGTCAAATTGATTGAAATTGGTGAAAGAGTTCAATTGGACCCTCAAACGGGTCGAATAGTTAAAACATGATAGAACGAGTATATGAAAGTGATGAATATGCCCACACATCACAAATGTATATAGATACATGTTTATGTGTATACATTGCTTAAGTTGTGTAAGTATGTTGTGTATATCTGTTGTTATAGTAAAACTGAATTAGTGTAACGAAGCAGTTGTGAAAGTTGCATTTAGTGCATGATGTGCACTTGTGCAAATAAAATTGAAAGATTAAGAGCACGTGTTATGTGTTTATTGGATAAAGTAAAGGTACATTATACGTATTCAAGTTAAAGAAACATTTGCACGATTATGTGCTTATGTTGATAAGATTAAGTATCAGTTGCTCAAGAAATATGTACATTTTATGTGCTTGTGTTGATAAAGCTACTTGTATAAGCTGTCTAAGGAGTATGTACATTATGTGTGACTATGTTGATAAGATTATATGCATAAGTTATTTAAATTCAGGTATATATTGAAGGTTAGTGCATTACGTTAAAATGCATAAAGTAGATAAGCTAGAGCAAGTGCTTATATTGTTAAAAGTATGTACAATGTGAATAGTTGAACAATTATTGAAAAGTAATGTGGTAAGTTAACCTGATAAAGTAATAATATAAATTATTAAGATGATAAATTAAAATGCAAATATGGCTATCATTATGATCAGAAAATATCTACAAAGATAAAGTGATTATGAAAAGTTTAAATATGAAAGTATAATATAGTCATAATTGAAACTAAGTAAGGAATGTTAAAAGTAAACAGAGATAATTGACATTCGTGAGGACACGAATGAGACAAGTGGGGGAGAGTAGTTGTAACACCCCAAATTTTATAAGTTCATAACTTTAAATTATGATATTTTAGCTATTTCAGTTAGAAGGACTAACAATGTAACGTCTTTTATGTTCATAGGACTTGTCATTTAATTGACTAGTTAATGGAGGGACTAAATATGTCAAGTATTAAAAGATGAGGGGTTAAAGAGAAAGTTGCAGTATAAAACTCAAGTTCTGTATCCTTCTACTGTATTCTATTATTACAAACTCAGAAAAACATAAACATACGTACGTATGTATGATGAAAAACGCAGGGAGTTAAATCCAAACCCAAAATCAGTTTCAAAACCTTGATTCAAGCTTCAATAATTCGAATTCATCTTCTTTCAATCATCTCTAAGCATATGTAAGTGATTTCTTCAAGTTTTTAATCTAGGGTTTTGAAGTTTTGTGGGGTTTCATGAGTTTTAAGAAATTAAAGAATTATAATTCGAATTTAAGGTTTTAATTTGTTAAATTGATATTTGTAAAGCTTGTTAATGATGATGATTACTATGGTTCAAGCTAAAGACTATAAATTTAATTAGAGTTCATGAGATAAATGATGATTATGATGTTAAAATGGGTTATTGTTAAAGTTAGTGTGGTTCATGGATAAAGAACCCTCCTTTGATGATTATAGAGTGAAGTTGAAACATAATTGAATAAGAAATTAGTAAACCTAATAATTGGGTTTTTATGAATTGTTGATAATTGAAGTTAATGATCTTGTTAATTGATTTAGTAAGTTTAAAAGAATGTAATTAAACACTAGTACAAGTTGTAAGTTATGAATTGTGATTATGTTTATAATTAGTGAAAGTGAAGTTTTGTTTAAAGACTTGAATTGAGTGTTAAGTAATCTAAATAGTAAGTATGAAAGTATTATGATGGTAAATCATAACTAAAGTGATAATTCAAGTAAAATAAAGATAAAGATGATTAGTTAAGTTTGAACACTATAATTTGCTAAGTAAGTTGTTATATGTATATGTTGTTTAATAGGTGATCAAGAAGGTGGAATTGGCTTCCAAGTATTTAATCATGTTATTGCCTAAAGACTCGAGGTGAGTATATAGATTTTAAATGAATAACGGTTATATATTTCAAGTAAAGGAATCATATAACCGGTTGAAGTGTTGGTTGGGTTATTATTAAGTTAAAGTTTAATTGTTTATATTGAATGATTAAGTGTTTAATCTAGCATGTGATGGGTGTTTATTTGATTGTTGGTAAGTGTTAAAGAAAGTATGTGGATCAAGCTTTGGTGAAGAATTTTGTGAAGATATATATATATAATTGTGATTGGTACTATTATGTGTTATAAAGAAAGATTTATATGTGGAAGTAGTGATTATCATGTCATTTGCTTGATGGTAGCCAAGGAATGGCATTGATATCACTTGTGGAAGTAGTTAACCCTAAGTGGTTAGCTTGTGTAAGTAGTTAACCCTAAGTGGTTAGCTTGTGGAAGTAGTTAATCCAATGTGATTAACTTTGTGGAAGTAATTAAGGATCCTTAATATTGTTGAAGTAATTGAAGTAAGTTATTATATTTAAGTATATTTATTCGATAAAGCAAATTGTTGTATTAAGTGTTCAAGTTGTTGTGTTAAGTGTTATAAGAATTGAGAAATGGTTGTTTGAATTATGTGTTAAGTGATATTTATTTAACTTCTATATATTCACTAAGCTTATGCTTATTCCGTTAAGTTGTTTTATTTTGTAGGTTTCAATTGATTGAGATAAAGTGGGTTACGGAGCTTAATGTTCATGTTAGATAAGCTTCTCATTCGTTTGAATTATCGTTTGATTATCAATTGTAAAGATCGCCAAATTTTGTATTTCATAAGTTTGACATGATGTTATTATCAAGATGTTTTATAAAATAATGATTTTTGTTAAGTTTAAAGTCACGAGTTAATGAATCGTGTTTAAAGGTTGGTTTCAAGTTTAAAAGAAAATTTTTTTGAAGCGTAAATTTCTGGGACTTAAATTATACGGAGTAATTTTATAAAGTATAACATAGGGTTTTATATTGCTAAAGTTGAAGTATATAAAAGAAACAAAATGTTTGGGGCGTTTCAAGCCGGCGGCTAAGTGAGCCCAGCCGGCGGCTTCTGGCTGTTCCAGGGCATTTTTATGTTAGTTGTTAAAACACTTTCCAATCGTTATTATATGACAATTAAATGATACATTATGATTGAATATGCATGATTAGTAGTTAATAATCTCGATGTTTATATTAATGAGTTCCAAATGTGTTGAACTTTTATAAGTTATATTTGGGCAATTTCAATTACTAACTTTTTATTGGTGATTAATCTCAGATCCTTTGAAAGACAAAGTTGCCCCGAGAATCTGAGTAGTTGAGGACGAAGGTATTGGTGAGTGGATTCAAAACTCACCGTTTGGCTTAGTTGTAATCATTTGATTACGACGGGTAAACGTAGACTTGATTATTGAGTTGACTAGTTGTATTGTTGTTCATATGCCTATATATGCCTTGTGTGGCCTTCGGGCATTGTTGTTAATGAGGTCAACGAGTTGATGAACTGTTGGTTGGGCTAGTGTGTTGTTGTGTGAATGGTACAGGGATGTACTTCATTTGTTGTGTGTGCTGAACTGTACCTAAGTATAATGAGCACTAGCTATCGGTCTCGTCCGTTATGGCCATACGGATATGTTTGGATAAGTGATCTTGGGGAGCCGCCCGGGTACTAAGGTTATCCCCGGATCCGCCGATCCTCATTAAGTCGTTGTTGTTTGTTGTGGTTGCGTATACTTGTTGTAGTTAATTGGTTTAGCTAAGTTAAATGTTGAGTGTTGGATTTACTCACTTAGCTATGTGCTAATCCCTCGTTGTTACTTCCTGCAGACTTTTGTTTATGCATGCGGGTGGGTAGCAGGAAGTTCAAACCTTGGATGCATGGAATGTTTGATATTCAAGCTACTCTGATTATTTTTGTAACAGCTCAGTTTAGTTTATATAATACCCCGTCATGCTAATCTTTTGAACAAGTATTAAGTTGATGTGTCTTAAACTGTTTTTGGTATTTTCGGAGAATATGTAACAAATTATGGCATTTCATTTATCTTCGCTTCCGTATTATCTATAATATTATTACTATGGAATGAGGGGTGTTATAAGTTGGTATCAGAGCATAGTTTTGGGATAATTGTTCATTGTTGAATGATCAATCCCAAAACTCGAGCGTGATATATCAAACATTCTTGGGAATGGGATTAGTATTGGTTGATGGTAGTTAGTGTTTAGATGCTAACGATTAACAAAAGTTCAAGTGTTGTGTTGAATTTCAGAAATGGCAGATAACGAACCACCGACCACCAACCCCAACAATGCCTCCCGGATTGTCGCTCCTCAAATCGGGACTCATACCGAGCAACATGATCATAATGGTACTTCTCAACCAACCGGACAACAATCTAACCGAGATGAGTATATTCATGAGATGGAAGACGAGTTGGTATTCCTTAGGGAATTTAAGAGAAAAGCTGAGGAAGCTGCAACTACACAGTTATTTCAGCAAGCCCCAGTCTTTGGTTCTGGTTCATCCTCTCAATCAGAAAAGAAGTGTTCATACAAGACTTTTATGGCTAGTCGACCACCGGAATTTCAGGGAAGTAAAAATCCTACTGTAACGTTAAATTGGTTGAGGGATATGGAACGCAAATTTGATGTGACTTGCTGTGATGAGGAACTTAAAGTCAAATATGCGGTTCAATGCATGAAGGACGATGCGATGGTTTGGTGGGATTCTGTTACCGGACACTTACCGCAACAACAAAAGGAATCTATTAATTGGACTCAATTTCATCAGGCGGTTCGTAACCAATACTGTTCGGATTTTGATATTGCTAGGATTCGAAGAGAGTTTGTGAATCTTCGATTAAAGGATGACATGACTATTGATGAATTGATTTCACAGTTTACGGATAAGCTTAGGTTCGTGCAACAATGGGTTCCTGATGAGAAAACTCAAATTGAACAATTTGTGGATGCTTTACCGGATAACTACCGTACGGTTGTGAGATTGGCTAAAGACTTATCGCATGCTTTTAACCTCGCGCGGTCTGCCGATAGTGATTTGAGAGGCTTGCGATTATGGCAAGGAAGGGATACAAGTTTCTCTAAGGCAAGAACTGAATCGTCGGGTAAGAATAAATCCAAATGGCAAGGGAATCGGCACGGTGGTAAGAAATTTGTTGGAAGAAGTAGTTCTTCGGGAAGTTTTAATAGTTCCAACTGGTGTAGTTCGTGTAGGTCTCGGCATGATGGTCCGTGTACGGCTAAGACAAACAAATGTATGAAGTGTGGTGAATTGGGTCATGAGATAAAAAGTTGCCGGTATCCAAATTTTGTTTGTTGGACTTGTAAGAAGGAAGGACATAGGGTTGGTCAATGTCCGGAGGCAAGGTCGACGGGGTCGGGTTCGGTCGGGAGTTCGGGATCTTCCGGTCAGAAAAGAAAGAACCCTCCTCCAGCAACTAGTAGGGCTTTTCAGATGACGGTTGATGAGGCCGTGCTTACCGAAGATGTTATCACGGGTACATTTCTTATAAACTCTGTACCTGCACGTGTATTGTTTGATTCGGGTGCTAATTGTACTTTTATTTCTGTACAATTTTGTGATAAGTTGAAATAGCCCCTACTGTGATAACAAAGCCTATAGAAGTAGAAATAGTTAGTGGTAAGTTAGTTCCTGTTACCACCTCGGTGACTGGAGCTAATATTACTATTGAGGATCGTGTTTTTCCTATTTCCTTCTTGTTGATGCCAATCCCTAGTTTCGATGTAATAATTTGTATGGATTGGTTGAGTCAGAATAAGGCTAGTATTGATTGTCACCAGAAGTTGGTTAGGATCTCAATCTCCGATGGGTCATATGTTGTGGCTCGAGGAGAACGGGATGGTGTAGCTATTCCTTTGATTTCGTTGATGAAAGCTAGGAAGTCATTGTCAAAAGGTTGCGAGTCATACCTAGCCTATGTAGTCGATGCCAAATTAGAAAGGAAAACTGTTTCGGATGTTCCTGTTGTTTGTGAGTACCCTGAAGTGTTCCCCGATGAATTGCCTGGGTTACCACCAGTTAGGGAAGTAGAATACAGAATTGATCTTGTTCCGGGCTCATCTTCGATTGCTAAAGCTCCTTATAGATTAGCTCCTTCTGAGATCCGTGAAATGATGAATCAGATTCAAGAGTTGTTGGATAAAGGTTTTATCAGACCTAGTTCCTCGCCGTGGGGTGCACCAGTGTTGTTTGTGAAAAAGAAAGATGGGTCATTGCGGATGTGTATTGATTACAGGGAATTAAATAAGAGGACTGTGAAGAACAAGTATCCATTGCCTAGAATTGATGATTTGTTTGATCAGTTACAGGGTTCTTCAGTGTATTCTAAAATTGATCTGAGATCGGGTTATCATCAGGTCCGTGTTCGTGAAGAGGATGTTCCAAAAACTGCTTTCCGAACCAGGTATGGTCATTATGAATTTTTGGTTATGCCTTTTGGTTTGACAAATGCTCCAGCGGTATTTATGGATTTGATGAACCGTGTGTGTCGACCATTCTTGGATCAATTTGTGATTGTTTTCATTGATGATATACTGATTTATTCGAAATCTGAAACCGAGCATGCCGCGCATTTGAGATTGGTTCTTGAAACATTGAGACGAGAACAGTTGTATGCAAAGTTTTCCAAATGTGAATTCTGGATTCGCGAAGTTCAGTTTTTGGGTCATATAATTTGTCGAGATGGTGTGAAAGTGGATCCATCAAAAGTTGCAGCTGTGATGAATTGGAATGCGCCGAAATCTGTTTCTGAGATAAGGAGTTTCCTTGGGTTAGCGGGATATTATCGAAAATTTATCAAGGATTTTTCTAAGATAGCCGGTCCGTTAACCAAACTAACCCGTAAAGATGAGAAGTATGTGTGGACTGATCAACAGGAGCAAGCTTTTCAGACATTGAAACAATTGTTGTATCAGACACCGATTTTAGCATTACCAGAAGGTACTGATGATTTTGTGGTTTATTGAGACGCTTCATATTCGGGTTTGGGTTGTGTCTTAATGCAAAGGGATAGAGTTATCGCTTATGCTTCTCGACAGTTGAAACCACATGAGAAGAATTATCCTACGCATGATTTAGAACTCGCAGCAGTTGTATTTGCCCTAAAACTTTGGAGACATTACTTATATGGGACTCGATGTGTGGTTTGTACCGATCACAAGAGTTTGCAGTATGTGTTCTCCCAGAAAGAATTAAATATGCGGCAGAGACGATGGTTGGAATTGATAAAAGATTATGACTGTGAAATTAGATACCATCCGGGCAAAGCTAATGTGGTCGCCGATGCATTAAGTCGAAAGAATACACCTGATCGAGCTTTCTATTTAAAAGTGAATGTTTCCTCGGATTTGATTGATCAAATTAAAGTTGTACAACTTGAAGCCTTGAAAGACCAGAATTTGAAATCTGAAATCATGTTAAAACGCAAGGATGAATTAGTTGATGATTCAAGGGGATTAAAGACTTATCAGTCTCGTGTTTGGATTCCTTCCATTGGTGGTATTCAAGATTTGATTTTGAATGAAGCTCATAAGTCACGAATGTCTATTCATCCGGGTAGTACTCGAATGTATAATGATTTGAAACCGTTGTATTGGTGGCCAACGATGAAAACCGACATTGCAAAGTTTGTGGGATCTTGTCATATTTGTGCTCAGGTCAAAGCTGAACATCAAAAGCCGTATGGGTTGTTAAAACAGTTGGAGATACCCGAGTGGAAGTGGGATCATATAACTATGGATTTTGTGACTAAGCTACCGCGTACCGTTCGAGGCAATGATATGATTTGGGTTATAGTGGATCGATTGACAAAGAGCGCGCATTTTCTTGCTACGAGTGAGACCACTTCGTTGACTAAACTTGCTCAATTGTATGTTAACGAAATCGTTTCCAGACATGGTATTCCCTTATCGATTGTGTCGGATAGAGATACTCGTTTTGCTTCTCGTTTTTGGCAAAGTCTACAACAACAGTTGGGTACACGTGTAAATCTTAGCACAGCTTATCATCCTCAGACCGATGGTCAGTCAGAACGTACGATTCAAACTTTAGAGGATATGCTTCGTGCTTGCATTCTGGAATATGGAGGTTCATGGGATTCACATCTTCCATTGGTTGAATTTACTTATAACAATTCGTACCATTCTAGTATTGGGATGCCTCCGTATGAAATGTTGTATGGTCGTCGTTATCGTACACCTACTTGTTGGTTAGAAGCAGGTGAGAAACAGTTTGTTGGGCCCGATATTGTACAAATAACCGCTGATAAAGTAGTTATTGCACGTGAGAAATTGAAAGCCGCAAGAGATAGACAGAAACAGTATGCGGATCCTAAAAGACGCCCGGTTGTGTTTACCGAAGGTGAATTAGTATATCTTAAAGTTTCTCCATGGAAAGGTGTGATTAGATTCGGAAAACGTGGAAAGTTGGCGCCTCGGTACATTGGTCCATTCAAGATTCGCCAAGTTGTAAACGATCAGTCAATGGCATTGGATCTTCCTCCAGAGCTCTTTGGTATTCATGATACGTTTAACGTATGTTACTTGAAAAAGTGTAATATAGAGGATCAGTCACAAATTCTTCCGTTGAAAGATTTAAAAGTTGATCAAACTCGGAAATTGGTTGAAGAACCGGTTGAGATCCTTGATAGAAAGGTGACTAAACTTAGGAAGAAACAAATTCCTATGGTGCTTGTAAAGTGGCGACATAGTTTAGGTTCCGACCTAACTTGGGAGAGTGAGGAGTCGATGAAGTCCAGATATCCTAGATTGTTTGATAGGGCTGAGATTTTGGGGACGAAATCTCCTTAAGGAGGGGAGATTTGTAACATCCTCTCCGATAGCCTGGTATTTTCTAGTTATAATTTCGTATTTAATTGTTTTAAATAATAATTGTGATATAATTGTTTAATTGTGAAATTTG
The DNA here is from genome assembly GCA_949592205.1 of Helichrysum umbraculigerum. Classification (NCBI taxonomy): domain Eukaryota; kingdom Viridiplantae; phylum Streptophyta; class Magnoliopsida; order Asterales; family Asteraceae; genus Helichrysum; species Helichrysum umbraculigerum. The sequence continues at coordinate 145,884,615 of CATIUR010000003.1, read as the reverse complement.
GTGAAATAGGTCTTAGGACTTATTGTGGATAATGAAATGTTGCTTGTTTTAATTTATTAAAGTTGACGGTATAATAAAATAAATTTCTCGCAATCGATATTTAGGTGCCAGACAATAGATTTAGAGCGGATATAAAATACCCATAGTTTTTAGTCAGGTTAAAAGGGGGCCGATCTTTTAATTGGGATCACTTTCCCAATTCCTCTCTTCCTCTCACATTTCAATTCCCCTAACCACATAAACCCTAATTAGTAAAAATCAAGTGAAATCATCAAAGTAAAAAGTGGATTGAACTTGTGAAATTGTAACTATCATCACCTCCTTCTTCTTCTATTCATCATCATCTCCATTTTAAAGGTAATGAAGTTTATTTCAAATGTTTGCTAGAAAAAGAAATTGATGAATTTGAATGATCTTTGTAAGTTTATATAGTGATTGTTGTTATATATGATGATAGGTGATACATGGTAACTAGTTATATGCATCGAATTCAAGTTTTGAGTTAAGATTTAAGTTAGTTTGATAATATGAAGGGGTTTGGGGATTTTGGGTGTAAATCTTGGTTATTTGGATGTTATTGTGGTTGAATAATGTTATATAGATGTTGTATGAAGATGTTGTTAGCTTAGAAATTGAGTTTGTTGCATAATTGGTTCGAAATTGAGATTTTGGTAGTTTTTGGTTCGTGCTAAAATTCATAGCTGCTGCTGCTGTTCTTGATCTGCATGAGAAGCCGGCGGCTTGATGAGACAAGCCGGCGGGTTCTGTTTTAAGGTAGGGAAGCCGGCGGCTAAGAAGCCTAGCCGGCGGCTAAATGCATTTGGCCGGCGGGTCAAGGACCCTAGCCGGCGGGTAAAAATAGCTTTAAAACTCGTTTTATTTCTGGTTGCTCAAAATGCCTTAGAGCCGGCGTCCCACGGTTGGGAACCGGTGGCTGGACGCGGAAGCCGGCGGCTTGGTGGGTTTAGCCGGCGGCTAAGTGAGCCCAGCCGGCGGCTTCTGGCTGTTCCAGGGCATTTTTATGTTAGTTGTTAAAACACTTTCCAATCGTTATTATATGACAATTAAATGATACATTATGATTGAATATGCATGATTAGTAGTTAATAATCTCGATGTTTATATTAATGAGTTCCAAATGTGTTGAACTTTTATAAGTTATATTTGGGCAATTTCAATTACTAACTTTTTATTGGTGATGAATCTCATATCCTTTGAAAGACAAAGTTGCCCCGAGAATCTGAGTAGTTGAGGACGAAGGTATTGGTGAGTGGATTCAAAACTCACCGTTTGGCTTAGTTGTAATCATTTGATTACGACGGGTAAACGTAGACTTGATTATTGAGTTGACTAGTTGTATTGTTGTTCATATGCCTATATATGCCTTGTGTGGCCTTCGGGCATTGTTGTTAATGAGGTCAACGAGTTGATGAACTGTTGGTTGGGCTAGTGTGTTGTTGTGTGAATGGTACAGGGATGTACTTCATTTGTTGTGTGTGATGAACTGTACCTAAGTATAATGAACACTAGCTATCGGTCTCGTCCGTTATGGCCATACGGATATGTTTGGATAAGTGATCTTGGGGAGCCGCCCGGGTACTAAGGTTATCCCCGGATCCGCCGATCCTCATTAAGTCGTTGTTGTTTGTTGTGGTTGCGTATACTTGTTGTAGTTAATTGGTTTAGCTAATGTTGAGTGTTGGATTTACTCACTTAGCTATGTGCTAATCCCTCGTTGTTACTTCCTGCAGACTTTTGTTTATGCATGCGGGTGGGTAGCAGGAAGTTCAAACCTTGGATGCATGGAATGTTTGATATTCAAGCTACTCTGATTATTTTTGTAACAGCTCAGTTTAGTTTATATAATACCCCGTCATGCTAATCTTTTGAACAAGTATTAAGTTGATGTGTCTTAAACTGTTTTTGGTATTTTCGGAGAATATGTAACAAATTATGGCATTTCATTTATCTTCGCTTCCGTATTATCTATAATATTATTACTATGGAATGAGGGGTGTTATAACGGTGGAGGGGATGAATCTGTCTTAAGGAAAGTGTGTTAAACACACGCCTCAACATGTTCATCTCCTCTTATTTGCATGTTTATTTATAGTTTTATATTTGTTACTAATTTCCGATTTAATTCTTGTTATTACTAACGTATTTGGTTTATGCCTCTTATGATTCACTAATATGTTTATCCAACATTTTATATATAGTATATAAAATAGAAATTATCTCTAATGAGACTTAACACACAACATCTTATTAGTGTGTTTTCGATATAGACCTATAAAATTTACTTCACATCTACCGCTTACGGGTGTGTTTGGCAAAAAGTAGCTTAAAGCTTATAGCTGGAGCTTATTATTGGAGCTTATATTATTTCGTAAGTGTTTGGTAGAATAACCGGAGCTTATAAATGTAAATTTACATAAAAGGACTAAGATCAAACTCAATTACTTATAAATTAAAGGGTATTTTGGTAACTTCAATTTTCATAAGCTCTCATAAGCTACCAAAATGCTTAATTTTTCAATAAGCCACTAAATTTTTTTCTACCAAACAAAGTTTTTAGCTTAAGCTTATAAAAAAACAAATTTAAGTTCCAATAAGCTCTCGTAAACTACGTTACCAAACATACCCTACATCTTTTGTCGCCTAATTTTTTATGATGAAATTATGATGGTATAAATCACCATCCCTGAGGGAACTTTAAAAACAAAATGAGCTACGATAAGTCAAAAATAAAATATCTCTAACCCTTTATAAAGCATTTCCATATGTTGACCTTATGTCATATGGGAAATCCCCATAATGCCCTTCTATTTAATCACCTAAGATGTGAACCTATTTTGGTAAGTCAACTATACAATAACTCTACAAAATCAATTACATCAAAATATTAACTACTCAATCAATTACAAAATCACTACACAAAAAATACATAGCAAAATTAACACTATATAAACACACTTGTGCTCATGAAAAAAATATCAATCTATTCATGTGCATTGGGATTTTGCTATTTGAAGTTTAAATTTATTTTCAACTATCTTTTATGTAATTTTTTACGTAATCATATGAATATGATATTTATAATGCACATATCTTAGACATGCAATGTTCTTTTAATTTGTTATAGTAATAAGTTTCATTTTAGTAATAATACTTTCATCATATCATATCAGAGTAAGGTTCAAATGAGTACAACAATTTTGAGTGAGAATGAGGGAACCAATAGATTTATGACATGTGTCACTTTATTCTCTCTCCTCCACATTTTTTAAAATTAAATATCTCACAAACGGTAAGTCGAAAAATCATGAAAATTGCACCATAAAATTCAGCGTTTTCTTCTCTTCGATTTGCCGTCCCTCAAGGCATACTTTCGACAACTTTTTTTTTCTTCCATTTTTTGGTGGGTTTTACAAATTAATAACACATGTGTTAGTGATTGGTTATACATTTAATTTGTGGTTAAGGTTAGAGTTTAGGGTTAGGGTTAGGGTTTTGTAGGGTTTAGGGTTTATTAGGGTTTAGGTTTTAGTAGGGTTTAAGGTTTAGGGTTTAATATGATTTAGGGTTTAGAGTTTTGTAAAGCGTTTAGGGTTTAGGGTTTAGGTTTTAGGGTTTAGGGTTTGAGGTTTGGGGTTTCTCCCCCGAAACCCCAAACCTCAAACCCTAAACCCTAACCCATAAACCCCAAACCCTTAACGCAACACTGTAACACATGTGTTAGTAAATGTGAAACCCACCAAAAAAATGAAAAAAAAAAAAATTCATCGAAAGTATGCCTTGAGGGACGGCAAATCGAAGAGGAGAAAACGCTGAATTTAATGGTGCAATTTTCATAATTTTTGGATTTGTCGTTTGTGAGATAATTGATGTTGGGGGTAAATGAGTTTTGTACATGTGGAACATTCTCTTTGTACACATGGCTTGATATCATTGGTTTCCTCATTCTTACACAAATTCCTAGTCTCATTTAAACCCTACCCCTATCATATCATATATCATATCATATATAGATATAGATAAATAAATAAATAATTTTTATACTTTATAAATTTGTACCAATTTATTACAAAGTAGTTTTATTAATTAACACATACGAGTACTAGTTATGATCCCCTGGGACAGAACTTAAAATTTTATTTGAAACAAATACCATATTTTTATGAAACCAGATCTTAAATCGTAGCTGAGTCGGCCCTTGTTCAAGTAACCACCTTTATGAGTCGATCAAATGCGGCATGCGGCAACCAATATATATGTTGTATGCAATTTCGTAGTTCAAGTTTCACGTAGATTCGTTGAATGTATCATTGACATAGTAAACAAGGACCAACGATAGTGGATAGAGAGGGAACACAAAGAATAATGTCCAGTTCGGAAACTTGGATCTGAAACTTGCAAGAAGCCCCATTATGACACAAACAATGACGAGAACTAGAACCTCAGCTGAGAAATGCCACGTCAACCCACGGAAATATATGACCGAGACAAGAACAGAAAATCCCAAGATGTTGTTCATGAATACTTTGTGATATATCTGCATATTTCACAGTATAAATGTTCTTAAGTGAAGAATCTTAGTTAAATATGGTACAAAATAATGCATATGGAGTGACCAGCATTACCTGTGAAAAAGTTAGAGAAGTTGTATGATATCTCTTCTGTCCTGCAGCTCTAATTGCTGCAATTGCTGTTCTAGCATTTGTAGCTAACGGGACTAAAATGAAAGAAGCGTAAAAGGGGGCTATTCTCATAGATTCCGAGAAGATACGAACTGTCTGTGTTAGAGGCTCAACCAGAACTGTTAACATTAGTATTCCAAGTACGAGTAATGCTATTGCTTTAAACGTTCCATCTTTTCTGGATTTTGCTTCAGCTTTTTGATACCGAACTTTTTTCTTCTGCATAGTGATAAAAAAGTAGTAGCATCTCAATGTGAAATTCAAAAAATTTATTATTTGACCAATTTAGTAGCTATATATGTAGATCATGAATTTTCTTACTTCATTTTCACTGTGTAAAAGCTTCATATACGGTTCAATCACCCTGAGCCATCTTATGACTCTAGATCTGAATTCTTCTTTATCAATATGTCCATTTCCATCAGTATCTACACGATCCATAATTATCTCCACTAATTCATCCACTATATCATATATATGCCCATCGCCATGTTTACTTATGATGAAGTCTTTCAACTCGATTGGTGAAAGTGATGAATCCTTATTGAAATCGATTGACTCAAATAATCTATAAATTCGATACACATTAGTTACATAATCAGAACTTAGAACCTCATGAAACTTGCACTATTATTAACATCAATCATATATATAAAAAAAGACTATATATGCCTCACTTATTTATGGAAGATTCATCTTGTTTTTCACCCATCAATCTATATATTAGATCCATGACTTTAAGTTTATCTTCAAACAAGAGTTGGGCAACCTGTCAAAAATTACACCACAGAGTAGAAATCAGATGATCAAGTGCCATATGTATTGATCAATATAATATGGTATCGAGTTGCAGATGATTACCTGATTGAGCTTTGTTTTTGATTTATCAGAATATGGATCATCCATGTAACGTCTTGTCGATTCAATCCACTTACTAAACCTACCAAGAAAGTCATCCTTTGTTATCATAACATTGAGATCTTGTAAACTGTTCTCCATCTCTATTTGTTTTTCCATAAGATGTTTATCCCTCTTCCGCATAAGCGCTTGTACTTCATAATAAGGTACATGCATTTCAATCTTTCTTTCCAATTCTGCGTACTCCAGTATTCGATTATGTATCTTCTTATTTTTGTACTGCAAAATTGATGCCGAAAAAGAACAGTGGATCAAGAAAAGGATAATATTATTTTCCCAACTCTTATGTAAGCAGAACATATTGATGCATACCTGATAATAAAAGTAATAGCATAGACAAAAAACCGCAATAACAAGAGATGCGAGAACAACATAGTTGTATTCTTGAGAAGAATATGATACATCAAAAGCTATTGGTATTAGGATGATTATAAATGGTATCACCGAAAAAAGCATAATCTTTGCATGATCACTAGTCTCTGAATCTGTATCGATACCAGAACCTGGAAAAAAAATTATAAATATTACATCTCATAAACCAAGATGGATAAACAAAAATATAGCTATTTACATGTTGACACAAATTCTAAAACTTATACAGTAATTGTGTAATTACCAATGGAAGTGTTGGTTAAATCCTTTTAGAACCAATTACTTTTTGTTGGAGAAATTTTACTATATATCAAATATTAGCCACTGCTATTATGAGAAGACATCAAGAAACAGAACAAACCAGTCAATAATATTTGTAGCCAATTCTTGTTTTCATTAGAACCAGGTTTAACGTAAAATTTGTGTGAAGCACAGAAGAAGCATATTCCCCATAGAACTGTTAGAACAAAGATTGATGATCCGGCTAGCAAGCCGACTCCCGTTATAACATACTCCTGAGTTTCTTCATTGCTACTCAACAGTCCAGAAACTGCATCAAAGTAATGATTCCACGTGTTGACCAAAATTATGCAATTAATTACCACAATACTTGCTTATGTGTTTTTACATTATTAAATTAAAGGCAAGTAATTAATTACCAAGAAGAATCAGAGATTCTGGAAGGGAATCAAGAAGCTGGGAAAAACTTGAAACTACAAAATTGTTGCCAAAAACATGAAAAATTCGTCCATCACCACCGGCATAGGCTTCTCCATGATATAACAGATACTCATATATCACAATGAGAAAGATATGACCAGGGATATTGCTTGAACACGGCAAGAATCCGTACATTTGCCGACACTGCTCTTCTGAAGCATCCGTTCCTTTGAGAAACAGAACGGATTCTTCTTGTCGAACTGTACCGTCAGTAAGACCATCAGACACCAACTCAGCAGCATCCTTATACAAATGACGAGTACTTGCTGCCTTCCCTGCTAACAGAAAAAGAATAAAAGCAAAATAAGACGCAATTCTTGCAACTGATTTTCCCATTTTAGAAATAGTAATTGGGCTGAGTGAATTGTTAAGCTATTAACATTCAGCAATATATACACGTATAGAAACATAGGGAGGGTCCTAGTCAACCAGCGGTATTTTTATGGTCTACTCACAAAAGCATAAAATACCAAATAATCAAATTAATTAAAGCAGAATACTAGCTAGTAATTATTTAATTAATTTTTTTAATATTAATCTGATCCTAATAATATATTAAATCATCCTTGTACATTAACGATTCGAATTTTTTGCAGGCAAGACCAGAGTCCACGTTCTCATCATGCATCCAGAGTGTTAAACAATTTAATTACCAGATGAAACTCCAAATTATAAATGATTCAGATCCAGTAATTAATCATAATTTCACAAAGATATAACTAACTAGCTGGGTTTATCTTAAACAGCATACGTACGTCATAGTTCATACATCATGTCTTAGATAATTAATGATTTTTGTGGTGACAGCTTCCAGTGCAATCAAATCGATCACCTGTATAAGTTGTTACATTCAATGAAGCAAGGGCGGAGCCATGTTTTCATATGGATGGAGGGGGCAAATGGCCTGAAAAGGTAATCAACTTGTCAAAATTTAACAATAAAGGGAATATCACTTTTACTGATGCCTAAAAGGGATCTACATTTGAAAATCGTGTCATAAAAAGATTTAAGTTATCAAAAAAGTTCAATTAAAGGTATAATCACCGTTTCAGTTTATCTCTTTTAATTTTTGATCGGTTTTAGCTGACGTGGGTAGGGGTGTCAAAAAACCCGACCCGACCCACACCCGACCCGATCCGAACCCTATTAAAACTATTCGGGTCGGGTTTAATAGGGTTAGAAAGTTTAATCGGGTTATACGGGTTAACCCGATTAACCCGAATGCTTATTAGGGTCGGGTTACGGGTTAAAATGGAGAAACTTATGCGGGTACGGGTTGACCCGATTAACCCGATTTAACCAAGTATCAATTTTTTTATTAATTTTTATAGTTAAATTTCGTATAAAATAATATAAGTTGAATATGTTAATTTAATGTGGAGACCTATATATATAAGAGTCTAAGACTAGAATCTAATTAATAATAGTATCTATAACCATATAATAACATCAATGTAAAGTGTAGCAATGAATATGAATATAATTATCAGGAACTGAATATTTAGTATTGTATATTAATTGTAACACGACTTGTAAGTATTCTTTCATCTAAGTGTTAGTGTTGTAACTGCATTCTTAAATTTTTGAACATTATAAGCATGACTCACATTTTAAGTATACTTAGACCCGCTTTGAAATTCAATACTTATATTCAATTTAAAACAAAACTCACTTTTACAAACTATATGGTTCTACTACGTATACATAATTCAAGTGGTTTTAAGTATACATAATTCATAATTCATGTGCTTTCAACTTCATATATCATTCAATATTTTAGTTTACTATCCCAACATTCAAAGTCATCTATATATTTATTTTAACAATTATTAAAAAACAGTGAAGTTATACGGGTTAACCCGCTACCCGATTAACCCGACCCGACTAACCCGCTACCCGATTAACCCGAACCCGATAACCCGATTACCTAACAGGGTCGGGTTGCGGGTATATATTTATTTCTGAAAAACCCGACTAACCCGACCCGACTAACTCTTATTAGGGTCGGGTTGACCCGATTAACACCCCTAGACGTGGGGCTTAAATCTCAAATATTTAATTAATATGTGACATTTTCGACCTAGAAAACATACGATATAGATACTAATTTTACTTTTTGAATGTTTAAACCCGAATTTTATTTTAGGTGTTTAATCATTTTCTGACACGATTTCAAAATTTATAATCCTTTTATAGCAAAATTTCAAGATATTAAATCCTTTTATGACATGTTTTTAAAAACGAAACGGTAATTTTACCCTTAAATGAACTTTTATGACAACTTAAATCCTTTTATGGGATGATTTTAAAATGTGAGTCCTTTTTGGCATCGACACAACACATATTCCCTTTATTGTCAAGTTTTAAATCATCCTTGTACATTAACGATTCGAATTTTTTGTAGGCAAGACCAGAGTCCACGTTCTCATCATCCAGAGTGTTAAACAATTTAATTACAAATGAAAATCCAAATTATAAATGATTCAATTTTGTAATTATGTATATGGCATGTCATATACATATAGAGGTGCTCCTTAAGCATAGCTAGTGCTTATTTCGAGATTGATGTGGAATTCATCCACATTTTTTTTGTACTTAAACGTTTAGTGGTAATACAATTCACCGGGGTAAAACCCTCTACCAAAAAAAAAAAAAAGATATAACTAGCTAGGTTTATCTTAAACAGCATACGTACGTCATAGTTCATACATCATGTCTTAGATAATTAATAATTTTTGTGGTGACAGCTTGCAGTGCAGCCAAATCGATCACATGTATAAGTTGTTACATTCAATGACATTCAAACAAAAGAAACAAGTTAATTCAAAGAAGAGGAATCCTTGAAAGCAAGGGCGGAGCCAGGTTTTCATATCGAGGGGGGGCCTTATTTCATTTTGAGCAAGTCGATCTTCAATTAGTCCATTCAATATAATTAGAAAATATGGGTATGTTCGGAACGATGGAAAGGAAAGGGAGAAAGGGAAAGAGAAACACTTCCCTTGTTTGTTTGCGACAGAGAATGGAATCGAGGGGTCACTTTTTCATTCTCTTTCTCGGTTTTTAGTTCCATGTAAAAAGCTGGAGAAAGGAGAGAAATGATAATTTTAGAAGGGTCCATTCTCCATGTATAACACCCCTCGTTAATTATAAACATTTAATATAATATTTGCGACTCGGAAGCGTATATTTCAAAACATACTATCAATGTTTTACATTACTTAAAATGTCACTAAACTTTTTCAAACTTATTACACATGACATTTCAACAAACTCGGTGTTATATAATTCAAAACATTTCTTTGATTATCAAAATTAAATCAGAGTAACAGTCTGTCAAACATTCCATCCAGTCCCACAACCTCCTGCCCAATATGTCCCATCTATTTAACCTGCAGGAAGAACTGTGGTGGGGTTAGCATAAAGCTAAGTGAATGAAACTATAAGTAACAGTACAACCTAGCATAACAATCTGTTTACATCAAATAACAATAAACAGAAAATCAATCATTCACTCGACATCCAATCAATGTCAAGCTACACCAATCAATCATTATCAATCGTCATGAGGATCGGTGGCTCCTGAGATACCCTAATACCGGTTTGGTACTCAAGGAACTCTTATCAATCATCTGTATTGGCCTATACAGAATTACCGATAACCAGTTGTTAATCACACACGACCTAGATCTCCAAACCAACATTTCAAGTTTCAAGATCTCCTGTCGTCTACAATAACAACCAAGTCCAACTGTCAAATCAAGTTGACCTCAGAATCTTACATACTAGCTCAAACAGCCAAGTAAGCAACTAGTCAAACTATCATGGCAAGATATCTCAGCAATTACATTCTATCAAAATAATACTATAATTATTTGTTGTAAATCAAATCATTACAACTAAATCACACTGAGGTTACAGATCCACTCACCGACTACCTCAGGCCTCCACTCAGTTGTCTAATATCACTGAGCCTTCTCCACATCTGAGAATTAATCAATCAAATATAAGTTAGTAATCAAGATCATTAATACTAAACTTATATCAATCTTTAACATTAAGAACTTAACATAATCTACATCAAGATTACTAGTTCCTAATTATACACTAATGATTACAACATAACCATTACCATATATTAACTTGCAACATATACATATCACATTACATTTAACAAGTTAAAAGAAAAGTTATGACAACCCTTCAAGCCGCCGGCTTCCTCCTAGAAACCGCCGGCTTCCTATCCTCACCCGCCGGCTTTACTTCCACAACCGCCGGGTAATTTACCAATTGTGTTAACAGAACAACACTACGTTTTAAAGCATATACCAACCGCCGGGTCGGGTTTAGACCCGTCGGTTTCATGCTACACCACACAAGCCGCCGGCTACACCTATGAAGCCGCCGGCTTCGGCTAACAAGAACAAGCCGCCGGCTTGGCCAAAGAAGCCGCCGGCTTCTGGCCTCGTCCCAGCCCAGCACGAACAGCAGAAACCCTAACTCGCGGGTTTAATCCCCAAAACACCAAAAACTCGTTTTTAAACGGTTATAAACCTCAAATATCATCACATAATCAATATGTAACACTTATAACCTGTTTCTAACATCCAAATCTCTCAAATCATCAATTTACCCAAATTCAATCAAAAATCAAATTCTTAAATACTCAAGAATACTTACTGATTGAAGAATCTAACGATGGTAATCTGATGATTATGAAGATTCACGAGAATCACAACTTCCTGATTTGATTTCTGGATTGATTTGGAAGTTTTCAGAGAGTTTCTGTGAGTTTCAGAATAAAATGAATAACTTTCCTAAATAGGAAAGGATATATATAAGTCGGCTAATCCAACCGCCTTCAATATACGGGTATAATTTAATACCCCATCTCAATCTATTGTCTGGAACCCGAAAACCATTTGCGAGTCCAAACATTTTAATGTACCGTCAACTATATTAATTTACAACAATTAATAATTCACTTATCACATTGGAATATTCGACTCCTATTCCAATTATTTCAACTATTTCAAACAATATTATTTCCAAACACATTTAAATCAAGAAATAATATATAAACAACTAGGTCCATTTCGAGGATGTTACAACTCTCCCCCCCTTAAAGAGATTTCGTCCCCGAAATCTAACCTCAATCAATCTAACTAATGTGATATAATCACATATATCTTAATATACATTTGTCCTCAATAGCAACTTACAACTATACTTAGACTGTTTGAATTCTTTCCACATGCACATATCCAAATGTACATGCTTCTATCTTTTCCTATGCACACATACAGTGCATCCATCCAACATCTCATAGGAACCAATCATCTATCTAATTCCTTTATCACCAATCAGATAAAAGTTTAAAGCACCCTATCACTTTAACCAACAACAATAAGTGAAACCTAACATCACTTACTAGGTCTACACAACCAGAAATTAGCAACATGCTAAAATCTTTAACATACTCTCACTGTTCATCACTGGTAACAATAAAACAGCAGTAACAATATCACAACAACAGTGTTTATTAAACCACAATGTACCTAGCAACACTGAAATATAATTCAGCTTACGACCAACAATCAGTCTAATATACAGATCACAATCTTAAATCTCTACCATCAAAGATTTGAAATTCAAATCTAGGTTAACTTTTCATCCAAAAGTTTCATACCTACTCTTGTGAATAACCTACCATATTCACATATCACTTTAATCATATGAAATCCTTTACTTAAAGTAATCCAGATTCATATCACTTTAATAAGCACAGCAGATGTCACACTCAGTAGGTAAAACTACAATCAACAAGTAATTTGCTCAATCAACAATAGTATCACAATCAAATATTACCTACATTCAACCAACATCTACATTGACTTATTTCTACTTGTAATTCCTTTCATTACAACCTATCAATTGTTAACAACAACAATAACACTTCCAATAATCACAACACTAATGATTATACAGTTCAGTACATCTATCAATACTCACTATATGTGACACCCCCAAATTTAATGATTTGCGGAAGCTTGATTTGGGTGTCACTAATCAATATACAAAGCACATAAGATATAATGAACGACCACTATATGCGTCGTTTTAAACTTGTATAGATAAAGTAAATGTTTACATCAAAATATAGTTACATTAGCTCGATTCCTGAAATTGAGAGATTACATAGCATAATTAATTTTACAAAATATAATAATGCAGTCCAATCTCTAGTTGTATGTATGCTGACTCGAGCTAATAATTTCTGCTTGTGCAGCCAAACTACTGCTGGGTACCTGTGATAAATACTAAAATGGGTCAGCGAAAACGCTGGTGAGCTCACAGGTTTGCATGTCAATATATATTTGTAAGAACCGCAAGATTTATATTGAATTTAAAATGCAATTAAGCAAGATAAAAGTTATACTGTCCATGAGCACATAGTCTGAGCTTAACTTGATTTGTCAGGCCCACTTAAGGAAACCTAACTTGAAATGCCTCCTACGAGTGCCTAATCAACACTCGTCTTCCCAAATGCTAATACATCCGTTTGACCGGTTAGTGCGTGCTAACCCGGATGAGGATTGTCAATCCCATATGATATCATATACTAACATTCACGCTATAAAATACTAGAGACTATGCTTATGGAGGACTTTAAATTGATTAGCTTGAAACTCATGTAGTATTTGAAGTTTGGCACTTGCGTTCTACTTGTAAAACAAAATCGAGTAGTAATATCACACCCCTAGTTGTAAAGCAGTGAAAATGGGGCTATGAAACTCACCTGAGTCTTGAAGCGTTTAATTTAATAAACTCGAAATAATTAGCGGTGAATTGATGTCCAAAGACTTGAAACCTGAATGTGTTCACGACACTTGATTGTTATTAATTGTACCGGTATCCCGAAAGACTACCTTTGTAGTTGTTATACAACTATATATATATATATGTCCAAATTACTACGATTTGGTTGATTGTGTGACACCCGGTCAAAAAGGGCCAAAATTAGGGGCCAATTTAAACTTTTAAATCACGTATTACATACGTGTTAACACTTAAGCATTCAAGTATTATATATATATATATGTATATATATAAACCGAAACGATTATTTAAATAATCGCGAATACCAAATTTAACAAAACGTAGAAACTCAAAATGAAAGTGAGCGAAAAACATTTTTAAATCAAGTATTATTATTAAGGATAATAATTACATAATCCGTTTGAAATTTAAATACAGTTTAGATACAGAAAACTACCCGTACATTTTAGGTAAAACAAAGTTACAATTTTAAACATCCGAGAAAACAGTTTTATAAAATATTTCAATTAAAAGCTTATACGAATCTATTTTTAGAAAATTATCATTTTAAAAGATTATATTATTTAACGATCGGGTACGCAAACACGGAGTGAGGCGCACCAACTAACCTCAATTATTTGAGGGCCGGCCTCTATTATTGATCACACACACGCACACATTTTTACTCCCTCTATCTCTCGGCTCTCTTTCTTTTGTGGATCATCAAACACAAACAACAACAACATCACAATCATCACCATAATCTTGATCATCATCATCATCCGGTGTTTCATCATCATCACCACCACCTCACGGTTTCGTTTTTGAACTTGTAAGGATCATTTAACATTTTCCTTTAAATTTATGTTTATAATACGTTATATAGCATGTATTAGCTTTGTATTAAGTTGTTGTAAGCGGAAATAGGATTTAGAAATGGTTTTGTATGTTTTCTGCACGTACAGAGTCGAACCAGTTACGTGAATCCGGCGGATTCGGGTGAATCCGGCGGATTCCTGCCCAGAAAACATGAACACGGCGTATTCAATGGAATACGGTCGGATTCCCATGGTTTGTCATGAATACGGTCGGATTCTTGGGAATCCGGCGTATTCCCTCTATTTTTCCGGAATACGGCGTATTCAAGGGAATACGGCGTATTCCCCACAAATGCCACCAATCCGGCGGATTCAAGGGAATCCGGCGGATTCCCCCTTTTTATTTCAGGATCCAACGAATCAATAAAATAGCCCTGCGAATTCTAGCTAAAACAGAACAAATAAATTTTCGAAAACGTCGACGATTTTACAACATATTTCAGGGTAGCTTCTCGATGAAAATTTTATTATAACGGATTGGGCTCAAATTCGCTCGGTCATTCAAAAACAACCCAATGAACAAAGCTAAGTATCTTAGCCTTGTCAGTTTTAGGCCATCCGGGGTCGTTTAGGGGCCGAAAATGGCAGATTACTGTTTTCAAACTCATACCAAATTTTGTAAACTCAAACATAAACATTTAAACAATACATTGGATAGTCCATTTACTCATTAGAATCTCGCGTGTTTAGGACTCTAAGGGATTTCAGAGATTGTCTATTCCACGTCAAATATATTCATTGCTCGGATTGACTCAGGTGAGTCTCACGGCCCCATTTTCACTGTTTACTGTTTTTAAATTCGGGGGAGATGCAACACAAATTGTTTTAGTGATCACAAGTTATTCGGTTAGTTAATTTAATTATTAACTTGTTCATTGTTTCGGTTATTATTGTCGGTATTGATTTTCATTGTACGGTATATGCACGAGTGTTTTAATTCGGTAAAAGTCCTCAACAGTGTATGATTCATTAACTTAATAAGGCGCGATTATTAAAGGATAGTACTATCATGGGAGTGACGTCCCCGTCCGGGTTGCTAGCTACAACCAAGTTAAAAACGGGCACTTTAGTAATTGTTATGGGTGTGTCACCAAATCGGGAGGCAAAGATCGGGTTAGGCTTTGAATCATAGCTCAGTGCAATACAAATGTCATTATCGGTAAATCATTGTTCGGAAACCTTAATTGGTTTAATCACTGGTCGGTAGCCCTAATGGGTAAATCATGGTTCGGTACATTGTTATTCATTGATCGGTTTACACTGTTTAAATTATCGTCGGATAATCATGTTGATCACATCAATGTTTATTTAAACCTGTGAGATTCACCAGCTTTATAGCTGACCTTTTAGTGTTGTATTCTCAGGTGCTCATCAATATTAGGAATGGCCTACAGGATAAGCTAGCTATCACGAGTCGCATGCATCCATTTAGACATGAAGATTTTCTTGCATTATATTTTGTATAATGGTTATGTATTAAAATCTTCTGAAATCATTTTGCGAACTCACTACTATGTTTTAAACTTATGACTTAAACTTTGTATTTCTTTTGGAAAACTAATGTAATGTAATGTATTTCTAAAACGTCTCATTTAGAGTCGTTTGCTTGTACTTTGGTGTTTTGATATTTGATTAGTCATGCCCCAAAACAGTCGCTTCCGCAAAGCATGAAATTGGGGGTGTGACAGATTGCATTGATACAAGTTACAACGACTTGTTTGATTTAATTGATACAAGTTACAACGACCTGTTTGAGTGAATTTATACAAGTTACAACGACTTGTTTGATTCTGAAGTATGTTTTGAAAACGTGTACGGCCCGTTGGTGATTTAGTTGAAATAATAATAATTCTAAAATGTTGACTTTGCTACAGTACTGCTACAGTACTGCTACAGTAAATTTGACTTTTTTTGAACAGTAACTTTGACTTCAAAATTCTGGTTTTTCTGTGTTTTGCGACACAACATGCGACACAAAGATTTGACATGCGACACAATGGTTGTGTCGCAGACGTCATGCGACACAAGGATACGACACAGGGACTGTGTCGCATCGAATACGAAATGCTAATTTAATAGCGACATAGTGGTTGTGTCGTATAGAAGTACGACATAGTTTGCGACATAGAGTGCGACACAATATTGTGTCGCATGAGTTACGACACTAAAGGATTTATACGACACAAGGTGCGACATAAAGGGCAAAATACGACACAACATGCGACACAAGGCTTGTGTCGCATGGATGAACACCAGCCCAGAAAGTCCGGCTGTTCGCGATTTTTCCGGCCAAAACTCAATTTAAACTCGTTTTTAAGCTATAAAACTGTGTTCTAATCTTTGTAATGGACATATATAAGTTGTGTAAACATCAAAACATCAAAATATTACATAAAACTAAACAAATCTAAGTTTTTAGAAATTTCCTTACAAATGCAAATCGAAGAAGATGGAGGCCGAAAACGATGGTAGAGCTTTTGTTAATCTTGTTTCTCACTTGATGGTGGTTCCGAAAATGTAAGTTTTGTTGTCGGATTTGATGATTCCGAAATTTTGTATGAATTTGGTGAGAGTGTTTTTGGTGTGTGTGTGTTTTTGGAGAATGAAAATGAAAGAAAGAATGAAGGAGATGTGGGGTGTAGGTGAAAGCCTCACCTCGCAGTCTCCGTCCCGTGCTCCGCGTGGTGTTCGTTTTCTCAGTCATTTAACGTTAAATATTTATTTTATTCGTTTAAATTTTCCATTTTAAATTATAAATTATTATAAAATATTTTATTGTAAAATTTTACCAGTTATCTATTTATGATATTTAAAAGGGAAATTCGCTTTATTTGTTGGCGCGTTTGTATTTTTAATCTCGTATACATTAATTGTGTAATAAAACTTGGATACGAAATATTACAATAAATGAGATTCTGAATAAAATTGAGTTATTAGATAATATTTGTATTTCTTAATAAAATTATTCACCAACGTCCGTATTTATTGTATCGAAATTCATTCGATTTGAAACTCGTACGATTTAAATAAACCGCATAATTGTGTAGATATATATTCAACAATATATATGATAATTGATACATTAATTAGCCTAACACATAACTAATTACATGTATTAAAACTTGATTAGGCACTAAATTCTAGTCCTAAATTGACGGTTGTCACACTATATATCTCCAAAGTTTAACTAACCATCAAGTTAGAATTTGTATATTACTTAAACTGGTAAGACATCAGAATCTTATCTCAGCAACCAGTTAATTTAATTCAACCTTACAATCTTAAACTACTAATCACAAGCAATTAGAAGTTATACAACTTTAATCACATAATCACTTAGTACCAAATTCCATCAATCTAGCAACTAAGTCAATCCTAATCAACATTATGATACCACAATTCAAGTATCACAATATCACATTATCAAAATGTGCTACCTTTCAACACATTTCCAACAAAATCTATATCAAGTTAATCACAATTAACTGACCTCCACATATCTTATGGCACATTTTAATTCATTCTATTAAAACTTATTATGCCATTTATTATCATGTATACCACACATACATACCTACACAACTTCAGATATTTTCTTAAATGGACATGTACACATCAATTCCATTTCATTCTATACACTAGGCCATTCAGACGGGTAAAGTCTTTATCAAGCCTTCTCAGTACTATTAGTCATCACATATCCATACCACAGGACATGGAACAATTACCAATCAACAACTCTATGTTTCACTTATATACTTACCAACTCGTATATAACTTAAACAATTTAACTTAAACTTACAAGAAAAGCTTGGTGAATACAATTATCACCTATCAATTTCAAGGTTTCCCTTACCCTCTAACACATATAATTTCTTAAAATATGAACAATCATTCAATTCATATTTCCTCAATTTATCAAACAAAGATCAACTAAATCTTTAACACCATCCAACTCCATATATACTTTCATATCATACCTTATTTGGATCTAATCCCAATTTACCACTTTATCACTTACTTTAGTTGTATACAATCAACAAATAACTAAAGAATCCATTCAATTCTTTCCAGTACTTAAGTAACTCACCATGAGGTACAAATCAACCTATGCAACTATTAATAATAACTTTCAATTATTTCTTATCTCACATTCTTACCAAATCAAAGCTATCATCACAAGCCTCATACACTGGTAAGACTTTCTTATCACAATCCTAACCAATGTAACTTAATTTGCACCTTTCAACAAATTATAACTGTCATATCATAACATGACTTCACATCTGTATAATTCCTTAACACATATTCAGTTCAATTATACTTAACACTATTTCAATTACTTAATACTAGCTTTAAGTAATTAATCAAGTCTCACAAACTTAGACAATTTATCTATCTCCTTTGGATCTCACATGACCCGTTTCAACATGATTTTAATCAATATAGGAATTCAATCACATTCCACACAATCATAGTATTTCAATCTATGTTAGACTATTTCAACACACACAGTTGACTATATGTCAACTTTGATTTCCATTGACCAATCAATAAAATTCTCTAATTGCTTTCCTCAAGTTTGACCCAAACTCAAACCAATCACAAGCAATTAATTTTATACACAACTCTCTATTCATGGTTTGACTTTCAAAGTTAACATACTATCAATATTAACTCACAACAAACCATTTCATCTTATATGTTCACTTTCAAACATATATTTCAAATTATTACATTCAATAATCTTATCAATCCTTCACAAGGACAAGGTCAACCTACATCAATCTTGGCTCCATACAAGCTATTTCATATTGTATGTTTACTTTCAAACATAGACCTCACATTATTACATTCAATAATACTAGAAATTCCTCAAGCAAGACAATATCAACCTATCTCAACTTTAGCTTCATACAAGCCAGCTACAACATAGTGATTCATTTAAACACTATACAAATCCACCTACAGGTAATCTATCATTATCAATCACAATTACCTATTTAACAGAATCCAATTTGTCATTTATGTTCATCAACAAAACAACTATCAATGACAAACATTATTTACACTCTCACATTTACATTCTAGATGTTACAGTTCTATCAACCAATTGTTTTCTTATCAAAACAACTATTAAACCACTTAGCATACTTTCATGCTCAGTTTTCTAAATCACATTACATTTCTTTTATACCAAGTAGCCTCAACAAGTTCATGTGACACAACATAATATAACAACGGTGATCAGGCGTTGCAAGATTATGTTCTTCACAATCCATTCTCAGGCTACTCTACATTATAATTATCAATGTGATCTACTTTTATCTCATATATACTAAATACTTTATGATTTCAAATCAATCAACATCTATTTAATAGTTTCTAACAGCTGATACATACTCAAAATCAGCTTACTATTTACATATTCAAGCCATTTCACATACACACAATGTTCTAATTTTCAACAACTGGATTACTCAGTGTATCACTTATCTAAAACCTCAAACACATGATAACTCATCATCATTGTTTCAATACTTAACACTAATCAATGTCCCTATTTACCTCAAAATTCAGGACACATCTTAATTAATTATCATCACTTTGACATATGTTATCATATCAAGCATCACTGTCACAACAAACCTACTCAATCATGTTACTATAAAAACATTTCATTTATTAGTTCACAATTGACTAGAAAGATCTATCACTTCCCAAATCAATTTAGCTTTATCATAAGCCCTATTTCTTATAAACCTATCAGTCATGGTTTTGATCAAGTGTTTAACTATAGTCAACACATATCATATAGTCACATAAACACATATTTTCTCAAATAACAGTCATTATCAATTCAAATGACACAACAGTCCTTAACAAGGATTGAATTCACACCTTATGATCAATCTACTACTATAATACTATCAATTATCTCGTCTCACCAATAAAGACACTCTTAGGTTCTAACATCAATCCATTTGAACCTTAATCAACTCTTTGTCTACTTAAACATATTTCTGCATTTTCAATTCAATGAGAAATACTAACAACAATGAGCAACAATAAGCATCTCATTTAGTAATTCTACTCTCATGTCAACATATAACAATCATTAGTTGACTCAAAACTGGGGAATCATATCAGTCTGACTCAATTAACTTCATAACAAAGCTTACTCAACATAACAGAGTAAACAATTTAAGTTAATGTAAATTAATAGAGGCTTATCGAAGATTACCTGACAAATCTTAAGCCAACAATGTTGAGGAAACATGAAATATACCAATCAGATACTCATGTTCCTCCGTCTCTGCAATCAAACAACGGCTTCACAACTTGTTATGGGTTAGTACATATTCAACTAACTACTTTCTCATACATCAACTAATCAACTAAACCCACACCCACTGGAATGTTTGACTCAACTCAATCAAAGTTTAGGATTGAACATTCTATCATGCTCAATTCACCCAAACTATTGCTCTGATACCAACTTATAACACCCCTCGTTAATTATAAACATTTAATATAATATTTGCGACTCGGAAGCGTATATTTCAAAACATACTATCAATGTTTTACATTACTTAAAATGTCACTAAACTTTTTCAAACTTATTACACATGACATTTCAACAAACTCGGTGTTATATAATTCAAAACATTTCTTTGATTATCAAAATTAAATCAGAGTAACAGCCTGTCAAACATTCCATCCAGTCCCACAACCTCCTGCCCAATATGTCCCATCTATTTAACCTGCAGGAAGAACTGTGGTGGGGTTAGCATAAAGCTAAGTGAATGAAACTATAAGTAACAGTACAACCTAGCATAACAATCTGTTTACATCAAATAACAATAAACAGAAAATCAATCATTCACTCGACATCCAATCAATGTCAAGCTACACCAATCAATCATTATCAATCGTCATGAGGATCGGTGGCTCCTGAGATACCCTAATACCGGTTTGGTACTCAAGGAACTCTTATCAATCATCTGTATTGGCCTATACAGAATTACCGATAACCAGTTGTTAATCACACACGACCTAGATCTCCAAACCAACATTTCAAGTTTCAAGATCTCCTGTCGTCTACAATAACAACCAAGTCCAACTGTCAAGTCAAGTTGACCTCAGAATCTTACATACTAGCTCAAACAGCCAAGTAAGCAACTAGTCAAACTATCATGGCAAGATATCTCAGCAATTACATTCTATCAAAATAATACTATAATTATTTGTTGTAAATCAAATCATTACAACTAAATCACACTGAGGTTACAGATCCACTCACCGACTACCTCAGGCCTCCACTCAGTTGTCTAATATCACTGAGCCTTCTCCACATCTGAGAATTAATCAATCAAATATAAGTTAGTAATCAAGATCATTAATACTAAACTTATATCAATCTTTAACATTAAGAACTTAACATAATCTACATCAAGATTACTAGTTCCTAATTATACACTAATGATTACAACATAACCATTACCATATATTAACTTGCAACAGATACATATCACATTACATTTAACAAGTTAAAAGAAAAGTTATGACAACCCTTCAAGCCGCCGGCTTCCTCCTAGAAGCCGCCGGCTTCCTATCCTCACCCGCCGGCTTTACTTCCACAACCGCCGGGTAATTTACCAATTGTATTAACAGAACAACACTACGTTTTAAAGCATATACCAACCGCCGGGTCGGGTTTAGACCCGTTGGTTTCATGCTACACAACACAAGCCGCCGGCTACACCTATGAAGCCGCCGGCTTCGGCTAACAAGAACAAGCCGCCGGCTTGGCCAAAGAAGCCGCCGGCTTCTGGCCTCGTCCCAGCCCAGCACGAACAGCAGAAATCCTAACTCGCGGGTTTAATCCCCAAAACACCAAAAACTCGTTTTTAAACGGTTATAAACGTCAAATATCATCACATAATCAATATGTAACACTTATAACCTGTTTCTAACATCCAAATCTCTCAAATCATCAATTTACCCAAATTCAATCAAAAATCAAATTCTTAAATACTCAAGAATACTTACTGATTGAAGAATCTAACGATGGTAATCTGATGATTATGAAGATTCACGAGAATCACAACTTCCTGATTTGATTTCTGGATTGATTTGGAAGTTTTCAGAGAGTTTCTGTGAGTTTCAGAATAAAATGAATAACTTTCCTAAATAGGAAAGGATATATATAAGTCGGCTCATCCAACCGCCTTCAATATACGGGTATAATTTAATACCCCATCTCAATCTATTGTTTGGAACCCAAAAACCATTTGCGAGTCCAAACATTTTAATGTACCGTCAACTATATTAATTTACAACAATTAATAATTCACTTATCACATTGGAATATTCGACTCCTATTCCAATTATTTCAACTATTTCAAACAATATTATTTCCAAACACATTTAAATCAAGAAATAATATATAAACAACTAGGTCCATTTCGAGGATGTTACACCATGTCACTCTAGGTGTGAATCAAAAGGATATACAAAAACAATTGTATATGGATACTCCTGTAACATGTGCAACTCACATGCCATTGCATATCCAGAATTTTTTTTAAAACCTCCCAGATCTCTCTCTCCTTCTCTCTATGCGATTAGCAAGTTAATCTTCAAATTTTCAAGTCATGGTTGAAAGTTGCGATTAGCAAGTTAATCTTCAAATTATCAAGTCATGGTTGCAAGTCATCATCATATCAGTTGCTATTAAAACCACAACTACTTACTCTCATAAGAGACATTCAAGGTTGAAAGTCACCTTCTCTCTCATGTCATGATTGAAACCCGCGCCGCATCTCCTTCTCTTCTATTTCTAACATATATGTGTTAAGAGTTAAGGAAAAAATTGTTTATGTATCTGTGTTAACAGATCTTTATCTCTAATCATTATAGTAGTCTATGTATGTATCTATCCTATATGGATTTTCTATTTCTTTCTTTTTTTTCTTTTTGTAGATCTTTTTTTTAGTTCATCATATGATCAAAATAGTATTGCAGTTGAAAAAGTTCCACTGCAGTTTGTAAATTATCTTTGTCTCCAATTGTGTGTTTACCTTGTTAGTAGGTGATGTTGTACACTATTGTGTGTGCAAGGTAAGTTTTTTTGACTTAATTTAGGTTTGGTTTAATAAATTGCAGAACTTGATTTTTGTTAATCGATTACCATTTTTATAATTCGAGGATGATGACATGAATTGGACAACTTATATTTTTGCCACTCAACTACTTTTTGTATTGCTCAATGTAGTTATCTTTTGGGTTCAAACATGGTAGTTAACCAATTAAACCATCCTTTACGTTTGTCCCAAATTTCATTGACATTCCTTTACAATTCTTAATTACACTGATCATCCTTTATTTTGAAAATTGTTACGCAAATAGTCCTTTAGACTAACGACTGTTAACTATTCGTTAAAAATGACTGTGTGTGATATTTTTTGAAATTTTTTTTCCTTTGAGTAAATCATAATTTATAAAATATGTATACATACATTATTAAATGCACTGAACATTAACTTAGAAAATTCATCACCAAATTCGGTTCATTCTCCAGTTAAACATTAATATTTTAAAGTCCACCAATCAATGGAGAAGGAGGCCGAATTTGGTGTTGCATTTGCTAAATGAAATTAGAGTTGAGTATCAATACATATTTTAGATTTTATAATTTATCATTTATAATCTACTTAAAAAATAATAAATTAAAAGAATAAAAAAAATATCAAACATGGTCTTTTTTAACGAATAGTTAACGGTCGTTAGTGTAAATGACTGTTTGCGTAACAAGTTTCCAAATAAAGGATGATTGCTGTTATTAAAAATGGTAAGGGACTACCAGTGAAATTTGGTGAAAACATAAAGGATGATTTGTGTAATAACCACATGTTTGATGGAAACATCGTATCGTAGGTCTTGTTTGAGAAGATATTAGATATTAGTTATGACCTAGCTAGTAAAAATAATTATATTCATCATATAATTTGGTCTAGAAAAGCTACCTCAAAGAATATACAGTATCTAACAACCACTCGACTACACCAAATGTGTGTGATTTCTACATTGTTCAGGCAAATGCATAGAATTAATGATAATTGTGTAAAACATTTAAAAGGTTATAAGTGTAAAGTTTTTTTTTTTATCATGGTAATGATGTACAAAAATAATAAACAAGACTATTTTCAGTGTTTAGCTAGATTTAAAAGGAATTATCCCTGCATATATCAGCTAGTGAAACGCTCCAAATTCGTAAAAAAAATAAAAAATTTATACCATTAAAACATCATAGACATTGTCCTACAATTCATGCGTATACATATTAGATCCGTATATCACTTACACGATTAAACTTAGACTCGAAATAAAACTGACTGAAAACTGTGAAATAAAAGAGGTCTCTAAAGTCCATTAAACACTTATGCATATTAAAACTTTGCAGACATACACCGAAAACAACACACACTGAAACTGGCCAAGTACCCGCCGGGTAAGGCAAGTACCCACCGGGTAACTGCAGTAGGAGCCGGGTACAAGAGTACCCGCCGGGTATTCAGTTTAAACCCAACTTCTGATCAAATGTACACACTAGTACCCGCTGGGTACTAACACTACCCGCCGGGTAGTTCATCACAGCCAAGGCCTGCACAAACTAATGCAAAAATACGAATTTCAATCGAGCATAACTTTTAAACTGTAAAGAGTTAGACTCTAAAATTTTGCACGCACCTCCAATATGCCAAAATGAAACTTTCCCTTTTTACACTTTTTCAAAATACACATTTTACGAGAAAACGGACGTCTCATCAATTTTGGACCATTTTAAACCATTTTAGTGAACAACACATATTTCAAACAACTTGGATTTAGCCTCTGAGCTTTTGCCAACATATTCCCACCTACATTTGACATCTAAGGCAATAAACATAAGCACCATACTTACATCATCACTTATTTTGACTGCTTGACCCGTTTGTGGTTCATTTGGACACTTTAACCAAAAGTAATAACATTAACAACTTTAACATCAGATTTCGACCCTTATTAACCCCATACCATGATGAATGATTCATGACCACCTAATTGAACTAACATACAACTTTTAACACTTTAATCATAATTTCACCAAAACCATGATTAATACCATACACATGAACATATGACCACTTTTATCACTTTACAACATAACCATTACCCAATTTGACACCACCACATTCATCTTTGACTTTGACAAGTCAAAGATATAGTTTTCAACCAATTGACAATTTACACCTTAAAACATCAATATAGCTTTAAATGTGTCTTTTGGGCGATTTACACAAGCGATAAACATAACGACAATTTAAAAGGAGTAGAAGCTTGTCTAACCACATTATAAGCTCCAATCCACGCTACCTTCTTGCAACTACATTTCATCTAATTGGTTCAACCGAACCATACACCTACAACATAAAACAACTGAAAGGGTAAGCAAAACGATTAGTGAGCATATGAGCAATTAAATTAATAATCCACAAAACAACAACATATAGCAAATATTATCAACACATATTTGCTTAATCAAATAATTACTGAGTAATTGTAGAGACTTATCTGAACTCTATGGGATCCACGGCCAATATCACATAGCACCATATCACGTCGACATGAATGCTAGCAACAACATCATTGGTATGCGCACATAACCAATAACAACTCTATGTGAACCCCGACCAATAGTATGCATACTACATCAACGATACGTGCAAGCACGTACTCTGAAACTAGTGCTAACCACAACTAGCAACTGATCAACAATCTCTATAAAGGCCTAATCCACATAATTACACATATCAACAAACTTTATCAACAATAAATCAGTTAGCACATATTCCACATCATGTGCCATAGCAACATCATAGTAATCATACTTAGAACCAAAGTATGAAATAAAACATAATCCACTTGATTGTATGAACCTCTTGCTCATAAGCAATTCGGAACATACAACCATTAATTACCCATTTAACCCCCATATCACTCACCTTTACTTTTTAGGCAAATAATGCGATTTCACCCTTAATTATTGATGCCATGTCTATTGATCACCTAACATGTAACACATCAATACAACAACACATTTAGCAACTAAAAATCAACAGAATCAACTAATCACAATCATCAATCCATCACCCCCTTTGGATTGATCATATTTAACTCAATTAAGTATCCAATCACTTGAATCGCCACTTTAATCATAATTAAATATCATGATAACATCTTTTCAACTACAATTCAAATAAGTGATCACTAACTTATAACAATCCATCATAAACCCATCCAAGGTTATGAATAACTACTTTAAATATCATTAATTCATAATCACTTATTAAGTTTATCTTTTTTATCACAAAACTATGATCATTCCCATGATCATCTTTAGCTCTAGGATTTAACAACTTGATTCACTAATTCAATTTCCACTAATAATACTCTAATAACATTTGTAACCACTAATCAAGGTGAATTAACACCAAATCATCATCATTTGATCAAAACCCAGTTTGATCACAAATCATACAATTTGAATTACCCATTATTGGGTTGAATTAGTGTTAACAACACTTACTATAACACTAAATATCATCAATTTAACCATTTAAAATCCTAATTTCGGATTATAACCAATAATCCTTCAAAAACCCCATGAAACCCATTTCTAGGTTTAAATTGAGTGAAGAACACAATTACCTCATATTAGGAATGATCATAGATGCTTGAATTCAAGTTAACTTCAATTTCATGTTTTGAATCAATTTTGGTGAAGGATTCATGGTTCCTGCGATTTCTCCTCTTTCTCTGGAATGTTTTTGTATGATACGTGTGTGTATGTAACGAGATATGTATGTATAAAGATAAGCTTTAGTCTAATTTTATTCCCCGTAGTTCTTATTGTCTGGAACTTAAAACCAATTCACAGTTACTATTATTTTATACCACTAATAATAATAATAATAACTTAAAACAATTACTTTTACTTTTACCAAAAAATTACTTTTGGATTTTGGGATGTTAGCGTGTTAATTTTGTGTCGTTTTAAAGGCATTCCAAATCGTTTGATACTATGATCATAAATCATGAAGGACCTGGCCCATCTGAGGTTTTTGTATCGAGTGTATAGCTTTAATATTAAAAAATTGATTTTTTTTTTTTTTTTTTATTTCCCTATGGGAAAAGAATAAAATATGTTTGGCTATAACATTTCAACATCTAACCCCTCTAGCCTGTTGGACTGATGGTTGAGCTAGCTGTCATAGTTTATTATGTCATTGAATCTTGCAGTGAATTTTATCTTCTTTACCTCAGCTCAATTAATATTACGGGGTACATATTTTGATCGAATGGAAATGAAACCAAACTTAAAACTGAGAAAAAAATTAACTCAACCCAATCCGACTTGACCCTACCCATGCAGTGACATGATTCAACAAACACCCTTAACCCGAGGATACGAGCTTATGTGTTGACTTGATTGATTAATTGATTGTTGCAGCTAAATTATATATATATGTGGCTCCAGAAATTGGTGGTTGCTAATATTTTGAGATCTAGATGGGTAAAATTAAAGTCAGCATATTGCTGAAACACCTTGATGGGTAAAAAGTGGTATGTATATGTTCATGGATTCTGAAAAGATTTGAATTCTGGGTCAAAATCACATCTAACAAACATAATAATGTCAACATGACTATCATAATTCCCACAAATGATATAGCCTTAAACTTTCCATGATCCTGTGCCCTTTGCCAGTCAGCCAGCTTTTGGGTCTGGTTGCTTTGCAGTGATCATAAGAATTGAATTGTAGGAGTATAATTATATCAATGTAATAAACTATCAACACAAGATTCAGTAGCCTTAAATACTGCTAAAACCAATTATATATGTGGTAAAAAGTTAAATTGTCTCATCACATAACACATACTTCCCAAATTTTACAATTGATTTAATTGTACAGCAATTACAAATTACAAGTCAACCACCAGCTAGTCATAGCCTGCTGAAGGCTAAACTATCGATGAAAACATATCGAAAATTAAAAGAATTAAAGGAACAAAAGACTAAAAAATAAAAGTGATACCATAACAACAATGCCGTGCACCAAGGCATCCAATACCCCCACGACCCCTATTCTTAAAGAACAAGAATCTAAATAAATAAATAAATCTCCAACCCAATTGTAAATAAATAAATTAAAAAAAAAAAAAAAAAAAACTTTTGCTTCTTCTTATACTGACCCATAGCATAAAAGAAGCCATGCTATATTATTATCACAGTCACATGGCAATCAAAGGACCACTCACCCCCACCACCATCAAAAGGCCTTGAAACACATCACGTGCATGCATGGGCGCAATTTAGCACCACCCCCGGCCACACACACACGACATTCCCATTAATTATTTGTCATCTTCAATTCCTGCTAATCTCTAATTGCCAGATCTAAATGTCACTCATCCGTACCATTAACAGATGCTGCTGTTGTTGGTGGTGGCGGCGGAGACGATGACAGTGAATCGGTGGTGGTGGTGTTATCTGCTGCCTTGTTCATGTTTTGTTCATGGTAAATTCTTCTTAGTCTTTCTATCTCTTTCTTTAATGCTTCTTGATGAGCTGCAATTTATAGCAAATTAAACGTTACATTAAAGTTTATATTTCTGGGACTCACTCAATAACCAACTTTCAAGTCAATTTAATATCACCCTGCAAACATTAATACTAAAAATGAACAGTTACCAAATAACAAACCAAAGCGACTTATTAAAACATTATAGTAGAAAGTTATTAAATTTACACCGGATCAAATTTAGCTAAAAATAACCAATACTTTTTGTGGTATATATAATAAACACATGCTAGCTAGCTATAATAATTAAGTTACCCATGCCAAATGTTTATGAGTAATTAATAAGAATAAAAATTTAACTAAAGGCCATTTCAGATTGATTGTTAAACGAAAACGATCATATTCGTTGATCAAGATGAAGAATTAATCGATCACGTTACCATCTTTAAAGATCTTGTCCTGAGCTAAAGCAGCTATCCTTTGCTTAAGTGAGCTGTTATCGACGTTTAGAATCAATCTCTGATGGTCCAAAAACGCTACTCGTGGTGACAATGTTGATACTTCCGTCTTCACACAATAAAGTAAACATTAATAATACATCCAAAATCCAAATATATCATCTCCAATCATTCATGCGATGATTAAGTTGTCCAAATTATACCTGCAAAGTCGTAACGCTGCGTTCGAGTTCAGAAATGTAATGCAATTTCCGAACTCTTGATCTTTGAGCAGATTGACGATTTGCTAATATCCTGATAAATTTTTTAAAAAGTATTGATTAGCGAATTGTAACTATCACATAATGCAATTACAATACCTTGTGGCTCAAGTAAGATATTATATATAACAAAAGAAGTAATGATTTGTAGTACTTTATGCTTAACGAATTGTACCTTTTTACTCTTTTTGGATCAACAATGGTGCTACCATCGCTTGAAAAGGTAATCTGAGGCTTAACAGAATCCGTCTCATGTTCGTAATCTTCAACCTCTCCAGGCTCGTTCTTCAGCTGCTGCTCTTGAAACGAAGTCGTTTTAGGTTCCTCGTTGTCACTATTTTGATCGGAGGGTGTAGCAGACGATACCGATGACTTCATTGACTGAAAATTAGCCGTGACATCATCGGAAAACATCGAGCTAAGTTGCTCATCATCCAAACGATCAAATCCGTTATTATTTGAGCTAGGAATCAACGAGTCGTTACGAGTTGAGCCACGACTTTCGCTACTAAACGGAGTTTCAACGAACTCAATTGGATCGCTAGAGGATCTCCTGTGAGAATTCCTTTTGACGGATGCATAATCGATGAAATCGTCAATCCAGCTTGGTGGCTGCGAGGCTGTTAACGGCATTTGCGTCGTCTGCAGGTAGCCGAATGACGGCCATTTTTGCGCCATTGTTGGTGCTTTTGGCGGCAATTGCGCCATTGAAACCGATGGAATCAAGCAATGCAAAATGAAAATAAGATGGATATGAGTAGTGAAGGAGTAATCTTGATTGAATATGATTTAAATGTGGGAGTGAATGGTAAATAATAAGGGGTTGGGTTTGGAGATCACATGGAAGAAAGAAGAGAAAAGATGATGACAGCTAGCAACAGCTAATTGGGTGATGAGTTGCAACGGTTTCACTGGAGAAAAGGCGCGCTAGTTTAATTGGCGGAATCTCAACACCACGTGCTCATGATGTGACAATCATACTTCTCTTTATCTATTCACATTTGTTTATATGTTTTAAGAGTACGTGAACGAGTTAGACGACTAGGTTCGAGCTCAGCTCATTTAGAATTTAAAAATCGTGAGCTCGGTTTGAGCTTAATATAGAAAGCTAGAGCTCGACTTGTTTTTCATATTTTAAAAGCTTGAGCTTGACTCGAAATTTATTTACTATAAAATATTATTTATTTAATTTTATTTTTAATTTATATATAATATTTTTATATTCTAAGTGATTTTTAAATAGATATTATAATAAGATTTAGTATAAGAATTTTCTATATCATATATAATATTTTTTATAATGTAATTCTATATTAATTATAATATTTTAATATATATATGAAAAGATTTAGTATAAGAATTTTCTATATCATATATAATATTTTTTATAATGTAATACTATATTAATTATAATATTATAATATATATGAAAACTATTATTATATAAAAATGATAGGTTCGATTAGGTTCGCGAACCTATTCGAGCTCAATATTAGAAGCTCGAGCTCGTTTGTTAAACGAGCTCCAAAATAAGTTCAAGCTCGAGCCTGTTTAAGTGCAGCTCAAATCGAGTTTTTAACGAGTCGCGTTCAAGTAGCTAGCGAGCTAGATCGCCTCATTTATAGCCCTAAGAGTAAACTTCATAAGCAGTTTTTCTGGTTTACACTTATTTACGAAAATTGTTCATATACTTTTTCTTCACATTTTCAATTTTATATGTTTATATTTTAGTCGAAAATAGTCTTTCATCCAACTAAAACGAGTAAAGTACATTTTGGCTATTAGATCCCGGTTATTTGAAAATGACAAGAGAAAAAATAATATTTAATTTATTTTAGGGGGAGGAGAGATCATTTTCGGGTAAAACGTAAACTTATTGAACTGAAAAGTTGAGGAAACAGGTATATGAACGGTTTTCGTAAATTGATATAAACTATATGGACCATTTTGTAGAATTTACTCTATGTTTAATTTAATACTTTAATGTGTTTTTATCAATGAGTAGAGGGATGGACCATTTTGTAGAATTTACTTTTATGTTTAATTTAGTACTTTAACTAGTTTTAAGACCCGTAAAAACACGGGATTTGTCAAAAACACTTATGGAAGATTAATTTCTATTATTTCTCTATAATAATATACAAACAACTTTGGGTGACAAAATTTCCTTTATAGTTTTTATGATATTTAGTATTTAGTAATAACATCAAGTTAACTTGAATATTCATGTAAGTGAGAGGATCAGCTAGGACCATGTGCTAGTGCCATCTCGT
The DNA here is from genome assembly GCA_949592205.1 of Helichrysum umbraculigerum. Lineage (NCBI taxonomy): Eukaryota > Viridiplantae > Streptophyta > Magnoliopsida > Asterales > Asteraceae > Helichrysum > Helichrysum umbraculigerum. The sequence goes on along the minus strand of CATIUR010000003.1, from coordinate 145,852,594 downwards.
CATCAGCACCACCTTCAAAGCTCTGCTGCACCAAGATTAAACAACAGAGACCATGTCTATGCAAGTACATGAAGAACCCAAGCCTCAGGAAATATGTTACTTCCCCTAATGCCAAGAAAGTTGCCAAAATTTGCAGGATTGCAAGTACATGAAGAACCCGATCTCGGCCCATTTACTTATGAATGAGTCAATTTGGGCTTTGTACAATTTCCAATAATAGTAACAGTGGTTTACCCCAATATCTGTTTCAACCTCCATATATATGGCATAATAACACTAATAAGCTTCGACCCTGTATCGTATTAAATAAATGGTAAATTGCCATTTGATTCTCTATTCATTTTTCCTTTCTTTCATATAGAGATAGAGATTTTAACTTCAACAGTCCTCAGCCACCAACTCTAACGAACCATCTTTCATCAACTTCAAACTAAGACTATTACATCGTTCTCGGGAATATTGCCTAGATGCTTTTCTCCAATCTGTACGTGCCTTCATCATTGTAGTGAATTCCTCATAACTAATGCACCCGTCCTAAAAATATTGGATCACGGGTACAGGTAATACAAAAGCTACTAAACTGGAAGAAGGTCAAACATGCTCCCAAATTGTATTTGTTAGCATAAAAACTGTTAAGTCATTTTACTTATATGAACAAATTTATTTTTCAAATAATCTAGTTTGTGTATCATATTTGACTCTAATAATTCATTACAAAACAAATAATATTTTTTAGAAAAAGTGCTTCGGGTCAAACCAATCTGATCTGTACCAAGATGACCCGTTTTATTTCTGATACATTTTGACATATTGCCCGACCCGCCCATTTTGCCACCTCTATTGAATGTGCAAACTACAAAAAACAAACCTTATATGTGTCGACACTTAAACGATTGATGGTGATTTCACCTTCGTCACTTAAAGCATGACGCAGCTCTTCAACCTCTATATAACCGTTTTGGTTTATATCAAAGAACTCAAAGGCTTTGTGAAGGGGCTCAATGTTTGACATTCTCTTAAGATGCATAATAACAGCCACAAACTCCCCGTAGTCTAGGGTCCCATCTCTATCAACATCAGCCTACAAAACAGAGATTCCAGAATTAATGGTAACACAAATCGTGATTATATAATAGAAAATCTTGTTTGGTTCATACATATTCCATCAATTGTTGAAGATCTGTATGATTTACTTGATGACCAAGTTTGTTTAAACCGATCCGCAATTCTTCAAGATTAATCTTTCCTTTGGTTTCGATATCGATCATATGGAAATCTTCCTTTATCCCAGCCACATCCTCTACTGACAAATGCTTGGCCACGACCTGTGTATCACCACATATAAATATGAATCAAAAGTTTCAACAATTAATAGATTCAACAATGATATATATGTATAAAAGTTTCAACAGTTAGTAGCGTGTCTTACCCATGTCCAAACTCAAACCAACTTCAATGGCCTGAAACTGGAATGCAAACGTGTGCAGCCCACAACACCACCTCCAATCAATACTTAAGAAGTTTTTTGATTGTGATCAAAATCCACACTTAGAAACACATAAACAATCAAAATCAAACCCTGGACTAAAGAAAACTTGCTAAAGAATATTGATGGAGGAAAAAGCATATAAAGCTAGCTTCTCCTTGCAACTGATTCTTGAACTTCCATAGATGTTTCAGCTTGGTCATCGATAATAGATCAAAGGGTATAACATACTAATTCTCAACTTGAAAGGGGAACACCTCAAGTGTAATTTAACAGTTATTAAATGACCTTGAGGTGAACTATATGATCAGCCTACAGTTTTTAAAATGATCATTGAATGTGTCTATTAAATAAAGTCCTCACAAAACGGCCAAAACCTAATATGAATCAGCCTAAAATAAAAACATATGCATACAGTTTAAGCCACTAAATCAAAATAGTCCAAACCAAATAAGGATCAACCTAAATGTGTAAGTAAGTTTGTAGTTGCAAATACACTAAAATATACCACGCTTCATCATGCAAGGATAAGGGAATTCAATAAAGCAAAAGGTAAATTGGATTTTTATAAAGCATACAAAGGTACCTTAGCCAGGCATCTGATCGAACACCTTATTGGCAACAGTTTCTGAAACAATTAGTTACATGTTTAGGTAAGCAGCATTACAGTTCAGGTAAGCAAATGCAGCATTACATTTGTTATAAACTATCACAACGTGTTGAAAAAAAGAACTTTACAATGTAGCTCACTAATAGTCAAATAAGTTGTAGTCTACCAATGAAGCTCAATTCATGTCTTCACCAGGAATAAAATTAAACTGAAACTTAGGTACCTGCAAAATGACATCAAACTTCAAAAATAAAGATCAAACTTTTATACATATCAAATGAAGACAACTTAAATAACTAAATTAATTATGTCATTTGTAAGTGCCAAATTCACATTATAGCCAAAATACACTTAATTCCATCCTTACTTGTTCATGTGCTCCATCACAGCAGCAAGAAGGATTTCCCATCCAAAATCATTATATATCCGTATATCCATCTGAATAGCTTTAACAGATCCAAGATCATAAACCCTCCGCAATATAATCATATACATAAGCAGCCAATTAAAATAGAAAATCAGTTATGAGCTATCCATGTATTACATCAAACCCGGCATAAATAACAATGACAATTTAAAATCAAATTCAAAATACATATAATTTCATAGATATGTACCTGAGATTTTAAAGGAAACAAATTGATGACTAAAACGATCGAGAATGAGATTGACCAATCCTTTGCAACAACAATCAACATACAAATTAATTGAAATTATCAATCCGATTACGAAAAAAAAAAGTTAACATAAAGAGTGTGTAGAAACACCACCTGACGTAGAAACACCACCTGAAAGTTATATATATATATATATATATATATATAGGTTATTGTACAATCATTTCTTATGGTAGGAACCGTAGGAACGACTTTTTTCACTTTTGAATTCAACATATGTACATTTTTTGCAAAAAAAAATTATGCAAAATTATTAGAGTTTTATCCTCTTTAATATTAGATCAATTAAAAAAATAAAAAATATATGATACACAAATTAAAGTTGTGTCACAGCCTTTTATGTGTGATACTGTAATACACACTAAATTTTTAATGATGTGTATCACATATTTTTTTATAAAAAATTCTTATATTAAAGAGCACACAATTCTAAAATTTTTTATATAAATTTTTTATCAAAAACATAATTCAATCTTAAAGTTAAAAGTAAAAATGTTCGTTCCTACCATTCCCACCATAACAAGTGTTCCTACTTGAAACTTCCCCATATATATATATATATATATATATATATATATATATATATATATATATATATATAACTAAGAGAGGAGACCTCTAATTATTTGTCAACTATTCACACATGCCACATCACCTATATCCTATGTGTCATCATTATATTAAACAATTTGATGAGATGGATTCTCCTACACTTAAAAGCTAAATAAGGTAATATTTTGATTATTAAAAAATCAAATTATAATAGATTTAATTTAATGTGTCACTATTTTTAATGATAAATAATGCACTAGATAATTAAATTATAACCAATTTAATCCAAATTAATGTGTGGGATAGCTTCTGTAACATAATTTTTAGTGGTAGCCGAAAATCACAAATTTATTTATCTATTTTTTCACTCTAATTTTGAGTTAATAAGGTAATATTTTGATTATTAAAAAATCAAATTATAATAGATTTAATTTAATGTGTCACTATTTTTAATGATAAATAATGCACTAGATAATTAAATTATAACCAATTTAATCCAAATTAATGTGTGGGATAGCTTCTGTAACATAATTTTTAGTGGTAGCCGAAAATCACGAATTTATTTATCTATTTTTTCACTCTAATTTTGAGTTATATAATTTGTTTATTCTTCTTTATCTTAATCTTCGTCATTTTTTCTCTAACTCTATAAATTAAATCATGATAACTTACTTTTGATATCATTATAGCTTTCATCATAATTTGTCAATTTGACAATATTTTTATCAATTTGCGAACTCAGGGATCACAAGTTCGTTTATTTTGTAATCTAAATACAAGCTTCATGAATAGGTAAATCAAACTCATTGGTCTTACTTTTTTTAAGAATATGGTTTATTAGTTTTAATCATAAAGTAAGTTTAATTTTCTATACGACTGGTGAGAGGTGTAATTTTATAATTTATATATTATTTTTCAGATCTCTATAATGTCTTATTTATGTATTTATTTACATTTGATCGCAATAGTAGAATGATTTATGTTTTGTACATGTGGATGCACATTATTTTTTCAATAGAACGTCAAAAATGTTATATTTTCAATAGTTTGTTTCGACAGGCAACCTTAACCCGATATCATTTGGATTACACCTCAGGCAATATTTAGCTATTTATATTTTCTAAAACTATTAACACACGCATTGTTATTGCAACTTTAGCAATGAAAAAGGTTAATATGCTCAAACAAATGTTTTTAACAGGAAAATGTCACTTTACATTTTAACCTTTTTAATCTATTGATATATTGTGGGAGGAAAATACTATTCTTATTTCATTTTTTAATGGGTCAAAACTTATAAAGAATTATTAATATCGGTAAAAAGGTTATATATTTTTACACAATTTGAAAGTTTCTAAAGGGCTAGCTGTCATCTATCCCCCTATATGTACTCGGTATTTTTATTTTTTAAATATTATAAAAATGATTACATAAAGGGAAGTGATTTGTAGATCACATTATTTAGCCATATACCACAAAATATATTTTTACAGTATTGTAATAGAAAAATGTTAATGTACTAACTATCACCCTTGTATACAATACCAGATTAAATATGAACATTAAAATATTTAATATACCATTTTAGATTAAGGTTGACGTATATAACGTTATCTTTGCTAGCCGTGCATCGCACGGGTTTAACACCAGTATATATATAAAACTATAGATATATATGCATTATTTCTTTAAAAACATATATTTAGACATATCTTCAGTACATATAGACCATCTCATGTATATGTGTTAAAATCAACCTCAACAATAATTAAAGTCCAAATTGCTCCTAATTAAAGTTATATTAACTATCCTAATCTTTTTAGAACTTTCATTAACTATTCAAATCTTTTCAAATTTAATGAGTAATCTATACTAGTTATTTTACATATCATTTCAATTAATTTAATTTTTTCTTTTAAAAGATAGAAGGTAAGTTAACCATCTATAGACACTAGAATATAAATTTAAAACCGAGCTTCCAACATTGATGATTTTTGTAATAAATTGTCAATTTGTTCGACATTGATAATTGACAATAAAACAATATACTAATATTTTTTTAATACTACTTGCTAGAAAATAATGATTAAATTAATATAGTGTAAACTATAAAACGTATCTCAACGATAACTCTTCGATGCCGCCGGTATGTACAGGTATACTGCTAGTGTGTTTATACACATGTATCAATTTTCTTTTCTATTAATGCAATAGTATATGCATCTTGTGTAATAAGTGACATACGTGTAGCTTAATTAATTAGAGGTCTAGACGTGTTCATTATTTTAATCTAACAATTCTTATATTATTATGTGCTTTAAACTTTTGATTTGTGAATCGGTTTGTTTCAAAGTAGAACTTATAGTTCAAAGTAACTAAAAAATGGGCTTTTTCTTTTCTTTTTTTCCTCTTGTTTTTCTTTTTTTATGCACATATATACATTTACCAAGTTCTTTACCAAACATAATATATATTTTTGCATAATCTGATAATCAGTCCTTTTATTTACTTATAGGTTATTGCATTCTCAACATTCAAATGTAGACACGCTACGATACCGTGCGTAGCATGATGACCCTAAGCCTTGGTAGCCGTTGTTATCGTTTATACCCTCGCAACGTAGAGGCAGTAACATATATTTTTTAAAATGAGGGCACATTTGAGTTGGCGCTGCTCCAAACCTCGCAAGGGCGTTGCCCCTTGATTCCACCCGCTGACCTGCTAGCAAGACCGCAGCCAGGGGCAGAGCCCCTTGAACCCCAAAAGGGGCGCAGCCCCCCTAACCCCACAATCTTTTGAGCCCAGTAAAAGGATAATACATGCAAGTTTAACCTATCAATGGGTTGTTATTACAAAAACACACCTAAAGGACTCCCGCCCTGCACCATGGAGCAATGCATCCTACCAAGTACCAACTTGTCTAGAGAGACTTTTGTTCAAACTATTATTTAAAATATGTGTGTGAAAAAGTTAAGTAAAGGACAAAATGAATACTCTTCATAACGTCAAATCATCTGCGGCCAATGAGTTTATATAGAATACCATGTGCATTCACTGATGATCCAAAACATTGGAAGCAGAAGAGACATAAGAAAATTTTCGTATAAACATGCTTCTATACTCAATGGTATGAAGTTACTGGAGCCATCAACCCCAGTTAAAACAAAGATAAGCATAAAAGACATATTTTTACGAGCATGTTCAAGTTTTAGACAATTTTATTTGCATGCACTTTATCTTTAGTTCTTTACTACTGTATATCTCGTCAGTTCGTGATTATGTACATCTGCCTTATATACACACAGAAAATATTTACCACAGATCTGCAGCACTTTGAAAACATCATCAATCCCAGTTTATCTGATCCTGAAAACGTATAGGACAAATAATTCTATTCTTCAGTTTCAGTATGCCCGTTTTGTAAACTTGTGTTCTCCGTGTTGTTGATGAAATGAGATTTTAATCCAATCCAGCATTGGTAATAATCATGATCGACAGACGGAGAGTCAAGAGCCCATGGGCAGATTCGTGGCATTAGGCATGATTCAAACATGAAAGCCATTGTGTCTTTTATTCTATGGGGTGCAGCTTCATTGCCAAGTGCAATTGTTGCCTGCAGCCAATGCAGGTAGGTAGAATTGGTTGATTATTAAAAAACATTATTCTAGTATGTACACACTCTGTATTGTTCTGTTCGTAGAATTTTATTATATGCAAATATTTCAAATAGAGAACCATGTATCTAAAATTCCTAACCAGTTTATGAATAAAAAAGTTAACTTTAGGACCTAAAGTACGGAACTTGACAAGTGGGGAGCTTACCTCGTAGGTTTTAGTGTCAGGACCATGAGGAGTCATACAACTGTGTAAACTTGCGCCACCAGGAAGAAACCCATCAGCTTTTGCCTGAGAATGTCATTTCTTATCATACTCTATTTCAAAAATTAACAGAAGTATCACAACTTGTCACATATCATATACGAAGCATACAGGTGCCAGAATAGGCATGGTGGGAGGCTGGGAGCCTGGGAGGGTCGTGTCACAGGTCAAAACAAGTTGGGTTGGAAAGGGTTATTTCTGTGCAGCTCAAAACAGGTTGAATTGACTAAAAACTATCATCCAAAAGATGGGAAATTTTATAAAGACAGTGTCAAACATGGTTACACAATTTATCTTACTTTAATAATAATCCGGATTTTTTTAATAAAATGATTTGGGAGGTTTTATGCAATAAAAATTACGCTGTGGTGACTTTCTACCTGTTTAACCCGTTTCCTTTTAAACTAACTTTTCGATTTCACCCTTTGACTTGTTAGGGATAGAAACATAACCCAAATCGAGTTATGCATAAGAAATGGATCGACATTGCACCTCTAATGAAATATTACCTCATATCCTCCATGAATAAGACCCATAAATTCACTCATGCAATTGCGGTGGTAGTAAGGCGGTCTAAAGGTATGTTCAGCAACCAACCACCGTGGAGGGAATATGACGAAATCAAGCAATGCAACACCAGGTTTGTCACTGGGTGCAGTCAGAACTGCGTTAAGATTGCAAAACCAGTAAAATTAAGACATGCATTAATAAATAAATAGATAAATAAAAAAACCTCCAAATTTATTGAAATTTCTAAAAGACCATAACAGCACATTCTACTTACCAGTATTTATTGAAGGATCACCGTGGTCAATCAAAACTGTATTGTAAGGACAAAACTTGCTTAAATCATACTGCAAGCAGTTAATAAGACATGATTTGGTCAATATAGAAGGAAATAGTTGGACAAAGCCCATAATCAATTAATACATTCTTTACAGCATTTGCACATACACAAATCGTTCAATGAAATGTACCAGTCAAGTTAGAACATATCATTTCTCTATAAGAAACTCATGATGAACACATGCTAACCTTGTAAGGGACATAATTGCCATGCCAAGCTACAACATTGAATGGAGAGAAATCTTGTTTTGCAGTAAAAAGTTCGCCACCAAATTTCTGTATGATTGTGTAACCTGGACGAGATTCCTGTTCAAATGATGCTGTGGGCACAAGAAAATCCCTTGCTGCCGCAAGACCATTCGCACCTAAAAATGAGCCATATTTACAAAAACACATTTATAAATTTGTATTCGACTTTAGGGGACATACAAATAAAAGCATCATTGCTACTATGCAAATCGAGATAGAAAGAAGACAAAAATCAGTGCAGTACCTATCGGCCCAAGATCAGGCAGTTGGAAATGAGTACCAAAAACCTCAGCAACATAACCACGTGAAGGGCCATCAGGTAAGTCTATAGCAAAGCGGAATCCTTGTGGAAGGATTACTACTTCGCCAGGAGACACTTGTAATTTTCCACACTCAGTAGTGATCCAAAGCCCTGTACAGAACAATAAAAAGTATAAAAACTATGTGGCTCCAATATCACACTTTCTTAAACTTTTTTCACAGAGAGAGATAAAGAACTATGGTTAACCAAAACTATATTGATCCCTACTACGACACAAGTAAAATAAAAAATCAGAAAAGGAAGACAGATGTGTGGCATATGCAACTTACTTCCGCTTTGAGGAACTATCAAGAAGTCGCCATCTGCATTGCAGAAAGCGCAGTTTTCCATTGATTTATTTGCAGCATACCTACATGATTGTAGTACAGTAAACAAATGCAAAAGCTAAAGGGTACTATACTAGAATAAAAAGTAAGAGCATACTAAAGCAAGACGGAACATATAAATCCCACATGTGAATGGCGAAACCATGACGAAGGAAGGAACTGCCAGCGCCACATACAGAGTACAGCCCATTAACAAAGTCTGTCGGTTCGTTTGGGACGTCAACAGGTTTCCATCGAATTTGAGTGGGATTGATAGCACTGTTAACTTGGCTGAATTCACTCAACAGTTTGTCATGTTTGGGTACTCTTGGTTTAAATGGTTCATGGGTTACTGAAGGCTTGATCCTATACAGCCAACTGTTCAAACAGATATAACCATGTACACGTCACATAAAACTTATGTTCTTGCTCAAACAATTATGCTATGATTTTACTTTGCTAAGTATCTGAATTTTTTTTAACATTTTCCATAAACAATAAGAATTTGAATTCGAATTATCAAATTGAAACCTAATTGAAAGTTAAAACCCGACCCGATGAACACTTCCACCCGCCACGATCATATATTCGCTATCATATACGCATATTTTGTCAGTTAACATAAAATTAACAATTTATTATCAGTAACCAGAGAAATGGATAGATAAAACAAGTTTATTATACCTTCGTTGATTGAGTTTACGAGGTGCAGTAAAAGAGGTACCGGAGATCTGTTCGGCGTAGAGACCAAGGGGGCAAACAAGTGGACTGTTTTGACCGCGAGGAAGAGCTCCGGCGATGGCTTCCGACGAGAAGTGGTTTCCGAAGCCAGACTGATACTCGGAATCTTTACAAGGGAAATCTGAACTAGTCATCACGAATCACGAACTAATTAATACGGAGTATGAAATTAAAAGTTATGAGTTCATCATATTATACGGAGAAAATATATAAATAAGGTGTCACGTGGGAAACTCGTGTAGTGTTAGTATACTAGTGACGTGTGTAGTCGATAGTCTTCGCTATCAAGTCGATCTCTAGTACCAATAATTCTTATTCTTATCCATATCTTTTTTTCTTTATACTATAGTGTTTTGATAACGGGAGTCAGTTACGATTTTCGTTAACACTTTCAGAAATACATTAAAACTTGTATTATAATCATAACTAGTTTATAACCCGCGAATTCGCGGAGCTATCATATAACTTTTACTACAAAAAAATATATTGTATATTTGTCTAAAAAATTGTATATCTATGAATATATGTGTTTTAAGTTTATTAAGTATGATAAAATCAGAGTAAGGAAACGTGTTTTTTTTAGTTAATAATGTTACAATTATAGAATGTAGATGTCCACAAGAGTAAATTAACCAATAAGTATTGCATATTTCAATTAGTACGGTTCAATTTTTCTCACTAACACGCAAGATAATCAAACTTAAAAAAACATTGGCTAAAACAAATGGCTACAAAAAATGATCGCAGGTGTATTCAAACATCTAAATTTGGTTTCTGAAATTTATAATTATATAATTTAATGAAGACATAAAGTGTTTTGCAAGAAGTTGTATACTGGTTAGATAATGAAGCATGTCTTCAAGAATTACGAAACTTACCTCGATCTATGAAGTTTTACATAAGTAAAAACCGGTACAAACCACTAAAACGGACTCAAGTCACTAACCCGTCCACAATGGCACCTTCTTTTATGTCAAACAACTCAAACATAACAAATCTTTCTACATAGATCGATCATAGAACTAAGAACTAAAGACGTATACGCAATTCTGGATACTTTACCATTCTTGATCGACCACTTTGCTATCGATTCTAAGTCATTAACCAGGTTAAACCGAAGCTATCTACCCAAAAAAGGAGTATTGCTTAATGTAGTGAGCCACACAATTACAAAATGCAACTATTACCTTGCCAACCACCTATCATGAGGTATGTAGTACACTATCAGTGACTTTCATGGTATGATTCACATTTTTGCATACTACAAGAAAAAGAAATAATAAATGAATCTGCATTGAAAATGAGGGTAGGATCCAAAGCGTCCGGTGGATTACCATAATCACTGCCATAATTAAATAATGTGTCCTTAACAAGCAATCCCCACTATTTCTAGTGCAACTATGAGAGTTATAGAGATCAATATTGAATATGTTTGAAATAGAAAAATTACGTTCAACTTGTTGCAATTTTCAAAGAAGTCTTTGTGGGTCGATCACTATTGAGCTAATTTCTTTTAACGTGAACACGTGTTTAAGCATTACCCAACCTGCTCAAACTTTGCCACCTCTTGTGAACTATATGAGTTTAGATTGTGAGCATAATAATAAAATTACATATAAGTGTCCTGCAACAGCTAAGAATGTATATTTTTCACACAAGATGGAGTATCAAATCAAGTATTTTTATAGCTGTATATCATAGCAACTAACAACTTCTAGTCAAACAGCAAAAAATATATTCATCTTAGGCGTTAAGCGAAGGTTTGTCCAAGTAAAACAACCAAAGTACCACAAGAGAGGCGGATCATGCCCACTCTTTACATTTCCCTTCTTCTTCCGCCACCATACAGATAAAGAAGCACCTAATCAATAAAATACAATTATAATTACCTTACTCATTATTTAAAACTTTGATGGTAGCATCAACAAAATTAAATATATCAGATGGCCGTGGTACATAACAACTCGACTTCCATCATGGTGTCCCACATTAATATTATTTTTTGAAATAAATGGGAAATAAAGATCGTTAACTAAACTTTTGATTGTCTTTGAGATAAGTTGATCCATCTTGTAACCCTTATTTTGAGACGTGAGACCAAGAAACTTCTTCACAAAGCTAGAAAATGTTGATAATTTAGTCTTCAAAACAGAATGCTGAATTTGCATAATGACGTAAATAAATCAAGAAATTTGTAGTTTTTTTGAGATTATTATTTCAAATAGACGTGGTGTATAAAGCTACAAATCAAGCTCATTTTATTTGAACATTAATAGTTGTAATAAACAGTCTGTAACTACACTTTTTAACCACCACAGAATAGATACAGCTGAAATGACATATAACAGCAAGATGTTACTTTCGCTACATGATGCACATGTCCGTTATTTCGTATTTGTTATCCAAAGGAATTCTTAAAAGATCACTATTCTCTTCTAAAGTTCAAGTCTTTCTCGAAGGTGTCAAATCAATTTATGGAATAGCAATTGGTGATATGTTTTACCCAATAGCCCAGTTATGATATTGTGACAGCAAAAGATCATTATTCACATCTAAAGCTCAAATTTTTTAGCAATATCAAATTCAGTATAACGAATAAAGGTTACTAAAATTTAGCGTGTAGTACCTCTTCGCCATACTCGTCTTCAGGTACACTGAAGCATACGGCTTGGACTACATCAGGGTGCAATAAGAGCACCGAATCTATCTCAACAACTGATATGTTCTAACCTGAATTTAATACAAAAAAAAAAAAAGGATTAAGATATTGATCACACCAGAAACAAATTTCTTTATCTAACATTGAGTCACCTATGACTTAAGAAAAACATGAAATGTGTTATCGAGATATGTATGGAATATAAACTGGGATATACTAAAACTCCACGAAAAGAGGTTGGTTATGACAGTAGAAACAGTAGCAAAAGAACTAACAATTGAAGATGCTTTAAAGATCAAACTTTCTAATTTTAATAACCAATGGACTAACCTTGACTTCCTTGTCAATATCATAATGATATGTTCTAACAGCCAAGCCTATGGAAACCAGCTTCCACAAGAATTCTGGCTTCAGAAAATATAATAAATTATTAGTTAACTACTAATATATCTGGATCAAATAACAAATAAAGAATATCAAGCAAACCAAACCCTTTTACAATTAAAAACGCTAACCAAGTCTGTTGTGTAACATGAGATAAAGGGTATAGAAATTTACAGGTAGCAAAGATGAAAACGGTTGTCTTAAGCCTAAACCGAACAAACAACAACACAAATCTTACAATCTCGAATTACCAACTGAACAACCACTAAAGGGAGATACTTATAGTACCTGTCTAGTAAATCAGAGCACAATTCCTCGAATTTCACCCTGGTTAATGTAGTATCAATGTGTTTTGGGCCATCTGATGTTGTTGTAATCAAAGGTACACTGCAACAACAACAATACCCACAATCAGCAAACATCTCGTAGCATATTTCACCCATTTGGCCAGCTTGGCCCATTTCCTTTTAATATAGATTTTAGTTTACAGGTTTGAAACATTAGAGATAGCAAACAGGTTGAAGTTGCCACCTTTAGTTTTGATCTCCTTACCACTCTAAAAGTGGAGTAAACTGATTTTGCAAGTGCATCACAATTCATGCCAGCAGCTGTTAGCTCCAACGGTTTTGTAATATTTTCATCATGAATACAAAGCACACAATGATTATTCACAAGATTAACATGGACAGAAGCTCTTCCTTTAGCAGGCTTAAGTTCTTCTGGACACTCAGACTTCCTTATGCTCTGCATCACTAAGTATGTTAAAGTAATCAGTAATTAATCCAGAATCAGATCATTTTCATTTACCAACAATATAATTTGTTAATGGTGGTGCAAGTAAGGATGGCCACTTAATCTCTTATGATGCTGATTACATAAAAGAACCAACCTTGATCAAAATCTAGTTCAGATAGCTTTGAACAAACCACATCAAATTAAAAATTATTAACTTAGGAGGAACCAACTTCAACTCAAATAATTACCTTACTCATTATTTAAAACTTTCATGGTAGCATCAACAAAATTAAATGTATCAGATGGGAAACATATATATTTAACATAAGGATTACGATTTGTAGTTTTAGGAGAACACAAACTAAAGTTAGGCAAATCTATACATACAGATATAGCAGTATACATCTATCTATATACAACTAAATAATTCAATTCAATTATATATAAATGCAAAAGCCCTAACCTTTTGATGCCTAAATCTTCGCCGTGAGGGAGATGAATGGAGTTCTAATTAACAGATGATAAATCGATGTTTAAGCCATTGCTTTATTGACATTACAGCCGTTGTCTTCCATTGACATTACAGCCACCATGGTTACTTAAAACCCTAATTTAACTGAATTTAAAAGAGATTAGGGTTTGTGTAGAAGAGGAGATTTGCGATTGAAATTTCTCAAAATCAGATCATTTTTAAAAAAATTTGGAAGAAAAGAAGAAAGTGATGTGGAGCACGAATTAGTTAACGGGTTTTATTTTTCCTTTATACGGAGTAGTTTTTTTAAAAAAAATAAAGTTAAATTAAATTAAATTAATAATAATAATTTTATAGTAATATTTAAGGAGGGACAATTATGACTTTTGAGTTATACATATTTACTACTATTTAGGTTGTCATTTGTGGTAAATATTATCAATGATTCTAATTTAAAAGGTTTAATTAATGGAGGGTTGGGATTAAATTAAGATTGCCTAAATTAATAATGATAACCTAATATACACTCTATTATAATATATTAAAGAGATTAACTCTATGTTTACCTTTGAATTTATTTTAACCCCTGATTTTTGGCAAATGTACAAATCCTTTATGCTATCTCAATGTTTTAATAAAAACCTTAAGGACTTTCGTTAGCAAAACCCTTGAAGTATATTACTATTCCTTGGTTTAAAGTAAGGATTATCAATTGCCATGAAATACAGTTTATCAATAATAAATATTTGTATATTATATAAGAAGAATTTATTATGAATTATATAAAGGTAATACTTTATTTATATTAGCAAAAATAACGGCACAATACAAACGTAACATATCATTCAACAATAGCAGTGAACCGTGACGGTATCATATTGGGTGTTCTCAATGGATTTGTCAATGATTAACCGGTGTGTAATGCTAAGTTTTAGAGTCACGATTTTTGTTTTAGAAATGTATGTAACATGATGTAACCAATTATTAGATACTTTATGATCGATGTAACGACTCACATGTGACTTTTGTTAAACACGGTCGAATATGAGACAATGAATTTATATTGTGTAGAAATTAAAATATGTGAAATGAATTGTTAAAACTTTAGTATAAGTAGAATAAAATAATACTACATAATAGCATCATAAAGGATTAAACTAATAATAATATCGATATCAGCTTCCTTATTTGTATACCAAAGTTGCCCAAACACATTTGTTATCTTGTATCATCATACGTAGTTTTTTTTTTTGGACACCGGAGTGATTTGCACGTTGTCTTACATTATAACACCCCTCATTTCACTAAACGATTATAATAATAATTGTGACTCGGAAGTGTATATTTAAAACATATATCATATAAAATGTACATAAATATGTTTTCTTTAACCTCAAACTTTACAACATAGGTGTTATATAATTCCAAAGACACGTTGATTTTATCAAATCAAGATCAGAGTAAACACTCATTTGTCAAACATTCCATTCTAGTGTCGTCTTCTTGCCCACCCTTATTATAATCAATCATACAAGAAGTGTTAATGTGGGGGATTAGCGTAAATCTAAGTGAGTAAATCAATAAACAACAGCCCAACTTAGCATAACAAATTTGTGCACAACAAATAACCATATGCACACTACACACCTGTTTACAACTTATCACATCACAATCAACTAGCGTCAAAGAGGACCGGCGGTTCTTGAGGTACCACCCTCTCAAAGAACACTTTAAAACCAATGCAGGCCCATACAGAGGTTTAACCGACTACTTGGTGCTATAACCCAAATAACACATGCTACAACAATAATACTTGTACTAAGACCCTGTGTTATCCAACAATATAACAAACCCAAGCCCAGCTCAGATGTCTGCTGGCCTCTGAATCAACTGGTGCCCAAAGGCAATACAACAAGTGATCACATAGCTACATACTCCTTATGTATCATATCAGACTAACAGTCTATCAATAGTATTATTATTAAACCAAAATAATCATGGCAACTGAATCAATAATAATACGTTTACCCGTTGTAACCAAACCTGTTACAACTAAATCACACTGAGGTTTATAGATCCACTCACCGAATACCTCAGTCGTCCACTCAGCAGTCTAATGAGTCTTCTCCATATCTGATAATACAACAGAATAACACAAGTTAGTCACTTGTCTCAAAATCTATATAACATCACTCCAATAGATTTATACCAACAATTCCAAATTACTCAGTTCCTATGAATTAACACAATCATCATAATTACCATTATTCAATCCATACTTATATGGATTCATATATCTCAACACCTATTTAGTAATTATGAAATTATACTTAACTAATCTAAATCATCAATCTATCATTCACATAGAATTGATTATACTTGATTCAAATATCCATTATTTCATTATTAACCCATGATCATTCTCATGATCATCTTAGTTTTAATGATTAAAAACTTGATTTACTAATTCACTATTAACACTATAACAACATATCTTGTTACCAATTAAGGTGAATTAACACTTAATCATCACACTTTTCACAAAATCCACTTGGATTACAATTCATATAACTTGATTAATCCACGTTTTGGTTAGATTAAGGTTACTAACCATCTTATTAACACTTATTAATACTACTTTAACTAATATCAAGCTTTAATTTCGGATTAACATCGTTAATCCATCAAACTCATCATAATCATCATAAAATTAAAAAACACCTAATCAATTTCGCAACCCTTAGCTTAATTAATGTTAATCATCACCATAATTAAGCTTAAGTAACATCAATTTAACGATTTCAAACCTTAAATTCGGATTTTAATCCCTCAATTAGCTAAAACCCCAAAAACGCCAATTTTAGGTTATAGAAATTGAAGAACACATGATCATACCTTGTTTATGCTGATTAGAGAAGCTTGAATTTGAGTTTGGAAGCTTCAATTTAGTGTTATGAAATAATTTCATGAATTGATCTAGGGTTATAATGTTCCTGTACGTACATATGTATATGTGGGGATAGATATTCACAAAACCGACTTAACCCTGTGAGTATGCAATATAAATGATTTAATTTCATTCCTCGTACTTATAATTGTCTGGAACTTAAAAACCATTTGCGGGGAAAAACTATTTTATTTTACCGTCAACTGAATTAAATTAAAACATTTAATAATTTATTAGTCACAATAAAGTATCTGACTCTTTTCCTCATTTATTTGACTAAAACACACCGAAACTATTTTCTGACACAATAAAAAATAATTCACCATCAGAAAATATTAAAATACTACCAGACCCGAGGAATGGATGTTACATACATTAAATTCCTTTTTTATTTATAGAAGAAGAAAAAAGTTGGTAATTTTTATGATGATGATGTGATTCCCTTTAAAATCTACAAGTTTGGGTGTACTAAATTTAAAAGGATAAATTTCCTAGGGAAAATCACAAATTTGATCTTTTGATCAAACTCCTCTAACAAAATAATCCATTGACTTTTATTTTTAACAAATTAATCCACAAATTCGCACTATAATAGATGTGCACGGCGCGACACAATTAAATAAAGCAGTTAAATCAATTAATTAACAAAAGTCAGAATTTAAGCCAATCAGTAAACACCACGTGCACGTACAAGAACTGGGCTCGGCGCGATGGACATGACAAGGGGTGCGACTGATTTGACGTTCCTACAGTCCTTCCTAATCATATTTAATACGAAGTATATAATATGTTTCCTATTTAATTAACGTAGTATTTCGTTTTTCTTTGATAACTTTTTTTGTACAATGTTTAAAATAATTCCGAATATATATTCATGATCAGTGTAATTTTATCTACATTTCGACATAAATTTTATTGTCATATGTTACGTATTTAACGAAAACATTTTTTTAGTCTCGAAATCAACTTTTTGATATATTAAAATGTAGATAAAAATAAACTGGTCATAGTTGTACATTTAGATTTATATTATAACATATGTAAGAAAATGCTTTCATTAAATACATTTTGATATAAAATAAAGTTGATTTCGAGACTAAAAAAATGCTTTCGTGAAATATATAACATATGACGATAAAATTTATGTCGAAATGTAGATAAAATTACACTGATGATGAATATATATTCGGAATTATTTTAAACATTGTACAAAAAAAGTTATCAAAGAAAAACGAAATACTACGTTAATTAGATAGGAAACATATTATACATTAAATATGATTAGGAAGGACCGTAGCAACGTCAAATCAGTCGCGCCCCTTGTCATGTCCGTGTCGCCCGCCTCAATTTTTGTACGTGCACGTGGTGTTTACTGATTGGCTTAAATTCTGACTTTTGTTAATTAAATGATTTAATTGCTTTATTTAATTGTGTTGCGCCGTGCACGTCTATTATAGCGCGAATTTGTGGATTAGTTTGTTAAAAACAAAAGTCAATGGATTATTTTGTTAAAGGAGTTTGGTCAAATGATCAAATTTGTGATTTTCCCAATTTTCTAACATCACACTTCAACATGAGGACGAGAATATACAATCCGTATGATACAGATCAGTAAATTATCATCCACGTGTGATATGTGCACAAATAAATTGTCATCAAAAAATTACAAATCTATTCTATAATTACCTTAGTTGGTGACACCATCACACCAACCAACAATTTTATGAAATCATATATTTGCTGTGCATCATCAACAAACATATTTGTTTGCTGTTATATCACATTCAATTACTATCCATGTCGTCCTTCACATGACGTTTCATTGATCTGCAAGTATCAAACTAGTCATTTGAAGTTAGATTTTGTCATTTGAGTTTATTGTTTATTGATCCTTTTTCTTTGAGACCCACAATCAAATTAACAATAAGTATGGGTTCAAAATCAAATCCCGAGAATGAGAGAAATATTAACGGGAGTATCAAATAAAATGAGTTTTGTTAACGAAAGTTATAAGGGTTTTCATTAAAATGTTTGAACATATATAAAATAATTGTACCTTAACTAAAAATTTAGGGGGACAAAAAATTTAGTATATTCAGAATACATATTGTGATGCATGTCAGGACGTCTTAAGGGAAAGCCAATAGCTCTATTGTTATCAATTTTCTAATTAAATAAATAAAAATAAAAAATCTAATAGTATATGTAAATGAGTATTGAATCTTGAATTTCGAAACAACGCGTAGGCCGCGCCTATCTCGTGAAGCTTGTCAACACGATCTCATTGATCGCCCCCCATAAGCAGTACTTAGCATCAACCCCCCAACCACAAACTTAATCTAAAATACATACAAAAAATCTATATCTATTTTCACCTGTTTCTATCCTATCAATTCATATCAAAATCAAATGGCGGCTTACAGAGCCGACGATGACTACGATTACCTCTTTAAATTAGTCCTTATCGGCGATTCCGGTGTCGGCAAATCAAATTTACTTTCTAGATTTGCTAAAAATGAGTTCAATCTCGAATCTAAGTCAACCATCGGAGTTGAATTCGCTACCAGATCCATTCGTGTTGATGATAAAATTGTTAAAGCTCAGATTTGGGATACTGCTGGTCAAGAAAGGTTTTCTTTCTTATATAATTTTCAATTAATTTCTTAGAAATGAAGCTGCGGGTTTCAATTATTGTTTTTATTCACATTAAGATCTCGATCTATGATAATTGATGTTTTTTCTAGGGTTTATAACGTTATTGTGGTGATCCCAGGGGTTAATTGGTGTGAATTGTGCATCTGAAATCATGTATACAGTTACAATTATGCTTGTGTGATGTCATTTCAGTATACTTAGTTGTTACCTCAGAATTGAAATTGAAATGATATGAAAATTTCGGCACATGTGGAAGTTGTAAGCATAGCGTGTTCTAGGATGGACAAGGGAATCGTGCCTACGAGTTTGTGTTCTAGAACAGGTTTAAATTGTTGGCTACATGCAAAGGATTGTAATTTTGATATAGCGTTAACTACAGCGTTGTCATAGTTGTAAGTTAACTACATTGGAACTCTAAGTGCTTGTTAGGTGATATGAAATTCCTAGAAGTAGCTCGTAACAATAATGCATATTGGTAAATAAATAATCAGTTGATGTATGAAGTTAGTGGTAATACTATGTGTGTGATGATATCGTAGCGATAAGATAGAATTCATCAATTTATGCATATACCTAGTTAACCTGGAGTTCTTTGGGCTGATGGTACCAACCAACTGAGGCTCTCCAAGTTTTAGGCTATGAGGTTATATTGTTGGGTTTATTGTTTCGTTATGTATTGTACTTTACACTTTTAACTATTGTATGAGTCGAACTTTGAAAACTTCTATTGTATGTATTGAACTTGTAAATTTCATCTATTGTATGTACACTTTCCTTTTTTTGACATTGACAAAAACGGAAACTTTCCAATTTTAGCTTTACCCAAAAAGGAAAGTAAACATACAATAGACGATATTTACAAGTTCAATACATACAATAGAAGTTTTCAAAGTTCGAGTCATACAATAGTAATAAGTGTAAAGTTTAATACATAACGAAACAATTAAAGCTATATTGTTTCGAGGACATGGACAACTGAGTAAAAATCTTCCCTTTAAATAAGAAAGAAGATACATACAGCATAGTGGCATACCTAGTTGGTTCTTTTTTATCCTTTGAGTGAAGAAGATATAAGGTATAAAATCCACATTATTGGATGGCCATTCATGCTGTGTTGCAAGTTTGATGTGGTGATTGTGAGTCAAAACTTTAATCCCTACAAATAGTATATTTTGTCTATACTCTATTGTATGAGGTTAGCAACAAGTAACGTTATTCCTTTTCCACAGAAGAGCACAGGTTGGTATTGTTGTAGAAACCATCTCTGTGTGAATTTCAGAAAAGCATTTCATAAGTTGTTTATCTACCAAGTACATGAATGACTGTTACTTCTTGTTCTTTATATGCGTAGATGTAGTGGAAAAATGGGTGACATGTTTGGTAGCTGGTCAAAATAGGTACAGTTCTTAACATGTGATGTTTTAGTAGGAGTTGAACTGCAACCATGTTACGATACATTAGAATAACTATTCTACTAAATGTATAATGCCTTAAATACTTAATATGATAACCAAAACCATATTATCCCAATAGTAATCTGAATAATTGAATATAATGCTTTAGTCTATAAGAGGATCAAGGATGTATGCATCATAAGTATAATTTGCAGGACTTGTGAACTAGTTCATCCCGTTTCACTTTCTTCTTCTTCTTCTTCTTCTTTCCTGGGACCTGTTTGAGGCTGCATGGGTCCAAATTGCCACCTCCGCCATATATTCTTTTTTGCAAAATTCCTTCTTTATTAGTCTAATTTATTGGGACTGTGTTCTCTTGTGTAACTTAAGGTACCGTGCAATTACAAGTGCCTACTACAGAGGGGCCGTTGGTGCTTTGCTTGTATATGATACATCACGCCATGTTACCTTTGAGAACGTTGAGAGATGGTTGAAAGAGCTACGGGACCACACTGACTCAAACATTGTGATCATGCTAGTAGGAAACAAGGCCGACTTGCGACACTTGCGTGCTGTTCCTACAGAGGAGGCAAAGACCTTTGCTGAAAAGGAAAACACTTATTTTATGGAGACATCAGCTCTGGAGGCTTTGAATGTTGAAACCGCTTTCACAGAAGTCCTTACTCAAATATATCACGTTGTTAGCCGGAAAGCACTTGATGCAGCTAATGACTCTTCAGCTCTGCCTAAAGGACAAACTATCAATGTGGGATCAAAGGATGATGTCTCTGCTGTGAAGAAAGTTGGTTGCTGCTCTGCTTAAGAAGCGTAAGTATACCAACGCTGGTCTTTTCTACTTGAAGTTATTGATCAATGTTTGTTCTTTACTAGTTGTTAAATGCAGTGGAGTATTTATAACGTATCTGTTGGATTGCTTTTTTTTTTTTTTTTTTTTTTTTTCAGGATTTGAGACGAATTCTGGAAGTAAATTGGAATGTTGGTTCTGGAAATGAGTTTGAGCCTGCAAATTGATCGACAGAGTATAAATTATAAACTATAGTCTTGATTCTTGAAGGCAAGACAATGATTGAATTTGGCAATGATCCTGCTAGGGGTATAAGACTCTTTTAAGTAACATATGTGATTTCTACGAATTTTTTTAATATTTAAGAGATTGTTTGTTTGACATTCAATGAGTCACTGAATTCGTTTGTTAGCTCTTTCATTTATACGAGTAAATGCTAAATTGTTTTCGAAATTTCTCCTACGAGTAATGCTAATATGCCTAAAATTTAGGCCTAAATTCTAAATAATTTTTTTTTGGGTATTTGGGTTACCCACTGGAGCCGCTCCATATTTCAATAGAGCACGACCGAACCCCTCACAAGGTCCAACATCCCCGGCCAAATCACCTCCATCACATATACCACAACGTTCGAGTCGGAACTCGCGCCGATTAAGCCTTAACGTTGTGGGTCATGCGCTTCATTGGTGGTAGGTACCTTTATGAAGTATAATACCCATGGCACGATTTGAACCCATGACCTCAAGGAAGCATGGGATGCAATTTTCTTCTCCTATAAGTTCTCTTCACTAAGAGTAAACTTTTAACAAGTCTCTAAATTGTTCCATCATTTGTTAGATCCTAAAATTTCCTTTAACAGATCAAGATCTTTTCTCATTATTATTGCGATCTGAGTTTGTAGAGAAAGAAGGAAGGCAAAAAAATGACATTCTGTTCATGAGTTTTTTTAAAAAGAAAATCGAAGTCCATCGTTCATTTGCTTTGTGTTTTTCAAGTGGAGAAATTGAAAAGAAGGCTACCAATTATACAATTAGTTGATTATCATTTGTACTAATTTTTCAGTCTTTTGTTTAGTGAAGCTGGTTTGATTATTTTGTTCCAAAAGGAAATTCTAGTCATTCATAAGGTTGTTGGTTGTTAAACAATACCCTAAAGAATCGATCTGGCTTCGTGACAATTAAACATCTACACTTGTTCAAAAATCCAAAATAACACATTGTGCAGCAAGCTTGGTTTCTTTGAGACCTAAAAGGCAAAGATAAATCAGTTACAAGTGCTCAAAAACTCATTTAGATCAGTCCCTTCTTAGATTTATGCAACTATGGCAACTTTAAAAGTTATAGCTCAATACAATAATGAGAAATTGGACCACTGTTTTAAGTTTTAACTTACAACCATGTGACAATCAGACGGTAATGATTGCATTTCGAACATCACTAAAAGACCTTCAAAATCACAATTTAGTATCTACACATGTTCTCTTGAATAACAATTTAATATACATTAAAATATTAAACACCACATGACGCTGCAAAATATAAACAGCATGTGATCTTGTCTTGTGTGTTTTAAGATGCACAGGAGAATATAAATTTCTTATGCAGCATCAACTAAATCAACAAAAAGGCAAGTTCGCATCATCTAAAAGTCTAAAACTAGCCATATATACAAAATCACTAGCATCCACATTATATGTACCAAAATATACAAAAACACACCTACCCCAAGGTTAAACACCACCAATCACTTCGGTGAGTAAACTGGTCAGCAAAAAGAAGTCTATACAGAAAAGCCTTTGAACAAGATTAAGGGGGTATTATAGCCAGCACATAGGACGCTTTAGACGGTTATTAACAGTTGCATCTCTAAAACGACAAAAGACATCAAACTTCGATATTTACCATAACTTATAAGAAAGAAAGCACTGTCTGTTTAGGTAAGTGCTCTGGATTTGCAAATGGGGCAGTTGTTTTTCACGATCAACCACTTTTTGATACATTCTTCATGGTACTCATGCCAACAATCCAGCATTCCGATCTTTTCTTGATCATCAAACTCCATCTGCATAACCAAAATCAATTCACACGATCCAGTTAGTGGACAAAAAAGGGGAACAGGAATTGGTCATGTGAATGGAAAGATATTCAGCTCGAATCCATAGCACTCTCTATGTTTACATCCTACACATCTTGAATATCATTCTAGGTCCCACTTACATGACTTGAAATTATAAGAGAAAGAAAGACAAAGATTATGAATCCACTATAACTGATTAAAATATGACCTATCCACGGATAATGATGGAAAAAGATATAACCAAATGTTTAGTTATAACTCGTATCAATCCCAAAGAGCACAAATACTAAAAATGCCCCTTCACCAACTTAGTTCCATCATTTGTTAGTCAGTGGCGGATCCAGGAATTTATTTCGCGGGGGGCCTAAAATAATTACTATATAAGTTTAAGATTGCAAAAACAACGCAAAAAATTATGAAAACGAAAGCAAAACTAAAGATATGCAGGGATACAATATCAAGTAACAACGGATTAGCTCTAGACAACATATTTTCTCTAAAAAGCATCAAAAGATGCCTTAAACGAGTCAAATAACACCTAGATGGCTTAAAAACTAAACAAACAACATATAAACAGCGAAAACAACATAAATTATGTCTGAAAACTAGCTAAACTAAGTCAAAAATAGCTAAAAGCAATCTAAACAACATTATAGCACTAATTACATAGCCAAAAAGAAGTATGTAGTGTTTGAAAATAGTAACTTGGTCATCAAATTCATAATCAAAATTTAAAAATTACAACTTACAAAAAGTTATTCCTTAATTGCAAGTGATACTAATGTACATCTCATAATAATAATAATAAAGAAGAAAACAAATACTAGTATAGAAGTTGGATCTAAAAAATGTCAAATTGTGACTTTAAAAGAGACGGTGACATGTTGAGCAAAAAAAAAAAGTAATTTGACAGGAGCATATATCGACATACCTTCCGAGGTTTTAATTTTTTGATATTAATATGAAGTGGGCCAAGCCATGTTTTCAACTAAGGTTACCAAAAATATTTGGGCTTGGGAGGTTAAGTTTGGGGGCCATAAATATTTGGGCTTGGGGGCCAAGTAATATTTGTGATACATTTACCATCAATTGGGCCAGCTTCATGGGGGTCCATGGCACCCCATGGTAAACATCACATCCGCCCCTGTTTGTTAGTTTCAGCTATTAACATAAAAAACTACCATTTCAAAGTAAAACCTTTCCAAACCATCAAGTTTGGCCTTACGTCACAAGCAAACCACAGTTTTGACGAAAATTATTACAATATTTATGCAGGAATAAGTGATTTTAGACAAGAAGTGCCTCTTTTCATCGAATTTTTACAATGTATCAAAAATAAGTCAGAACATTTCACTTTTGTAAAACAATATGGGCTTTATGGCAACAAAATTAAAGCAAGATACATTGAAAGCTTTGATCACTCATTTCTATGAGCTGTCTAAACACCTGTATAAGTTTATGACAACAGATAGAGTATTTATGTTCAGAAAGGTAACTCAAAGTTATTATATGCTCAATTAACAAGACTTTTTAAGAAATACCTGACATATTACACATAAATTAGGTTCTTCAACACCAAGTGCTAGATCTTCAAGATTTGAAAATGTTCTCGTTCTTAGATGGTCGGCAATAAAATCATCTGACAAGCCTGAGTCAACGCTGCCAATCTGTTCACCTAGTGCAAGAAGCTCCTGCATTGAAAGGAAAACGGGAAATTTTGTTATGATGGTATAGCACAAATAAAATATAAGAACTAAAAAGGAACTCCATAGTTATTTATAAATGGTCAGGTCAACTAATGCTAGTACAGAAACATATGGAAAGATGTTTATTGGAAGGGATTGAAAAGAAAAGGTGATAGGTAATGTCATTCACATGATTATGCAAAAGTGCAAAACCTAATTGTTAGATTAATCAGCGTTCTATTAATGTATGCATGTGGGGAAAAACAAAGAAAGTTGAGTAATTACTCTGCTAGTACTAAATAATTTAATTCTTCTTTAGTTGTAACCTGAGAATAACGTTTTTTAATCTTTCCGAGCTCGTGCCAGAATCCACTCTAACTAACCTCATACCCCTAATGCTTAACTCAATAAGAGTTTAAAAGTCATTCTTTAACTTACCTCATAAGACATGTGGCCTAAATCCAAGTGCATATTGTTATGAAAGTGATGATCAACTTACTTTGTAAAAATCGGAAAGATCAACGATTGAACTCTCTGTATCCGTCAAACATGTGAGTTGGTGAAAGTGGTGACACTTAATAAACAAAGATAGTACTTTTAATAACAAATTAACGGTGGTTGACTTTTTTAATCATCATTTTCGGCTATTTGCTGCAAAACAACCATTATTCTTGCAAAAAATGAAGGGCAAATTCATCATAGTTTGGTGTGTGTAGAGAGAGAGAGAGAGAAAAAATATTACATCTTGAGGAAGAACTCTCAGATTACCAAAGCTATGATGCCCTAAAGTTAAGCCGAACGTCAATTCCCGCTGATGAGCCTCGTACTCCCTAAGGCCAGGTGGTGGTGGGGGTATGGGCACAGAACTAGGCCCTGAATCAATACCGTTCTGAAAAGGATTTGCTGTGGAGGTGCCAGTATGATTCCTAAGTGAAGTTGATGTCAATTGCAAATGACTGTCCATGTTTTGGGCTTGCGCTGGCGGCAAAGGTGGTGGTCGGGCTGGGGATGGATGATAAACATTGTGGGACCCATGAGGAGGTCTGACAGGACGAGGATGCATTAAAGGCATAGAGTTTCTACTAATGGCTGGGATTTGAGATCTATGAAGCCCCATTGTCGCAGCGTCGATACCGGCTGCATTTATACATCCTGAGATAACATTTGGATGAATACATGAAAATCAACATATTTTGACAATATATCTTTTCAGAAATTAATACTTTTCATTCATGCGTTATAAATGAAAATTTTGATATGCAATGTAGTTTCCTCAAAATGTCTAAGTATTCATCAAATATCTAACATGTTTACATGGCTCTAATAAGGACATAATTAAAGTGCTTCATGAGAGACAAACCAATTTTACAGTTACCTATTATGATTGCTAATAGAAAGAGTGCTGAATCTGGATTCAAATCTTAACCAGAAAGAAATTGTAGCAGTTATCTATGGACAAATAATGTAATATGATTAGTATACACGTACTATTTGACACCCAAACAAAACCTATATACATCTGCCATTACCCAATATGTCCTTTATCATTGATATTACCACACTGTTCATCTAATGACCATCAAAAGTCAAGCAACGTTTACATGCATACGCAATATATATATATATATATCCATATTTTTATCCTATAAAAGTGAATGAGGATTCGATATGATCATTTTTTTATCCATATCCAATCATTTTCTGAGAAATTAGCATAACAAAAAGAAAAAGAAAAAAAAAAACACAAACTAAACAATATAGAAAGCATTTAGAATCATCAGATACCTTGTAGAAAAGGCACACCATGAGAATGATTCCATGTATGCTGGTCCAACCAAGGAATAGGTACTGCTTGAACCGCTTGACCACCATGAACCATATGGCTATTAACTGGAACAGAGAAAACTCCTACACTAGGTGAAGGTAGCATGAATGTATTGCAATGTTCCCTGTTGTATTGGGTCATCACGTAGGACAGGTGCCCATGATTTTCGGGCAGGTAATGAGGATCAAAGTGTCTTGGAGGTGGTAATATTGTAGGAGTATTATAAGGCTGCCGAAAAGATGTTACCCCACCATAAGGTACCATACCTTGTTCTGAATGATGATGATGAACTTGTTGTGGTTCCACATCAAGCATTGGACCAGTGTACGACATATTCTGTTGTCTCATGATGTTATATGATGTGCACCAGATGAATCCTGGTAAAGTAAAAAGAAATAATATATATTACGAATATAACTGCATTTGTTGACATCATGGAAGATATTAAGTATGTGATATTATGTCCACGAAATTACAGCTTAGAACATTAGGTTACTTTTTTTTATCTCAGACAAAACTACAATGCTAAAACTTGTAACGCTTACAACTTCAAGTTAATTGCACCTGAATATAGCAGCATAAAAACACATTAATCGAACTTAAGATTCTTGAGAATTCAGTTACCGTATTTGGCTATTAGCGCATACAAATCCTACTGGTGTCTGGGAATCGTTCAAAATATAAATTAACCTTTTCATACTGACATAATTGTTTAGCCAACTAACATGACAAACCATACATGCTTGAAACAATATTCGTAGCTCACTAAGTCACAGGTCAAGTTAACTAACATGTCACATGCTATACTAGTTAATGACTTTACAGATTCCTATACTGTACACAAAGTTCTCACCTAAACATGAATTAACTCAATCGTTGGACCCACCAATTGATTATACACTAATTAACTAATTTGACACATGATACACTTCACGACACTTGAGCTAGAACCACACATAATTGATAAGGTTTCTATGTGGAAGCTCCTTTAGTAGTCGCTAAAAGCTACGCAAACCAAAAAAAAAGTTACGAAAAGACACAACCGTCTCTGACTGGAATCGAGTAAAACTGATCTGAAAACTGTGACTAGAATCTAACTCGTAAGTTCAAATCTGTGATCCAGGTATAGAGACATTTTCCTTCTTTTGGAAGGAACACATGCTTATAACAAACGGAGTTTATCCTTTTGCGACAATATTGGAATGGAGGTTCCCTACAAAACCCCTGTGTCACCTTAAAACAGTTAAAAAGGTATGCAACAAGAATCAATCAAGCATTGCCCCCAATTTACACACACCAATTGCCAAATAAATAAAAACACACTCCTAAGAGATTCAATACTGCAATCAGCACTTAACACTAAGGTACATTTTCCAAAATTAGCCTCATTAATTTGTTTTCTTATTACATTTTAATCAATTGCTTACAATTAAAACAATCACATTTAATAAGGAAATTTAGCACTAGAATCCTGAAGAATTAAACTACTTTCTTACCAGATAGTTAACAAAACAACAATCAAGCTACCAGAGAAATCCACTTTACATGTTAAGAACTCAATATTGAATAAAATTTTAATAATAATATAGAAAATATACCTTTTTATCATCAACGAAGCTTCAGAGCTTGAATTAAGTTATAAACTTGGTTCCGTCAACCGTAAAATCCCTGTAATTGATTCACATGGAAATAAAACAATCATTAGCAGATTAAATTTAAGCTTCCTTTTTTATACTAATTATATAAATTATATTGAAATTTATCGAAAAAAAGGGGCATATGTATATACTCTGTATGTATGCATGTATGTATAGAGGTAGCTAGGGTTTTGATCGGAGGTTTGAACAAGGGATTAATCGACCGTACGGACGGACAAATTCTTTTTGTTTCTACTTTCTAGACAGAAAATATATTTAGAGAGCAAGAGAAATAATTTAATTTAATAAAATGGATATAAAAAGATTAAAATCACCTGTCCTTTTTGTTTTATGTAATACTTCATTTATTACAACCTAAATATAAACATAACTAAATAAAAAAGCAATAAGTTAAGTTAAAGTCAAAAATAAATAAATGAATGAATGAATACAGAAAAAAAGAGCATATACCTATTTATATGATGTCATCTATACCCCCGTCCCATAATGATAGTCTATCTTTCCTTTTACGGACGTTCCAAATTAATTGTCCACTTCCAAAAATAAATAATTGTCCATTTTTAAAATTAGATAGAAAAGTTTGATCGTGATTACCATATTACCCTTAATTAAAATTATTATTACAAACTTTTAAAAAAGCAGTAATTTATTAGTTAAGGGGAAAACTGTTATTCTGCAAAAAGTAAGAAAGGGAAAGCAATAATGATTATGTTTTTATTAAACTGCGTGTTTTTTGTCAGATGACAATTATTTTGGGACGGAAGGAGTATTTTTTTTTTTTTTTTTTTATAAAGACAAGTAATTCAGGGTGAATTATGTATGAATGTTTGATATTAGAAAAACACATTAGAGAGTAAGTTTATTAGTTTAGCCTTACATTTACATGCATACCCAAAGACAACTAATTCTAGTGAATATAACCGATGCTTCACAAATCATTATCTAAATTAAACGTCCATCATTCAAGATTTCAAGTGTTTATATGTTTATAAATTATAATTATGCCACTTAATTTGTTAATCTAACAAAAATGTTAACAAAGACTAACTAAACAACTAGGAAGATAAATATAATATATGTATGTTTTAGTACTCGTAATATACAACTTTAGTTAAGGGTAAAGAGGATTTTCCGTGGTGAATATTATGAATTAAAATTTAAGTGTTACAATTATAAACATGTCTTTTATTACTCTACTTATGTTAACTTTAGTTATGCTAAAAGCGAAACGAATATATGCAAAAACAAAACTAATGAAAAGCCATGAAGGTAACAATTGGCGTTATCCAAAATAAATAGGGATGGATTGATGGATAGTGTAAGTGGGGCTAACCCCATTTTACGTCGCTTTTGAAATTATTGAAAGATTGGATGCTTTTTGTATATAGTGAACTACGGAGTACAAAAATAAATAAATAATCAACTCTATTACTTTTTAATTATTGTGAAAGTTCATAACTTATAAATTAATAATATCGTGTGTAGCACAACCGCCGACTTAAGTAGTTGTTATATAAAAAGTAATTATTGTTTATAAATGAAAAGCTTGTTCAACCCCACGAGCTTGTTTGAGCTCGATATAAAAAGTTTGTGTCCGTTTATAAAACGAGCTTCAAACTATATTCAAGCTCGAACTCGAGCTCGTTTGAGCTCGGCTCGAATCAAGCTTTTCACTTGTGAAACTCGAGTAGCTCGGCTCATATACGCCCCTAGTAATAATAATAAACACTTTTACAAAGACTAATTATCTAAATAAACATTTAAAAGCAAACATTCATATTAACCTAGAAATGCATTTACATATAAGCGATCTCAAAGACTCAAACAATCCCTCATAATAATTGGCATGCCTGATGCAGTCATGGCCCGTAAAAGAGACCCGGGCCCAAAAGTATGAAACTGGTCAAAACATTACTACATTAACAAGCTAGCTAGCAGTCTAGCACCCAGTTGTGTATGGACAAACCTAAATTGTACGAGTAATTGGCATGCCATATTCCTACTTACCTATGAACATGCATGCTTATGATTTGATTAATATATCTAGATCTACACTTGACAATTACATGAACCGTATGAATGGAAATATACAACCTAGTTATACTAAGTTATACAACCTAGTTATGCTAGTTGCATGAAAGCGACAACCTAGTTATACCAAGTTACTTAGATCGAGCATAATAATTGGTTGACATTATTTAGGTGTTCAATTGAATATTTAAGGTTAACACGGATACGATTTTGAGGGGAGTGGTTAAATGTTCAATTCAATGTTCAAGTTGGTCCAAAAATTGTTTTAAACCAATTAGAAAAAGGGGGAAAATGCTTGAAATCAGCGTTCTACTTTGAACACTGAAAGTGAATGCTGGCCTTGAACGTCGGCGGGGAGTGGTGAACGCCAACTTGTGGCTTTCAAGATGTTGAACGCTGACGCTAGCCTTCGCCCACTCTCTGTTCTCTTATAGCTAGGTAATTCAAAAGAAGATGTAACCGTAAAATAAAAGGTTATGTTAAATTATACGGGTCAAAAGTTGCTTAAATTAAAAGCTCCTCTAGTTATTTACCAAGTTTAATTCTTAGGGAAATTAAAAAAAATACCATTTTATTTTTAAGTATATATGGATTTGCCATCCCCGAAAAAAAATTGACGATATACCACACGAAATCGCAAATCGCAAATTTGCGATTTGCGATCCAGCGTCTTGCTTTTGCGACCCGTTCACCGAGCGAGTCGTGGCCGGGATGTACGTGCGGAGGTAAATCGCAAAGGGCAAGCTTGTGATTTGCGATTTGCCTATGCCCGAGTCGTGAACCAATTCCTGAGTCGTGAACGAGCCGTGCACTAGTCGTGTGCGGAGGTAAATCGCAAAGGGCAAGCTTGCGATTTGCGATTTGCCTATGCCCGAGTCGTGAACCAATTCCTGAGTCGTGAACGAGCCGTGCACTAGTCGTGTGCGGAGGTAAATCGCAAAGGGCAAGCTTGCGATTTGCGATTTGCCTATGCCCGAGTCGTGAACGAGCCGTTCACCAAACGGCTCGCTCGGTGAACGGGTCGCAAAAGCAAGACGTGGGGTCGCAAATCGCAAATTTGCGATTTCGTGTGGTATATCGTCAACTTTTTTTCCGGGATGGCAAATCCATATATACTTCAAAAAAAAGTGGTATTTTTTTTAATTTCTCTAATTCTTATTCTAACAATGGACAGCATAATAAAGTTAATTTACTGATGCTCGGTTAATAATGGAGTGTGTTTAAATGACAAGAATAATTTTTATTATTCCTCATGTCACATATATTTTTGATGAAATCTATTTAATTCGTGTATCATTTCCGTGACTTTCTTTGATATTATAGTTTAGTATGGGGCATTTGTGTATCATTATATATGTTATAATTTGTGTATAGGGTGTGCGTATCATTTAGGTCAACTTGAAAAGGCTGACGATAAAATTGGGATCAAACTCAGTTTTTAATTTAAAGTTAAAGACATTGATTTACAGGGGCATTTGTGATGTTGTCATAATTAACTCAAAATGCTACTAGACATATAATCGACCGGGTCTGGCCTCGGTTTCCATACATATATGCTCAATCTATTGGTATCGACCACCACAAAAAGAAATTACATAATCATGTATGGATGATCAACATGCGCAACAGAAAAAACATAGCATGCACATTTTTACGTGGAAAACTTTTCAAAATAGAGTAAAAACCGTATAACCATGGAGACACTTAAATTCTACTATAATGAACGATATTACACAAATGAACGCGCATCAACACTTTTAAAGACTATTACATCACTATCTCAATAGTAGATGCAAATAACATAACCGTCCTCAACATTATTGAATCATTGGAGCTCACTAAGGGGACGAAGAGAAACTCTCATAAACTCTCTATTTTCTCAACCTTCTCACAATAAACCCTACAAAAGAAAATCATATTATAGGTAACTATCAAATCTCATTAATTTAAGAAATTAAAATGAAAATTAGATTTAGGGAATCTCTCTATGTACCATTTAAATCCAATAAGCATACCATTAAATTAATAAATAATAATAAGAAAAGTACAATCATTACACAATAATGAGAAAAAGTACAGAATGATAAGAAAGAGTGATGGAAGAAAGTACAAAAAAGTACAGTAATAATCATGTTTTCTTTTAATTTATTCTTTTATAATAAAAATCTCCAGTACATTGTCCAGAACACTGTCCAAAATACTGTCCAGAATATAATTTGGTAGTAGCTCCCTAGATTTAAAGAGTAAACGATAAATATTAGTTATTAGTTATTAAAAAAGAAAAAGAAATGAGATAAAATTATTTATTTGGGCAATTATAACTCTATAATTATGAATCAAAGTCCCAATTTAATTGTTCACTACAAATTCGTACATAATTTTAGAAAAGTACAATAATTGTACTGCTGACCAATAAAAATATACCATTCTTTACTTAAACATTTTATGATTAGTATAAGACCATTTGGAACGTAGCGTTCTGGGCACCTTTTTGAACTCAGAGTGCCCACAACGCCCGCAATGGGGGCGTTCTGGCATTCTGGCAGGGCGTAGTGTAGCCCAAGATAGGCAAAAATGAAGCGTTTATGCGGGACCTACAACCATCTCCATTTTCTACTTTGAACACTGAAAGTGAATGCTGGCCTTGAACGCCGGCGGGGAGTGGTGAACGCCGACTCCCGGCTTTCAAGATGTTGAGCGCTGACGCTAGCTAGCCTTCGCCCACTCTCTGTTCTCTTATAGCTAGGTAATTCAAAAGAAGATGTGACCTTAAAAATAAAAGGTTATGTTAATACAGGTCAAAAGTTGCTTAAATTAAAGAGAAAATTACTATAGTGGTCGGTCAACGCATCTCTTTTCACCCCATGGTCTGTGTCAGAAGCTTTTTCGTTGACAGTGGTTACTTACCCAGTGGATAAAAACAGCCCCAGCGGAAACTGAATAAGCCAATGAAATTACAACACGTGTCCATCAATATCCACGGTCAACGAAAATATTCACGGTCAACAGATAATATCCACTGGCTTTTAAAAATCACAATACCCACATGATTTTCAAAAATCTCCACGGGGTTGGGCAAAATACAGTGGGTATTTCCAAATCCCAAGTTAAAGTGTTTTTTTTTTCGATTTTGAAGCGGGAAGCATACAAGGTCGTCTTCTTTGTCCGAATTCCGACATATGTGCGATTTTCGGCGACTACATCTTTCATAAATATGGCACGGGGCTGGAAACTCGGTTTGCTGTTTGAAATTTGAAGGTGTATCGCTTTTCGTTGGTGTGGTTTCCGGCAGGCAAGAACTTTGGAAATAAAACGAACCATCTAATAAAACTTTGGTAATGTTTGACTAAAGAACTTTGGTGTATAGAAACTGATCTTAGTGAAGAATAAAGTAATAGTTCGATGGTTCATGACTTCATGTGGCTGTAGAAAAAATTACAAATATAAACAACATAGTTGCATATGTTCTACAACACTGATAATTGATATGAACATAATGAATATTTTAGTTTGGTTCATGACTCCACTGTATTTTGCCCAACCTCGTGGATATTTTTGAAAATCATGTGGGTATTGTGATTTTTAAAAGTCAGTGGATATTATCTGTTGACCGTGAATATTTTCGTTGACCGTGGATATTGATGGACACGTGTTGTAATTTCATTGGCTTATTCGGTTTCCGCTGGGGCTGTTTTTATCCACTGGGTAAGTGACCACTGTCAACGAAAAAGCTTCTGACACAGACCATGGGGTGAAAAGAGATGCGTTGACCGACCACTACAGTAATTTTCTCTAAATTAAAAGCTCCTCTAGTTATTTACCAAGTTTAATTCTTATTCTAACAACGGACAGAATAATAAAGTTAATTAACTGATGCTCGGTTAATAATGGAGTGTGTTTAAATGACAAGAATAATATTAATTATTCCTCATGTCACATGAGTTGAGTTCAAATGAGTACAACTTTTTTTGATGAGAATGAAGGAACCAATAGAAATGTGACATGTGTCACTTTTTTTCTCTCTCCTTCACAATTTTAAAAATTAAATATCTCTCAAACGGTAAGTTGAAAAATTATAAAAATTACACCATAATAATCAGCGTTTAATTCTCTTCGATCGGAGATGTGACAAGGTATACTTTCGACGACTTTTTTGTTTTTGGGTTTTATAAATTGTACAAAATTAGTACCACATGTGGTACTCGCTAGTACCTTATGTGTTATTAGCCGCTACCACATGTGGTACTCGCAGATACCACATGTGGTACCAGCCGGTACCACATGTGTTACCGCCGGTACCACGTGTGGTACTCGGTTTCCAAACCCATCGAAAAACGAAAAAAAAAAGTTCGTCGAAAGTATACTTTATCACATCTCTAATTGAAGATAATTCAATGCTGATTATTATGGTGCAACTTTTGTGATTTTTTGATTTACTGTTTGAGAGATATTCATTTTTTTAAAATGTGGAAGAAAGAGAAAAAAAGTGACACATGTCACATTTCCATTGGTTACTCCATTCTCACTAAAAAAGCTGTACTCATTTGAACCTTATATTTTTGATGAAATCTATTTAATTCGTGTATCATTTCCGTGACTTTCTTTGATATTATAGTTTAGTATGGGGCATTTGTGTATCATTATATATGTTATAATTCGTGTATAGGGTGTGCGTATCATTTAGGTCAACTTGAAAAGGCTGACGATAAAATTGGGATCAAACTCAGTTTTTAATTTAAAGTTAAAGACATTGATTTACAGGGGCATTTGCGATGTTGTCATAATTAACTCAAAATGCTACTAGACTATCGACCACCACAAAAAGAAATTACATAATCATGTATGGATGATCAACATGCGCAACAGAAAAAACATAGCATGCACATTTTTACGTGGAAAACTTTTCAAAATAGAGTAAAAACCGTATAACCATGGAGACACTTAAATTCTACTATAATGAACGATATTACACAAATGAACGCTCATCAACACTGTTAAAGACTATTACTGTAACACCCCCAAATTTGATGATTTGCGGAAGCTTGATTTGGGTGTTACTAATCAATAACAAAGCACAAAGATAAATAGCAAACGACTCTATATGCGTCGTTTTAACAAAATATATTGATAACTGAAATGTTTACAACGTTTAAAGCTTTACATAGCTCGAGTTAAATAAAATGAGATTTCAGTACATAAGTACTTATACAAAATATACTAATGCAAGAAAATCTCAATCGTCTGTATGCTGACTCGAGCTAAATCCTGAAGCAGAAACATCCTACTGCTGGGTACCTGCGATATATGCTAAAAGGTCAGCTATAAAGCTGGTGAGCTCACAGGTTTGAAATCAAGTAATATCGTATGAACCGCAAGATTTAAAATGAATTGCATCCAGCAATTAGATAATGAATTGCATCCAGCAATTAAATAATGAATTGCATCCAGCAATTTAATGATAATCATCGTGTATACAACCATGAGCACATAGTTGAGCTTAACTCGAGGGCCGGGTCCCCTATAGAGAATTCCGGGCGAGGTGCCTCCA
This sequence comes from Helichrysum umbraculigerum, assembly GCA_949592205.1. NCBI lineage: Eukaryota > Viridiplantae > Streptophyta > Magnoliopsida > Asterales > Asteraceae > Helichrysum > Helichrysum umbraculigerum. Next base: position 145,816,053 of record CATIUR010000003.1, on the reverse strand, counting down.
CGAATGCCTAATCAACATTCGTCTTCCCAAATATTAGTACGTTCGTTTACCCGGTTAGTGCTTGCTAACCCGAACGAGGAGGGTCAATCCTATATGGTACCATATACTAATATTCACGCTACAACGTATTAACAACTATGCTGACGGAGGACTTTAAAATGATTAGTTTCGAAAAACTCATGTAGTATATGAAAAGTTGGTACTTGCGTTCACATGTTAAAAGTTTGAGCAGTATATCACACCCCTGAGTAAAATAGTAAAAGAGGGGCTATGAGACTCACCTGAGTCTGTAAGCGTTTAAACAAACGTAAGTTGATTAGCCGAAATGAAGTCCAAAGACTTGTAACCTGAGGGTGTCCACGACACGCGATGGTTATAATATGCGAAGGTATCTAATAAGACTACCTTGTAGTTGTTCGTCCAACTATAATGTCCAAATCTCCACTATTTGGTTGATACGTTTAAGTGTTTGAAAAGTGTACGGCCCGTTGGTGACGGATTTGTAATAATAATCCCAATTATTACCATTTCGATTTCGTGGCGTTTTACTTGAAAAATGTGTTTTGATTGTGTTTTATAAGCCGTTACGAAATCTAAGTACGGGGGTCCGGGGGCAGCGCCCCTGGTAGCGGGGTCCAAGGGGCGGCAGCCCCTGGCGGGGTCCAAGGGGCAGAGCCCCTGGCTGGGGTCGAGCTGCCAGGTCAGCTTGGAAAATTTTTATTTCTACTATATTGCTTTGACGAAAAACGCATCTGGATCTGAATTTGGGTAAAATCGAGTGATAAATTTCGAGTCTCGACACTTAGTAAAAATCTGTGTTTTTGAGGTTCTGGTTTGTGCGACGTAGGGTGCGACGTCGCAGGTAGGATTGCGACGTAGAGCATGACATCGCTAAAGGCGACGTTTCGCAATTTAATGCGACGTAGGGTGCTACGTCGCTAATGCGACGTAGGTGATTTCTGCGACGTAGGGGCTTGCGTCGCTAAGTGCGACGTGGCGAGGTATTGGCGACGTTAAGGCTGACGTCGCTATATGCGACGTCGCAATTTAATGCGACGTTGTGACTGACGTCGCACTATGCGACGTCACGAGGTGTTTTGCGACGTAGAGGCTGACGTCGCATAAATTCCGGGCCAAATGCGACGTAGCGGTCTGTTGGCCGGAAAATGGGTCGAAAACGAGTTTTTCGGTTTCCGTTCGGTCCAAAACTTTTACCCAACCCTTATTTGAACATTATAAGTCGATACAAACCGCAAACAAGTAAAAACACTTAAAAACGAGAGGTGTCGGAAACTTACAAATCGCCGAAATGAAATTTCGGAAAGATAGAAAGATAGATCGTGTCGCGGTGGTCGTGAATCTCTAAAAATCTTGAAGATCCGAAGTCGTTTGATATGTTTATTTTGCGTTTTTGTGAGATTTTTGAAGGTGGTGTGGTTGGTGAGATTTGAGAGAAAAAGAGAAAAGAAGAAAGAGAATTGAAAGAAATGAGAAAAGAGAGTGGGAAATGGGAGGTTATCCTCCCATTTTTCGCCCCGTGTTCCCGCTCCGTGCGGCGTTCGTTTGCTCCGTCGTTTAAACGTTAAATAATCATTTTATATATTAATTGGTACATTTTAAATACAAATTATTACGCGATATTTTTATTTAATTATTTTACAATTAAGTTTACGTTTGAGTTATAAATGTAAGTTAGTTTATTTAGTTTGCGCGTTTTACATTTTAAATTGTGTAACTTTCTGATTGTACGATATGAATAAATACGAAATATTATTATAATAATATTTTTGACATAACAACGTTATTTAATAAAATTTGTCACCAACGTCCATATAAAATTGAATCGAAATACATTCGATTTAAATTGCGTACGATTTAATCAAATCGCATTTTCGTATATATTCAACAATATATATAATTCGATACATTAATTAGCCTAACAAGGAACTAATTACATGTATTAACATATGATTAGGCACTAATTACTAGTCCTAATTTGGCGGGTGTTACATTCTCCCCCTGTTAGAAGAATTTCGTCCCGAAATTTAGTTCAAAGTCGTGTTTGATGTAGAATCAGTGAAAAGTTGAGGATATTTGAGTCGCATTTGGTCTTCCCGTTCCCAGGTGAATTCCGGACCACGCCGCGAATTCCATCTGACCTTGACGATGGGAATACGACTTTGTTTCAGTTGTTTGACCTCACGGTCCATAATTTCAGCGGGTTCCTCAACGAAGTGAAGTTTATCGTCAACACGAATTTCATCTAATGGAATGATAAGTGTCTCATCAGACAGACACTTCTTCAGATTTGAAATATGAAAGGTAGGGTGCACGCTGCTGAGTTCGGATGGCAGCTGCAATCGATAAGCTACTGGGCCAATCCGTTCGAGGATCTCAAAAGGCCCGATGTACCGGGGATTCAACTTCCCGCGTTTGCCAAAACGGATGACGCCTTTCCAAGGCGATACTTTTAAGAGAACTCGATCCCCAACTTGGAACTCGAGTGGTTTGCGTCTCACGTCAGCATAACTTTTCTGACGATCACGTGCGGTTTTGAGTCTGTTTTGGATTTCCACAATTTTCTCAGTGGTGGCGTGAATGAGTTCAGGACCAGTGAGCTGACTATCTCCCACTTCGGTCCAACAGATCGGTGATCGGCACTTACGACCGTACAGTGCCTCAAAAGGTGCAGCCTTAATGCTGGCGTGATAACTGTTATTGTACGAGAATTCGCACAACGGTAGATGTTTTTCCCAGTTTGTACCGAAATCAACTACGCAGGCGCGTAGCATATCTTCCAAGGTTTGAATGGTTCGTTCACTTTGACCGTCGGTTTGAGGATGGTACGCGGTACTCATATCGAGACGGGTACCCAATGCTTTCTGAAGTGATTGCCAAAAGTGAGAGGTGAAACGGGCATCTCTGTCAGAGATGATCGAGATTGGAACGCCGTGATGCGAAACGATTTCCTTGATGTAGATTTGTGTAAGGCGTTCCATTTTATCGTTTTCCTTGATTGCCAGGAAATGAGCAGATTTAGTGAGGCGGTCAACGATCACCCAAATGGTATCGCAACCGTTCGACGACTTGGGTAGTTTGGTTATGAAATCCATGGCAATTTGTTCCCATTTCCATTCAGGGATTTCAGGTTGCTGGAGTAAACCAGGCGGTTTCTGATGTTCGGTTTTGACTTTCGAGCAAGTAAGACACTTGCTGACATAAGTGGCGATTTCGGCTTTCATGTTTGGCCACCAATAAAATTCCTTGATGCCATGGTACATCTTATCGGATCCAGGATGAATAGAATATTTAGACTTGTGAGCCTCGTCCATCACCAAGTCTCGTAGGTTCCCAAAACTAGGCAACCATATTCGGTTTGAGAAATACCTAATCCCGTTAGGTTTGATTTCAAATTGTTTGTCAATGCCCCGCAAGGCTTCATTTTTGATGTTTTCAGGTTTCAAGGCTTCGATCTGAGCGGTATGAATTTGAATGGTAAGATCGTTATGAATGGTCATATTGAGGGCTCGGACTCGAAGTGGTTTAGGTCGTTCCTTTCGACTGAGGGCGTCGGCTACAACATTAGCCTTCCCTGGATGGTACTTGATCTCACAATCGTAATCGGTAAGCAACTCGACCCAACGACGTTGCCTCATATTGAGATCCTTCTGATCGAAGATATGTTGGAGACTTTTGTGGTCGGTAAAGATAGTGCACTTAGTGCCGTAGAGATAATGTCTCCAGATTTTGAGAGCAAAAACGACAGCTCCAAGCTCGAGATCATGAGTGGTGTAGTTCTTTTCGTGAATTTTTAGCTGTCGTGAGGCATAAGCAATGACCTTATCTCGTTGCATCAACACGCAACCGAGACCTTGGTGAGAAGCATCGCAGTATACCACGAAGTCATCGGTGCCTTCGGGTAGTGATAGAATTGGAGCACTGCAAAGCTTTTGTTTCAGAAGTTGGAACGCTGACTCTTATTTCTCGGTCCAATCGAACCTTTTGTCCTTCTGAGTCAGTACCGTGAGTGATTGAGCTATTTTGGAGAAGTTTTCGATAAATCGTCGATAATACCCAGCAAGACCCAAAAATTGTCGTACTTCAGTTGCAGAGGTGGGTGCTTGCCAGTCTTTGATAGCCTCGATCTTTGATGGGTCCACGTGAATTCCCTGACTGTCGATCACGTGACCAAGAAATTGAACGGTTTGGATCCAGAACTCACACTTAGAGAATTTAGCATAAAGCTCCTCGTGTCTAAGTAGTTCAAGGATGGTTCTGAGGTGTTGCGCATGTTCTTGCTCGTTGCGCGAGTAAATGAGTATGTCATCGATAAAGACAATGACAAACTTATCGAGGTAAGGTTTGCACACCCGGTTCATGAGGTCCATGAATACAGCCGGTGCGTTGGTTAGACCAAAGGGCATCACTTGGAATTCGTAGTGCCCGTAACGAGTTCTGAAAGCAGTTTTTGGAATATCGGTGTCGCGAACTCGTAACTGATGATAACCTGATCGTAGGTCAATTTTTGAGTAGAAACTTGAACCCTGAAGTTGGTCGAATAGATCATCAATGCGAGGAAGTGGATAACGGTTCTTGACGGTCAATTTATTCAACTCTCGATAGTCGATGCACATTCGGAAAGAACCGTCCTTCTTTTTGACAAATAAGACCGGAGCTCCCCAAGGTGAAGAACTTGGTCTAATGAATCCTCGATCCAGAAGTTCCTGTAACTGAGAGGACAACTCCTGAAGTTCAGATGGGGCTAAACGGTATGGTGCGCGGGCCACCGGTGCGGCACCCTGCACGAGATCGATTGAGAACTCAACCTGTCTAGGCGGAGGTAGACCAGGTAGTTCTTCCGGAAAGACTTCGGGAAAGTCTCTAACAATCGGCACATCCTCAAGTCGCTTCTCCTCCGACTTCTTCTCGGTGATGTGTGCAAGTATCGCAGGGTAACCCTTTCTCAGAAATTTTCGGGTTTTTAAGCAGGAGATTATATTGAGTCCCGTCCCACCGGTCTCCCCCTGTATGATCAAGGTTCCACCGACAGCGAGTGGGATACGGACGATCTTATCGTGACAAACGATTTCAGCTCGATGTTTGGACAACCAGTCCATTCCAATAATGACGTCGAAACTGCCGATTTCAATGGGTATAAGATCGATCGAAAAGGTCTCGTCAGCTAGGTTTAAAGTGCAATTAGGTATCACACTGGTGGTTTCTACAAGTTTTCCGTTGGCTAGCTCTACAGTGTACTTAACATCTAAGGCAACAGGAGTGATGTCAAGTAATGGGCAAAAATCATCGGAGATAAAGCTTCTATCAGCACCAGTATCAAATAGAACAGAAGCAGTTAAGTTGTTGAGGAGGAACATACCCGAGACCACATTCGGGTCCTGGCGGGCGTCCCCAGATTTGATGACGAAAGCTCTGCTGCGAGTGTTGTTGTTGTTGTTGTTGCGGTTGTTGTTGTTGTTGTTCTTCAGTTTTGGGCACGAGTCCCTGAAATGCCCAGGTTTCCCACACTCGAAGCATACTTTGGGTGGTCTGGTGTTGTTGTTGGAGTTGTTGTTGGCGGGTGAGCGGCAATCTTTGGTGAGGTGGCCGTACCTCTTGCAGTTGTTGCAAAAGGGACCACAGGAACCCTCATGGTGACGGCTGCACTTGGGACAATATGGTTTGCTCCCAGTGTAACCCCGGATGATGTCAGTGGTGGTGTTGTAAGCTTTGATGGTGTCGGGTTTCTTGTTTTGTTGGTTGGAGTGGTTGTTGTGGTAGTCAGACCACTTGCGTTTGTTGTTATGGGAGGATGAAGTGGGTGGTTCAGAATCTTGGCTCATAGACATCAGGTCTTGGGCCAATGAGATTGCACCGTCAATGGTGGTTGGTTTGGAAGAGATGACGTGTCCCCGAACAAAATCAGGGAGACCAAGGGCGTACTTCCTGATTTTATCAGGTTCAGTGCTTACCATAGCTGGGCGGAGAGCAGCTAGTTGTTGAAACCTGGTGGTATAACCATCGATGTCACCACCCTGAACCTTTAAGTTCCAGAACTCCTCATCCAGCTTTTGGAGTTTGGCGATAGAGCAGTACTTGGCAGTGAGTTTGGCTTTCAATTCCTCCCAAGTGATTTGGTAGGCAATGTCAGCACCCACTGATTGGGTATATGAATTCCACCAAGAGTGGGCATCATCTTCAAGAGAGCAGGTGGCGAAGTTTACTTTGTCATTCTCCGCGCATTTGCTGACACGGAAAACAGTTTCCATTTTCTCGAACCATCTGATTAGTCCGATGGCTCCTTCAGAACCCTTGAAACTCGAGGGTTTGCAGCTTTGAAAGTCCTTGTAAGAACAAGGTTTGGTGGTAGAGGTTCCAGCGGTATCGCTGTTTCTTGTGGAGTTTGGTGGGGTATTCCGAGCTAAGGCTTCAGTAACAGCCTGGGTTATGAGTGACGTAATCTGAGCATCAGTGTAAGGTCTGGTCTTTGGCGGCATGATTCTTCAATAAAAGAAATGAAGATACATGAGATTTTGCAAGAAAGTTGTATTTATCTCAGATGTACATGTATAAAAGCAGTAATACAGGAATAATGGCAATTAATATGAGTCGAAAACAGCAAGAATACTTGATAGATGATACGAGTTCAAAGGTTACATCCTACAGATGTATTACAAAAGATGTCGGGAATTGTTACATCCGACCGAATTATAGAATAGCGCGTAGATAGTTACTAGATTACAGGGTAGATTACAAGACAAAGACTACACTAGTCTTAACGTAGATTAATTTGTTCTATCATCGTGACAAGACGGTCCACAGTGTTTGCAAGCCTGCTAGCTTGTCGGGCGTTGTCTTCTGCTAGTGCAAGTCGTTGTGTTAGTCCACGCGCATATTCTTCTGCCTCAAGTGAGCGTTGCACACATTCATCCATCCTTTGTTGCAGAAGGGCATTTTCCACCCTTATTTCTATTATTTGATTACGAAGGATATCCATGTTGTTGTTAGTGGTTTCAAGATCGTCGGAGACTTGTTCTATGCGTTCGAGGGATGTAAGTCTCCAGTTTTCGTTTGTTTCCTGCAACACGACATCCATGGTGCGAAGTCGTTGCTCGTGTTGATTCACCCTAGCGGCTAGAGCCGGCAAGGTGGAGTGAGTGGAGTACGGGCCAGCTCGAGGCAACCTGGAGTTCCTCCTTGCTACCCTTGGGTTCTGCGACCCGGATTGAGAACGAGATGAATTTGATGGTGTGTTTGCCATTTCTGAGACAAAGCGTTAGTAAGATTGAGGCCTATATTCATATAGTTCCTATATAATATAGCCTATTGAGTGTCTAGCATAAACATGTTTAAGTCTCGGTTCTCTCGAGGTCAGAGTCTTCTATTGTATCCTGTTCAGCCATAACTACTTTCAGATCTTACATCATCCTTGCTTAATTGTACATAGTTGATCAGGCTATGTTAAATTAAACTCGTATGCTGTAATCACTGAACCAGTCATACTTAATAAGGAATACGGCCTAATGGTCATAGTCTAGGTTCACTAAATGCAACCTAGTTCACTATAACCTTAGGCTCTGATACCAATCTGTAACACCCCCAAATTTGATGATTTGCGGAAGCTTGATTTGGGTGTTACTAATCAATAACAAAGCACAAAGATAAATAGCAAACGACTCTATATGCGTCGTTTTAACAAAATATATTGATAACTGAAATGTTTACAACGTTTAAAGCTTTACATAGCTCGAGTTAAATAAAATGAGATTTCAGTACATAAGTACTTATACAAAATATACTAATGCAAGAAAATCTCAATCGTCTGTATGCTGACTCGAGCTAAATCCTGAAGCAGAAACATCCTACTGCTGGGTACCTGCGATATATGCTAAAAGGTCAGCTATAAAGCTGGTGAGCTCACAGGTTTGAAATCAAGTAATATCGTATGAACCGCAAGATTTAAAATGAATTGCATCCAGCAATTAGATAATGAATTGCATCCAGCAATTAAATAATGAATTGCATCCAGCAATTTAATGATAATCATCGTGTATACAACCATGAGCACATAGTTGAGCTTAACTCGAGGGCCGGGTCCCCTATAGAGAATTCCGGGCGAGGTGCCTCCACGAATGCCTAATCAACATTCGTCTTCCCAAATATTAGTACGTTCGTTTACCCGGTTAGTGCTTGCTAACCCGAACGAGGAGGGTCAATCCTATATGGTACCATATACTAATATTCACGCTACAACGTATTAACAACTATGCTGACGGAGGACTTTAAAATGATTAGTTTCGAAAAACTCATGTAGTATATGAAAAGTTGGTACTTGCGTTCACATGTTAAAAGTTTGAGCAGTATATCACACCCCTGAGTAAAATAGTAAAAGAGGGGCTATGAGACTCACCTGAGTCTGTAAGCGTTTAAACAAACGTAAGTTGATTAGCCGAAATGAAGTCCAAAGACTTGTAACCTGAGGGTGTCCACGACACGCGATGGTTATAATATGCGAAGGTATCTAATAAGACTACCTTGTAGTTGTTCGTCCAACTATAATGTCCAAATCTCCACTATTTGGTTGATACGTTTAAGTGTTTGAAAAGTGTACGGCCCGTTGGTGACGGATTTGTAATAATAATCCCAATTATTACCATTTCGATTTCGTGGCGTTTTACTTGAAAAATGTGTTTTGATTGTGTTTTATAAGCCGTTACGAAATCTAAGTACGGGGGTCCGGGGGCAGCGCCCCTGGTAGCGGGGTCCAAGGGGCGGCAGCCCCTGGCGGGGTCCAAGGGGCAGAGCCCCTGGCTGGGGTCGAGCTGCCAGGTCAGCTTGGAAAATTTTTATTTCTACTATATTGCTTTGACGAAAAACGCATCTGGATCTGAATTTGGGTAAAATCGAGTGATAAATTTCGAGTCTCGACACTTAGTAAAAATCTGTGTTTTTGAGGTTCTGGTTTGTGCGACGTAGGGTGCGACGTCGCAGGTAGGATTGCGACGTAGAGCATGACGTCGCTAATGGCGACGTTTCGCAATTTAATGCGACGTAGGGTGCTACGTCGCTAATGCGACGTAGGTGATTTCTGCGACGTAGGGGCTTGCGTCGCTAAGTGCGACGTGGCGAGGTATTGGCGACGTTAAGGCTGACGTCGCTATATGCGACGTCGCAATTTAATGCGACGTTGTGACTGACGTCGCACTATGCGACGTCACGAGGTGTTTTGCGACGTAGAGGCTGACGTCGCATAAATTCCGGGCCAAATGCGACGTAGCGGTCTGTTGGCCGGAAAATGGGTCGAAAACGAGTTTTTCGGTTTCCGTTCGGTCCAAAACTTTTACCCAACCCTTATTTGAACATTATAAGTCGATACAAACCGCAAACAAGTAAAAACACTTAAAAACGAGAGGTGTCGGAAACTTACAAATCGCCGAAATGAAATTTCGGAAAGATAGAAAGATAGATCGTGTCGCGGTGGTCGTGAATCTCTAAAAATCTTGAAGATCCGAAGTCGTTTGATATGTTTATTTTGCGTTTTTGTGAGATTTTTGAAGGTGGTGTGGTTGGTGAGATTTGAGAGAAAAAGAGAAAAGAAGAAAGAGAATTGAAAGAAATGAGAAAAGAGAGTGGGAAATGGGAGGTTATCCTCCCATTTTTCGCCCCGTGTTCCCGCTCCGTGCGGCGTTCGTTTGCTCCGTCGTTTAAACGTTAAATAATCATTTTATATATTAATTGGTACATTTTAAATACAAATTATTACGCGATATTTTTATTTAATTATTTTACAATTAAGTTTACGTTTGAGTTATAAATGTAAGTTAGTTTATTTAGTTTGCGCGTTTTACATTTTAAATTGTGTAACTTTCTGATTGTACGATATGAATAAATACGAAATATTATTATAATAATATTTTTGACATAACAACGTTATTTAATAAAATTTGTCACCAACGTCCATATAAAATTGAATCGAAATACATTCGATTTAAATTGCGTACGATTTAATCAAATCGCATTTTCGTATATATTCAACAATATATATAATTCGATACATTAATTAGCCTAACAAGGAACTAATTACATGTATTAACATATGATTAGGCACTAATTACTAGTCCTAATTTGGCGGGTGTTACAATTACATCACTATCTCAATAGTAGATGCAAATAACATTACCGTCCTCAGCATTATTGAATCATTGGAGCTTACTAAGGGGACGAAGAGAAACTCTCATAAATTTCTCTATTTTCTCAAAAACCTTCTCACAATAAACCCTACAAAAGAAAATCATATTATAGGTAACTATCAAATCTCATTAATTTAAGAAATTAAAATGAAAATCTTAACCCCTTATTAATCATTTGAGTATTTTGGCTTAAAAGTTGAGAAAAGGGATATCGAAAATCCCCAATTTACCCTTTGACTATATAGCTTTCATGCTTGAATAAGGGAAAGTCAAACAATTCTTTTAATAGTTGGAGTTGTCATGCCTAAACAAGGAAAGTCAAATAATTCTCTATAATTACCTCATTTAAATTAAACAACCTCTTTCAATTACTAACTACCACAACCACACGTAAATACATAAAGTACATAATCACAAAATGAATTCCAAGGACTCACTTCATACTTTTTTTAGAAAGAATTTTAATCTTTAAAACACAATCACAAATTAACCATAACCCATCTTATAACACTATATAAAGAATGGAACTTGATGTTAAAATCTCACCATAACTTAATTTCTCACTATTATTTTATCAAAAGGGAAATGCTATTGACAGCCCTTAGGGCTGTCAATAAGTGCATTTATTGAAGTCAAAGTTTCCTTATATAATCAAAATTATGATTAATACACTGAAGTTTTGTATTTAATTCATTGAAACTTTCCTTTTATATGTGATATATTAATTATGATTTTTGATAATAAATGAAAGTTTGAGTTTAATAAATAAGTTCAAGGGTTCTTACTGACAGCCCTAAGGGCTGTCAATAGCATTTCCCTTATCAAAATGAATTCTGATAATAGCCACACCGATGCTTACTTTGCTTATGATGACGTCGATTCTCATTTTTAGGTCGAGTTTGCTACTACACACCCTTTCAAGTATATCAAGTATTATATGTGTACCATTGTACCACCATCACACTTCACCGTCATTTTCTTTGGTAGTTGAAAATCAAAAGTCATAACCCGCCACCACACTCAACTTTTCTATTTCAACTTAACCGCAAAGTCCGATTGAAATTCGTCTTCTCTATTCATACATGTAACTTAACCAGGGTCCAACGACCACACTCTACTTTCCTTCGATCTAACCACCTCTATTTGGATCGGTTTAGTTGATGTTATATTCGGTTACCAAAGTTCCGACAGCGTTAGTGATGATATCCTTCGTGGTACCACTGTTGCAGCGAGCAAAGAAGATTTTATAGGTCAAATAGGGAAAAGTAGTCGAAAAATTTTGTTTTGATGAAGGCATTATTTTTAGTACATTAAATGAATACTACATTTGAGTTTGGTTATTTGTATAATCTTCACTAATGGTTGTTTATTTGTGTATTTTTAATTGACATGCGTAGTTAGATATATAACGAATTTTTCAAGGTTGGAAAAATATATGTAGATGGGTATGTAAGTTGTTGCTAAAATATTTGAAAAATATATTGATAAAAGGTTATTTTTAACACCGCCGCATTGCGCGGGTTATACGCTAGTTAGATTTAAAGAGTAAACGATAAATATTACTAGTTATTAGTTATTAAAAAGGAAAAAGAAATGAGATAAAATTATTTATTTGGGCGATTATAACTCTATAATTATGAATCAAAGTCCCAATTTAATTGTTCACTACAAATTTGTACACAATTTTAGAAAAGTACAATAATTGTACGTATTGCTGACCAATAAAAATATACCATTCTCTACTGAAACATTTTCTGATTAGTATAAGACCATTTGGAACGTAGCGTTCTGGACACCTTTTTGAACTCAGAACGCCTACAACGCCCGCAATGGGGGCGTTCTGGCGGGGCGTAGTGTAGCCCAAAACAAGCAAAAATGAAGCGTTTATGCGGGACCCACAACAGTGGCGAATCTAGGATGAAACGTAACGTGGGTCAATTTTCTTTGGCCGAATCGAATATATGATCGAAGCATATGGCCGGGTTAGATAACGGGTCGGATCGGGCCGGGCCAGGTTGAGTGCTAATTCTAACAATTTCATTAGTTTATCCGCATAAAATGTTTTGAAGTGTTATTTGGGTTTAAGAAAAATAATAGAAAAAAGCAATATGATGTTAACCTAGTAAGATTGATCCCGCTTATATGTCAAAATTCTACTAAAAGTCTTTACAAAGTCATAGTATTGTTTATATATGATGTCTAGCTAGTTGATTAATCGAGTGTTCCATACGTATTAAACATTGCCAAAAAAATAAAACAGTTTATAAAGTCTTCACCCTTTCAATTCAAAATTTTTTATTCTTCAATGAAATTTACTACAACTTTTTTGAACAACTAAATATATGTGTTTGATAAATATAAAAAAGTTTGAGGTACGAAAAAAATAATACAAATATTCTCTCAATTGGTTTAATTCTAATCATTGGCTTTTTCGAAAATATATATAAAACATAATTCACTGCATGCTGTCAATTTGTTTTGATTAATTGTAACCCAAGTATATGCGGAGTAATAAAAAAAATAATAATTCAAGGCACTAATTATGCACTGTTTAAATGAATTATTAAAAGCAATGAATTGGGCCTGATGGGTTAGATATTAGTCCAATGTTTCTTTTTTATTTATTAGCAGCTTTACCCAAACAATAGTCCACCCAAATTAAACTTCATCTTCAATTGATTAGGTCAAAAACACTCAGTATGCCATGATCGAACAAAAACAGAGCTTCTTCAAATATTCAAATTAAACACATTAAGGTGCAAATCTTCATCAATCTAAAACCCAACAGGGGTCAAAGCATGAAAATTAGTTGGGTCAATCTCAAAAATACTACATTTTCTATGAATCAACTTGAAATATAAGGTGGGTCAATTGACCCATATTAGCTTCATATAGATTCGCCTCTGACCCGTAACCATTTCCATTTTCTTTTTGTTTTGTTCCTTTGTTTAATTTAAAATAAATGGTGTTGGGGCCTTGGGGGAACCAAGGGGAAAAAAGAGCGTTTTAGTGTTATTATTGTTAGGGTATGTTTTGCACAAATAACTGGAGCTGGTAGCTTGTAGCTGGAGCTTTTGGTAATATTTGTGTTTGGCAGAGTAGCTAGAGTTTGTAGCTTATGAACGTAAAATGACATAAAAAGACAAATATATAAAAAACGGAGGACGTGACACTTAAAAAAGAGACGTTCTAATGTTACGGCTGCAAATGGTCTAAATTGAAAATAAATAATTATTTTGAAACATAAAAAAGGAAAAAACAATAAAATTGGAACGGAAGTGTAATTAGTTATTAAGATATCAATTTGTTGTTTCTTGATTGGAATATTTAAAAGGTGAAAGAGTGGTAGATTTATGCCATTTATTATACTGCAGTTCTACTTATACGAGTATAATATTTTTTAATAAATAAATACTTTAAAATTGTAGAGTTAAAGTTATACCCGTATGCACATGAGAGTGGTATGTTTATCAAGTTATCAACACCTTTTACGAAATCTTTGTATTACAAGTTCCTAGATGCAAGATGGGGAATCTACATGCACATTACAAGCACAAGAGACAAAAACCAACCTTTGTACAACGGGATCTTTTTTGTCCAGAAAAAAAAAAAGTAATCTGCTTGTATCGTCTTTTGAAGATCGATTGTGTGTGGATAAAATGACTACTCCCTCCGTTCCGATTCTATTCTCCGGTATTTCTTTTTGGGATGTCTCAATTTAATTGTCCACTTTTATAAATAGATAAGAATAATGAGATAAAGTTCATTTTTGCCCCTAATTTATATATGTAAGACGAAAAGGTAGGTAAAAAGTAAAGGGTAAAACTGTCTTCTTACCAAAAAGTAAGAGAGATGGTAATGTTTTCTCTAAACTGCGTATTTTTTGTCTGGTGACAATAAAATTGGGACGGAGAGAGTACAATGGACCGTGAACGGATCCTTTCTCACAAAATAAATCATGTCGGAATTTTTTTTAGTAACTAGACTAAAAAATCGCCTAAATGCAATTTTGGTTAGGCGACTAGGCAATTTTAGTTATAGCCAATAGATGTTCGAGACATGTCTCCATTTTAGCGCCGTTCAACCCTTTTTCGCCTACCACCAATTTTCGCACGTTGATATCGCTCATTTTGTACATACATATCTAACGCGATATCAATGATTTTAGTTTTATTTTTAGTTAATTCTTAGAACTTTCGGTACTTAGTATAATTTGGATTTTTAGGTTAATGATTTGAAGTTTGAAAGATCGGTGATGATTTGATATTGATTTGGATCACAAAAGTCAATTTCTAACTGAAGAACGCGATCCAGCCAAAGCACCAGGATCGCGTTTCATAGTTAAATTTCATTCCAATACGAATTCCAAAGAGGAACGCGATCCGGGCTCATATTCAGGATCGCGTTTCAAAGGCTTATTTCGTTACAGAATCTTCTCAAGGCAAGTAACGCGATCCGTACACAATCCCAGGATCGCTTTTGATAGAAGAAAACTGAAAACCAGGATCGCGTTCCACTTTCCAGGATCGCGTTCATGAGCGGTTTTGCAGCAGTTTGAAGGATTTAAAATACGTTTTCATTTCATTTTAAACTTAACTTCCATTCCATAAAATAATAGATACGAAAATACTCTGCAACTTTTGAAGCTTTTCATTACTATTGAAGATCTTTCATTGTGCTAATCATTTTGGTTACTACGGATCATCACGTAATCATTGTAATCACTCGTCTTTCATCTTTATTTTATATAATCATGATAGTTGTGATTTCAATTATCTCTTTTGAATTTCTTTTAGTAATTATGAGTGGCTAAGTTATTTAAACACTTGCTTGGATGAAATGATTGATGACTAGGGGTATATACTTGTGATATTCATGTAATTTAAATTAAGTTCAATCGAGTTACTTACAAGTTAGGGTTTCATGATTTAACCTAAATTATCTGATGAGTATATAAATGATTGTAGCTGATGTTTATCATTTGTGTAACACCCCCAAATTCGTCTGTTTTGTTTAGCGGAAGCATTTTAGTTTAAGTACGGGGGTGCCACAATAACAAGGCATGCATACGTATCAGAGCATATGATTACAACAGAACATAATATAATAAGATGCCAAAAGTATTAATTACAAAGTTTGCGATTCATTGAATCGTACAAGTTAAAAGTAATAAGTTTACAAAAGTGGATTTCTGGAATATGACTAAAACAGTTTCAGTTATACTAGAGAAATCCATATGTTTCCAAAAAGTTGGCATCCTAAAACTTCACAGGTCGCCTAATTCTCCATGTGTGTTGGCGATTCTTACATGCGCATCTAATTCCCTGAAAAACATAGTAAAAGTCAACAACTAGGTTGAGTGAATTCACAGGTTTCATGTTTGCAATAGTTGAACCAAGTTTGTAAGCACAGTTGTTATCCAAATACGTTCACAAATAGTATTGCCATAATAGTCGAGAATACGTTTAGTGGAGTGAAATCCAAATACAAGTTTAGTGGGTTGTTTGCCCAATGTTTAGTTTACGTGGGATGTTACCCAAAACAGATACGTGGGATGTTACCCAAAATGTCAGTTTAAAAACACGTGCTGGTCGTTCTCCAGCGTTTTACAAACAGTACCGGTCGTTCTCCGGTCAAATACGTACGGGTCGTTCTCCCGTTCAAATAAAACAGTTTAATACGCACGGGTCGTTCTCCCGTCCAAACACTGCTGGTCGTTCTCCAGCGAAACACAGTACCGGTCGTTCTCCGGTCAATACGCATGGGTCGTTCTCCCATCCAAAGACGCACGGGTCGTTCTCCCGTCCAGTGGCCAGTCGTTCTCTGGCACTAAAATACGTTGCTGGTCGTTCTCCATCGTTTTCACAAAAGTACCGGTCGTTCTCCGGCCAATTCAAAACAGTTTACCGGTCGTTCCCCGGTCTAGTTAAAACAGTTTGTCGAATAATTTATCACGTTTGGTTGGCTTATAGTATGAAAATGCTATTTCATAAACAAAGTTCGCACAACAGTTCAATAGTTCAAAGTACTCTAATAGTTCGAGTAAAACACGTATGATAGACAATCATATCAGTAAAGACAGTTATGGCAATTTATAAAACAGTTAAACAGTTTAAACAGTTGACTATGTTTTCCACCCCTGTTCAAAAACAGTTAAATCAGTAAAAGTAGGGGATGTGAACTCACCTGTTGAGTTAAGTGGTTGTGCGAGTGCTAGCAAACCTAAGCCCAAGTACCGTCCTGAATCTCCTAACGTCCTAAACGTATGAGATTTTATAAGTAGGTGGATGTCTAAGCTAATCATCTATGCTAGTGTTTGTACAACCAAGTTATGTACAAGTGTTTGTTAAACGTTTACGTTTGTATTTCGTTGTTTGTGAAAAGGTATACGACTCGTTGGTGATAGTTTGAAATTATAATTTCAATAAAATAGTGTGTTTGTAATGTTTGTAAAGTTCACATATGGCATTGTATGTAAGTATTCGTTATCGGTTAAGTTCGACACTTAGTGTAAAAATAGTTTGTAAAGTTTCTGTTTTCCGCGACACAATATGCGACACAATGGTTGTGTCGCATGGTGCGACACAATTCTGCGACACAAGAGTTGTGTCGCAGAGATTCGAGGTGCTGAGACAACAGCGACATAAAGCGTTGTGTCGTATGGGTTTTGCGACATAAGATGCGACATAATCGTTGTGTCGCATAAATACGACGTAAGATAATTCGGTGCGACACAATCGTTGTGTCGTATGGTTTCTGCGACACAATATGCGACACAATCGTTGTGTCGCATAGATGAACACCAGCCCAGAAACTTAGGCTGTCGCGATTTTTCCGATTAAAAACCCAAACCAAACGTATTTTTAAGCTTTAAAAGCGTGTTTTCTTTGTTGTATGGGTTAATACTAAGTATATTAAACACTACTATGAAAGAAAACTTCAAAATCTTAAGATTTACGGGATTTATCGGAAACTTACGTGTGGCGGATTTGAAATCCGAAAAGGTAGAAATGTAGATCGTGTTGTCGTGGTCGTTTTTCTCTAATTGGTTTGATGATTCGGCGTCGTTTGAGGGTAGTTTTGTGGTGATTTGTGTGATTTTTGGTAGGTGGTGGTGAAAGAGAGAAAAGAGAGAGATGAGAGAAAGAAGATGAAAAGAAATGAAAGAAAATTGGGAGGTGGAAGGTGGTTTTGTTCCACTTTTCTGCCTCCTGCGTTTTCGTCCCGTAGTTGTTTACCCGATCGTTAAATGTTACATTATTTTAACTAATACATTTTTAATTACATATTTCATCTTATTTTTATTTAGGATCTTTTTATGAATTTAAATAAATTAAGTTATAAGATTTTTAACTTTGTTTTATTTTAATTATACGAGTTGACGTTTTACGTTATAAAAATGACTGTAAATATTATCGACATAATATTTAATTGTTAACGACGTTATTTAAATATTTCGTTTTATTAAATTATTTTGTTCACCAACAGTCGTATATTTTGTCGCGTTTGTTTTCAATTTGTTCAGTACGTAATTACAACTAATTACGAATACGTAATACTACGCGTATTATCTAGTTGGGCTTTGCTAGACTTACCTCTAAAATGTGTTGTGAATTCACTCAAGTAGAGAATTAGCCTAAAATGCAAATGTTTAGCGTTAATAATAGTGTTTAAATTTGCGGGGTGTTACATTCTCCCCTCGTTAGAGAAATCTCGTCCCGAGATTTAAAATCAAGTCGGATCGCCCGCGGCGTATGTTCTCTGATAAGTCATGTCGTCAATAATAATACCAATTTGCGTGGCGTTCAATTGTTGCCAGAAAAGTTTTAACGATTTAGTATACTCGCGGTATAGTTTAGTATGTTTCGGCAGTAGTAGTAGTTTATGTGGCGTTCTGAGTTGCCATGAAAGTTCAAACAGTTTAAGTATGCTCGTGGCATAGTTCAATAAGTTGTGTATTTCGTTACGTGGTCAATAGTTTGCCAAGTGTTGAGTTCGAATCGACATTCGAATAGTACATCGTTAAAGCGTAGTATAAGTTGACTAAGACGTATTGATGTCGACGTAGGAAATCTTGTTGTGTATCCCTTGTTCTGAGAATTGTACGCGCGTCCAGGCGTTGTCGGTGTGTAAACGTTGCAGTTGTAGTTCAAAATGATAAACAGTTGTCAAAACAGTTAACGGTTCGAAATGTTCAGTTTGTTGTCCCGGTTGCGGTCATATCATGACAAAACGTTTGTTTGGACACAGTTGATAAGTTTGATTGTAAATCGTTCGTTGTTTAATTATAAACAAGTTTGTGTAAATCGTTGACATTCAGTCAAATAGTGATCAATTCGTGATCAATGAGTAAATTTATGTTGGGTATACATGGTTAAACCTTGTCCCGTGTAAATCGTTTGAGAAAACTCTTAGTTTAGGTATTTCGTTAGAAAAACTCTGTCAAGAGTCTGATGTGTCATTTGTTGTAATTCATCAATTCGTGTTCGTTTAGAAAAATTATTCTGGTAAATAATTAGTAGGAAAATCTCCCAGTATAGTTGTTTGTGAAATGAACATTTCAAAATATAGTTCATAGGTTTTTGTTTTGATAACGTTTGCTACTCGCGTTTCGTTTCGCAAGGTTAGGTCCGATCACCCAAGTGATTGTGTGAGACTCCGTCTCGATTGTCTGGTAGTAGTACATAGCTATGTTTCGTTCGCATAGTACCTGAAAGGCTCGTAAATCTCCGATGTTTATAACGATCTCTGTTTGTTTCCCACCCTTCTATCCGATTGGTGAGTCGTCGGTTCCGTTCGTTAAACGTTTAGTACAATTTCGTTCGATCGTTAGAGAGTAAGAGTTTGTTCGCCGAGTGGTCAACTCGACCGAATAGTTGTCAAACGTGACTGAGTAGTAGTTCAATTAGTAGCCAACGCTAAAGTAGGAAATGTGAAGAATGAGGGTTCACATGTTTTCAGTTTTTCGAGTATCAAGAAAAGTTGTCGAATCCCCATCACGTGTTTCACGACTATCAAACACCCATATGTACTTAGTATAATATAATCACGTTGGCCAGGCGTCATTATATGATGCTAAATACATACTTCTTTTCATCAACCGTTTAATACGATCAAGTTCATGTAAGACCAGAGTGTGATCGAAAGAGTTCTGACGTGGCATGGTTCGATAGATGGATCACACGTATCGAGGTATCGTGACAATAGTTTTGTCGTATGCAAATGTGTGTATGCATGTGCGTTCTAGCCAAGGCCATAGTCTAGGTCTCTAGGTCTCTAAGTCACCTAAAGTTTCCTAGTTCGCTATAACCATTGGCTCTGATACCAATCTGTAACACCCCCAAATTCGTCTGTTTTGTTTAGCGGAAGCATTTTAGTTTAAGTACGGGGGTGCCACAATAACAAGGCATGCATACGTATCAGAGCATATGATTACAACAGAACATAATATAATAAGATGCCAAAAGTATTAATTACAAAGTTTGCGATTCATCGAATCGTACAAGTTAAAAGTAATAAGTTTACAAAAGTGGATTTCTGGAATATGACTAAAACAGTTTCAGTTATACTAGAGAAATCCATATGTTTCCAAAAAGTTGGCATCCTAAAACTTCACGGGTCGTCTAATTCTCCATGTGTGTTGGCGATTCTTACATGCGCATCTAATTCCCTGAAAAACATAGTAAAAGTCAACAACTAGGTTGAGTGAATTCACAGGTTTCATGTTTGCAATAGTTGAACCAAGTTTGTAAGCACAGTTGTTATCCAAATACGTTCACAAATAGTATTGCCATAATAGTCGAGAATACGTTTAGTGGAGTGAAATCCAAATACAAGTTTAGTGGGTTGTTTGCCCAATGTTTAGTTTACGTGGGATGTTACCCAAAATAGATACGTGGGATGTTACCCAAAATGTCAGTTTAAAAACACGTGCTGGTCGTTCTCCAGCGTTTTACAAACAGTACCGGTCGTTCTCCGGTCAAATACGCACGGGTCGTTCTCCCGTTCAAATAAAACAGTTTAATACGCACGGGTCGTTCTCCCGTCCAAACACTGCTGGTCGTTCTCCAGCGAAACACAGTACCGGTCGTTCTCCGGTCAATATGCATGGGTCGTTCTCCCATCCAAAGACGCACGGGTCGTTCTCCCGTCCAGTGGCCAGTCGTTCTCTGGCACTAAAATACGTTGCTGGTCGTTCTCCAGCGTTTTCACAAAAGTACCGGTCGTTCTCCGGCCAATTCAAAACAGTTTACCGGTCGTTCCCCGGTTTAGTTAAAACAGTTTGTCGAATAATTTATCACGTTTGGTTGGCTTATAGTATGAAAATGCTATTTCATAAACAAAGTTCGCACAACAGTTCAATAGTTCAAAGTACTCTAATAGTTCGAGTAAAACACGTATGATAGACAATCATATCAGTAAAGGCAGTTATGGCAATTTATAAAACAGTTAAACAGTTTAAACAGTTGACTATGTTTTCCACCCCTGTTCAAAAACAGTTAAATCAGTAAAAGTAGGGGCTGTGAACTCACCTGTTGAGTTAAGTGGTTGTGCGAGTGCTAGCAAACCTAAGCCCAAGTACCGTCCTGAATCTCCTAACGTCCTAAACGTATGAGATTTTATAAGTAGGTGGATGTCTAAGCTAATCATCTATGCTAGTGTTTGTACAACCAAGTTATGTACAAGTGTTTGTTAAACGTTTACGTTTGTATTTCGTTGTTTGTGAAAAGGTATACGACTCGTTGGTGATAGTTTGAAATTATAATTTCAATAAAATAGTGTGTTTGTAATGTTTGTAAAGTTCACATATGGCATTGTATGTAAGTATTCGTTAGCGGTTAAGTTCGACACTTAGTGTAAAAATAGTTTGTAAAGTTTCTGTTTTCTGCGACACAATATGCGACACAATGGTTGTGTCGCATGGTGCGACACAATTCTGCGACACAAGAGTTGTGTCGCAGAGATTCGAGGTGCTGAGTCAACAGCGACATAAAGCGTTATGTCGTATGGGTTTTGCGACATAAGATGCGACATAATCGTTGTGTCGCATAAATACGACGTAAGATAATTCGGTACGACACAATCGTTGTGTCGTATGGTTTCTGCGACACAATATGCGACACAATCGTTGTGTCGCATAGATGAACACTAAAGTATTTTATAAAAATTATTCGTACTCGGTACGATCAAGAACAAAGTATTCGGATAATATATATATATATAAATATATATTTAACAATTAATGATTATTTAATAATCACAACGAGAACTAATCTAAAACCACTCAGAAAACATGGAAATAAAAGTTGTCCCAAAACATCTTCAAATAAGATATTATTAACAGAAATAATATTACAGTACTCGGAAAATTTGCAAAACTCTTTTTGGATAATTAAAACTATCCGTCAAAGTGAGCTGAAACAATGTTATATTTTTATAACCCATTAAAGATATTTTTATAAAATACTTTAGTTGAAAACTTATACGATTTCATTTTTGGGAAATTATCATGTTAAAACATTATACTACATAACGATCGGGTACACGAACACGGGTATAAAATACCCACCAATATCAATTATTGGAGCCGGTGTATATACCCGACTCCAATAATTCAATCACACACACGCACACCCAGTCTCTATCTCTCGGCTCTATCTCTCTCGATTCCAATTTCATCAACAACAACAACAACATCAAACAATAACAATAACATCATCATCATAATCATCTTCTTCATCATCATCATCATCGCGATCATCATCATCATCCTCCATTTTGGTTTCGTTTTCAAAATTGTAAGGAAACTAAAACTTTACTTTGATTTTATGTTTATAATACTTAAATTAGCATGTAATAACGTTATATAAGTGTAAAGATTGATTAGGATTAAGTTAGAATTGATTTGGTGATGATCTGCACGAACAGGGGCTGGATTCCCCAGGGATCCGGCGGATTCCCAAGGGATCCGGCGGATCAGGTGCTGGATTCCCAAGGGATCCGGCGGATTCCCAAGGGATCCGGCGGATCAAGCGGATTCCCAAGGGATCCGGCGGATTCCCAAGGGATCCGGCGGATCAAGCGGATTCCCAAGGGATCCGGCGGATTCCCAAGGGATCCGGCGGATCATGTGGATTCCCAAGGGATCCGGCGGATTCCCAAGGGATCCGGCGGATCCAAGCCAAACCAGAACACATTTTTCACCAAGTATTAATCTAATACACCTACGGATAAATTGTAAACGATACTAAAACACCCCTCGTTTCAATATAAACAATCATATAATAATTGCGACTCGGAAGCGTATATTTAAAACATACTATCAATGTACTCAAAATGTCAATAAACTTTTTCAAACTTATTACATGACATTTCAACAAACTCGGTGTTATATAATTCAAAACATTTCTTTAGTTATCAAAATAACATCAGAGTAAAAGCCTGTCAAACATTCCATCCAGTCAAACACTTCCTGCCCTGCCCAATATGTCCCATCTATTTCAACCTGCAGGAAGAACTGTGGTGGGGTTAGCATAAAGCTAAGTGAATGAAACTATAAACAACAGTCTGACCTAGCATAACAATCTGTTTACATCAATTAACAATAAACAGAAAATCAATCAATCACTTGACATCCAATCAATGTCATACACGCAACCTCATGAGGATCGGTGGTCCCTGAGACACCCTAATACCGGTTTGGTACTCAAGGAACTCTTATCAATCATCTGCATTGGCCCATACAGAACTACCGATAACTTATTGTCAATCACACACGACCTAGATCTCCAAACCGACATTTCAAGTTTCAAGATCTCCTGTCGTCTACAATGACAACTAAGTCCAACTGTCAAGTCAAGTTGACCTCAGAATCTTACATACTAGCTCAAACAGCCAAGTAAGCAACTAGTCAAACTATCATGGCAAGATATCTCAACTATTACATTCTATCAAAGTAATACTATAATTACTTGTTGTAAATCAAATCATTACAACTAAATCACACTGAGGTTACAGATCCACTCACCGACTACCTCAGGCCTCTACTCAGTAGTCTAATATCACTGAGCCTTCTCCACATCTGAGAATTTACAATCAAATATAAGTTAGTAATCCATATCAATACATAACTTATATTAATCCATACTATTAGGAACTTAACATAATAATATGAATATTACTAGTTCCTAATCATATATTAGTTATTACAACATAACTATTATCATATATGAATCTGAACATATATCAAATAACAATCACATTACTTATCAAAATCAAACAAGAAATGTGACACCAGCCTATCAAGCCGCCGGATTCCCTCAGAAGCCGCCGGCTTCCCACAAATCAGCCTGAATCCGCCGGATTCCCTGAATCCGACCGGATTCCCTAAATTTTGCCGGAATCCGCCGGATTCCCGTGAATCCGCCGGATTCCCTCGTCGTCCCAGCCCAGTTCGAACTGTTCAAACCCTAACTCGCGGGTTTTATACCCAAATCACTCCAAACTCGTTTTCAAACGGTTATAAACCACAAATATCATTACATAATCAATATGTAACACTTCTAGCATGTTTCTAACATTCAAATCTCTCAAATCATCAATTTACCTAATTTCAATCAAAATCAAATTCTTAAATACTTAAGAACACTTACTGATTGAAGAACATATCGATAATAATCTGATGATAATGAAGTTTCACGAGAATCACCACTTCCTGATTTGATTTCTAGTTTGATTTGAAGGTTTTCAGAGAGTTTCTGTGAGTTTTTTTGAATAAAAATGAATAACTTCCTAAAAAGGAAAGTTATATAAATAGAAACTTAAGTCGGTTCCTCAACCGACCTTCTATTATACGGGTATAATTTAATACCCCATCTCAATCTATTGCCTGGAACCCGAAAACCATTTACGAGTCCAAACATATTATTGTACCGTCAACTATATTAATTTACAACAATTAATAATTCACTTATCACATTGGAATATTCGACTCCTATTCCAATTATTTCACTAATTCAAACAATATTATTTCCAAACACATTTAAATACTAATTTAAATCAAGAAATAATATAACACAACTAGGTCCATTTCGAGGATGTTACAACTCTCCCCCCCTTAAAGAGATTTCGTCCCCGAAATCTAACCTCAATCAATCTAACTATTGTGATATAATCACATATATCTTAATATACATTTGTCCTCAATAGCAACTTACAACTATACTTAGACTGTTTGAATTCTTTCCACATGCACATATCCAAATGTACATGCTTCTATCTTTTCCTATGCACACATACAGTGCATCTAATCAATATCATCAATCAGATATATCTTATAAACAAACACTTACTTTAACAAGTGAAACCTACAATCACTTAATCAACAAGTAAAACTTAACATTACTTAATAGGTCTATGCAACCCGAAATTAGCAACATGCTAAAATCTTTAACCTATTCTCACTGTTCATCACTGGTAACAATAAAACAGCAGCAACAATATCACAACAGTGGTTATCAAACCACAATGTTCCTAGCAACATTGAAATAAAATTCAACTTACAACTTACAATCAGCCTAATATACAGATAACAATTTCAAATCTCTACTATCAAAGATTTAAAATTCAATTCTAGGTCAACTTTTCATCCCAAAAGTTTCATACCTATACTCTTTTGAACAACCTATCATATTCACATATCATTATCACTATCATATGAAATCCTTTACTTAGAAGTAATCCAGATTCATATCACCTTAATAAGCACAGCAGATGTCACACTCAGTAGGTAAAACTACAATCAACAAGTACTTTGCTCAATCAGCAATAGTACCACAATCAAATATTACCTACATTCAACCAACCTCTACATTGACTTATTTCTGTTTGTAACTCCTTTCATTACAATCTATCAATTGTCAACAACAACAATTTACACAACCAATAATCACAACACTAATGATTATACACTACAGTATACCCATCAATACTTATTATGTATCTCCAAAGTCTAACTAACCATCAAGTTAAAACTTATTTATTACTTAAACTGGTAAGACATCAATAATATTCTCTTAGCAACCAGTTATTTCAATTCAATTTTACAATTTTAAACTACTAATCACAAGCAATTAGAATTTATACAACTTTAACCACCCAATCATTCAACACTAGATCCCGTCAATCTAGCAACTAAGTCAGTCTTAATCCACATATTATGATACTACAGGTCAAGCATCACAATATCACACTATCAAAATGTGCTACTTTCCAACACATTTCCAACAAAATCTACATCAAGTTAATCACAATTAACTAACCTCTACATATCTTATGGCATATTTTAATTCAATCTATTAAAACTTATCATGCCATTTATTATCATGTATACCACACATACATACCTACACAATTTCAGGTATTTTCTAAAATGGACACATACACATCAATTCCATTTCATCTTACCCCCTAGGTCATTCAGACTGTTAAAGTCTTTATCAAGCCTTCTCAATACTACTATTCATCACATATCCATACCATAGGACATGGAACAATCAATAACTCTATGTTTCACTTATATACTTATCAACTAGTATATAACTTAAACATTTCATTCTAAACTTTCAAGAAAAGTTTGGTGAATACAATCATCACCTATCAATCTCAAGGTTTCTCTTACTTTCTAACACTTACAATTATACACATCAGGTTTTCAGCCCCAAATGTCAAGCAATCATTATTCTTAAACTATCAAAATAATGATCATTAAACTTAATTTCATACCTGATTTCTTAAAATATGACCAACTATTCAATTCATATTTCCTCAATTATTAACCAAGGTTAAGCTAAACCTTTAATATAATTCATTTCCAGATATGCCTTCATATCTTTTCTTACTTGGATCTAATCCCAATTTATCACTTTATCACTTATTTCATTTGTATACTATCAACAAATAACAAAAGAATCCATTCAATTCTTTCCATACCTAAGTAATTCACCATGAGGTACCAGTCAATCTAGGCAACCATTAATAATAACTTTCAATTATTCCTTATCTCACATTCTTATCCAATCAAAGCTATCATCACAAGCTTCACACACTGGTAAGATTTTCCTATCACAATTCTAATCAATGTGATTTAATCATTCTAACATATCTTAGCAAATTATAACTGTCATATCAAACAATGACTTCATATCTGTATAATTCTTCAACACATATTCAGTTCACATATCAAATATTACCCAACTGAATACCCAATTATACTTAACACTATTTCAATTACTTAATACTAGCTTTAAGTAATAACTCAAGTCTCACAAACTTAGACCATTCATCTATCTCCTTTGGATCTTACAAGACCCATCTCAACATAATTTAACTAATCAAGGAATTCAATCCTATTCCTCACAATCATAACATTACAATCTATGTTAGACTATTTCAACACACACAGTTGACTACATGTCAACTTTGATTTCCATTGACCAATCAATAAAATTCTCTAATTGCTTTCCTCAAGTTTGACCCAAACTCAAACCAATCACAAGCAATTAATTTTATACACAACTCTCTATTCATGGTTTAACTTTCAAAGTTAACATACTATCAATATTAACTCACAACAAACCATTTCATCTTATATGTTCACTTTCACATATATTTCAAGTTATTACTTTCAATAATTTCATCAATCCTTTACTAGGACAAAGTCAACCTATATCAATCTTGGCTCCATACAAGCCATTTCATATTGTATGTTTACTTTCAAACATATCTTCTTATTATTACATTCAATAATACTAGAAATTTCTCAAGCAAGGTAATATCAACATATCTCAACTTTGGCATCCTACAAGCCAAATACATAATAGTGACTCATTTAAACACTATCAAATCCACCTAAGATCAATGTAACACAATCAGTTACAATTACATATTCAACAAAATCAAATTAATCACTTAGGTTTATCATCAAAACCTCTATCAATGACAACTATCATTTACACTCTCGCCTTTACAGTTTAAAGGTCACAGTTCTATCAACTGTTTGTTTTCTTATCAAAACAAGTACTAAACAACTTAGCATACTTTCATGCTCAATTTTTTTTTTCCAAAATCACATTACTTTTCTTTTATACCAAGTAGCCTCAACAAGTTCATGTGACACAACATAATATAACAACGGTGATCAGGCGTTGCAAGATTATGTTCTTCACAATCCATTCTCAGGCTACTCTACATTATAATTATCAATGTGATCTACTTTTATCTCATATATATTAAATACTTTATGATTTCAAATCAATCAACATCTATTTAATAGTTTTTAACAGCTGATACATACTCAAAATCAGCTTACTATTTACATAATCAAGCCATTTCACATACACACAATGTTCTAATTTTCAACAACTGGATTACTCAGTGTATCACTTATCTGAAACCTCAAACATATGATAACCTATCATCATAGTTTCAACACTTAACACTAATCAATGTCCCTATTTACCTCAAAATTCAGGACACATCTTACTTAATTATCATCACTTTGACATATGCTATCATATCAAGCATCACTGTCACAACAAGCCTATTCAATCATGTTACTGTAAAACATTTCATTTCTTAATTTACAATTGACCAGAAAGATCTATCACTTCCTTAATCAATTTAGCTTTATCATAAGCCATATTTCTTATAAACCTATCAGTCTCGGTTTATATCAATTGTTTAACTACAATCAAAACATATCATATAGCCACATAAGCACATATCTTCTCAAATAACAGTCATTCTCAAATCAAATGACACAACTTTCCTTAACAAGGATTTAAGTCACTCCTTGTAATCAATCTACTAGTTTTGTCTCACAATCTAGACACTCTTAGGTTCTAACATCAATCCTGTTAAAACCTTAATCAACTCTTTTCTACTTACTTAAGCACATTCCTGCATTTTCAATTCAATCAGAAATAATCACAACAATGAACAACAATGAGCATCTCATTTAGTACTTCTATCCTCATGTCAACATATAGCAATCATCAGTTGACTCAAAACTGGGGAATCATATCAGTCTGACTCAATTAACTTCACAACAAAGCTTACTCAACATAACAGAGTAAACAATTCAAGTTAATTTAAATTAACATAGGCTCATCAAAGATTACCTGACAATCTTCAGCCCACGAGTGTTGAGGAAACATGAAATATACCAATCAGATACTCATGTTCCTCCGTCTCTGCAATCAAATAACAACTTCACAACTTGTTAAGGGTTAGTACATATTCAACTAATCACTTTCTCACACATTCACTAATCAACTAAACCCACATCCACTGGAATGTTTGACTCAACTCAATCAAAGTTTAGGATTGAACATTCTATCAAGTCCAATTCACCCAAACTATTGCTCTGATACCAACTTAAAACACCCCTCGTTTCAATATAAACAATCATATAATAATTGCGACTCGGAAGCGTATATTTAAAACATACTATCAATGTACTCAAAATGTCAATAAACTTTTTCAAACTTATTACATGACATTTCAACAAACTCGGTGTTATATAATTCAAAACATTTCTTTAGTTATCAAAATAACATCAGAGTAAAAGCCTGTCAAACATTCCATCCAGTCAAACACTTCCTGCCCTGCCCAATATGTCCCATCTATTTCAACCTGCAGGAAGAACTGTGGTGGGGTTAGCATAAAGCTAAGTGAATGAAACTA
Source organism: Helichrysum umbraculigerum (assembly GCA_949592205.1). NCBI lineage: Eukaryota > Viridiplantae > Streptophyta > Magnoliopsida > Asterales > Asteraceae > Helichrysum > Helichrysum umbraculigerum. The sequence continues at coordinate 145,787,122 of CATIUR010000003.1, read as the reverse complement.
TAAACAACAGTCTGACCTAGCATAACAATCTGTTTACATCAATTAACAATAAATAGAAAATCAATCAATCACTTGACATCCAATCAATGTCATACACGCAACCTCATGAGGATCGGTGGTCCCTGAGACACCATAATACCGGTTTGGTACTCAAGGAACTCTTATCAATCATCTGCATTGGCCCATACAGAACTACCGATAACTTATTGTCAATCACACACGACCTAGATCTCCAAACCGACATTTCAAGTTTCAAGATCTCATGTCGTCTACAATGACAACTAAGTCCAACTGTCAAGTCAAGTTGACCTCAGAATCTTACATACTAGCTCAAACAGCCAAGTAAGCAACTAGTCAAACTATCATGGCAAGATATCTCAACTATTACATTCTATCAAAGTAATACTATAATTACTTGTTGTAAATCAAATCATTACAACTAAATCACACTGAGGTTACAGATCCACTCACCGACTACCTCAGGCCTCTACTCAGTAGTCTAATATCACTGAGCCTTCTCCACATCTGAGAATTTACAATCAAATATAAGTTAGTAATCCATATCAATACATAACTTATATTAATCCATACTATTAGGAACTTAACATAATAATATGAATATTACTAGTTCCTAATCATATATTAGTTATTACAACATAACTATTATCATATATGAATCTGAACATATATCAAATAACAATCACATTACTTATCAAAATCAAACAAGAAATGTGACACCAGCCTATCAAGCCGCCGGATTCCCTCAGAAGCCGCCGGCTTCCCACAAATCAGCCTGAATCCGCCGGATTCCCTGAATCCGACCGGATTCCCTAAATTTTGCCGGAATCCGCCGGATTCCCGTGAATCCGCCGGATTCCCTCGTCGTCCCAGCCCAGTTCGAACTGTTCAAACCCTAACTCGCGGGTTTTATACCCAAATCACTCCAAACTCATTTTCAAACGGTTATAAACCACAAATATCATTACATAATCAATATGTAACACTTCTAGCATGTTTCTAACATTCAAATCTCTCAAATCATCAATTTACCTAATTTCAATCAAAATCAAATTCTTAAATACTTAAGAACACTTACTGATTGAAGAACATATCGATAATAATCTGATGATAATGAAGTTTCACGAGAATCACCACTTCCTGATTTGATTTCTAGTTTGATTTGAAGGTTTTCAGAGAGTTTCTGTGAGTTTTTTTGAATAAAAATGAATAACTTCCTAAAAAGGAAAGTTATATAAATAGAAACTTAAGTCGGTTCCTCAACCGACCTTCTATTATACGGGTATAATTTAATACCCCATCTCAATCTATTGCCTGGAACCCGAAAACCATTTACGAGTCCAAACATATTATTGTACCGTCAACTATATTAATTTACAACAATTAATAATTCACTTATCACATTGGAATATTCGACTCCTATTCCAATTATTTCACTAATTCAAACAATATTATTTCCAAACACATTTAAATACTAATTTAAATCAAGAAATAATATAACACAACTAGGTCCATTTCGAGGATGTTACAGATACGATACAAGATTTTACAACTATTTTATACGAAACAAACCGAATTATGTTTTTGAAATATAATTATCACCCGACACCAATGGGCCGTACATTTTTATAAACTTCAAACGGAAATACAAAGTTGAACATTGGAATATAATATGATCGAATACATATTAATACAAACTTAACCATTCGGATAAAATATAATCGGATACATAATTCAAACGGATTAAACATTGATTCGAAATACATGGGTTAATCAAATGCTCATTAGAATCTCGCGTGTTTAGGACACTAGGAGACTTTGGACTGTACGTTCCTCGTTGGATATATTCACGGCTCGGATTGACTCAGGTGAGTCTCACGGCCCCATTTTCAATGTTTACATGTTTTAATAATTGGGGGAGATGCAACACAAACTATTTTCGTGATCACTGTTATTCGGTTAGTTAATTTAGTTGTTAACTTAATTAACTGCATTGTTACTTGTATTCGGTTTACCATTTTGGTACATTGTTCGGTTATCATTGTCGGTCTTGATTTTCATTGTTCGGTATATGCACGAGTGTTTTAATTCGGTAAAAGTCCTCAACAGTGTATGATTCATTAACTTAATAAGGCGCGGTTACTAAAGGATAGTACTATCATGGGAGTGACGTCCCCGTCCGGGTTGCTAGCTACAACCAAGTTAAAAACGGGCACTTTAGTAATTGTCATGGGTGTGTCACCAAATCGGGAGGCAAAGATCGGGTTAGGCTTTGAATCATAGCTCAGTGCAATATCAGTGTCGGCCAATCATTGTTCGGTAACCTTAATGGTTAACTCATTGTTCGGGAACCTAATTGGTTCATCATTGTTTGATTACATTACACATCACTGTTCGGTTTACATTGTTTACTCATTGTTTGGTTATAAAATCGTCGGATAATCATGTTGATCACATCAATGTTTATTTGAAAACCTGTGAGATTCACCAGCTTTATAGCTGACCTTTTAGTGTTGTATTCTCAGGTGCTCATCAACCGTAGAAATGGCCTACAGGATAAGCTAAGCTATCACGAGTCGCATGCTTTCTAACATTTGGGACCACTTTGCATTTACTTTCGTATTTTCAAATTATGTATTTGGAAATTACCTATAAACCTCGCAGCTTTGTAAAACTTATTTGGTAATGTAATATCTATTTTCAAAACGTCTCATTTAGAGTCGTTTGCTTGTACTTTGGTGCTTTGAATATGGATTAGTCACACCCAAATCGTCGCTTCCGCAAATCATGAAATTGAGGGTGTGACAGATTGGTATCAAAGCCTAAGGTTATAGCGAACTAGGTTGCATGTAGTGGGCCTAGACTATGACCGTTAGGCAGTATTCCTCATTAGGTATGACTGGTTCAGGGATTACATCATACGAATTTAATTTAACATAGCGTAGCTAACTATGTACAATTAAACAAAGATGATGTGAGATCTGAAAGGGGTTATATTGAACAAGAATGCATTAGTAGACTCTGATCACGAGAGAACCGGGACTCATGATTGTTTTGTGCTAGACACAATCAGGTGGATATATATATACGTATATAGGGTATATGTATATACAATTATGCTATTATATGTATTACAGATATATATAAATAGGCCTCAATTACTGGTATTATACATGATATGTATATCAAATGGTTTCAGATATTCGGATACATACTTGGTATGTCTATATATATGGTATATGTACATATAGGTCTTGGATACACTTCAACATATTCGGTTACACTGTACGGTTATTTAATATAGGATCGGTTATCACTTTGGTGATCTTGTCGGTTATCACATCTATAAACATGTTCGGTAATCATTTCGGTAATCTAGTTCGGATAACGTTTCAGTGATATAATTCGGAATATACTTAATATACATAGTAATAGGCCTTGGACATGAGATGTACTATAAGTTATTATATATTGTATATATAATTGTAGGCCTCGGATACTCGAAAACACTCTCACTGCTCGGATGTTGATTTAGGTTTCGTGTCTTCCTAGATTAGACCACTATTAGAAACTAAATCGCTTAAGGTAACCAGATACTCTATAGGACTTACCGGTTGTAAGTGGACTGAATCAGGAAAATAGTATCGGTATGTACCCTAGCTTTAGAGGGTCATCTTTTCAATGTAGACTTACCCCGGTAGAGTTAGGAAATTTTTGACATAGTATTCGGTACACAGGTTATTGAAAAATTTTCCTTCAGTCGTCGTATTGTTTTCGTTCAAAAAAAAAAAAAACAAAAAAAAAAATAAAATCGGTATTTACCTAAGAACTGAAAAATTTTCATATTATTTTTATCAAGTTCATTTGAACAGTAATGGCAAACCCCACAATGGATAACCCTGCGTCGAATGACGAACCAATTTTGAAAATATCCCTCCGGATGTGATAGCTTCCGACATTTTTGTAAAATTTGACTTTTGAAATCTTTGGATACATATGTTTAATAATCTTCAACTACGATTTCATCTAGGGTTAAACTTCGGTTTTAGAAACGGTGTACTTTGATTTGGCATATGTGTCAACTTTGAAAACTCTGACAACTTTAAAAATTCCGACAAACTTTGAAAACTTAGGGATATAAACCACGATTTTTAACTACGATTTAAAGTTTAATATAGCTTACGAGCTAATCTAATATTTTACTATGTTTTCAACCATGACTGATAACTATGTTTTATGAACCACTTGAACTCCGAATTTCGAACTATTTGAAACTTTTGTGAACTACGTTATCTCTGTTTATAAACTATTCTGTCTTTATTCTACGAACAATGTTAGCTATTACATAAGTTTTAAATCGGGCGTAACGACCATTTTATTCCCTTATACGGTTAGTGTACAATGAGATTAGCAAATTGTGGCTAATTGAATCCGGTAGTGTAATACTTAATTACACTTTAAAATTTAATGGCTAGGCTTTCTGTCTAGATCGGTAACTTGGATATCATTATTGACATATATCGGTAAGTCGGTCATCTTGTCGGAATCATTCATTCGGAGGAAAACTAATCGTTTTCCTAATCATGGATAAATCATTGATAGTGTGAGCTATAGCATTCGGTTAACTAATACGGTATATAATTCGGTATACATGATTATGTATGCAAATCGGTTAAGATGTAAGTTCGGTATTCACTTCGGTGATCCGGTTCGGTGATATTATTCGGTTTAGGTACTCGAAAACTATATTTGTTAATATGGGCCGTTTATACTTCATGTACGGTGTCGGTAGTTACATTGAACTCTAAGAACACCGTAGGAACTCATTGAATTCGGTGAATTATAAATCCAAATCATAGTGGTACTTGTTAAGACGGACCGACCCTGTTATGTAGGTAACGGGTGGGTAAAGAATCGGTCTTCTCCATTATTCATGTGAGATCAGTAGGTTTAAACCTAACAAGGGGAGAAGGATAAATCGGATGTCTTAGTATTAGACATATCACATAGTCGGCCTTAGTAACACACGGATCTAGGTTTCGACTGAATTTCGGGACGAAATTCCCCTAACAAGGGGAGAATGTGACACCCGGTCAAAATAACCCAAAATTGGGTCCCAATTTAAACTTTAATTATTCGTACTCGGTACGATCAAGAACAAAGTATTCGGATAATATATATATATATATAAATATATATTTAACAATTAATGATTATTTAATAATCACAACGAGAACTAATCTAAAACCACTCAGAAAACATGGAAATAAAAGTTGTCCCAAAACATCTTCAAATAAGATATTATTAACAGAAATAATATTACAGTACTCGGAAAATTTGCAAAACTCTTTTTGGATAATTAAAACTATCCGTCAAAGTGAGCTGAAACAATGTTATATTTTTATAACCCATTAAAGATATTTTTATAAAATACTTTAGTTGAAAACTTATACGATTTCATTTTTGGGAAATTATCATGTTAAAACATTATACTAAATAACGATCGGGTACACGAACACGGGTATAAAATACCCACCAATATCAATTATTGGAGCCGGTGTATATACCCGACTCCAATAATTCAATCACACACACGCACACCCAGTCTCTATCTCTCGGCTCTATCTCTCTCGATTCCAATTTCATCAACAACAACAACAACATCAAACAATAACAATAACATCATCATCATAATCATCTTCTTCATCATCATCATCATCGCGATCATCATCATCATCCTCCATTTTGGTTTCGTTTTCAAAATTGTAAGGAAACTAAAACTTTACTTTGATTTTATGTTTATAATACTTAAATTAGCATGTAATAACGTTATATAAGTGTAAAGATTGATTAGGATTAAGTTAGAATTGATTTGGTGATGATCTGCACGAACAGGGGCTGGATTCCCCAGGGATCCGGCGGATTCCCAAGGGATCCGGCGGATCAGGTGCTGGATTCCCAAGGGATCCGGCGGATTCCCAAGGGATCCGGCGGATCAAGCGGATTCCCAAGGGATCCGGCGGATTCCCAAGGGATCCGGCGGATCAAGCGGATTCCCAAGGGATCCGGCGGATTCCCAAGGGATCCGGCGGATCATGTGGATTCCCAAGGGATCCGGCGGATTCCCAAGGGATCCGGCGGATCCAAGCCAAACCAGAACACATTTTTCACCAAGTATTAATCTAATACACCTACGGATAAATTGTAAACGATACGATACAAGATTTTACAACTATTTTATACGAAACAAACCGAATTATGTTTTTGAAATATAATTATCACCCGACACCAATGGGCCGTACATTTTTATAAACTTCAAACGGAAATACAAAGTTGAACATTGGAATATAATATGATCGAATACATATTAATACAAACTTAACCATTCGGATAAAATATAATCGGATACATAATTCAAACGGATTAAACATTGATTCGAAATACATGGGTTAATCAAATGCTCATTAGAATCTCGCGTGTTTAGGACACTAGGAGACTTTGGACTGTACGTTCCTCGTTGGATATATTCACGGCTCGGATTGACTCAGGTGAGTCTCACGGCCCCATTTTCAATGTTTACATGTTTTAATAATTGGGGGAGATGCAACACAAACTATTTTCGTGATCACTGTTATTCGGTTAGTTAATTTAGTTGTTAACTTAATTAACTGCATTGTTACTTGTATTCGGTTTACCATTTTGGTACATTGTTCGGTTATCATTGTCGGTCTTGATTTTCATTGTTCGGTATATGCACGAGTGTTTTAATTCGGTAAAAGTCCTCAACAGTGTATGATTCATTAACTTAATAAGGCGCGGTTACTAAAGGATAGTACTATCATGGGAGTGACGTCCCCGTCCGGGTTGCTAGCTACAACCAAGTTAAAAACGGGCACTTTAGTAATTGTCATGGGTGTGTCACCAAATCGGGAGACAAAGATCGGGTTAGGCTTTGAATCATAGCTCAGTGCAATATCAGTGTCGGCCAATCATTGTTCGGTAACCTTAATGGTTAACTCATTGTTCGGGAACCTAATTGGTTCATCATTGTTTGATTACATTACACATCACTGTTCGGTTTACATTGTTTACTCATTGTTTGGTTATAAAATCGTCGGATAATCATGTTGATCACATCAATGTTTATTTGAAAACCTGTGAGATTCACCAGCTTTATAGCTGACCTTTTAGTGTTGTATTCTCAGGTGCTCATCAACCGTAGAAATGGCCTACAGGATAAGCTAAGCTATCACGAGTCGCATGCTTTCTAACATTTGGGACCACTTTGCATTTACTTTCGTATTTTCAAATTATGTATTTGGAAATTACCTATAAACCTCGCAGCTTTGTAAAACTTATTTGGTAATGTAATATCTATTTTCAAAACGTCTCATTTAGAGTCGTTTGCTTGTACTTTGGTGCTTTGAATATGGATTAGTCACACCCAAATCGTCGCTTCCGCAAATCATGAAATTGAGGGTGTGACAGATTGGTATCAAAGCCTAAGGTTATAGCGAACTAGGTTGCATGTAGTAGGCCTAGACTATGACGGTTAGGCAGTATTCCTCATTAGGTATGACTGGTTCAGGGATTACATCATACGAATTTAATTTAACATAGCGTAGCTAACTATGTACAATTAAACAAAGATGATGTGAGATCTGAAAGGGGTTATATTGAACAAGAATGCATTAGTAGACTCTGATCACGAGAGAACCGGGACTCATGATTGTTTTGTGCTAGACACAATCAGGTGGATATATATATACGTATATAGGGTATATGTATATACAATTATGCTATTATATGTATTACAGATATATATAAATAGGCCTCAATTACTGGTATTATACATGATATGTATATCAAATGGTTTCAGATATTCGGATACATACTTGGTATGTCTATATATATGGTATATGTACATATAGGTCTTGGATACACTTCAACATATTCGGTTACACTGTACGGTTATTTAATATAGGATCGGTTATCACTTTGGTGATCTTGTCGGTTATCACATCTATAAACATGTTCGGTAATCATTTCGGTAATCTAGTTCGGATAACGTTTCAGTGATATAATTCGGAATATACTTAATATACATAGTAATAGGCCTTGGACATGAGATGTACTATAAGTTATTATATATTGTATATATAATTGTAGGCCTCGGATACTCGAAAACACTCTCACTGCTCGGATGTTGATTTAGGTTTCGTGTCTACCTAGATTAGACCACTATTAGAAACTAAATCGCTTAAGGTAACCAGATACTCTATAGGACTTACCGGTTGTAAGTGGACTGAATCAGGAAAATAGTATCGGTATGTACCCTAGCTTTAGAGGGTCATCTTTTCAATGTAGACTTACCCCGGTAGAGTTAGGAAATTTTTGACATAGTATTCGGTACACAGGTTATTGAAAAATTTTCCTTCAGTCGTCGTATTGTTTTCGTTCAAAAAAAAAAAAAAACAAAAATAAAAATAAAATCGGTATTTACCTAAGAACTGAAAAATTTTCATATTATTTTTATCAAGTTCATTTGAACAGTAATGGCAAACCCCACAATGGATAACCCCGCGTCGAATGACGAACCAATTTTGAAAATATCCCTCCGGATGTGATAGCTTCCGACATTTTTGTAAAATTTGACTTTTGAAATCTTTGGATACATATGTTTAATAATCTTCAACTACGATTTCATCTAGGGTTAAACTTCGGTTTTAGAAACGGTGTACTTTGATTTGGCATATGTGTCAACTTTGAAAACTCTGACAACTTTAAAAATTCCGACAAACTTTGAAAACTTAGGGATTTAAACCACGATTTTTAACTACGATTTAAAGTTTAATATAGCTTACGAGCTAATCTAATATTTTACTATGTTTTCAACCATGACTGATAACTATGTTTTATGAACCACTTGAACTCCGAATTTCGAACTATTTGAAACTTTTGTGAACTACGTTATCTCTGTTTATAAACTATTCTGTCTTTATTCTACGAACAATGTTAGCTATTACATAAGTTTTAAATCGGGCGTAACGACCATTTTATTCCCTTATACGGTTAGTGTACAATGAGATTAGCAAATTGTGGCTAATTGAATCCGGTAGTGTAATACTTAATTACACTTTAAAATTTAATGGCTAGGCTTTCTGTCTAGATCGGTAACTTGGATATCATTATTGACATATATCGGTAAGTCGGTCATCTTGTCGGAATCATTCATTCGGAGGAAAACTAATCGTTTTCCTAATCATGGATAAATCATTGATAGTGTGAGCTATAGCATTCGGTTAACTAATACGGTATATAATTCGGTATACATGATTATGTATGCAAATCGGTTAAGATGTAAGTTCGGTATTCACTTCGGTGATCCGGTTCGGTGATATTATTCGGTTTAGGTACTCGAAAACTATATTTGTTAATATGGGCCGTTTATACTTCATGTATGGTGTCGGTAGTTACATTGAACTCTAAGAACACCGTAGGAACTCATTGAATTCGGTGAATTATAAATCCAAATCATAGTGGTACTTGTTAAGACGGACCGACCCTGTTATGTAGGTAACGGGTGGGTAAAGAATCGGTCTTCTCCATTATTCATGTGAGATCAGTAGGTTTAAACCTAACAAGGGGAGAAGGATAAATCGGATGTCTTAGTATTAGACATATCACATAGTCGGCCTTAGTAACACACGGATCTAGGTTTCGACTGAATTTCGGGACGAAATTCCCCTAACAAGGGGAGAATGTGACACCCGGTCAAAATAACCCAAAATTGGGTCCCAATTTAAACTTTAATTATTCGTACTCGGTACGATCAAGAACAAAGTATTCGGATAATATATATATATATATAAATATATATTTAACAATTAATGATTATTTAATAATCACAACGAGAACTAATCTAAAACCACTCAGAAAACATGGAAATAAAAGTTGTCCCAAAACATCTTCAAATAAGATATTATTAACAGAAATAATATTACAGTACTCGGAAAATTTGCAAAACTCTTTTTGGATAATTAAAACTATCCGTCAAAGTGAACTGAAACAATGTTATATTTTTATAACCCATTAAAGATACTTTTATAAAATACTTTAGTTGAAAACTTATACGATTTCATTTTTGGGAAATTATCATGTTAAAACATTATACTACATAACGATCGGGTACACGAACACGGGTATAAAATACCCACCAATATCAATTATTGGAGCCGGTGTATATACCCGACTCCAATAATTCAATCACACACACGCACACCCAGTCTCTATCTCTCGGCTCTATCTCTCTCGATTCCAATTTCATCAACAACAACAACAACATCAAACAATAACAATAACATCATCATCATAATCATCTTCTTCATCATCATCATCATCGCGATCATCATCATCATCCTCCATTTTGGTTTCGTTTTCAAAATTGTAAGGAAACTAAAACTTTACTTTGATTTTATGTTTATAATACTTAAATTAGCATGTAATAACGTTATATAAGTGTAAAGATTGATTAGGATTAAGTTAGAATTGATTTGGTGATGATCTGCACGAACAGGGGCTGGATTCCCCAGGGATCCGGCGGATTCCCAAGGGATCCGGCGGATCAGGTGCTGGATTCCCAAGGGATCCGGCGGATTCCCAAGGGATCCGGCGGATCAAGCGGATTCTCAAGGGATCCGGCGGATTCCCAAGGGATCCGGCGGATCAAGCGGATTCCCAAGGGATCCGGCGGATTCCCAAGGGATCCGGCGGATCATGTGGATTCCCAAGGGATCCGGCGGATTCCCAAGGGATCCGGCGGATCCAAGCCAAACCAGAACACATTTTTCACCAAGTATTAATCTAATACACCTACGGATAAATTGTAAACGATACGATACAAGATTTTACAACTATTTTATACGAAACAAACCGAATTATGTTTTTGAAATATAATTATCACCCGACACCAATGGGCCGTACATTTTTATAAACTTCAAACGGAAATACAAAGTTGAACATTGGAATATAATATGATCGAATACATATTAATACAAACTTAACCATTCGGATAAAATATAATCGGATACATAATTCAAACGGATTAAACATTGATTCGAAATACATGGGTTAATCAAATGCTCATTAGAATCTCGCGTGTTTAGGACACTAGGAGACTTTGGACTGTACGTTCCTCGTTGGATATATTCACGGCTCGGATTGACTCAGGTGAGTCTCACGGCCCCATTTTCAATGTTTACATGTTTTAATAATTGGGGGAGATGCAACACAAACTATTTTCGTGATCACTGTTATTCGGTTAGTTAATTTAGTTGTTAACTTAATTAACTGCATTGTTACTTGTATTCGGTTTACCATTTTGGTACATTGTTCGGTTATCATTGTCGGTCTTGATTTTCATTGTTCGGTATATGCACGAGTGTTTTAATTCGGTAAAAGTCCTCAACAGTGTATGATTCATTAACTTAATAAGGCGCGGTTACTAAAGGATAGTACTATCATGGGAGTGACGTCCCCGTCCGGGTTGCTAGCTACAACCAAGTTAAAAACGGGCACTTTAGTAATTGTCATGGGTGTGTCACCAAATCGGGAGGCAAAGATCGGGTTAGGCTTTGAATCATAGCTCAGTGCAATATCAGTGTCGGCCAATCATTGTTCGGTAACCTTAATGGTTAACTCATTGTTCGGGAACCTAATTGGTTCATCATTGTTTGATTACATTACACATCACTGTTCGGTTTACATTGTTTACTCATTGTTTGGTTATAAAATCGTCGGATAATCATGTTGATCACATCAATGTTTATTTGAAAACCTGTGAGATTCACCAGCTTTATAGCTGACCTTTTAGTGTTGTATTCTCAGGTGCTCATCAACCGTAGAAATGGCCTACAGGATAAGCTAAGCTATCACGAGTCGCATGCTTTCTAACATTTGGGACCACTTTGCATTTACTTTCGTATTTTCAAATTATGTATTTGGAAATTACCTATAAACCTCGCAGCTTTGTAAAACTTATTTGGTAATGTAATATCTATTTTCAAAACGTCTCATTTAGAGTCGTTTGCTTGTACTTTGGTGCTTTGAATATGGATTAGTCACACCCAAATCGTCGCTTCCGCAAATCATGAAATTGAGGGTGTGACACAAGGGTTGTGAACATTCGTTGTAAGTAAGGCTTGTGTTGACTAAAGGTAACAAACAGTTATCGGTTAACCACTGTATTGGTCTGCAGTTGGTGTAAGTGTCGCTTGGTGGGCCACCGCGGCTGAGGGCGTCACAAGGGCCACCGATCCTCTGGTGATGTTGAGTCAAAGTGTTAAATGTGGTGAACTCATAGTGTTAAACTAAGTTGTATTGTTGGTGATGAGTTAACTCACTTAGCTTCGTGCTAATCCCTCGTTGTTTACTCCTTGCAGGTTAATATCTCTAGTTATGGGCGGGACAAGGAGTAACTGAAGAATGTTTGACTAGGATTACTCTGATTTATTTAATACAGTTTAAAATGTGTGATTATATAATGCCCAGGATATAAAGGATTGTTTTGTAATCGGTAATAATCAATACTTAGAACTTAGGTAATGGAAGATGACGACATGTCATTTTATGTATATATATATGTTTTGGGACTTGAGCTTCCGAATTGTTTAAAAAAAAAAAAAAACAGTTGTAAATTTTGGGGCGTTATAAGTTGGTATCAGAGCATAGGTTTGGGCGAATTGAACAATGGTTGGATTGTTCAATCCCAAGCCTAGTGATAGTGGTCAAACATTCCGAGGTGTGGGATTAGTGTTGGTATGAGCAAGTTGTTGTTAAATGTGAACTAATCTATAACAATGTGTTAGATTGTTGTTTTGAGTGCAGAGACGGAGGATAGTGAGGAACCGATTGGTATTCTCAATCCTCAACACTCGTGGGCCTAGATATGCCAGGTAATTTCTGATAAACTTTGTGAATTTAAATAAATTTTAATTGTTTTACTTTACTATGTTATGATTATTAGTAAAGTAAATTGAATTGTTGGTGATTAGTACTTGCTAATAAGGTGATAGAGCTATTAGTATGTAATTAAGAAGTTGAAATGGTGTGTAGATACATTGGTGACTAATGTGTAACAGTTGTGTTATGTGGAATTAAGTGTATATGCAAGGTGTGATTATATATCCTTGCTGGGGAAATAATTGATAAATGATAATCTAATTTGATATGACACACTATGATGAAATCAATGGGTTGCGGGTGTATCCATTTATAAGTTTGGAGTTGTATTGTTGTGTGACTTAGAATGTGTCTAGTTGTTGAAATATATGCTATTGACTTGGAAAGGTCAATGTTGAATGTAATTGTGTCAAACTTGATAATTGCCATGCTATGCCATGCTATGAAGTGAGGAATGTAACTAAAAGTCTAAATGTTTAGCATTGATCATGATTATGGTTGAATTATGATCTATATATTAAAAGTAGTAAAGTAATAAAGTCAATGTGGTCAACCCAAACTTAAAATGTGCAGTGACGAGTTTGTGAAAAGTCAAATTGAAAATATATGATGAAGTTGGTTTATATATGATGAAATTTTGTGAACTTGATGTTTTAGGGTGATAATATGAAACTAATGATGAAAATGGGTTAGTTTGACTTGAAATAGTCAAAGAAGTGTGGGTTGGGTGTTGGAATGGTGATCATATGGTCGTAAAACCAAACGGGTCATTTAAGTGTCCAAATGGGTCACTTAGTGTTAAAATGTATAGAATTTGATGTGGTACGTGTATGATAACTTTTAAAGTGACTGAAAGTCATAAGTATAGATAAAAGGTGGATTGAAAATGTTAATGTTGTCATTATGAATGAAATTGGTGAAATTGTCCATTTTGACCCCTAAACGGGTCAACGTGTTAAAATAATGTAGAAGGAGTGTTTGTATATGATGAATATGCCCACACGTCACTAATGTATATAGAAACATGTTGGTAAAAGGTGGAAGTCAGAAACCAAGTCGTTTGAAATATAGCGTGTCAACCAAAATGGTCGAAAATGGTCAAAAATGAGTCGTACGTCCGTTTTCTCGTAAAACGAGTAAATTAAAAAAGTGTAAAAAGGGAAAGTTTCATTTTGGCATAGTGGATGTGCCTGCAAAATTTTAGAGTCTAACTCTAAAAGAGTAAAAAGTTATACGCGTTTGAAATTGGCTAAAAATATGATTTTTATGAATCTCAGATTTCTGCTTGGGAACGCGATCCCAACAAGTTTTTCTGGATCGCGTTCGTACGTGTTATTTTGTCTCAGATTATTTTTATGCTTGGGAACGCGATCCCAGCCATTTTCCAGGATCGCGTTTGTGTGTGTATTTCGTGTGCAGATGCGTTTTCTCTTGGGAACGCGATCCCGCTCACTTCTCCGGATCGCGTTTGTATGCCTAATTTGGTTACAGAATATTTTTCACTAGGGAACGCGATCCTGACCTGTTTCCCGGATCGCGTTAGTATATAAAAAAAAAAAAAAAAAATTTGCGACGTTCGACGTAATACTTGACGTAGAAAACTTTTTAGAAAATTTCGGTGTCCGATTAAGACGAAATTTACATGTCCACTCAAAAACGGCCCAACAATCAAAGCTCATCGCTTTGCCATGAGCCCTGTCAGTTTTCGGCACTTCGGGGTCGTTTGGGGCCCGAAAATCGCGTTTTATTGTTTTTCGGACATTATTTCGGACTTTTAGCTTATGAATTGTATTGGGCTTTTGTTTCTTTGAGCCCAGAGATCATTCCTGTGACTATATGCAATATTAAAAGTTGTTTTAAGAGGTTTATATGGTTCTTTGTGTAGGAGTTGTTTGTAGGTAGTTTATTTAACTGCATAGTATACCAGTAAGGGTATTGTTGATTGTTGCTTGTTAGGGTAAATAAATATTGATTATGTAATCATGTTAATTACATTATGTGAAATACTTAATATGATTGAATAAGTATTTGTAAGAGTTGAAGAGTATTGTAGGAGCTTACTATTGCTTGATAACTAAATATGGAAGGTTATTTATAAATCAACTTAGAAATTATATATTGATGAATATATGTGGAATATGGCCTGGTATTTAACAAGGTACTTAGTGTTAAATGTTATATAGAGTATTATACTTGATAATTAAAGTGTTAAATGATTGATATTGAATCGTGTAGAGAGGGTGTTAAATTGATTTAGTTGTGTTAAAACTTACACATGCGTTAATAAGATAATGAGGAATGTGTTAGATGATAGAATTGTTATGTTTACTTAATTTTGTGAGTAGTTTCACATTCAAGTGATAAATGAAAATAGTAACAAGTTAATACTTGGTCATAAACCTATTACAAAGTGTTACTATATGGGTGATAATTATTGATTTTAGCATTGTGATATATGTGAGAGTAAAAGTTAATCATTTTAGAGATTGATGGTATGAAGTGGCCTGAGAATTAAGTGTGACTGACATAATATGACGACGTCTGGCCAACGTATTTATATTATGCCATTTCACATGGAGTATTGAGGCTACCAAGTACCAGAGAAATTGATGAGACTTTAAAAATGGTAGGTTTGCAATGTTGATATATGAGAGAGAGAGAGAGAGTCAATGATTGACTAAATCGAAATGGTAGTAAAAGATTAAGTTATTGTATTAATGAGTTACTATTAATAACAGAAATATATAAATGTATATAGAGAAAGAGCCTTTTGATTGAAATTGTGAAACTTGATTGTTATTATATGCATAATATCAAAGTGAAATGATAGGTTGCGTATAGAAATGATGGAAATATGAAATAATCGTATGAAGAGATTAAAGAGATACGATTGATTGATGAAATATCGTTGAAAAATGTGTGTGTGGTTAGCACATTTTGTTGGAGTGGTAATTGCGTTTGAATGGCAATGTACCCGTTGATGGGAAACTCGGTAATTATCCAATTTGAATTGGTACTAAGTGACTTGGTGATTAAGTGATAATGGTTTTAACCATGAGAATTGACTTGTATTTTGATTGTTAATATGTGAATAGTGTTATATGATTTTGAGATATTTTTTAAATAAAAGATTATCAAATACATTAGTGATATGTGGTACTAGCACCAATGCTAGTTATGAATTGAAATTTAAATTTCATTGTTGTTGGGTGTATTGTGATTTTCATAATCATTGTTTTGCTGTTAAAAGGGGTATAAATCATATATCTATTTTAAAGATTCTAGCACGTCGTTAGTTTCTAGTGTTAAGAGTATGTTATGTACATGATGATGTTATTCATTTGTGTCAAGTGGATACATGTTTAAAGTGATTAATTATGAGTAATTCACTTAAGTGATCATAGTATGCATGAAAATATGATTTAGATACATTTCATATGTTAAAATAAGAAATAGAAACATATACATGTGGATATGTATATGTAGATAGAATTTAAATTGTGTGCATTTAATTAAGAGTTGCTCAAGGGAGTAACTATTATAAGTGATAAATATTATACTTGTTGTATATTATTGCAAGTTAAATTGAGTATGAGACACAATGTATGTGTTTGTGTAAAGTTAATTGTGATATACACATTGGTGATGTGTAAGTCGATGAAATAATATATATGTAGGTACATAGAGTGTGTAGTTAAATGTATGCATAAGTATGTCATGCATTGGTGATTTAGGTTGTGTACACACACTTTCGGTGAATATAGTGATGAGTAATTACGTTGTTAGAGTAGTATATGAAGAGTGCAATATTAATAAATTATGGTGTTAGTAGAATCTCATTTAAGGAATGAGATTTATCAAGTAATTAAATACTTTAGAATAATCAAAGTTGATTAGATTTCGAGGACGAAATCTCTTTAAGGGGGAGAGATTTGTAACATCCTCAAATTGGGCCTAGAAGTAATAGGTATTTTCTGTAAATTTTAAATGCGATTTAAAATTGTTATTGCGTTTGATTGTATAATTAATAGGTCGATAAGCCTCAGGAAATATTGTGGCTTGTGAAATATTGTTTGTTTTAAATTTATTTAGTTGACGGTAAAATAAAATTGTATTTCCCCGCAAATGGTTTTTAAGTTCCAGACAATAATAAATACGGGGAATGAAAACTAACACTTAAATGGTGTATTCTATGGAATAAATTGGTTTTATTCCCATCCATATACACATACATACGTACGTTCATACATACATATGAAACCCTAGATCTTTTCACTTTCTTTCATCAAATTGAAGATCTCAAATTCGGATTCAAGCTTTTAACATGTAGATAATCATCTCCTAATCCTTCTATGCTACTAATAAGTCTCTAAATCTTCATTTTTAAACCCTAGAAATTGGGGGTTTTTGGTGTTCTTGGTGATAATTCGAAATTGGGGTTTGATTATGTGAAATTGTTGTTAGTTAAACTTGTTATTGTTGATAACTAGCAAGATTCAAGTTAAAGTTTGTAAAGTTAAGGTGATTCTTAGGGTTTATTATGATTTTGATGGGTTAATTACTTTAATCCGAAAATAGAGGTTTAAATTGGTGAAATTGATGATTGTTATACTTGTTAATGATGTTAGGAACCATGATTCATGCTTTAAGTTATAACTTTGATTAGGGTTTTTAAACTTCTTGAGATTTTGATGAGTTCATGGTGCTTTTTGAATGGATTGATGGTGATTATCATAAACTAAAGTTTGGTATTAGTTGAAATGGTGTTAATAAGTGTTAATAAGAGTGTTAGTAGCTTTAATATAACCTAATAGTGGATTAATCAAGTTGTGTGAATTATATGCAAGTGAAAGTGTTTATTGATGGGTAGTTAGATGAGATTGTTATTTATAAGCTAAGATGAGCATGGTGATGATCATGAGTTACTAAGGAATTAATGGATTAGTTAAATTGTGAATTCTTAATATATGAGGTTGATGGTTACTTATTTTGATTAACTATAATTGATTTGGATCAATGTGATGAGATGATTCTATGTTCATAAGTTGATAGTGAAGTTAAATTGGTTATTATTAATCTTGGATTGAATTGTGTTAAATGACTATAAGTCATAATTTGAAAAGTTGAATACTTGAATGCTCGAATCAAGTATAGCCAATTCCATGGGAGTGATGGATTGATGATTTGGATTAACTAATCATTGTGTTGTAATTACTTGATTGAGTTATTTAGATTTTGATTACATTATGTGATAGTATTTCACATTGATACAAGTAACTGACTTGTGTATTTTGTTGTATTTCCAGATGTGGAGAAGACTCAGTGATATTAGACTACTGAGTGGGCGACTATGGTAGTCGGTGAGTGGACTTTGATCTCTCACTATAATTTAGTGATCACTATTGTGGTTACTTCAAGTGTTAAGTGTTATTCCTGTGTTAAGTTGAATTGTGAATTGTGTTAAAGTGTTAAAGTGTTAAGTGACCTATTGGTAACTGTGTTAATAGAGGTCAACTATGTTGGACTGTGTGGTTACAGGTTAGTCAATACAAGGGTTGTGAACATTCGTTGTAAGTAAGGCTTGTGTTGACTAAAGGTAACAAACAGTTATCGGTTAACCACTGTATTGGCCTGCAGTTGGTGTAAGTGTCGCTTGGTGGGCCACCGCGGCTGAGGGCGTCACAAGGGCCACCGATCCTCTGGTGATGTTGAGTCAAAGTGTTAAATGTGGTGAACTCATAGTGTTAAACTAAGTTGTATTGTTGGTGATGAGTTAACTCACTTAGCTTCGTGCTAATCCCTCGTTGTTTACTCCTTGCAGGTTAATATCTCTAGTTATGGGCGGGACAAGGAGTAACTGAAGAATGTTTGACTAGGATTACTCTGATTTATTTAATACAGTTTAAAATGTGTGATTATATAATGCCCAGGATATAAAGGATTGTTTTGTAATCGGTAATAATCAATACTTAGAACTTAGGTAATGGAAGATGACGACATGTCATTTTATGTATATATATGTTTTGGGACTTGAGCTTCCGAATTGTTTAAAAAAAAAAAAAACAGTTGTAAATTTTGGGGCGTTATACGTATGGGTTTTGCGACATAAGATGTGACATAATCGTTGTGTCGCATAAATACGACGTAAGATAATTCGGTGCGACACAATCGTTGTGTCGTATGGTTTCTGCGACACAGTATGCGACACAATTGTTGTGTCGCATAGATGAACACCAGCCCAGAAACTTAGGCTGTCGCGATTTTTCCGATTAAAAACCCAAACCAAACGTATTTTTAAGCTTTAAAATCGTGTTTTCTTTGTTGTATGGGTTAATATTAAGTATATTAAACACTACTATGAAAGAAAACTTCAAAATCTAAAGATTTGCGGGATTTGTCGGAAACTTACGTGTGGCGGATTTGAAATCCGAAAAGGTAGAAATGTAGATCGTGTTGTCGTGGTCGTCTTTCTCTAATTGGTTTGATGATTCGGCGTCGTTTGAGGGTAGTTTTGTGGTGATTTGTGTGATTTTTGGTAGGTGGTGGTGAAAGAGAGAAAAGAGAGAGATGAGAGAAAGAAGATGAAAAGAAATGAAAGAAAATTGGGAGGTGGAAGGTGGTTTTGTTCCACTTTTCTGCCTCCTGCGTTTTCGTCCCGTGTTTGTTTACCCGATTGTTAAATGTTACATTATTTTAACTAATACATTTTTAATTACATATTTCATCTTATTTTTATTTAGGATCTTTTTATGAATTTAAATAAATTAAGTTATAAGATTTTTAACTTTGTTTTATTTTAATTATACGAGTTGACGTTTTACGTTATAAAAATGACTGTAAATATTATCGACATAATATTTAATTGTTAACGACGTTATTTAAATATTTCGTTTTATTAAATAATTTTGTTCACCAACAGTCGTATATTTTGTCGCGTTTGTTTTCAATTTGTTCAGTACGTAATTACAACTAATTACGAATACGTAATACTAAACGTATTATCTAGTTGGGCTTTGCTAGACTTACCTCTAAAATGTGTTGTGAATTCACTCAAGTAGGGAATTAGCCTAAAATGCAAATGTTTAGCGTTAATAATAGTGTTTAAATTTGCGGGGTGTTACAATTTGTATGCTTATTATCAATTGTTTGTCAATGAATAATTGAGTTTTAATTGCGAACGCAGATGAATTATAATTTAGATAATTAAGACTTCAACTTGTAGGTGAATGATTTTGGCGATTGTCTTTCATTAGATTGATTTGTAATTTGAGAAATCGAGATTAGAGTATAGGTAATGGCGAATGTTAAACCTATTCTATCAAGATGAGCATGAATTGTTGTTGATTTGTTTAAATAAAATACCCCGAAGTCATTAGTTAAATTATCCAAGTAAGTGTCGTTTCTATTATTCAGAAAAGTTAAATCAATTAATCTGACTCTTCCTGAGTCCACTTGCCCTAGTTAACTAAGTTAGTATATAAGCAAAGTGACAATTCGGTCACACAAAACCCAAGTCTTTTTCTGTATTAAGTTAATTGCATTTGAACCATAATTCTCAATTACATAGTCCCTGTGGAACGAACCGGTACTTACTGTAGCTATATTATACGCGATAGGGTATACTTACCTTAGTTGTGTAATAGTTAGTGTTGGTAATTATTAGTTTATTTTATAACTTGTTTTTACACGTCACACGTGTACACAAAAAATCGCCAAAATGTAATTTACTTTAGGCGACTAGGCGATTTTTGTGAAATTTCGATTTTTGTGCCAAGACTCTTTTTAATAGTTATTTTTTACAATTATTTTGAAACAAATATAAAGAATATGATTTTTCTAATGATATCCCTAAGGGTTATGTTTAAAAAACATTTTATGAATAAAGAATTGTACATTAAAGTTAGTGGGGTAGTTATTAATAAGTTATTGAGTTAGTTATCATCGGTGTACAACAATATAATGTGTGTCTGAATATATTAAACATAGCCCTTAGGGCTGCGTTTAGAAAAATCCGAAAGAATAACGCGGACATTTATTTTGAAATTAACTGTGTATTTTATTTCGGACTAGGTAACACGCGCCTGTGAAGAGAGTCGGTTGGTTGAATGAAGTAATCAGCAAATTGTAAGTCACGTGTCTTCGTCCGATTCTTTGTGTTTTGATTTATCTCGGTTATCGAGACCACCCATGTGCATGTGCATCAATCATGGGCCCTTGCCCTTGTTTTCCTTTTAAATTACCATAATACCATGTATCTTTGTCTTATGTAAATCACCTTTAACACCAAAACTACCCGACGTACTTTTTTAACCACATCTTACCCAACCGTTAAACAGTAACAATTGAACCCACATGTCAAAACCGAACTATTAAACACCCACTCCTAGCTAACTCACTTATTTAACCTCCAAACTCCAATACATTCATGCTAATTGATAACTGGTTGCTAACCCAACCACCACCGAAAATGAGTTAATCGCACGACTTAGTTAGCCATCGTTAAGCCAATGGACGTTGTACTCGCGTTCATGCATGTACGATCAATACAATCGTAAAAAATATATATTCTATTGTATCGTATAACAAACTAAAATCTCTCGTATTCTCTGTTACTAATATTTGAAGACCGTAAATTCGACATGATCTTCTTTATTTTTCCAAATTCATCCACCCTTGATTATATTCGTTTTTGTGCATGCACATGGACAATCACTTATTTCATGCCAACTCCATTTATTTAGTTTTATATAATGAACATGAACCATTATAACAACACACTAATAAAACCTTAAATATAGCACTTACTACGTGGGCTAAAAAAAACCCAGCTGTTATCGTAATTTCAAGACGACCGGATCAGCATTCTGAATTTCTGATACGCAACATAATTAAATCCAGGACAACACCAAGGGCATTATCGTAATTTCACAAGCCTATGACCGTTACACTTGCCAACCCATAGTACTATCATCACTCTTCATTTAATGCCAACGTTTCTACTTGTATCTATTTTCCATTTCATTCCACCAATGTCCACCAAATAACCACCAATAAATGGATTCCGACCGACCACCACCACACCGTACCGCATCCACTTCTTCAACTACTACCACCACCGGCGACTTCTTCATCTGCTTCACCGCTCGCCACCACTTTACTCAACGTGACCACCCAACAGTCTCCTTAACCACTTCTCTCAGCCGGAGACTGAGAACCAACCGCAGTATTAAAGGAGCTGCATCTCCGGCGTTGTTTCCATCCACCGGAAAAAAGAGATCCGGTGGTGGGTTTGATAACAACCCAGAACCATCTTCACCTAAAGTCACTTGCATTGGTCAAGTTAGAGTCAAATCAAGGAAAAAACAGGGGATTAATCGAATATCAAGAAGTTTATCAAGAAAACATAGCTCCTCAGGTGGTGATGCTAATAGTTTTAGAAAGTTACAACATTCCGGTGATGGGTCTTCAAAAAGTTTGAATCTTGGATCAAGTTATTGTAATCTAGATACTTTTCAGGAACAGAGGAACCATAACAGTAGTAGTAATAATCAGAAATGGGTTCATTTTAGTTGTTTGTTTCCTTGCCGGAGCTCATGTTTTTCTCCGGAGAAAGAACAAAAACCGGTAAATGGGTCTGGTTCATGTGGGGCGGTGTGTACACGATGGTTTGTGGCGGTTCATGATGGTGGTAGGAGAGATGTTGAATTGGTGGTTGAAAATGATGAAGAAGAAGAAGAGGATAGAGATTTCATTAGAGTTTCAAGAAGACACGTGTTTGATGATTTAGAGATTGTGAATGATAGAATTGTTGAAGGTGAATCACCAAGAATGAGTATTTGTATACCACCTAAAAATGCTTTGTTGTTGATGAGATGCAGATCGGATCCTTTGAAAATGGAAGCACTTGCTAATAGGTTATGGCACTCAACTAATATTAGTCAAGATGATGACTTTTTTGATCGTGAAGATGAAATCATGCAAAAAACATTTGATTTGAACCAAGAGTGTATTCAACAAGAGCAAATCCTGGAAACAAATGATGAAGATGTTGAACAAGAAGAAGAAGAAGATAGTACTTTTTTTGGTTCATTATTTGATGAAATCGATGAAATGTTGGATGCTAAACAAGTCTTTGAGGGAAACGAAACAAAGGAGTCAAACATTGAAAAAGTCAAAGGCTTTGAAGAAGAAATGGCGACCCAATTTCAAGAGAGATCTGAAGAAACGGTTGACGAGTCAAAGGAGCGAGATAATGAAGGTTTAGAGAGAGAAGGATTGCCCGAGTGCTTATTGTTGATGATGTGTGAACCTAAGCTATCAATGGAAGTGTCAAAAGAAACATGGGTATCAAGTAAGGACTTTTTCCGGCGACCGTCAAGCCGGAAGAAGCCTCCACCGCTGCCACCACATCCGGTGCCGGTCAAACCTGTTGACAGTCAAGTTAAGTCAAAGGTCAGTGCCACTACTACTAGTACTACATTTGCAAGTACTTCTAATTATGATAAGCATATGGCGGCGGCGGCGGCGGAGGGTCCGGTACAGCCGGGCCGGTCGTCGTGTTCGTTACCTGCACCGCCGTCAATGGCGGAGATGATTGAACAGAAGCTGGTGAATGCGGTGGGGTATGAGCCGTTTGTGTTGACTCGATGCAAGTCGGAGCCGATGAGAACTGCGGCGGCTAAGCTTGCACCAGATAATTGTTTTTGGAAAAATAGGAAGCTTGAGCCGTTGCGCCGAGCCACATGCGGAGTCGGCGCGGCTGGGATAGGGTTTTAATTGATTATTTATGATTTAGTCAAAACCAAAAAAACAACAAAAGGAAAAGACAGAAGGTTGTACTGTGAACAGTTCTAGCACATGGTCGGTTGGCCATGTTGTACATTTGTTTTAGGGATATTTATTTAGACTCATAATACAGTTTTTATTATCAGAAAATAACTAATGTGTACGAAATGTTGCATTTAGTAATTGGTGAATGGTGATGTATTTTATGGCTACCCGTTTTCACATTTTTCCCATCTTCTACCCCTTTCACCCATCTAATCAATCACATCATGCCTTTTTTTTTTTTACTTTTTGGGTATACCCTCTTTTTTTCTAATTCCTACCCCTGTTTAGTCTAAAACTGAAACTGATTATGTACTGAACTAGACCAAACTTAAATAAAACTGAACTGAAAAAGGACTGAACGGGTACCGAAGTGGGCCAGGGGTATCCCAAGTAATTCAGTGAGTGTCTTTGGAAAACCCCATTTTATGGTGTGCAAAACTAATAAGTGTGCTGTACAAAATATGTAGTTTATGAAGGGTTCAGTAAACATTTAAGATAACACAAAAGAATGTAACAATAAGTTGACATTAAGAAAAAGAATGGTGAAGAAAACAATGATAAAAATGCAAATGATAAGGAGTGCAGGAGGTATCAAAGTGGTAGGTATACAATTCCACTTCCATAAAGTCAAGTTCCAAGTTTGTCAAAATTAGAGGTTACTTGGAAATAAGGGAGCGTTTGTACTAGTTAATCTGTTTCATATCAAATCACGTACGTATTACTGATCGTCACATTAGTACGATTTAACAAGTCTTACTTCACTTTAAGCAGCATGACGCGTTCTTCACCAGCCGTGCACCAACAAGTGCACCAGCATGACGCGTTACTTCACAAGTGCTCTAATTATACCACTCCCTTTGGGAGTTCTTGATGTCCTTGTGAAAAGACGGAGGAACACATGATAGGCATGGAGCTGGCGTCATCCGTTCTTTCGTGTAATACCCCGAATTTCAGGAAATTAATATCGTACACGGATATATTTTTATTATGAAATATTATTATGTAAATAACGAGATATAGTGAAAAAAGTAAACGGTTTTATCAGTTACAGACTGTAGGGTTTAAAAGGGGAATAAAATTAAATTACTTATATCTAATATTACACACACATACGTACATAATTCCAGAGAGATTTAGAGAGCGGGAGAAAAAGAGAGGAAAACCTCAGGGATGATTCCTAGCTTCAATTCTTCAATCCAATATATTCATGATTCAAGCTTTAGAGATTCGAATTAATCCTCCTTTCATCATCTTCTATCTTATGTAAGTTGAATTTTTATGTTCTTAATCTAGGATTTATGGGTTTTATGGGGTTTTGATGGGTTTTGATAAATTGAGGGTTTTAAACCGAAATTGAAGTTAGAAATGGATTGAATTAGTGCTAGTAAGTGTTTTTATGATTGTTGGTAATCATTTAACCTAGTGAGAGTGATGAAATTATGATTAGAGTTCTTGAGCAAATTTAGGGTTTATGTCAAAGTGTTATAAAATGATGATATAAGCTTAAAGAGGTGATTTATGAGGTTAATAGAGTATGATTATAAAAATAAAGTATGAATCAAAGTAGTGAAATATGATAAGTGGAATAATTATGAGTGATGATTATGATGATTCATATGAATTCATGAAGTGAGTTTAAAAGTGATTAGTGAGGTGGTTTGGTGTAATTGATTTAAAGAATTAAAACAAGTGAAATCAAAGTAGGGGAGGGAGTTAATATGATTAATAGTTAAGTTAAAGATGATTAAGTGTATATGTTGTCATGTATGATGATGTAGGTGTTGAAGACATGGAGTGCTTTCATTGGTGAAATCGTTGTCTAAGAGACTGTGGTGAGTGATACGGGGGTTAAACAAGTGATGTGATTGTGTAGTACCGTATAGCTTGCGGGCTAGAGGCTTACACAATTAAATAATAAGTTATTTGTTATGTTTATTTAATTGTATTTATTGCTTAAATTAGCTGTTGTGTTAAATTTCTTAATTGTGCTTAATTGTTATTTGTTTAATTGTTTCTTGGTAAGAAAAGTAGTGATTCCTCATTAGCTTGATGTTAGCCAAGTAATGAGTAAGTCACTACCTTAAAGGTAAAGGAAAAAAATTGGTGATGAATAGTATATGATTCGATTGTGTTGGATCCGAATTGCTTCCGAGCAAGAGGCTACACAATCGGGTGGAAGATGATTTGTTGATATATGTGGATTAAATAGTGATTATGTGGTGAACCGTGTATGAATTGATTGTATGTGTTTCCGGATAGCTTTCGAGCTAGAGAATCATACAATCAAGTGAGAGTTGCTTATTATATGTTTTGTTTCTTATATGTATTTAAGATTATGTTAAAAGATGTGTTGATTAGTGTTTTGATTGTTGATGGTTAAGTTATGTGATATGATTATGTGTAAAGATTCAGTGGTGATCAGAGAGTTAACTGCGGTTAACACAGTGTTTAGTGTTCAGTGTTCAGGGCCCAGTGATTTTGTGTTTATGTATTGTGTTGATATGTGTTATGTGTTAAGTGTTATGTGTATTGCTTGTTTGATTGCCTGTGTACTCGCTAAGCAGTTGTGCTTACCCGTTTCAGTGTTTATGCTGTAGGTTGATGTTTGGCTAGCGACATGTGGATAGAAGGGTTATGAGAAGCTAGTGACATGGATATGGAGCTTGCTTATGGTTAGAATATGCTTCTATCTTTTGAATTGTTGTTTTGATGCCCAATTGTGTAAATCGCCCAAACAAAGAGTTTTTGAATTAAATATGTTGGTCAATATATAGTAGTTGACTTTGAAAGTCAAACTGAAATATGGTGTCTAGTGTATGTGGTTATCAAGTGTATGAAGTCATATGATTGGTTTGATTTGGGTCAAAGTGGTGAAAAGTGATTTGGTGTCGAATGTGATTGGTTGGTCAAATGTGAAGTTGACATATAGTCAACAGAGTTATAATGGTCAAACATATGTGGTATTTGGTAGAGTTGTGGTTGTACATGGTTGTTTGGTTAAACGGGTTGAAAGTGTCAAAACGGGTCAAAAGAGTTAAATCAAGTTAGAATGTACTTATGTGGGTTTGGTCAATGGAGTTAGACTTGTTTTGGTATGTTGAAAATGTGTGCAAAAAGTTAGAGTCAAAATGTTTATGGTTTGTGAATTGGGTCGTAGTCAAAAAGTGGTTAAAATGGTCGAAAAGAGGTTATACGTCCGTTTTCTCGTAAAACGTGTATTTTGGAAAATTGTAAAAAGGGAAAGTTTCGTATTGTCATTTTGGAGGTGCATGCAAATTTTCAGGGTCTAACTCCTTACGGTTTAGGAGTTATGCGTGTTTGAAATTGGTCAAAAAATTTGAGTCTGTTACCACTAGAGCAGGCTTGTTCTAGTCTAAAACAAGCTTGTTCTAGCTAAAACAAGGTTGTTTTACCTACCTGTACTTCATGGTTGGTAATTTGTATACCCTATTGTCTTGTTTTGTGTCAAAATGTAAAGATGAGAATACGGTATCAAATATACGAAATGTGGGACCAATAGAGAGTGCTTTTAGAGTATGTATAAAAAAAATGGTTCCGTTTTCGGGGCGTTTCATTTCGTGCCTGGAGTTGGCCAGCAAAGGAAAGAAAGTGGGTCGTCCTAAAATTCTTTGTTTTATCTTTTCTTTCAGGTAAAGATATTATAGATAAATGTGGGGTACAGAAAAGTTCAATGCTTCTGTTATAATATACAGTATTCAGTTATTGATCGGTTCTTTTGTAGGTTTTATGTGACGTTGAAATGACAATTCGATTCTCCAAACCATCATAGTGCATGTGGTAGTGTACATATCAAGTATCACCTTTTTTAAAGGATGTTGATATTTACAACATTTTTTTTATTCATTCAACAAAAACAGGCATCGTAATGTTGTACAGTATTACATCTGAATGCATAAAATATGGTGTATGAATCAAGTTGTTTGTTGTATTTATCACCATCCTTTTCAAACGAGTACACCAAAATCTACGAAGTTTATATTTTGGAATGGGTTACATGAACAATGACTTGTACGTGCATATATAATTTTGTTATTTGCATATATATATATATATATGAATGTGGTGTTTATTCTTAAAAGTTTAAAGGGGTAATATCTATACTTCTATACTAATATATGAAGTATGTTGGTGTTTTAAATATGGAAACTCTTAAAAAATAAGACTCAACATTTCTAAAATTAACTTTAGTATTTTTTTCATTTAGTATTACTATTATTAGTTTAACCTCCGTTTCCCGAATTATTAAGTCACATACGAGCAAACTATCGTTATTGAGTCACCATCGTGGATAATTCATGAAGACCAGACATAATATACAACTATCGTCGGCTCACTATATACAATAAAACATCGTATTCCGCTGCATTGCGCGGGTATCATGCAAGTAAAGTTTGAAGTATGAACATTCGTTGTAGTACCATGTGAAGTTAAGAGTGATCAAATTAAGTTCAAGTACATATAGTATATTAATGATAGCATACCCATTTCCTTAAATAAAGAATGACTATATACTACTATTATATAAACTATATATAAAGAACTCCCTCAATGACTTGTATATAATATAGAAAGAAAAATGTAACAACTATTTTATTTAATTTACACACAATTTTATATAGCATTCAATACACATGAGTCTTATGAGGCTGCTTAGTTATTAATTATTAATTAATTAATTACGGAGTATAGCATATTAACCTTAACTAATTAATCTAAACCCAGCAGGGGGATAGCCAACTAAATTGACAAAACAACTAAGCAACTTTCATCTATATTATTATGACTATATGTCATCTCATCATATATGGTTATAATAAGCAGAATTTGCTAAGCACATTTGAAAAAATCATACCAACTTTCATTAACTAGACCTTAATAATTCATAATCGTACCTTTTCATAATTCATTATATCATGCTATATATAATTCTTTCACCCATCTCAAATTAAAAACATTAAACACTCACCTACACCGAAATATAAACACAGTTGAAATTAAGAACAAGAAGAAATATAATGACATCGAAGGAAGAAAAGCTGGATATAATCCTGGTGCCATGTGGGGTCTTGATCATGTGCATCTATCA
Source organism: Helichrysum umbraculigerum (assembly GCA_949592205.1). Classification (NCBI taxonomy): domain Eukaryota; kingdom Viridiplantae; phylum Streptophyta; class Magnoliopsida; order Asterales; family Asteraceae; genus Helichrysum; species Helichrysum umbraculigerum. The sequence continues at coordinate 145,758,207 of CATIUR010000003.1, read as the reverse complement.
TCTTTTCCTTCTCTACAAATACAAGTATCATCATGAATGCACATCAATCGGCTTCGAGAATCGTAACAAGCAGGCCTGGGTTGGAAATATGCTTAAAGTATAATTTAAAACACTAGTTTTATATATGGAAATCAAATTATTAAGCTGTGTTAGTTGTTTATGTGTTATATCGGTTTTTATTGATATTATGCAGATTGAAGCGAAAGATAGAGGGTTTGCTGTATCTGTTCTAAACGGCCATTTATCTGCCTCAACTTCCCTGACTTCAATTTCACTAGTTTTGTGCTCTCTTATTGGAGCTATACTTGGAAACTCATCAAGTAACTTTTTTACAAGCAGTTTTATCTTTGGGGACACAAGTAAATTCACAAACTCCATCAAATACGTTGCCATTTTATCGTGTTTTATCCTGGCTTTTGCTTGTTTTGTACAAACTACAAGGCACTTTGTACATGCGTGTTTCCTTATAAGCATGCACACTGGTGATGTTCGTGTTGAGTCCATCCAAAAGGCAGTGTTAAGAGGGAGTAATTTCTGGGCAGTTGGATTGCGAGCACTCTACTTTGCAACCAATTTGCTGCTATGGATTTTTGGTCCGGTTCCAATGTTTGTCGGTTCCATAGTTACAGTGATAATTTTGTATCATCTAGATATCACTAAAGAACCCATGATGGACTTTGGACCAGATAACCACGGTTGTGGTGCTTATCTGAAGAACACTCAGCAGGTTATACGTTCTGTGGGTGAAGATTTACAACAAAATGGCAGACCTTCAAAATATGGAATAAATCCTATCGAAATCTAGCGAAAATTTGTAAATTTTTCTGTGGATGATTAAATCTCTCTCACCCTGTCTTCTAGCTCATTAATTTGTCATCTTATTTGTTGTTTTTAAGAGGTCTAGATCTTATCATCAATCGTGATCATTATTTTTAAGTTTCTCTATTATCAGTTCATTCTTGTCAAGCCAATTGTTATTCAAGTCCTTTTTTGCATCTAAAGTATTTATTTATAGCTTTTCTTATCAATTTTATTTAGCCAAAACATAAAAGATTGAAATACATATTCAGATGAATATATTTATGTCACATTATTGAGAATTGAGAAAAAGTGAGCAAGTAGGGGATTGAAGACTGCTGTGACAAAAACCTTGTACTAAAGTAGTTTTGTATATATCACAGTTTTAGGTTTTAAAATGTTCGCCTTGGTTGAAAAATGACGCTTGGGTTAGGTAATCATATCAATGTACACATATATAAATCTACAGAATGAGTCTGGGGCACGAGCGGTGTTTATATATTGTGCATTTGTATTTATTCATGAATAAATCACAGTACAATGAATCATAGAATAAAGAAATTTGATGATCAGAGATCATTCACCATTTAATACGAAATACGCAAATCAACATTAAAAGTAGGTAGGATTAGAGGAATCTGGAGCGTTTGCATTCAGCAGAAAGACCATTGGGAAACCGTTTGTGGTCATTGCAGTAGTTATAGATCATGTGCTTATTTTGCACCCATCGAATCCTGATTCGCCCTGCTGCATCAATTTCTTGTGTACTCCATGCCTGGTTTTCATATTCAGAGGTTGTTGACTTTGAATTAGGACCAACTATTATTAGCATTGGCATTGAATTTCCTGTAGTTAGCGGTGAAAGGTGCTTTTGTCCAGTCAGTTTTCACACGTCCACCTTGGGTTGCCCAGTCATCAGCGTTCCACAAACTGGCGTACACCCTCATGGGTTGGCTCTTGGGAAATGGAACTCCATAAGCCTCATGGTTGTTAAACACCCTTACTGGTATGTTATCAATCAAGATACTAACTGTGACAATAAATAAGCATAATTTAAGAATGGTATTCATGGATCATATCATCTAGTCAATGTAAAATGTCATTCTAAGAGACCAAATTCACTTGAGAAAAGTACACGATGAAAATAAGCATGTTGCAAGTGTGACTTACATAATTCTTTTCGCGTTCCATACAATAGTGTAAGTGTGGAAGGCTGCAGTTGGGTCGAACCATAAGTGGAACTGTTGTTCTTTATCTCCTTTCCCTTGTAATTACACATTTGTGTGGATTGTGTAAGGGTTTCCTTCCCAAGAACTTAAAATCTATTTCATCATGTCCTGTTCCTTGTGATGACAACTGATGTGTTTCCACAAAACATGATGCTTTACGTTAGACTTAATAACATTAATAGAACGAGTGATCGCAAAGTTAAGATGCGACATTTGAAACTATATATATATATATATATATATATATATATATATATATATATATATAGTACGATTAAGATGGAGTACTCACGTAGAATGTGGTGACAGTTCCAGCAGAGTTATCAGGCACTAGTTTGATTTGCATGTCGAACCTTCCAAAAAGGTACTCGTGTTTGGACTGAAAACCAGCGCCAGAGTATTGATCAAGTGAAAGTGAGAGGTCCTGACTGCCATTGCGAATTTTAGCGCGTTCACCTCCAAAAGTAATGTCCATTTCCTCGTGAAAACTTCCTGCAAATGCTGCTACTATTACACATGATATTGTTAAAGCAACTGCACAAACTTTAGAGTTTGAATAATTTGAATGCCACATTTATTATTTTCAAAAGAGATATAGATAGAGAGATGTGATGGTTTAACCATGAAATATGCATTGGTTTATATAGGTGTGGATACATTGGCTATTTGCAAGCTAGAGGAAACATCCTGGTTTGTGGAAAAGGAAATCATGGTGGGAAATAGGTGATCTTACCAGGAAATGATTAAAAAGTCATCATTTAGTTCACGCATGCCAACTCATGTTATTCTTCTGGTGCCTAGAATTGTTTCTTGTTGCCACTTCTAATCAGGTTCCTCAATCAATGAGATCATACATACCAATTTATGTTCTTTTGCATGTTATCAAACATTAGTAATAATCAACCACTTTGTACATGGTTTTGTGATTTGCTCTAGTATGTTGACTTAGGCTTTTAATGAATAATCAGCGTCTAATAAGTCATTCCCAAACTCTGCTAAGTTTTTGAAGTCTTGTACATAACACAGAGTCACAGCTAGACATAAGTTTGGCCTAATAACTCAAAGTAACATCAGTTGACTTACTTACAAAAGTCAATCAACTTTGACTTTTATAGTTGACTGTACAAAAGATTTAGCAAGTGTAACAACAGTTATTTGTGACCATGAGTACATCTGTCATAGGTTTTTAGGACCCAACCAAGAACACGTATAACCATAAGATTATACCCCACAACAATAAACGGATCAAACAAAGCAATTAAGATAACGAGAATAGTAAACGAACACGAGAATATAACGTGGTTATATCCAATCTACTCGATTGGTTTAATCCACGGCCAAACTAAAGAGAGATTTTATTATTTTCAGGAGGTGTTAGGGTTACAATACAATAGGATACATTATATATAATTAATAAAACTTAGTCCATAAGAAATCGTAGCCGACTCCAATTCTTGCCGACTCAATTGTTTCCATATCCATATTCACGTGAGTGACACAATCTTCAAACTTAAAGTCCAAGGCACGTGATATGCATATTACAGCAACAACTAATTATTTATTAATCTTCATAAAATCCGAACAATCTCCCACTTGAAGATTAAATTAACCCAACTCAAGTAACCCATAACTAAACGCCACTTTAATAGACCCCGTTCAAACCAATACCGCTGAAACCATCGGGACACGCCGCACGACCACACCGAGTCGGAAGACTTTCGATACTAGTTACCAGAACTCCACTATTAAACTGTGGCCAAGACATCTCTCTAGTTTATCGCCCTCTCATTAGTTTATGAGAAGACCGGTTGAAGCCCGGCATGGCTCCAACACTCTCGTTGCACTCACAACCCATCCATACAGCCTTTCGTCTACACGATCTTTATTTTCAACAAAGAGAAGACCACCCGGTAGAACAAACACGTGAATAACACCATCAAGGCAGCCGTGTGAAAATACCTTCACACCCTTGATCATCCACTCAAACACTCTTGCTTTCACCGTTGGATCACCGACCATAAACATGTGCATGAATTTCGGCAAACACAACTTTCCCCAACGAGCCAACTCCCACTGTATGGAATTAACATCAAACGTGGCTCTCGAAAAAGTATCTTGCTCACCACCCTCGCTCAGTCGCAACCTAGTTGCCATTGGAGAAGATCTTCCCGAAGACTCGAAAACTCTAGTAGTACTGAGATGACAAACCGAATCCATAGAAACCCCAAAACTCCCACTCAACGTCAAACTCCTACTAGTTTCAATTCTTCCCGAACTCCCACTCGTTCCAGACCCCTCAACAATCTCGTGAAGCTCAAGTCGACTAGGAATTTCAACACCTACCTCACCACCTAGCCATTCCTCATTCGGAATTTCAACCATATATAAGGTTCCCCGTTTACACCCGCGAGCAATAACCAAACTACCCTTGACAACCTTCCACTGTTGGTCGCCAAACCTAACGTGGTACCGTTCATTATCCAACTGCTCAATCGAGATCAACCGCCTCTTGAGCTTGGGAATGAACCTCACATTATTGAGGACCCAATCCTTACCAAGGTGAGTTTTGAGGACAACATCCCCAATACCCGCAACTTTAAGCTTTCTTCCGTTCGCAAGACGAACCCTACCGGAATAAGACCTAAAATTTGTCATCTCTTCCATGCACGGGATAGCATGAAAAGATGAACCCGAATCCAAAACCCAGGATTCCACAAGATTCTCTTCACAACACAGCAACGCATCTTCAGTCGTATCAACCGTCGCATTCACACTCGGTTTACCATTCGGACATTGATACCTAAAGTGCCCCAGTTGCTTACAGTTCCAACACGTGACGTTCCTATTCTCCGATGGCTCCCTCCGCGATCTAGATCTACTCTTACTACGCCCCCTGCTAGTCACACTCAAAGCTGACGAACCTTAATACTCACCGGAATCTTTCCTTCTAATTCCCTCATCGAGTATCAAATCACGGATCCCTTCAAACGTTAACGTAGTAGTTCTAGAAGAACCACTAACAGCTATAACCATACCGGACCAACTCTCGGGCAACGAAGACAATAAGAAAAGTGCCTCAAACTCACCTTCAAACGTAACCCCTACAGATCTTAACCTAGTCAAGATCGAGTTAAACTCGTTCACATGATCCGCCGGCGATGCACCTTCACCCATCTTCGCGTTCACCAACTGCCGAATCAAGAAAACCTTATTGAGAGCCGAGGGTTTCTCATACATGTTAGACAACGCCGTTAACAAACCCGCAATCGTGGTTTCCCCCGCAATGTTGTAGGCGAAATTCTTGGCCAGAGAAAGTCGAACTACTCCAAGTGCTTGACGATCTAACAACGCCCAGTCGGCATCACTCATAGCTTCGGGTTTAGTACCTGACAACGGTTGGTGCAATTTCTTCTCGTACAAAACGTCCTCGATTTGCATCTTCCAAAACCCAAAATCGCTGCCATCAAACTTACTGTAAGACCCGGTCCTTACGCAACCCAAAACATATCATTTTAATATTATAAAACAAGTGGAAGCGCGTCCCTACAACATTACTATCCGTTAATTACATCAAAATCGCCATTTGAACACGCCAAAGGCCTTTTTCTAAAGTTATAAAGTTTCCAAGTTTAACGACTACTAAATATGACAACATTAGTTAAATATTTACAACCATATTAATTACGACCCATATAAACTCAAAACGGGCCTTATATAAAACGTTTCCAAAAGACAACTGCAAAAAATCAGAGTTGCGCCAAGCTTAGTCAAACTTCTAGTCAACATCTACAACCCGAACATCCACATCTACATCAACTAACCACAATCTGCAAAAAGGATCAACAACGAGGGATTAGCTATAAGCTAAGTGAATGGAACCGTAACCGACGGTTCGACCCACTCATAACAAGTCTTACAACTAAGCAACAACAACAATTAAACACATAAGCACATAACGTCAAGAGGACCGGCGGTTCCTGGTATCCACCCAACCCAGAAACCACGACTACTGGGCGCAACGCCATTCCCAGTAATCAACCGATAGCTTGAGTACTACCTTCACTGACTAGGCTTATTCGCAACTATGTGTCTCAAAGAAACCTCGACAACTACACAGTAGTACCTAAACCCAACCAACAACAGTTGACCTCTGAAAACAACCACATTGCATTCACAATGCAAAGGCACACAACAACAAGCAACAGTTCACAACTGTTATCATTTAAACAACAATTCAACAACAATCACACAACAACTCATATATTCAGCAATATAAACAAACAGACAAGACTGGTACCGGTACGACCAATAACAACAACCTACTAATATAAACTATCCTGGTTACCTGTTGTAACCGAACCCGTTACAACTGGGTGGAACCGAGGACTACAATTCCACTCACCGAATATTTACGCCTGATCGCCAACTCAGAGGTCTTATCTTACTGAGTGGCCGTCCGCTTATCTGGAAACAACAATAACACCAAGTCAGTAACGAATCGACACTTATCACAATACTCACATAAATCATAATATTATCCACATTATAATCATCATTCACAATTAACATCACATAAACAGTTCAACTATAAACTTAATTGAATCATTTAACATCATACAAATCAGAAGCTAAACACAATTCACTGAATAGGGGGAATACGGTCGTATTCAGCTGAATACGCCCGTATTCATGGGAATACGCCGTATTCAGATGAATACGCCGTATTCCCGACCCAAAAACAACATCAGAACAAAATTAAGGGAATACGTTCGGGAATACACTGGGGAATCCGGCGGATTCCCGGTAATACGTCCGTATTCAAGGGAATACGTCCGTATTCCCAGTGCATAACAGACCTGCACATTCCAGCTTCAAACCCACACGAACCAAAACCCCATTTTTTCACCAAATCAGTTTCTATATACGAATTTACTCAGAAAATGGCCATAAGTATCAACTATAATCATATAACAACATCCAACAACAATTATAACATCATCTAAATCATGCATCATCATATAATTCACCAAAATCATCAAACCCTAAGTTATGAACTCAACTTTGAAGAACACTAACAATTCTAGCATTCAATCACCATATAATCATGTAAAATCGTTATCTAACCATTTAGAAACATCAAACATATGTTATTTAACCTTCAATTCAAACAAATCACATATCTACCTAATCTTTATAAAATGAGCTCAAGAACACTAGATTACTTACAATTAAATGGAGAAGATGATATAGATGATGATGATAATCACTTTCCTTTTAGCTAGATTCAATCTCAATGATTTGTTCTTGATTAATTTGAAAGAGATAAGAGAATTGAGAGAGTTTAGAAAAAGAAGAAGAAATGAATTAGGTGAGAAATGATCCAGAGAATTCCACCGTCCCACTTTTATGTGTAAATTATACCCGTTCCTAGCCTATTGTCTGGAACCCGAAAATACCCGTAAGTCAAAATACTTTTATTTTACCATCAACTTTAACTTTTTAAAACAAACAATATTTTACTTGTCACAATAAAAACTGAGGCTCTTTTACTTGTTTATTTTCAAATAAACTAACCAAACTTATAAAAATACAATTTATTTCCATGCCCAGAAACATGATATTACAAATCTTCCCCCCTTAGAGGATTTCGTCCCCGAAATCCAATCCCACACATAATTAGACCAAACGCTACAATTACACATAAGCATACAATACTATAAACTATATTACATCAAAGTCAATATAGAATCTACCTTGGTTATTCACTTCGAGCAATTCTCCCACTGTCACTTGATCTCTCACTGTCATTTGAAAAGCTCTAGCAGGCGCCATCTTTCTCTTTTGCCCAACCGATGATGCAGAACCCGAACCAGAACCCGAACTTCCAGCTAAACCCGAACCTTGCCTAACATATTCCGGACATTGTCCTGCCCGATGACCCTCTTTCTTGCAGTTCCAACACACAGACTGAGGAAAAGTACACTCTCTACTACCATGCCCCAATGCTCCACACTTTATGCACCTTAATGTTTGAGGAGTACATGGACCCGAATGCCTCGACCTACAAGCGGCACACCAAGGGTTTGGATCACTACCCACCGAGCCCTCGCTAAACTCAATCCTCCGATTCTGACTCTTACTTCCAGTAGTATTACTCTTAGACTGTTGCACCAACTTATTCTTACCCGACTTCTCCCATGCTTGATTGTCACTATGCACCGACCTAGCTAACTCAAAAGCCTCGGTCAAAGAACGTGCCAACCTCACTGATGTCCGGTACTGTGGTGGTAAAGTCTTAACAAAATGGGTAATCCTAGTCCTCTCGTCCGGAACCCATTGTTGAACAAATCTTAACTTATCGGTGAATTGATTGATAAGCTCATCCATTGTCATTTTCTCAGAAAACTCTAAATCCAGAAACTCCTGCCTAAGTCTAATCATATCAAACTCAGAGCAGAATTGCTTACTAATCTCTCTATGAAACTCAGCCCAAGTAATTCTAGATCTTTGCTCCGGTGTCATTTGTGCAGTTGCAGAATCCCACCAGTTCATCGCTTGACCTTTCAATAACTGAACCGCATACTTGACTCTTAACTCATCTTCACACTGACACACCTCAAATTTCCTCTCAGTGTCCCTTAACCAGTTCAATGTCACCATTGGATCATTACCTCCTTCAAAATCTTTGGGTCCACACGCCTTAAAAGTTTTAAATGAACACAACCTATTCTGCTGATGTGGAGGAGGAGACTGATACGTTTGCTGAGTTATCCTAGATTGTAACTCCAAATACAACTGTTCTATCTTTTTGAGTCTTATCACATCATCTTCCAATTGCAACACATAATCATCTTGACTAGTTTCATCTTGATGAACATTTGAAGTACCACCCTGATTAACATTATTAATTTCTGGAGGTGGAAGCTCAGTTCTAGCAGCATTATTGGGAGTCGTATTCTCATCATCTGCCATTCCTGTACTCACAACCAAAACACAACTTGCAACTTGTTAATCGTTAGTATCACCTATACTAACCAATCCCCAACCAAAAGCTAATCCCACAAACCGAAAAGTTTGACTAACACCAAATAGATTTGGGATTGAACATTCGCAAATGCCCAATTCACCCAAACCTATGCTCTGATACCAACTTGTAAGACCCGGTCCTTACGCAACCCAAAACATATCATTTTAATATTATAAAACAAGTGGAAGCGCGTCCCTACAACATTACTATCCGTTAATTACATCAAAATCGCCATTTGAACACGCCAAAGGCCTTTTTCTAAAGTTATAAAGTTTCCAAGTTTAACGACTACTAAATATGACAACATTAGTTAAATATTTACAACCATATTAATTACGACCCATATAAACTCAAAAAGGGCCTTATATAAAACGTTTCCAAAAGACAACTGCAAAAAATCATAGTTGCGCCAAGCTTAGTCAAACTTCCAGTCAACATCTACAACCGAACATCCACATCTACATCAACTAACCACAATCTGCAAAAAGGATCAACAACGAGGGATTAGCTATAAGCTAAGTGAATGGAACCGTAACCGACGGTTCGACCCACTCATAACAAGTCTTACAACTAAGCAACAACAACAATTAAACACATAAGCACATAACGTCAAGAGGACCGGCGGTTCCTGGTATCCACCCAACCCAGAAACCACGACTACTGGGCGCAACGCCATTCCCAGTAATCAACCGATAGCTTGAGTACTACCTTCACTGACTAGGCTTATTCGCAACTATGTGTCTCAAAGAAACCTCGACAACTACACAGTAGTACCCAAACCCAACCAACAACAGTTGACCTCTGAAAACAACCACATTGCATTCACAATGCAAAGGCACACAACAACAAGCAACAGTTCACAACTGTTATCATTTAAACAATTCAACAACAATCACACAACAACTCATATATTCAGCAATATAAACAAACAGACAAGACTGGTACCGGTACGACCAATAACAACAACCTACTAATATAAACTATCCTGGTTACCCGTTGTAACCGAACCCGTTACAACTGGGTGGAACCGAGGACTACAATTCCACTCACCGAATATTTACGCCTGATCGCCAACTCAGAGGTCTTATCTTACTGAGTGGCCGTCCGCTTATCTGGAAACAACAATAACACCAAGTCAGTAACGAATCAACACTTATCACAATACTCACATCAATCATAATATTATCCACATTATAATCATCATTCACAATTAACATCACATAAACAGTTCAACTATAAACTTAATTGAATCATTTAACATCATACAAATCAGAAGCTAAACACAATTCACTGAATAGGGGGAATACGGTCGTATTCAGCTGAATACGCCCGTATTCATGGGAATACGCTGTATTCAGATGAATACACCGTATTCCCGACCCAAAAACAACATCAGAACAAAATTAAGGGAATACGTTCGGGAATACACTGGGGAATCCGGCGGATTCCCGGTAATACGTCCGTATTCAAGGGAATACGTCCGTATTCCCAGTGCATAACAGACCTGCACATTCCAGCTTCAAACCCACACGAACCAAAACCCCATTTTTTCACCAAATCAGTTTCTATATACGAATTTACTCAGAAAATGGCCATAAGTATCAACTATAATCATATAACAATATCCAACAACAATTATAACATCATCTAAATCATGCATCATCATCTAATTCACCAAAATCATCAAACCCTAAGTTATGAACTCAACTTTGAAGAACACTAACAATTCTAGCATTCAATCACCATATAATCATGTAAAATCGTTATCTAACCATTTAGAAACATCAAACATATGTTATTTAACCTTCAATTCAAACAAATCACATATCTACCCAATCTTTATAAAATGGGCTCAAGAACACCAAGAACACTAGATTACTTACAATTAAATGGAGAAGATGATATAGATGATGATGATAATCACTTTCCTTTTAGCTAGATTCAATCTCAATGATTTGTTCTTGATTAATTTGAAAGAGATAAGAGAATTGAGAGAGTTTAGAAAAAGAAGAAGAAATGAATTAGGTGAGAAATGATCCAGAGAATTCCACCGTCCCACTTTTATGTGTAAATTATACCCGTTCCTAGCCTATTGTCTGGAACCCGAAAATACCCGTAAGTCAAAATACTTTTATTTTACCATCAACTTTAACTTTTTAAAACAAACAATATTTTACTTGTCACAATAAAAACTGAGGCTCTTTTACTTGTTTATTTTCAAATAAACTAACCAAACTTATAAAAATACAATTTATTTCCAGGCCCAGAAACAGAATGTTACACTTACTAATCCTAATCTCGCTTTTATCCGCCATTGTTCCCAAAACACGAAAACCACGTGCTCTGATACCACTTGATAGGTTTTTAGGACCCAACCAAGAACACGTATAACCACAAGATTATACCCCACAACAATAAACGGATCAAACAAAGCAATTAAGATAACGAGAATAGTAAACGAACACGAGAATATAACGTGGTTATATCCAATCTACTCGATTGGTTTAATCCACGGTCAAACTAAAGAGAGATCTTATTATTTTCAGGAGGTGTTAGGGTTACAATACAATAGGATACATTATATATAATTAATAAAACTTAGTCCATAAGAAATCGTAGCCGACTCCAATTCTTGCCTACTCAATTGTTTCCATATCCATATTCACGTGAGTGACACAATCTTCAAACTTAAAGTCCAAGGCACGTGATATGCATATTACAGCAACAACTAATTATTTATTAATCTTCATAAAATCCGAACAATCTATATATATATATATATTCATAAAAGACCAATAATCGACCTTTATGAAATCCATTCATCATATATTAATTAAAACAAATATAGAACATATATAGATGGTGAAAAGTATCATGTCAAACTGGAAGTTTTTTAAATATTTATATATATATATATATATATATATAGAAAATATGTATCTGGCATTCTTATAAAAACATAAACAATAGCTGCTCTGCATACCATGAGTTGGCACGCGTAAATTCATATTTTTGATTCATTTTTCTAGTTGGTACACCCCTTTGCCACCTTCATTTCATTCTTATAACAACTAGGATGTTTCCTCTTCTATACTTGTCAATAATTTCACACCTATATAAACTATCCATCCATTCTCAGTAATCATAACTCATAACTTTACTATCTCTTTCTATATAAATCTTTCTCTCAAAATATCAAACGAAAATGGGACATTTAAGTTATTCAAACTCTAAAACTTGCGCAGTTGCTCTAACAATTTCATGTTTCATAGTAGCAACATTTGCAGCTAAAAGTTTTAATGATGAAATGGACATCACATTCGGAGGTGAGCGTGCTAAAATACTCAATGGTGGTCAGGATCTCACACTTTCACTCGATCAATACTCTGGCGCTGGTTTTCAGTCCAAACATGAGTACCTTTTTGGAAGGTTCGACATGCAAATCAAACTAGTACCTGATAACTCTGCTGGTACTGTCACCACATTCTACGTGAGTATCCATCTTAATTAGTCATATATACTTTCAAATTTCGCATCTTAACTTTGTGATCACTCGTTTTATTAATCCTATCTAGTCTAACGTAAAGCACATTTTTTTGTGGAAATACATCAGTTGTCATCACAAGGAGCAGGACATGATGAAATTGACTTTGAGTTCTTGGGAAACTCAACAGGAAACCCTTACACAATTCACACAAATGTGTATTCACAAGGGAAAGGAGACAAAGAACAGCAGTTCCACTTATGGTTCGATCCAACTGCAGCTTTCCACACTTACACCATCGTATGGAACGCCCAAAGAATCATGTAAGTGGCACTTGCAACATACTTATTTTCATCGTATATTTTTCTCAAGTAAATTGAGTTGGTTAGAGTGACATTTTAGATTGACAAGATGATAAGATCCATCGATACTGTCCTTAAATTATGATCTTTTTTTGTTGCAGTTTCTTGATAGATAATATACCAGTAAGGGTGTTCAATAACCATGAGGCTTATGGAGTGCCATTTCCCAAGAGCCAACCCATGAGGGTGTACGCCAGTTTGTGGAATGCTGATGATTGGGCAACCCAAGGAGGACATGTGAAGACTGACTGGACAAAAGCACCTTTCACCGCTTCCTACAGAAAATTCAATGCCAATGCTAATAAAGTTGGTCCTAATTCAAAGTCAACAAGCTCTGAAAATGAAAACCAGGCATGGAGTACACAAGAAATTGATGCAGCAGGACGAAACAGGATTCGATGGGTGCAAAACAAGCACATGATCTACAACTACTGCAATGACCACAAACGGTTTCCCAATGGTCTCTCTGCTGAATGCAAACGCTCCAGATTCCTCTGATTTAAGCTACATACTTTGGATGTCGAATTCGTTTATTTTATTACTATATTGTCAATGGTTTCTCAAAGTTGAAAATTCTTTATTCGTTAATGCATTGTATCTGAATAAATTGAAAAGATGAATAAATATATAATACACTACTTGTGCTTCACCTTGGGGCTCCCTTATATGATCTTTTACCTTTAGAAAAAGGTGACAAAAATTAATGTTGTTGAAATTGATCCGGGTCGGGTAACAAAAATACCCAAACTTAAATCCATACTATGCATATTGCACTAACCCTTCATTTATGCTGTAAGTGGCAAAATGAGTGGGTCGGCTCGGGTTGGGTCACGGGTATAGATGGATTTGGGTCTAAACGAGTTTGGGTCTAGATGGGTCATTTAGGAGGACGGGTCTAAACGGATACGGGTCAAACAGGTTTTGATTCGGGTTGACCCATCGGGTTTCCAACAAACTTTTGTTTATTTGAGTGAAAAATGAAAAAAAAATAAAATGGATTGAGGCGTTCAAAAAAAAAATACCCACTAGACCGGTTGGTTAATTGTTATATAATTAGAGGTTATATCAGATACCCATTTAGACCCATCTATAAAAACAGAAGGAGACTCAACAAAACACACCACCTCATAAATATTACCCAACTCGAACCACAAATAACCGTTGACACTAAAATTGTCGCATCTAATTTATACACACGTTTAAACCCTATATTTTTTTACATCACTTTCTATCAAAATTTCACATGTGCTACTCTGTTCTTGTACTGAGCAATTATCATTGCTTATAGTACTTCCAATACTTTCTTGTCAACTGGTGCTGTATTGTCACTTTAGCTAGCAGGCAAGGTAACTTTCACTTTTTAGCACAACGTTTTTTTGTTGTTGTTGTTGTTTCATTAAATCCAATTAAGTACAATATAATGATGTTTGAAATGCGTCAAACAGTTCAACTTAATGTATATTGCTTATCAATCCATAATAGATGTTATGACAAGCTGAACGTAAAGACAAACAACCTTCGATGTATCGGCTAAACCGTTAAATCAAGAAAACTTACCATCAGTTACATGAGATTGCATAAATTCTAATATTTTCAATTTTCCATCAGTTAGTCTATATCATATATGCAGGATGATTAAAATCCTACTATATTTCCCTCTTTAAAATATACCCTACAATAAACTTTTTCAAAATGTTTGCAACAAACTTATGCGGTCCCCTTATCCACACTTCAATATCTCCACCATTATTAATTTATGATAAACTGTTGTTTTGTAGAATAGTACCAGTATTTTACAGTTTTCCCTTGACGGCGAATACGATATTTTTTGTGCATGAAAGGATTTATTTAATATGGCATAAGACCGTCCCCATGTCAACATCCATCCCAAAATTTAGAAATAATGAATGATGATAGCACACCCACTTCATCATAGAATGAATAAAGCCATCCATGATGACTCATTGACGTGTATAAAAAACTGTATAAACCTTTTCTTTAGTTCACAAACAATTATAAAGAATTCAAGTCTAATTAGGCTGCTGTAACGTTTCAACCAAACCTAACCTAAACCCAAAAAGGGTTGGTAACTTTCCAAAAGTATTCAAATTTTTTACACCGAGTCATTCTTGGTACTATTATCTCCTTTTGTGACTTTACTGAAATTTTTTTATCTGGTTTCAATGCAGATGGTGATGGACTTAGACGTCGAAATTTAGGTGACCAAAAATCAGACATCACGAATAGCAAAACCCTTAAGAAACAGAAAACGAACTAAACTCTAACTTGAAATAGTAATAACCTTTTATATATAGGGTAAGAAGAGCATAACAAAGGCTTTAAAATAGCAAAGACAGAGAAAAAGAATTTATTTAGATAAAACTGCTATTTTATTACTAGTTCAATACAAAAGTTTAGGCAGGCAGAAGAATAAAAGTTGTGCAAGTTGTGAAAACGACTCCATGTGCATGACAACAACAGCCATCAAGCAAAATTCTCACCAAATCTCATTGACAAAGTCTTTGAAAGACTCAATTTTATTTACCACACCCTTTATTAGATATTTATCATTCTGCATTATTCTCCTTTAAGGAAAAAAACCCCCTACTGTACCAACATCAACTAAACACTTTTGAAAAGAGAAAAAGAATTATGGGATGGTGGAAAGAAGATTACTTGGATTTAATCCTGGTGCCAATTGGGTTCTTGATCATGTGCATCTATCATCTCTTCCTTCTCTACAGATACCTCAAGTGCCCTCAACTTACAGCAATCGGTTATGAAAATCATAACAAGAAAGCTTGGGTTGAAAAAATGCTTCTGGTAAACTTAAATCATGCATCTTTCATATTCACAAGCTTATCTATCCGCTTTCTCTATGTTTATCTATTTTATTTATTTTGTATGCAGTTAGATGCTAAAGACAGAGGAATTGCTGTAGCGGTTCTTAATGGTCATTTATCAGCCTCAACTTCCCTGAGTTCAATCTCACTAGTTTTGTGTTCTCTTATTGGTGCCTTACTAGGAAACTCATCAACTAACTTTCTAACAAGCAGTTTCATTTTAGGGGATTCAAGTAAATCTACCAGCACAATCAAATACGTAGCGATTTTATCGTGTTTCCTACTGGCTTTTGCTTCTTTTGTACAAACTACAAGACATTTTGTACATGGATGTTTCCTCATAAGTATCCCAACTGGTGATGTTCCAGTTGAGTGCATACAAAAGGCGGTGTTAAGAGGAAGTAATTTCTGGGCAATCGGATTGCGAGCACTCTACTTTGCGACCACTTTGCTCTTATGGATTTTTGGTCCAATCCCTATGTTTGTTGGTTCGATAGTTACAGTGATAATTTTGCATTTTCTAGATATTAATAAAGAGCCCATGATTCAGTATGGATCAAACAAGAATGGTAATGGTGGTGGTCACTTTTTTAAGAAGATTGGGCAAGAATTAAGTGATGTGGTTGAGGCTCTTGAACATCATGGAAGATCATAGAGAAATAGAAGAAATCGCATCGAAATCTCTGTATGTTCTAGCTAATTTTTCCTTTTTTATATGTTGATTCTGGTAGGCCTTGTTATAATCATGAATTTATAACCAATGCAACAGTAGATGAGTACTGTAGTTATGTTTATAAGAATTATCATCTTTTTTGCTGTATTTAACTTTGCCACTGATTAAAAAAAATAAAATGAAGAGTTACCCAAAACCAAAACAGAGCATCTGGTTGGTTTATCCCTTCTGACCCTATCATGTTTTATAATCAGTATTATTCATTATTGTTTTTATAAAAAATATATATTTTAAAGCTATGTATCATGTTTCCCTAGATCTGATTCCCATTACTAAAAACTATTTCACAGGCTTATGTCCAAACACTTTATAATAAAATAACCACATATTGTATTATTACCCATGTAATGTATACATATAATAGTAGCAACTGAACCTTAGATGTATCTGAATTTACTATAAATCAACAACAAGTGGTACCAAATTCTACATAAAAACCCAACCCGGCATTGAATGCCGGACCATTCGTTGAAGATAAAAGTATATTGAACCACCACAATCCAAATTCAAATGACATCCAAGAAGAAGTTCAATCAAGATATGAATTTAGTCATGTTTGAAAATTCAATAAACAATGAAACTTTCAAAATTATGAACCTCACAATTTAGTCCCACAAATTGATAAGATTTTGGAATACAAACAGCAATTTGACTCAAAAACAAGTAGCTAGTAGAAATAGGCACCATGAATCACTTCTAGTAACCATACGTTGAAACACGGCTTCTGATATTATACTAAAAGCAATTAGTGAAGTCAAACTGAGTTGCTATATAATTGCTCTATTTTACTAATATATTAGTCCATTCACATAATATGCAAAATTTTGATCCATCTATATAACATATACATATGTAGGGGCATCATGCATTTAAATATTAATGAGGTGTCGGGGCCTCGGGGGAGCTTAGAGCATCCACAGTCCATGCACTTTTGAGAGTTTAATACAATGTCACATCAGCATTATACTTCATTATACAAACTCCTACGGTGCATTGAATTTAATAGTTTTTATTTACTGGCATAAGAGGTTTGTGACGGTATACAAATGAAAACATATAATTTTTTACCTTGAATTTTAAAGATATAAAGTAATGAAAGGGGGCCCACTTTATTGGTACATGGAGGTTGTAACAGTATGCAACCTTCATTTACTTTTCTACCTTCAGTCCTTCACAGTCCATGTACTTGAATATACTTGTATTAACTCTCTATGTACTATTGCCAAGTTGGATGAGTGTGGATGCTCTTAGTTGAAGAGGGCCTACAAGTGCATGGTTGACTAGTAAATTAAGCACAAACATGAATTGAATTCACGGTAGGATCAAGAAATAACTCATTTATTCTTCTTCTGAATAACTGCATGCAGGTAGCTAGAATTTTACGATACTGCCTGTACTCATTAAGTAAAATTTAATTTGAACTTCAATTTTATATACTCGTACTATTTTAAGAAACATCCAAAAAGAATGCAAATCTATTAATAATAATAAAAAAAACATATTATATCTTAGCATGTTTCCCACTCAACCTATTATCAAACAAAATAATTGGAAGCTGTGAATACCACTACATATATGTGAATGTGATGATGTGAATGAATACATCAGCCAGCAAGTAGCTAGCTAGATTCCTAACAAAGCTAATTCACAAAGTCAAACCCACCTTATTCCCATAAATATAACAGCTTACAACAACAACAAAAATTGAAATACATATGGGGTGGACTTGGAAAGAAGAACACTTGGATTTAATCCTGGTGCCTTTCGGGTTCGGTATCATGTGCTTTTATCATCTCCTCCTTCTCTATAGATACCTCAAGTATCCTGAACTCACATCACTCGGCTACGAGAATCATAACAAGAAGGCCTGGGTGGAAAAAATGCTTCTGGTATATATAATATCTATTCGTTACAATTTCTCTGTTTTGTTTACTTTGTTGACCTTAA
This sequence comes from Helichrysum umbraculigerum, assembly GCA_949592205.1. Taxonomy (NCBI): domain Eukaryota; kingdom Viridiplantae; phylum Streptophyta; class Magnoliopsida; order Asterales; family Asteraceae; genus Helichrysum; species Helichrysum umbraculigerum. Next base: position 145,739,784 of record CATIUR010000003.1, on the reverse strand, counting down.
GTTGAGTAATCTGATAAACATGATTAATCATTTGGTTTTCTTGAATTGATGCAGGTTGATGCCAAAGATAGAGGTTTTGGTATATCAGTTCTTAACGGCCACCTATCGGTCTCAACTTCCCTATGTTCGATTTCACTAGTTTTATGTTCTCTTATTGGAGCTTTACTAGGAAACTCATCTGCTAACTTTCTTTCAAGCAGTTTTATCTTTGGGGACACAAGTCAATCCACAAACTCCATCAAATACATAGCCCTTCTATGTTGCTTCCTACTGGCCTTTGCGTGTTTTGTACAAACTACAAGACACTTTGTACATGCTAGTTTCTTAATAAGCATGCCGACTGGTGACGTTCCTGCTCTTTGCATCCAAAAGGCAGTTATAAGAGGAAGTAACTTTTGGGCAGTCGGGTTACGTGCACTCTATTTTGCAACGACTTTGCTTTTATGGATATTTGGTCCTATTCCTATGTTTGTTGGTTCGGTATCTACAGTAATGATTTTGCATTTTTTGGATATTAATAAAGCCCCTATGATCCGATATGGAGCGAACAAGAGTGGTAGTAGTAGTAGTAGTAGTCACTTTCTTAAAAAGATTGAGCAGGAAATAACTTCTGTAGTTGGGGCTTTTGAGCACAATGAAAGTGTTACCCAAAATTAAAACAGGCATCTGGTTATTACTTCTAACCTCATCTAAATTTATGTTTCCTGAATCATTATTACTGCCTTATTTTTTTTTTTACTTTTCATGTATATTCAAAGCATGCAATTTTTCATGTATCCTTAACTAATTTTGTCATGTCCGTATATATTATCATAAAGCAACGTACAATGTATATGTACAGAGATTATACATAACAGTGCCAAACAGAATCCAGATCATGTATCAAACTATTGGAAAGCTTAATCTATACTGTATTATATTCAGATTCAGCTCTGTTTGACTATCCATTAACAAAAGATTTTTTTAGTTATTAAAATACTAAATAACTAATAAAACAGACAAGTTGATAAATTTTAACAACATAAAGGCAACTTGACTTATAAAAGTACTATCTACTAGCAATCAGCCAATATTTATTAACCAAATAATGAACAGAAACTGACATTTTACTTAAAAATGATTCAGGTTTGGTCATATAGATACATCATTATTATAATTAAACTATTAATTAAGTCAGTGTAGTTTATATATGTGAAATTGATTAAAATGCACCTTATAATATAGATTCGCTCATACAAACACGTCAGTTTTTAAGTAAACTTATTTTTTAAGTACAATCGGCGAATAGTTCATAGCTGTCAAACAGAGAACAAATATCATCTTTACATCTTAGTATCGGTTGGGACATACAGTTGGTAATCAAAAAAAAATTCTGCCATATATGTACTCGCATAATTAAGTATCGATGAATCCTTAATGCCTTAGAGGAATCTTCTCGTGTTGTTATTTCCAAAATCCGACTCACCGTACCATTTATCAAACAGAAAGAAATATGGCATTGAAGTACTAGATAACTGTTATTCTGTAACTTATAATATCTACTATAATTAAGTAGTAGCCTGGAAGTGGATTAATAAACATTTGCATGTTGTGAATACCACTGCATGTGATAATGTGAATGAATGTATTTTAACCAGCAAGTAGCTGCTAGATTCCAATCAAAGATAATTGACAAAAGTCAAACCCACCTTTCCATAAGTAGTAGATCACACAGAAACAAAATTAAATTGAGAAGAGCACAAAGATTTGAAAGATGTGGTGGACTTGGAAAGAAGAAGACTTGGATTTAGTCTTGGTGCCATTCGGGATCTCAATTATGTGCTTCTATCATCTCTTCCTTCTCTATAGATACCTCAACCATCCTGAAGTCACATCACTCGGCTACGAGAATCATAACAAGAAGGCCTGGGTAGAGAAAATGCTTCTGGTATATATAAACTTCAATTCTATTCAATTTCCAATTGTGTCTATATTTTGGTTAATATTAAACAAATCTAACTATATTATTAATGCTCATTTCTTGTTCTGGGATTGATGCAGATTGATCCCAAAGATAGATCGTTTGGTGTAGCAGTTCTTAACGGCCAACTATCGGGCTCAACTTCCTTATGTTTTCACTAGTTCTATGTTCACTTATTGGAGCTTTACTTGGAAACTCATCAACTAACTTACTTACAAGCAGTTTTATCTTTGGGGACACAAGGCAGTCAACAAACTCCATCAAATACATAGCCCTTCTATGTTGCTTCTTACTGGCATTTGTGTGTTTCGTACAAACTACAAGACACTTTGTACATGCTAGTTTCCTTATAAGCATGGCTACAGGTGATGTTCCTGTTCATTGCATCCAAACAGCAGTGGTCAGAGGAAGTAACTTTTGGGCAGTCGGGTTACGAGCTCTCTATTTTGCAACCACTTTGCTTTTATGGATTTTTGGTCCGATTCCCATGTTTGTTGGTTCGATAGTTACCGTGATTATTTTGCATTGTCTTGATATTAATAAGGAGATCTTGATCCGGTATGGAGCGAACACAAGTGGTACAATTAATGGTGCTAACTCATCTAAGAAGATTGGGGCTTATGAACTCAATAATGGGAGTGTTACCCAAAACTAATACTACATAGGTATATAAATCTGGTTATTAATTACCTCTAACCAATTCTTAATGTATTTTTTGTTTTCTAGATTAACATTCTTGTATTAATTCCTTAATTTACTTATCTAATTATTTCAGTGGATATAACATGTATGTCCATATTATATTGAGAAAATTACACCGGTCGTCCCTGTGGTTTTTCTAAAAATTCACCCATCGTCCCTACAAGTTTTTTTTGACACTGGTCATCCTTGTGGTTGCCATTTCTTGCACTCGTCGTCCCTGTCGCTAACGGTCGTTAATCAAGCCCGTTAGAATTTAACATGTGCAATGCATGTGAGGGTAATTACATAATTTCATAAAGTACAAGGACCATCCATGTAATTTTACATATACCCTTTTCTTTATTTTTTTATTTCTTTAAATCCATAAATATATGTATGTATTTTCATTTATATAATTTCATGTAGTAGTCTAATAGATTCACGAATAATAACAAAATAACAACATCAGATCGTCATAACCATCAACATCATCACAACCCATGGTTCTTTCTTAAATTTGATACTCATCAACAAGAACATATACAATATCATCATCGTCATCACATGTTGTATAACTTCAAATTCAAGAATGGATTGAGATGGAAAGATAAACCCTAACAATTACCCCTAATTTTTAATCCTAAACCCTAAACTGCAACGCAACTTCTCGCAAAAATGTTTTCGAAATATACTCCTTTCGATGTTAACTTTATCCGCTGGCGACATCAAGACCTTAACCAACCATAGTGGATCTAAAGCGTCGTTGGTCACCTTTACCTGCAACTCTGTCGAGTTTTTCCAGCAAGGGTTAGATCTGTACACGGTATGTGGACGTGTGGTGGTGATTCTGGCTGGAGGTGGCCGGTTTCCGGTCAAGCCATCTGATGTGACGTCCGACGGTAATTCACGAATGAGGTCGAGGATACAGAGGTGAGGTAAGGAGGTTAAACACGCCGGAATCTTGTAAATAATGTGATTTTTGTCTCGTCTTTGGTTATCGGTTTTGGTTGGTGGCCGGCGAATTTTTTGGAAGTAGGGTGAAAGAATGAAAGATGATGGTTCACTTCTGGTTGGTGGTGGTGGTATAATAGAAGAAAGATAACAGAGTGATAGAGAGGAGATAGAAGAGACGACTTTAAAACTTTAGAAAATATGGAAAAGGCATAGGAATTTACCATAGTACCCTCACATACGCGGCACATGTCAAATTTAACGTATTCGGTTAACGACCGTTAGTGATAGGGACGACGAGTGCAAGAATTGGCAACCACAAGGACTACCAATGTCAAAAAAAAAACTTGTAGGGACGACGAGTGATATTCTAGACAAATCACAATTTTTCTATTATATTTGTCAACGGAGCCAGGAAATCCAAGTAGATGGGCGGAAATAAGTTTTAATTTATTTCTTTTGTAGTTTAGTGGGGGCGAAAATTTTAAAATGTCATTAATACGTTAAAAAAATTTCTTTTTTACGTAATTTAAAAGTCATTGTGGGAGCAGCTGCCAGGGGCGGATTTACTTAGGGGCAAGGGGGCAATGGCCCCCAATGCCCAAAATAATTTTAGTGATATTTACATTTGGTAACCGTATGTTTTCAAGCATTGGTGTGAGTGTGCCCCCAGCCTAACTACAAAGTGGCCCTTGGTGGCTTTGCAAATAAACAAAAGTATAATACCCCTCTTTCTATTCAAGAATATTATATTATTTTACTCGGAAGCGTATATTACAAAATACTGTTCATTACTCTATATTAAATAATGTACATAAACAGTTTACATATTCAGATCACACCAAATTAAAACTGTTTAACAACTACTTAAAACGGGGTATTATATATTACAAAACAAGGTTTATGACAAAACCATATCAGAGTTAGCATAACATCAAAACATTCCTTGCATTAAAGCATCCTTTCCTGACACCCACATATATAGCAAAACCTGCAGGAAGTAGGATGGGGGATTAGCACAAAGGTAAGTCAATGAATTTATCACACACAATTCAACTTAGCATAACAATATGTTTACAGCAAATAATCATAAACACATTTCTTATTTCAATGAGGATCGGTGGTTCTGGAGATATCATAATACCCGGGGATTCTCCAAGAACACTTAACGTCAATCTGTATGGCCATTACAGAATAGACCGACAACTATTGGTTATTAAACTCATACACAGGTTTCAAACACAACAAATGAATCAAAACCTGTGTATATCACATAATAATCAACCAGTCCAACTACACGTTGACCTCAATAGTCTGATACACATAAATTCAATTATCACGTAGATTCATAATCAGTAACACAGACTAATCAGTATTATAATCAATCTACGTTTACTTGTTGCAACCAAATAGTTACAACTAAATCGAAGGGTGAGTTCTAAATCCACTCACCGATACCTTTGTCTTCACAAACTCAGAATCCAGATGTCACTTATCTTTTGGAGGATCTGAGAATCAAAATCAGATATAAGTTAATAATTAGGATCATCAATATTTAACTTATATAAAAATATAACACTAGGAACTTAACACAATTGATATTACAATTACAAGTTCCTAATCATGTATTAGTAATATCAATAACATAACTATTATCATATACTAATACTCATTTATCAATGATATAACACATATTAATCAATTTACATTGAATCAAACAAGTAAAGAGGAAAAGCTGGAAAAGCTAAACCAGCCGTCGGCTAGGGTCCCTGACCCGCCGGATCCTCCTCCCCAGCCGCCGGGTAGAACACCCAGACCGCCGGGTACAGTGCATTTTGAGTAACTAGAGAAAAATGGTGTTTTAAAGCCTGTGGGAGCCGCCGGATTGGCCATTGAGCCACCGGCCTGGGGTAATGACCCGCCGGCTAGGCTCTTTGAGCCGCCGGTTCCCCTAATCTCACAATGAAGCTGCCGGCTTCCTAAGTGAAGCAGCTGGCTGGATCATCCGGTACAGCAGCAGTAGATTTTAACACAAAATCCTGCACGAACCAGACTCAACCAAACCACATTTCCTGATATTAAATCAACAATACTACGTTTTTAACCTCTAGGAAATATCACTTTACATCTAGTATCATCAAATAACCTCAATTAACATCAAAAGATACCAATTTCATGTCAAATTCAAAGAACCCATTTGATTTACTTAAATCTTAAAATCACACTTCAAGAACTTGTTTCTACATCTAAGATTACAACATTTCAGTTACTATACACTAATATCATCATTCAATTATCACTTAAGCTACAATAGTCAACCAATTTATCACTTCTATATTTGACCTAATAACACTTAAGTTCATAAAGAAGATGATACTTACACTTTGAGGATAAGCAAGATAATAGCAACTAGAAGATGATTATTTGGTAAAGAATCACAGATTGAGATCACCACTTTTGTTAATGGATTTAAGTTCTTGAAATTTGAGGTTAAAGAGAGTGTTCTTCAATTACAAAGAGGATGGTAATAAACACAAAAGGGAAAGTCACAAAAGGAGGTCGGCCTCTTTTAAACCGACCCAATACACGGGTATTTTATATCCGTCTTGAATCTATTTTCTGGAACCTAAACTTCAATTGCGAGAAACTTATTTTATTATACCGTCTACTACGGTAATTTAAAACAACTAACATTTCACTAGTCACAATAGGTCCTGAACCTATTTATCTAAGTTTCACATATAAAACAAATAATTCTAAACAATTTCTAAAATAATTGTAAAATCAATTAAATAATAGAAATTACCAGACCCGAAGAGAGGATGTTACAAAAAGACTGTGACACCCGTCAAATTAGGACTAGTAGTTTGTGCCTAATCAAGTTTTAATACATGTAATTAGTTCTGTGTTAGGCTAATTTATGTATCAAGTAATATATATTGTTGAATATATATACAAGTATTGCGATCTGATTAAATCATACGAGCCTCAAATCGAATGGATTTCGACACAATTAATACGGACGTAGGTGAACGATTTATTAAGTAATACAAATATTATTTGATAACGCTATTATATCCAAAAATATTATTTCTATAATAATTCGTAGTCAATTCGTATCGTACAAATAACGTATACGCGATTAAAATGTAAACGCGCAAACAAACGAAACAAGTTACATTTTATAACATAATTATTAAGTATTTGGTAAAATACTTCAACGAAAATATTGAGTAAATATTCGTATTTTAAAACGCATATTTTTGTGCATAAAATAAATAATTAACATTTAAATAATCGGGAAAACGAACACCGCACGGAGCGTAAACGCAGGAGACGAAAAATTGGAGCCAACCACACATGGGTGGGGCCCATGTGGGCCGGCCCCCATGCCTCAAAATGGGGATTCCCCATTTCCTTTTCCCACTTCCCCATTTTCACCATCATCTTCATCACTTCTATCTCTCCTTTCTCTCAAACCTCACCACCTCCACCATCACTCAAAATCATTAAAAAGCACCACCACACGTCATCAACTCATCAAGCCCTTTGGAGAAAAAGAACCACCACGCGACGATCTACACTTTTATCTTTCCGGAATTTCATTTCGACACCGCGTAAGTTTCCGACAAAAACCCGAAACTCTCCGTTTTCACTTATTTTTACTTGTTTGCGGTTTGTTTAAGTGTATAATGTCCATATATGGGTTGGGTAAAAGTTTTGGACCAAACGGAAACCGGAAAACTCGTTTTCGACACAAACTCCGGCCATCGGTCCGTAACGTCGCTTTTGGACCTAGATTTTTACGACGTCAGCTACAACGTCGCAAAACCTCTCGTGATGTCGCATGGTGCGACATCAGTCACAAAGTCGCATTAAAATCGTGACGTCGCATATAGCGACCTCGAGCCTTACGTCGCAAACCATCCAACGTCGCATATAGCGACGTAACACCTAATGTCGCATTAAATTGTGAATGTCGCACTTAGCGACGCTACGATCAATGTCGTAGTCATGACCTGCGACGTAACAACCTACGTCGCATACAATGTCGCAGATGACAGAACCTAGAAAACTCAGATTTTACTAAGTGTCGAGGACTGAAATTTATCACTTGATTTTATCCAAATTCAAATCCCAGATGCGTTTTTCACCAAAGCAATATAGTAGAAATAAAAATTTTTCGAGCTGACTTGGCATCTCGACCCCAACCAGGGGCCAGCCCCTTGGACCCCGCCAGGGGTTGCCACCCCTCGAACACCGCTAACCAGGGGCGCTGCCCCCGGACCCCCGTGACTTAGAGGTTGTAAATACATTTCACACCAAGTGCCAAACTTAACCGACTTCAAACCTTTATACGATACGACCTTACGAACACATTGGAATATACTTTTCAAACGTCGCACTTCGAGATCAAAATAATAGTATTGAAATTATTAACGCAAATAATCACCAACGGGCCGTACACGTTTTCAAATACTCAAATCAATCAACCAAATCTTAGTAATTTGGACAAGTCAATCAACCAAATCGGGGTAATTTGGACATCATAGATAAACAAACAATTACAAAGGTAGTCTTTCGAGATACCTGTACAATTAATAACCATCACGTGTCGTGGACACACTCAGGTTACAAGTCTTCGGACATCAATTCTCAAGCTAATCAATTCAAGTTTATTTCGATAAACACTCAAGGCTCAGGTGAGTCTCATGGCCCCTATTTTACTGCTTTTCAATCAGGTGTGATATTATTGCTTGTTTTGTTTTACAAGTTGAACGCAAGTACAAATCAAATCAAATACTACATGAGTTTCAAGCTAATCAATTTAAAGCCCTCCATAGCATAGTCTGGTAATACGTAGTAGCGTGAATGTTAGTATATGATATCATATAGGATTGACAATCCTCGTCCGGGTTAGTACGCACTAACTGGTCAAACGGACGTATTAGCATTTGGGAAGACAAGTGTGGATTATGCACTCGTAGGAAGCACCTCAGTTGGGTTTCCTTAATTGGACCTGACACTCAAGTTAAGCTCAGACTATGTGCTCATGGCTGTATAACTTTTATTTTGCTTAATTGCATTTTAAATTCAATTATAAATCTTGCGGTTCATACAAATATGTGTTGACATACAAACCTGTGAGCTCACCAGCGTTTCGCTGACCCATTTTAGCATGTATCACAGGTACACAGCAGTAGGTTGGACTGCCCAAGCAGGAATCATTAGCTCGAGTCAGCATTCATACAATCAGAGATTTAGCTACATTATTATATTTTGTATAGATTAATTATGTACTTAAATCTCTCAACTTCAAACCGAGCTAATGTAAATAATATTTTTGATGTAAACTTTTGGTTTTATCAATACAAATGTAAAACGACGCATATAGTGGTCGTTCATTATAACTTATGTGCTTTGTATATTGATTAGTAATACCCGATTCGTGCTTCCGCTAAACAGTAAATTTGGGGGTGTTACAAAGACTTCTAATTTTGTATGAGAAAACTTTAGGGTTTTAATGGTGGAAATGTTAATTCGGAGTTTTGAGGAAGAAGATGACTCAAAAAGCCTTTACTGCATACGTACTATTTACCTTTTTTTCTTTTTTACCCCTAGTGATACTCAATATTTCAAATTAGTTCCTACAGTTAATACGTCATACTAAAGTACTAAACCTAGATGTTGATTCTTTAGGTAAAAACAAAAGATAAATCTTATAAAAGTTATATTAACTAAATATTTAAGGCATTCAGATTTGTATATAAAAGTTTGAAAGCTTAGATTTATCCGAGAACATTTAACATTTAGAAGGTCAATTGAATTTGGAACATGAAATAAACATAGATTGCTATTTTGAAAATATAATGTTAGAATAAAGCATAATTTAATGACTTTATTATATATAAATTGAAATCTTATGTTAATGGCGTATTTTGCACTTTTGGCATATGGTAATTCACGAAACAATTTTGTCTTGTATAATCGTTGTTTTGGTTACTTCGTTTAGGCTCTTCAAATCAAAGTTTAAACCAAAATAAGCATAGAATTTCAAATATCAAATTAGCTAGATTAGAATGAACAAAGTTAATACTCCATACAAGACACGGTCCTCTTTTCTGGGTCACTGTAACCCGACCCGTTTTTAACATATACGAGTAATATAATATGGGTTGGTCTAATAAATTTAACTCGTTATCTAACTAGTCATGGTGTACAACGAATTAATGCCCCCTATAAACACATTTCCTGGATCCGCCACTGGCGGCTGCCTACGTTGCCCTCGCCCTGTCTTCGCCCCTGCAAACAGAAGAGATTGTAATAGTAATTTAAGATCTTATAAATTGGCGCATCTTAATTGAAGATCTAATATCCATACTCCTTATAAAGCATATGACATTTTCTCTCTTAAATACTTAAAATACTATATATGCATAATGTACAAGTCACAAAGCTAATGCACAATAAAAATTACAAACTTAAATATATGGTTGTCTAATTGGCATTCTAACTTTGTAGTCAATTTAAGTTTTCAGGTTCATTTTTTGCAAATTATTATTTATTTTATCTAAGACGTATCACTCGAATCAATATTTCAATAGTTAATAATTTCTTTTTTATCGATTTCAAATTCATTCCCGCTGCATTACGCGGGTTAGCAGCTAGTTAATAATTAAGATATTTAAAAGCAGAGTCCAAAGTTGTCTTTATGCGCTAAGGCCTTGATAAATAGTAGAGGTGGCAAAATGAATGGGTCGGGTCGGGTCGGGTCACGGGTCTAGATGGGTTTGGGTCTAAATGGGTCCGGGTCTAGATGGGTCATTTAGAAAGATGGGTCTAAACGGGTCCGGGTCAAATGGGTCTCGGGTCGGGTCGGATCATCGGGTTCACCAATTTTTTTTTTTTTTAATTTAAGTGAAAAATGAAAAAAATGAAATGAGGTGAAAAAAACAAAATATTACCCGCTAGACCCGTCTAAACCCGTTGGTTAATTGTTACATAATTAGAGGTTATATTGAAAAACCCATTTAGACCCATCCAAAAAATAGGGAGGAGACCCAACAAACCCACCCCCTCCTAAAAATTAACCAAATTGACCCAAAATTAACCAATGGGTCTAAAATTGCCACCTCTAATAAATAGTGTCATTATGGCATTGATTAAGGTTTCTTAATATAACTTTAATCTATTTATTAAATACCATGTTTTCATGTTTATACTAAAATTTAAATTAATATAATAATGAATATCACTAATTATATAATGTATTCATTGTAAATAAAGAAATTGAATGTTCATTAAATAATAAAGTGGATCTAAATTAAGAAACCTTAACCACTACCCTTGGACAGTGATTATCAAAACCTTATGAGCCACTTACAATACAAAACTGAAAACTCAACATTAATATTGTTACGTTAATATAAGAAAGTATCAAATCATGTTATGTCGGAAGAAGAAATAAGTATATGTAGGGTCAGGTGATGTTCGCCATATAATAGAACTATACTTACGTGGGTTTAACTCTAAAGGCTATCAATAATAATTTAATACACACATTAATATTTGTATTCACATATCATAATAAACTCTATGCCCTTCTAAATTTTAGTACTCTGTATTTAGTTAAGAAGAAAATGATTCAAGGTAAAAAGTGTGACAAGGATTTTCACACATTTTTTATTCAACGTATTCTTTTTAGTGGTGACTACTATAAACGGAACTAGTTTTTTGGCACATATATAAAAATTTTACTTAAAAGATTCTTTTTACGATACAAAAGATTCTTTTTATCCGATACATACATTTCAGGGTAAAGTTTAGTAGATAAGGCTGTAAGAGTTAAAATGTAGTAAATTTATAGGTATAAAATGCAATGTTATTAATACACAATGTTGTTAAAATGTAGTAGTTGTCATAAATTAAAAAAATTTGGTTCTAAAATGCTATAAAATCAGACATTCTCTTCCTTCTCCGCAAATGAGGCATGCCTCATTTTTCTTCAAAAATTCATTATATTGCACAAATTTATTTAACTTCCCAAAATTTGATCGTACTAGCCGTTTTCGAGTTTAACCCTTTTCTTAATGTTTAAATTTTCTTGAGGGGTTCTCACTTTCCAATATGATCATAACAGTAAAAAAATGGGTGAAGTGTACTGATACTGATGTGACAAACATTTTTAGTCTGGTTCGTGCGACAATATCTTCTACTCTAAACTAAAAATGTTCGCGGACTATTCAAACACCGTCTCAGTAAAACTTACATATTCTGAGACATCGATTTAAATAACAATTTAAATAACAATCAGAAAACCAATCAAAGATAATTATGGATACTAACTTACAACAGCAAGCAATTTTATTCACCAATTAAGTTAATCAAGCCCACAAAATTCGGTTAGTGTCATATTTATGAATCAATTAACCGGATCAAACGTATGATTATCAACATGGTGACGATTACATGGTATATATATGTTCTTATTGATTTAACACTCTTGATGCAAATTGTAAGCAACTGCTCTAGCCCAGAACTTGATTTGTGCCTTCATATCTTCTGATGAACCCTTATCAACCCATCCTCCTGGAATTGTTGGTGCACCACTATTGTTGTTCTTCCCCATTTTCATTGAGTTTTTGCTTCTATAATTTCTCTCATTCATGCTTTCAAATTTCCTCATGTTACTAATCTTTTCTTGATTTGTTTCTTGTTTTTGCGACAAGTATCGTGGTAAACTCGAACTTCCTTTCATAACCTGCACAAGAAAATCACTTTAATGTCTATATTCGTAAAATATACAAGTCTACTGTGACGACATAGTGTCAAATGACTCGAGTTAAAACAACCTTCAGCTTTTTACTTTGGGATTTGATCATGGTATGCACTAAATTTGTAACATTTTTTCTATCTATATTTGAAGTACTATAAATTTTTAAAAGGTATGCACGCGCATAATCAAAACAGCATAGATATAAAGTTTCTCAAGATAATATATACCTTAGTGATTTGTTGAGGAGGTGACGACATATGCGAAGAATTGAGAGACGCTTGCCTAATCAACCGACCCATCTTAAACTCACTTTCTTCATCTTCGAGTTCATATTCTTCATCGTTTTCCACTGGTAAAGTTGGCACAGATGCTCTCCGAAAGCTCGAGCCTTGTTGCTCACTCGACGACTCGTTAACCAAGGTGGTTTCTTGATTCTGACTCAATGAAGGATGATTATAGTAACATGTAGACATGGTTTTTGTTGTATTTGTGCAGAATAAATTTTGTTGTATGAGATGTGATGGAGTTGTTTGTTTACCTTTATTTGGTTGTATTAGCAAAAAGAGTTGTCACCAAGTGTTTTGCAATCGGCACCGAACTTATAAGCATGAGACCTTTGAAAGCTGTCAACGTAGGTGCTTGTGATTGGAGGGATCAAGTGGGCCATGTGGGTTTGAAATTGTTGCAAAAATTAATTGCCCAAGTAATATGTGGTGTCTAATGTTTTATGAAAACACTCATATGGGTTTCTTGATTATGTCTATAAGATAAGATTAAAAAATAAAAAAATAAAATCACCACTTAATAACAAATTAAGATTGTTGTTGTAATACCAATGTTGCAAAATTAAATTATTAAATTAAATAAATAAATAAAAAAGATCATATAACGCATTTCTTCATTTGTTATTTTAATTTCCGTTTCGATCGTAAGCGTGAAATTTTTGGTTAATTACCTTTAATTAATTATTAACATTTTAATTAGCAAGTGACCTAAGAATCACCATTATAATTGAATTATTGAGATATGATTGATAATGTGATCATTGGATAGTAAAATATATAGTATATAGTAACAAATAGGAAACTGATATTTTTGATCAAAACTAATGATTGGTAACAGATTGTATGATTGATAACATAAAACAATTTCAAAATTAAGTTAATTATAATTAAGGTTATGTTAAGTTATATAGTATTTGATAAGAATCATAAACTGAGGTGGCAAGTAGATTGGTTGGAGGGAATAAAGGGATTGGGTGTTGCCAGCAGAAACCAGCCATGTGATTGATTCTTTGTTTATGGACTACAACACTTGCCGAATGCTCAAAATGCAAACTTAGACAAAAACCATGATATAAAATTGTCTGACCAAAACAAAAATGGCATAATTATCTGAGGTTATGTGTCCATATTTGATAGTGTAAGTACACACTATATGTTATGGTTTAAGATTGAGAGCACAAATACTGTGTATCTGTATCTATAAGTAAGAGTAAATCACATTCACGATCCATGTGGTATGCTTTCATCTATTTCACTACCACTTCCTTAGTCAAATTTTTTGTTGATCTTATCCTTTGACCTGAATTTTCATATCGCTCTTACTCTTAGACCCTTTTCAATTTAGAGGGTGTTTGGGATTGCTTATTTTAGTTGTTTATATGCATATTGCTTATGCGTATTGCTTTTTACAACATATAAGCAGAAACAAACGCTCTTCAGAAAACTGGTTATCTGCTTATTTCTTTTGGAATAAGCATCTAAAAATAAGTATGGAGACGTACACATACATATTTTTTAAGTAGAAAGACGCTTACAAATAAGCAATCTCAAACACCTATTGAAAAGGTAATAGAGTCGTAAAAGTTTAAGGGTACTTATTCATTTCATGAGGACAAGAGATCGGAAGCCAAATGAAAATCCGGATCAAAGGACCAAACACACAAAAAAATCCGACTCAATAAGAGCAAGGAAAACAGATAACATACCAAAGGGACCGGAAATGTAATTTACTCCGGAAGTAAAGTTGTTATAAAAAGTTACTAATAGACATTTTTTAATTGAAATCTAAACTGACAAAGGAAAAAAAAAAGGTCAACAAACAGATAAAAATATTCAAACTTTCTTACGGTATTTATGTTTTCAACTATTATAAATGAAATAATCTTTTCTGTCGTTAAGATTGTTGCTCCAAGTAGCACGGAACAGTGCGATAAGTATGAGACAACCGAAGGATGCTTCGGTATAGGAGATAACCGAAGGATGCTTCGGTATAGGAGATAACCGAAGGATGCTTCGGTATATGAGACAACCGAAGGATGCTTCGGTATATTGCGGTCGAAGGAGGATTTGGGGTATCAACTATCAAGAAGTCATGAACCAGAAAGGGGGATTCCCTTTTGGTTGGCGATTCCCTAGCGGTAATCCAAAATGCCCTAGGAGACAGATATGGATTGTACACCACAGAAGTCAGGAATTCCTATCGGTATGAGAGCACATTGAATGAATGTCATGAATGCCCATCTATTGGTAGTTGAGCGCTTATTTATAGTGTCCAGGGTGTTACTCTTTTGCCCGTTTCGGTACCACCCTTTTATCCGGTGGGTAAAAGTGTTACCGCCGCCGGTTGCTGCATTAATTAGATGTGACAACTCGATTAATATGTCTTTCGGTCAAATTGGGTGTTTCGGTAGTACTCGATGTTTCGGTACCCATGTACCGATACGGAGGTACGTCATCAGCCCCCCAATCTATTTCGGTGAAAATAATATATTTATCGGGATAGATTCGATTTGCTATTCTCCTCTATGTTTTATTGTTATTATTTTTATATTATTTTATTATTATTTTGTTTTGTTTTTTTATATTTTTATCTTTCGGTTTCGGTCGTAGAAGATTCTGGATTTTATCGGTCATTTATGGCTAAACGTGTCGTCGTGTTGCCTCGTGACGCGTGGAATTGCATCATTATCCTGTCTTGTCAATCCGTCAGAAGGGCGCGTCGGTCCGTCTTTTTGTAACGGTTATATTTTTCCTCAATAAATAGTCTTTTACCTTGGTAAACTTTTATCACTTTTCTTCTTTTCCTCTGCGACCGAAACGCGTATTGCCCAATCGAAGTCACCTTGTGCTACCGAAGCCCATAATCTTCGACCTCGGTAATTTTCCTTCGTCTTTGTTATTACTTTATTTTTTGTTTTAGTGAATTATACTGCTATGCTTCCTTTCGTTCGGTAGATGACCACTGTTAATTTTTATGCACGCTTCTGTTTCGGTGTTTTATAGTATTGCCTTTCCTTTTCGGTATATGTAGTTATTGTATTCTTTCGACATGGCCGACGGCATGACTATTGGCAAATGGGATAAGAGCTTCTCGGTTATGACTCAAACCAGTGTGAACGTTTTTTGCGCCACATATAACATACTCATGGATCTTAACCGTACTGCTCCGGGACCTAATAAGCGTATAGATGAATTTTCGGAGGGTATGATAGGTGTTTATACTCGTTTTTTCAACTGTTCGAATTTACGTATACCTTTCTCCCGCTTCTTTCTTACCGTGATGCAGTATCATAATTTTCATATTTCTCAACTAACTCCTGGTGCCGCTTTGAAAATTTCTACCTTCGAGATCCAATGCCGTTCCCTTGATTTTGAACCTATTGTCCATCTCTTTCGTCGTTTCTATACCCTTAGCCGCAAGGGTAATTGGGTTACTGTTGAGCTTAGGCCGAAACCAATATCAAGTTGTATAACTCAATATCCTACCAGCGTTAAAAGATGGAAAGATCACTTTTTTTTATATCAAAGCTTCTGCCGTTCCGTTTAAGATGGTGTGGAAACCTTTCAGCGCTACTATAAAAGATGACATGCCTATCAATGCCGAAGCTGGGTTAGATCTTGTCAGGACATTGGTCACCAATCCAATACGTGTTCGTAGCTTTTTCGAGCAGGCGTTGGTTATTGCTGGAATTAGTCGGAGTTGGACGGATGATGATTCGATACCTACTCTGATGGTAGGAGAGGAAGGTGTGTGTGTGTGTTTGATCTGTTTGTGGATGTTCCGAACTTATATTATTATTATTTTATTTATGTTTGATGTCGATACGTAAACTGACCATCTTTTCATTTTTCGCAGAAATGAGTTTAAGGGCGTTTCTCCAGAAGAAGGATTTGACTGAGGTTACCGCTGGATCCCGACCACGTCGGCCGGAAGAGCCCACGCATCAGTCGGTTAGACCCGACATCATTGTTCCTCCCTCGGAGGAGCCTGTTGTTCTTATCACTCCTGCCCCCTGCCGACACCATCTACGAAAGTTGTACCGCCGAAACGGAAGGAGAGTGAGGATGATGCCGAAGGAAGCGGGCAGCCGGCCAAACGACTTAAACGTGCGTCACGCCCCAACAAAACTCTGTCTAAAAAGAAAGCCCACAGTACCTCGCAACGTCGGCTGGTAGATGAGGAAACGGAATCCGACACCGAAGGTGACCTTTCCGATTTTGGTAATTTTGATGATTTCTTTCCGGGCGGTACACCTCCTGCTTTCGGATGGTCCACCCCCGATGTTTTTATGAAAGATGTCGCTTTTGATAAGCTAAAAGGTAGTCCGTGTGATCGGTCCATTGACCTTCGAGTTGTCCTTCGTGCTGTAGGTTCGAGACAGGCGTCTCCGATACGACCGGTTACCGAAACTGTTGATCCTAACCATGTCCAAGTCATCGATGTTGATGACGTAGCTAGTGAAGGTGGTGCATCGGAGGGAGGTAGGAAGGGTGAGGAGGAGTATGACGATGGGGGAGATAGGTTTTTAAATGGTGGGAGTAACTTGCACATTTTTGAGGATTATGCCAAGGGAAAGGATACTGAGGGTCAGATGTCTCGGTATGCCGAAAGAGGGTTAGAAGAGCTTGACGCTGAGTTTGCGGAGAAGACATTTCGTCCCCACTGGGACATCAAGAATAAGGATGTCATGGATGATCCTTATGTCTGCCGAGAGTTATTTGTGGATTAGCTACCGTTGGGGAGAAGCGTATGATGTCTACCAAGTCTTCCATTCAGGTACGTAGCATAAATATCATTTAATTGTGATTGTATATGTCTGTTTGACTAACATGTGTTTTTTGTAGGTTATGTCGGATTTTTATCAGCATCAGGCTGCGACCGCCACACACGGGAGGGAGGCCATTCGGAGGTGGGAAATTTGCTACGAGGCCCTCCGTCAAGAGAGACAGAATATGAAGAAAGCTCTCACCGAACTCCAAGAGCGTGACACATGTATTTCTGAGCTCCGGGCCCAGGTTGATGGAGGTGTGTTGGATGAGACGAGACTTTGGGTTGCTTGTGAACGGTTGCGGGTGGCCAAGAAGAAGAGAGAGAGAGAGCTTTGGAGGAAATAAATGTTCTGACGGAGAGGGTAGAAGGAAAGACTGAGGAGAATACCAGGCTGCAGAAGCAGGTTGAGGAGTTGTCTGCTACCATTGCCAATCATGAGAGAACCCTAGCTACCGAAAGGAGCAGTGGCGCTGAAAGGCTTTTAGCAATGGAGCAGTCGAAACAACAAATCATTGATGGATTGGTCAAGGAGAATGACAAATTGCGGGAGGAACGTAGGTGGTTCGCCGCTCATTCTTCCAGCCACGCTTTCGAGACCATCCGACAGAGCTACGAGTATCTGCAATCTGTCGCTCATGTCCAGAATGCAAATATTTCTTACGGTCGGCATGAAGGGGTTGTCCTTGGTTACCGTGATGCAAGTTTGGGTGTACCGATGGTGAATGCTGAAGGTTACGACCCGGAGGCGGAGAAACATTTAGATACTGCTGCCGATGACCTGGGTTTGTGCCAATATCCCTACTTGCAACGGTTGACCGAGAATGGCGACATTTCCATTGATGATTTCAAAGCTTTGAAACCTGCTTCGAATCCTAGGATGTAGATTGACGTTTGTAATAAACTTGTTATTCACTTGATGACTTCGATCTTTTGTAATAAACTTTTTATCATCTATCTATTGTTATTTTTTCTGTCGAAAGATGCATTTGTTATACGTTATGTTTTTGTTTATATGTGATCGTGTATCGTTTGTAATTGGCCGAAAGATAGTGATAATTTGTTTTTTGAATGCATGTTTATGCCCGTGTGTTGCCTTTTCGTCTTCGACCTACTGGTCAGTAAAAATTTATTTTGTTGTGCATCTGAAAAACTTACTCATTGCCGTAGGCTAGTGGAGTTTTTCTTTTTACTATGCAAATGTTATTTTTGCATTTCCGTTTCTGGTCATTGTGATCGTTAAGCAAATCGTCCTTTGCAGATTTCTGTGACCTTGTAACCTTGGCTAGTCATTTGCATCCAAAGGTTTCGGTGTACCAACTTTTGTCGGTACACCGGAGTGAATTAGAGAGGTGTGCTCAACCTTGTGTGGTATTTGTAATGATATAATAAAACCGCTGCTCACAGCGTTAATTTCATTAGATATTGTATTACATTCGGGACATCTAGGAACAAATTTAATCCCTACTTTGTTACCCCTAAAAGTAGTATTTTCGAAGGTTGATTCCATTCCAGCTTCTCGGCAATACTTTTCCCTTTTCATCTATCAACTCATACAATCCGTTACCGAAGGCTCTTGTTATGCGGTATGGGCCTTCCCACTTCGGACCCATCTTGCCGAGGTGTTGGGCCCTACTTGCATCATTTCTTCTGAGAACATGCTCACCTACTCGGTATGTCGAAGGACGAACCCGCTGATTGTAATATCGTTCCACCTTCTTTTTGTGGTTTGCTTCCCTGATGGCGGCGAGCTCGCGCCTTTCTTCCAACAAATCCAAGTTTAGTGACAAGTTCTAATCATTTTCTTCAGTTCCCTTTTTGGTAGTTCGAAAGGTTTGGATTCCTATTTCGGCCGGTATGATTGCCTCCGAGCCGTAAGTTAGACTGAAGGGTGTTTCTCCATGACTCATCTTTGTCATTGTTCTGTGTGCCCATAGGACGTGTGGCAAATGTTCTGTCCAATTTGATCCGTCCTTATCGATTCTCGCCTTCAGCCCTTGCACGATGCTTCGGTTGATCCTTTCGACCTGCCCATTCCCTTGCGGATGAGCTACCGATGTAAAAATTTGCTTCACCTTAAGTTCTTCACACCATCCCCTGAAGGGGTCATCCGCGAACTGTTTTCCATTGTCTGTGATGATCTCCATCGGTACACCGAATCGACAAACTATGTTGTCCCATACAATTTTTTTAACATTCTTCCCCGTTATTCTTGCTAACGGTATTGCTTCCACCCATTTGGTGAAGTAATCTACCGCTACTAACAGGAATTTTACCTTTTCAGGAGCCGGTGGAAATGGGCCGACTATGTCCATTCCCCACTTTCGGAATGGCCATGCGCTTATCACAGGTATCATGTTTTGTTTTGGCGTTTTTTGGACCGGAGCGTGTAATTGACAGGCTCTACATCTCCGTATCTCTTCTACCACATCCTGGTGCATTGTCGGCCAGTAATAGCCTGCATTCATCGCCTTAGCTACCACCGACCTGGGGCCCGAATGAAGTTCACATGACCCCTCATGAATTTCTCTTATGATGTAGTTAGCTTGTAACGGTCCGACACACCCTAGGAGTGGTCCAAGGTATGACTTTTTGTATAACACTCTATCTTCGACTTCGTAACGTAGCGACTGTACGGCTACCTTTTGTGCCTCCCTTTCATCATCAGGTAATACTCCTTCGGTTAAGTATTGGTAGATAGGTGTCATCCATGTTGTTCCATCTTCAGTAATTACAAGATTTACTTCTTTCGACGTGATTGAAGGTTCATCTAACGTTTCGACCAGCACTTTTTTAGTTAAATGCTCGAAAGCCACCGAAGCTAATTTGCTTAACGCATCTGCTTGGTGATTTTTGCTTCTCGGTACCTGTGTTATTTCGTCCTTTTCAAACTTTTGCATTAACTCCTTCACTTTATCCCGATATAACTTCATTGTGTTGTCCCTTGCTTCGTATTCTCCGTTGATTTGGCTAGCCACCAATTTTGAATCCACGAACACTTTTAATCTCTCCGACCCTAACTTTAGTGCCAGTCGGAGCCCTGCCAATAACGCTTCATATTCGGCCTCATTGTTCAAGGCACCGAAGTTAAAGCTTAATGCGTACGTGTGTTCAATTCCGGTGGGATCCGTCAGTATAAGCCCAGCGCCGGATCCCAAACTGTTTGACGCTCCATCAGTAAACAAATTCCACTCGGTGTCGTTGAGATTGACTTGCTCCTTCTCTGTGGGTATTTCGACCATGAAGTCCGCGAGTATCTACCCTTTAATCGTTGTCCTTGTTTTGTATTCGATACCATGCTCGCTAAGCTCGATGACCCACTTTGCTAACCTTCCGGACACTTCCGGCTTTTGCAACACCTGCCAGATTGGTTGATCGGTGACTACTATCATCTGATGCGCCTGGAAGTATCGACGTAATCGTCGAGACGCGTGTACCAGAGACAAGGCCAATTTTTCCAATGCTGGGTAATTTACCTCCGGACCATGTAATGCTCTGCTAATAAAGTATATTGGCAGTTGTTTACCGTATCTTTCGGCCATCAGTACCGCACTGATTGCTTCTTCGGCTGCCGCCAAATACAAGTATAACGCTTCCCCCACCTTCGGTGCTACGAGTAGTGGAAGAGAGGTGATTGATTGTTTCAATTCTTCGAACGCGACTCCGGCCTCCACCGTCCATTTAAAATTTTTCTTATCCATGCACTTTTTTAGCTTTTTGTAGAAAGGAAGTGATCTTTCGGCTGACCGAGACATGTGTCGATTCAACGCGGCCAACTTCCCATTTAGCTTTTGCACCTCCTTTGCAGTTCTGGGTGGTCGCATTTCGACTATTGCCCTTGTTTTGTCTGGATTTGCTTTCATGCCTCTTTCGGTGATTACATGACCTAAAAACCTTCCTTCTTCGACACCGAAAATACACTTCTTCGGGTTCAGTTTCATGTTTATTTTTCGTAGGTTGGCGAAGGTCTCTTCGATATCTGCCAACATTGTTTGCGATGCTTTGCTTTTTATCACTATATCATCGACGTAAGCTTCTAAGTTTCGTCCTATTTGCTCCTTAAAGCATCGATCCACCAACCGTTGGTATGTGGCACCGGCATTTTTTAACCCGAAAGGCATCTTTCGGTAGCAATACACGCCTTGATCGGTATGAAAGGCAGTTTTGTCTTCGTCTTCCCTTGCCATTTGTATCTGATGATAGCCCTTATATGGGTCGAGGAAACATTTATACTTGGAACCGGAGAGTGATTCGACTTTCCAATCTATTTCTGGGAGGGGGTACGGGTCCTTGGGACAAGCATTGTTGATGTCTTTAAAGTCGACACACATTCTCCATGAGCCATCGCTCTTCTTTACCATGACTGGATTTGCGATCCAGGTTCGCTATTTGACTTCTCTCAAGATTCCGGCATCTACCAATTTATCCACTGCTTCGCATGCTGCTTTACTTCTCTCTGGAGCCAAAGCCCTCTTCTTTTGTACCGTTGGCCTTATGCTTCGGTCGACGTTTAACCGATGTTCTATAATGCTTCTCGGTACTCCTACCATATCGGCTTCTGTCCATGCAAATACATCCATGTTCCTTCTTAGCAAGAGTAGCATTTCTTCTTTCACATGTTTCGGTATTCTTCCTCCCAGAATTATCGGTTGTTCCGGATACTTTGGGTTTAGGATCACTTTCTCCTCTGTTTCCCCTTCCTGCTCAACTTTTTCGGGTTTCGATTCCGGTATCTGTCCACCGGGTGTGTCAGGTAGGGTTTTCTCATATAATTCCCTTTCGGCCTGTAAACTTTCTAGGACTTCTTTTCTTTCGGCTTCTATCGTCGCGATGCCGTGTAGGGTTGGGAACTTCATAATGGCATGCATGGTCGATGGTACGGCGCGCAAGGCCGAAAGGCCTGGGCGTTCTAGCAGAATGTTATAGGATGATGGTGCGTCAACGACCAAAAATTGTAATATAACTGTTCGATTCATTGGGTGCACTCCGAAGGTCACAGGTAAAGTTACCTCTCCCATCGGCCATACTCTTTCCCCGGCAAACCCTACAAGTGGCCCTCCGGCATCTATGATTTGTCGTTGCGCTTCCGTATCCAATGCCCTAAAGCAATGTGCATATATGATTTCAGATGCACTCCCCCCATCAACATAGATCCGGTGTACCATTTGATTTCCTACCTTAGCTTTGATAACCAGTGGGTCGCTAGTGGGGAGGACTCCTGGTACCATTGGGAAGACAATTGGTTCGTCCATCCAACTTTCGCTTCGATCCTTTCTCTTTGCTCTATTCCATTCGGTGTATGTTACCATCACGGCTTTTCCTCGTCCTTTCTGCCCATTATCTTTCTGACCATGAGGGACTAAAGCTTTGCTTTCCTGTCTTCCGGTCGGAACGCCCTTGACCTCTTTGATCAGATGAGTGAGGCGACCTGATTTTAATGCTTCCTCAATTTGCTTTCGGAGTTGGAAGCAGTCGTCATTGTGGTGACCCCTTTCATTGTGAAAATCACAGTATCTATTGAGATTTCTCCGTTCAGGGATGCCGGCCATCGGCCCTGGAGGCTTGAAGATGGAACGTGCCTCCTCCGTTGCCAAGATTTCGCTTGGTGTATTTGTGAGTGCCGTAAAAGGGGTGTTTCTTCGATGTGTTACGAATGGTTGAGGATTTCTCCTAACTTCCGGTGCTTTGGACCCGTAAGTCAGAAATGGTCTGGAGGACCCTTGTGTCTTCCAGGGAACTTGCCCTTTAGGCTGAACTTTCTTTGAGACCGAATCAGTGGTTTGTGACGCGGCTGCCTCCTTACCCCGTATGAAAACCTTCGTGATCTCCCACATCTCTTCGGTCGTGGCCGGTATTTCGCTATTTAGTTTTTCAATTAGCTGTCTGTTTCGGATCCCATGCATGAAACCGGAAATTTGCATCATTTCCGTCGTGCCGCTGATCTCGATGCTTTCAGCCTTGAATCGGTGCATGAAGCATTGGAGGGTTTCATTTTCTTTTTGTTTAATGTCGTGTATTTCGACCGCGTGTCGAGTGTACCTTCTTTGCGACGTGAAATGCGCAACGAAATTTCTCCTCAGCTCTTCAAAACTATCAATCTTCCCCTCCGGTAAACTATCATACCACATCCGAGCGGATCCGGACAGTGTTTGCGCAAACATATGACACCATAAGGGCATGGACCATTGTTCCATTTCTGCCACTCCTGAGAAAAGACTAAGATGATCATCCGGATACCGGATCGTTGGTGCCGTCATATATTCGTGCGAAGGCATTCTCATTCGAGCAGATCTTCGGCAATTGGCTATTCGAGCCGTAAACCTCCTCGCGATAGAAGGTTTATATGGTGAGTTTAATTCATCTTCCGAACTCTTTTCACTTTCTGTCTCTTCTTCTGTTTCCTCTGACGAGGTCGAAACATAGTTTCTTTTTCTTGACCACTTACCTTTAGTCCTTCGTGATTTCTTCGACGTTTTCTCCCGGGAGTGCAATTTTTGCAATTTCCTTTCCTTCCTCCTTCGATACCCGTTCGCCATGGTATCTTCAGACTGACTAGTTGTTTCCTTTGTTGCCGAAATAGGACGGTAGGTGGAGTCCGTTTCCTCATATGATAGCTTTCGGGATGTCTTTCTTGGGTCGTCTTTCTCGATAGTATCCATAATGCTCTGAATCCTCTCGTAGTTGTCCTTTACGAAAACTGGTGTGATTTCATCTTCCGATATGTTCGCTTCATTTCCTCGGTTGGACCCCTCCAAATCTCCCTCTGGGTTTGTTTTTTCCATTTGTTCAGTCGGTCCCACGGATGGCGCCAATTGTTGCTCCAAGTAGCACGGAACAGTGCGATAAGTATGAGACAACCGAAGGATGCTTCGGTATAGGAGATAACCGAAGGATGCTTCGGTATATGAGACAACCGAAGGATGCTTCGGTATATGAGACAACCGAAGGATGCTTCGGTATATTGCGGTCGAAGGAGGATTTGGGGTATCAAGAAGTCCTGAACCAGAAAGGGGGATTCCCTTTTGGTTGGCGATTCCCTAGCGGTAATCCAAAATGCCCTAGGAGACAGATATGGATTGTACGCCACAGAAGTCAGGAGTTCCTATCGGTATGAGAGCACATTG
This sequence comes from Helichrysum umbraculigerum, assembly GCA_949592205.1. Classification (NCBI taxonomy): domain Eukaryota; kingdom Viridiplantae; phylum Streptophyta; class Magnoliopsida; order Asterales; family Asteraceae; genus Helichrysum; species Helichrysum umbraculigerum. The sequence continues at coordinate 145,715,240 of CATIUR010000003.1, read as the reverse complement.
AATGAATGTCATGAATGCCCACCTATTGGTAGTTGAGCGCTTATTTATAGTGTCCAGGGTGTTACTCTTTTGCCCGTTTCGGTACCACCCTTTTATCCGGTGGGTAAAAGTGTTACCGCCGCCGGTTGTTGCATTAATTAGATGTGACAACTCGATTAATATGTCTTTCGGTCAAATTGGGTGTTTAGGTAGTACTCGATGTTTCGGTACCCATGTACCGATACGGAGGTACGTCATCAAAGATGAAAACAAGAAAACTATTTGTTACTGGTAAAAAAATATATGAAATGCAGTCTTATGATGGTCTAATATCTACAATACTTTTTGGCATCGTACACCATAGTCTAACACTATAAAACGTACACCATAACTATATTCGGTGACGTGATCAAGTTCGATAATATACATCACTTAATGCTATATAGACCTAACACCTACATAGTCTAACACATATATCATAGTCTATACAAATTATCACCAGATTAATGGTTATATATCTACGGCCCTTATTAGTTATGAAGGCTTTCGCAATTAGACCCAGGAGTCAAGAAGGAAGACTATGGTGCCATGGACAAAGATGTAGATTGATAACCTGCCCTGTGTCACTAGTTAACGTTAGTCACGTGTTGCTCAACCATTGATTGATACTCGTATAATTAAGCTGTTTTAATTAGCAGGATGATAAGCACCATATTAAGATTGCCAAAACACAAAAAATAGATACACACAGCTTGATAGAAAAAAGCTGCTATTGAGGATTGAACTCGTGACCTTCGGCCTAGATTTCCCAAATGATATTATGCAGTAATAAACACCAAAAGGAGAATCCAAGTGAACTTGATATCAAAATTTGGTTTTTTTTTTTAATCTCTTGAGAAAGTTTTAACACCTATATCCGCAATCATTCAAAATTGCCAAACTGATGCCAACTTATCCGCGACAACATATCACATCAACCAGAAGGCTGCTTGGTCATTACTATATACTCTATAAGAGAACAAAGACATAATGTCTCGAATTTACAGTGAAAAGAAACATCGGTTTCAGGGTCTAACACAGCCACTACACCATTCTTGTATATTAATTGTGAATCAACTTCATGTCCAGATGTACTGGTGCTGCTTTCGGAATGACAACCACACTCCTTCCCCTTGGTCACTCCATTTTCAGAAACTTCACATTCACAGGTCCCCACTTCCTGACCTTCAAAAGATTTCATCATATTTTCCCGTCTTTCAGGCAGACAAAAACCCCTTACTGTAGTATAAAGTTTCAAAGATAATGAGGTTACTGCATCATGAACATCCTCTGTTGTCAAATTACTTGATTTTATATCCCACTGAGAGACCAGAGTTTTTTGCATCACATCTCGAAGGTTCAACAAGCATTTGGAGCAAAACCGGTACGAGCATACAACAGATGGAGATGGAGATGCAACTGGAGCCGGAGATGCAACTGGAGCCGGGGATTTAGAAACTTCGTCCACAAGCGGTTCGACATTCAAGATTTTGACTACTGAATCATCCGTTGCATCATGTTTTTCTGCTGAACTAAAAGGACCATCATTGTAAACGGCATCTGATTCTTCACATGTAAATCCATTACAGTTTTCCGTTGATTTAAGCTCTGAACGCTCCAGAACAACCCTATTTGGTTCGTTAACTAAATGAGTATCTGTTTGATCCTTCAAGGAAGTAGACCCCTGAGTTTGTAGGATTAGGTTAGGTTCACTGACAACTGCAGAAGCAGGTTGGTCAGTGTATTTATCTCCTTCCTTCAAATAGAGGGTATTGGTGGCTCTATCATCAAATCCTTCGGCATTTTCTTTCATAGATTCTGAATGTGAAGGTCTGTCCATACAATCCTCAACTTGAATAAGACCATTATCCGTAGTATCGTTATCATTAATCTTTGTGACTGCCTCCATAGGTTGAAGGGGTGCCTCCAAACTGAAATGGCATGAAATAAGAATTCAATATCAAACAAAAATTATTTATAAGCCATACAGATTATCTAACTACGTACAAGTGGCATTTGCGACACATTTACTTATGAATGCGTCAACTGGGCCGAACAGGTTGGTTACCTTAAGTGTACTATAAAAGTATAAATGCATAAAACCTCCTAAATCAATTTGTTTGACTACTTACATTATCATTGAAAAAATAACTTATTTGTAATCACATTAGATACACTAATATTCCATACACAATATATGTTTCAGGCCAGAGAGGGTTTTCGGTCAATCCACCCAATCCCCGCTTAACTTGTATCCAACCCGCCCATTTTGACACCTAATGTTTACCAAACATACCTCTGAAGTGTGTAAGCCCAGCTATTTACCAAATCTTCAAGATAAGCCGCTTGTGATAGAAGACGAACAAATTGGTATCTATCTTTCCCACCTTCAACTTTGGTATTAATTTGTGAAGTTAAAACCTCCAACACCTTCCGAACATCTGCCGAAACTTCTCTTACAGACGAGTACATGCCTCTATACGCCAATAGACCGACAGCAATTAATCCATGTACTAAACCATATTTTTCTTTGCTTTTATCATTGCTGGAACTATCACTAGGTCGAACAATACAAGAATTAAATGGCCAGCCTTTCCAGGGCCCGTCAATTTCAGCAGACGGGCCTTCCTTTAACTTGGATGTTACCCAACAAAGTTCAGCAAAATGAGGATATTGCAAAATCTGATAGCCAAATGTTGATATTGCTAACAGCAAATTTGATTTCCCTCTCTCCTCTTTTTTGTTTAGAGGAGGTGGAGAAATTTGAGATTTTGACCTATTTTCTAAGGCTATGTCAGAATCTAGGCTAGGGTGTACCGTATCCACGTCAGTCTTAATGGTGCCAAAAGATTTATTAGCCTTAAAGAAACTTTCATGAATATGAGTTTTATGATGAATCAGCTCAACAAAATAACGAGCCACGTCATTTGATAACTTTGTTGCAGATGAACCGACTACCATATCACGGTTGAAGTTCCCATCAACATGTACAGAGAATCTTGGCACAGTACTCCCCGTGTGATTAGAGGGACTGAGGTTCTGTTTGTTTTTGCCAAAGAAATCCCTTATTCTTAGTGGGAGCAATTCAAAAGGGACTTCTGTTGTAGCCTGTTTTAGGGATGTAAAAAAAATTACATCATAGAATACCATAAGATGCAGAAGTATGTAATGATGAAACTAGTACACATTGTTTTTGTTAGAAACTTAGAAAAAACATCTCACCAGGATCGTCAAGGATGCAGAGATGAATATGGACTCGACCTGCTCAACGAAAGAGCTCCACAGGTCAGAGGCCCTTAAAACCGGCTCTAATGATTTTGGATTATCAGTGTCGGATGATCCAAAGGTTTTCAATGAGATACCACTTTCTTCTCCGTATTCTTGATGGCATGTTTCTATGGCCCACAAATCAATTCTTGGCATGAATACCATGCACGAGCCAACACTGGAACATCTCACTGCAAAATCAAGTATAACCCTCGTAAAAAATATTGCAAAGCAGGAAAACAGGCATCTCAATTTGCAGAACTATTAAAAATTACATGCATAAAGGATCTGACTATATGATACTGTAGCACCTCAGATGTTATAAAGAGAAGATAAGCTAATATATCAAATTTGAGGGGGTTTTCTGATAATTCTACTTGCCTTGATATACCAAAGCCACCACAAAATAATAAATGATCCATATGAAGCAACCACAAAATAAATGTGTTTGTAATTAATTCTCACAAACCTTTAGCATCAATAAGAAATCAACTTGAGAAAAAGTTAAGCAAAATGCAGAAGCAGAAGTAAATTCATCAGCAAAAATATTTAATTGGACTATACTTTGAATTTAAAAGTAATATGTTTGACATATGACAAAGGAGTAGATAATATCGTATCGCAGTAACATGACACAGTTCTCCTCTTACAATATATTTTATCCAATAGAGTAAAGCACATACTGATTTGGAATTGAGGAAAAATTTATGAATTGCGAGCCTACTGAGATAACTCAAGCCACAGACAAAAGGTAAAATAGAAAGTTTACCTAGAATTTGAGTCAACCCTTGAACCATGTCTCCAGCTCCTTCCTGCAACATCGTAGCCAAATCAACCTTCTGAAGCACAGCATTTCCAACAAAAGATTGTAGAATGCAAGAAGCGAGATGCCTCTGGCCACTTCTGGGACTTCCAGAAATTAATACACAAAAGCCCGGTTTCTTTCCCCATGAATGAGATACACCATACACCAAATTATTTTGCAAGAATCCATTGGACACTTTAGAAGGTCCTAACTTAACATACTCGTCATCAGTATCATCATTAAAAGCATCCAAGCCAGAAAGGCTACTACTCCCAACTAAAACGTTGGAACGTACGAGATTTGACTCCACATCACTTGCCACATCAGCTTCTTCAAGCAAATTCTGAACCTGAGACCACCAACAGTCACTGTTCTCTTTCTTTCTATCCAAAGCAGAAATAATCACAGTTTTGATCGTTGCAGCAGCTTTAGAAAGGGAAGGGGGCAAACAGACACGTTCATCTAGATACAATGAAACAAGCAATCCTGAAAGTGACTGCAGCATACAAGGAAAAAGATGAACGGGAAGAGGTGATGAAACTATATCGTTAGCCGCCATTCCTGCCTCTCTACGCGAGCATGGAGGTGGTGCACTTGAAAGAGCCTCCAGCCAATCTCTTTCCTGTACTACGAATGTGGGGAGAAAAGGACGTTTACCATATCGCCCATTCTCTTCAGCAGCTGTGAGAAGTTTCTCCCACGGACAACTCCTTTTTAATGCAATAATAGCAGTTTGAGTACAAAGAGCCTGCAGGTCAGCCCCGGCAAACCCCGCGGTTCTTCTTGCAACTAATTTTAATAAGGATCCAGCCACTGGCGTTGGCCATTTCTGTGTATGAAGTGACAGAATAGCTTCCCGGTCTTTAACTGAAGGGAGTGGGAAATAAATTTCCCTATCAAATCTCCCTGGACGTCTTAAAGCAGGATCAATAGCATCAGGACGATTTGTAGCACCAATTACCACAACTGATCCTCGAGATTTTAGACCATCAAGTAGAGCCAGTAAAGTTGACACAACAGAATTATGTGTCTGGTCTTGTTGCCTAGTTCGGGAAGGAGCCAACCCGTCAATCTCATCAAAGAATATTATTGATGGTTGAGATTTCTCAGCCACCTGAAACAGAAGTCTGAGCTGGCGTTCAGCATCACCAACATATTTCCCTAAACAGTCTGCACCTTTACGAGCAAAATAAGCGATTCGTCTAGCACCACGAGCACATGAACCAATCAATGAGCGGACAACCAAAGTTTTACCAGTTCCGGGATACCCATGCAAAAGGACTCCTCTAGGAGGAGTAAGCCCAATATTGTCAAAAAACTCTGGATATAGTAGGGGCAATATAACAACCTCCTTCAAAGATTGAATTACATCTTGAAGCCCACCTACAGATTCCCATCCTTGATAAGGCAGGTGATTTTCTGATGTTGACCCTCCAATGTAAACAGGTGCAATCCTTGATAAATCTCGATGAAGCCTCTTGCTTTCACGCTTTAAGAATTCTTCATCCTCCCCACAATTTTCTAACCACTTGTCTTCTGCTTCATGATCCTTTCTCCAGGCATCATTTGAGTGCTTTCTCAATTCTAACTTCATCTTTTTAGTTTTAATTTTCTTTAACCTGTCAATTTTCTTATGCCCATGAGGTTGAAATAGCTTTCGATGGTCTGTGCATGCTATCAGAAATTTACGGTGATCAAAGATGCAACCATTGGCACGAGCACACGGCTACAAGAAAAATAGAATGATTACTAATGAGAAATAAGGATTTTGTAGTGTTTGTGTCAACACTTCACTTTAAAGGCAGGAAAAAACATATAAAGAAACCACTGATTGGTACATGGAGTACAAAAAAAAAATGATACAAAGCTTGAACGTGAAAATGATAAGAACAAAATGATTACCAGGTGATAAGTTTTTGGACACCTGTCCACACGACATCCAATCGTTGCTCCTCGTCTCCCACATCGGCTGCATTTCAATACTTTCCCTCTGCAAAGAGCTGATCTCACATTTTTCAAGCACCCCAAACCAGCAAAATAAACCTGCAATCATAAAATGCAAGTGAAACACTGGAATTTTCCAACCTGAAAAAGTAAATAAGATAGCATGGAACCTATAGTAACCAAGAAATCAAAGTAGTCAATTAACTCCACTAGAATGATCAAATACACTAGGAACAACAGGTGTAGGTAACAGATGGTCAAATGGTTCTCCAACCAATTGGTATCACAAATCCAACAGAATCCAATCTGAGAGTATAAAATTATCTAACGTAAAATAAATAAACAGAACACCAAGGAAAAAGGGAAGAAAAGAAAATTAGATACGATAGTCACACAAATTTATGCATATGGCAATAGAGTTTCATCCATAAAATAAGTGGTACTTGCATAAAACCTTAAAAAAGAGACGAGGGATGACATATGATATAAAAATGTATGAATAAATAGAAGTGCTGAAGTCAGAAATAGTGATAGAGGCCAACTTGTAAGAGTAGACTTCCTCTATCATAATCTTGAAGTGCTGAAGTCAACAACCAAACACATCAACAAAGTATCCAGCAGAAAAACTTGTAAATTATAAACATATAAGGTCATTGTTTCAAAGTACTATTTTGAAATGTAGTTCAAAGCATATAAAATAATCACTGACGACTCTTTAATAGACCATACCTCTGGACTCCATACGGCACAATGTTGATGAACCCATATTCCAGCAATCCCGAACCGGTCATTTATTGGACCCAAGAGTTGTCCAAGCCAACCTGGCTCATCACCAAATCCATCCCATAAATCATAAGTGGGTTCCTCAGAAGAGGAGGATCCACTGTACGCCTCATTATCACTACCAGCCCCATCATGAACTAACTTTTTCGGAGGCTTACCATCGGTTCCTCCCCCACAAAGACCACAACACCTTCCCTTTTTAATCCGAGGTTTATGCCTTCTATGAGCCAGTGAATACTCGTCTTCACCAACCTTGTTAGTGTTCTCGTCTTGCAGATGATTAGCGTCAAAGGTACGATCTCCAACATAATCGCCTGGGACAGAACTAACTTCCTGAGGAAAACTGGTGTTCTCCTTCTCTCCAGACTCAGCTTGCCCCGCCAGCCTGCTCTGTTCAACAGGCTGTGCAGTATTTTTGGAAATATCCTCAGAACCAAAGCTAATTGGAACTTCAATTCCCCGATCAAGTATATCAACGGCAGGACCATTATCAGTTACCAATTCCTCCAACAAAATACCCTTATTCTTGTCTCTTAATACCTGCAGTCCAGCTGTATCTTCCCCATCTTTCTCACTGTCGCCCAAAGTAATCTCTCCATTGCTCACAACATTTGAAGCTTTAATTCTACCAGGTCGCTTTGACTGGACAACCATCAACGTCTCACCTACCAAACCTCCCTTGTCATCTAATTGTGAACCCGTCCGCTCTGACTGTTTCTTAACACCATCAGAATGACGGAAAAGCTTCTTCTTACTCGGAGAAGAATCCCCCGTTACAAAACTCACCTTCCTACCCCTATCTCTCAACCTAGACTTCCATTCACCCGAATCTTCCTCCTCCAAACCCAATGTGCTCAAACCAGGTGACTCTGTTTTCAATAGCAAACCATCTCTGTTCTCACCCCTTCTTAACAAACTATCCCCACCTCGCTCACTTATCCTCCGCCTCTTCTTAGGAGGTGGAGGCGATGCATCTAGCACCAACGGAGCTCGTCGAACCCTAGAACTCCGCCTGATATCCGATGCATCACCATTAACCTCAGTCCATTTAGGAGATTCTATCCTAACACGATTCTCAGTATAAGTACTTTCTGATATAGCATCAAGCTTCTTGTGTTTCCGTTTAGACCTAACCAATCCCTGATTTTTCCTCCGTTTAGAGAAAATAGCAGACCTAGATAATCGCATGACAAAAAACCAGCACTATATATTCTATATATAAAACACTCCGGTGTATATATATATCTATATACACACACACCTCTTCGATTCAAAGCTATTCAGATAATGTAATCCTTTAACATAACTTCAAATTGAGTGCGTGATAGCTCAATATATTTAAACCGAATCACTTACCATAAAAAATGATGGATTAGATCATTTTGATGACGATGCGTAAAATGAAACCCTAGAAACCATCGATTTAGTACCAATTTGAGTTCTTCAAGTCTTTAGATCTCCGATGGGACTCCGATTAGGTTTTAACCCTATGTGTGTGTATCGATTTGTATCTGCACGTATATATCGTTTTACTGAGAAAAAATGGAGGCAGGGGCGGAGTTCTTGTAGAGAAGGGTTTTTTGGGTTTCGGAGTTTAAAACGGAAATTTTCGGGTAGGTTTTGACCACTCGATTTGATAGCGCGTGTGATGTACGTGCGCGTTGAATATACGATGGTACCGGGGTTGGTGCCTTGGTGGTTTGTAGAGTAGACGTGCTTGGCGACGGAAGTGGGGGTTAAATACTTGTACAGGGTTTTGCTTATTTATTGGGTGTATAAAAATATGGTCCTTTATGTATTCTCAAACTTTCACTTTTAACCCCATAAATTTAAAAATTATATTTGTCTCATAAATTAGTTTGTGATTATATTCGCTTCTTTTTTTATTTTCTTCTAAGTCATTTTAATTAACATGTTTGTGATGTATATGATTTGGGACATTTGTTTTAGTTTTATTTATGAATAAAGATGGAAGTTCCAAAGCAAAGTAAAATGACAACACAATTGTCATTTTTTTTGCGTTCTTATATTACATTTTATTCTATATACATGTTTTTCACCCTTTATTTCTTAAATATTTTCTACTTTGATTTCGAAACTTCGTATTAAACACTAGTAGAAACATTATCTATAACCATCCTGATAAATGACATGATCATTGTAATAATATCTATAAAATGTACCCTTTTCCATACTTGCATCAATATAAAGTGTTAGTGTTATATGATATCATTAAGAAAAAATTATATCAGCAATACCCGAAAATTACATGTTTTTATATGGTGTGTATATGTACATGTCATGTTTTTTGAATGTCTATGCATTTATGTGTAGAGGAAAACAATACCAGTCTCTTCAATATTCATTAATTTTATTATTAGGTTATGTTATCAAAATTATTTATTCATCTTTATGAATTATTTGACCAATTTGTTTCATTACCTTTTTAATTTTGCTTTATGAAATTATTTATTCTTCTTCATAATTAGTCTTAACAATTTCGAATCATGTTGTTTTTATTACTTATATAAGGACTACAACATAGGTTATACAATGTCTTTGTCAAATAATGATATATTGCATCTATTCACATGTGAGATAATGGTGTTTGGTGTTCTGCGTAAAGTATCTATAGTCGAACATAATGTATAATTAATGACAATAACTCGTATATATATAAGATATTAAGAGGTGAAAATCATATAGAAGTTTCAATGTATTTCACTATTTCAAGAAATGATTTCAACTTATTCATAAAATATATCAGCTGAGTGGTTCGCCTCTTGTCCACCTGAGTTGTTTACTTCATTTTTTGACCTGGAAATAAGGGATTTTTCATTATTTTTTTTTGTAAACCAATTGTCCTCAAAAGATTTAAACAGCCCTGTTTGAAGTTTGAACGGCATCATCATCATCATGTTGATATTGAAGGATGACCTAAATTAGTACAAAATTGTTTACTTAGGAAGCATGGTGCAAATGTATATTTTATGAGGTGCAAATGGAAGTCAAGTAATAAGTTGAGGATTATTATGGTAATATTTTTGCTCTTATTTGGTTTTTTGAGATTTGGCACTCCCACCAAACGTTACCGCCAAATATTTATGCAAATCTATTGATGCTTGCTTTTCAATTGAAATATTGATAAACCAAAAAAACAATGTCTTGAAAGTTGAAACTCACTTTTTATACATTTCCTTATTATCAGACTAGAAGGTTTGAAGCTTGATTATCATTTTTTATTTTTTGACAAAGTGCATACTAAAGATTTATTGCCATTAAGATTTTATTTATATAATTTTGTATATGTTTTTCATAAACAATAGAATATTATGAATCTCTCAAAACAACTATTGATTAAGATTTATAAAATAACAAAAATCATAAAAGGTACCAACTTACAGATTGAAGCTTTTTCTAACACAACATGACCAACTTACAGGTTAACGGGTCAAAACTAACGACTCTAGTTGATATTAGCAAAAATTATACATATGTATAAGGTACGCCTGCAAGGCCTAAAGAACATATAGATTACATAAAGCGACCAAGATCTTGTGAACTAGTTGGACGTCTTGGACAAAAGGAGCAAATACAATGATATTAAGAAAAAGGATACAAGAATCACTTCCGAAACAACAGATTCAAACATTTTACAGGAATCATTAACAAGAAAATAAAATACGAAGCTATTAAATAAAACTATAATATACTGAAGAACTAGCAATAGTATTATAACACATTTGTCCTACTCTAAAATTATTGGCCACCAGAGGACACCTACTTGATACGATTTTCAAAGAGGAATTCAACACTTTCAGGAACCCTTGGGTTCCTCCTTGCAGTAATTGTTAAGACTGCACCATCTGTAAGCATACGCTGCAACACTCTGGCTATGTTCTTAGTGTCATCAATGCCAAGATGATGACTACCTAATAACGGTAACTTCAGCTCGTTCATCATTGTACGCATTCCAGCAGCCTGGAATCAACACGAGATAAAACAAGTGTTACAGGTTGGAAATGAGGTCAAATGGGTGACTTCTATAACCAAGCTGTAGATTCACTTAAGAGATCAAATGCTTGACTTCTAAAACTAAAAAATAACTCTAAGTTGTTTATGTTATACAGCACGTGACAAAATGTGTGGATTGGGCAATGGGTCAAAGTGGGATCGAGATCAAACAGGTATTTTCGATGCTGGTCAAAACAGGTTAGGTTGACCCAAACACTTTTGTTCTAAACAATTAGTGTGTCAACTGTCCAATATGACTGTAGAAGTTATACAATTTGAACAATAATCCAAATCTCCAAATAAACTGAGTTAGGAGGTTTAATACTTTAACGCGTTAAAAATACACTTTGGGCAACTTTCGACCCGTTTTGAGTTTAGCTAATTATCCTCATTTGACCTATTTGACCCGTTAGATATTTACCATAACTAAATAGATCAATTAATAGATATATAGGTCAAAGTTAACACCTCTGCTTTAATGCTTAGGAAAGCCTGATAATTATGATACAAACATTATACCAATTGATATAGTTCAATATATATGGTGTCATATATGTAGCAAAACCAAATCATGCTTCAACTTAGAAAAGCAATAGGCTTGACTTCCAGAGTTAAACTGCACCCCACTCTATTTGGCAAGGAGAGAATGTATACTAAAGACAGAAAGATAGAATACTGCACATTCAGATACCATATTTCAGTGCTGCATACTCACCCTCCTCTTGTAAAAGTTCAGATATATGTCCTTCAAGTTGATCCACTCCATGAAGTATGAGGGTAGCTCCATCTTTGAAACTTGGCACTGCTGGGGTATTTTCGTCTTTATATCCCAATTGCCGCTGTAACATAATCACAATTAAGATAGCATAAAAGTTCCAAATATTTCTACTTTCACCATACAAATCAAGAAAGAACTTAGCATTTCAGGATTATAGTGTTATACTATTCGGTAAAATACATGTAAACGATCGGATTAAAGGTTCAACTAACTTCACAATCTCAGAAGTTAAGTTCTATTAAATATACGCCCATCTACTAGTCCCCAACTTATAAATGTGGCATACAAACTTGTAAATGGAATGAATCATGATAACATATGCTCGAGGGCTTATGTGACAATTAAATAGCTTTTAGTTGTGTTTGAAAACGTATGATCTTACCAGGTTACAAATGCAGCTCGATGAAGTGGCCCACCATCCTCCTTGCTGCCCAAACTAAGTTTTGCCATCCATTCTTCAAATTGTACTATGACTTCATTGAACGGAATAGCTGTATCATGCCAAACCCTGTGAACAAGTTAGTCCATTTTAGTCGTTTTAATAACGAGTAGCATAATATAGCCACTGTGATTAGAACAAGTCTGATACGATTTATCATGGACGTATATTATAATTTACACGAACGTTATAAATGATGAGATATTAAAGGAATAAGAATATCAACGTACCGGTCAACTCCTAGCTTTCCATATTTCCCTTCAATATATTGATTAATTCTTTCTTCACTCATTCCAGTAGGCCTAACAAACCTGTAATAAAAATTCAACAAATGATATACTTCAGTATATATAACGAGAGAACTTACGCAACATGAATGCAATCCAACAATCATAAGCTGTACAACCACAACATGAATGAATTCAAGCAGAATAACCTGTGAAAAAAAGCTACAACATCCATGGTCCTAGCATCAATCATCAAAACAGGAAATTCAAGAATCTCAACTTTCCCTTCCAAATCAAGCACAAGAAAGAAGTCCAGATGATCAGAATGCTTGTTTTTGTACTCTGAATTTAATGCATGATCCAAAGAGAAGCTATGATTGAATCTCTGCAAGTGAGTGGTATCCTGCATCTGTTTCCCAAAAATAAAAAAGATAAAAAAAAAAACATCAAATTTTAAGTTGCATAAATAATTCACATCACAATTATAAAAAAAAATATGTATCAATTGAGAAAATTAAAGGTGTGAATTATACCATGGTGCATTTATCTTGAGAATAATACAAACACGTTGGTTTCCAGCGGTTGATTTGGTAATTAGGGTTTTGGGAGGTGTCATTGGATGAAATTACAGTTTCATTTGAAGCGCAAACAGTGAATCTACGAGTAGGTAAAATCGACATTGACAAGGTAGGAGAAGGAGGGAAAATTGAGTAATTTATAGTATGGCGAAGCAGACAAACCCTAGAACTTGCCATCTTCAAAACCTCCATCTGAAAATGGATGTGTTTCAGTATGAGTGAGATGAGGAAGGGTTTAACGACTCATATTTGGATTAAAAGATCATATATTTAAATAAATAAATTTTGAAAGCAATAAAAGGGCCCCTATAGCTCAGTGGTAGAGCGCCAGTCTTGTAAACTGGAGGTCTGTAGTTCGATCCTGCATGGGGGCATTAGTTCATATAATTTTTTATATTTATTAAACCATCTTTTTACAAAAACTAGGTGATGAGTTGCTGCTATAATAAAAAATAATTATGAACAAAATCGCTTACCTTATTTGATAGTAATCTTTAACATTTGAATCATATACTGTTAAAAAATCATGACCAACCAAATCAAACCCCCTACCTGGAGCTGTTTGCTGCAAAAACTTTGTTTTAAAGGAAGTCATATACACGATTTAAATTTAGAAAACGCCATTGCCATTGGTATTATGCAAAAGCAAACAATGGTGTTCTAAGAAAAAGGACCACACAAACAACGCCATGTGATTAGTTAACGTTGTAAATCATTGTAATTGGAGATTTTGAAGGGCAACCAACATACGTCTGTTAATAACGAAAACAAAATACCCAAATGAATTATTAAATAGAAGGGGGAAAACTGAAAACCTGCATTTGACGCCATTTGATTCCCTAAGGTGTCAACTTCCCAGAATTGAATTGGATTTAGATAAATGAAAAAACAACAAACACGTGTGGGTTCTATTTTTTAAACCTTTTCCACATATATAAAACTGCATATGAGTGTTTAGCAACAGTATCATCACAATATGTGCAAGTGAATACAAATTCATGATACCACTTTTTTACATTTATTGCTACGCTGGCTAATGGCTATACAATAAAGAAAAATATAAAACTACTTCCAGAAATAATAAATTTATAAAATTATTTGTCATTGAAGTGCCTAGTTCTTCAATCATGGATCAAACTTAACCAAATCATTTGGTTCATAAGAATGCCTATGGTAAAATGACTTGACTCTTTCAAGAGCTTCTTGAAGAGAAGATGGTTCCGCAGCAAAAGTTATCCTGACCCAATTCTTTAGTCCCACCGTTTGTCCTGCAAAAACCAAGGACCACAATTATGTATTTTATGGTACAAGTTTTAGGTGTGTATTTCAACCCATTTAATAAAATAACTGAATAGAAAGAGGTCGAGACCATTTATTAGTATTCTTTAAAAACTTCCTAAATTGTTATATTTATAAGAATTAGATTAAAATTTTCGATTCGAGTTTTTATTATCTTACTTAGTGTGAGTACATTAAATGTAGATGAGATTAAAAGGAGTGGGAAAATGTGTTGACAGGTCGGCCCGTTTGGACCCGTTCTATATTGTACCCATTTTGACATGTTATTTTATCTTACTGACCCGCCCAATTTGCCACCTTTAGTACAAGTCATCAAATCATATAGGAGTGCAGGTTAAAGCTGAAATCTTTTTATTTTATCACCTGGAAGAAGGATCACGGATTCTTCTTTAGCTAGCTTGAAACAGAAATCGATATCATTGTTGATATCTTGTAGTAGTGAAACGTTTAGCTTGACCATCATGGCCATGGATCCCTGTGGTTTTGTTGGGCATGATAAACATGGGATCTCTTCTATTTTCTGGACGCAAAGATCTGAACTGTGTTTCAATATGCTGAGAGTTCTCGTGAAAAATGTGTCACTTGTTTCCTTTAGTATTTGAGGTACTGCTGCCTGAAACACCAAATATGCAATTTACAGAGCATGAAACAGATTCATATTGGTGTGTTTATTGTCTTTTGAATATTTAGAATCATATAATCAGTTATTACAAAAGAGGTTACAGAAAACTGATAATTGCGACTTCAAGTCACCTTCTATTTGCAACTTGAAGCACCAATAATCAGATACAATTGTCTACCAAACATGATTAAAATTCTGACTTTCATATTTGAAAGCAGCTCAACCAAAACATTAAACATCTATATAAATTGTTATTTGGGAAACTATGGAAGTACCTACCTGTATAAAGGTTGCTGGACCACCGCATATATCAAAGTACTTCTTAAGGCGCTCAATGGTCTGAAAAAGCGGAAAGGATAAGAGTTGAATTAGTAATTGATCAGAATAATGACGATTTAACTTGTTTTCCTTCTTTTCTATTCATAAACAAGACAGCATAAAATGAACAAAATGATCTAAAATAAATGGCATTCAAGAGTCCTTGTGAAATTTACTCGATCACAATTCAAGCTTTTGTTGTAAGTTTCAATCAAACATTTACGATCACGACTCACAAGCACACACTAAAGTCAACTTCTTGCATACAATATGAACTTTTTGTACCTTGGCATTTTTGAAAATGGAATTAGGATCAGTGGTCACAAACCACCCGAGCCGCCAACCAGGAACTATCCATCTTTTTGACAAAGACCCAAGTGTAAGCACAGGAACCATGGATCCAAAAACCCCCATTGGCACAAAAGGGTTCGCTCCAAAAGCTAGATGCCCATAAACCTCATCTGCTATTACGACAATCTTGTGCTTCTTGGCAGTTTCAGCAATCTACTTACATTAGAACAATGAAATCCAAATTAGTACCTCAATCATTACCCAAATACTAAAATAGGATCCAATGTGTAGTAGGCAAATACCTTCTTTAAATGTTGATAACTATAAACATTTCCACACGGATTTCCGGGATTTATAATCACAATAGCAACGGTATTCTGATCAGCCAATGCATTAACCGCATCAAGATCAACCTCCCAACCATTTTCAGGTAGAAGGTCATAATGGCGAATTTCAACGTTTCTAAACGCTGCACAAAGTTCATAAATGGGGAATCCTGGTCTTGGAACCAAGATGTTTGCATTTGGTGCGGCTAGAGTTGATATCGCAATTTCAATAGCTTGTGTGCAGCCTGCTGTTATATACACATCATCTGGGGACAACTTGTATGGGAGATTAGCAGACAAATATTCACAAATTGCCCTGTTTTGATCAGATAACATAAAAAATTATAAGTTCAACATCAGCAACACTGCTGTTAGGCCAAAATTCCTTTTATTTTAGGCATAACAATAAATATGCACTTTTTACTTTTTAGGCATAACAATAAATTTGCAATACTGTAGGCTGTAGCCATTTCTCAATATTGTGCGCATAACAGTATTTTTTTTATTTTTTTTTTCATACAACCCACCAAAAAAGAAATATCTAGCACCAAAGTTTTGACCTTTTAGTTTTAGCAGTCTCCCATAGAATGTTTTTCTTCTTTTTTCCTTATGTAGAAAGTTGTTAATCAAAACTTTTACTCCTACACATCTAATTCAAGCCATCTGCTAAATAAAAAACCTTCTATATTACCAACTCCCCAGACTAAATTTTGCTCCATTTCATGATTCAAGCATTTCTACAAACAGGTAGTGTTCATGACTCGCACACTATACAGTATACACACACATACATATTTTATTGGGGTTCCAATAAGAACTCAAATACGGGTAATACTCGTAAGAACTAATCTGGACCAATCATTTCAAACGAGTCGTTAGAATTTCGATGCATTGCATCGAAAATCCACACATGCATACGAAAATGATTGGTCCAGATCAGTTCTTACGGTTTCTACTTGCATTTAATAGCTTATTTAATCCTAATTCAATATGTTATACATACATATACATACAAAATAGTATAACAACACTTATTTATTACATTACAGAAATAAATATAAATACTCGAGAAGACAATTATACCTTCTTGTTTGAGGAAGACCAACAGTAGGTGAATAGCCATTAAATTTCTGAGAATGAATAGCATCAACAACAGCATTTTCAGCAACAGCAGTTGTTGTAAAACAAGAAAAAGCAGTTGGGTCACCCATCCCTAATGAAATCAATCTTTTATTCTTATCATCATTATCAACATTTGCCATCAACAGTCCCAGAATCCCTTTGATTGTCACATTTGTTGGTGTTTCCATTTCCTTCCTTACAAAATACAAACTAAATAAAAAAAATTGATCAGTTTCAATTTATATTTATTCTCAACTGTGCATGTGTTAAAACATAAACAGCAAATGTTGATTGCAGAATGCAGATGCACACCAAGTGTTTGTGTGGTGGTTTTGATTTTTAATACTATAATAGTAATAAGTTTCTTATTTATTTAAATTTTTTTGAGGGTTTTAGGTTAGGTCCAAAATTTGGTAGTGACAGAAAATAAAAGCGTACAAAAATTGGTGACGAGAAGAGGCGTCTTTCACGACTCACTTTTTTGTGGTGTAAAGGGTAACACGCGCCACGTACATGCAATACGTCCTATTTCTATTTCTATTTTATTTATTTCATTGTAGTATAAGTTAAAAATAGTATAATAGTATAATAGTATAAGTTATTAAAACAGAATGTTCGATTATTTGATATCATATAGTATTGGTTATGATATCTATAACACACAATTTTATACATACATCAAAACTGTGTTATGATATACTTGTATTGTGTGCTTAAATACTTGTATGATGTAAACATCAATTTGTATGTCGTATATATCAACTCCCATATAATATACGAAAGAAAAATACAAAATAACAATTAATCATTATTAGTATTACGTCACATATATAGAAGTTTCACACGTTACACCTAGTTCGAGTTGGGAAAGACTTTTAGTTATTGTCGTGGTATGTGATATCGCATGGCATAGTTGCATTTTATTTTTGGTTTTGCTAAATGAAGCTCAAAGGGCTTTCATTAATATGTATATCTTATTTGTACAACTTAAATTCAGAAGGAGAAAGAGAGTTACTTATTAGTTTAGTACAATTCCTAAAACATGTCTGAAAGGCTTAAGAAGAGCCTTAAGAGTTTTTTTTAACAAAATCCATTTATATTTTGGATGTTACAATTCTATGCATCATTTTATTATTTTTAATACTAGGTGAAGGACCCACGACAATGCAGGCTATGATATTTGGATTTGTAAATTTTCGACTCCACATTCTAGTATCATTACTAAAACCTACATGAATAAAATAACCATTCCCACTTTTTAAAGCCTATTTAACATGTTTGGAAGAAGTTTCACATGTTTAACCCATTTGAAATTTAAACATCTATACCCAAATCGACCCTTCCATATGTAAATGATTTCAAAATAACACCTGTACGTATATCCGATAACTTAACATTGCAATATATTTCTTAAAAGATACAAAACTCTTTAATCAAAACTTCAAATCATAACATCATAGAAGAACATAGAAGTTAGAACTAACTAAAACAATAGTTATACAATTGAAATAAGCACCTTATGTATTTTTCTAACCTGAGTTCATATTTAAAGTAATTACAACCATTTGTTGCATATTCTATGCACATTCACAAGGCGATTCAAGGGTTTATAATTAATTATTGCATTCAAGGCATTATATATATTATAATAACTACTAGTTTAAGACCCACAAAATTTGCGGGATGAGACATTGATTTCTGTTTTACGGATGTAATAAGTGTTTTTGTGCTTGTACGATGACACATTGTAATATGTTTAACAAACCTAATAGGTAGGTGTGTGTTTGCACTAATGGTGTGGTTTTTCTGTTATTGTTACATGAAATTTTTGTTCATGGTTTGATTGATCTAACGAAGTATCTCAACAATATTCCTTTGGGTGTACAATTATGTATTCATGAACTATTCAACTTAACATGTTTAACAATTAACAACATCTAATTTTATCATATATATAATATAAAATTTTGCAAATGCGTTTTCACATGCCTTAGCGTTTGTCTCATGTATGGTGGGTTATAAGGTTTAATGAATGATACGATAAAAGAAAGTCACACAAGTTTCAAAAACATTAATTGTCCAAATTTCAAACAAAAATTAGCCATCTAGGTATGTGAAGGTGTCGATTGTCCGTAACAAACTGCATAACACAGAACCAAAGGTCATAATTGGACATATTCATTGCTTTGTTAAAAACTAAATTATAGCAGCTACATACCTAAATGAAAAGGATGATACTCAAAAATCAATATGCACAAATAAAATGATGATAGTTTAGATAAATGGAACTTTACTATTGATAAGAGTAGCATCGTATTACCCAAAATAGATAACTTGTGAAAATGATTACAGAATAAAGTTCAAAACCAACAATGTTAGAGTAACATAGATAAAACGCTTAACGAAACTTTTAGTTGATCTCCGAACTATAAGTAGCGTAAACTACTCGATACACATCGATGAACAATGCGTACAAGTTTTTCTCCTAGTTTGAGTGTAGGTAGCAAACCGGTTGTGTATTGTCTTTGACATTTTCCGCATTTTTAATAATAAACAATCCACCGCAATCAACAAATGACTTTCGTTGACATTGTTTATATTGCCATCCCCACAAACCTTCAGCTGGAATTATAAGACTTTATCTTCAAATCAGAGTATTGTTGCACCATGTCCGTATAAATTGTGAAGTCGAGCAAAAGCAGCAGGTATACTCTGTACCAATAAATAAAACAATCATAATTGTAACAGAACTATAACAGTAAACTTTTTAATACATAAATTTCTTTTTTGTTCATTGTGATTATGTCCCATTTACAGGTATACCAAAGCAACCTAACACTACAAAAATATGTATAGATGATTTGTAATATGTAAATTCACCTAGTTAACTATACAATATTACAGTCATCATTAAATCCACCCATCACAACACAATTCATCCAGTAAAACTTAGGGATGAGAAATTCAGACATGCATCACCAATGGGGACATTTTTGACCAATTTATAGACATTTTTATCTCTAGGGTATCAAAAGAATTAGCTAAACAGAAAAAGGTCGAATTGGTCAAACATTGCCCGAATTGTATTTTTAATAATGCCTAAAGGCTCTTATATTACATGAAGCAAAAATCATATTAGTGCTGAAATAATGACTTTTGTAATCAACTTTGGCACACTATCTAATTTTAAAATATATTGAACAAAAAAGGAGCTTCGAGTAAACGCACCGAGGCTGCTG
This sequence comes from Helichrysum umbraculigerum, assembly GCA_949592205.1. NCBI lineage: Eukaryota > Viridiplantae > Streptophyta > Magnoliopsida > Asterales > Asteraceae > Helichrysum > Helichrysum umbraculigerum. Next base: position 145,695,170 of record CATIUR010000003.1, on the reverse strand, counting down.
TGACCCGAACAAAAATTACCCATTTTGACCCGATACAAAATCTCAAGACCCACCCATCTTGCCACCTACCATCAGGAAGTATAAGAAGAAATAAGACCTTGAATAATGCATAACGTAACAGGGTCGTATATATACAATGATCTTGTTGACATTGTCATATGTATGTTATTCGATGTTGCAACAGGAATATATATAGTATTCTGATCTTTTATAGTAACTTAGTACGTAGAGGTTGCATTATGGTCACATGATGGGTGGGTTAAGTTAGAAAAGTAAGTAAGGGCCAGGTCGCATTGGCCCAGAATTACCTTTTGGTTTTTTAATAAGAAATTGAGTGTAAAAGCGATATAGTTATAGCTTTTACATGTTAGAATTACCTGACGCAACCTATTAGTAGTTGTTGTTCAATAGAATTTGTCAAAATATTTCTTGGTTAATTTCAATCAGTCACCATAAAACAGAATGATGTCAAAAATTAAAGTAAACGGGTAGAAATTGCCAACAACACCCTTTTGTTCCTCAACTAAAAACATACGATTAGTTTGTTCAAGAACATCATTAAAAAAAATGATGCTACTCCATATAAATGGTCAGGTTGACAGTCACATATGAAATCAAACATCTAACTTTTATATTGAATGTCAAAACTAATATAAATGACTTCATCATAGAGAGATTTTCAGCATATAGCTTGAAGTTTAAGGTGAGTTGTCTTTTGGTTGGAAAGACACCTCAACGTCTATGATTTACAGTGGGTTACCTTTTGATTGGAAAGACACATCAACGTCTAAGATATTGCAAAGTGAGTTACGTACCTTTAGGTATGGTTCAGGACTTCAGATTAACCCGCCAGACTTTTTTGTCTGTATAATAATAATTATACCAATTTGCAATATATAGTTCAAAAACTAAATTAATACAATTATAATCAAAATTTATCATATAAAACCAATTTTCAACCTGGTTCGTTATTAATTCAATATTTTATCTTTACCCATTTGACACATCAGGGTAAAAACGTACCCAAAATCAATGCATTAAGAAGTAAATGGTTCGAAATAGCCACCTCTATTGTCAACAAATGAGAACATGGCTAGTAATTGGTTCAAGCTTACACGTAAGTGATCAAGACCCGTTTCTTCAAGATTCGGGACCATAGTTGCCAAAGTCCTGAAATGCAAATGATGTACCAGTTAGTTCCTTTATGATCATATGTCATGAACATTGCAGATGGTAAAAATTTAATAATAAAAACGAAGAACAATTATAACAGTTTAATTGAAAGGCCTATCAGTATAAATGTGGACTGATCACCTGCGAGGGACACTTTTGAAAGGTGACCTGATTAAATCCTTATCATCCATACTTTTCATGTCAAACAAAGATTATAGCCCATGATTTCTTACAAAATAACATATGAAAAAAGCAAAGGTTCAAATGGCAAAAAGACATGATAGAATCATAGAATACACATAAATATGCTCGGTAAACCTTTACGTGACGATAGCACAAACTCCCCCACAATATATTACACGATATGCACAGACACAAAAATAAGATAATAAACACACACACCACGCACACACAATTTGGTGGCACATGTTATTTAAGTGCAAAATAAAAGATCATAAATGCCAAGTATAAAAACTGGAGTACCTGTATACCCAGCGTACAGTAAATGCACATGACACAAAAGACGGCACCCAGGTACGGCATGAAACTTGGTATCAGTGTAAATAAATGTAGCAATAAAGGCTCGGTACTGTTTAACATGCATCAACAGCCAAATTAATCTTAACAGCCTTGCAATAAGAAGATAACGAATCCTGGAAAGGAAAACAGTGTGAAAAGCTATCAGGTTGGAGACATAAGCTGGTGACGCAATTTATCATAGTCAACTTTAATCTTTTGTATAAAATAGCGCCTACCTTAAGAAGAAGTTGAAGAATATCTTATTTAATGCATTATCTATCTGAGACTACATTATATATATATATACACACACACTATGTGTATCTCATTAATCTATTAGGAAACAAAAAATTAAGATAAAAACAACTTAACAATGATTTAGAACTCCAAATCTGCACTCAACAGATAATCATAATACAATTTGTGTTAAATTATTTTTTCCATAATTGCAATTGTATCAGATTACGAATCCACCTTATGAAAAAAACAGCAAGGAACAAATATTTTCCTGCCATACTATGAAACTTAAATATTCATAGAAACTAAGGATCTTATTAAGCATTTTTAATATATAATCTTTGGTGGGTCTGGACATGTTCGTAGGGAAGTTGAACTTCGAAAAGAAAGACATGAACAACAATTTTCCACTATATCATTTATATATGAATCTCCAGGTAGAGCACAGACTTGGAACATCAAGTATTTCCTGAATTAAAGAGACTTTGTTATCTAAGACAAAAAAAATCAATTGGTTTGATTATTAATTATAAGCTTGTTTAAATTGCTTACTTCCTTAAAAGAAAAACTTCATTTAAAGTATAAAAAGGGGAGCTTTTCTCTGAAAGCTTAACATTTCAGCACCAGTTTCATACTGTCATCAGCAGAATTCTGGAGTAAACACGTAAATAATCTTATAAACTAAAAATTGGTGACAGCCTTACCACTCCCCATTTGAGATAAATGTCACCCCGTCTGGAGCTACGAATGTTGCTGTTTCTCCGATAACTGCCAACATCCACAAATAGAACAGTATATAAGTAACTGCTCATCCCAAAGAAAAAAAAACTATTTCTGGAACACATAATATCAAAAGAAAAAAAAGTATATCAGGTAGACATTGATAAACACTAAAATGAGTACTATTAAGAAGGATGCGAGAGGGAGAAAAAGAGTCAGATCACACCTTTGAGCTAGAAACATAGTATCTATGATTTTATGCTTACAATTAAACTGGCCCTAACACACACACATGACACTGGAATTGTAAAATTTACCTATGACCCATGTGACAACGAAATCAAATCGGTTTTGGCTATCCTTCCAATAATTTTCAAATCCAAATGTATAAACTTCCAATATTATCAATCTCATCTGGATCCTCCAAAAACTTAATCTTGACCATTTTGTGGGCCTTGCAACATTACCATATCATTAGAAAAGTTAAAACACTAATTTTAAGCAAGATCATATAAATCAATATTTACTAAACTCACCAAGTCACCATACCCGTTGAACAACATAGGACATCACCAAGCTTCGTCTCCATCATCTTAGTAGCTTCTTATACCTACCATATAAAGTTACTTATCATAAACAACAAATTAATCTATGATATCAAAGCCCTAAAACAAACAATGACCATGTGTTTCACATCTCAGCATAATCGGAATTTTAGGAGTAAAAAACATACTTTGGTGCATTCTTAATTTTGCTTGGTATATATGCAACTCTTGATTATCTCATGGTGGCCTTTTCATGGTCATGACTCCAAATTAAGCTCCGAGCCTCCAGTAACCTAAAACACATTCAAGCAAAATTAATTGTTTACACCCTTAATTATCAATAGATCATGTAACTATAAACTATGCCATCGATTTAACACAAAATCAGTAACTCGCAATGTATTATTGTTTGAATTCTGGAGGGCAACTGCATAAGAATGAGAAGAATCTTCAGACCCATGATGTACTTCTCTTGAATATTTCATCGAACACGTAATATGCATTCAAGTTATCATAATTCGTTACAACATTTCATCAAACACATACCGTTCATAACTTTTGTGGACTGAATTGACAAAAACCAGATGAGTACCTTCACATGATTAGTACTAACCGATTGAAATAGAGTGAGAAAATTAACATATTGAATCGGCTACAACAATAAGGTTGAGTGAGAAAAGGCAGACAACAAACCTTCATGCCTAAACACCTTTTGAGTTCATCTTTGAGGATGCGTACACGGAAATTCATCTTCGAGGATCCCTTGGACCAGACCCGCACACGCCTGATTGATATCAAAAATTCAATTGTACCATTCGCTTACATAAATCAGAGCGCGTCAATACGGTAGGGCGCGATTGATTTACATAGATGATGAACAATTGAAAACATATGTTCAATTTAAGATTTTAGATTGGAGATGAATTAGGAATTTAGTTTTGGAGATGAATTAGGAATTTAGTTTTGGAGATGAACAATCGCAGGTTTGTTTTTCAAAATTTGATACGGGTTGATTTCTCCAGGAAACCTACTACCACTACCATAATGAGAGAGAGAGAGAGAGAGAGAGAGAGAGGGGATGGTGATTAATTTTGAATACTAAGGTTCAAATCAGTACACCAATTTTGAGTGAGAATGAGGGAACCAACAGATTTCTGCCATGTGTCACTTTATTCTCTCTCCTTCACACTTTATTCTCTCTCCTCCACATTTTTAAAAATTAAATATCTCACAAACGGTAAGTCGAAAAATCATGAAAATTGCACCATAAAATTCAGCGTTTTCTCCTCTTCGATTTGCCGTCCCTCAAGGCATACTTTTGACAACTTTTTTTTTTCTCATTTTATTGGTGGGTTTCACAAATTAGTAACACATGTGTTAGTGATTAGTTGTACATTTAATTTGTGGTTAAGGTTAGGATTTAGGGTTAGGTTTAGGGTTTAGTAGGGTTTATGGTTTAGGGTTTATAAGGGTTTAGGGTTTAGAAGGGGTTCAAGGTTTAGGGTTTAGAAAGATTTAGGGTTTAGCGTTTTGTAAAGCGTTTAGGGTTTAGGGTTTGGGGTTTAGGGGTTAGGGTTTAGGGTTTGAGGTTTGGGGTTTCTCCCAGAAACCCCAAACCTCAAACCCTAAACCCTAACCCCTAAACCCCAAACCCTAAACCCTAAACGCAACACTTTAACACATGTGTTAGTAAATGTGAAACCCACCAAAAAATTGAAAAAAAAAAAAAACTTTTCGAAAGTATGTCTTGAGGGACGGCAAATCGAAGAGGAGAAAACGACGAATTTAATGGTGCAATTTTCATAATTTTTCGATTTGTCGTTTGTGAGATAATTGATGTTGGGGGTAAATGGGTTTTGTACATGTGGAACATTCTCTTTGTACACATGGCTTGATATCATTGGTTCCCTTATTCTCACACAAATTCCTATTCTCATTTGAACCCTACCCTAATTTTGAATCATGGGCATTTTAGTAATTTACAACATACTCCCTCCGTCCCTAATCTATTGTCCACTATTCCATTTTGGGCTGTATCAAATTAATTGTCCACTTTCATAAATAGATAAGAATAAGAAGATAAAGTTCTTTTTTACCCCTAGTGTATATATATATGACAAAAAAGTAGGTAAAAAGTAGAGGGTAAAACTGTCATCTTACCAAAAAGTAAGAGAGATGATTATAATTTCTTAAAATGCGTGTTTTTTGTCTGGGGACAATAGAATTGGGACGGAGGGAATAATAATTAGGCCTAATGACATCATTAACCTATCTAATGGTCATCTAACAAAGAGTTATCTTTTAATCAAGGGGGAAACTCTCCTAAGAGTTTTCTTATATATATATATATATAGATGAGCTCAATAATGTCGTAAAGAACACCATACTGAAATGCACAGTTTTGATTACTTAAAGATAACAATGAGATGGTCATAAATTATCAAGAATCCACCTTACGATCGAATATCTATTTGCATTCTTTATTATAGCGTAATACATCAATGTCCTCCCATCTTCACCTTTAAACTCGAGACAACCACACTTACTATTTAATTTGTTGGTCCATATATCATTCAAGTCTATTTCAAGCAACTTATGGCAAATTTGATAACACACATCCTCCATAGTAGAAGCATAGAGTTCCATATGAACCTCAACAAAGGAAGAGAATGGAACTGAATGATAAGAACCGTCAAGGTATAAACTATAAAAGCTCATTGTTCCGCATGTCTACTGGCCCACAACACTCATGGTCAAATAACGGAACATAAGAAACATCAGGCTCATATGAGGTATACCCCCCACCTGATCGTAACCTATTCCTATCTGCTATTGCAATGAGCCCAAACAGGTAACCCCCTTTAAACTTGCGGTCTGTTAGAATACGGGGATGAATCGAAAACACCTCAAACCGGGAATTTCTACATAGATCCTTGATGAAAATAATAAAAACCACAAAAAAAAATTTAAAAAAACTTAGCATAAAAAATATCGCTTATTTTCAAAATCGTAAACGGGCGTTACCTGGCATCAGAAACAATACAAAGAGTAACAAAACAATCCGCAAACTTAGACCCGTTGTTGCTGCATCCCTTTAAAACCCCCTTGGGGCTCTCTGTCCATAAGTGGGTGAGTATCTTTATTATATATAGTCCTTTTTATTTAAATAAAAGTATAACACCCCTCATTTCACTCATTTAAATATAATAAATCGGAAGCGTAAGTCCAAATAACTAGTAATAGTTTACACCATTTTATCAACATATAAAATTCAACCTTTTAAAACATAACTTCTCGACAGAGGTGTTATATAAAAACATGTTAAAACATTATTTTATACAATTCCACTATCAGAGTAACGCCTCAAGGTCAAACATTCCTTCTAGTCCAACTTCTTGCCCACCCAATACAATAACCAAAACCTGCAAGAAGGGATAATGTGGGGGATTAACATAACGCTAAGTGAGTAGATACTAATCAACAACCTAACTTAGCGCAACAACTTTGTGTACAACAATTAGCACTAAACAAGCAAGTACCCAATACAACACATCAACAACGCATCAGTTCAACAATGCAACAATTCAACTAATCAACAACACCATAATGAGGATCGGCGGCTCTGGGGATAACCATTAACCTGGGAGGCTCCCCAAGAACACTTACCCAACCTATCCGTATGGCCATACGGACGAGACCGATAGCTAGTGATTATCTTCAACTAACACAGGAGATGTGTTAAACTTTGGATAACCAACTAGCCCAACCAACAGTTCAACAACTCGTTGCCTCATTAACAACTGATGCCCGAAGGCCAATTAACTCAAGTGATCACGTAATCAACAAGTCACATATTCAACTAGTCAACATATCAACAGTATTATTACTATCCGCATAAACATCAATGCAAATAATAAAGTAATAACACGTTACTTGTCGTAACCAAACTTGTTACAACCAAGTTACGCTGAGGATTAGAGATCCACTCACCGACCACCTCAGGCATCCACTCAGTAGTCTAATATCACTGAGTCTTCTGCTCAACTGGAATTACAACAAAATAGAACAAGTTAGTTACTTGTTTTAAAATCTATATATAACATCATATTAATTCATCTTCATCAAACAACATATTTAATATCCAATATAATACCATCATTCAATCACGATAATCACTTTCTATCACAATTCACATAAATTGTTACTTATTACAATAATTCAACATACTTCATCTCTAGATTATGAATAACCAATTAACATCATTAATTCATAATCATTTAACAAGTTTATGATTCCCATGATCCTCTTATCATATTAGTACACCTTAATCCTTGTTAATTAACATCATGAGATCATATAACAAGATTATCAACCTCCAATATCCCTAATTCACCAAATCACAAATATTAAGTTTAATGAGTAATTAACCAACTAAGTTATAATTTTACTTTCTACTTATCAATCAAGTGTTTTCACTACTAAACCATACTAATTCCATCATTTAATTCATCAAACTCATAAAATCATTATGATCATCACAACCCTCAAGAACACTTAGTCAATTTCTTCAATTCTCAACTAAGGAATATGTTATAATCATAGAATAAGCATCAATTAACAACTATATCATCATTTCCAACCTCAATTCCACATGAATCATCTTAATTCTATCAAATTCACAAAAACCCATTTTCAAGTTTATAAGGAATCAAGAAATCAACACTTACAAGTTGTTTATGATGATGATAGAAGGATCAAATCACGTTTTTGAAACTTAATTCACAATTCTCTAGCCTCAATTTCACCAAAAACCTTGTTCCAAGAATTTAGAATCATCCCTATGGTTTCTTAGTTCAACCGTACCAAAAATCAAGAAGAAGAAGAGATAATTTCACAAGAATTGGGTGATTATTGAAGAACTAGGTTTAGATTTAGGGTTCTTGAAGCCTCTGGCTCTCTATCGATTTTTCTGGAATTTTGGGGAAGTCTCAGACACCTTTTACACATATATTAGAAATAGGTGTACTAGTTTTGTCCCCCGTACTTATCATTGTCTGGAACTTAAAAACCATTTGCGGGGAAACATCATTTTATTTTACCGTCAACTAATTTAAATTAAAACAATTAATAATTTATTAGTCACAATAAATTATTCGACTCTTTTACCCATTTATTTTCAAATAAATCACCGAAACTATTTTCTGACACATTAAATAATACACCAAAGTCAGAAAATATTAAAATATTACTAGACCCGAAATTTGGATGTTACAAATCTCCCCCCCTTAGGAGATTTCGTTCTCGAAATCAGATCATCCCTAATTGATCTAAGAAACTTAATCACCTACTAACTCTCACTTCTCATGAGAGCTTCATCTTATATTATATCTTCAATTTAATAAGACTATACCCCTTTTACAATTCCAACTACATGTATGTTCATCACTATATGCATACAATATGTATGACTGTTTTAAATCACTAGGCATATTCTTATACACTTCTAACCACTTCCTTGTTTATTACTATACACCCAATATGTCGTTACAATTTAATTCACCCAAGGGTATCATCATGTGCATATCTTTCCATTACCCAACATCAAAGATATATCCCTGGATTTATATAATCATATACTATTCGATCAGCTTATACATCACTCGTATGTATTTCACCTAAATTCACCCAAACACTTAAGCTGTACTTTAATTTACTATCATAAAAGACACCATCCAACAACCAGTATCATATCATCAAATACTTAATCACATCATATACATATCATACATTACTCCCTTGAATAACTTATTTATATACATATACTCTGTCGATTCTTTCCACATGCACATATTCATATGTACATGATTCTATCTTTTACCCTGCACATATAGTGTACTTAAATCATATCTCTAATAAGTCAACTGACCACTTACATGACCTTTCATACTTAGTCATGTATACAATTTAAAACACATAATCACCGGTAACAAATGTAACACATATCCATGTGAATATTTCAACTTTACAACTTGTAATTACAAATATAACTTGATTATGTGAAACTCTTATTCGCAAAGAATCACAATTCATATAATCATAATCACATATAGAATAAATAATAAGCAATAGGTAGAGGTCAATTCTTATGGTTAAAACTATTATTATATAATCAACTAGCATCCTATCACACCAATTTGGATGCTACGACAACACCTGTTATACCATGTATCATCATCCATGGTATTTCAACAACACAAGGTGCTATCATTAATCATCTATTCAACATTATTAACAACCAAATAATTCAAAGTCAACTGACCTCTACTTTGCTTAAATCAACTTTTCATTCATACTATTGGCAATGCATCACCTATACACATCACTTATTCAATACAACATTAGCAACAACAGATTAACAGTCTATTATTCTTTTCTTTTAGTCAATCATTGACTATCACCCAACTACAAGTCAACATATCCTACCTGTTAATTTACAACCACTTAACTTTTTCTGGTACTTAGTAGCCTTAACAACTTCATGTGAAATGGCATAATATAAATACGTTGGCCAGACGTCGTCATATTATGTCAGTCACACTTCATTCTCAGGCAACTTCATACCATTCCTCTTCAAGTCATTAATCTTTACTCTAACATATATCATAACACTGATATCAACAGTTTACACACTTTGACAACCTGTAATAGCAAGTATATCCCCAATTATTAACTTGCTATTATTTTCAACCTATCACTTTTAATATACATTACTTGTATCATCAGGTAGGTATCTTCAACATAGACATTCAACACCATTTTCAATATATATTATTAACATAGGGTAATGTCTAATACATGTACATCAGTCAACCTCTTTATAACCCGATTTCCAATTAAACTACTAGTATGACAATTAATACTTCTAGTACCTTCAGTACCAACATTTCATCAATACGAGGTGTAATATTTAACACATATTCATCAATCTATAAACCTTTTGTTAATTTATAATTGAGCATTTCATATTCGATCATCACATAATTATAAGCTCATGCACTTATCCTCTACTTCTTAAAATGCTCAATTTAATACATTTTTAATACTTTTGCATAATTCAGTTACTTCATCATGTTCAACTAATTCACATCTTATAGTCCACATAATTCTTATAATCAAGGTTTACTAATCCTGGTTAACGACAATCAACATTACCATTTACTGGTATATATATATATATATATATATATATATATATATATATATATATATATATATATTTTTTAGTTAAGTAAACCGCCTACAACCGACTCATACACAATGAACCATATAGACCTCTTAAAACAAGTTTTAATATTGCATATAGTCACAGGAATGATCTCTGGGCTCAATAAAACAAAAGCCCAATACAAAACGTAAACTAAAAGTTCAAAATAAGGTTCGAAAAACAATAAAACGCGATTTTCGGGCCCCAAACTACCCCGAAGTGCCAAAAACTGACAGGGCTTATGGCAAAGCCATAAGCTTTGACCGTTGAGCCGTTTCCAAGTGACCCTGTAAATTTCGTCTTAATCGGACACCGAAATTTTCAAAAAAAAAATTTTCTACGTCAAGTATTACGTCGAACGTAGCAAGAATTTTTTTTTTTTTACTAACTAACGCGATCCGGGAAAACGGGTCAGGATCGTGTTCCTCAGTTAAAAATGTTCTGTAACCAAATTAAGCATACAAACGCGATCCGGATAAGTGAGCGGGATCGCGTTCCCAAGAGAAAACGCATCTGAACACGAAATACACACACAAACGCGATCCTGGAAAAATGGCTGGGATCGCGTTCCCAAGCATAAAAATAATCTGTGACAAAATAACACATACGAACGCGATCCAGAAAAGATTGTTGGGATCGCGTTCCCAAGTAGAAATCTGAGTTTCAGCAAAATTCATATTTCTAGCCAATTTCAATCGCATATAACTTTTTACTCGTTTAGAGTTAGACTCTAAAATTTTGCAGGCACGTCCACTATGCCAAAATGAAACTTTCCCTTTTTACACTTTTTCAATTTACACGTTTTACGATAAAACGAACGTACGACTCATTTTTGACCATTTTCGACCATTTTGGTTGACACGCTATATTTCAAACGACTTGGTTTCTGACTTCCACCTTTTACCAACATGTTTCTATATACATTAGTGACGTGTGGGCATATTCGTCACCTACAAACACTCATTCTACATTGTTTTGACACGTTGACCCGTTTAGGGGTCCAAATGGGCACTTTTGAGAAAATAATCACATTGACTACCCAAATCATTATCATCACCTTTTACTACTATCTTTATGACTTAAAGTCACTTTAACATTCTTTTTTTATCAGACCACTACTCATTTTAACCTATTAACCATCAAGTGACCCATTGGGCACTTTTAACAACCCATTTGGGTTTCAACCAATATGTTCACTAATTTAACACCCATTTACACATCTTTGACTTTACCAAGTCAAACAACTTCACTTCCACTATCGATGTCACATTATAACCTTGAAACACCAAATTCACATAAAATCAACAAATTCACAACAATTACAACAAGTATTCAACCATGACTTTTTTTCACAACTTGTCAACGCATATATAGACTAGTTGACCACTTTGACTTTCTAATTTTTTTATTTTTTTTACATAACAACACGACTCGAAACCTATTATTGGAGAATACCAACATCCCATTAATTTCATCATATCAATTCAGTTTATCATTTATCAAATAATTCCCTAGCAAGGATCTATAATCACACCTTGCATTTATCAACTTATTTTCACACTGTAGATACACTTAATTTCACATAATACAACGGTTACATCTTAGTCAACAATCTATCTACACAGTTTCAACACTTTCTCCAAAATTTTAATTTCCTTCATATTTACTCGTAAATTTTCACATCCTCACATTACAAGTAACTATCACCAATAATTCAATTTACTCTACTAACAAGCAAAGTAAATAATTAAAGTTTATTGATATTCACCAAGTTTATCGAGAATTACCTGGTATATCTAGGCCCACGTGTGTTGAGGAATCATTGAGAATACCAGACGGTTCCTTATGTTCCTCCGTCTCTGCAACCAATACAACAATCTTGCAACTTGTTATAGGTTAGTACACATTCACTAACAACTTTCTCATGCAACCACTAATCCCCACCCCTGGAATGTTTGACTTGACACAAATCTAAGTTTGGGATTGAACATTTTATAATGTACAATTCACCCAAACCTATGCTCTGATACCAACTTATAACACCCCTCATTTCACTCATTTAAATATAATAAATCGGAAGCGTAAGTCCAAATAACTAGTAATAGTTTACACCATTTTATCAACATATAAAATTCAACCTTTTAAAACATAACTTCTCGACAGAGGTGTTATATAAAAACATGTTAAAACACTATTTTATACAATTCCACTATCAGAGTAACGCCTCAAGGTCAAACATTCCTTCTAGTCCAACTTCTTGCCCACCCAATACAATAACCAAAACCTGCAAGAAGGGATAATGTGGGGGATTAGCATAACGCTAAGTGAGTAGATACTAATCAACAACCTAACTTAGCGCAACAACTTTGTGTACAACAATTAGCACTAAACAAGCAAGTACCCAATACAACACATCAACAACGCATCAGTTCAACAATGCAATAATTCAACTAATCAACAACACCATAATGAGGATCGGCGGCTCTGGGGATAACCATTAACCCGGGAGGCTCCCCAAGAACACTTACCCAACCTATCCGTATGGCCATACGGACGAGACCGATAGCTAGTGATTATCTTCAACTAACACAGGAGATGTGTTAAACTTTGGATAACCAACTAGCCCAACCAACAGTTCAACAACTCGTTGCCTCATTAACAACTGATGCCCGAAGGCCAATTAACTCAAGTGATCACGTAATCAATAAGTCACATATTCAACTAGTCAACATATCAACAGTATTATTACTATCCGCATAAACATCAATGCAAATAATAAAGTAATAACACGTTACTTGTCGTAACCAAACTTGTTACAACCAAGTTACGCTGAGGATTAGAGATCCACTCACCGACCACCTCAGGCATCCACTCAGTAGTCTAATATCACTGAGTCTTCTGCTCAACTGGAATTACAACAAAATAGAACAAGTTAGTTACTTGTTTTAAAATCTATATATAACATCATATTAATTCATCTTCATCAAACAACATATTTAATATCCAATATAATACCATCATTCAATCACGATAATCACTTTCTATCACAATTCACATAAATTGTTACTTATTACAATAATTCAACATACTTCATCTCTAGATTATGAATAACCAATTAACATCATTAATTCATAATCATTTAACAAGTTTATGATTCCCATGATCCTCTTATCATATTAGTACACCTTAATCCTTGTTAATTAACATCATGAGATCATATAACAAGATTATCAACCTCCAATATCCCTAATTCACCAAATCACAAATATTAAGTTTAATGAGTAATTAACCAACTAAGTTATAATTTTACTTTCTACTTATCAATCAAGTGTTTTCACTACTAAACCATACTAATTCCATCATTTAATTCATCAAACTCATAAAATCATTATGATCATCACAACCCTCAAGAACACTTAGTCAATTTCTTCAATTCTCAACTAAGGAATATGTTATAATCATAGAATAAGCATCAATTAACAACTATATCATCATTTCCGACCTCTATTCCACATGAATCATCTTAATTCTATCAAATTCACAAAAACCCATTTTCAAGTTTATAAGGAATCAAGAAATCAACACTTACAAGTTGTTTATGATGATGATAGAAGGATCAAATCACGTTTTTGAAACTTAATTCACAATTCTCTAGCCTCAATTTCACCAAAAACCTTGTTCCAAGAATTTAGAATCATCCCTATGGTTTCTTAGTTCAACCGTACCAAAAATCAAGAAGAAGAAGAGATAATTTCACAAGAATTGGGTGATTATTGAAGAACTAGGTTTAGATTTAGGGTTCTTGAAGCTTCTGGCTCTCTATCGATTTTTCTGGAATTTTGGGGAAGTCTCATACACCTTTTACACATATATTAGAAATAGGTGTACTAGTTTTGTCCCCCGTACTTATCATTGTCTGGAACTTAAAAACCATTTGCGGGGAAACATCATTTTATTTTACCGTCAACTAATTTAAATTAAAACAATTAATAATTTATTAGTCACAATAAATTATTCGACTCTTTTACCCATTTATTTTCAAATAAATCACCGAAACTATTTTCTGACACATTAAATAATACACCAAAGTCAGAAAATATTAAAATATTACTAGACCCGAAATTTGGATGTTACAAAAAGTTATGTATTTTATATGCATATCTCTCTCTCTCTCTCTCTCTATATATATATATATATATATATATATATATATTACTCTATAGATAAAAAATATGAATATACCGAGTAATATGATGCGTTTTGCTGTTAATCAATATACTAATTTATTGATACATTTGTAAATTTATTTATTACGTATCGTATATTAATTGTATATACTGTATATGTTCAACACTCATCCATTGTTTGTAGTTTTCCCAATATAAAGTCTAAGTTTAAGTATATATATATATATATATATATATATATATATATATATATATATATATATATATATATATATTACTCTATAGATAAAAAATATGAATATACCGAGTAATATGATGCGTTTTGCTGTTAATCAATATACTAATTTATTGATACATTTGTAAATTTATTTATTACGTATCGTATATTAATTGTATATACTGTATATGTTCAACACTCATCCATTGTTTGTAGTTTTCCCAATATAAAGTCTAAGTTTAAGTTCATTCTTAACATACATATACGTATATATAATGTATATTTTATCAAAATTTCTTGATAAAAGCGCCCGAATGAATAAACCAAAAAAACAAATGAAAACCGAAACCAAAACAACCGAATGGTTATGGTTTTTAATTTTCCAAAAACTAAACTTATGGTTTGAAATTCGGTTTTAGTCAAAAACCGAACCAAAGCGACCCATGCACACCCCTAATTTACTCCGTTATTTTTAGACGTCTTGTCAATTCAATTTTAGTTAATGTGATCATTGATTTTGTGTTTATTCACGGTTAATTTTATAAGGTTTTCTTTATTTTGATTGTTGTTGGTTTCTTATGTGGCACGAATTGTAGAACTTACAAGTCAATTTTGATTGACAGAGTAAGTACATCTAACTATCAGAAGCTGATTGAATATGTCCGGAGTTTTCAATTAAAACCTGTTTACGAGTTGAAAAATAGTATTTGTTACAAATTAAATTATATTGTTTAAATGCATATAGTATATTGTATATACCGTATATGTTCAATATTTATCCATTGTTGGTAGTTTTCCCAATATATAGTATAAGTTTAAGTTCATTCTTAACATACATATAGGTATATACAATGTATATTTTATCAAAAGATTTTGATAAAAGCACCCGAATAAGTAAACCGAAAAATGGAATAAAAAACCAAAACTGAAACAACCGAACACTTATGAGTTTTAATATTCCAAAAATTGAACTTACGGTTCTTTTTTCGTTTTAGCCAAAAAACCAAACAAAGCCAACCCATGCACACCCCTAATTGAATCCGTTAATTTTAGATGTCTTATCAATTCAATTTTTGGTTAACATGATCATTGATTGTGTGTTTATTCACGGTTAATTTTATAAGATTTTATTTATTTTGATTGTTGTTGATTTCTTTTGTGGCACTAATTGTAGAACTTAAAAGTCAATTTTGATTGACACAGTAACTACATCCAACTATCAGAAACTGATTGAATATGTCCCGAGTTTTCAATTAAAACCGGTTTACAACTTGAAAAACAATATTGTTTACAAATTAAATTTATATTGTTTAATGATGTTACTCCATAGTCTATAAAAATGAAGGAAAAAGTGAAAAAGAATGTGTCGGTATAAAATAGTTGTGATATTTTTCATTCTTAAATATACATATAGGTAGCTAATTTAAGTGATGGTGTGGATAAAAAAAAACTGTGATTAAAATAGTTACATTTAGTGATTTTAAAACGTAAAAGTTAAATAAAATTACATGAGATCGGTATACTTTTTAATAAAAATGTGTAAAGGTAAAAAAGAATACGTTAGTATATAAATATTTGTGCCATTTTTAATTCTTAGAAATACATATAGGTAGTTAATTTACTAATGTTGTGAAGAATAAAAAATTGTGAGTAATAAAGTTACATTAAATGATTATAATACGAAGAAGTTAAATATAAATACATGAGATCGGTATATATTTTAAAAAACAATGTGTTTGGCAATTATGTTTGTATTACGCATGCATTTAGTTAATAAATATGTTTTTGGGTAATTTAGACATTTGGTAAACCCCTCTCAACTATTTAAGTAGTCATTTTACCAAACTAAGATAAATGGTCTAGATTAAAAATTCTAATTTATTAATGATGTAGATTAGCTTAGAAATTTCTAAAAATATAATGACTACCAAAATATGACTTTGTTATAATAGATTGTGTAGATGTAGATTGTAACACCCCAAATTTCGAGGTTTTATTTTAATGCGCGAGGATATAATTGTTTTAAAGTGTTATTATTTTAAGAGATTTAAAATAATAGAATACGTGGATGGTTTCTCAATTCCAGACTGTACGAAATAAAAGGAAATAGAATTAGACAGATAAATACACATATGTACGTACACAGTTTCATTTTTATCCAATATTATTCTAAAACCTTCCAGGGACGTGGAGAGAAAGAAGAGAAACACAAGAACCATTTCTAAACACCCAAAATTAGTTTCTAATTCTTGATTCAAGATTTAAGAATTCGAATTCATCATCCTTTGATCATCCCTAACCTCAAGTAAGTTGGATTTCTTTATGTTCTAACCTAAGTTTTGGGTTTTTGATGGGTTTTGAATAATTGATGGTTTTAATTTGAAATTGAGATTAGAAAATGATTGAATTGATGTTAGTTAGTGTTATTATGATTGTTGGTAATCATATAACATAGTGAAATTGATGAATTCATGATTAAGTGTTTATGAGAAATCCTAGAGTTTTGCTAAAAGTGTATGGATTGATGTTAATAAGCTTAAAGATGTGATTAATAATGTTTTGGAGTATGATTATGATGATAGAACAAAATTTAAAGTAGTAAAGCTTGATAATTGATGAGTTGTAAAAGGGTGGTTATGGTAATTCTTATGAATTATGTTAGAATCAAATGAATTTATGTAAATAAATTAGAGATGAAACTAGTAACGGTGATTAAAAGATTATGATGATTTCTAGTGTCTAAAAGTGTTGTTATGTGTTATGTATAATATGATTAGGTGTTAAAGACTTGGAAGCTTATGTAGATGATTATGATGAAATCGGCTAAAGTATCGAGGTGAGTATTATAGGGGTTAAATGGGTAATGGTTGTGTATATACCGGATTGCTTCTGAGCAAGAGCTTTGCACAACCAAGTGGTAGTTACTTGTTTCTATATAGTGAATTAGAATTGTTTCTTATGTTTGAATCGATTGTATGTGTTTCCGGAATTGCTTCCGAGCAAGAGGATCATACAATAGGGTGGAAGATGATTGTTTCATATACTTGTATCTTGACTTGTTTCTATACGTGGATTATATGAGGATGATATGATCAAGAATACGAATGATTGTATGTGTTTCCGGATTGCTTCCGAGCAAGAGGATCATACAATCAAGTGAAAGATTACTTGTTTCTTATACTTGTTTATTGAGCCTTGTTTCTTGTGTTTGTATCTTATGTGGAGAATCAGTGTTGATCAGAACGCTAACTGCGGTTAGCATAGTGTTTACGAATACGTGCTTGCACGTTATGATGATTTGGTATGTATATTGATGTGATATGGTACCACCAGACTTGTTTCTAATGGCCACAGATCCGCATAGAGTTCAGAGTTCAGTGGTTGTTCAGTGAATGCTCAGTGGTTTCTCAGTGGTTGTTCAGTGTTTATTCAATGTTGATAGTATAAGTGTAAGGCCCGGTCCTTACGCGAACCAAAACATATCTTTTTAATATTATAAAACAAGTGGAAGCGCGTCCCCAAAATATACTATCCGTTAATTACATCAAAATCGCCAATTGAACACGTCAAAGGCCTTTTTCTAAAGTTATAATGTTGCCAAGTTTAACGACGACCAAAATATGACAACATTAGTTTAGATTTACAACCATATTAACTACAGCCCATATTAACACAAAACGGTTCTTATACAAAACGTTCTCCCCAAAACACATCAACAAAAGATCAGAGTTACGCCAAGCTTTAGTCAAACTTCCAGTCAACATCTACAACCCGAACATCTACATCAACTAACCACAGTCTGCAAAACATTAAACAACGAGGGATTAGCCAATGCTAAGTGAATGGAACCGTAACCGACGGTTCAACCCACTCATAACAAGTCTTACAACTAAGCAACAACAACAATTAAACACATAAGCACATAACGTCAAGAGGACCGGCGGTTCCTGGTATCCACCCAACCCAGAAACCACGACTACTGGGCGCAACGCCATTCCCAGTAATCAACCGATAGCTTGAGTACTACCTTCACTGACTAGGCTTGTTCTCAACTATGTGTCTCAAAGAAACCTCGACAACTACACAGTAGTACCCAAACCCAACCAACAACAGTTGACCTCTGAAAACAACCATATTGCATTCACAATGCAAAAGCACACAACAACAAGCAACAGTTCACAACTGTTATCAACTAAACAACAATTCAACAACAATCACACACCAACACATATATTCAGTAATATAAACAAACACACAAGACTGGTACCGGTACGACCAATAACAACAACCTACTGATATAAACAATCCTGGTTACCCGTTGTAACCAAACCCGTTACAACTGGGTGAAACCGAGGACTACAATTCCACTCACCGATAGTCAAGATCTTTAACTCAGTGGTCTTATATTACTGAGTTGCCGCCCGCTTATCTGAATAAACAAATAATAACCGAGTCAGTATCTCGCCTCATCAATGTATATCTTATACCAATACAAATTCATATATTTCAAAACATATATTTCTAAGCATAAAGTGCCACTAAAATGTCACGGAAGTGCCACTAAAGCAATATCATATACAATACCCAATTGACTTTAAACTCTTTCATTAAGCCCCGAAACCCCTTAAAATCGTTCACATTATTATGTATTTCTTTTAATAAAAAGTGCCACTAAATTACCGTTTAAGTGCCACAAAAGGAATGTCAACCATAAGTGCCACTAAAAACACCATCTTCTAAACACTTATGCATTTTCAAAATTTACAAAATCCTTCAAAATAATTCATGCAAACGCGATCCGGAAAACATTGGTGGGATCGCGTTCCTCTTTGAAAATAATTTTGTCACCGTTTTACACTCCGAAACGCGATCCGGGAAAGGTGGCAGGATCGAGTTCGCAAGAACAAAATCCGTTTGAAATGAGATTACACAATGGAACGCGATCCGGGTTCATAGCTGGGATCGCGTTCGCAAGCTTAAAAACGACCTGCACTTCAGCTTCAAACCAACTCCGAAACCAAAACTCCATTTTACCAAAATCAGATTATAAACATGAAATTACCAAGTAAAAGACCACAAACATCATCCATAAACATATAACAACTACAACAAACATCTTCTAGCAACAATCTAACTCATGCATCATCATCAAATCAACAAAATCACCAAACCCTAAGCTATGAACTCAACTTGATGAACACTAACAATTCTAGCATTCAATCACCATATAATCATGTAAAATCGTTATCTAACCATTTAGAAACATCAAACATATGTTATTTAACCTTCAATTCAAACAAATCACATATCTACCTAATCTTTATAAAATGAGCTCAATAACACCAAGAACACTAGATTACTTACAATTAAATGGAGAAGATGATATAGATGATGATGATAATCACTTTCCTTTTAGCTAGATTCAATCTCAATGATTTGTTCTTGATTTTTTATTTACAAATGAGAGGTGAGGGTTTGAAAGCATGTAGGTGAAAGTGATGAACAAACACTTTAGGTGGAAAATGAGTAGGTGTATCCACCGACTCCCTCCTTTATTTAGTGTATAATTATACCCGATCCTAGCCTATTGTCTGGAACCCAAAAATATCCGTAAGTCAAAGTACTTTTATTTTACCATCAACTTTAACTTTTTAAAACAAACAATATTTTACTTGTCACAATTGAAACTGAGGCTCTTTTACTTGTTTATTCTTAATTAAACCAACCACACTTATTAAAATACAATTTATTTCCAGGCCCAGAAACAGGGTGTTACAATAAGTAGTTATATAGTGTTGATATTGATTATGTGTTATGTGTTTTGTGGATTATTCGTTTAACTGCCTATATGTTCACTAAGCAGTGCGCTTACCCCTTCCGTTGTTTCATGTTTTAGGTGAATGGTTCGGCTGAACCATGTGGATGATTAATGCTTTCAAGATGGTTGCGTGGATATGGAGCTAGCTTTATGGTTAGAAAATTCTCCATCTCTTTGAATCGTTGTTTTGATTATCAATTGTGTAATTCGCCCAAACGAAGAGTTTTAGAATTAAATATGTTGGTCAATATGTAAGAATTGACTTTGAAAGTCAAACAGTGAAAAAGAGTCTTGAATATGTGTATTGAAAGAGTATATCAATTGAATACAATTGGTCTTGTTTCGGGTCAAAGTTGATGAATTGTAGTAAAGAGTTAAATTTGATTGGTTGGTCAATTGTGAAGTTGACAAATAGTCAACAACTTTGAAATAGTCAAACATGTGTGGAATTGGGTGTTGAATTGGTTAAAATAGGGTCATTGTGGTAAACGGGTCGAATAGTGTCAAAATGGGTCTAAAGTGGTCGTATGGTGAAAGATGAATATGTTAGTGTAACACCCAAGTTTTCGAGGTATTATTTTAGTGTACGCGGAAATATAAATTTTATGAAGTAATATTATTTTAATAATAAGATATGATATAAAACGCAATCGAGTTCCTCAGTTCCAGACTGTGTGAATTAATGAGGAAGGAAATATTTAGACATAAACACGTGTATTGTCTTATTCTTATCAGTTTCATTTCCAAACATTTCCAGAAGTTGAACTCGTGAAGAACATAACTCGCAGGGATTTCCAAGCTTCAAATCCAAACCTTAAATTCTTAAATGCAAGCTTCTAATCGTTGATTTATCATCTTCCTCATTATCTTCAATCGCTAGTAAGTTCAATTCTTCCACATCTTTAACCTAAGTTCTTAGTTTTAATGGGTTTTGCATAGTTAATAAAATTAATACGAAATTAAGGTTTGGAATTGGGTTGGGAAATGATAATTAGTGAGGTTAGGGTCATTTGTAAACATAATTCATGATGAGATTGATAAAATTAAGAGTTAGGGTTTTGGTAATTTTAAGGGTTTATGACAAAATCCATGATGATTGAATTAATTGTTTTTCATTGTAACTAGAATGGTTATGAAAATGTAAATATGAAGATAAAATAAGTAGAATGATTAAATAAGTGACTTTGATTAGTTAAGTATTAATCTACTAAGATTAGCCAAAGTGGGGGAAGGGTTTAAAAGTGATCATTAATAGAGATTTTGATTTCATGATGCTAAATATGTTGTTATATTATTATGTGATATGTTAGGTGTTAAAGAAATGACTACAAATTGTGATCAATTGTTGTGTTCATCAAGCACTTATCAAGGTGAGTGTTATGAGAATTAATTAAGTGATGGTTGTGCATTCCGGATTGCTTACGAGCAAGAGGTTTGCATGAACAAGATATTGATTGTGGTAATTTGTAAGTACTTGTGCTTATTTTATGTTGTGCTTATGTGGATTGGACATAGTGTAGAGATTTGCTAGTTTTACTAGCCTTATGATGTTAAGCTTGAATTGCATATTTTATGGTATGTTATCAAGCTATTATGATGTTAAGAGTAGTGGATCCACATAGAGTTAAATCTCTACATATCGTCCCATTAGTTATATGATTAAGATTATGTGGTTTTATATGGTTATGTGAATTGCTTAATTAGTTGCTCGTAAACTCACTAAACAATTATGCTTATTCCTTTAAGTGGTTTATTATGTAGGTACAAGTGGGCATCGGGAAGGGAAGGACGTTAAACAAGAGTAGAGTGGATTAGCTTGCTAATTGGTATGATTTGGCGAGCCTTCTCTTTATACTTGTCGTGATGTACTAAGCTTGTATAAATCGCCCACAACTTATGTTTTGAAACTTATCATATTAGTGTCAAACTTGTCGTTTTGTTGTAATTGACTTTTTAAAGTCAAAACCTTGTAGAAGTGGTTATGATGTTATGTTGGACAGCTTTTGATTAAGTATGTATCTATATGTTAGATTGCTATTATGAAAGTAGTAAAAGGGTGAAATTATGTTTCGAGCCAAATGGTGTTCAAACGTGTAGTCGAGTGATTTTGTTGGTCAATTCTGACTTTGAGTTGACTAATTAATGAGTTAAAACAGTCCCATAATTGAAAATGGGTCATATGTGTCAAAATGGGTCATAAACGACCCATGTGTATGATATGAATTTGATTAGGGCTATGGAGTTGTGGCCAATTGCTATAAGTTCGTCTTAGTGTGTTGGAGAGATGGCTAAAAGTGCAAGACTTGGAAACAAGTACATTGCATTTTGGGTTGTTCACCAAAATGGTCGAAAATGAGTCTTACGTCCATATCACGTAATTTTGTGGAATTCGAAAAAGTGTTAAAAGTATAAGTTAGATATTATTATTGTGAAAGTGTGTGCAAAATTTCAGGTCATAACTCTAATCGAGTTAAAAGTTATGCGCGTCGGAAGTTGACAATTAAAACTGAGTTTGTACAGGTCTTGGTCGCGGCGCGATCTATATATATCGCCACGCGATGGTCACTGATCGCGACGCGATCTAGTATGGTCGCTACGCGATCTTTTGTGTGGAATTTGGTTCGTTAACAGAAGCGACTTAGAGTTGCGATTGAGAGGTGGTCGCAGTGCGAAGTGGAGTTCGCGACGCGATCAGTACTGGTCGCCACGCGATCTACCAGATCGCGGCGCGATCAAAGGTGGTCGCTGCGCGATCCTGAGCCTGGTCAGATTATGTTTTGAAAATGTGATTGTATGAGTTTTGTATTGGTTAAATTTATATCTTTACTAAAGTATGGGACCTATAAAGTATGTATTTAATGTTATAAAAAAAAAAATCCTCAAAATTATGGGCGTTTCAGTTAGTGTTATGGGTTGTTTGTCATATGCTTTAAGTATGTTTTGGTGAGTCAAATAAGTGTGCAAAAAGCTAAAGTCTAAAAGTGTATGTTTTGTGAATGTGATTGTTGCCAAAAAGTGGTAAAAACGTTCTCAAATTGGTGACACATCCAAAATGGTTATTTTAGTGAAATTTGAAAAAGTGTCAAAAGAGAAAGTTGCATAATGTTATAGTGGTTGTGTGTGCAAAATTTCAGGTCCTAACTCGCAAAAAGTAAAAAGGTATGCGCGTTTGAATTTGGTTAAAAATCTTACTTTTGCTGAGTTTCAAATTGCACTGTGGAACGCGATCCCAGAACCTTTGCAGGATCGCGTTCCCAAGGAAAAAATCGTCACAGAAGGGTTTTCATGTACATACGCGATCCCACTTCCTACCAGGATCGCGTATCATAGTGTAAAATGGATATTTTGGTTTTAAAAAGTCCGTTTCAGCTATGGAAAGTTATTTAGGATAAAATATACAAATGGGATAGTAATGGGACATTATAAAGAGTGTTATAAAAAAAAAAAATTCTTGAGTTTTGGGGCGTTTCATAGATGTAGATGTAGATATATAAAGAGAGATATATATAAAATAGAATTATAAATTTGCTATATTTTTAAAAGTTATCTTATAATTATTTTCATTAAACAATACTCCTTCCGTCCCACTTAAAGTGTCTATTTTGACTATACATACATTTTTAGAATTCTCGACTAATTACATTTTCACCAATCAAATAACGTATCTATACACTAAAATTTCTTTTGATTAGTTGTAAATACGGAAGAAAATATTTATTTGGGACAAATTAAAATGATAATGTGGATAATTATAGTTGGACGGAGGGGATCGACTTTGGAGTACCGGACGGAGTAATAGCTTTGCTTAGACTATTAGATAATAGTCGTTTGGGCTTTCTCTCAAGAAACAAACATGGTTTGTTGAATAATTCACAAGGCATCTTAGAAAGATGCATGAGCTTCTGGGCTGTTATTGCAATCGGGCCTAAGGGACCGGGCTTTGAGATATTTGAATTTACATTTCAGCCTAATTTGGCCTGCCGGGCTTAAATGGGCCATGTTCCTTTGTGTATTGTTGAAGTTTAAACGTTGAAATCGTATCTACTTACGTCAATTTATCGAAGCTCAAAGTTCGATCTTAGCAAGTGTTGTATAAAGTGGAGGGTGCTTACGTCTAATCCGCTTGCGTTTTAGCAACTAATCGTCTAATCCGCTTCATTTTCATTATATATACAGCTTGCGTTTTATCGGTAGATGTTTATCAATTTTGGTCATAGCTTTATAGTATTCCCTGATTCAATTTTTTCGTACTTAATAATAATGACGTAAAGAACCACATCCTACAAACTTAATGACGTACAGAACCCCCCAAAAAAAAACCGGGCTCATATTAAAAAGAGAAGAGATGAGATGACCCACAGGCCACATCACATATGATACGATCCGTGGGGCTGTACCCGATTCGTCGGCCGGTCAAGGCGGGAAAAGATTACATGTTACACGCGCTTCAGTTGCTCAACGCGACACTCTCTAGCTTTCCGAGAATTATTACGGAGTATTATTGTAGTGACTAGTGAGAGAGGGTGTGCGTTGTAGAAAGACGCGCGTGGGTCAGGAATATGTTGGCCCCGCAACTCGTGCGCCAGAATTCTTTTTTTATGAAAAACGGTGCACCGACTCACTGGGCAGGGCACGTGAGCTCGTGACATCTTAATCTTGGTTTAATATTTTTTTAGTTAATACTAAATCATTTTATTTATTTAAAAATCATTAAATCTAAATCTAATCCTCGAAAATCCCCTCCTTCTTTTGACCGGTAAAGATTCCCCTTATCGTCAGTCTTAACAAATACTCCGTATTTGTTACCTTTTATTTTATTTTATTTTTCTGAAGAATCATTAACATTAATATTTTTTTAAACATTTTCCTGTCATTAATTTAATGTAACCTCAATAATGAATAATAATAGGTAACCAGTATCACTTAACACAACTGACCAAGTTGTTCGATTGTAACTTGTCTAACATGACCCTGCATCTTCCGGATAACGATAATACGATATTATATTATCTTTCATAATCGAGTTGTGGTTTGTAAAAGGTTAGTCAATATAGTGAACTGGACTTGCTCGACATCAAACGATTTTTCAAGTTAGCTTATATAACTAGCGGGTAAATGCAAACAACAAACTATACACTCGTATAAATTAAATTGGACGGACACTAGTTGGGTTCGTGATATTCGGTTTTTCCCGTCAAAATGAACAGATATAACATAACAGAAAATGCTTGTCCGTTGACGGTTGCACATGTTTATGAATGGGTGTTTATGTTGGTTCCAAACTGCCTTCTGGATATAACATCATTTGGTTTCCATTTTGAACACACGTAGAACTCAACATTGGTGTCGGAGACAATATATGGTGGACAAAATGGTGTTTAGCCCCTAATTAAGTGGCTCAACTAGTTCTAAGTATGTCTTATGAAAACAATATCAGTGACAATTGAATTGAAACTAGAACAGATCAATGGAAACGATAACTGATTCATTTCATTGAGAGAATCTGTGTAAAACTGTACAACTCCATAAGTGTTTACAAACCCTAGCGTATATATTGACCTAACATCATTAACCGCTTCTAACTACTTGCTAAGCTAATTTATCAGAATAAGATTAGTTATTTACAATTTAATCCCTGAACGTACTTCAGTTGACTCTTTTAATCCCTGAACATGGTTTTGTTTCTCATTACACTCCCCCTCAAGTTGGGAGTGCATAGAATCTGAAACACCCAACTTGGAGAGAAGCTTGTTATGTTGATCAACAGTAACAACTTTAGTAAACACGTCTGCAAGCTGAGCCTTAGTATTCACATACGAAGGTCTCATAAACCCAGATTTAATCTGATCCCGTATGTAATGGCAATCAACTTCAATATGTTTGGTGCGAGCATGAAACACCGGGTTAGCTGCTATGTACAAAGTAGCTTGATTATCACAGAACAAGTCAACATCACCTAAATCCTTTAATCCCAAATCTTTTAACAAAGTGGCCAGCCATGTAACTTCACAACATGTCATAGCCATAGACCTGTATTATGCCTCAGCTGATGAACGAGACACTACATTTTGCTTCTTTGACTTCCAAGAAACAGGAGATTGACCCAACAAGATACAGTAACCAGTGGTTGATCTCCTGGTCATTGGGCAACTAGCCCAATCAGAATCACAATAGGCTGTTAAGTGAGCAGCTGCATGATGAGCTAAGAGAATACCTTGACCAGGAGACTTCAACAGATATCTTAGAAGACGTTTCACAGCTTGCATAGGTACAGAAGTAGATGACTGCATAAACTGACTCAACAACTGTACAATATAGCAAATGTCTGGTCTTGTAATTGTCAGATAAATCAGCTTGCCAATATATCTTCTATAAACCTCTGGATCAAGCAGTGGAGTACCAACATCTGCTTGAAGTTTTAAATTGTGCTCCATTGGTAGTTTATAAGGCTTACAATTTAAGACACCAGCTTCTTTAAGTAAATCCAAAGTATATTTCTTTTGAGAAATGAAAATACCTTGATTATTTCTGGACACCTCCAAACCCAAGAAATAATGTAGCTGACCTAAATCTTTCATGTGAAAATGTGAACTTAACTGAGACTTAAGTTCATTAATTTGGCTCGAATCACTTCCAGTAATGAGCAGGTCATCTACATATACTAGAACAGCTGTAAAATGACCTGAACATGCTTTTGTGAACAATGAATAGTCTGCCTTAGATTGCTGATAACCAAATGAGAGCAAAGCAGTGGACAACTTGGCAAACCATTGCCTTGGTGCCTGTTTCAGGCCATACAAGGATTTAATGAGCTTGCATACATGAGAAGTATATCCCGGAACATCTTGAACAGGCTCCCCCTTACCAACATAACCCATAGGTAATCTCATATACACCTCTTCCAAAAGATCTCCATGTAAGAATGCATTAGATACATCCATTTGACAAGTTTCCCAACCCTTCATGGCTGCCACAGCTAGCAAAGCTCGCACTGTAACCATTTTAGCTACAGGAGCAAATGTCTCCTCAAAATCAACACCTTTTCTTTGTCTGTTTCCTTGTACCACTAACCTGGCCTTTTTTCTATCAATAGTACCATCTGATTTAAGCTTGGTTTTATATATCCAGTGACATCCAATTGCCTTTTTTCCAGGTGGAAGAGAAGTTAATTCCCATGTTCCATTGTCTTCTAATGCTCTTAACTCAGAATTCATTGCATCACACCATTCTGAGTCCTTAACAGCCTCTTTGAATAAGGTTGGATTAGTATGAGATGCAAGAGCACACAAAAATGAGTTAAACTGTGAGTCAATAAAAGGTGCAGACACTTGGTTGACTTTGGGTGTAGCAGTGAAGTTAGTGACATAATCTTTCAGCCATGAAGGTGCTTTTGTTTCCCTTGTGGAATGTCTAACAGGTGGAACAGATGTGGATATAGGAACAAATTGAGCAGGTGAGTCATTTGAAAAAGAAGAAGAAGAAGAAGTTGTACTTGTGGATGTTGATTGAGTGAAAGGAGGACTTGGAGAATGTGACTCAGAGGCAGAAGAAAATTGAGGATTAGTAGTGGACACAAACAAGTCATCAAATGTTGGTGTCACTGAACATGGTAATGTAGTAGGCAAAGGATGCATACGCTGTTCCACACTAGGATATGAATATGAAAATATGTTTTCAAAAAACTTGACATCTCTGGAGACAAAACACGAATGATTTAACAAGTTATACAACTTGTACCCTTTCTGATGTTGTGGATATCCCAAGAATACACATGGTACTCCTCTTGGTGAAAACTTATCAATCATTCTAGAAGGGTTAGATGCCATAGCCAAGCAACCAAAGACCTTCAAATGACTATAAGATGGAACTTGTTTCAAAAGAACCTCATAAGGAGTTTTGTTGTCAAGCACAGAAGATGGAACTCTATTAATTAGATATGTAGCTGTAAGTACACAATCACCCCAAAACTTGAGAGGAAGATGAGAATGTAATCTCAAAGCTCTGGCAGTGTCAAGAATATGTCTATGCTTTCTTTCCATTCTTCCATTCTGCTGTGGTCTGTCTATACATGAGGTTTGATGAACAATTCCTAATTTGTTCAAGTAAGGACCACACGAACCTTTAACAAATTCCAATGCATTATCTGATCTAATTACTTTTACTTGAGTATCAAATTGAGTATTGACAAACCTCAAAAATGATTTTAATACTCCAAATGAATCAGACTTATGCACTAGTAAATAAGTCCAGGTAACTCTACTGCAATCATCTACTATTGTGAGAAAATACCTGAACTTGCCATTTGTAGGTACCTTGTAAGGACCCCACACATCAATGTGAACAATATGAAAAGGATGAGCTGAATGTGAATCACTCATAGGAAAAGGAAGTTTTGTCATTTTAGCCATTGGACAAGACAGACATGAAGTTGTTTTATGTAACACCCCTGAATTTACTGTTTAGCGGAAGCAAGCTTTGGGGTGCTACTAATCAATAATCAAAACACACAAGGCATATAATGAACGACTCTATATGCGTCGTTTTACTGATACATTGATAATATAAAGTTTTACAATGTATAACGTTTACAAAAGCCCATTAATTACATTGTTCAGAGATTATATGACATAACTAGGTTACAAAATGTAGTAATGCAAAATAATCTCCTGCTGTGCATGCTGACTCGAGCTATGGGCATCCTGAATGAACAGGTCTACTGCTGTTGCGTACCTGAGAACACATGCTAAAAGGTCAGCTAACGCTGGTGAGCTCACAGGTTTGCATATAAATATGTAAGTAAGTTGTGAACCACAAGATTTAGTATTAAACGTTTGAAATGAATCAAATAATGTATATGTCTGCCATGAGGTCATGTTCTGCACTTAACGTGGGTGTCAGGATCACAATAAAGTGCCTGATCGTGGGTGCCTCCGGGCGAGTGTCTAATCCACACTCGTATGAACAAATGCTAATGCGTCCGTTTGACCAGTTAGTGCTTGCTAACCCGGATGAGGATTGTCAATCATATATGGTACCATACACTAACATTCGCGCTACTTAAAGTATTACCAGAACTATGAACGTAGAGGACTTAAAAGTGATTAGAAAACAGCTCATGCAGGATATAGCGAGTTTTGTACTCGTGTTCACATGTAAATAAGGTAAAGCATGTGTTCCGACCCCTGGGTTTTAAAAACAGTAAAATGAGACTCACCTGAGCCTGAAGAGTTGCAATGAAGCAAATGTGGTGAAGTAAAATGGGGTGTCCGAAGACTGTAACCTGCCGGGCGTTTATAACGCGCAAGGTTAAATAAAATAAGTAGGTATCTTATAAGATAACCTAGGCTAGTTGTTCATCCAACTAGTAATGTCCATACGATTTGATTTAATTGATAAGTTTTGAGTTTTTGAGAACATGTATGGCCCATTGGTGATTGTTTGTAATAAATATCTTTAACATTATTATTTTAATTTCGAAACGTTATACTTATAGAGTATTTACAATCTTTAGGTGACGGGGGTCCGGGGGCAGCGCCCCTGGTTAGCGGGGTTTCAGGGGTGGCAACCCCTGACGGGGTCCAAGGGGCTGGCCCCTGGTTGGGGTCGAGATGCCAAGTCAGCTAGAAAATTTTTTATTTATACTAAATTGCTTTGGTGAAAAACGCATCTGGACTTGAATTTGGGTGAAATCAAGTGATAAAATTTAGGTCTCGACACTTAGTAAAAATGGGTTGTAACATTCCGTTTTCAGCGTCACTTATAGCGACACTCAAGGGTTTAGGCGACACTTGTAACACCTGCTAAATTAGGATAATTAATTTTGCCTAATTACTTGTAACTAGTTGTAATTAGTATGTAATAGGACTAATTGCAGACTCTATTTGTATATATATAAGGTGAATTATATATATATGTGTGTACATACGCGATTTGGATTAATCGTACGAATTAACCGGACGGAGTCCGACACAGTTACTTGGACGTTGGTGACAGAAACTTACCTAAATAATGAGAACGTATTTTATTATATAAAATACACAGCGAACAAACATTATTTATAATACCGCGACGACAATTTAAATAATTTAACGTATATGTATTAAACGCGAGTTAAGAATTTTAATACTTCGACAAATGCTTTTATAATTAATTTCAAGGTATTTCATTAAAACATTTCCCGTCACCTTTTAAAAATATAACTGCTTGATAACGTTTAAACGACGGGGGAAACGAACACCGCACGGAGCGGAAACGCGGGCGAAATTGGGGGCTTAACCTCCCAATTTCCACCTCCTTCTTTCATTTAATTCTTCTTCTCTTTCTCTTTCTTCTCTCTTTCCTCTCAACTTCATCCTCACCACCAACTCCACATTTCTCACTAATTCACAAAATACTACCACTAAACGCACGCGAAACATACTACCCTTTTGGAAGAAAACGACCACCACATCACGATCTATCACGCTATCTTTCCGGATTTTCATTTCGGCATTTCGTAAGTTTCCGACAAAACCCGAAACTCTCCGTTTTTACTCATTTTTACGTTTTTATAGTTTATATATGCTTAAAATGTCCAAAAATGGGTTGGGTAAAAGATTTGGACCGAACGGAAGCTTTTCGACCGATTTTCCGGCCACCAAATTCCGATCAGACCGCTACGTCGCAGAGACGCTGGACTATCTGCGACGTAGCTCAAAACGTCGCACTATCTGGCCAACGTCGCATTTAGCGACGTCGCGGCCTACGTCGCACAAAAATCCCAACGTCGCACTAGCGACGCAGCCTATTACGTCGCATTAACTTGCGGACGTCGCACATAGCGACGTAGACTTTAACGTCGCCTCCTACGTCGCATTGATTTGCGAAGGTCGCATCATGCGACGTACCACCCTACGTCGCATGCTACGTCGCACAAACCAGAACCTTGAAAAGTCAGATTTTACTAAGTGTCGAACTTACACAACTTCAATACTTATGTCATACGACTGAACAAACGTCATAGAACATACTTCTATTACAAATACACTAAATTGCGTTATAAATGATAACGCTTTGAATCATTATTACAAACCGTCACCAACGGGCCATATTTGTTTTCAAACTACAAACGGATTACTAAACAAACACTTGGACATAATGAGTTGTGTAAACAACTAGCCTAGGTGGTCTTGCGAGACATCTACTTACTTAACCTTATATGTTTAGGCATTTGAAGGTTACGGGTTCGGAGAACCTACGGTTGATATTATTTACTCGTTTATTGATATAAACGTACTTGCAAGGACTCAGGTGAGTCTTACGGCCCCACTTTTACTGTTTTATCTTATTGGGGAAGATACATGCTACTTATTTTTCTTGAACACAAGTACTAAACTGTTTACTATACCAAACGGAATTGCATGAGTTGTTACTATTTACAGAAGTCTCTCCATCATATATCGTTAGTTATGGACTTAAGCGCGAACAGTAGTTAATGGATCCATTAGGGAAATGACCCTCCCCACCCGGGGCAGTAGCGCTGCCACGTACCGATTTACACGTATAAACGGGTGACAACTTATTCGTTACTGATGCTTGCTCACTTACGAGCATGTCACGGGAGCAAACATATTATTACGGGTTAAGCTTCGATTATGAGCCTCATGGCAACGGTATAAACTTATTTATTTACATTTGCTGGATTGCAAATACTGATTTTACGATTGCTGGATTGCAATGGCTGATTTTACGCCTACGGGCACTACTAATGAAATCTCGTGTTCAAAGCCGATATTACTTACAAACCTGTGAGATTCACCAACCTTTTGGTTGACACTTTTTAGCATGTTTTCTCAGGTACCCGGATGGAGTAGGATTACTCCAGGATTTTTGGCTAGAGTCGCATGATTTCAACACAACTGCATTAACGGAGATTCTTAGCATTATCTTTTGTAGATTACGATTCTGTAATAGAATCTCCCGCTATACGCGTGGACTCTAGGGGAAACTACATTTTGTATACGAAAACACTAAGTTTTCAAACATTATATCTATGGAATGTACTAATTTACAAAACGTCTCACTTAGAGGTCATTTGCTTTATCTTTGTGCTGTGATATTTAATTAGTAACACCCCAAACTATGCTTCCGCAAAACAGTGAATTTCGGGGGTGTTACAGATTGGTATCAGAGCCTAAGGTTATAGTGAACTAGGTTGCATTTAGTGGGCCTAGACTATGACCATTAGGCAGTATTTCCTTATTAGGCATGATTGGTTCAGGAATTACATCATACGACTTTAATTTAACATAGCCTGATCAACTATGTACAATTAAGGAAAGATGATGTGAGGTCTGAAATGGTTATGTCAAACAGGAATACGTTAGTAGACTCTGACCACGAGAGAACCGAGACTCTTACTTGTTATGTGCTAGACATACGCTAGGCTATTATGTGATATACGAGTATATACATACATAGGCCTCACTCGCTGACTATACTACTAGGCTATTATATATGTGAATAGGCCTCGCACGTAAATACACTCGCTATAGAGATAGTCGACGTTTCCCTGGTGACACTTACGAATTTCTCTCAGCGGTTTGCACCGACCATGACAGACTTGATTACCGTCACACCACCTTGTGGCGCACTCTAATGATTTTACAAAAATCACATCTAACACCCTGAAACAACGTACTTCCAAGGACTAAAATCCTCTCTCTGTCATTTCTATAGAACTCAAAGACACGAATTCCCAAATGGACGACTACATGTCTGATAGTGACCAAGTCCACGGGGAACAAATCCAGTACACGTATCTCGATGAGGACATCATACCAGAAGAAGAAATCATGCTGGAGGGAAACGAAAATCAGGATTTCGGAATGACTGGCATCGATATTGAAGAATATGAGAGAGTGCGAGATCAGGCTGTGGGACTAGACGGCCGAAATTGGGCACTTAAGCGTAAGTGCATAGACTATGAACAAAGATTGAGAATCTCAAACCGATCTGTCCCTACACGAATCAAAGATAAGATCCGTTACTGGAAGAAAGTAGCCACCAACCTAACCCGTAGGACCAAAACATGGATCAAACGTTTGGGCAGGAAATCAACGGAGGAGACTAGGTACCGCTCCACGACTCAAAGATACAGGGACATGCTTGAAGCACGCTACCACCCACACGACCTGAACCTGGAGTCGGAAGAAGAATCCGAAGGCCAGGAACCCTAACTAAGAATGAACCAACCGACTAGCAGAAACTGTGGACCGCTTTGTCACGCTGATGGAACCAATTAATCTACATTAAGATTAGTGTAGTTTTTGTCTTGTAATCTATCTCGTAATCTAGGGACTATCTAGCACTACTCTATAAACTAGTCGGATGTAACCATTCCCGGCACCCTTGTAATATCTCTGTAGGATGTAACTTTTGAACTCACT
The DNA here is from genome assembly GCA_949592205.1 of Helichrysum umbraculigerum. NCBI lineage: Eukaryota > Viridiplantae > Streptophyta > Magnoliopsida > Asterales > Asteraceae > Helichrysum > Helichrysum umbraculigerum. Next base: position 145,661,063 of record CATIUR010000003.1, on the reverse strand, counting down.
TTATCTATCAGATATCCTTTGTTATCTCAACTCACCTTAATTGTCATTTTCCATATTGATGTTATGTATTACTGCTTTTATACATGTACATCTGTGACAATTACCAACTCATACAAAATCTCATGTATCTTCATTTCTTTTATTGAAGAATCATGCCGCCAAAGACACGACCATACACCGACGCCCAGATTACCTCCCTTATAACCCAGGCTGTTACTGAAGCCTTGGCTCGGAATACTCCACCAAATTCCTCGAGAAACAGCGATGCCACTGAAACCACTACTGCTAAACCTTGTTCTTACAAGGACTTCCAGAACTGCAAACCTCTAAACTTTGCAGGTACCGAGGGAGCTATCGGTCTAGTACGCTGGATCGAGAAAGTTGAGTCTGTATTTCTTATCTGCAACTGCGCGGAGGGAGATAAGGTTAAGTTCTCCGTTAGTACTTTTACTGACACCGCACTCACCTGGTGGAACACTTATGCCCAGACTGTGAGTGTTGCTACTGCTTACCAACTCCCGTGGGAGGAGTTGAAGAAGATGTTGAGGGGCGAGTATTGCCCCAGGGATGAATTGAAACAACTAGAAGTGGAATTTTGGAACCATAAGATGCAAGGTAATGATATCACCGGCTACACCAACCGTTTCCACCAACTGGCACTTCTGTGCCCAACCATGGTCGATCCTGAGTACAAGAGGATCGAGAAATTCGTTGATGGTCTTCCTGAAAGACTTCAAGACCTGGTAACTTCTTCCAAACCGGGTACTATTCAGAGCGCCATCCGTATGGCCCATGAACTAACGGCAAATTCGGTCCGCCGTGGTACAACTTCAACCCCATCTGCAAACAACAAACGCAAGTGGGAAGGTAACCCCAACTCATCCAACCAAACCTCCAACAAAAAGCCTGAGTACATTAAGGCTTATTCATCTGGAACTTCGGAGAAGAAAGGGTACAGCGGGAGCAGACCCTACTGTCCCAAATGCAACCGCCACCATGACGGTTCTTGCCCTTGCTCCAACTGCAAGCGGTTCGGGCATCTAGCCAAGGATTGTCGAACCAACATTCCCACCCCCAACACTAATGCACCAAAGGCCTGCTTTGGGTGCGGAAATACAGGGCATTTCAAGAAAGATTGCCCAAAGCTGAAAAACAACAACAACCCTGCTCGCGGCAGATCATTCGTTATCAAGGCTGGGGAAGCCAGACAAGACCCGAACGTCGTGACGGGTACGTTCCTTCTCAACGACCTTACTGCTTCTGTGTTATTTGATACCGGTGCCGATAGAAGCTTCATATCTGAGAGATTTAGCCCTTTACTTGATATTACTCCCACTGCCTTAGATGCTAAATACATTGTAGAATTAGTTAATGGCAACCTGATTGAGACTGATAGCATCATACACAACTGTACACTTAACCTCACGAACGAAACGTTTCCCATTGATTTAATCCCTGTCGAGATCGGCAGCTTCGATATTATTGTCGGTATGGATTGGTTATCCAAGCACCGAGCTGAAATCATCTGTCATGACAAACTCGTTCGCATACCTCTTGTCTCCGGTGGAACCTTAGTCCTACAAGGGGAGACCGGTAGACGGAATCTGAATATTGTATCCTGTCTGAAAACGAGAAAGTACCTACGAAAAGGGTACCAAGCCATCCTCGCACATGTAACGGAGAAGAAGTCGGAGGAGAAGCGACTTGAGGATGTTCCGATCGTGCGGGATTTCCCGGAAGTCTTTCCTGAAGACTTGCCCGGACTTCCGCCACCTAGACAAGTTGAATTTCAAATCGAACTTGTGCCCGGAGCTGCACCCGTGGCACGAGCCCCTTACCGTTTAGCACCATCCGAAATGCAGGAGTTGTCTAACCAACTACAGGAACTCCTGGACAGAGGATTCATTCGACCAAGTTCCTCGCCTTGGGGAGCTCCGGTCTTATTCGTGAAAAAGAAAGATGGATCTTTCCGCATGTGTATTGACTACCGAGAGCTGAATAAGCTAACCATAAAGAATCGGTACCCACTTCCTAGAATCGATGACCTATTTGATCAACTCCAGGGATCGAGTGTTTACTCAAAGATTGATCTACGGTCGGGTTATCATCAACTCCGAGTCCGTGACAATGATATCCCAAAGACAGCCTTCCGAACTCGTTATGGGCATTACGAGTTCCAAGTGATGCCATTCGGTTTAACCAACGCACCGGCCGTATTCATGGACCTTATGAATCGGGTGTGCAAACCATATCTTGACAAATTCGTCATTGTGTTCATCGACGATATTCTGATTTACTCTCGCAATGAGCAGGAACATGCTCAACATCTGAAAACCATTCTAGGACTTCTGAAACACGAAGAGTTATATGCCAAATTCTCTAAGTGTGAGTTCTGGATTCGAACCGTTCAATTCCTCGGGCACGTGATTGACAGCCAAGGAATTCATGTTGATCCCGCCAAGATTGAAGCAATCAAGGGCTGGGAGTCACCGACCACTCCAACCGAAGTGAGACAATTCTTAGGTCTTGCTGGTTATTACCGCCGATTCATCGAAAACTTTTCAAGAATAGCTGTTCCACTAACCACACTGACTCAGAAAGATAAGAAGTTCGATTGGACTGATAAACAAGAGTCAGCCTTCCAGCTATTGAAAAACAAACTTTGCAGTGCACCAATCTTGTCCTTACCCGAGGGCACCGACGATTTCGTAGTTTACTGCGACGCCTCACACCAAGGACTTGGTTGTGTGTTGATGCAACGGGAAAAAGTCATTGCCTATGCCTCACGACAACTAAAAATTCACGAGAAAAACTATACGACCCACGACCTCGAGTTAGGTGCTGTGGTCTTCGCATTGAAAATCTGGAGACATTATCTCTACGGTACGAAAAGCACTATCTTTACCGATCACAAAAGTCTCCAACACATATTCGATCAGAAAGATCTAAACATGAGACAACGTCGCTGGGTTGAGTTACTTAGTGACTACGACTGCGAGATCAAATACCATCCGGGCAAGGCTAACGTAGTTGCCGATGCCTTAAGCCGAAAAGAACGAGTGAAACCCCTTCGAGTTCGAGCACTTTCTATGACAATTCATAACGAGCTTCCTGCTCAAATCCTTACCGCTCAACTTGAAGCCCTCAACGATGAAAACTTGAAAAATGAAGCCTTGCGAGGCTTGGATAAACAATTCGAAATCAAACCCGATGGAACTCGATACTTCTCTAACCGGGTGTGGTTACCCAAATTCGGAAACTTGCGAGATTTGGTGATGGCTGAAGCTCACAAATCTCGATACTCTATACATCCTGGATCTGACAAGATGTATCATGACGTCAAAGGGTTGTATTGGTGGCCTAACATGAAAGCTGACATCGCCTTGTACGTCAGTAAATGCCTAACCTGTTCCAAAGTTAAGACCGAACACCAAAGACCCTCTGGGTTGCTTCAACAACCTGAAATTCCTCAATGGAAATGGGAACAGATTTCCATGGACTTCATTACCAAACTACCGAAAACTTCGAGTGGTTGCGATACCATTTGGGTGATCGTGGACCGTCTCACGAAATCTGCTCATTTTCTGGCCATCAAGGAAACCGACAAGATGGAGCGTCTGACTCGCATCTATGTCAAAGAAATCATCTCGCGACACGGTGTACCTACCTCGATCATCTCGGATAGGGACAGCCGTTTTACTTCTAACTTTTGGCAATCGCTACAGAAATCTCTTGGTACTCGTCTGGATATGAGTACTGCTTATCACCCGCAAACCGATGGCCAAAGCGAGCGAACTATTCAAACACTGGAGGATATGCTACGAGCCTGCGTAGTCGACTTCGGTACTCCTTGGGAAAATCATTTACCGTTGTGCGAGTTCTCGTACAACAACAGTTATCATACCAGCATAAAGGCTGCACCCTTCGAGGCACTTTACGGACGTAAGTGCCAATCACCTGTCTGTTGGACTGAGTTAGGAGAATCCCAACTCACGGGTCCAGAAATCATTCAAGAAACTACTGAGAAAATCGTTGGTATTCAAAACCGGCTGAAAGCCGCACGTGATCGTCAGAAAAGCTATGCTGACGTGAGACGCAAACATCTTGAGTTCCAGGTAGGAGACAAGGTACTTCTCAAAGTGGCACCGTGGAAAGGTGTTATTCGATTCGGGAAACGAGGCAAACTAAATCCTAGATATATCGGACCATTCGAAATCCTCGAAAGGATTGGTCCAGTGGCATATCGCCTGCAACTTCCTGCTGAACTTAGCAGCGTACACAACACATTCCACATTTCTAACTTGAAGAAATGTCTGTCTGACGAGACGCTGATTATACCGCTCGACGAAATTCAAATCGATGATAAACTTCATTTCGTCGAGAAACCTATGGAAATCATGGACCGTGAGGTCAAGCAATTGAAACAGAGTCGTATTCCCATAGTAAAAGTCAGGTGGAATTCTAGGCGCGGCCCTGAGTTCACCTGGGAACGGGAAGACCAAATGCGACAGAAATACCCACATCTCTTCCCAGACAACGCACCGTCCGTGCACTCAAGCTAATTTCGGGACGAAATTTCTTTAACAAGGGGAGAATGTAACACCTGCTAAATTAGGATAATTAATTTTGCCTAATTACTTGTAACTAGTTGTAATTAGTATGTAATAGGACTAATTGCAGACTCTATTTGTATATATATAAGGTGAATTATATATATATGTGTGTACATACGCGATTTGGATTAATCGTACGAATTAACCGGACGGAGTCCGACACAGTTACTTGGACGTTGGTGACAGAAACTTACCTAAATAATGAGAACGTATTTTATTATATAAAATACACAGCGAACAAACATTATTTATAATACCGCGACGACAATTTAAATAATTTAACGTATATGTATTAAACGCGAGTTAAGAATTTTAATACTTCGACAAATGCTTTTATAATTAATTTCAAGGTATTTCATTAAAACATTTCCCGTCACCTTTTAAAAATATAACTGCTTGATAACGTTTAAACGACGGGGGAAACGAACACCGCACGGAGCGGAAACGCGGGCGAAATTGGGGGCTTAACCTCCCAATTTCCACCTCCTTCTTTCATTTAATTCTTCTTCTCTTTCTCTTTCTTCTCTCTTTCCTCTCAACTTCATCCTCACCACCAACTCCACATTTCTCACTAATTCACAAAATACTACCACTAAACGCACGCGAAACATACTACCCTTTTGGAAGAAAACGACCACCACATCACGATCTATCACGCTATCTTTCCGGATTTTCATTTCGGCATTTCGTAAGTTTCCGACAAAACCCGAAACTCTCCGTTTTTACTCATTTTTACGTTTTTATAGTTTATATATGCTTAAAATGTCCAAAAATGGGTTGGGTAAAAGATTTGGACCGAACGGAAGCTTTTCGACCGATTTTCCGGCCACCAAATTCCGATCAGACCGCTACGTCGCAGAGACGCTGGACTATCTGCGACGTAGCTCAAAACGTCGCACTATCTGGCCAACGTCGCATTTAGCGACGTCGCGGCCTACGTCGCACAAAAATCCCAACGTCGCACTAGCGACGCAGCCTATTACGTCGCATTAACTTGCGGACGTCGCACATAGCGACGTAGACTTTAACGTCGCCTCCTACGTCGCATTGATTTGCGAAGGTCGCATCATGCGACGTACCACCCTACGTCGCATGCTACGTCGCATGCTACGTCGCACAAACCAGAACCTTGAAAAGTCAGATTTTACTAAGTGTCGAACTTACACAACTTCAATACTTATGTCATACGACTGAACAAACGTCATAGAACATACTTCTATTACAAATACACTAAATTGCGTTATAAATGATAACGCTTTGAATCATTATTACAAACCGTCACCAACGGGCCATATTTGTTTTCAAACTACAAACGGATTACTAAACAAACACTTGGACATAATGAGTTGTGTAAACAACTAGCCTAGGTGGTCTTGCGAGACATCTACTTACTTAACCTTATATGTTTAGGCATTTGAAGGTTACGGGTTCGGAGAACCTACGGTTGATATTATTTACTCGTTTATTGATATAAACGTACTTGCAAGGACTCAGGTGAGTCTTACGGCCCCACTTTTACTGTTTTATCTTATTGGGGAAGATACATGCTACTTATTTTTCTTGAACACAAGTACTAAACTGTTTACTATACCAAACGGAATTGCATGAGTTGTTACTATTTACAGAAGTCTCTCCATCATATATCGTTAGTTATGGACTTAAGCGCGAACAGTAGTTAATGGATCCATTAGGGAAATGACCCTCCCCACCCGGGGCAGTAGCGCTGCCACGTACCGATTTACACGTATAAACGGGTGACAACTTATTCGTTACTGATGCTTGCTCACTTACGAGCATGTCACGGGAGCAAACATATTATTACGGGTTAAGCTTCGATTATGAGCCTCATGGCAACGGTATAAACTTATTTATTTACATTTGCTGGATTGCAAATACTGATTTTACGATTGCTGGATTGCAATGGCTGATTTTACGCCTACGGGCACTACTAATGAAATCTCGTGTTCAAAGCCGATATTACTTACAAACCTGTGAGATTCACCAACCTTTTGGTTGACACTTTTTAGCATGTTTTCTCAGGTACCCGGATGGAGTAGGATTACTCCAGGATTTTTGGCTAGAGTCGCATGATTTCAACACAACTGCATTAACGGAGATTCTTAGCATTATCTTTTGTAGATTACGATTATGTAATAGAATCTCCCGCTATACGCGTGGACTCTAGGGGAAACTACATTTTGTATACGAAAACACTAAGTTTTCAAACATTATATCTATGGAATGTACTAATTTACAAAACGTCTCACTTAGAGGTCATTTGCTTTATCTTTGTGCTGTGATATTTAATTAGTAACACCCCAAACTATGCTTCCGCAAAACAGTGAATTTCGGGGGTGTTACAACACTTAGGAAGTGTCGCATGAAATGACGGATTCTGATCTAATGGCGTCACTTGTGCAAGTGACGCATAGAGGGCGACACTTAAGGAAGTGTCGGTTGTAAGTGTCGGTATAAAGGTCATGAGTCACTAAGGTTAGTGACGGATGAAATATGTTCTCGATTATAGCCGTCACTTAAACAAGTGACGCTATAAGTGTCGGATTATAGTGACGGGTATTGAATTTCTGACACTTAAGTAAGTGTCGGGAAAAAGGGGTTTCATGCGGCACTTAGGCAAGTGACGCAAAATTAGGGCTTTTAGCGACACTCAATGCGTCACTCAAGTGACGCACGAAGTGACGCTATACTGCAGTCGTCGTTACGACACTTAAAGTTGTTGACGGATTTTTGAGCCAAAACGAGTTTTCCGGCCATAGTTTGGTCCGATCCTTTTACCCAACCCAAATATGGACATTTTAAGCTTATATAAACAACAAACATGTAAAAAATGAGTGAAATCGAAGAGTTTTGGGTTTTTGTCGGAAACTTACAAAGTGTCGAAATGAAATTCCGAAAAGATAGAGTTGTAGATCGTTGCGTGGTGGTTGTTTTTCTCCAAAGAGCTTCGAGATTTCGGCGGCGTTTGGTGGTGTAAATTGATGATTTTTGATGATGGTGGTGATGGAGGTTTTGAGAGAAAAGAAAGTGAGGAGAGAGAGAAAGAAGATGAGAATGAGAAGAAGGAGGTGGAATTGGGGGTTTAAGCCTCCCATTTTCAGTCTTCGCCTCCGCGCTCCGCGCGGTGTTCGTTTTCCCGATTGTTTAAACGTTACATAATTATTTAATTACTTTTAAATATGCGTTTTAAAATATGAATAATTCCCGATAATTTGGTTGAAGTATTTTATAAAATACTTTATACTTGAGTTATAGAATATAACTTATTCTTGTTTTAAATTGTTTGTTCATTTAATGCACTTAATATTTTAATCGCCTAGTCTTTGTTTGTACGATACGAAATGAATACGAAATATTATAAAAATAATGTTTTGGATATAATTGTGTCATTAAATGATATCGTATTATTTAATAAAGTTGTCACCAACGTCCGTATTAATTGAACCGAATTACATTCGATTTGAAACTTGTACGATATAATCAAATCTCGTACTTGTATATATTCAACAATATATATATATTGATACATTAATTAGCCTAACACAGAACTAATTACACGTATTACACTTGATTAGGCCCTAATTAATAGTCCTAATTTGACGGGTGTCACATTTTATTACTAGTAACAGCAACATCATTACAAGGTATGTATTTCAACTTTGAATAAGAAACATGACCTAACCTATGATACCACAAGCTGTAAGAGTAAACACAAGAATTGACAGCAACATTTTTAAAAGAATTTTCGGTAAAAGAAGCTAAACAAGGACCTATACTTGAAGTAATAGCAGACTTCAGAGCATCATCCAGTTTATGAATAGGAACATTGACTAGGTAATAAAGTCCAGCTCTTTTCTTACCTAGTCCCATGATTTTCTTGGTGATCAAGTCCTGAATCACACAAAATTGAGGAAAGAAAATGACAAGACATTTATTTTCTTTAGTCAATTTAGGAATAGAAAGAAGACTAAAATGAAAAGAAGGTACACACAAAACATTCTGCAATGTCAGATTGTTTTGTAGAGAAACTTTACCAACATGAGAAATACTAGAAGTATGTCCATTTGGTAGAGAAATTTTTGGAATATTTTGAAGTGAAAATGGCTTGACAAGAGTTTTAAAATCAGGTGTCATATGATGTGTGGCTCCAGTGTCTAAAATCCAACCAGTTGATACATTTGCATAAACAGAAAGGCAAGTTATACCTGCAGCAAAGTGATGATCAATTTCATCATCTGTATCACCATTACCAGCCTTTTGTGCAGACAAATTTTTCAACAACTGCTCAAACTGATCTGCAGTAAACATGACATTTCCAGAATCTGCTGTTGCATTTGCAGCAAACCGTTTGGGACCATTTGTTCCATTTTCTTTGCCTTTTGGTTTTGATTTAGTCCCTGTATTCTGCTTGTGTTTGTAATGCCAAACTGGATACCCTACTTTCTCCCAGCACTTCTCAGGAGGGTGCCATTTATAGCCACATATGGTACATTTCTTATCCACACTACCCTTACTTAGCAAAGCAGTAGTTTCAGTGTTTAGAAAATTACCATTTAGTGCATCTCTTTGAGACTCTCCTCTTGTTGAATAAAAGGCACAAACATTCTCAACAGTAGGTAGTGGAGTACTTAGCAGAATTTGACTTCTTTGAGAACTATACACCTCATCTAAACCATTTAAGAACTGGAAAAGCCTTTGTTCCTCTTTTTGTTTATCAACAGCAGTCAAGAAAACAGAAATTTCAGGTGTAATAGCAGATAGTCTAGGCAGTTCATTCATTGAGTCTAACTCCTCCCAAACACATTTCATCAAAGTATAGTATTCACTTACAGATTTACCTTGTTGTTCCATTGAATATGACTCTTTATGAAGCTTATATTTCCTAGAACCATTACTTAGAGCAAAACGTTTCTCTAATTGTATCCAAATCTCGCTAGCAGTACCAACGAACATAATAGACTTGCTAATTTGATCAGAAACTGAACTCATGATCCAACTTATAACCATATTGTTACAACTATCCCACTGCTTATCTTGTACAGGATCAACAGGTTTAGGAATAGTACCTTTGATGAAACCTACCTTTCGTTTTGTTGAAATAGCAATCTCAACAGATCTTCTCCATGACCTATAGTTCTGCGCACCAATTAGCTTTTCTTGAATTGGCAAAGAACCAGGACCTTCAGATGGATGAAGAAACAGAGGATTCTGATACAAAGCAGGTTCCATTTCTAATGCGGAAGCAAAATTACTCACGAACACACAGAAATCAAGTAGAAATTAGCTTGAATTCTTCAAGAAAACACTAGAATTTGATCGATATTTGATCAAATTTTAATTCACTAATCAAACACACGCGATCGAGAAATTTAATTACGCAACTATCACTAAAGCTCTGATACCATGAAAACAATATCAGTGACAATTGAATTGAAACTAGAACAGATCAGTGGAAACGATAACTGATTCATTTCATTGAGAGAATCTGTGTAAAACTGTACAACTCCATAAGTGTTTACAAACCCTAGCGTATATATTGACCTAACATCATTAACCGCTTCTAACTACTTGCTAAGCTAATTTATCAGAATAAGATTAGTTATTTACAATTTAGTCCCTGAACGTACTTCAGTTGACTCTTTTAATCCCTGAACATGCTTTTGTTTCTCATTAATAGTACAATTAAAGATGATTCACACGTACCGTAAAGTATTTTACCCATTTGGTCCCTCTTAATTGCTTATTGATCCGCAATTACTTACAGTTTATAACAAAAACATTGATTCGTAAAACGCGTAGTCCAAAATGGTGACTAACAAATAGACCTTCTATTGTTTAGTGCTTCAAGATTGTAAGGTAATTTATTGTGCTAATGTAAATATTTACCGTTATAACACTAAAATATAGCATGAGCCCCCCCTTATATTTTTTTTAGGTAGTTGGAGGGTACCCCTGACCCCGGATCTCTTTGAGATCCGCAGCGTCCCACCCGCGCCGCTACAGTTAACATAATCTCTTTGTTGTTGTTGTTTAGTTTCTTTGTCAAGATTCTAAGTACCAATTTGTCTCATCTCAAGCAATATGAATTTCATTTCCATTGTTAATACTTACTCCCTCCGTTCTAAATTGTTTGTCCACCTTACTATTTATGTTTGTCCCAAAATTATTGCCCACTTCCAAAATCAACCAATCAAAATGCTTGAAAATTGTAAAGTTGAAATTCTATTGGTAGTCAACAGTAATAAATGCACTTTTCTTAAACTGTGTGTTTCTTGTTTGGTGACAATCATTTTGGGACGGAGGGAGTATTAGACAATCTTAATTTGGCCTAAGCTTCGGATCACCAAAATCTAAACATTTAATTACTTGGTGAAATACACCTAGCTACACACTATGTCTATTAAAACTAAAACCAAATACACAGCTAGCAGACATTTGTAATTGAAAACAAAGAACAACAACCATCCTTTATTCATTTTTTTTATTTTATGTTTTTTTTTTTGCTTCTTTTGTCACTTTTCAAGTAGTTGCCATTTAAGAGAGGAACAATAAAAATAACAACTACAACTACAAAATATACTCATAGAGTCATAGTTACAGAGGTAGCTCGATCAGGAATTCACAGCCATTGAGCAATTGAAAAACTGGTTGCAAACAACAATACTAATTCTCACTCAAGTCTGTCTTCTGATTACAAGTATATTCGCGAAAACTAGTAGCGTAAATGGCAGGTTCAGGGGTAACAGACAGAGGCAAAGAAGCAATAGGAATGATGGCACTTCATGAAACCCTCAGAAACTTATGTATCACTTCTGATTGGACTTATTCTGTTTTCTGGACCATTCGTCCTCGCCCGTACGTACACTTCTCATTCTCTCTTTAATATATATATATATATATATATATATCGATATCATGAGTCCTAGCTAGTTAGTTTCTTTAGTTTTTTATTTATTTATTTATTTGGTTTCATTTTTGTTTTCAGTCGACTTCGAGGTGGCAACGGGTGTAAGGTTGGAGACGACAATGGTAGCTTGTGAGTTCTTCTTCTATATATCTTTTTCATGACATAACAAGAAAAAAACTTGCATTTTAGTCGTTGACGTATTTTCAACTTTTTTACTAGTTAATGTAACCATATTTGAAAAGGTTGCATGATACTATAAGCATGTTAGAGATAATTAATGGTAAAAAAGAAGTAAATAGTTATGGTGATATAATTAATCTGCAGGATGTTGATGTGGGAAGATGGATTTTGTAGAGGAAGAGTTGAAGAAATGGATGGAAGTACTGAAGATCAGGTTAAGAAATCATTCAGCAAAATGTCAATTCAGCTCTACAATTATGGAGAAGGGTGGGTACTTGGTAGGTGTATCTTAAATTTAATTAAATGATGATATTAATCTCTAAATTAAGTTTAATTTAATTAACAGTAGTGAAATATAAAGGTTTTTTTATTAAAAAAATTTTATTTGAAGAATTGTTTTCTGATTGTGTCTGATTTCGCTGAGATGCAGATTGATGGGAAAAGTTGCTTCCGATAAATGTCACAAATGGGTGTTCAAAGAGCCTACGGAATCTGAACAGAATATATCTAATTATTGGCAGAGTTCTTTTGATGCTGTATGTTTCTTAAGAACACCCACATATCAATATGTCATACTCACGATGAAATCATTTATATTTTTTTCGTCTTAGTTTTACATACGTTGTATGAGCTCCAACGACTGATTCTTACATTAAACGTGCAACAACCAGTCGTTAGAACAATCCATGATACATCAGTTTTCTTGATTTGTTACCAAGGTTGTCTGTTTATAATTTATTTTCATTCTGTTGTTGCAGATTCCTCCTGAATGGACTGAACAGTTTGATTCTGGAATTCAGGTAATCTTTTTATGATTATCTTTTTTCAAAGTTATGGTATATACATGATTCAGTTAATTTACCATAGAAGTTTTCTAAAAGATAGAATATATTACGAGTAATTATTGCTTGAAAAAGAATTTAATAACATACAATTGCATAATTTGTCTTCTACACAAATTGGTACCTACCCTTGATGGATATTTGAGTATGCATCAGTGCATGAGTGATAGACTTCTACAATATGGTCCAAGTCTTACGGACTAGACTATCCCATTTTTTAATCAGATGTGACAAAACCATGTGTATTATTGATGTCATCACTCTTGTTCTTTGACCACAGCACAATCATGGATGGACAAAAAAAGAATCATAAGCAATTATAATGTTCTAAATGTTCAAGGTTTTCTTCCTTCCTGATTTTTTGCCACACAATTACATCTTCAAAATGTTTGAATCATCTGTTATAGTTATCGCCTTTGGGTGCTGTATCATGGAGACTAATGTTCGTTTAGGCATATATGAACCAATCATGGATGGATTTTGATTGACCCAATGAAATTAATTATATCACGGTTAAAATTATTGCGTTGGTTAAGATTGTCAGTTTCTGTCTTTTGTTAACAGACTATAGCTGTGATTCAAGCTGGACATGGACTTTTGCAACTCGGTTCTTGCAAGATCGTAAGTTTAATGTATTTTGTTTCGTATATCATATACTTAAAGTCCTTTTGGATGTGCTTGAAAATAGTAACCCGTGATCTTAGATGCATTGTTGGGTTGAATGGTAGTATGATAGGTAGTACTATCTATACTTGGTACCTTTCATCTTGTGACGATTTTCGAGTGTCATGTCAAAAGTGACATCATCTGTTGATTATAACTTTTGGGTTGGATTTAAGTTACTAATTACACCTTATGTTATGTGGTTAACTAGATACCTGAAGACCTTCATTTTGTGCTTAGAATGAGGCATACATTCGAGTCACTTGGCTATCAATCTGGTTTCTACCTCTCCCAACTATTTGCATCGACTAGAGGCAACATTTCATCACCTTCCTCCACCCCAATGCCACTAAAACAACCACCAATCCCAACCCGCCCGCCACCTCTCTTCAACTGGGCCCCACCTAGAACAATGCCATCACCCAACTTTCACAACCCAGGTCAGCTTGGATACCCACCCGGCCCATCAAAAGATGAACCCCACATGTTCCTCCTCCCTCACTCATCCGAACCCCAAATGGACAACATGATGGGCCCTGAACACGTTCAAAATGACATCAAATGGCCCAATGGGTTGAGCTTCTTTAGTGCACTCACAGGAAGAAGTGATGAAGCCAAGCTACTTTTCAATTCAGATGGGCTAGGAAATAAGCCCGAGGGGTGGCACCCTGATCAAATGAAGAACCCGAATGACTTCTTGAGCTTGGATAACACAAACTCGGATCATAACCTTGGGAAGGTAGATCATAATAAGTATAAAAGAAGCTTCACTTTGCCTGCAAGAATGACGACTTCTTCTTCATCATCTTCATCGCTTGATCACCATAAACACAACCCGAATGGAGAATACAGGAACCCTGAGGCAACAATGTACTCTGATGTCATGGAAACTTTCCTGGAGTAATGATGAGATGAAGGGTATGTATCGATTAGAGGCTTAATTATCATTATTATCTGTTCTCATTTAATAGCTTGTTGGTTGAAAACACTTGTACTTTTAGCATTTCTTTGATCCAGTTGTTGTTGATCTAGATAACTGGGGCTTTTGTTTTGCATTATTTTCTTAATGATGGTTCTTAACAGTTGTACAGTACAGTACAGATCAGGGCAGGTTTATGCAACTCTGTTTTGGTTCAAGTCTTCATATTATATCAGCGTGAAACATATGGGTCGTACTGATTAGCACTATCAAATATCAAACATTTATTCTAATAAAATTACATATGTTAATGCATACAAGTTTGTAGCCCTCCAACAAAAAAAAAACAAAAAAAACAGGGGATTTAATTTACAAACTGATATATTTTTTGGTGAAAACAGAAAAGTATGAAATATATGGAATTTATATCATAAAATCTAGCATCGTTATAAAATTAGCAATGTAAGAAAGGACCGTTATACTTGTTGTACATGAAAAACAAAGTTGATGCTCATTCCGTGTCCGCTAATTATAGGGAGTGCCTAGTCATGTTTGAATCATCATGACCATGCAATCATGCATATTTGCAGAGTCCTTATCTCCAAAACTAAGTTATACGTCATAAGGCTGATCCAAAGTTACAATCTATGAGGTTTAATTTGGCTTCTCAAGTTAGATTCGATTCCAAACCCCCAACTACTTGACACACATTGTTGTAACTTTGTTAATATTTGGGGGTGCTGATAAAAGCTTGAAGCCTTTTAAAATGATGAGTATCTGCAATCGCATTTATGCACGCTGCACTTGGTTTTACCCTTCCATAGTGAACGCCGAATAATTCCATTGCAATAAACAAACAATCGACATGCTCAACCCTCAACAATATAATGAATGAGGAAAAAAAGAGAGACAACAGTTACATAATCAAACCCATGAACTATCAAAAGAAAGATAATAATAATAAAAAAAGTCATTTAAATCACATTCTCACTTTCATTCTCTTAGAAGGTTCAATAGCATGACACTCTTGACATGTCGACACAAGCCACCCAAAAAACCTGCGGCAAATCCCTTTTCTAACACCACCATCTCGCTTCCCTTTCCCTCCCTTCCTTTTCTTCAAAGAATTTCGTCGGTTCAACACTGGAGTTGGTGCAATGAACTGCCACCTTTGCGAATGACTATACTTGTTACAATAATTATGACGTTGACTTTGCTTATTAGGTAACCTTTTCTTTGTCTCGGTTGTTTTAGTTGCAACACATTTAGCTTGATTGATGGTTGCTAATTTCTTTTTTAGACAATACGTTTCACTAGTGCTTGTTCTGGCACTAGTGCAACTACTATTACTAGTACTGTTACTAGTACTGCTGGTACGGCTGTTTGTGCTATTGCTTCTAGAAGACATTAACGAGCTCTTGCTACTAATACTGCTTGTTCGGCTCATAATCATTGATCTTGGAATGTTGAAACTCGTTGGTTGCACGGGGAAATCATGAAGGAGAAATTTGCCATTGAAGAATAGTTGATCGGCTAGCTCTGACTCGAACTTTATATCAGGTGACATGGCTGGAAAAGTGAAGATATCGCCGGTGGAATTGGCTTTCTGCCGGCGATGAGTCTCCATAATGTTGGTAGGAAACTGAAACTAGATGGCATTGCAATGGATGTAAAGTTGGCATGAATTTATATTACTAGAAAATATGTGAAAGTGAGAATAATGGGGATTGGGGCCCTTCTTGAATTTCCCCCTAAAGAGGAGGTCATATGGGCCCGGACTCGTAAGTTTAACGTGGCCAACCCGTTTGGGTCACTTTTAGATAACGTTTTTATTTTCTCCAAAAGAATTACATGACATTACAATAAAACATATGAATGAATATTGTATCATACTTTAACATGGTCATAACTTTTTCTTTCACATTTGGTGTTTGAAAGTTAAAGTTAAGTTTATTTTTTCTTATGAATAATCCATATTTTCATTTTTTTCTATCGACGCGACTTGCTTGATCAATGACCAAAGTTATTGGTTTTACACATATGTCCATAAATGATACCAAAAATTATTATTAGTGATTGAAAATTTAAGATTTCACATGTGAATTAACCAAGGGTATTAAATTTTATAAAAGAATTTATAACTGCATTGATGATAAAAGAAACAAGATCGATGACAAAAAGAATAGAAATAAGTTGTCGAATAGTTACTCAACAATCCCTAACCAAACTTTAAAGGGGAATTTGGTGTCACGTTAAAAACATGTTGAATTACTACGTCTATAACCAATAAATGTTCATTTTCATATTACAACCCATTAAAAAAAACGTTGGTGGGTAGAGATGTTAGATCTCTCCCAATGGTACCCATCACTCCGTCAGTTTCCATCGGTTAAAACCGACGGAACTGACACCAATGACACCTCATTTTTTTCGGTGTGCATATAATCAAATGGATATTGTTAAATGTGGGCTCAAAAATTAAAGTGACGAAGTCACTAATGGTAGGAGTCAGTCAATTTTAGTTAGTTTGGAAAAAGCTGACGTGGCCAGCCGGTTTCAGACAGTTTCAGTCACCATTGAATATGTCTTATGTGATTCGTGAAGGTGTAATTAGTGGAGATTTCTAAAACTTTGTACATAAACAAAATGGACATTTTAATCAAGACTGAGAGAATAGTATTTATCTCAAAATATAATATAGTTAGTATAAGTCATAAAATATTTGTTTCTTCATTAAACTCGTCTCCTTACATTGTATGAAAATTTGACAAAAATAATACAATCATCGTAGCCAAAACAGTATAGAAGTATACTAAGTATGATACAGTTCATAAGGATGCTAAGATTTAAAAGGATGGTAGCCATGATCTTAAGGAACATGTGGAATTTAACTTTAAGGCTACTGGTCCTTATAATAATATTGACAAAGTCATGAGTGATGCTCACCCAACCATTCAATTTTAAACACTTGTATAACATTATTGGCACAAAGTACCTTTGAATGTTTATAAAATGCTTCATTGTACTTATTATGTTTCTTCTTTGATTCCTAACATTTTAACTACTTGAGTTAGCAGCATTGTAATCCTACCATTTTAGTCCACACAGCTTTTGTAATTACACATTAAAACACCTTATTATTAACCCGTAATTCATTTACTTTGATCATTATATACCTTTGAAAAATGTAATAACACTCCAATAAACGACGGGTCATATATCGCCCTACGTACCATTTTTAGTCCTAAATTCTAATGGCTCGAAATCGTAGACTATTTTAGAATCTTATCAAGATAACTTGAAACTAAGACAATAATTAGTAGTTGTTGTTGATAAGTTAATAATTAAGTTAAAACGGATAAGATCAGACCCTAGAATATTTATTAACTACTACTTGACTTACAACAAAATGTAGTATCACCTTGACATGGATCATTTTGATCAAAACTTGAATGTCATACTTGTCGTGTTCCAAACTATAGTATATTGGGAGACAACTCAAAAACTCTAACAAAGCCATTGTCTCCCATTTGATTTATTTGGTAGGGGACCCGACCCTTTTCGGGCCTAATACTTGTACTCCAAGGATTATGTGGCATGCCTCTTTGACCAACTTAATTACTTACCATCAATGCCATTTCGACTTATATCATACTACTCACACTTTCTTATATTTATTTTTCATTGGGTTAAATCTATGTTCCCTTGTAATTTGTTTACACCCTTTCTTTAGAGCCTTACCAATTTATAAATCGAAAATTACAAAACTACCCCTAGCTAGATAAAAAAGAAAAAACTACCCATAACTAAATTAAACATCATTTATAATTTTGGATATGATTCATGATTTTCGAATAAGATTTAAAAATTTTACAACATTTAAATATGATCCATAAATAAACATATACAATTTTAGAAATAACCAATAGTAATATTTTTTTAGACAATAAATTTCATTAAAGCATTACTTTATTACGAAAATAAATATGTATAGTCAAATATACTATAAAGTTACACAAAACATCATTGCTAGCTTTGGTATATAATTCAAAATATCTTTATACCAAACAATGTATGTGTCACTTAAAACGGAAAAAAATAATAAGTAGAGACACAAACAAACACACTAGATAATTCTTACATTATTTTTAAAATAATGATTACTATCGACATCTCTCATAAGTACTCTCATTGTCCTGCTGCATCGCGCGAGTCGACGCTACTCTATTGTTATACATGTATTTAACAAAAAAATGTTGTTAATCATGTATTAATACAAGTGGAAAATTTGTAGGTTAGTTATAAGTTGGAAGTTTTCATATGAAAAGAACAATTAACATCATTCACTATTTACAACTAGCAAAATACCCGCACTATGCAGCGGAAATCAAGAAGAAAATTTTGTACAACTTTTAAATTTAAAAACAAAGATGTCACATTTCGACGAACATTCTGAAATTATATTAAATACACTTTTTTGTGTCAGCATCTGACTATTTCTAGGTGAATGTATTATAAAGTTTTGCATATATGTATGGTACAATTACGATAATTTCTATTCAAATAATTAATTCAGAGTTAATAAGAAGTGTAAATTAAAAAGAAAAATGAGAGATATTAATGGTGTACATAAGTACATTGAAGTATTACCATATTTAACAAAGTCAAAATAACTATGTATAATAAGTATTAATGGGCAATTTAGTCATTAGACAATGTTGAGTTAAATTTTAAGAAAAACATAGACATGAATTATATATAGCTAAGATTGATCAATCATGTCGATTCCGGAATTATTAATATTAAGTAACAAAAACAAACATTTCTTATATAATAACTCGATCATTAATTAGAGTAGCCAACTTATTATTGTAAACTTCTAATGTGATATATAACTTATATACAATACATAATATAGTTATCACACCAACTTCAAGGCAGTCAAAAAGTGTTGTCGAAAACGAAAATGGATCATATTTCAAGAGTTGTTTGGAATCAATGTACGTAGACCAAAATACTTGTGCGAAGCTCCATCATCGCAGTCAAATAGATGGCATGGAAGCAAATGTGCCAACCATCCTTCTTTTTCGACAATCTGATGTGTCAATTTTACGGCACATAATCATATACTTTAATTAAACTTTTGATCGTTTAATCTTAAAAACAGAAAAGAAAATGTCAATCTCAAGAGAATTTTAGCTAAAATATTATACAAGGAATTTTTATTAATATTTGTTTCATTTACTTCACAACAAACAATGTTCAATCACTTTCCCTTTCTACAAAAATATTCACCAATTCAAATAAAAAGGACCTGATCAACCTCACATTCACAAGAAACCAACATCATTACGAGCTAATGCACTCATGCGGAACTACATTGAAAGTAGAGGTAACTGTAACTACATTGAAAGTAAAAAAATATGAAAACTACGTTTTTTAATTCTCCGTTGTGTTACGGGTTTAAAAATTAGACCATTCCCAACAGTGACAGAAACTGACTGAAACTGACGTGCCACGTCTGCGTCATGTAAGCTTTTTACAAAACTGACTGAAACTGACGAACCCCTGCCATCAGTAACTCCGTCACTTTTAATTTTAGGCCCACGTTTAACAATTTACCTATAGTTATACATACACAAAAAGAAAAGAAAAAAAAAACAAAAACCGACGGAGCGTCGGAATTCCGATGAAGGAAAGTGACGGACGAAAGTGACACACCCGTGCCATTGGTGTCACTTTCATCACTTGAAAGTGACGAGAAACCGACGCAAGTGTTGGGCAGGGTCTTAGGATACCAGTGTTACAGTGACCTCAAATTCTAAAGACCAATGTTTTAAAAACCGGTTCAAACCGGCCGGTCGAACCGGTTGAACCGGAAACGGACAGAAAACCGGTCTAACTTATATAGTGTAAAATGGCGGTTCGACCGGAAATGTAACCGGTTGAACCGGATTAAACCGGCGACGGATTGGATTCCGGTTAAAAAAAAAACCGGTTTTCAAAACATTGCTAAAGACCCACTAAATGTACCCATGATCTATCTCAAAATAATGACACGAGTCCAACTACCGAGTCGAGTTTAAATAATTGTACATGTAGTAGCTAGTAAAATGATTGTGTATGTTCGCATTCGCCTAAAATCCTAAATGGGCCTGTGAATAAGTCAATAAACCCACGTATCAATCTTGGGCTTTCCAGGGCAACTTTTTTGGTTGGATTTTTCGGACTTGGGCCCTTTGCTCTTCAATGGGCCGTTTACTTTATTTATTTTATAAACGTTTTTGTACTCCGTATCTCTTATCACTGGTATTCCGTAACTTAAAGGGATCAAGTAATTTGCCTGAGCTTCAGGTGAACATGTTGGTTAATTCGCATCTTCGTTATCATTCTATACTCTTATGCTATAAATCTTTTAAGTAATAAGATGAAAATTTAAACTATGAAGATCGTAAGTTATAACTTTACCCTTATTAATTACTCCCTCCGTCCCAGTCAAAGTGTCTACTTTTACTTTGCACACAGTTTTATGACTAACCACTAATTACAATTTTCACCAATCAAATAACATATATAACCACTAAAGTCTTTTTCAATTGGTTGAAACATGGAAATTGACACTTATTTGAAACAATCCAAAATAGTAATGTGGACATCTGTGGTTGGACGGAGGGAGTATATGTCAACTAAATATGGAACCATTGTTGGTATGTAACTATGAAAATCAAAATTTAATATATAAATAAAAAATGCTAGATCTATTAAAGTATGTAAGAAAATAATGAAAACCAAATTATACTCTACGTAATGTGAATTTACAAAAATGATTACTTTGATATTTCGTATTGCTAAGAGTTTTGTTTAAACTGACCATATAATTTAGTACATGTTTACATTTTGTTTTTCACTTTGAATGAGAAGCAGAGTTGTTAATGATAAATTGGCGTCGAGAGTTTTGTGATTTAATTGGTATCGGTGATTTTTTTATCTTTCAAGTATTTTTTTATTTCAATTGCATTGTGCGGGTAATTGACTGGTTGAATGGTTTATTCACAGTGTGCATAAGCTACTATTTCAGCTGTAAAAGACTAAAAGTTACTAAATTCAATGTTTTTCTTGAACTTGCTAATTAAGTCCTTTTTACATGCACATAATTCTGGCATCTTAAATAGTACTACTCGTCAAACTAAATTTTGTTGCACGGTTTACGCACTAATTAGGTCAAACTAACTATTCACTTCAAAGTTCAACCCAATATTTTTTAGCCCCATGGAAAATAGGCTAGCTTTGTAAATGTTTAAGAATAGAATTGAAACTACACTTTGAAAGATTAAAGTAGCAAGACTTTGTTACTATAATGGATATTGGATAATAGAAGTGTAGAATAGATAATATTTGAAAGGTTGGTTATATATTCCAACTCTTGATTACAACCTCTATTTATAGGATTACAAGGCTTACTTCATACACTTCCTTTGCCTCTAAGTATTCTTAATAGCTAAGCTTCCTTATGAGATAAGCTTCCAAAATATCTAGGTTTCCTTAGGAAGTAAGGATGCTTCCTAGCTAAGTTTACAAGATACAGAGTAAACAAGATTAATTAAACAAACTTATTTCTAATAACAATCTTAGTACACTAACACTCCTCCTTAAGATTGTTGTTGGACATCATAAGCCGAGCCTTCAAATGATCTAGCTTCATTCCCGTGAGAGACTTTGTAAGCATATCTGCCAATTGATCTTCAGATGTGCAGTATTTCAGCTTGATTTCTCCATTCTTCTCAGCTTCTCGAATAGCATGATATTTGACATTTATGTGCTTCGTCCTTCCATGTTGCACTGGATTTTTGCTATAGCAATAACAGACTTGTTATCGCAAAAGATGACTGTTGGACTATCTTGAGTAAGATCCAAGTCAGACAACAACTTTCTTATCCAAACGGCATGATTAACAGTAGCTGCAATTGCTATATATTTTGCCTCAGCAGTAGTGTAACACCCCCAAATTCGTTAATTTTGATCAGCGGAAGCATTAGTGTTAGCTGGGGGTCCCACGTCAATATTGTATATGCATACGTATCAGAGCATATGATTACAACAGAACATATATATTAAGATGCCAAAAGTGTTAGTTACAAAGTTTACGATTCGTCAAATCGTACAAATGTAAAAGTTATTAAGTTTATAAAAGTAGATTTCGTAAATATGACTAAACCAGATTAGTTATACAAAAGAAATCTATATTTTCCAAAAGTTGGCATCCTAAAGCTTCGCGGGTCGCCTAAGTTCCGTACGTGCAGGCGGTCTTACGTGCGCTGCTAATTCCCTGAAAAACATAGTAAAAGTCAACAACGAGGTTGAGTGAATTCACAGGTTTTATGTTTGCAATAGTTGGATCAAGTTTGTAAGCACAGTTGTTAAACCAAATACGTTCACAATAGTTATTGCCATAACAGTTAAGTAAGTTTAGTGGAATATTATCCAAATACAAGTTATGTGGGATGTCTGCCCAAAATACGGTTTACATTGGGATGTTACCCAAAGCACAG
This sequence comes from Helichrysum umbraculigerum, assembly GCA_949592205.1. Classification (NCBI taxonomy): domain Eukaryota; kingdom Viridiplantae; phylum Streptophyta; class Magnoliopsida; order Asterales; family Asteraceae; genus Helichrysum; species Helichrysum umbraculigerum. Next base: position 145,638,372 of record CATIUR010000003.1, on the reverse strand, counting down.
TTTACGTTGGGATGTTACCCAAAACACAGTTTAAAATACGTTGATGGTCGTTCTCCAGCGTTTTACTAACAGTACCGGTCGTTCTCCGGCCAAATAAGCACGGGTCGTTCTCCCGTCCAAACAAAACAGTTTACCGGTCGTTCTCCGGTCTAGATACGCACGGATCGTTCTCCCGTCCAAACACTGCTGGTCGTTCTTCAGCGAGACACTGTACCGGTCGTTCTCCGGTCTAAAGACGCATGGGTCGTTCTCCCATCCAAAACGCACGGGTCGTTCTCCCGTCCACTTGGCCATTCGTTCTCTGGCACTAAAATACGTTGCTGGTCGTTCTCCAGCGTTTTCATAAAAAGTACCGGTCATTCTCCGGCCAAATACGCACGGGTCATTCTCCCGTCCAAACAAAATAGTTTACCACGTTTGTTTTAGTTTACAGTATGAAAACGTTATTTCATAAACATTAGTTCGCACGACAGTTCAACAGTTCAAAGTACTCTAATTGTTCGAGTAAACAAGTATGATAAACAATCATGTAAGCAAAAGCAGTTATGGCAATCAGTAAAACAGTTGACTATGTTTTCCACCCCTGTTCAAAAGCAGTTAAAACAATAAAAGTAGAGGCTTTGAACTCACCTGTTGAGTTAAGTAACGTGTGAGCGCTAGCAAAGCCTAAAGCCCGAATGTAATCTAGTCGAAATCTCCTAACGCCCTAAACGTATGAGATTTAATAAGTATGTGGATGTCTAAGTCGGCCATCCATGCTAGTGTTCGTACAACCAAGTTATGTCCAAGTGTTAGTTCGATGTTCATGTTTGAAGCTTGAAAATGTATACGACTTGTTGGTAACGGTTCGTAGTTATAACCTTTGAAAGCGTTTATCATTTTCATTCCTTTTGAGTTTCATAAAGTACAGAATTGTGTACGGGGGTCCGGGGGCAGCGCCCCTGGTAGCGGGGTCCAAGGGGTGGCAACCCCTGGTGGGGTCCAGGGGCAAGGCCCATGGTTGGGGTCGAGCTGCCAAGTCGGCATTTGGGAAAATTTTTATTTCTACCATATTGCTTAAGCGAAAACGCATTCGAAATTTCGTTTCGGGGTAAAATCAAGTGGTAAAAGACTTAGTGAGATCATGCGTTTTTAAGGGTCTGAAACCTGCGACATTAAGTGCGACATTGCGTGCGACGTTATGTGCGACATAGGCGCTTGTGTCGCTATATGCGACGTCAGGGTCTAGTGCGACATAAGGGTCGACGTCGCTATGTGCGACTTCGCAATTTAATGCGACGTTGAGGGTGATGTCGCAGTATGCGACGTTGTGAAGTGTTCTGTGACATTGTGACTGATGTCGCAATTGGCCCAAACCAGATGCGACATCGGGGTCTGATCGGACTTCGGTGGCCGGAAACATGGCCGGACGACTTCGTTTTGGCCCGAAACTTTTACCCAACCCTTATTTGGACATTTCTTAGTTATATAAACATCAAACATGCATTAAAGACCAAAATATAAGTAGTTTCGAAAAAGTGTCGGAAACTTACGTGTGTCGGTTTTAAAATCCGAAAAGGTAGAAGTGTAGATCGTGATCCCGTGATCGTTTTATTCCAAAGAAGTTAGTTGATTTGATGAGTTTTTGTGGTAGATTTTGTTGATTTAGTGAGATGGTGGTGTATTTGAGAGAGAGAGAGATGAGAGAAAAAGGAGGTGAAGAGAGAGAGAGAGAGAGTGAAAGAGAGAAATGAGAGAAAAGGAGGTGAGGAGTGGGTTTTGTTTCCCCTTTTTCGTTCCCCGTGGTTGCGTTTCGCTTGGTGTTTGTTTCCCCGTTTATTAAATATTATAATATTTTAAATGATAAATATTTAAATACGTTTTTGCTTATATTTTTGGTTGGGATATTTTATGGAATTAATTTAGTTAAGTTTATAAAATTTTAACTTTGTTTCATTTCAGTTTACGAAATAAACGTTTATATGTTATAAAATACTTTGTAAATATTATCCACATAGTATTTAAAAATCGTTAATGTTATTTAATAATTTCGTTTTATTACCTAATTTTGTTCACCAACAGTCGTATATTTTAGTCGCTATTTTTGTCGCGTTTGTTCCAATTGTTTCGTACGTATTTAAAACAAATCATGAATCGTAATACTACGCGTATTAACTAGTTGGGCTTTGCTAGACTTACCTCTAAAAGGTGTTGTGAATTCACTCAAATAGGGAATTAGCCTAATAATGCAAGTGTTTAACGTTTATAATCGCGTTTAAATTTGCGGGGTGTCACAAGTAGATTGTGCTACAATGCTTTGTTTCTTTGAGTTTCAACAGAATGCACCCGAACCAAGATTGAAAACATAACCAGAAGTACTTTTCATATCATCAATACTTCCAGCCCAATCACTATCGGTATATCCTTCGAGTTTCACTTCTTTGTTTCTCTCGAACATAATCCCAATATTGATAGAACCTTTCAAGTATCTCAAGACTCTCTTTGCAGCTCCCAAATGAGAACTAGATGGTGAAGTCATAAACCTGGATAGGAAACTAGCTGCAAAAGCTAAATCAGGTCTTGAGATAGTCAAATACAATAGGCTTCCAATAATACTTCTGTATGGAGTTGGATCAATCAGCTTTTCTCCATCTTCTTTAGACAACTTGCAGTTTAAAACAAGTGGTGATGTAACCGATTTGCACGAGAACATGTTGAATCTCTTGAGTAGGTCACTCGCATATTTTTTCTGAGAAATATGAACACCACTAGATTGTTACTTAATTTCCATGCCAAGAAAATAGTATACGAGTCCCAAATCTGACATTTCAAATTCAGATTCCATTTGCTTCTTGAACTCGTCAACAAGATTATCGTTGCTCCCAATCATAAGTAAATCATCAACGTAAAGAGAAATAATTAAAGTCTCTTGAGAGTGAAATTGCTTTACGTAAAGAGTTGACTCACTTGAACTCCTCTTAAAGTTATGATTCAGTAAATGAGCATCGATCTTAGAATACCAAGCCCTTGGTGCTTGCTTTAGACCATAAAGTGCCTTGTAGAGTCTGTATAATTTTTCTTCTTGGCCAGCTACTTCAAAACCTTGAGGTTGGTTTACATAAATCTCCTCCTCAAGTTCACCATTCAAAAATGCAGATTTGACATCAAGATGGTGAATTTTCCAATTGCGTTGAGCAGCTACAGCTAACAATAATTTGATCGTGTCATGACGAGCAACTAGAGCGAAAGTCTCTCCAAAATCTACACCAGCAATTTGAGAATACCCTTTCACTACCAATCTTGCTTTGCGTTTATGAATTGAACCGTCAGGTTGAAACTTAGTTCTAAACACCCATTTCACACCTATTGCATTCTTTCCCTTTGGCAAATCAACAAGTTGCCGTGTGTCATTTTTCTTGATCATTTCAAGTTCAGCTTTCATGGCTTCAATCCATTCATTGTGTTTGGAAGCTTCAATATAGCTTTCGGGCTCCACAACAACAATATTACAAGACTCGTAAACATCAACAAGTGGTCTGGTTCTTAAAACATCAGTGTTAGTTGTATCTTCAACATCGAATTCTGGATCATCATAACGTGCTTCATCTTGGATACTTGAAATGACACCTTCATGCCTTTTAACTTCTTTCATATTCCAGTCCCAATAGGCTCCTTCGTCGATAGTCATATCTCTGCTGATTGCAATTTTACAATCAGTAAGATCATATACTCTGTATCCCTTTGACTCTGTCGCATAGCCAACAAAAATTCCTTTTCTAGCTTTTGCATCAAGCTTTGACCTTTTGACTTTTGGAATATGATAGTAACAAATAGAACCAAATATTTTCAAATGTTTAACTGAAGGTTTGATTCCTGACCAAGCTTCGATTGGAGTCTTTTCACTCACAGCTTTGGTTGCTAATCTATTCAACAAATACACAGATGTCGCTACAGCCTCGGCCCAAAATGTCTTTGGTAAATTCTTCTCGAAAATCATTGACCTTGCCATCTCCATAACAGTTATGTTCTTTCTTTCAGAAACTCCATTTTGTTGTGGTGAGTATGGAACTGTAACTTGGTGAATTACTCCTTGTTGTTAAAGGAAGTCTTCAAATTCGTTTGAAATGTATTCTCCACCATTGTCGGTTCTCAGAATGCGCAAAGTATTGCCACTTTGCACTTCAACAAGTTTCTTGAAATTCTTGAAGATTGAAAAAGCTGAAGCTTTGCTGTTGAGAAAATAAACCCAGCACATCCTTGTGTAATCATCGATAAAAAGTATAAAATACTTGTTGCCATTCCAGGATGGTATAGACATGGGACCACAAATATCCGAATGTACAATTTCTAGCTTGTGTGTAGCTCTTGTCACACCAGATTTTGAAAAAGGCAACCTGTGATTTTTCCCTAATTCACATCCCTCACACTTAAAATCAACTTCTAATTACAGGCAAATCTTTTACTAGTTGAGTAGTATACATGTGCTTCAATGTTCTATAATTGAAGTGGCCAAATCTTTTGTGCCATTTCATACTATCATCTTCCATAACATAATAAGCACTATCTTGTACAAACTCAAGCTTTAAGTAGAAACTATCGTCAACCATATCAAGATTTGCTAATGTTGAACCGGTAGTGTCAGAAATGCAGCAACGAGAATTCTTAAAATTCACACCGTAGCCATTTTTCACCATTTTTGTAACACTCGGCAAGTTTTGATCAAGTTCAGGAATGTATAAGACATTGGAAATATATTTGGTACCTTGCTTTGTTTTAAACGCAATGGTGCCTCTTCCCTTAGCTTGAACAATTCTTCCATCACCAATCTTTACTTTGGTATTGATTTTAGTGTCAAGACTAGTAAAGTAAGATGGTTCCGGAGTCATATGACTGGTACACCTACTATCAAGAAGCCATGAAAGACTTCTTGAACTTTTATCGACATGTGAGGCCATGAACAAATGTTCATTTGCTTCCTGGTTCTCCTCTGAAACATTTGCCAACTGAAGTGTTTTCGTTCGACCTTGATTTTTCTTTGCTCTACAGTACTTTTCAATATGCCCAAACTTTTTGCAAAAATCGTACTTAAAGTTTGGTTTGTCCTTGAACCAACAATCAGCTTCTTGATGATTTGTATGTTGACAAATTTTACATGGAGGGAAAGTTCCTTTCTTTGACGAAGAGCTTTGTGAGGTAGAACTCTTGTTACCTTTGTAACTTCCTTTCTTGTATGTGTTTTGTCTTGAATTTCCAGCCTTGTTACTTTTGAAAGAAGCTTGAAAAACACCTTCAACCTTTTCTTCCGATCTCATAGAAACCATTTGTTCTCGTGCTTGAAGCTTGCTAGTTAGCTCAGAAACCGTAAGCATACTAACATCACAAGATTCTTCTATTGCGGAAATTTTGGCTTCGAATTTTTGAGGAACACTTATCATTATTTTCTCCACCACTTTCTGGTCAGAAATTTTATCGCCATGAAGCCTAATCTGATTAACGACATCCATCATTCTTGATGAATAATCTTTCACGAGTTCATCGTCTTTCATTTTCAGTAATTCAAACTCTCTTCTGAGAGTCAATAATCTGACAGCTTTTACTCTATCAGAACCTTCATTTGTTTCTTGGAGTTTATCCCACACTGCTTTTGGTGTCGCCAAGTCCATTATTGAGGTGAAAATTTGATCAGCAAGTCCTGAATGCAAACAGGTAAGCGCCTTGTCTTTCTTCAGCAACTCTTCCTCATAACGTCTGAGTTGAGCAATGGTTGGATTTGCTCTGAGTGCTGGAGGATCTTCATCAGTTTCTACAACCTTCCATAGACCTTGAGACTTCAAATACGTCTTCATCTTCACCGCCCAAATATGATAGTGCAACCCAGAAAACATTGGAATTGCAGGAGCAGTTGAACTAGATGCCATGTCTAGCTTAAAATGGATTTCGAGTAATAAAATAGCCCCTTAAGAAGAGAGCTCTGATACCACTGTAAATGTTTAAGAATAGAATCGAAACTACACTTTGAAAGATTAAAGTAGCAAGGCTTTGTTACTATAATGGATATTGGATAATAGAAGTGTAGAATAGATAATATTTGAAAGGTTGGTTATATATTCCAACTCTTGATTACAACCTCTATTTATAGGATTACAAGGCTTACTTCATACACTTCCTTTGCCTCTAAGTATTCTTACTAACTAAGCTTCCTTATGAGATAAGCTTCCAAAATATCTAGGTTTCCTTAGGAAGTAAGGATGCTTTCTAGCTAAGTTTACAAGATACAAAGTAAACAAGATTAATTAAACAAACTTATTTCTAATAACAATCTTAGTACACTAACAAGCTTAACACATAATACGGAGTAATTAAACACTTAAGTGAATTCGGGTTGGATCGCACTAGTAGAGTTGTATGACAGAAGAGAGCAAGCGTGATGATCGAATGTGATCGATCTCAGCATATCCGAATCAGTTTACCATGGAGAGGCACTGGATCGACGACTACTGCTTCTTTCACCAACATGACTCGAACTCTCGTGCCTTGACCCACCCTTCCCTTCGACAACCTCAGTTGCTTCAGATGATGACTTTCGACGACGTTCATTGTGGTCAGCTAAACGGTTTCGACAACTTCTTCTTGCATCGTCAAATTCTGATACATCATGAAACCTGTATGCATTCAAAACCCGTGTTTAATCAAACGTACATACCAACTTAAAATATATACTTCCAATATTTCTAGCTTGGTAAAACTATAGAATGTGACTCTGTGTTTCAAAAGGTCAAAAATCGTTTTCCGATAGCTATGCAAACAATCACTAACGTATTGCTAGTTTGAGCTCTTTCAATGAAATAATTTGATGTAAAAAAAAAACCCCTCACTTAACAAATTTCTCTATCGTTAAACAATCACTAATGGTTTATTATATGTAAAATTTTCTTTTTGGGTAATGCCCAAATAGAAAAGTTTTCTTTTTTGGCCTTACCCAAAATAGATCATATTTACAAGTTCACTACATACAATAGAACACATAAAAATATGTCGCACACAATAGTAAAAAGTGTAAAGTTTAATATAATGAAACAATAAACCCATTTCCAATATGTCGATTATTCCATTAATATTTAAAATAATATAAAAAAGCATTTAATTAAATTACAGTTTGATAAGTTAATTAAGTAACTACGTATATGAACACATACAGAAAACACAATCATATCTGTTCCAATTATTTATTTATTTTACAGTATTTTGTATCCAACAAGTTAAATAAACAAATAATATGCAGGTAGTCTTTGAATCGACTACTATAAATAGATATCTAAAGTTACATACCCAAAATATAATGTAGTACTAATTTTCTATTTAAGGAAATCTCAAAAAAGAAAAAGAAAAAAAAAACCCAAAACATGAAAGTTTGATTTTACAGTATTTTCATGAAAAAGAAAATATAAAAGAAAAACAAAACCTGCTACATTGCTGACAAAACCTTTGCCGGAGACCAGATACAACCACCGCCGGAGACTTGGCATGAACTTCACAAACTTTATGCCGGCGGTGGTACCGCTTCGCCGTCGTTAGATCAATGGAACAACCATCAACCTGACAACAATACAGTGGCTGATCTTCAAGACCATCTTCATTACTACTACTGGTAGCCACAATTTTCTTCTTTTTAGGAGTAGTGTTATCATTGCTAATAGTTTGTGGTCCAAAGTGTAGATATTCTTGTCCTGGTTCATCATCCGAGTAATCGGATTCTGTTTCGTCCATTGGCATTGTTGGATTCTTGAATTTTAGAATTATTGTTGGTTTTTTTGGAGTTTGATTTTGTGAATTCATTTGTGTTTTAAAAATAAAATATGATAGAAGAAAAACGATATGGGAAAAATGGTATATGATGATTGATGAAGCATGCTACAAATAGGAAGGGAATATGGCTAAAAAGAGTAATAAAGACGAGGCAAGTAATGACAGAGAAAAAGTTAAAAAGAGCCATTTATAGAAATGGTCCTTCGAGTTCATTATAAATACCCAAATTGTCTTTCAAGTTTAAAGAGGGATTGAGTTAGCAGGCTTACGGGAAAAACTAGTTTGGAGTATGGCCGGCAATTCCCGACTTGACTCGAAACCTGACATGAACCCAACTTGAATATAATCAAGATTGGGTTGTGATTTTTAAGCCGTCAACCCCAAACCAGACAACCTGATACTTTTTTGGGTCGGATCTGGATTAACAAATGAATTTCTGAGTGAACCCGTCAACCCTAATTTTTTAAATATCATTTTATTTAAATATAACACATACTTTAGATATTTACATTTACTAATCTATGATTTTTTCTAGGATACCCTTATTTAATGGTAGAAAGTGTGAATTAATGATGTTTTTTATAATGAATCCAAATGGATATAATATGTATTATGATTACTTTTGGGTTTTATAAGTATTTTTATGCTTATAAATAAGCTATTATTTTTAAAAAGTGTTATTTTTTTGATCTGAGTGACTCGAAACTTACTTGAAAACTCTAAAATCACCCGAATACATGCCTACTACATTAAAATTTGGGTTACTCGGGTTAGATCCGGGTTATCGAGTTTTGGGTTGGGTTGAAATATTCAATCCGATCATAAAATCAGGTTGGATTTGGGTTGATCATTTCTGAATGGCTAACCCGAATCTACTAACCCGACTCAACCCAAATTGCCATCCCTAGGCCATAGTTTGGAGTGAATAGTGCAAAACATGTTAGAAAGGGAGGGGGTTATAAGTAATTTATGAAAGACAAAGGGTTTAGTTTAGTACACACTGATTGTAGTCGATGGAGGGGGTGGGGACAAAGGTTTTGCTATACGTGTGGCAGAGGATCACGGCAAAGAATAGCAGCAGGGTCTTACACTTGTACAACTGGACCCCTCTCCTCTTTGTTTTGGACTTTCTCCTCTTTGTTTTGGACTTTAGTGCCCTCAAACATTTAGCATCGACACCAATATTTGCCGGTTCGACCGGAAACCGGAGGCCCTACGAGCCGTTCAAAATCGGTTTTGATCAAGGTTTGACTGGTCAACGAACCGGATGGTTCGGTCAAAACCGGACGGTTCGATTGGAAACCGGACGGTTCAACCGGGTTTTTGAATTTCTTTTATTTTTTTAAAAAAATTGATTTTTGACTGGTTTGGGGCGGTTCGACCGGAACCGAAGCCCTTTCCGGTCCGATCCGATTTTCGATTTTAAAAACATTGATCGACACACATATTAATTTTTGATTTGATGCTACATAAATAATTGAAAATAAATAATTAGAAAGAGGTGATAAATACAATATAAAATGACTCATAAGTTTTACAATAAAGACGTGAAAAGTAACTTAAAATTTTGATTTGTATGATGATTAGAGTGAGTGGTTATGAAAGGAGGATTTTTCTTGTTCTACAATTAACTCACACACTCCACCATAAATATATTTACATTTTTTTACGAATATTTACATATGACCACCCTTGAACTTGAACTCACAACTTCATTGTGGGAAGGTCATCACAATACCGTTAAGCAAATGACCCTTTGATAGATTATGTTTCTTTCTAAATTTATGAGATTAGGGGTCTGTTTGGTAAGGTAGCTGTAAGCTGTAGCTGTAAGCTGTAGCTGTTGGCTATAGCTGTAGCTGTAGGCTTTAAGCTGTAGCTGTTAGTTGAAGCTGTAAGCTGTAGCTTTATTTGTATAGAACTGTTTGGCAAACTAACTGTAGCTGTAGCTTTAAAGTGTAAAATGACATAAAAGAACAATAATATAAAATTAAATGATAACATCTATACAACTAATTTAAGATATCCTCTTGAAAAAGTTCCATCTTAATTATAAGTACTAATTAATAACATATATTTAGCATCAACATCCATCTATGTTGTTAACTAATTTTTTTTTTAAATTAAAAAACACAATTATATTTACTGATGGTTCTTTTATGATGTGATTAATTTCACTAGTATTATATATAACGTAATAATAAAAATAGACATATAGTGGGTATGTATCATGATATAGATCACCGAATAAAAGAGAACAACCGACAATTGGCATTAGTTAAGTAACCATTCAAAGTTTCAAACTTATTACGAGGGCACATAAGTAATTTACAGCTTCTATTAATTTTAAACGCTTGTATTACTAGCGTTTCAGTTTGAGCTTTTAAAACATAGCAAAAGCTAAAAGCTTTGACGTTCCAAACCGAGCTTTTAATTTTTCTAAGAGCTTTTCAGCTAAAATAAAAGCTAAAAGCTCCTAAAAGCTCTTAAAAGCTCTTCACCAAACACACTGGTTTATATAACGATGCTATATAAATAATATGTTTGGGTTTATATCACTTGTCATTATTCTTTAAAGTCATATATAGTTGTTTCCTAATATACACTAAATATGATTGAGTAATGATAAATATGTCTAATATATATCTATAAATTTAGAACTAATAATACATTGCATGAACTACATATAAATCTCACTTATTAATTCTTCTTTCCTTTATCAATTATTCTATTAAATCTATCGATCATATTTTAAAGTCTAAACTTAAACGAAGCACTTTTTTTTATATATGTTTATGACCTCCTTTCTGCACACAATAAAAAGATGCATGATTGTAGGATATGAATATGAAGAGAAAGACAAATCTATGTGAGAAACTAGGATATTTGACGCGTGCATTGTAGCGTGCTCTCAAGTAACACTGATTGTACAACATCATAAAACATACTTAATGGTGTGCGTAGATTTTTCGGTTGCTTAATAATTACTCCTTATTCTTTTAGTACTAGCATATTACCCGTGCGATGCAGGAGGTTATTTTTAATGTTTGTAAAATATAGAGATAAAATTCATAAATAAAAGTATTGCCTATCATAAAGAGGAAGCAAATCTATTTAAACTTTCAATTCTTGAAATTACATCATTGTAAGTTAATAGTCTAGGACTTTATATGTCATCAAATTAAACAAAAACTTATTAAGCAGTACCGATCATAATCTAACTATTTGCATGATAATTTTTTTATTGCAAGTCCGTTTCTCTTCTACGTTAAAGTTCTTAGGAATGAATGCAAGTCCAACGACATTAGTAATTTCTATAACAGTCAATTCATCAAAATTTAACAAAAACATTGTAATTTAATATGAGATTATAGAAAAGAGTTCACCTATAGAAAACGAAATGTATAGAAGTAAATAACTGAAAGGGTTAATTGTTTCGTTATGTATTTAACTTTACCTGTTTTACTATTGTATGCAACCAACTTTCAAACGTTCTATTGTATGTATCGAACTTTTCAAAAATGTCTATTGTATGTATTGGGTGACCTTTTTGCTGACAAATCAACGCCACGTCAGCGCCACGTAGGATGACAAATCAGCGTCACATCAGCATGACCGGTGCCACGTCAGCAAAAAGGTCATCCAATACATACAATAGATATTTTTGAAAAGTTCGATACATACAATAGAACGTTTGAAAGTTGGTTGCATACAATAGTAAATGAGGTAAAGTTAAATACATAACGAAACAATTAACCCTAACTGAAATATATTGAAAGGTCGCAAAAGGGTGATATATGCTTTTTTACAACAAATAATTAACTTCTAAGTATAAGTAATGAAAGAAAACTTTGAAAAAGAAAATAACATCTAAGTTCCAAAATAAATAAAAAAACATGAAATTCAAAGAACCTTTCTGGTGTAACACGTTTGAATAACTACCGATTGTGTCATCTTATCTTGGAGACACCGATTGGACGACCAAAGAACTTTGAAGATCGATTTGAAGACTTCAGTAACAAAACTCGATACCATCATTTGAGAACGAAAAATCTTTTACATATAATTACACTTTGATTTGAAGATTTGTAAACTACAAATGGGCTTTCTAGATGTTTTATTGCATTGTAATCGGAAAATTGATCTCATATTTCCCTACTATATCAATTGATGATGAAAAAACTCTATCTATTCAAATGTTAGAGCACAAGGTGTGGTGTCGGTGTTCTGGGACAGTGTTCTGGAAAATGTTGAAAGTGAGGATTTCGTGGTGTGGTGAAACTGAATTCTCAGTGTTTTGGACAGTGTTCTGGAGTTTTTTATTATTTGTTTTATTTGATTTTTTAATGATGATAATTGTATAACTTAATATATAAAAAACAAATAAATTAAATAAACAACATTTTTTAATATATTAATTAATGTGGTGACTTCTTCAAAAGATTATATTGAATATTTACTTGCATATTTAAGATTGTAGTTTAATTGATATATAATAAAAATTGAAGGGTTAAAATAAAACATACAAGACTAATGAAGGGGCCATAAATGAAAATGTGCTAAAAAGTTATCTCCTTCTCCAAACCCAAAAATCACCTCACCTGCAACTCGAAAATTTTACCTTCAACTCATGAATCTTTCAATTAAAATACAAATAAATACTATATAAAAGCAAAATAAAAGAAGAAGAACACAAAATAAAAGCTGAACGTCGAAGCCATTCAACGTCCATATGCAAACGCCGACACGTGAACGTTGACCGGAACATCGGCGAGAACGCCGGCACGGTGCGCCGGAACGCCGACACACGGCGTTCTCGATGGTGAACGGTGACGCCACGTCAGTGCACACCGTGTGCTCTTAGAAAGTAAAATAAAGTTGTACATGAAGATGTTATTAGATTCACATATGGCAAAGTGGCAAACCATATCAAACCTTCCATCTCCACATTTAAAAATTCAATAGAATTATGTCATTATTCTTCCCATTGGAAGAAGATTAACATAGCTGCTACAAATTATTGGTACTCAATAGGGTCATGTTGAAAGATTTATCTAAAATCAAATATATGAAGATGATGGGAAAGTGATTTCACACTTGTATCAAAATTCAAATCAGGAGCGGAGACAGGATGGGGGCAACGTAGGTAGTTGCCCCCACAAGAAATTTCAAATTACATAAAAGTTTAATTTTTTAAGGTATTAATGACATTTTAAAATTTTCACCCTCACAAAACTATAAAGGAAATAAGATATAAATTTTTTTCACACCCTCTATTACAATTTCCTGACTCCGCCTGTGATTCAAACATTGAGAAAAGTAAGAGCACAGTGTGTGGTACACGGTGTTCTGGATAGTATTCTGGAGAATGTTGAAAGTGAGGATTATGTGGTATGGTAAAACTGAATTCACAGTGTTTTGGACAGTGTTCTTCAGTTTTTTATTATTTGTTTTTTTAATGATATGATGATAATTGTATATATTGATATTTAAAAACAAATAAATGAAATAAAACAACATTTAATTTATTAAACAAATAAATGAAATAAAACAACATTTAATTTATTAAACAAATAAAAAAATTAAAATTTATAAAATAGAAAATATATAAATACAATAATTTACAAAAACAAAATTAATAGTGGCTTAGCCCAATTTAATTTTAGACTTGGCCCAATTAAAATACAAAAACCCACAAAAAATTTAAAACCTAAAAACACACATTGTTTTATTTGTTCCCTACTTTCTGCTGTTGCTGACTTGCTTCTTCTTCTTCCCTACTCGGCTACTCCTTCTTCTCCTTCCCTACTTGTAACACCCCAATATTCGAGGTATTATTTTAGTGTATCCAGAAATATACATCTTATGAAATAATATTAATTAAATAAGAAGATATGATATAAAACGTAATCGAATTTCTCTGTTCTAGACTGTAATTAAAATAATAGAAGAGGATAAATGTGTAATAAACGTATTTATCTCATATGTTTTCTAAAATCTTCCAGATTTTCATACGGGAGAAAACAAAAATCGCCATCCTCACTCTCATCTTCATTTCTTCAAATTTCAATTCGATTCAAGCTAGAAATCTTCAAGTTATCACCTCCATCATCATCTCTATTGTTATCCTCAATCATTTGTAAGTATTTCTTATGAATTTTAACCTAGGAAATGGGGTTTTGATGAGTTATCATTAATTGGTACCTTAATCCGAAATTAGGGTATGGAATTGGTTGAGTTAGTGATTATTATTATGAATATCACTAATAGAAATCATTTCAATTCATGAATATAAAGAATTCATCAATTTAGCTTTGATGAATTCATGGGGGTTTTGTTAAAATTGCTTAGAATTGAGCTAATTAATCTAGAGGATAGTTAATTATGATGATGGAAGTGTTAATAGATTATGCTAATAAGAAATCAAGTAATTAAGAACTTTGATTAGTGATTGTTAGAACTAATCAAAGTGGGGGAGAAAGAATTGTGAATTACTAACTAGTTGTAATGAATTTTAGAATTTAAATGTGTTATTATGCATCATATGTATAGGTGATAAAGGATTGGAATAATTATAATCTTTGCTAAGTGAATTCCTCATCCAAGACTAAGGTGAGTACATTGTGGATCAATTAGGTGAAGGTTATGTGATCTCGGATTGCTTACGAGCAAGAGATTTCGCATAATCATGTTATTGTTATTATTATTGTGTTTATGTAATTGAATGATAAAGTGGAGAATTATGATCACGAAATAATAACTAATACGAAATATGTGCATTGCACAATTGTATCTTATGGGCCGCGGATCCAATTGGTATCTATTACTATCTATGTTTATTATTGATAGTCTAAAGACTTATATGTGATTGAATTGCTTAATTGATTTCCTATGTATTCACTAAGCATTTTATGCTTACTCCGTATCATTTAAATGTGTTATAGGTAATACTTCTCAAAGAAAGGATAAGGAAATCAAGAAAGAGTAGCGTGGATTGGTTTGCAAGTTGTAAGTGCAAGCCCTCTCTTTTGGTATCGTTTTGATGAACTTGTGTAATACGCCCCCAAACCAAGGTTTTTGAATGTTAAACAATATATATGTAGTTTGTCGGATGGTTGACTTTGAAGGTCAACTCTAGTGTCGGGATGAATCAATATGTGTTTGAATTTGTGGAATTATATATATATGGATGTAAATATTATTATTGGATAAAAGTGTCAAAATGGATCGGAATTGACCCAAAAGAGTAAAATGTGGATGACTAGAGTTATGAAGCTTTGATCAATTGCCTTAAGTCTGACTTTATATGATGAAAAAGTGCTCAAGAGTGTATGATTTGAATTGGAGTATAACAAAATGTAAGTTGTTTACTAAAAGTGTCGAAAAACGGTTATAAGGTCATTTTGGTCATTTTGCGATAAATTGCGAAAGTGTCTAAAGTGAAAGTTAGGTAATGTCATAGTGAAAGTGTGTACCAAATTTCAAGTTCTAATAATGTCTGAGTTAAAAGATACGATGATTTGAATTTGGTATTTTGGTCATGAGTTAAACAGGTTCAGAACCTGCTGTGCAGGGGGTTTACCCGGCGGGTAACCCCTGTGCCCGGCGGGTACTCCGCGAATATGAACAAACCGGCGGGTGAAAACCCTGACCCGGCGGCTGCTAGAATCTTTAAACGGAAGAAAAGTTCTGTTACCAAAACATTAAATAAACCGGCGGCTGCTATAGGTGACCCGGCGGGTCCTCCCGTTTACCCGGCGGGCAAAGGTGGTACCCGGCGGGTACCACTGGTTTTTCAGGAATGTTGTTATTTGCTAATTCTGGGACCCTTGTAGCATTATTACAAGTGCATGTATCATTAGTATAAATCCGAAAGTGTATTGTTCATGTAAAAAAAAAAAAAAAAAAATTTCGGGCGTTTCAAGTTGGTATCAGAGCGATAGTTTAAGAGAATTACGTAATCCACATTAGGATTGCATAATCTTAAACTATTGTGAATCTATTATTATGTTTCTTATTGTATTTTTGTAAGAATCTTTTATGTGAAATTGTGTTGAACCTTAAGTGCAATTATTGCCTTTGTTGAATATGTTCAAGAGAAATGAATAGAAATGTGTAATTAGAATAATATGTCTACGTCTGGCCAACGTAGTCGTATTATACTATTGCACATGGGTGATTCAAGACCCTTGAATGTAAACTAGCTTTGGTAAATGATTGTTCTTAATGGTTGTATAGGATTGCTTTAATTGCTATTATTATATAAAATTTGGAATATGTTGATTAAATTGCTAATCCCTGTAGTAAATGGAATCAATGGATCAAGGTGATAGGCGTCTAAATCCTGATGATGAGACAACGATTAAACAAATTGTTGGGCAAGCCCTTAAAGAGTTTGGCCCAACAGTAATTGCCGAAGTAGATAACATAGTGACTTCTAAAGTTAATGAAGTAATGAGTGATAAATTAAAAGAATTCGAACAACAACATCCTATCTTGACGAATCCTCCAGTTACTGCGGGACTCTTGACTGCTCAAGGGTCGGCTGAAAGCTATGACTTTAAGAAATTCTCAAGCTGTAAACCACCTGAATTTGATGGTGAACTTAATCCTGTTGTTAGTCTTAGGTGGTTGAGTAGAATAGAAGAAACGTTTATATTATCCAAATGTCCCGATGATTTGAGAGTGTTATTCGCGGCACACCAACTCAAAGGTGGTGCTCATGAATGGTGGAATTCAAAGACTGATACATATGGTTTCGAGACGGCTTCTAAATTTTCTTGGGACGTGTTCAAAGAAATGTTCAAAAGTGAATATTCACCACCCGCAGAAATGGAGAAACTTAAAGGTGAATTTCTTTCAATTGAGCAAGGAAAGATGTCTGTAGCTGAGTATTCTAAATCTTTCCATGAAAAATCTCGTTTCTGTCCGGAATATACTTCTAATCAGAAGTTGTTGACTGATCATTTCTATCGACATCTGAATCTTGAAATCCGTGAAACTATTGATCAGTCATTTTATAAGGATATTCCAACTATATTGAATCGAGCTTTAGTCAGAGAAAAAGATTTACTAGCTAAACGTGCTGAGTATGCTAGTAAGAGAAAAGCTGAACAATCTACACCGTCTCAATCATCATCGTTTAAGAAAACCAGAACTGATTCGAAATCACCATCTCAACAATCATCACAGAAATCTCAACAACAATCTCAAATTCATTTTCGTGAATGGCCCTTATGTAATAAATGTGGAAAGAAACATTTAGGCGATTGTAAATGTTTCAAATGTGGTAGGCCTGGACATATGGCACCGGATTGCCCTAGTCCTTTCCGTTTATGTTATACCTGTTTCAAAAGTGATCATATTCAGGCGGATTGTCCTGTTAAGAAAGAAGAGCAGAGAAAGCAGCAACAACAAAGAAAAGATTCCGAGAAGAAAGGGACAACTGCCGGATCGGGAGCTAAACCCCGTGCTTTTCAAATTACAGCAGAGGAGGCTAAGGAATCACAGGATGTGGTGACAGGTACCTTTATTATAAATTCTATACCTGCCCATGTTTTGTTTGATTCCGGAGCTTCCAGATCCTTTGTATCTCTTTCATTTTGTAATTGTTTGCATATTCCTGTATCTAAATTGGATCATCCCTTAGAAGTTGAAATAGCTGATAATAAGCTAGTAATAGTTTCTGATGTATATAAGGGATGTGTTATCGAAATAGGGAGTGAGAAATTTAATGTTGATCTAATCCCAATGCAAATGGGGGAGTTCAACATAGTAGTAGGAATGGATTGGTTAGGACGAAATAAATGTGTAATCAATTGTCATGAAAAAGTTATTTTCCTGAAAGCACCTAGCGGACAGGAAATAACTGTTTATGGTGAACGTATCAATCGAACTATTCCTGTATGCACATATGCACGAGCTAAAAGATTGTTGTCACACGGGTGTCGGGCCTTTTTGGCACACGTGGTTGATAACTCTAAATCTGTTGCTGTTCTTTCTGATATCCCTATTGTTAATGAATTTTCGGATGTATTTCCTGATGAACTCCCTGGTCTTCCTCCGGAGCGACAAGTGGAGTTTAGAATTGATTTAATTCCTGGAGCTGTTCCAATTGCTAAAACCCCATATCGGTTAGCTCCGACTGAAATGCAAGAAATGATGAATCAACTGCAGGAACTCCTTGATAAAGGTTTTATTCGTCCTAGCAGTTCGCCTTGGGGAGCTCCAGTGTTATTCGTCAAAAAGAAAGATGGATCACTCAGAATGTGTATCGATTATCGTGAATTAAACAAAGTGACCATTAAGAATCGTTATCCTTTACCTAGAATCGATGATTTATTTGATCAACTGCAAGGTGCCAGTTTCTTTTCAAAAATCGATCTTCGATCTGGTTACCATCAGTTGAAGGTAAAGGAAGAAGATATTTCTAAAACTGCTTTTCGAACTCGTTATGGTCACTATGAATTCGTTGTCATGCCATTCGGTCTAACCAATGCTCCAGCTGCATTTATGGACTTGATGAATCGTGTATGTCGTCCTATGCTGGATAAGTTTGTGATTGTTTTTATTGATGACATTCTCATTTATTCTAATAGTGAGAGTGATCATTCAATTCATTTGAGACAAGTTTTGGAAATGCTTCGACACGAAAAGCTTTATGCTAAATTTTCCAAGTGTGAATTCTGGTTACGTGAAGTTCAGTTTCTTGGACATGTGATTAATGTCCATGGTATTCAAGTCGATCCATCTAAAGTTGCTGCAGTTCTTAAGTGGGATCCTCCTTCGAGCCCCACTGAGGTCAGAAGTTTTCTTGGTCTTGCGGGTTACTATCGTCGTTTTATTCAAGATTTTTCTAAGATTGCTACCCCGTTGACTCAATTGACTCGAAAAAGTGTATCTTGGAAATGGGGTGAAGAACAAATCAAAGCGTTTCAATTGTTGAAGGAAAAGCTCAGTCAGGCTCCTATCCTTGTTTTACCGGAAGGTAATGAGGATATGGTGGTTTATTGTGATGCTTCTAAGCTTGGTTTGGGCTGTGTATTAATGCAACGTGGGAAGGTTATAGCTTATGCTTCACGTCAACTTAAATCTCATGAACAAAACTATCCTACTCATGATCTTGAATTAGCAGATGTGGTCTTTGCATTGAAGATTTGGCGATATTATCTTTATGGAGTCAAGTCTACTATTTATACTGACCACAAAAGCTTGAAATATTTCTTTGATCAGCGAGATTTGAATAATCGACAAAGAAGGTGGCTTGATCTGGTCAAAGATTACGATTGTGACATTCTTTACCATCCTGGTAAAGCAAATGTTGTGGCTGATGCTCTTAGCCGAAAGGCTACTCATTGTATTCTTTCTGTGAAATCTTTTAGTATGATTGTATCTCCTCAGCTGTTTGATTCTATAAAAGCTGCTCAAATCGATGCATTATCTTCTAATGACCTGAATAAACAACGTTTAAAGGGTCAAATCTCTGAATTAGTTAATGATTCTCGAGGCTTGAAAACCCGTTATGGTAGAATTTGGATACCAGTGACGAGTGATGTAAAGAAATTGTTGCTGAATGAAGCCCATAACTCGAAATATTCTGTTCATCCAGGTGCCACCAAAATGTATCGTGATCTGAAATATGATTACTGGTGGCCTGGTATGAAACGTGATATCATTAAATATGTTCAAAATTGTCTCACTTGTTTGCAAGTAAAAGCTGAGCACCAACAACCATATGGAAAACTCCAGCCATTGGATATTCCAGTTTGGAAATGGGAACACATCACCATGGATTTTGTTACAAAGCTGCCGAGAACTCCTCGCCAGCATGATGCCATTTGGGTGATTGTGGACCGATTAACAGAAAGTGCTCTTTTCATACCTATTAAGGAAGCATCATCCTCGGAAATATTAGCAGAAATCTATATTCGTGAAGTTGTTGCTCGCCATGGAGTACCAGTTTCTATTGTTTCTGATAGGGATACTCGTTTTACCTCTCGATTCTGGAAGAAATTTCAAGAAGATCTGGATACTCATCTACACATTAGTACGGCTTTTCATCCTCAAACGGATGGACAAAGTGAACGTACTATTCAAACTCTAGAAGATATGTTGCGAGCATGTGTCATTGATTTTGGTGGTAGCTGGGATTCTCATCTTCCATTGGTGGAATTTTCATATAATAACAGTTACCATTCTTCTATAAAGATGCCACCATATCAAATGCTTTATGGTCGAAAGTGTCGTACTCCCATTTGTTGGGGAGAAGTCGGTCAACGTGAGCTAGGCAGTACTGATGTAGTTCAAATGACTACTGAAAAGATTGATCAAATTCGTGAAAGGTTAAAAATGGCTCAAGATCGACAGAAATCTTATGCTGACAAACGTAGACGACCAATAGAATTCCAAGTTGGTGATAAAGTAATGTTAAAAGTTTCTCCTTGGAAGGGTATCATTCGTTTTCGGAAGAGAGGAAAACTAAGTCCAAGATATATTGGACCTTTCGAAATACTCGATCGTGTCGGTCGTGTAGCTTATCGGTTACAATTACCGGATGAGCTTAGTGGTATTCATGATACATTCCATGTGTCACAGCTTCGGAAATGCCTTGTTGACGAAGCTTCTTATGTACCTCTTCCTGAAATCCAAATAAATGAGAAGTTGAATTATGTTGAAGAACCCGTCCAGATTCTTGATCAAAAAGTTAAACAATTAAGAAATAAAACGGTTTCTATTGTTAAAGTTCAATGGCGACATCGAAAAGGTTCTGAATTTACTTGGGAACCTGAAGAATGGATGATGGTGTACTACCCTGCAGTACATCAAGAATGGTTCGTGAGGACACGAACAGAATAAGTGGGGGAGACTTGTAACACCCCAATATTCGAGGTATTATTTTAGTGTATCCAGAAATATACATCTTATGAAATAATATTAATTAAATAAGAAGATATGATATAAAACGTAATCGAATTTCTCTGTTCTAGACTGTAATTAAAATAATAGAAGAGGATAAATGTGTAATAAACGTATTTATCTCATATGTTTTCTAAAATCTTCCAGATTTTCATACGGGAGAAAACAAAAATCGCCATCCTCACTCTCATCTTCATTTCTTCAAATTTCAATTCGATTCAAGCTAGAAATCTTCAAGTTATCACCTCCATCATCATCTCTATTGTTATCCTCAATCATTTGTAAGTATTTCTTATGAACTTTAACCTAGGAAATGGGGTTTTGATGAGTTATCATTAATTGGTACCTTAATCCGAAATTAGGGTATGGAATTGGTTGAGTTAGTGATTATTATTATGAATATCACTAATAGAAATCATTTCAATTCATGAATATAAAGAATTCATCAATTTAGCTTTGATGAATTCATGGGGGTTTTGTTAAAATTGCTTAGAATTGAGCTAATTAATCTAGAGGATAGTTAATTATGATGATGGAAGTGTTAATAGATTATGCTAATAAGAAATCAAGTAATTAAGAACTTTGATTAGTGATTGTTAGAACTAATCAAAGTGGGGGAGAAAGAATTGTGAATTACTAACTAGTTGTAATGAATTTTAGAATTTAAATGTGTTATTATGCATCATATGTATAGGTGATAAAGGATTGGAATAATTATAATCTTTGCTAAGTGAATTCCTCATCCAAGACTAAGGTGAGTACATTGTGGATCAATTAGGTGAAGGTTATGTGATCTCGGATTGCTTACGAGCAAGAGATTTCGCATAATCATGTTATTGTTATTATTATTGTGTTTATGTAATTGAATGATAAAGTGGAGAATTATGATCACGAAATAATAACTAATACGAAATATGTGCATTGCACAATTGTATCTTATGGGCCGCGGATCCAATTGGTATCTATTACTATCTATGTTTATTATTGATAGTCTAAAGACTTATATGTGATTGAATTGCTTAATTGATTTCCTATGTATTCACTAAGCATTTTATGCTTACTCCGTATCATTTAAATGTGTTATAGGTAATACTTCTCAAAGAAAGGATAAGGAAATCAAGAAAGAGTAGCGTGGATTGGTTTGCAAGTTGTAAGTGCAAGCCCTCTCTTTTGGTATCGTTTTTGTGACACCCCCAAATTTAATGATTTGCGGAAGCTTGATTTGGGTGTCACTAATCAATATACAAAGCACATAAGATATAATGAACGACCACTATATGCGTCGTTTTAAACTTGTATAAATAAAATAAATGTTTACATCAAAATATAGTTACATTAGCTCGGTTCCTGAAATTGAGAGATTACATAGCATAATTACTTTTACAAAATATAATAATGCAGTCCAATCTCTAGTTGTATGTATGCTGACTCGAGCTAATAATTCCTGCTTGTGCAGCCAAACTACTGCTGGGTACCTGTGATAAATACTAAAATGGGTCAGCGAAAACGCTGGTGAGCTCACAGGTTTGTATGTCAATGTATAGTTGTAAGAACCGCAAGATTTATATTGAATTTAAAATGCAATTAAGCAAGATAAAAGTTATACTGTCCATGAGCACATAGTCTGAGCTTAACTGATTTGTCAGGCCCAATTAAGGAAACCTAACATGATTTGCCTCCTACGAGTGCCTAATCAACACTCGTCTTCCCAAATGCTAATACATCCGTTTGACCGATTAGTGCGTGCTAACCCGGATGAGGATTGTCAATCCCATATGATATCATATACTAACATTCACGCTATAAAATACTAGAGACTATGCTTATGGAGGACTTTAAATTGATTAGCTTGAAACTCATGTAGTATTTGAAGTTTGTCACTTGCGTTCTACTTGTAAAACAAAATGATGCAGTAATATCACACCCCTGGTAAAAGTAGTGAAAATGGGGCTATGAAACTCACCTGATTCCTGATGTGTTTAACTTAATAAACTTGAAGTAATTAGCAGTGTGTTGGTGTCCAAAGACTTGAAACCTGAATGTGTCCACGACACTTGAATTGTTATTAATTGTATTGGTATCTCGAAAGACTACCATTGAAATTGTTTGTCTAACTTAATGTCCAAATTTCCCCGATTTGGTTGATTGTATTGTTACAAGTTACTACGACTTGTTTGATTGAATTGACACAAGTTACAACGACTTGTTTGAGTGTTGAAGTATGTTTTGAAAACGCGTACGGCCCGTTGGTGACGGTTGTAACAATAGTTCAAAAGGTTATTATATTGTTGCTACAGTGAATTGCTACAGTGACTTTGACTTCGAAAATTTTGAGTTTTGAAGATTCTGTTTTGTGCGACGTAGCCTGCGACGTAGGCTGCGACGTAAGAGTTTTGCGACGTAAAGGGTTACGTCGCTAAGGTCAACAGTGCTAAGTCAATAGCGACGTAGGGTGCTACGTCGCTCATGCGACGTAGGTTCGTTTTTGCGACGTTAAGGTCTGCGTCGCTATGTGCGACGTTCGCAAGTCAATGCGACGTAATAGGCTGCGTCGCTGTATGCGACGTTGGGGATATAATGCGACGTAGGTCGCTACGTCGCATCTGCTCCAGACCAAATGCGACGTACGGGGTCTGATCGGAGTTTCAACTCCAAAAAAGCGTTTTCCGGCCATCGATCGGCATAATATTTTTACCCAACCCATTTTAGGACATTATAAGGTTATACAAACAACTAGCAAGTTATAAAACTTAAAAACGAAAGTTTTCGAAGTTGTGTCGGAAACTTACAAATCGCCGAAATGAAATTCCGGAAAGGTAGGATTGTAGATCGTCGCGAGGTGGTCGTTTATTTCCAAATGGGCTTGAAGATCCGAGGTTGTTTGAGGTGCTTATTTTGTGATTTTGTGAGTTTTTGGGTGTTTGGGGTTTTGAGAGAAAAGAAATGAAAGAGAGAGAGAAAGAAAATAAGAAATGAAAAGAAAAGAGAAAGTGGAGGGGGTTTTGGTGAATCCCCACCATTTTCAGTCCGCGCACTGCGCTCCGTGCGGTGTTCGTTTGCCCCGTCATTTAAACGTTAAATAATTGTTTTAAATATTAATTGGTACATTTTAAAATACAAATTATCACGCTATATTTTATTTAAATATTTTACTATTCACTTTATATTTGAATTATAA
Source organism: Helichrysum umbraculigerum (assembly GCA_949592205.1). NCBI lineage: Eukaryota > Viridiplantae > Streptophyta > Magnoliopsida > Asterales > Asteraceae > Helichrysum > Helichrysum umbraculigerum. The sequence goes on along the minus strand of CATIUR010000003.1, from coordinate 145,614,494 downwards.
AAACGTAAGTTAATTTGGTTGCGCGTTTTACATTTTAAATTTGGTAACTTTCTGATTGTGCGGTACGAATGGATACGAAGTATTATAATAAGAATACTTTTGACATAAAGCGTTATTAAATAAAAGTTGGTCACCAACGTCCGTATTTATTGTATCGAAATTCATTCTATTTGAAACTCGTACGATTTGAACAAACCGCATAATTGTAGATATATATTCAACAATATATATAATAATTGATACATTAATTAGCCTAACACAGAACTAATTACATGTATTAAAACTTGATTAGGCACTAAATTATAGTCCTAAATTGACGGTTGTCACATTCTCCCCCTGTTAGAAGAATTTCGTCCCGAAATTTATGTTGAAGTGGTGTTTGACGTTGAATCAGTGAAGAGTTGAGGATACTTGAGTAGCATTTGGTCTTCCCGTTCCCAGGTGAATTCCGGACCGCGCCGCGAATTCCACCTAACCTTGACAATGGGAATACGACTTTGTTTAAGTTGTTTGACCTCACGGTCCATGATTTCAGCGGGTTCCTCAACAAAGTGAAGTTTTTCGTCAACTCGAATTTCATCGAGTGGAATGATAAGTGTCTCATCAGACAGACACTTCTTCAGATTTGAAACATGAAAAGTGGGATGCACGCTGCTGAGTTCAGATGGCAGCTGCAATCGGTAAGCCACTGGACCAATCCTTTCGAGGATCTCGAATGGTCCAATGTATCTGGGATTCAACTTCCCTCGTTTGCCAAATCGGATTACGCCTTTCCAAGGCGATACTTTGAGTAGAACTCGATCCCCAACCTGGAACTCGAGTGGCTTGCGTCTCACGTCAGCATAACTTTTCTGACGATCACGCGCGGCTTTGAGCTTGTTCTGAATTTCAACGATTCTCTCGGTCGTCTCGTGAATGATTTCTGGACCTGTGAGTTGGCTATCCCCAACTTCGGTCCAACAGATAGGTGACCGGCACTTACGACCGTACAGTGCTTCGAAGGGTGCAGCTTTGATGCTGGTATGATAACTGTTGTTGTACGAAAACTCACACAATAGTAGATGTTTTTCCCAGTTTACACCGAAGTCTACTACGCAGGACCGTAGCATGTCTTCAAGTGTTTGAATGGTTCGTTCACTTTGGCCGTCTGTTTGAGGATGGTATGCGGTACTCATATCAAGTCGAGTACCCAGAGATTTTTGAAGTGATTGCCAAAATTGTGAAGTGAAACGACTATCTCTATCGGAGATAATTGAAATTGGAACACCGTGTTTGGTCACGATTTCCTTTAGATAAATGTTGGTGAGGCGTTCCATTTTGTCGGATTCCTTGATTGCCAGGAAGTGAGCAGATTTGGTGAGACGATCCACGATCACCCAAATGGTATCGCAACCGTTCGAGGATCGAGGTAGTTTGGTTATGAAGTCCATGGCAATTTGTTCCCATTTCCATTCAGGAAGACTGGGTTGTTGAAGTAAACCAGAAGGTTTTTGATATTCGATTTTGACTTTGGAGCAAGTAAGGCACTTGCTGACATAGGTGGCGATTTCGGCTTTCATGTTCGGCCACCAGTAGAAGTCCTTGATACCGTGGTACATTTTATCGGATCCCGGATGGATAGAATATTTGGACTTGTGAGCTTCATCCATCACCAAGTCTCGTAGGTTCCCACATTTAGGCAACCATATTCGGTTTGAGAAATACCTAATCCCGTTAGGTTTGATTTCGAATTGCTTATCCATGCCTCGCAAGGCTTCATCCTTGACGTTTTCGTGTTTTAAGGCTTCGAGTTGAGCAGTGAGAATTTGAATGTTTAAATTGTTGTGAATGGTCATACTAAGGGCTCGAACCCGAAGTGGTTTCACTCGCTCTTTTCGACTGAGGGCGTCAGCAACAACATTTGCTTTGCCTGGATGATATTTGAGTTCACAGTCGTAATCGGTAAGCAACTCGACCCATCGACGTTGCCTCATGTTGAGATCCTTCTGATCGAATATGTGTTGAAGGCTTTTATGGTCGGTGAAAATTGTACATCTGGTACCGTAAAGGTAATGTCTCCAGATTTTGAGGGCAAAAACGACAGCTCCTAGCTCGAGGTCGTGGGTGGTGTAATTCTTTTCATGAATCTTGAGCTGTCGGGAAGCATAAGCTATGACTTTGTCTCGTTGCATGAGCACACAACCGAGACCTTGATGAGAAGCATCGCAGTATACCACGAAATCATCGGTGCCATCGGGTAATGATAGGATAGGAGCACTGCAAAGCTTTTGCTTTAAGAGTTGAAATGCCGACTCTTGTTTCTCAGTCCAGTCAAACTTTTTGTCTTTCTGGGTCAGAGTCGTGAGTGGTATGGCTATCTTGGAGAAATTTTCAATGAAGCGTCGATAGTACCCGGCAAGTCCCAAAAACTGCCGTACTTCGGTTGGAGTGGTTGGCGATTGCCAATCTTTGATAGCCTCGATTTTTGACGGGTCAACGTGAATCCCCTGACTGTCAATCACGTGACCAAGGAATTGAACGGTTTTGATCCAGAACTCACACTTAGAGAACTTGGCATAGAGCTCCTCGTGTTTAAGCAGTTCAAGGATGGTTTTGAGGTGTTGCTCGTGTTCTTCTTTGTTTCGTGAATATATAAGGATGTCGTCGATGAAGACAATGACAAATTTGTCAAGATAAGGCTTGCACACCCGATTCATAAGGTCCATGAATACCGCCGGTGCGTTGGTTAGGCCGAATGGCATCACTTGGAATTCGTAATGCCCGTAACGGGTTCTGAAAGCGGTTTTTGGAATATCGGCATCGCGAACACGCAATTGATGATAACCGGATCGGAGATCAATCTTTGAATAACAACTCGACCCGTGCAGTTGGTCGAACAAATCATCGATTCGAGGAAGTGGATACCGGTTCTTGACAGTTAACTTGTTCAACTCTCGATAGTCGATACACATTCGAAAGGAACCATCTTTCTTCTTAACGAATAGGACCGGAGCTCCCCAAGGTGAAGAACTCGGCCTGATAAACCCTCGTTCCAGGAGTTCCTGTAACTGGGTGGACAACTCCTGAAGTTCGGATGGAGCTAAACGGTATGGTGCTCGGGCCACAGGCGCAGCACCTGGTACAAGATCGATTGAGAACTCAACCTGTCTTGGTGGTGGTAGACCAGGTAGTTCTTCAGGAAAGACTTCTGGAAAGTCTCGAACAATTGGAACATCCTCAAGTCGCTTCTCCTCCGACTTTTTCTCCATGATGTGCGCGAGGATTGCAGGATAACCCTTTCTCAGAAATTTTCGGTTTTTAAACAAGATATGAGGTTGAGCCTCGTCCCTCCGGTCTCCCCCTGTATGACTAGGGTTCTACCGACAGTGAGAGGTATGCGAACAATTTTGTCATAGCAGATGATTTCGGCGCGATGTTTGGATAACCAGTCCATGCCTACGATGACATCGAAACTTCCTATCTCAATAGGCATAAGATCTATGGGGAAGGTTTCGTCGGCTAGATTTAAAGTGCAATTAGGTATCACACTATCGGTTTCTATCAGCTTGCCATTTGCTAGCTCTACGGTGTATTTAACGTCTAAAGCAACAGGTGTAATGTCAAGTAGAGGGCAAAATTCATCGGAAATAAAACTCCTATCGGCACCAGTATCAAACAGAATGGAAGCAGTTAAATTGTTGAGGAGGAACATACCCGTGACCACATTCGGGTCCAGACGGGCGTCCCCTGAGTTGATCACGAAAGCGGTACTTTTGGCGTTGTTGTTGTTGCGGGAGTTGTTGTTGTTGTTGCCCTTATTCTTCAACTTTGGGCAAGAATCCCTGAAGTGTCCTGGGTTTCCACATTCATAGCAGGACTTAGGTTGTCGGGTATTTCTGTCAGAGAGGTTGTTGTTGGATTTGGGGGCTCGGCAATCCTTAGTCAAATGCCCTTGCCTCCTGCAGTTGTTGCAAGGAGTACCGCACTGACCAAAATGGTGATAGTTACACTTGGGACAATAAGGTCTGCCCCCGGTGTAGCTGTGGGTGGTTTCAGAGTTGGAGGTGTAGACTTGGATGGCGTTGTTTTTCTTGCTTGAGTTGTGGTGGTGTTCAGTGGATTTGCGTTTGTTGGAGGATGAGGTGTTGGAGGTCTCACGGCTGACAACTAGGGCCATGAGTTCGTGGGCCAATCGAATGGCACTCTCAGTAGTGGTTGGTTTGGATGAGGCGACGTTTCCCTGGATGTTCTCGGGAAGTCCACGAATGTATTTCTTAATGCCCTTACTTTCTGGTTCGACCAAACCCGGGCATAATAAGGCAAACTGCTGAAACTTGGTGGTATAATCAGCGACATCATTTCCCTGCACTTCCAGATGCCAGAATTCTTCTTCCAGCCTATGCAATTCTTCTTCAGGACAGTACTTTTCTATCAGCTTCTTCTTCAGTTCGGCCCAAGGAAGTCGGTTTGCAACCTCAAGGCCTACAGAGTTTGCGTGGGTTTTCCACCACGTGGATGCACCTTCCTGAAAGGTGTAAACAGCGAATTTGACCTTGTTGTTCTCAGTGCAGTCGCAGAGACTGAAAACAGATTCCATGCGCTCAATCCAACGGATCAAGCCAATGGCACCTTCCGTGCCCTTGAAGTATAGCGGTTTACAGCTAAGGAAGTCCTTATAGGAGCAGGGTTTGGGTGGTGGAGTATTGGTTGCGGTGTCCTCACTACCAGGTGGTGTTCGGGTAGCCAAGGCTTCAGTCACACTGCGGGCAATTATTCCCGCGATCTCAGCTTCGCTAAGGGTAATTTGACGACGTGGAGGCATGATGCTGAGTAAGAAAGAACAAGGAAATGAAATAAGATACTAGTCCGAGTATGATGAACTAGTGGTGTGTTTGTCATTCCGAGACAAAACGTTAGAGGGAATGAGGCCTATATTCATATAATATAATATAGCCTAAAGTTGGTAAGTGAGGTCTATTTATGTATATATATGTATATCACATAATAACCTATTTAGTGTCTAGCACAGACGTGTTTTGAGTCCCGTTTCTCTCGAGGTCAGAGTCAACTAATGCATTCCTGTTCAACATGACTCTTTCAGATTTCACATCATCTTTCTTTAATTGTACATAGTTGATCAGGCTATGTTAAATTAAAGTCGTATGATGTAATCCCTGAACTAGTCATAACTAATAAGGAATACTGCCTAACGGTCATAGTCTAGGCCCACTAAATGCAACCTAGTTCACTATAACCTTAGGCTCTGATACCAATCTGTGACACCCCCAAATTTAATGATTTGCGGAAGCTTGATTTGGGTGTCACTAATCAATATACAAAGCACATAAGATATAATGAACGACCACTATATGCGTCGTTTTAAACTTGTATAAATAAAATAAATGTTTACATCAAAATATAGTTACATTAGCTCGGTTCCTGAAATTGAGAGATTACATAGCATAATTACTTTTACAAAATATAATAATGCAGTCCAATCTCTAGTTGTATGTATGCTGACTCGAGCTAATAATTCCTGCTTGTGCAGCCAAACTACTGCTGGGTACCTGTGATAAATACTAAAATGGGTCAGCGAAAACGCTGGTGAGCTCACAGGTTTGTATGTCAATGTATAGTTGTAAGAACCGCAAGATTTATATTGAATTTAAAATGCAATTAAGCAAGATAAAAGTTATACTGTCCATGAGCACATAGTCTGAGCTTAACTGATTTGTCAGGCCCAATTAAGGAAACCTAACATGATTTGCCTCCTACGAGTGCCTAATCAACACTCGTCTTCCCAAATGCTAATACATCCGTTTGACCGATTAGTGCGTGCTAACCCGGATGAGGATTGTCAATCCCATATGATATCATATACTAACATTCACGCTATAAAATACTAGAGACTATGCTTATGGAGGACTTTAAATTGATTAGCTTGAAACTCATGTAGTATTTGAAGTTTGTCACTTGCGTTCTACTTGTAAAACAAAATGATGCAGTAATATCACACCCCTGGTAAAAGTAGTGAAAATGGGGCTATGAAACTCACCTGATTCCTGATGTGTTTAACTTAATAAACTTGAAGTAATTAGCAGTGTGTTGGTGTCCAAAGACTTGAAACCTGAATGTGTCCACGACACTTGAATTGTTATTAATTGTATTGGTATCTCGAAAGACTACCATTGAAATTGTTTGTCTAACTTAATGTCCAAATTTCCCCGATTTGGTTGATTGTATTGTTACAAGTTACTACGACTTGTTTGATTGAATTGACACAAGTTACAACGACTTGTTTGAGTGTTGAAGTATGTTTTGAAAACGCGTACGGCCCGTTGGTGACGGTTGTAACAATAGTTCAAAAGGTTATTATATTGTTGCTACAGTGAATTGCTACAGTGACTTTGACTTCGAAAATTTTGAGTTTTGAAGATTCTGTTTTGTGCGACGTAGCCTGCGACGTAGGCTGCGACGTAAGAGTTTTGCGACGTAAAGGGTTACGTCGCTAAGGTCAACAGTGCTAAGTCAATAGCGACGTAGGGTGCTACGTCGCTCATGCGACGTAGGTTCGTTTTTGCGACGTTAAGGTCTGCGTCGCTATGTGCGACGTTCGCAAGTCAATGCGACGTAATAGGCTGCGTCGCTGTATGCGACGTTGGGGATATAATGCGACGTAGGTCGCTACGTCGCATCTGCTCCAGACCAAATGCGACGTACGGGGTCTGATCGGAGTTTCAACTCCAAAAAAGCGTTTTCCGGCCATCGATCGGCATAATATTTTTACCCAACCCATTTTAGGACATTATAAGGTTATACAAACAACTAGCAAGTTATAAAACTTAAAAACGAAAGTTTTCGAAGTTGTGTCGGAAACTTACAAATCGCCGAAATGAAATTCCGGAAAGGTAGGATTGTAGATCGTCGCGAGGTGGTCGTTTATTTCCAAATGGGCTTGAAGATCCGAGGTTGTTTGAGGTGCTTATTTTGTGATTTTGTGAGTTTTTGGGTGTTTGGGGTTTTGAGAGAAAAGAAATGAAAGAGAGAGAGAAAGAAAATAAGAAATGAAAAGAAAAGAGAAAGTGGAGGGGGTTTTGGTGAATCCCCACCATTTTCAGTCCGCGCACTGCGCTCCGTGCGGTGTTCGTTTGCCCCGTCATTTAAACGTTAAATAATTGTTTTAAATATTAATTGGTACATTTTAAAATACAAATTATCACGCTATATTTTATTTAAATATTTTACTATTCACTTTATATTTGAATTATAAAAACGTAAGTTAATTTGGTTGCGCGTTTTACATTTTAAATTTGGTAACTTTCTGATTGTGCGGTACGAATGGATACGAAGTATTATAATAAGAATACTTTTGACATAAAGCGTTATTAAATAAAAGTTGGTCACCAACGTCCGTATTTATTGTATCGAAATTCATTCTATTTGAAACTCGTACGATTTGAACAAACCGCATAATTGTAGATATATATTCAACAATATATATAATAATTGATACATTAATTAGCCTAACACAGAACTAATTACATGTATTAAAACTTGATTAGGCACTAAATTATAGTCCTAAATTGACGGTTGTCACAGTTTTGATGAACTTGTGTAATACGCCCCCAAACCAAGGTTTTTGAATGTTAAACAATATATATGTAGTTTGTCGGATGGTTGACTTTGAAGGTCAACTCTAGTGTCGGGATGAATCAATATGTGTTTGAATTTGTGGAATTATATATATATGGATGTAAATATTATTATTGGATAAAAGTGTCAAAATGGATCGGAATTGACCCAAAAGAGTAAAATGTGGATGACTAGAGTTATGAAGCTTTGATCAATTGCCTTAAGTCTGACTTTATATGATGAAAAAGTGCTCAAGAGTGTATGATTTGAATTGGAGTATAACAAAATGTAAGTTGTTTACTAAAAGTGTCGAAAAACGGTTATAAGGTCATTTTGGTCATTTTGCGATAAATTGCGAAAGTGTCTAAAGTGAAAGTTAGGTAATGTCATAGTGAAAGTGTGTACCAAATTTCAAGTTCTAATAATGTCTGAGTTAAAAGATACGATGATTTGAATTTGGTATTTTGGTCATGAGTTAAACAGGTTCAGAACCTGCTGTGCAGGGGGTTTACCCGGCGGGTAACCCCTGTGCCCGGCGGGTACTCCGCGAATATGAACAAACCAGCGGGTGAAAACCCTGACCCGGCGGCTGCTAGAATCTTTAAACGGAAGAAAAGTTCTGTTACCAAAACATTAAATAAACCGGCGGCTGCTATAGGTGACCCGGCGGGTCCTCCCGTTTACCCGGCGGGCAAAGGTGGTACCCGGCGGGTACCACTGGTTTTTCAGGAATGTTTTTATTTGCTAATTCTGGGACCCTTGTAGCATTATTACAAGTGCATGTATCATTAGTATAAATCCGAAAGTGTATTGTTCATGTAAAAAAAAAAAAAAAAAAATTTCGGGCGTTTCACTACTCATTCTCATTCTTTCTATAACAACGCACACACAACCGCATATAAAAACACACACAAAACAAAACACAAACGTAAATTATCAAAGAAAGAAAAAGAATAAAAAGAATAAAAAAAGGAAAACACAGAGTCGAGACGACGTCCGGATCTGGACGTTGGGAGCTGAACGCCAGGAAGAACGCCGAGACGGTGCAGTAGAACGCCGTCTCACTGCGTTCTCATCCTTGAACGCCGACGCCACCTCAGCCCACACCGTGTGCTCTAAGGAGAAAAAAATGGGAAACAGTTGGGCTAAAATAAAGAAAAGCATGCATTAGTATTATTTTATTTTCAAACGATATGACGATTTGGATGATAACCAATTATACATGTCGATCCATATTTTTGGAGGGAAAATGTGTAACGTGGCAACACAATCTCTCTTATCTAATATAAGAAGAGGTTAACTACTTAATCTCTCTTTAAATCAAACCTCCAGCACTAATCTCCCCCCTCTATTACCCTAATCCCTTTAATTAGAGCCCTTGATTGAATTAGGCATGTGATTAATTAATCTTACAAAAATTAGTGTGATTTTATGACATATATGCCCTTCAATATCCAGCCACGCCCCATTCATTTCTTCCCTTTTCTCTGGAATTAAACCTCGCCTAACACATACAAAACATATCCCCTTCCCTTCCGATTACTTTTTGGTATCTCTCCCATTTTCATTCGGTTCAATATCAGAGTTGATCTTCCTCAATTTCAATAGGTTAATTTCAATCATGTGAAGGTAATCATCTGGTTTTTGTCAATTCAATCCACAAAAGTACGTTATGAACAGTACGTGTTTGATGAACTGTAATGAATTATGATAACTTGAATGCATATTATGTGTTCGATAAAATGTTCAAGAGAATTATCGTATCATGCGTTTGATGATTCTTCTGATTATCAGTAGCCCTCCAGAAATCAAACAATAATACATTGCAAGTTACTGATTTCGTTTGTTAAATCGATTATCTTTATTTCTGGATGTGGCATACTTTATAGTGAACTGATATATTGATAATTAAGGGTGTAAACGATTATTTTGCAAATGATTTTATTGCATTTTGATTTATTGTAGTATGTATTAATTAATGTGTTGAATTTGTTATATTTCTGTTAGCAATTATTAACAAGTTATTTGTATCCCTATAGCAATTTCAGATATTGAGTATCGAGGCTTTCACATGATCATATTTGAATATTGTGGTTCATTCGATAATATGTTGATATTGTTCTTAGTTTTTTTTTTTTTTGGTTTTATGCTGGGTCTTATGGAATTTCTGTTGGAATCACTACTCCATGTTCTCTTACAAGTGGTGTTTGTTTAGCAGACAACCTAACATCCAGAATATCAAAAATATTGTTAACGGTTGTATGAGAATGGAGGCTTATCAAAGGTTGAAGTTGTAATCATAGTCAAAACATTATTCTCTAATCGAGGTAACCACATAAAACAGTCTTTTAGCCATATTTTGTAATCAGTTTTGGTTTCCAAAATCCTCTTATCATGACATGTATCATATTATATCTATGGCAATCGTGGTCTTCTATGGAGCCCTTCGGTCTCAAACATATGACAAGTCAATCATGAAGGTAGTTACTATAGTTTCTCTGCTATAATAGTAAAAATAAGTCAGTACTACAACTCAGCCATGGACTTCTATGGCTATATTTGGGTTAGCCATGGACTTCTATGGCTATATTTGGGTTATTGTCACCTCTGACTGGTCAAATTTTTGAAAGATTAGCTATAATGGAAATGCGTTCTGTAATGTTACATACTGTAGCTTTAAAGTTTATATTATTTATATATCTTAAAACTACATGTTCTCATAAATTGTGTCAGATTCCGAGAGGAGAGCATTTGGTGTATTCATGATTTTACCAAATATAGAAGCTTGTGTGCACCATTTTATCTCCGAGGCGGAACAAATAAAATTTCCTTAGCATGTCTGCTGGACTACCAGTAAGTTGTTTATGGTCAAACGTACCTCCATTCAATTCAATATTGATATAGAATTGTCTTAACACTACCAGTCTACCACCAACACCAGGGTTTGTTTCCCTTCCTAGCCTTGCATCAATGTCGGTATAGGTTCTTCACCTTCTAGACAGTGTCCAAAATCCATTACCATCATCATCATTCTTCAATTTCTATGCTCTCATTGAGATAAGGTGAAACAATAAATCTAATGACCGGTACTCATTTAGCCAGTGGCCGAAAATCTTGAATATTTTATCAATTGTAGTTTCTAACCATATAATTCTCTCGTGACAGAAAGTTGGTGAGTATCTGAAGCTATCTTTCAGCTTGAGAAGTTTAGGACTATCAGCTCATGAATCTCAGCGTATTCAAATCGAGATTAGTTTTCTTTTATCTCAAATGGTTTGAGCTAATAAAGGCGATAATACTTGTCTACAAATGAAAACTAGATGACATACACCAAAGTAAATTATTGCTACATAATGAAGCTTAAATGCAATCATCAATGAATCTTATTATTAGATTAATTAATATAGATTCTAAAATCAAATGTGGAACTCGAATTATTTTTAAAAAGTTTAAGACAATAAGTGTTCAAGTCAGAACCCGACATATACCAAAAGATTCTATGTGTTGACCCGTAACCCATTTTGCCACCTCTACTATTGCTACTTTGTTGCATTGATTGTGAAAAATATTAAGGATTCGCTTTACTTTTATAAGAGAACTGATACTGATTTATATATATATATAATGGAACTGATGTGGTTCTTTAAATGCAGGTAATCTACAACCATATGCAATATAGAAAAGTCTTTCGGATAGTGATACTAGAGATAACTTGTAGCTTTAGGTGAGATTAGCAGCGCTTACGCAGTCGTTGTTACTGGGTTGGAGGTTTTCTTTCTGTAGTTTATAAAGATTTCCATTTTGCAGTGTTGTAGGCTCAATGTGCTTCCAAACCGCTAATAGCATGGGCCTAAACACTACCGGTCTACCACCAACACCAGGGTTTGTTTCCCTTCCTAGCCTTGCATCAATGTCGGTATAGGTTCTTCACCTTCTAGATAGTGTCCAAAATCCATTACCATTACCATCATCATCATTCTTCAACTTCTATGCTCTCATTGAGATAAGGTGAAACAATAAATCTAATGACCGGTACTCATTTAGCCAGTGGCACCTTTCAGTGTGAAATAGGCCGAAAATCTTGAATATTTTATCAGTTGTAGTTTCTAACAATATAATTCTCTCGTGACAGAAAGTTGGTGAGTATCTGAAGCTATCTTTCAGCTTGAGAAGTTTAGGACTATCAGCTCATAAATCTCAGCGTATTCAAATCGAGATTAGTTTTCTTTTATCTCAAATGGTTTGAGCTAATAAAGGCGATAATACTTGTCTACAAATGAAAACAAGATGACATACACCAAAGTAAATTATTGCTACATAATGAAGCTTAAATGCAATCATCAATGAATCTTATTATTAGATTAATTAATATAGATTCTAAAATCAAATGTGGAACTCGAATTATTTTTAAAAAGTTTAAGACAATAAGTGTTCAAGTCAGAACCCGACATATACCAAAAGATTCTATGTGTTGACCCGTAACCCATTTTGCTACCTCTACTATTGCTACTTTGTTTGCTACTTTGTTGCATTGATTGTGAAAAATATTAAGGATTCGCTTTACTTTTATAACAGAACTGATACTGATTTATATATATATATATATATATATATATATATATATATAGGGTAGTGATCAAGAGGGAAGTGTCTTTTTGGGGGGAAGGGGGGAAGCGTTAGTACGCATCAGGAAGCATATTACAATTATCAATCAAAACGTCAACAAAAAAATATTTTTATCGGTAAATAGTAATCAAAATCGATGCTATAAAGAATATTTTAACAAATAAATTTCATTTTTAAGTCATAACATTAATTGATGAATATTTATTTAATTAATTGTTAAGATGCAGTGTGATGCATATTAACTAAGATGCATCGCGATGCATCATAAAACTTCACATTATTTGAAAAATATTTTTATTGTTAAGATGCATCACAATGCAGATTAACTAATATGCACCTCGATGCATCTTAACGGATTTGGATCTAATATTCATAAATCGATACTATAACTTGAAGAAAAATTTTATCAAGGAAGCTTAACATTTATAACATCGATTCTGATTAACATTTACTAAATTTCAGTTTGCTTTTTTCGAGATTAGTATAGGTGAAGGTAATATGTTTCCTAATGCGTACTAACGCTTCCCCCTTCCCTAAAAAAATGAACTTCCCTCTGGATCATGCCACTATATATATATATATATATATATATATATATATATATATATATATATATATATATATATATATATATATATATATATATATATATATATATATATAATGGAACTGATGTGGTTCTGATATCGCTCGATTTGTATATGTTTATCTCTCGCGATATCATTGTTTTTGTACTTGTTTCTAGTCAATTTCATGAACTTTCGGTACTTATTTAGTTTGAAATTGATCTCGTGTGTTAAGGTTAAAGATTGAGGAAGAAAAGATGAAAAGATGAAAGAGTTTTCAGATTTGGCTATGATGCACCGTTTTGGCCATATCTCCCTCATACGAACTCGGATTGAGGTGATTCAGGCGGCCAAACGTTCGTATTTCAGAGATCTACAAATCTGAAAAAAATGGTCTGCTGAAAAGTAGGAGAAGTCGCCGGGTTCTATAGGGAAGCAGCAGGGTCATTTATGAAAAATCGGTACCAGAAAGAAACCTTCATTTTAAGGCTGGAGGAGCAGCCGGGTCGGGGTAAGGAGCAGCCGGGTTCTAGTGTCGGCAGAGCACTTTTTGACCCTTTTAAACACCTTTTCTTTCTCATATCTCACCTAACTTTTATCACTTCGAAAACCAGCAGCCCCATGGGCGATTTTAGGGTTTCTTGAGTCATTTTTCATCATCTTGAAGATCTCTAATCATCTTAAACCATTTGGCTACAAAGAATCATCATCCAAACATTGTAATCACTCGGTTTACATTTTTATTCGAATATAACTATGTTTCCTTTGATTTCAATGATTATATGTGTTTGCTTTAATATGATTATGATTAGTGGCTAGATTTGTATGCTTGCTTGGATAAATTAACTAGTTGATTAGGGGTGTATATTTTGGTGTTTGATTTATGCTTTGAGTTTATGATTCATCCATTAATTTGTATGTAACTAGCTTGTTTGTGGTAGAACTTGTTGGTATTTTAGCTAAGCAACTATAGCGAATGTTTGTTGCTTATTAAAAATACCTATCATTTGTATGTCGATGTATGAATGAGCCATCATTTGCGGTTGTAAAATTTGGTATTAGTTACACAAATGAGCTAGAATGTATGAGTTGATGAATATGGCGAACGTCTTTCGTTTTGGATGAATTATAAACTTGTGAAACTTGAACTTTATGTTTAATCGTGACCCTTGCGTAATTGAGCTTAAAATAGTTTCTTTGCTTATTTGGTAGATAACTAGTGAATTTAGCGAACGTTTTTCATTGGTAATTTACTATCAATTATTTGTCTATAAATGATTGAACAAACATTGCGAACGTAGATTTGGAATAAGCAAGATTCTTTAGGCTTAATTGTGCAAGATGGTAACCATGGCAAACGTCCGTTACTAGATTAAATCATAGGTTTGTAAATTGAAGTTGAATCATTAGGAGATGGCGAACGTTAATCCTATGTTAAATGTAAATTTACTTTTGCATAATATAAACTGGTTATAACTTTGCACCCCGAAATCACTAGTGACATAATCCAAGCAAGTATTGTTTTAAATATCCGAAAGTTACTACAATTCACTTTGACTCTTCCTGAGTCCACACTTGCCTAGATTAATTAAAGATTGTAGTTTTTAAGCAACGTGACAACTCGGTCACAAAAAAACCCCACATTTACTTTTCTGTATAAATTACTTGCACGTGAATATAATTCTTAAACTCACATTCCCTGTGTTCGAACCCGAACTTACCAAACTATACTACCACTCGACAGGGTCCACTGCCCGGTTGTGTTTTGGTCTAGCTCGGTACTTTTTGGTTTACTTATCAACGATAAATTTTTAAGATTAGATTTAACACATCAGGTTCTTTAAATGCAGGTAATCTACAACCATATGCAATATAGAAAAGTCTTTCGGATAGTGATACTAGAGATAACTTGTAGCTTTAGGTGAGATTAGCAGCGCTTACGTAGTCGTTGTTACTGGGTTGGAGGTTTTCTATAACACCCCTCATTTATAATCATTTAAATATAGTAATTCGGAAGCGTAAGTCCAAATAGCTAGTAATAATTTACCTCATTTTAACAAAATATAAAATTCAACTTTTTCAAAACATAATTTCACAACAGAGGTGTTATATAAAACGTGATAAAACATTATTTTAAACAAATCCACTATCAGAGTAACGCTTCACGGTCAAACATTCCTTCTAGTCCAACTTCTTGCCCACCCAAATATATCAATAACCTGCAAGAAGTGTTATGTGGGGGATTAGCATAAAGCTAAGTGAGTAGATAACTAATCAACAAGCTAACTTAGCTCAACAACTTTGCATACAACAATTAACACATAACCAACAAAGTAGACAATACCACCATTTAACAAAGCAACAGGGCAACAATTCAACTGGTCAACTTATCATCAAAGCAACTATTCAACTAGCAACTGACTTCATAATGAGGCATCGGTGGCTCTGGGGATAACCATAATACCCGGGAGGCTCCCCAAGAACACTTACCCAACCATATCCGTATGGCCATAACGGACGAGACCGATAGCTAGTGGTTATTCTCAACTAACACAGGAGGTGTGTTAAACCTTGAATAACCGACTAGCCCAACCAACAGTTCAACAACTCGTTGACCTCATTAACAACTGATGCCCGAAGGCCAACAACAAGTCCAGTGATCACATAATCAACAAATCACATATTCATCAGGTCAACGTTATTATATCAACCATATTATTACTAACTATAATAATCATCATGGCAACTACAATAGTAATAATATGTTACTTGTTGTAACCAAACTCGTTACAACCAAGTTATACTGAGGATTAGAGATCCACTCACCGACCACCTCAGACATCCACTCAGTAGTCTAATATCACTGAGCCTTCTGCACATCTGGGATTACAACAGAATACACAAGTTAGTCACTTGTCTCAAGATTACGCAATAATCCGAATTATTCAACTTCATATGAATTAACGCAATCATGTTTGATTATCATTTAAGTGTTCTTAATCACAATTAATATCAATTCCCATCATATAATCCATCATGGTTATAATAATCATCAAATTCTCAAGAACATCTAAACAATTTCACAACCCTTAGAATAATTAATGTAAATCATCATCTTTAATTAATCATAATACGATCATTAACAACACTTATCAATTTATACATCATTACTCAAGCTTAAAAAATCATAATTCATGAACACTCAAGTAAACTCAAAACTTTATCCATGAACATATCTCAATCACACAATTTCTAACATAGGGCTTCCATTATAATCATGAAATTAGCATTAACTAACAACTATATAAGTATTACAAGTCTCACTTTAAGATTAATCAAGCTAATTTCATCATATAACCCATCAAAATCAACATAATCATCCTTAGCCTCAAGAACCCTAATCAAAATTATAACTTTTAACATGAATCATATTACTTATCATCATTAGTGAGTTTATATAAGCTCCATTTAACAAACTCAACCAAATTTTCGGATTAAAACTCACTAATTATCAAAAACCCCAAAACCCCCAAATATTAGGTTATAGAATTCAAGAAATTAAGACTTACCAAGGGCTTAGACGGATTAAAGGATGATTACTTCGTGTTCTTGAAGCTTAATTTGAGTTTCCATGGCTTCAATTTGTGTTTCTTCATGAATTAGGGTTTCAAAATTATGGATATATGTATGTATATGCGTACGTATGTGTATGTGTATATAGATATGTTTAAAACAAACACCGACTCAAAGTTTAAGTCTAGTATATAATTACCTTAATATCTTTCCCCGTACTTATCATTGTCTGGAACTTAAAAATCATTTACGGGGAAATATTATTTTATTTTACCGTCAACTAGATTAATTTAAAACAAATAATAATTTATTAATCACAATAAATTATTCGACTCTCTTACCCATTTATTTTCAACTAGCACAACAAAATTACTTTCTGACACATTTTAATAATAATTCACAGTCAGAAAATATTTAATACTACTAGACCCAAATACTGGGTGTTACAAATCTCTCCCCCTTAAAGAGATTTCGTCCTCGAAATCTGATCACACTTATTCGGTCTAGAATAATTAGAACTACCTACTCACTTTCATTTCCATTCAATACTACTCTACTTCTCATACAAATAATTACTCATTACTAGATGCACACTAGATGTGTGTACCTGTTCAATCACTTGTGCATACCATCACTCATGCATATCTTTAACCATATACTCACAAAATGTACCTATATGTCAACATATACTTATATAGGTAGATATTAATACATCAATTTACACACTACCAATGTGTATTTCCACCGAACTCACTTAAACACATAGATTGTGTTTTACCTCTATTTAATTTATTAGCACAAGATGTTATTTTCAGCACACAATGTAGCATCATCAACGGTTTAATTACAATATATATATACACACATCATGTATTATTCCCTTGAGCAACTTGTAAATATATATAAACCTGTTTTCAATTCTTTCCACATGCACCTATCCAAAGGTACATGATCTATATGTTCCAATGCACCAGCATTGCTCTTACATCCTTTCTCTGATAAATTTAAATGACCACTTGCATGACCAGTCATACTTAGTCATGTAACAATTTAAATCACGTAATCACCAGTAATCAAAGTAACACATATCCATGTAAATATTTCAACTTTACACTATTCACAACAAGTGGTATTGCATACCGCAACATGCACATTAACAATAAAAGTTCAGCTCAATTTACAACTTGCTAGAAATTCTTTACTTTTGGCAACTGGTTAAACTTACTACTTTACACTGATAATTATAAACACAACTTGATTATATGAAATCCTTTACTCGGCAGGAATCCACAATCATATAATCATCAACATATAAGAATAACTAATAAGCCCTATGTAGAGGTCAAATTTTATAGTTAAAATTATTATCATGTAATCAACTAGCATCACACCACACCAATTTGGATGCTAAACAACATCTGTTAATACCAAACATCATCAATGGTATTTCTACAACACAAGATGTTGTCATTAATCACCCATCCAAAAATATTAACTCAATATTATTCACAATCAACTGACCTCTACTTCGCTTAAATCATCTTTTAAAGACTACTAGTTGCAATTAACTATATACATATCTCTTGTACCACCGGTACCACATTAAACAACAACTTAATGGTTTATTACTCTTTCATATGAGTCCATCTATGATTATTTATCAATTACAGATCAACATATCTTACCTGATATTTTAAAACCACTTAACTTTATATGGTACTTAGTAACCTCAACAACTCCATGTGAAATGGCATAATATAAATACGTTGGCCAGACGTCGTCATATTATGTCAGTCACACTTTATTCTCAGGTCACTTCATACCATTCATTTTCAAAGTTATTACTTTACTCTCTCATAGTTTACAACAATGATATCAACATTTTACACATATATAGCAACATCGTGCAACCGGTATACAACTATGTATTAACTCGCTACTATTCTCAACTTATCACTTTAAAGGTAAACTACTCATATCATCATGTAGATATTAACAATGTAAGCATACTACACCAATGTCCGACATGAATACATCGATCAACTTCTTTATTACTGGATTCAATGTTAAATATTATTTATACAACTTAATACTTATAGTACATTTAGTACTAAACATTTCATCAATAATATATATAACATTCAACACATACTCATCAATCCATGTACTTTTAGTCAAATTATAGGTAAACACTTCATTTCATGTTCAACTATCACATCTATATAAGTTCATGCACTTATATCATAATTTTCTTAAAATGTTTATTTCAGCACTTTATAGCACTCTAAGTAATCCAATTACTTCATCACATTTCAATTTAGTCCATATAATATAGTTAACATGATTTCATATTCAATGTTTACTAACCTTTGTTAGCAACAATCAACAATTCCATTTACTGGTATATTTTGCAGTTAAATAAACTGCCTACAACTAACTCATACACCATAAAAGGTGTGGACCTCTTAAAACAACTTTTAATATTACATATAGTCACAGGAATGGCCTCTGGGCATAAAGAAACAAAAGCCCAATTCAAAACGTAAACTAAAAGTCCGAAATAAGGTCCGAAAAACAGTAAAATACCATTTTCGGGCCCCAAACGACCCCGAATGGCCAAAAAAACACCTAGGCTAAGATACTTAGCTTTGATCATTGGAACGATTCCGAGTGACCGTGTAAATTTCACCCCAATCGGAGTTTAAAGAAAATGTGTCAATTTTTCCGTGGGTAAAAACGCTACTAAACACTTATGCACTTTTGAAATTTGCAAAAAAAATTGTCAACTTTACTCTTGCAAACGCGATCCGGACAGATGGGGCTGGATCGCGTTCACCTTAAGAAAACTCTCGGTGATCGATTTACACTTGCCAACGCGATCCGGAAAACTTGCTGGGATCGCGTTCCCCAGCACAAATTCGACTGCAACCAATTTCAACATACTAACTCGATCCGGATCCTCATGCTAGGATCGCGTTCCCTAAGCTATTTTCAGACCTGCAGCTTTAGTGCAATTTTCCAAAATTCAAACGTGCATATCTCTTAAACCGTGAAAAATTAAGTCATGAAATTTTGCAGGCACCTCCACTATGCCAAAACAAAACTTTCTCT
This sequence comes from Helichrysum umbraculigerum, assembly GCA_949592205.1. Classification (NCBI taxonomy): domain Eukaryota; kingdom Viridiplantae; phylum Streptophyta; class Magnoliopsida; order Asterales; family Asteraceae; genus Helichrysum; species Helichrysum umbraculigerum. The sequence goes on along the minus strand of CATIUR010000003.1, from coordinate 145,595,007 downwards.
TTTTACACTTTTTCAATTTACTCGTTTTACGAGAAAACGGACGTGTGACTCATTTTAGGCCGTTTTAGCCATTTTGGTTGACACACCAACTTCCAAATGGCATGGTTTCAGACTCCCACTCTTTGTCAACATGTTTCTACATATATTTAAGACTTGTGGGCACATTCATCACCTATATATACACCTTATATCATGTTTTAACTCATTGACCCGTTTAGGGGTCCAATTGGGCATTTTCAACCAAACAACCACATTGACTACACAAATCACTTTCAACGCCCTTTGTTACTATACTTATGACTCAAAGTCTTTTTAACATTCATTATTTTTGAACCAACATGCATTTTAACCATTTGACCCATAAGTGACCCATTTGGGTTTCAACCCATATAACCACTATTCAAACAATCAATCCACACTAAAATCATCATTTTTATATCAATTTCAACAAGTTTTCCAATTTCATTATCACTTTGACTTTTCACAACTTGTCAATACATATTTGGACTCGTTGACCACTTTGACTTTCTATCTTAACACTTTCAATACAAAGATCATAATTCAACCCAATTATGATCAATGCTAAACACATAAACATCTAATCACATTCATCACTTTATAACACAACTATCATCAAGTATGACACAACCACCTACAATTTGACCTTTCCAAGTCAAATGCACACCTTTCATTCAATAGGCACTTTCTACTTTAGACAACCACACAACTCCAAACTTATTAATTCAACTTATCATATGTCAAATAATTCCTTAGCAAGGATCTATAATTACACCTTGCATTTATCAACTTATAATCACACATATTTTATTTTCATATTGTAGATACATTTAATTTCACATAACATAACTATTACACCTTTGTCAACCATGTATCTACACAATTTCAACACTCTTCTAAAATTTCAATTTTTCCTTCTTAATTACTCATTATATCTCTATCATTACATTAACAAGTAATTATCACTAATAATTCAATTTACTTTACTAACAATCATATCATAGTAAAGTAAATAGTCAAAGCTTATTAAAATTCACCAAGCTTATCGAAAATTACCTGGCATATCTAAGCCCACGAGTATTGAGGAATCATTGAGAATACCAGACGGTTCCTCATGTTCCTCCGTCTCTGCAATCAAAACAACACTCAAGCATCTTGTTATAGGTTAGCCCACATTGAATAGCAACTTTCTCATGCAACCACTAATCCCCACCCCTGGAATGTTTGACTTGACACAAATCTAAGTTTGGGATTGAACATCTTATAATATACAATTCACCCAAACTTATGCTCTGATACCAACTTATAACACCCCTCATTTATAATCATTTAAATATAGTAATTCGGAAGCGTAAGTCCAAATAGCTAGTAATAATTTACCTCATTTTAACAAAATATAAAATTCAACTTTTTCAAAACATAATTTCACAACAGAGGTGTTATATAAAACGTGATAAAACATTATTTTAAACAAATCCACTATCAGAGTAACGCTTCACGGTCAAACATTCCTTCTAGTCCAACTTCTTGCCCACCCAAATATATCAATAACCTGCAAGAAGTGTTATGTGGGGATTAGCATAAAGCTAAGTGAGTAGATAACTAATCAACAAGCTAACTTAGCTCAACAACTTTGCATACAACAATTAACACATAACCAACAAAGTAGACAATACCACCATTTAACAAAGCAACAGGGCAACAATTCAACTGGTCAACTTATCATCAAAGAAACTATTCAACAAGCAACTGACTTCATAATGAGGCATCGGTGGCTCTGGGGATAACCATAATACCCGAGAGGCTCCCCAAGAACACTTACCCAACCATATCCGTATGGCCATAACGGACGAGACCGATAGCTAGTGGTTATTCTCAACTAACACAGGAGGTGTATTAAACCTTGAATAACCGACTAGCCCAACCAACAGTTCAACAACTCGTTGACCTCATTAACAACTGATGCCCGAAGGCCAACAACAAGTCCAGTGATCACATAATCAACAAATCACATATTCATCAGGTCAACGTTATTATATCAACCATATTATTACTAACTATAATAATCATCATGGCAACTACAATAGTAATAATATGTTACTTGTTGTAACCAAACTCGTTACAACCAAGTTATACTGAGGATTAGAGATCCACTCACCGACCACCTCAGACATCCACTCAGTAGTCTAATATCACTGAGCCTTCTGCACATCTGGGATTACAACAGAATACACAAGTTAGTCACTTGTCTCAAGATTACGCAATAATCCGAATTATTCAACTTCATATGAATTAACGCAATCATGTTTGATTATCATTTAAGTGTTCTTAATCACAATTAATATCAATTCCCATCATATAATCCATCATGGTTATAATAATCATCAAATTCTCAAGAACACCTAAACAATTTCACAACCCTTAGAATAATTAATGTAAATCATCATCTTTAATTAATCATAATACGATCATTAACAACACTTATCAATTTATACATCATTACTCAAGCTTAAAAAATCATAATTCATGAACACTCAAGTAAACTCAAAACTTTATCCATGAACATATCTCAATCACACAATTTCTAACATAGGGTTTCCATTATAATCATGAAATTAGCATTAACTAACAACTATATAAGTATTACAAGTCTCACTTTAAGATTAATCAAGCTAATTTCATCATATAACCCATCAAAATCAACATAATCATCCTTAGCCTCAAGAACCCTAATCAAAATTATAACTTTTAACATGAATCATATTACTTATCATCATTAGTGAGTTTATATAAGCTCCATTTAACAAACTCAACCAAATTTTCGGATTAAAACTCACTAATTATCAAAAACCCCAAAACCCCCAAATATTAGGTTATAGAATTCAAGAAATTAAGACTTACCAAGGGCTTAGACGGATTAAAGGATGATTACTTCGTGTTCTTGAAGCTTAATTTGAGTTTCCATGGCTTCAATTTGTGTTTCTTCATGAATTAGGGTTTCAAAATTATGGATATATGTATGTATATGCGTACGTATGTGTATGTGTATATAGATATGTTTAAAACAAACACCGACTCAAAGTTTAAGTCTAGTATATAATTACCTTAATATCTTTCCCCGTACTTATCATTGTCTGGAACTTAAAAATCATTTACGGGGAAATATTATTTTATTTTACCGTCAACTAGATTAATTTAAAACAAATAATAATTTATTAATCACAATAAATTATTCGACTCTCTTACCCATTTATTTTCAACTAGCACAACAAAATTACTTTCTAACACATTTTAATAATAATTCACAGTCAGAAAATATTTAATACTACTAGACCCAAATACTGGGTGTTACATTTTCTTTCTGTAGTTTATAAAAAGATTTCCATTTTGCAGTGTTGTAGGCTCAATGTGCTTCCAAACCGCTAATAGCATGGGCCTAAACACTACCAGTCTACCACCAACACCAGGGTTTGTTTCCCTTCCTAGCCTTGCATCAATGTCGGTATAGGTTTTTCACCTTCTAGATAGTGTCCAAAATCCATTACCATCATCATCATTCTTCAACTTCTATGCTCTCATTGAGATAAGGTGAAACAATAATCTAATGACCGGTACTCATTTAGCCAGTGGCACCTTTCAGTGTGAAATAGGCCAAAAATCTTGAATATTTTATCAATTGTAGTTTCTAACCATATAATTATCTCGTGACAGAAAGTTAGTGAGTATCTGAAGCTATCTTTCAGCTTGAGAAGTTTAGGACTATCAGCTCATGAATATCAGCGTATAAAATGTAACACCCTATTCTCGGGTCTAGTAGTTTTATAATATTTTCCTGACTTTAAATTAATATTTAGTGTGTTAGGAAATAAATTGTTTAAGTTATTTGAAAATAATTGGGAAAAGAGTCAAATAACTTATTGTGACTAGTAAATTGTTAACTATTTTAATTTAATTCAGTTGACGGTAAAATAAAATAATGTTTCCCCGTAAATGGTTTTTAAGTTCCAGACAATGATAAGTACGGGGAATGAAATTTAATCACTTAAGTTATATACTCACAGATTGAGTCGGTTTGTGATTTCCTTTTATTTACATACATATGTACGTACAGAAACATTTTAAACCTAGATCAATTCACAAAATCACTCTCTAACACCAAATTGAAGCCCTAGAACTCGAATTCAAGCTTCAAGAACATTGATTATCATCCTCTAATAATTCTAATCAGCTTGTAAGTGTTAATTCTTGATTTTTATATAAACCTAGAAATGGGTTTTTGGGTATTTGGTTGAATTAGTATGATTAACTTGAAATTGAAGCTTGTTATGATTGTATAGTTGTTAGTTAATGTTAAATTCATGATTATAATTGAAACCCTAAGCTACAATTGATATATATGGAATTATGATCATGAAATAAGTTATGGGTTTAGTTGATTATACATGAAGTGAAGCTTGTAATCATGTTAGAATGATTAGTTGATACTAGAATTGTGATTATAAGCTAAGCCCTAACTTGAATTGATGAAATTTGTTAAATTGGGATAATTAAAATTTATAAAGTGATTGAGTGTTCTTGGGAATTATAATGATTATGATGATTATCATGTGTTGTATGATAAAGTTAGTATTGTTTATGAATTAGAACACTTAATTGATAATCAAAGATTTAAGTTAGAACATGGTTGCTTAAGAAGTCATAAACCTAGTATGGTGGTTTTGATGAATTCTTGATAATTGAGGTTAATGACCTTGTTAAAAGACTAACCATGTTATGTAGTGATAATGAAAGTTGATTAAGTGATAATCTAAGAAATTGGATAATGGAATTAAATATGATTAATTCCATGAGAATGATGGATTTATGATCTTGATTAGTAAATACCATGTTGTAGTTACTTAATTAAGTTGTTTGATTGTAACTACATTTCGTATGATATTATATACATATTGAGACAAGTGACTAACTTATATTATTTATATTGTATTCTCAAATATGGAGAAAGACTCATTGACATTAGACTACTGAGGTATTCGGTGAGTGGATCTGTAACCTCAGTGTAATTTAGTTGTAACAAGTTTGGTTACAACGGGTAACGTATTATTATTGTTTTATTATTCCATCATGATTATGGTTGTTAGTAATAATACTGTTGATAGACTTTTAGTCTGATATGATAAATATGTGATCACGTAATATTCAGCCTTTGGGCTTTGACGATATTCAGAGGCCAACCTAGAGTTGGGCTTGGTTTGCTATTGGATTGGATAACACAGGGTCTTAGTACAATTATTATTGTCGTAGTCTGTGTTATTTGGGTTAATAGCACCAAGTATTCGGTTAAACCGCTGTATTGGCCTGCAGTTGGTTTCAAAGTGTTCTATGAGAAGGTGTTACCTCAAGAACCACCGGTCCTCTTTGACGCTAGTGTATTTAATATTATATTATGTTGTGTGTTCTTGGCTGAAGGTTTCCCCAAGAACCATAGATACTCAGTGATTTTCTATGTTTACGATTATTTACCGTAAACTGATTTGTTATTACTGAGTTGGACTGTTGGTGATAGTTCTGTCTCACTTAGCGTTATGCTAATCCCCCACATTAAATACTCCTTGCAGGGCATGATTTGATAAAGGGCTGGGCAAGGCAGTGGCACTGGAATGGAATGTTTGACAAATGAGCAATACTCTGATAAATGATTTGTGTAAATCAGTGTAATATGTTGTTTTATATAACCCCAGAGTTGATAAACTATGGTTTGAAATAGTTTGAATATTTTAGGTTTGTTAAAATAATGTAAACAATAAAGATTTATATGGACTTACGCTTCCGATATATTATACTAAATGATAGTAAAATGAGGGGTGTTATATAAAACAAGCTCAAATAGTTGATATGTATGCTATTCTGACTAAAGAGTGTGTGAACATTATTGCTCGGCAGGTTTTTAAGAATTTGAAGTTAGATATATGATTGTTTTGAGAACATATATTCTATGTGTCCACGTACTTCTATTCATTTTAAGAACTTCTATTCTATGTCCCAATCTATCTATATAACTAAGTTAGGAGACCTTAAATGATTTGGCAACTATTTACCTACGCCACATCACCAAAATCTTATGTGTCATTATTATATGAAACAAGCTTGATGACATGGATTCTCCTATACTCACATGATAAATAAGGTAATACTATATTAGAAAATTAAAACTAAATTCTACTAATTTAATTTAAAGTGTCATTATTTTTGAACGGTAAATACTACAATAGATAATTAAATTATAACCAATTCAATCCAAACTAATCTATCATTAGATAATATTTGTAGTATAATATTTTTATTAAAGTCGAAAATCATGAATTTGTTTATCTATCTTTTCCCCTCTAATTTTGAGTTATAAATTTGTTTATTATTCTTTATCTTAATCTTCACATTCCTTTTTTCAGATCTATTAAAAAAATATAAGTTTAACTGAATTGGGATAGCTTAATTTTTAATATCATTATAGCTTTTATCGTAGTTTTACTAATTTGACAAAAAAATATTATCTTACAAACTCAGGGATCTCAATTTCGTTTAATTTATAATCTAAGTACAAGATTAATTGATAGGTAGATCAAGTTCTGATATCTTTTAGATGTTTTGTTAGTTTTTATAACACAACTTAATTATAATTTTATATTCAACTGGTAAGAGGTGTAATTTTATAATTTCTTTATTACTTTTCGCGGTTAGGAAGATTGACCGCTATCTGAGTCGTACCACCTACCCTACCCTACCACCTATAGACATCCGTCCATAATATCTCATTTAAGTATTTAAATATATCTCATCACTATAGATTGATTTTGTACATGTAGATGCACATTAGCTGTTCAATAAAATGCCTGAATAGTTATATTAATCGCTACAATTTATGTTTGTTAAAACTATGTACATATGTTTTGCTCAACAAATTATTGCAACCTTAACAACAAAAATGTTATTATTAACAAACAATTATTTTTGCTAGAGATGTCATTCAACAATATACTCATCTTTTTCAATCTTCCCAATGTATTCATATATTGTGGGAGAAATTTTTTTGCTCTTATTCATTTTTAAAGGGTCAAAACTTATAAAATATCATTAATATCGGTAAAAAAATATATTTGTTACATAATTTGAAAGTTTTAAGAGGTTCGATGTCCTCCATCACTTCATACTTACTTAATTATATTATTAATTTATTTTTAAAATGTTATAAAAAATGATCATAAAAAGGGAAGTAATTTGGAAACTACTTTTTTTAGCCGTATACCACGTATGTATTACAGTGTTGCATAATACAACACTTTAAAGCATAAATGATGGTGTACAAATAAAACGATGACAATGTATTAATCATACCCATATATAAAGTGTATACAACACAAAATTGAATATCATTATTAAAACATTTCATTTACCATTTTAGATCATAAGATCATGATAAAATTATATTTTCTAGTCGTGCATTGTACGGGTTTAACACTAGTGTATTATATCTCGCTTTGCACTTACTGATATTTACTCCTGATTGTGGGTTAAAATCAGCAGCACGTAGGCTAATGATCTTATTTGGTTTAGCTGCCTAAAAAATTATTGTAGTGGTTTGTATGACGTAAGGACTTTGTCTATACCAGGTCTGAAACTTTTTATAAGGTATGAAATTCAAGCCATGAAATTGCTTTGTTTAATTAATCTCCATTGACTGTTACTATATAAATAAATCCATTTTTTATTATATATGATTAATGATTAATTATATATGCATCTTTATTCTTTAAACACGTATGAAACAATAAACAATCATTTATTAAAGTAGATGTGATATGTAGACTACTATTATTAACTAACAAATGCGTGTTTACTTCACTTTGATTTCACCATTCTTGATTATCTTAAGACAAATACATTTCTCCTTCTTTTCATAATATTTTTGCACTGTCAATCACACGAATTTGTCAAACTTAATAATAAAAGTTACATACTAAAAGAAAGTATAAATTAAGCTTTGTATTAAAATTATGTCTTAGTCCCGCGAATTCGCGAGTTATAATCTAGTTATTTGATAATTAAGAGACAAATATCCTTTTTTAATTGTTTGGATTAATATATAGATAGATATTCTTTAAATTTAAATACACGCATAGTTGTTAAACTCTTACGATTCACGAGTCGACTCTTACGAGTCGAGTCAAAAATTCAAAAAATGAGGCGACTCGAACCCCGACTCTAAAATGACTTTGACTCTTACGAGTCGTCTATTGACTCTTCCGAGTTGTGTGTGACTCTTATGAGTCTTGTACGACTCTTACAAGTCAGAAAATCAGATAAACTTTTGGTGTAATGTAATATAAAATATAAAAAGACAAAATAGAAAAATAAATGACTATAATATATTTTAAATCAAACATTTATATTAATTGACGGTCAAAGAACTTAATTATCGACTTTTATCATGTTTTACTTCACTTAAAAACAAAAAACTTAAATAATAATATACATATACATATAAAAATACATATTTATTGTAAATAGTGACTCTTACGAGTCGAACCGAGTCACGAGTCAAAAATCAAGATCCCGAGTCGCGAGTCGAGTCACGAGTTAATAACTATGAATATACGTGTAACATAACATAACGAATAACGTACTTGTAATGTTTATTACAAATAACTAAAACGATAAGTTAAAAAAGTGATAGTCTATAAAAAGCTTTCTTACTAGCTAGAGAAATTAATATTAAGTAAAAGCATCAATCAAACAATTAATTAAAAGTAATATTTTTATTAGGCGTATCGGATGGAATATTAATTGATTAGCTGTATCCACCGGGTCGACCCCTAACATCTTCACAACTACTATCAGTGGATTCAACCCCATGATTTAGTTCCGGGTTCTTGCTTGGTCTGTTCTCATCGTTTCCTCCTGATGATCCCATTGCTCGATCTTTAAGGTTCTGGCTAGTCTCTTTAGCCGTACCCAACACATCATCCATTGTTTGCTTTGCCTTTTCTCCCACCCCTTGATCACTACTTCCACCCTATTACAAATTACAAAACATTAACATAAGAAATTACCATATCATTTTCATTTCATAGATAATGATTAGATTTAAATTATATCATCGATTAGTACGTACCTGAGAAGGAGATTTGGAAACGAATCTAAAGCAAGCGCCTAAGAAACGATCAGGAGTACTATGTGGGCTGTGAATATTACTCGTATTACCACGTAAACGTAATATTATTGATCCTGCTACTTTTGATGGATACATTTTTGTTTGAAGGATTTGAATAATCTTGCTTGTGAATTGAATCCAATGAAATGTAGCTAGCTAGGTTGTGAATCCGATGAAAATGAGGTGAGAGTTAGATATATGATGATGATGAATGATGAGGTGAGATGGGTGGGGTGGCATGATTGTCGACCCAACACATGCTACAATTTTGACACCTAGCTATGTGTGTTTTTGTTTCGTATGGGCTCTTATTTATCGCACACTAGCTTTTTGACATTGCATTTGTTTGAAATATGATGGATGCATATAAAATAAAGCTAGGTTACATTAAATGCAAATTTAGTGAAATGATTGTTAAATATATCGTTAATCAAAAGTATTTCCTACCGTCTCAATTCATGTATGTTCACATTTTATTTTTGATTTTTCTTGATATATTTGTCCATTTCATATCTCAGCCAATTAAAAGAGATAGACGTATCTTAGTTAATAGAATGTTACTCGATTGATTAAAAATATAGTTCGTCGACTACATGCATTTTTGAATTGAACATTTTAACCGAGACAAAAGAAATAATACAATCGATATGTAAAATTATATAGATGATTAGACATATTTGATCTATATTATTATCATCCATATATGACAATACCCTCCATATATAGTGGGGTTAGCATGGAAGCGCTAACATTTAACACGTACAGTTTTTGGGTTTAGACTCAATTTCGAAACAGGAATATTATGGTACGAGTAAATCTCATGTTAAAAAATCTAACAGTTTTAATTTGCTGCTTAAGTTGCTTCTAATTAACTAACTTAGTCACGGGTTTTTATTTTATTTCGTCGTGTGAATAAATTTCATAGTTAATTAAGTCGCAACTTGACAAATCACGAATAATTGTTACAGTTGATCAAGTCTAGCTACCTTGTGTTATATGATCATTAAGTGGATCTGGATCCTGATCCTCCATCTATAACTCTTAGACTTGATTTCTTCAACCAAATTTTAATGAATAGAAACGTACATTTATTTTAATTGTAAGTTACTAGCCGCATGAAAATGGCAAGTCTCAAGTCTGTTAATTAGGAACTAAAGTTTATAATTGGTTGACAGCCTAGCTAGCTAGTAACCTTTATCTTTTGGTAGAGAAAAATATCACAAGGGAGCCTTTTCTGTTGTAAAGAAAATCAAGGAACAGGCTGTATGTTCAAGGGTAATGTTCTATATATGTTGATCGCCTAATCATATACTTGAGTAAAAGTCGCACTAAATGAAAGAGTAGGAATCCTTATAATTGATGAATCGTATTTTACAATCGAGTATGATGAAAAAGACACCTTTTTTGTAGAAAAGGGGAGAATAAAAGCTTGAAAAACCCTGCTTTTTAAGCATATAGAATGTCTATCATCTGAAAATTTGAGAATTACAGAAATTTTCAGAAATGAAGTTCTTGTTTCAAGGTCCTTGCTGTTCTTGCTTCTGCTTTCGACAACTTTTTTTTTCTTCCATTTTTGGTGGATATTACAAATTAGTAACACATGTGTTAGTGATTGGTTAAACATTTAATTTGTGGTTAAGGTTAGGGTTTAGGGTTAGGGTTAGGGTTTAGTAGGGTTTAGGGTTTAGTAGGGTTTAAGGTTTAGGGTTTAGTATGATTTAGGGTTCAGAGTTTTGTAATGCGTTTAGGGTTTAGGGTTTGGGGTTTAGGGGTTAGGGTTTGAGGTTTGGGGTTTCGGGGAGAAACCCCAAACCTCAAACCCTAAACCCTAACCCCTAAACCCCAAACCCCAAACCATAAACCCTAAATGCAACACTAGCACATGTGTTACTAATTTGTAAAATCCACCAAAAAATGAAAAAAAAATGTTGTCAAAAATATGCCTTGATGGACGGCAAATCGAAGAGGATAAAACGCTGAATTTAATGGTGAATTTTCATAATTTTTCTAGTTGTTGTTTTTGAGATAATTGATGTTGGGGGTAAATGGGTTTTGTACATGTGGAACATTCTCTTTGTACACATGGCACAATATCATTGGTTCCCTCATTCTCATACAAATTACTATTCTCATTTGAACTCCACCCTAGGTTTATATAACGATGCTATATAAATAATATGTTTGGGTTTATATCACTTGTCATTATTCTTTAAAGTCATATATAGTTGTTTCCTAATATACACTATATATGATTGAGTAATGATAAATATGTCTAATATATATTTCTAAATTTAGAACTAATAAGACTCCTCACAACCCAAAAACTAACTGACTGAAGCTGACGGAGCCACGTAAACGTCACGTCAGCTTTTTCAAAAAACTGACTGAAACTGACTGACCACTCACATCCCTGCTCCGTCATTTTAATTTTTGGGTCCCGCATTTACTAATTTACTTTTCATTTTATACACACAAAATTAAAAAAGAAAAAGAAAAAAGAAACCGACACACTTCAGTTTTCCGAAGCTCAAAACTGACGGAGGCAACCGATAAGGTGGTGCCATCCCTGTCGGTTCGTCACTCTTTGTCACCTCTCAACCGATGGAAGCCGATGGCTTGGGTTGGGCATGAACTATATATAAATCTAACTTATTTAATTCTTCTTTCCTTTAGCAATTATTCTATCAAATCTATCGATCATATTTTAAAGTCTAAATTTAAACGAAGTACTTTTTATATATGTTTATGACCTCCTTTCTACACACAACAAAAAGATGCATGATTGTAGGATTTGAATATGAAGAGAAGACAAATCCATGTGAGAAACTAGGATATTTGACGCATGCATTGTAGCAGGTTCTCAAGTTATGTGTTTGGATGAATAAATTTTATATGTACATTATTAATTGTGCTTTACAAATGTTATACTCCGTATTCTACAACATCATAAAACATACTTAATGGTGTGCTGGAGATTTTTCGGTTGCTTAAGAATTACTCCTTATTCTTTTAGTATATTCTTTAAATTTAAATATACGTGTAACATAACATAACGAATAACGTACTTATAATGTTTATTACAAATAACTAAAACGATAAGTGAAAAAGGTGATATTCTATAAAAAAAAAAAAAAAGCTTTCTTATTAGCTAGGGAAATAAATTTGAAGCTAGCTAGAAAAGTAAAATCAAACAATTAATTAATAGATATAGATAATCTTTTTTATTAGGTATGTCGCGGGCAGATGGAATGTTAATTAATCAGCTGTATCCGCCGGGTCGACCCCTAACATCTTCACAACTACTATCAGTGGATTCAACCCCATGATTTAGTTCCGGGTTCTTGCTTGGTTTGTTGTCATCGTTTCCTCCTGATGATCCCATTGCTCGATCTTTAAGGTTCTGGCTAGTCTCTTTAGCCGTACCCAACACATCATCCATTGTTTGCTTTGCCTTTTCTCCCACCCCTTGATCACTACTTCCACCCTATTACAAATTACAAGACATCAACATAAAAAATTAGCATATCATTTTCACTTCATAGATAATGATGATTAATATAATATAATTAGATTTAAATTATATCATCGATTAGTACGTACCTGAGAAGGAGATTTGGAAACGAATCTAAAGCAAGCGCCTAAGAAACGATCAGGAGTACTATGTGGGCTGTGAATATTACTCGTATTACGTAACCGTAATATCATTGATCCTGCTACTTTTGATGGATACATTTTTGTTAATTTGAAGAATTTGAATAATCTTGGTTGGGAATTGAATCCAATGAAATGTAGCTAGCTAGGTTGTGAATCCAATGAAAATGAGGTGAGAGTTAGATATATGATGATGATGTAATGATGAGGTGAGATGGGTGGGGTGGCATGATTGTCGACCCAACACATGCTACAATTTTGACACCTAGCTATGTGTGTTTTTGTTTCGTATGGGCTCTTATTTATCGGACACTAGCTTTTTGACATTGCATTTGTTATTACTTATTCGTAGTATGAAAAATGATGGATGCATATGAAATATAGCTAGGTTACATTAACTGCAAATTTAGTGAAATGATTGTTAAATACTACGTATATCGTTAATCAAAAGTGTTTCCTACCGTCTCAATTCATGTATGTTCACATTTTATTTTTGATTTTTCTCGATATATTTGTCCATTTCATATCTCAGCCAATTAAAAGAGATAGACGTATCTTAGTTGATAGAATGTTACTCGATTGATTAAAAATATAGTTAGTCGATAATTCTAAAACTACATGCATTTTTGAATTGAACATTTTAACTGAGACAAAAGAAGTAATACAATCAATATGTAAAATCATATACTCCGATGATTAGACATATTTTATCTATATTATCATCCACATATAACAATACCCTCCATAGTGGGGTTAGCATGGTCGCATGGAAGCGCTAACATTTAATACGTACAGTTTTTGGGATTAGACTCAATTTCGAAAATCCAATATATATTATGGTACGAGTAAATGTTAAAAAATCTAACAGTTTTTATTTGCTGCTTAAGTTGCTTTTAATTAACTAACTTACTCACGGGTTTTTATTTTATTTCGTCGTGTGGATACATTTCATAGTTAATTAAATCGCAACTTGACAAATCATGTATCATATGTATTAATAATTGTTACAGTTGATCAAGTCTAGCTACCTTGTGTTATATGATCATTAAGTGGATCTGGATCCTGATCCTCCATCTATTAACTCTTAGACTTGATTTCTTCAACCAAATTTTAATGAATAGAAACGTACTTATTTTAATCGTAAGTTACTAGCAGCATGAAAATGGCAAGTCTCAAGTCTGTTAATTAGGAACTAAAGCTTATAATTGGTTGACAGCCTAGCTAGCTAGTAACCTTTATCTTTTGGTAGAGAAAAATATCACAAGGGAGCCTTTTCTGTTGTAAAGAAAATCAAGGAACAGGCTAAGGCTGTATGTTCAAGGGTAATGTTCTATGTTGATCGCCTAATCATATACTTGAGTAAAAGTCGCACTAAATGAAAGAATAGGAATCCTTATAATTGATGAATCGTATTTTACAATCGAGTATGATGAAAAAGACACCTTTTTTGTAGAAAAGGGGAGAATAAAAGCTTAAAAAACCCTGCTTTTTAAGCATATAGAATGTCTATCATCTGAAAATTTGAGAATTACAGAAATTTTCAGAAATGAAGTTCTTGTTTCAAGGTCCTTGCTGTTCTTGCTTCTGCTTTCTCAAGCCTAAACAGGGGAAACCCAAGCAGAAAGAAGCCATGGATGAGAAGAAAACTGAGTGAATATTTTTTTGTTTTCTATTGCATTTCAAAAAGCATATGTGTTTGTAATTCAAGCTTGTATTTTTCTTCCCATTATTGTAAAATAAATTTCTGAACTTTCATCATCTAAGATGTTGTCACTGATCATGTTCATTTTGTTTTATTTTTTATTTTTTTCAAGTTATTGTTTTATCATTTTTTTTCTTAGAAAGACAAGTATTCACACACCTCACTATCACAAATATTTATATTAATTCACAAATATATACAACTGTCTCATCCCTAGGACTTGAACCCCTAACCTATTGGTTGAAAGGGGCACCACGATATATGGAGCTTGATAACATGTTAGATTTGATATTCATGTGTCTCCCCACCTTTTGGAGATCACTTTAGCACAATATTTCTTTGTTCATGGAACTATTATGGAACATTAGTGAATTTAATATACAAGACCCAACCCGTTTTTTTTTTTTTTTTTTTTTTTTTTGCATAAAGGGAACGGTACCCCGGAAAAATTTTATATCATCAAAATTAAAAAATTACACGTTTATAATGAGTATCCCCGAGGTGATGTTTTTAGTGAACATCCCAGACACTTACAAAATCCTCTGTCACTATTACTATACTAATACCTACACTACTACCATTAAAATTATACCTACTACAACTAGGCCTGTAAGCGAACTGAACGTTCGGTGAACTATTCGCGAACCGTTCGGCTAGAAGTTCGTTTATGTTCGTTCGTTTCATTATATGAACAAACATGAACAAATTTTTACGTTCGTTTAATTATATGAACGAACATGAACACATGTCTCGTTCGTTCATTTACGTTCGTGAACGTTCGGTAACATGTTCGTGAACGTTCGATTAAATGTTCGTTTATTAACTAATAATTTAATTAAATTAATACATATTTTTATATCTTATTTTGATTAAGCTAAATATTATATAGAATATTATTAATACTTTGATATTTTCATTTAATAATATTAAACATTTAGATATTTTTACCTCACATTTCCCTCCACTCCAAACACACCTCCACTCTCTCCCTCCACTAGTTCCAGATCTACCGCTCTTTCCAATGATCGGACCAAGCAAATGAGTTTATTTGTGATCGTTTTGTAATGTTGAATATGCATCGCAAAGTTTCAAGTTATATAATATATATGTGTAGATGTGTGTGTGTGTGTGTATATATATATATATATATATATGTTCGTTTATGTTTGTTGAGGTTCGTTTAAGGTATTAATGAAGAAATGTATTAAATTATGTGTTTGTTCGTGTACGTTCGTTTGTGTTCGTGAACAAACAAATTTTCTTAGTGAACGAACATGAACAACAAAATCTGTTCGCTTATCCGTTCCTGTTCGTTCATTTGTTCATCAAAACCTTAATGAACGAACACGAACAGACTCTGTTCGTGTTCGTTCGGTTCGTTTACAGGCCTAACTTCAACCATTGATAGAAAATAGAAAATTACATTTATCAATACCTATTAGCCGTGAACAAAGTCGGGTTTGGGGCCAACCCGACCCGACCCGGTTTCCAAACCGGTTTTTCAGTCAACGCAAGCAAACCGGTTTTGACCCAAACCGACCCGAAACCGACCCGGTTTCAAAGAGGATAAAACCCAACCCGATGGGAACCGGTTTTGATAGGTTTGGAACCGGTTCGGGTTTCAAACCGGTTTCAAACCGGTTTCTTATATTTTTTTTCCAAACGTTGAGCGTTTTGGGTAAAAACAATGTATTCCGATATTTTTCTTCAATATATTGTTAGTACATTATGAATGAAAACATAACTTAACAATAACTTAAAAAAACCGCTTCAAAAATCTTCATAAAAAATTGTTGAAAACAAAAAGTCTATATAATTCAATATTATTCGAGCGTTAGGTGTTTTAGGTAAAAACAATGTATTCTTCGACTTTTTTTAAATAGAATGTTAGTACATTATGAATGAAAACATAAGTTAACAATAACTTAACACAAAGGCATCTAAAATCTTCTTATAAATATTATCGAAAACAAAAGGTCTATATAATTCAATCTTATTCGAGCGTTAGGCGTTTTAAGTAAAAACAATGTATTCTTCGACTTTTTTTTCAATAGAATGTGAGTACATTATGAATGAAAACATAAGTTAACAATAACTTAAAACAAAGGCTTCTAAAATCTTCTTATAAATATTATCGAAAACAAAAAGTCTATATAATTCAATCTTATTCGAGCGATGAGTGTTTTATGGAAAAATAACGTATTCTTCGATTTTTCTTCAATATAATGTTAGTTCATTATGAATGAAAACATAACATCGCAACAAGTTGAAACAAAGGCTTCAAAAATGTACATAAAAAAATTATTGAAAACAAAAACTCTATATAATTCAATGGGTGCGGATAAATTCAAGGAATGTTTTACTAAATACAAGGAAATAGGTGCATAAAAAGCTGTACTGTAAGCATATAGAGTTGTACAATTCCGTGAAAGTAGTAAAACTTTCCTTGAATATATCAACTCCCAATAATATTATTCGAGCGTTAAGCGTTTTATTGAAAAATAACGTAATCTTCAAATTTTATTCAATGGAAATCTAATACATTAGGAATTGAAACATTACTTAGCAAAAATTTAAAACAAAGTCTTCTAAATATTCATAATAATATGCTTCGTAGAAATAAATCTTCATAATTATTATCAATCTTCATCTTTTATTAGTCTTCAATTCTTCTAACATCTTCAAATGCGTAGTCTCTCGTGCATAGTCTTCAAATGTCGAAATCTTCATCGGTAGTAGCCTCTCGCGAAGCTTCATCTAGAGCAATTTCTTCATCGGAAAGTGATATTGCCATACCCGCTTCGACCTCGATATCGTGTATATCTCCTTCGTATTCCATTTCACCTTCAAGACTGGAAATGTGTTGTATACGTTCCGCGGCATCCAAGTGATCCTTTAAGCAAATGCACATCTCTAATGAGGCTGGTGTGAGTCTTGTTCGTCGTATAGATAATACCCTGCCACTAAGAGAAAAAGCAGATTCCGAAGCTACCGTAGAAGCTTGGACAGTTAGTAAATCTCGGGCCATGATGGTTAGAACGGGAAATTGAGATTCCCTCCCTTTCCACCAAGCCAAAATATCGAATTTTGCGAATTCATCGGGTTGTATAGTGTTTAGAAAATCGGTTCCGGTATATCTCCCGTATTCGCTAGTGGCCGATTGATTACCATCACCCCTTGCCCGTTTATTGTTTTCTTGTCGTAAACTATTATATAAGTTAATCATTGGGTCTCGAGAGGAAGATGAACCAAACATTGTGGAACTCGAACTAGAACAAGGAATTGTTGAACCATATTTTTGAAAATAATGACCAAATACATCTTTAAAACATTTGTTAAAATAGTCTTTTGTATATTGTGCAAAAAACGGGTCCTCGTCATTCAAATCCAAATCGTTACAAATGTTATCGATAAGCAATTCCACCCCGGAAACATTCAAACATGGGTTTAATGCGGCGGAACAACTAATTATCGGTGGCATTTCTTTAAAATATTTTCTTAGTTTTTCTTTCATGGGAGCCACCATTATTGCATACACATCACCACACAATTCGTAATCGTTTAGTTTTGAACACATTAAATAAATTTGGTTAAGTACCAAATGAATCGTGGGATAATAAACACCGGATAACAAAGTAGTTGCGGTTTTAAAAAGTTTGAGTAATTCCGATATCTTTAGAATAACCTCCCAATATTCGGTTGGAAATTCGTTTGCACGACCCTTTTGAACAAGTTCAAAATGAAAAGCTTGTAAAGTGTCGCGTTGGCGTAACCCACAAACAAACATGTTGTAAGTCGAATTCCATCTTACGGGCATGTCCCAATTAGGCGTTAGAAAAATGGAATCCGTATCCTTACACAATTTCATATAACTTTTGTATCTAGCCTTACCCTTACAAAATATATCTTGTAACATAGTTTTATACGCATCTCTTACTACACTTATTTGTGGAACCGCTAATCCGTCTTGCACAACCAAGTTAATGATGTGTGCAACACATCTACTATGGTAGAAAATGCCTTTCAAAGGTGGTCCATATTTTAGTATTAATTTTTGAACGGCGTTTGTATTGTTACTCGCATTATCAAATGATATTGAAAAAACCTTTTCTTCTATTTTAAACGTTTTCATTACATCTCGTAACATTACAAACAAATTATGACCCGTGTGAGGATAGTCAAAGTTTTCAAAAGCAATGGTACGTTTCATCATTTGCCAAGTTGCGGGATCAACCCAATGAGCGGTAACACAAAGGTACGAACCGGGCAAACCATGAGGAGCGGACCAAACATCGGTTGTTAATGATATATTTGAATTTAAGTTTTCAAAACCGGTTATTAATTGAATTTTAGCTTTTTTCCACAATTTAAGTGCATCACGTCTAAGAGTAAGTCGACTTACATGATTATATCGTGGTTGAAGAGTATTTTGAATAACCTTAGTAAGCCGAGGGTTGTCGAAGTGGTTGAACGGCAACGCTTCTTGAATCACAAAGCCCGCAAACGCTTCTCGGCAACGGTCCGCATCGTAAGTAAAAATACCCCCATCTCGTGACATAGTTGCTTGACCCTCCTCCGGATTATTTTTGAGTCCGTCACAGTACTTTGAGGCATGATTTTTCAACGTTGAGTTGGAGTCGACTTTCATAAATTTCCCGCAACGCTTACAATGTGCTTTTGTTGAACCATCCGACAACAACACTTTGTTGAAATTACACCAAACCTCCGGATTACGTTTGGTTGTCAAAACTTGAACGATAGTCGGTGCACTTGAAGAACCAATACCGTCGACAGTTGATGAAGATTGCGTAGCCATTTTTTGAGATTGTTTTGAGGGTGTTGAAAAAATATTTTTAGAATTTCGTACGTAAATCGTATAAGTTTTGTGAGTTGTAACACTAGAATGTGAAGGTTTGTGAGTTGTAATTGTTCCAAACTCATACTACCTATTTATACTAATTGTTTGATGGCAAAAATGTAAAAAAAAAGGAATATATCCGTTGCCCAACGACTCCAAACGGCTCCAAAAAGATCCAGCCCGAAAACCGGTTTCAAACCGGTTCTTAAACCGGTTCCTGGCCACAAACCGGTTACAACCCGGTTACAAACCGGTTGCAACGGTAAACTCCCCAAACCGGTTCGCAAACCGCCGGTTTTACCAAAAACCGAACCGGTTTTGGTCAAAACCGGTTTTGACCAGTTTCGGTTTCGGTTTTTTTTTCGGTTTCGGTTTCGGTTTCGGTTTTTTTGTTCACGACTAATACCTATACTAAAAGTATTCAAAATCTTCAAAGCCTTCAAAATCTTCAAAGCCTTCCAAATCTTCACAATCTTCAGCCCAGCCTTCAAACCTTTAACCCACTTTATCCATGTAGCCCAAGCCCAAGACAAACAATTGGACCAAAACCAAAAATGTCCCGAAAAATACCCACCAACATAACAATACCAGACTGGCAGACTTCATGCCACATAAAAAACTCCAGCCCATACATTCCGATTAGAGTCTGCTTATATCCAGATTTCCACCAAGCGCATAAATGACCAAAACCTTGAGCAGTGATCATAACAACTAGACTGAACCAACTCTTTCTAAACGTTCTAATCATAACATATTTGCAACCTTTCCCCATTGACTTGGTCTCACCATACATCGTTAGTAAAATGACTTTAACTAAAAGATTTTGTTTGGTAAATTTGATTTTGGATAGATATTACTTGTTTGATAATTTTTCTAATTTGAGTTTGTTCAGATCAAGAATTATTATTTGACTTAAGTGTTCTTATTTTTTAATGTGATCTCATTGGAACTCTATCTTGTTTAATACTATGATACAATTGGTTTGTTCTATAAATAGGATGAATAGTTTTAGAAACATCGTACCTTTGAATTTGATTTGTAATTTGAAGAACGGTTCCGTATTATAGAGATGAGATCAAAGAAGTACAAATATTTTGTGGAGCATGGAAAAAACAATGAGATTGTGTCATTTGTACAAAAACCCATTTACCCCATTTTTTTGAAACTTAAATATCTCACAAACGTCAAATCGAAAAATTATGAAAATTGCACCATAAAATTCAGCGTTTTATCCTATTCGATTTGCCATTCCTCAAGGCATACATTCGACGAGTTTTTTTCTTCTTCGTTTTTTGGTGGGTTTCACAAACTATTAACACATGTGTTAAAGTGTTGCGTTTAGGGTTTGGCAGGGTTTGGCAAAAACCCTAAACCATAAATCTCAAACCCTAAACTCTAAACGCTTTACAAAACTCTAAACCCTAAATCCTACTAACTCTAAACATTAAACCCTTCTAAACCCTAAATCCTACTAAACTCTAAACCTTAAACCCTAAACCTAAATTATATGTACAACCAAGCACTAACACATACGTTAGTAATTTGTGAAACCCACCAAAAAACGAAGAAAAAAAACTCGTCGAAAATATGCATTGAGAGATGGAAAATCGAAGAGGATAAAACGCTGAATTTTATGGTGCAATTTTTATAATTTTCCGATTTGCCATTTGTGAAATAATTAGTTTGTAAGATGTTCAAGGTAAATGGGTTTTTGTACAAATGGCACAATCTCATTCTTACTTTCATTCTTCCGAAAATTCTTGTATTTTTTTTTTAAATTAGTTTGATTATCCTAATAATTAATATCAAAGCTATCAAGTAAAGAAACAAAAAAGTTGCGGGGTCGTCGTTTTTTGTTTGAGATTTTGAATATTGTATTAAAGGATAATTTGGTTAATTTGCTTTGAAGAATCGATGTTCTCTTAGATTCCTTCTATCAAACAGTTTCTATTTCGATGTCCGAAACCACAACTCCATTGATAGCCAAGGCGGCCGATGGCGGTGGTACCGGTAGCAGCGATGGTAGTTTCGTGTGGTGGTGGAAGAAAGTTTTGGATTGGGAAGAGGCTAAAGACCAGATTCTATTTTCACTACCTATGATCATAACAAATGTTGCTTATTATATGATACCATTAGTATCCGTCATGTTCGCGGGCCACCTTGGAGAAGTTGAGCTCGCTGCTTCTAACCTTGCCAATTCTTGGGCCACGGTCACCGGACTTTCATTCATGGTTAGTTTTAGATGCCTGAACTTACATGTTAAATCCTATCTAGCCATAAATGTGACAACTTATGGGTCACATGGGATCCTATTTATGTGTGGTGGTCCTTATTTACATGAAAAGTAATTGACTAATTCTAACTGTAATATGTCAAATTGATTCTTTTAGTTCTCTATAATTAGTCATGTTTTTAAACTAGTTTAAGGACTACCAATTTTTGCATTTAACAAGGTAAAAGTATAAAGGAGCTTGCATGTATACAACTGAAAGCAGTGGCAGATGAACCCGTATCATTGATATCCTAATTTTTGTAAACACGTAGCACAAACAGATATTAATTGCAACTAAAATTGCTATTTTTCATAAGAAATTTACAATACATATAGCGAATGGACCCGTATCGACTGTTACCCCTATCTCATACATGGCTCCGCTGTCAGTGAAAAGTAGAAAACTAGCTTATAGAGTCAATTTGTTCAAGTACTAGCTTCAGATAACTCTAAAAATTTTGGGTTGTTAGTAAAGATGGTCTGATTAGCCTGAAATTTATATCTGTTTTTATGATGTTTGTTGATATATGGAATTGTCGAAGACGTGGGTGATTTTTATGCTTGATTTTACAATTGAAAACTGATGTATATAGCAATTCTGTTCTGTCTACTATATCAATTTGTCTACTTGCATACAACTGAAGTTTTATTCGCTTCATCTTTGTCCTGTGAATAACAACAAAAAGCCAGGGATAAGATTTCACTATGAAAACTTTAGAGATTACAAACATCTAGAAACTAACATTTTCTTATATTACCCGCACAATGCAACGTGTTATGATACTCTTTTTTAAACGATCAGGATAAATAGATGAAATCGGTATGGGGTGTTCAAGTGTGATTTAATTTTCGTGCTATTAATGTTCATGCTATTAAGATAAAACATGTAGAAATTTAATTTTTATAACATAACCTCTGGATAAATTGTTCTGCGGTATTTGTTTTGACTATCACAATTTTTTTTTATCATATATTAATAATAGTTAAATTTAATTTTTCTATAATTTCATCTAGCGAACACTATTTAGTTGTCTAATTAACAAACAATTAAATTTATAAATAGTGGGTAAAGTAAATAATATATGTAGAATATTATATACTTTCCATAGAAACATTATTTGAGTAATCAATTTTATATAGTTGTCATATCAATAATGAAGGGTAGAATAGACATTTTCAATAGGACAAAACATAAGTTTTAAACCTATATTGCAAATGATTTATAAGGGTTTAAGATTAAGATTATATAAATAAAAATAAATAAATAGTACTCCATGTCTTTACAATTATAAATAGAGAAAACTCGTTTGGCTTTTTGAAGCGTTCTGCGTTAAGTTTGACTTCTTGCTAAACACTAATTATCATTCTTTAGGTTTAATTTTGCCTGAAATGAGCTATATCTTTAAGTACATTCTTTTTTTTTTTTGATGGATTGACAGCCTGTTTGCAATGAAAAGCCTAGAATAATGGTTCGAGAATGATGTAGATTACAAAACGAAATATGAATCAAATCCTGTTGATTCAAAGAATACCAAGGAATTAACTTCTTCTAATTCACGTTAATTCACAAAGAATGCCGCGATTAGGAAAAATTCACCTTAATTGTCGAGCACAATTTGAGAGAAAATTCGATTTTCATAAAACTCAAAACTGAATGTTCCAATGTCTCAAACAAACCCTAAAAGGAAAGCAGAATTTCGAATCGGGCCTAGAAACATAACTGGCCGGCCAGAATGCCCAAAACAAAAGTCCAAACATAACATAAAAAACATAAAATGGGTCATAACTTCTTCTAGGAGCCATTTTTGGGCCTCGAGGTTGGCTAAATCGCCTTTGGCAATTTATGGCTTGGTGGGCCTTCCAAGCTTCGATTCGTCAGCTCATGGGCCTGAAACGGAACCCTGTAGCCCAAGTATTGGCCTTTTTCGTGAAACCCCTTTTATTACATGGTCATGGGCCTCCAGAAACACAAGGGTCATATCAATAACACTTGGGCCCACATTAAAGAAGTTAATAAATGTCATGTAATTTGGGTCTGAGGTTTAGGGAAATTAATCGAAATGCCACTTTTCCCGGAAAGATATATCGTTTTGCCCTAGAAAAAAAAATTGACGATATACCCCTTCCAATCGCAAATTTGCTTTTGCGACCCGTGCACGTGACCGAGTCGCTGACGGCGTTTTGAGGCCTTCGTAAATCGCAAATTTGCGATTTGCGATTTGCCATTTGATTTTGCCCGTGACCGAGTCGTTTTGTTGCTTGTGCCCGAGATGACCAAGTCACAAATTTGGATAAGGAAAGCAAATGGCAAATGGCAAATCGCAAATTTGCGATTTGCGAAGGCATCAAACACCGTCAGCGACTCGGTCACGTGCACGGGTCGCAAAAGCAAATGCACGAGTCGCAAAAGTAAATTTGCGATTGGAAGGGGCATATCGTCATTTTTTTTTTTCCGAGGGCAAAACGATATATCTTTTTTTTAAAAGTGGCATTTCGATTAATTTCTCCTGAGGTTTAACATCATATTGCGAAAAGTGTATGAACGATTATAATACTTCCACGTGTCATGATGCAAAGTTTTATGTAACATTGGGACAAATATGATACATCCGTTATTACCCTATCACAGTAGATACCATTTTTATTAACATAAAAATGCTCCAAGTAAAAAAAAATGAAGCAAATCCAAAACTATCAAATACACCATGTGAAGTTCATTACTCTTTCTTTGATCAGGTTGGGTTAAGTGGCTCCCTGGAGACATTGTGTGGTCAAGGATTTGGAGCAAAGCTTTACAGAATGTTAGGGATATATTTACAAGCATCATGTTCAATTTCCATTTTCTTTTCGATCCTCATCTCAATTCTCTGGTTTTTTACCGAACCTATCCTCATTCTACTTCAACAAGATCCCCAAATCTCCAAAATGGCTGCTCTCTACATTAAGTACCTTATACCAGGGCTATTCGCGTACGGGTTTTTACATAACATATTGATATTCCTCCAAACACAGTCCATTGTATCTCCTTTAGTATTGTGTTCACTCGTCCCGTTAATACTCCATGCTGGAATAACTTATGTACTTGTATATTGTACTCCTTTAGCTTTCATTGGAGCCCCTTTGGCTGTTTCAATTTCATTATGGATTTCAGTACTTATGCTAGCAGGATACGTGCTATTTACCCAAAAGTTTAAGGAAACATGGCAGGGTTTTTCATTGGAGTCATTTAATCATGTTTTTGTCAGTTTAAAGCTCGCTCTTCCTTCGGCTGCTATGGTTTGGTTGGTGATTTTTTTGTTTTATTGAAGTTATAAAACATATGTGCATCAGTTGGATCAAAGTTGACACCTTTTTGTTTTTCCTATTGCATATTTTGCAGCTTAGAATGTTGGGCTTTTGAGTTACTTGTGCTATTAGCAGGAGTTTTGCCAAATTCAGATATAACAACTTCCTTGATAGCAATGTGGTAAGATGTCTTGATTGTTAATTATATTGGTTATACTTCATATTCATACTTAATATATACTTATATACATCTCTAAATTCACCTAATGCAACTGTTATATGTTAGTGTAAATACAGAAGCAATTGCCTACATGTTTACATATGGGCTCAGTGCTGCTGCAAGGTTAGATACAGCTATCTTTACATCATTACAGATAGAGAGAAACATTATGAATTTTGAACTATTGATCGTATCAAACACATTATGAACTTGACAGCACACGTGTGTCAAATGAGCTGGGAGCTAATAAAATCGATAGAGCTAAGCATGCCATGGGTGTGACTCTAAAGCTGTCTGTCATCCTCGCGCTTGCTGTGGTTTTAGCTCTGGGGTTCGGTCACGATATCTGGGCTGGTTTTTTCAGTGACAGTCCTTTGATCATAAACAATTACGCTTTCATGACACCCCTGCTAATGATCTCAATCATTCTTGATTCTATCCAAGGTGTCTTATCAGGTTTGTGAATATCCTAAATCGCTACATTTTTCTTACAGGATGTGTTTTTGGATGGGTTCAGTAACGGGTCATTTTTAGTACATGTGGAAACGGGCTAGACCAGTCTGGGTTGGCCCGCAAACACTTTTTCTGTCCATATCTCAACATGTTAGTTTTGAATAATTAAGGTGTTTATTATGATTAGAGACACGATGTTATGACAATCCAAATAGACTTTGGGTAGTTTTCATCCCCTTTGACCCATTTCCCCTTTAAGCAAAATGAAGTGCTTTGACCAGTTTGATATCCACTGTACCCATATCATATCAACCCATTCACAAGTAGATGGGGTTAAAATAGCTACCTTAATTTATTTCTTTTCCCATTAAAATGTGAGATAATTGGAGTGTAATTTTGCAGGGGTGGCAAGGGGGTGCGGTTGGCAACATTTGGCTGTGTACATCAACTTAGCAATGTTTTATCTCATTGGCATGCCGGTTGCAGTTGCTCTTGCTTTCCTACTGAAACTATACGCAAAGGTGACATTTTTATTGCATAATAATCAAGAAGGTACTGTTTTGCTTGGCCATGTACATGACTAACATCGTATTCTGAGTGTATGATTGTAGGGGTTGTGGATTGGCTTGATTTGCGGACTCTCGTGCCAAACTGGTAGCCTTCTACTACTTGTGTATCTCAACAAGTGGACGCGAGTAGAACTCAAGGGCAGCAACAATTTAGATAACACAATTATTGTTTGACAAAACTTTCGTGTTTCTAGTCAAACCAAAAACACGAAGAAATTATATATGCCCTCATTTTATGATTTATATGAATGACTATGCCCTCATTTTATGATTTATATGAATGACATCTACCCCTTTATGTCATGAGTCTTGCGCGTTGTATACTTCTTCTTTTTTCTTGCTCGTTTTCTTCTATGCAGATTAACGAAACCAAATCGTGTAAAGTATTATGAACCCAATCAACAAAACAATTGCACACAATTGTAACCACACAATCAACAAACGGAGAAAATAAATGCGTAAAAGTAAATCGACACGAGAAATTAACGTGGTTTTATGCGATCGGGGTGATCGCTTTACTCCACGGCCAGCTAGAGAGTTTTCTTGTATTATTTCGTAGCTTAGGGTTTACATCAATAAAGGTTACAATATATAGACGTACGAATAAAAGGAAACAACTTGAAAAACAAGTTTTCTGGCCGACCAGACTTTGCGCTGCAAAACAATTAGGTGGCGTCCCCAACTATGAGTTCGCGCAGCCATGAAATCTTGTGGCAACGCGATCTGCCGTCTGATCAAAACCCCACATGCCTTGGCATTGCAAAGTAATTTCATGGCGCAGCTAAGTCTGAACCTTCAGCTTTTATCTTTCATTGTTTGTACGTTCTTCATCTCAACAAATCTACATACTGATATTAATATATGAACAATGAAAGCATGAAAAAACACATCTAACTTCAAACCTTCATAATCTTTCAATTTGAATTAAGTTTATGGTCTGCAACCAATTGCCAGGCCGAAGTTCCATCCTTTGGGCTCCCATTTCAACATTTTCCCAACTTTTAACTTTTTTTCCCTTCTTATATACTAGTACTAGTATCAATTTTTATGTAAAGTCACTTAATATTGTGGATTTGTGTAACTCCCATGCTACTTTAGGTAGATAAAAAATCAAGCTTATCAGGTACTACGTATAAGTGTATAACCATAAATGTTTCATGCTAAAATTGTGATTCGTTCTATATATAATACTATGCCTTGAACAATACTACTATTCTATACTTGCTAAATATAAATAATTTCCGTTACAATTTGTGTCGCCAAACTTGTAACCACTAAGACCACTCCCAATGAGAGTGTCGGTTTCACGTCGGTTTCAGCCGACGGTTTTGACATCGATGGCATGGGCCGTCGGTTGTCGTCCGTCGGTTGATTCCGTTTGTTTCCCGACGATCCGACTCTTTGTTTGGCGTGGGTCTGAGGTGGGTCCGAGGGTGGGGCCGAGTCTGGGTTGGAGCCGTTGGACATTAAAAAAAATGAATTTTTTTTTAAACAAAAAACGGGCATATAGCCCTTTTTTGGATATTTTTTTCAAAGTTTTTTTTTTAAAAAAACCCCATTTTCACCATAAAATAACACCTCATTTTACTAATACTTCACAGTACCATTCTACTTCTCTCCAAACACAAATCAACTCATTTCAAACACTACCTCACCATGTCAAACAACAATAACAACAAATCCAAATCAAAACAAAATGAGTAACAAAACATTTGTAACGATATGTAGCAAAATTTATTTAACAATCCGCTACCCAACCAACCACCAACCCAACCTCCATCTACGGGAATTTCAAGTTTCGCACCCATTGCAAATCCTTACTCCATCTCACCCGACGACCCCCGAAACAATTACCAACATCAAGGGTGGTACCAAAGCCCCCAATTTTCACCACGAGAACAATGGTCACCAAACACCTACTATGGCACCACCTCATCAAACCCGCTCGGGTACCAACAAACACCTTCACGTTACTCACAAAACACAACAAACCCGAACTTCTCCGTACCCGAAACTCAACATCAACATTTACTAGAAAGTTCTGACAAGACCGAGCCCGAGCCTGGGTCCGAGGCCAAACCCGTATCCGAACCCGAGGCAGAAACCGGCAAAAAAAAAAAGAAAATGGTTCAAGTTAGGTGGACCGACAACGAAGCAAGAATATTGACGGAACGGTGGATACATTGTTCCGAAAATGGCGTCCAAGGAAACAATCAAACGAACGAGAGTTTTTAGAGAAACGTCCATTCGGGTTACAATTTGGTGGTTCAAACTAGACGTAACCTTAATTCACTAACGGACAAATGGAACAAAATTTCTCACAACGTAAAAACCTTCGAAGACATTTACAAAAAAATTTAAAGAGGTTTGCCCTCAAAGCGGTGCCGGAGACAAAAACGTCTTAAACGCGGCCCGAAAAGGTTTTAAACAACAAATGAAAGGCCGCAAATTCATTTACGAGAGTTGTTGCGATGTACTTAAACATTACCCAAAGTTCTTTACCGAGCAAGGCGTCATGAGCAACAAACGCCCATTCCAACCCGAAGCCACCGATCTTGGCGGAAACGACAACCCGATGCCGACATCTCTAGAAGCAAACATGAGAAACTTGTTCCGAGACAACCCGATACGTCGTCCACTGGGTCGAAAAACGGCAAAGTATTCTCAATCCTCGGACGCCGGTTCGTCTTCACGAGGTAGTATTTCGTCCGAAAAACTTGAGGCCCTTGAAGCAGTTAAAAAATCCGCCCTAATATCCGCAGACGCAATAGCAACAATTTAGCAAAACAATATCAAAAAACGACGTTTAAGGCGTTGAGCTTTCTTTGCAAAAATATTCCAAAACGGGCCTCAAAAAAGTCGCACTAAATGAAAGAGTAGGTGTTGGGAAATGACCACGTAAAATAAACGCATGTCTGGAAAATGTTTAAGCCTACGGGGTCACACGTATAGACACTTATGCTCAATATAAATAGTTGATATATATGTGAGATATATTGATTAAAACGTTCACGGGAATATTCTAGAAACTTGATCCAACCGTCGGTTGGATGTGTCAACCGCCGGTTGAAATCAAATATGGTAAGGCGGTGGAACACGCGGGTCGTGAAATGGATACTTGGGTCAAAAGACAACCCAACCGGCGGTTGGGAAGCTCAACCGGCGGTTGGAGGTCGGCTTCAGCAAGTATAAATAGAGGCTTTGCCTCAGCCTTAAACCATACGATTTTATCAAAGCTTAATTCGATCTTAGGGTTAAGATTGCGAATTAAAGTGCGACTTAGGAGCTAGAAAGCTAGGGTTTGACGGTTTTCAACCCTAACGAAGATCGGTTCTTGTGTGGTTTGACCAAAGAAGAAAAGCACAAGGGTTGTGGGTATTGTGAACGGCGTACTAGCATACCTATTGAGTTGCTATCGTGTGTGCGATCGTAGAGAGGTTTTACTTTAAACCTTAATAGTTTATCTGGAGCTCTGCTTAAAAGGTACATGATCTTATCTTAACTAATTATATATACGTGCTTATTCGCTTCCGCAATTGTGTGACAATATGATTATATGAATGCTATACTCTAACAGTGGTATCAGAGCCACACGTATGTGTTATAAATAGTTAGATCGGTTAAACATTAAATTTGGTGGGGTTAAGTTGTTTGATTCGATTAATAGCAAAGAAAATAGTTTTGGTTGTACTTAGATTAAAGTCGAATGACAAAGTAGGTCAAAATTTCGTTCCAACCGACGGTTGGATGTTCCGACCGGCGGTTGGACAACGAAACTAGGGTTTTACAGTCGCGTTAAAGGAATTATGAATTATGATTCCAACCGGCGGTTGGGATTACCAGCCGGCGGTTGGAACTTGAAACCCTAATTTTGGTTAAATTGTTTAAACTCGTTAAAAATCCCATCGGAAATTTTATGTTTAATATAATAACATAGTTAATGTAAATTGGTTGTTATTATTAATGTACTTTTAATTAGGAAAGAAGGGGTATCCATGAAATTCATGCATAATTTGTCATGGATATCACCTTGATATTAATTGTTAATAGTATTACTTGTTTAAAATTGTTTGATTGACAAGGTGTCCCTAGTTGGCCATATTTCAAATGTTGCATGAAATTAATTGTTAATTGATTAGTAGTTTATAATTTTCTTAATTATTGTAACTTGTGAAGCAAAATGGTTTTATGAAAAATAAACTGACTAATAACTATGAAATTAGATTTATTATTTCCTTGCAAACCTTATTGTCAACTTGGGTTGGGCTCATATACCGTAATTTTCTTCCACGACGAGGTTTGCAAGTTAATAATTTGTTTTAAACCACGACTAAGAGCTTGTATAAGAGAGGTATCTTCGGCTTGGTGTCTAAGATGACGGGTTGGATTAAACGATGTAAAGATCCTAGCCCCTCCTCTGGCCTCTCTTGTACATGACCGAAAAGGTTTAAAACATTTTGAATCGTCAATTTTAATAAGAGTGCAAATCTCTAATTTAGTATGAAATTAAATTAGACATCTTGACGCACGTTAATAAGGAAATTAACTGAAAAAGTTTTATTAAAATATATGATACGAAGATGTGTGCATGCTTCTTCATAGATATTTGATACACATTATCAAATAAATTACCCATTTAAATTAAGTCAATTGCCATCCAATTTGTAAGAGCACTTGTACTTGCCTTTTGCTCTGCGTGAGATGTAGGTGAATTGTATCCAAGGTAAATTACCACTCATCGTGAGACGGTGGTGGACTATTTACTGTTCTTAATTGGACGACTTAAAGCGAGTTAAGCGGTGAGATCCTTAAGCCTGTGGCATAAGATGGGATGAAACATGCTTAATGAAACTTATTGCTTGATCACTAAGTACACATTAAGTCCCATAATTTCTAGGAATTGCACTTGTAATGCAATTATTGATCGTCACTTACCTTTTGAATACACCATTGCTAGCAGATCAACTGATGTGATGGTGGTATGTCAAGTAGGATCCTAGACTTAAAAAAATTAATTGCTTTATGTATATAAGCATTTGGGTATTCAATTTTCTTTAAGTATCAATTATCGAAAATACTAAATTTGAACTTTTATCTGTTGTAGATGGCAAATCCTGCACCGAACTCGAATTATCCGACTTTCAGGCAAATGCTAGAAAGAGAGAAACTTTCTGGAGGAAATTTCAATGATTGGTTTCGTCAGCTAAGGATTGTCCTTCGTGCTGAAAAGAAAACTGATGTCATTGAACAGCCTTTGGGACCTGCTCCTGCTCCTACTGCTCCTGTTGAGGAATTAGCAGCTTGGAGTGCCCTGTATGATCGTCATAATGAAGTTGCTTATTTGATGCTCGGCAGCATGACTCCCGAACTTCAAAAGCAATTTGAAAGTTACAGCCCACTTGATATGATAACAGAGCTTAGATCAATGTTTGAGAAACAAGCTGGAGTTGAGCTATTCGATTTGATCCAATCGTTCCATGCTTGCAAACATGAAGCAGGGACACTGTCACACCCCCGATTTCATGATTTGCGGAAGCGATGATTTTGGGTGTGACTAATCAATAATCAAAGCGCAGAGGTACAAGCAAACGACTCTACATGAGACGTTTATACATTTTACAAAAGTAATACATGGTTTCAATTCATAAATACATAATTTGGGAGTTCGCATACTAAGATCCTGAAGATTTTAATACATAACCATTATACAAAATATAATGCAAGAAAATCTTCATATATACGTAGATGCATGCGACTCGTACTAGATAGCTTATCCTGATGGTCATCCTACTATTGCTGATCACCTGAGAATACAACACTAAAAAGGGTCAGCTATAAAGCTGGTGAATCTCACTGGTTTAACATAAAATATGATGTGATCAACATGATTATCCGACGATTTGATACCGACAATGATTAAACTGCATAACCGAACAATGATAAACCAATTAAGGTTTCCGAACAATGATTAAACTGTATAACTGAACAATGATAAACCAATTAAGGTTTCCGAACAATGATTAAACCAATTAAGGTTTCCGAATTAAATATACCGACTTTCACATTGCACTGAGCTATGGTTCAAGGCCTAACCCGATTTTCTGCGTCCCGAACGGTGTCAACACCCATAACAATTACTAAAATGCCCGTTTGTATGTGGTTGTAGCTAGCAATCCGGACGGGGACGTCACTCCCATGATAGATCTATCTTTTAGTAATCGCACCTTATTAAGTTAATGAACCATACACTGATGAGGACTTTACCGAATTAAAACACTCATGCAATAACCGAACAAAATCAATACCGACAATGATAACCGAATATAATAACCGAGTTAAAATCAATTTAACTAACCGAATAACTGTGATCACGAAAACAAGTAAGCATTGTATCTCACCCCGAGTTTAACACAGTAAAATAGTAAAATGGGGTTGTGAGACTCATCTGAGTCACCGAGCAATTAATATCCGATATGGAATGAATAACCCCGAATCTCCTAACGTCCTAAACACGCGAGATTTTAATGAGTAAATGGATATCTAATATATCATCCATAATAATGTTTATCCGATTAGATTATATCCGAGTGTTCAAATTGTATTTCCATTTAAAGTTTGTAAAAGTGTGCGGCCCCTTGGTGACGGTTTGTAATAATAATTTCCAAGAACATCATTATTATATTTGTTCTATTGTACTTTAAATAAGTGTGAAATTGTGTACGGGGGTCCGGGGGCAGCGCCCCTGGTAGCGGGGTCCAAGGGGTGGCAACCCCTGGCGGGGTCCAAGGGGCAGAGCCCCTGGCTGGGGTCGAGTAAAATCATTGGTACTCATTTCTACTATGTTGTTTTATTAAAAACGCATTTGAAATATGAATTTAGAGTAAAATCAGGTGGTAAAATTTTAGTCCCGATGCTTAATAAAATTGGTACTCATTTAAGGTCAACACGCGATTGGGTGAAGTGATTCGGGTGTGTATTGTTTGGTTCGTTATATTTTGAGTAAAAACTCATATAAAATAATGTCCTGTGGTCGTGTACATTTTTAGAACCAATTTCGTGTCGTATATTTTATATCAAATATAACTTTACAAAAAAAAGTTTTAAGTCGTGTATTCGTTAATATTTTTGTACCATTTATATCGCAAAGTCAGTGGGTTTGGCCAAAAATGCATCACGACCTGTTCTGGTACACAAGCCTAGCCGATCGGCTCTCTCTATCTAGCCGTTCGGCTCTCCCAACCCAGCCGATCGGTTCACCTATGCTACCGTTTGTGCTCTGTTCGAACTCAAGATTTAACCGCAATAATCTTTCGTTGTTGTTATGATTCGAGTTATGTTATTTTACAAACGTTATAAACAAGTTAACATAAGTAGAATAACGAAAAACGAGTATATAAAAAAAAGAAGTTGTATTCCTTACAAATTAAGAACGAAACCGTGAGGATGATGATGAGGATGAAACCCGATGATGATGATGATCAAGATAAAGAAGAAGGTGATGATTATGTTGCTTGATCTTGTTGTTTTGATGTTGTTGTTGGTGGAGATGATTAGAGCCGAGGGAGAGAGACCGAGAGATAGAGATATGATCGTGTATGTGTTTGTGAATTATTGGAGTCAGTTATATCCGGCTCCAATAATTGATATTGGGTGGGTATTTTATACCCGTGTTCGTTTACCCGATTGTTATGTAGTATAATGTTTTCAAATGATAAATTTCTAAATATATATTCGAATATATTTTCAATCGAAGTATTTTATAAAAATACCTTTAATGAGATATAAAATTATATCTTTGTTTCACTTTGAATATACGGATAGTTTTCAGTATACAAAATGTGTTTAAAATTTCAACCGAGTAAATAATTATTATTCTCATCAATAATACATTATTTAGAAATGTTTTGCACCAACGTCCGTATTTGAGATTGCGTGTTCTTTCAGATTTGTTCGTATGTGATTATTAAATAATCATTTAAAGTTATATATATATATATATATATATATATATATATATATATATATATATATATATATATACACATTTATATATATATTATCCGAATACTTTTGTATTAATGCGTACTAAGTACGAATGATTAAGGTTTAAATTGAGAGCTAATTTTGCCCTTTTTTGACCGGGTGTCACAGACACCAGTTAGCTCTCACGTTCTGAGAATGAAGAGCTATCTAGATCAATTGGAAAGACTTCAGTATGCTTATCCTCTGCCTATTGCTGTTGGCATGATTCTCAATTCCCTTTCAAAGGATTTTGAGGGTTTTGTGCCCAACTACAATATGCACAGCATGGGAAAAACAGTTGTTGAACTCCATGTCATGCTCATTGAATATGAGAAGGGCCTTCCAAAGAAACTGGCTACCCCAAAAGTCCTTGTGATTAGAAGTGGCAAGATCCAGAAAGACAATAAACCACAAACTAAGGGAAAGACTAAGGGCAAGGGAAAGCAAGGTGCTTATGTCCCTAAACCTAAGAAAACCCCTCCAGCAAAGAAAGAGCATCCGGCTAAGGATGAGGCGTGTCACCACTGCAAGGAAGTGGGACACTGGAGGAGAAATTGTCATGCCTATCTTGCTGAGTTGATGAAGAAGAAGAAGCAAGCTAGCCAGACCGGAACTTCAGGTATCTTCACCATAGAATTATATTCTTTCTCTAATTCAAAGTCCTGGGTATATGACACTGGTTGTGGTACTCACATCTGTAATACCTCACAGGGACTTAGAGTGAAGAAGAAGCTGAAACATGGGGCTCTCTACTTATACGTGGGAAATGGTTTACGTGCAGCTGTAGAAGCCATTGGAAGTTTTGACTTGGTTCTGCCTTAGGGCTTATTGTATTAGACAATTGTTATTATGCACCTACTATTACTAGATGTGTTGTTTTAGTTTCACTTTTGAAAGATAATGGATTTATCAATGTTTTCAATGATTATGGTATTTCAGTTTCTAAGAATAATGTTCATTATTTTAATGCTATTCCTTATGATGGTATTTATTTAATTGATATGCATGCTCGTGTTTCAAAAGTTAATTCTATGTATTCTGTTAGCAACAAAAGAGCCAAGCCTAACTTGGACTCTATCTATCTTTGGCATTGTTGTCTTGCACACATTGGAAAGAAACGCATTAAAAGGCTTCAGCGTGAAGGGATTTTAAAATCAAATGATGATGGATCCTTTGACAAATGCGTATCTTGTGTTTCTGGAAAGATGACAAAGAAACCCTTTCCGCATAAAACGCAAAGGGCTACAGATCTACTTGGAATCATACATACGGATGTTTGTGGTCCATTTAGACATGTGTCAAGACAAGGTGCTAGCTACTTCATCACTTTTACTGATGATTTCAGTCGTTATGGTTATGTTTACTTGCTTAAACATAAACATGAAGTCTTTTAAACATTTAAAGTGTTTAAGAATGAAGTAGAAAATCAACTCAGTAAGACCATCAAGATCCTTCGTTCGGATCGAGGTGGTGAATACTTAAGCCATGAGTTTAAGGATTATCTGGAAGCGTGTGGAATTGTCCAACAACTCACTCCTCCATACACACCGCAACATAATGGAGTATCTGAGAGGAGGAATCGAACCCTGTTAGATATGGTGAGATCCATGATGAACCTTACTACTCTCCCATTATCATTTTGGGATTATACTCTAGAATTTGATGTACGTATTTTGAATATGGTTCCAACCAAGAAGGTGGATAAGACACCATATGAATTATGGCATGGGAGAGTCCCTAATTTGTCTTACTTAAAGGTCTGGGGATGTGAGGCGCTTGTGAAGCGGGATTCGCCTGACAAACTCGAGCAAAGATCTATTAAGTGCATCTTTGTAGGATACCCAAAGGAAACAATGGGTTAACTATTTCTACATTCCTTCTGAAAACACTGTTAAAATTGCAAGATATGCTGAGTTCTTTGAGAAGAATTTTATAGCTCAAGAAAACAATGGGATGGTTGTAGAACTTGATGAGACTCAAGAGGAAGATGCATCACCTTCAACAAACACTAGCGAACATCAACATGGGGGGGAAAGTATTCAAAGTGTTGAACCTCAAGTCGATGTTGTTCAAATTCGTAGATCCGCAAGGATAAAAAGTGCTAAAGAGAAATTGTGTCTAAATGTAGAATCTGAAGAGTACTTGTTAGGGGATCTTAATGAACCTCCCAATTTCAAAGCTGCATTATCAGATCCAGAATCTGAAAAATGGCTTGAAGCTGCGAATGTGGAAATGAAATCCATGAAAGATAATCAAGTCTGGCGCTTGGTTTATCTTCCACCCAATGCTAAAACCGTTGGCTGCAAGTGGCTCTTCAAAAATAAGACCGACATGGATGGAAATGTACACACCTATAAAGCTCGTCTCGTAGCGAAGGGTTATACTCAAGTCTACGGAGTTGACTATGATGAAACCTTCTCTCCTGTAGCGGACATTAGGGCTATTAGGATTCTCTTGGCCATAACAGCGTACTATGACTATGAGATCTGGCAAATGGATGTTAATACTGCCTTCTTGAATGGTTACTTAGACGAGGATGTCTATATGGTTCAACCTGAAGGTTTTATTGATCCAAAATATCCCAGCAAAGTATGCAAGCTTCAAAGGTCTATTTATGGACTAAAGCAAGCATCAAGAAGCTGGAACAAGAGGTTTGATGAGGAAATCAAAAAGTTTGGATTTACTCAAAACCCCGATGAGCCATGTGTATATCACAAAGCTAGTGGGAGTAATGTTACTTTCCTTGTCTTATATGTTGATGACATATTGATCATAGGAAATCACATTCCAATGTTACAAGATGTAAAATCCTACCTTGGAAAGTGTTTCGCTATGAAAGACTTGGGAGAAGCAGCATTTATTCTTGGAATCAAGATCTATAGAGATAGAACAAAACGGTTAATTGGACTAAGTCAAAGTGCTTATATTGATAAGATCTTAAAGAGATTTAAGATGGAGAATTCTAAGCGTGGAAATGTTCCGATGCAAGAAAGACTTGACTTAAATAGCAAACAGTGTGCTTCTACACCTGAGGAGGTGGAGCGCATGCAAAGGGTTCCTTATGCTTCGGCTGTTGGATTGATTATGTATGCGGTTAGATGCACTAGACCTGATGTGGCGTTCGCACATAACATAACCAGCCGTTTTCAACAGAATCCGGGTGAATGTCACTGGACTGCTATGAAAAATACTCTCAAGTACCTGAGAGCTACTAGAGATATATTCCTTGTTTATGGTGGAAATCCTGAAGCTGAGCTCAAAGTGACTGGATACTATGATGCTGGATTTCAGACCGATAGAGACGATATGAAGTCTCAGACAGGATACGTCTTCGTGTTGAATGGAGGCGCAGTGGATTGGAAGAGCAAAAAGCAATCCACGACTGCCATGTCTGCAACAGAATCAGAGTACATAGCATCTTCGGAAGCTGCGATGGAAGCTGTTTGGATTAGAATATTTATTTCTGGGCTTGACATGGTACCTACAAATAAAAACCCCATGGAGTTGTACTGCGATAACTCAGGAGCAATTATTATTGCCAATGAACCTGGAGTTCAGAAAGGGGCCAGACATTATCCTAGAAGATATCACTATGTTCGAGAGCAGATCGAATTAGGTGAAATTAATCTACTCAAAGTTAACACAGATGGTAATCTAGCTGATCCATTTACGAAGGCTTTACCTAAGGGAAAGCTTAATCAACATGCCGAGGGCATAGGACTTCGTTATGCTAGTTATTTCATGTAACTCTGTGTTTTAGTATTTGGATAAAGGATGTAAGACAATTATTATGGAATAAATGAATTAAAGTACCTGGTATGTTTGTTTTCATTTAATAATAAATTGAATCCTATATTTGCATGTTTAATCCTTGAATAATTCTTAAATTATTCTAAAAATGTCCATTATCAATTAACTATATGGGAATATAGTTAAACTGAGATAAATCTGAGTGATTGAAATGGATGGTCCCTCCAAACTCACATAATATCCATGAGATGCATATTGGACTACCCCAATTAACAAGATATCACTTTATGGATCGGCGTCTTTAAGTGAAACTTGTAAATGATTGCTTTACTTATCCTTAGACTTGAGATGCAAGTAGGTTTTGCATGTATGGATTGCATCTTCTTGATATAGTTCTAGCTTTCCTGAATAAGGAGGTAATAAAGTGCTATTTTCATAATTGTAGTGAAGTACATGACTGACATGTGTAGTCAAGATAGGATTTGTTCCTTCAATTAGTTATTGAAGAATGATACCACTGGGCCCCTCATTAGAATTAATTAAGATGTTTGTACGGCCGTACCCAAATGAATTCCAGATGTGTCTCGATTAATTTGGAAATCTTAATTGATTAAAATGAATGAGAAACATAATCGTTAATTTATGGAATGACATTGATCCATATCCAAAATTAACAAAGGTATCTGAAACAAAGGGATAGTAAATGCTGAAATCATTTTGCTTGAAAAGCTTGATTATACTTTAAGAAACTATATTATGCTTTGAGAAACTATAATATATTTTAAGAAACTATACTTAAACATTTCTGGGAGCATTAGCGTGTTGCTAGACGCTTACCAATGTTATTGCATTTATTAAACATGTTCAAGTGGGAGCTGTTGGAAAATGACCACGTAAAATAAACGCATTTCTGGAAAATGTTTAAGCCTACAGGGTCACACGTATAAACACTTATGCTCAATATAAATAGTTGATATATATGTGAGATATATTGATTAAAACGTTCACGGGAATATTCTAGAAACTTGATCCAACCGCCGGTTGGATGTGTCAACCACCGGTTGAAATCAAATATGGTAAGGCGGTGGAACACGCGGGTCGTGAAATGGATACTTGGGTCAAAAGACAACCCAACCGGCGGTTGGGAAGCTCAACCGGCGGTTGGAGGTCGGCTTCAGCAAGTATAAATAGAGGCTTTGCCTCAGCCTTAAACCATACGATTTTATCAAAGCTTAATTCGATCTTAGGGTTAAGATTGCGAATTAAAGTGTGACTTAGGAGCTAGAAAGCTAGGGTTTGAATGTTTTCAACCCTAACGAAGATCGGTTCTTGTGTGGTTTGACCAAAGAAGAAAAGCACAAGGGTTGTGGGTATTGTGAACGGCGTACTAGCATACCTATTGAGTTGCTGTCGTGTGTGCGATCGTAGAGAGGTTTTACTTTAAACCTTAATAGTTTATCTGGAGCTCTACTTAAAAGGTACATGATCTTATCTTAACTAATTATATATACGTGCTTATTCGCTTCCGCAATTGTGTGACAATATGATTATCTGAATGCTATACTCTAACAGTAGGAATCCTTATAATTGATGAATCGTATGTTACTTATAGGGATAGTTATGTTACAGTATAAAACTAATAGCCTGCAATATTTGACCAAATATATGTGCATGAAGCAATATACAAATGATATACATTTGTGAGATGTGACTACAATGCACACCCCTCCTTCACACCCCTATTGCACACTTTTGCTACACACTCCTGCTGCACACTCATGCCACCTACATCACCACCACACCAATTGTGTTTGAGTAGCAATTCATGGAACGTATGCATGCTTAACTCTCCATTCAGTTACTAGCAATCTATAACACTTTGCCTATATATAATACATCCTTCTGAACCTTAAGGATCAGCCATTCTACACATGAACATGGATCTCATTAAGTCCAACACTACTCCTTAAAACATCTCTTCAGACTCCTTGCAATAAAATCTTGATGTCGTTTAGAGTTACTCTAGCTAGTTAAAAGATCCCCTCGATATCATTCTCATACATATACTAACTCGGCTCCAACTATGGAGATAGTGGCGTAAAACCGATTACATTTAAGTGTGATGTGAGTTACCGAAATGGTAATCGCCACCCGAGACAAGAAACCCCTTTCATCCCATATTCGTCCTAACAATATATCTCTAATTTCATGAGTGGTACGAGCATAAACACGTTTAGGTATTCGGTGATCATGACCCGTAACCCAAATATGTGCATCTACGTATCATCAGTTACAATCGAGTATGATGAAAACGACACATTTTTTGTAGAAAAAGGGAGAATAAAAGCTTAAAAAACCCCGCTTTTGAAGCATATAGAATGTCCATCATCTGAAAAATTGAGCATTAGAGAAATTTTCCGAAATGAAGTTCTTGTATCAATGTCCTTGCTGTTCTTGCTTCTACTTTCTGAAGCCTAAACAGGGGAAAAGAAGCCATGGATGAGAAGAAAACTGAATGAAGATTGTCTTGTCTTCTTTTGTATTTGTCAAAGTATATGTGTTTGTAATTCATCTTTGTAATTTCTATTTTATACAATGAAGTTGGCAAATCTCCCTTTATCAGGCTATCTATCTGAAATTTCATCATTTATGATGTCACTAGATAATGTTTATTTATGCAACTTATTATTATATCATTCTACATACATTTTCTGGATAACATGTTAGATTTGATATTCATGACATATGATCTATAATTCTATATATATGATCCATATATCACTTGTCTCCTCACCTTTTGCAGCTCGATCAGTTTTGCACAAAATCTCTGTTCATGCAGCTATTATGGAACCTTTAGGGTATATATATTTAGACCTCTCTTACTAGACAAGTAGACAATATATGAATTTGATGTCGACGAATATTTAACGTATAAGAGCTTCAGTTTTTATATACAAAAATTTGTCATTTCTAAACAACTAGAAAATTATTTTTTTTACTATACCCTCACGACCTGGATCATATCTCTGTTCATGGAACTATAAGGCCGATTAGAGTTTGAATTTGTATCTCTAAGTATTCAAGATCGTAATTTAAAACATACTACTAGATCATTAATCGTATGTTTGCACATATAGTTCAGCTAAAAACATTTGCTATATGCATGTTTGACTTGATGTTCATTTAATTAACCTACTAAAATTAATTATTAGTGTATTAATATTAATGTCGCTTTGTCTTTCCCATTTAACAATTAGTAAATATAAAATTCAGAAAGATCGAAGAGAAGACAAAATGGGCGGTAAATCATATTAATAAAATACAGAAGTGATTAATCATTGATGAGATGAGATACACATTATTTAATGGGTGGTGATGAATCCACCTCCATTTTTTATGAATCCATCGTTAACATGCATTATTTATATATATGGTATAACTCTGTAATGCACATTCATAATGTATATATCAAAATTGACGGTGGAAATATCATCTTCCTTATTTAATTGGTACATTACATAAGAGAATGAGGACTTACATATTTTTATTAAATTAAGTACTATAAATTCATAGTGGAGGTAAGTAAATAAAGTAGCTTTGGACAACTTTACTTTTATATATATATATATATATATATATATATATATATATATATATATATATACCATGTCTCTATGAGACATTGAGACGTATTTCCTAGCTTCTATCAACCCTTTTCTATTTCGATGTCCAAAACCACAACTCCATTGATAGCCAAGGCGGCCGATGGCGGTGGTACCGGTAGCAGTGATGGTAGTTTCATGTGGTGGTGGAAGAAAGTGTTGGATTGGGAAGAGGCTAAAGACCAGATTCTATTTTCACTACCTATGATCATAACAAATGTTGCTTATTATATGATACCATTAGTATCCGTCATGTTCGCGGGCCACCTTGGAGAAGTTGAGCTCGCCGCTTCTAACCTCGCCAATTCTTGGGCCACGGTCACCGGACTTTCATTCATGGTTAGTTTTTGTTGCCTGGACTTAAATGTTAAATCTAATCTAGCTAGCCATAAATGTGACATCTGATGCGTCACATGGCATCCTATTTATGTGTGGTGGTCCTTTTTAGCTGAAAAAAGCTAGCATTATACAGTAATTGACTAATGCTAACTGTACTATGTCAAATTGATTCTTTTACTTCTCTATACTTGGTCATGTTTTAAAACTAATTTAAGGACTACCAATTTTTGCATTTAACAAGGTGAAAGTATAAAGAAGCTTGCATGTATACAACTGAAAGCAGTGGCTGATGAACCCGTATCATTGATATCCTAATTTTGTAAACACGTAGCACAAACAGATATTAATTGCAACTAAAATTGCTATTTTTCATAAGAAATTTACAATACATATAGCGAATGGACCCATGTCAACTGTTACCCATACCTCCTACATGGCTCCGCCGTCAGTAAAAGTAGAAAACTAGCTTATAGAGTCAATATGTTCAAGTACTAGCTTCAGATAACTCTTAAATTTTTGGGTTGTTAGTAAAGATGGTCTTATTAGCCTGAAAATTAATATCTGTTTTTATGATGTTTGTTGATATATGGAA
Organism: Helichrysum umbraculigerum; assembly: GCA_949592205.1. Classification (NCBI taxonomy): domain Eukaryota; kingdom Viridiplantae; phylum Streptophyta; class Magnoliopsida; order Asterales; family Asteraceae; genus Helichrysum; species Helichrysum umbraculigerum. Next base: position 145,552,406 of record CATIUR010000003.1, on the reverse strand, counting down.
TTGTGGGAGACGTGGGTGATTTTTATACTTGATTTTACACTTGACATATAGCAATTTGTCTACTTGCATACAACTGAAGTTTTATTCGCTTCATCTTTGTCCTGTGAATAACAACAAAGAGATAGGGATAAGATTGCACTATGAAAACTTTACAGATTACAAACATCTAGTGAAATTAACCTTTTCTTATATATTATTATATAAATAAAATAGATACATACTACTCCTATGTCTTTACAGATATAAAAAATAATAAACATGTAGAGAAAACTCATTTGACTTTTTGAACCGTTCTACGTTTTGACTTCTTGCTAAACACTACTACTTATCATTCTTAAGTTTAATTTTGCCCGAAATGAGCTATATTATGAAGTACAGTCTTTTTTTTTTCTTTCTTTTTTCTTTTTTATGGACTGACAGCCTGTTTGCAATGAAAAGCCTAGTATATATATGGGGCCAGGTGTTTAGCCGGACGGGTTGCCTCTTGCGGGTGGGGCTCCGTGGATCTACGGATCCGGGGTTAAAGGTTCCCTCCAATTAACCTTTTTTTATATATAATGGTTTGAGAAGTTAACAAATGCCATGTAATTTGAATCTGAGTATGTTTTCGAATGAGCGTTTTGAAACTGATCATCAGAGTTGCTGTAACCGATTTATAGAGTTTGGGTAAAACATCATATTGCGAAATGTGTAGGAACGAATATGATACTGTCACGTGTCATGTTGCAGAATTGTATGTACCATTGGAACAAATATGATACACCCGTTATTACCTTGTCACAGTAGATACCATTATATCACTTATTAACATAAAAATGCTCCAAGTAAAAAAAAATGAAGCAAATCCAAAACTATAAAATACAACATGTGAAATTCATTACGCTTTCTTTGATCAGGTTGGGTTAAGTGGCTCCCTGGAGACATTATGTGGTCAAGGATTTGGAGCAAAGCTTTACAAAATGTTGGGAATATATTTACAAGCATCATGTTCAATTTCCATTTTCTTTTCGATCCTCATCTCAATTCTCTGGTTTTTTACCGAACCTATCCTCATTCTACTTCAACAAGATCCCCAAATCTCCAAAATGGCTGCTCTCTACATTAAGTACCTTATACCAGGGCTATTCGCGTACGGGCTTTTACATAACATATTGAGATTCCTCCAAACACAGTCCATTGTATCCCCTTTAGTATTGTGTTCACTCATCCCGTTAATCCTCCATATTGGAATAACTTATGTACTTGTATATTGTACTCCTTTAGCTTTCATTGGAGCCCCTTTGGCTGTTTCAATCTCATTATGGATTTCAGTACTTATGCTAGCAGGATACGTGCTATTTACCCAAAAGTTTAAGGAAACATGGCAAGGTTTTTCATTGGAGTCTTTCGATCATGTTTTTGTTAGTTTAAAGCTCGCTCTTCCTTCGGCTGCTATGGTTTGGTTGGTGATTTTTTTTGTTTTATTGAAGTTTTAAAACATATGTGAATCAGTTGGATCAAAGTTGACACCTTTTTGTTTTTTCTATTGCATATTTTGCAGCTTAGAATATTGGGCTTTTGAGTTACTTGTGTTATTAGCAGGAGTTTTGCCAAATTCAGAAATAACAACTTCCTTGATAGCAATGTGGTAAGATGTCTTGATTGTTAATTATATTGGTTATACTTAATATATAATTATCTACATATCTCTGTATTCACCTAATGCAACTGTTATATGTTAGTGTAAATACAGAAGCAATCGCCTACATGTTTACGTATGGGCTCAGTGCTGCTGCAAGGTTAGATACAGCTATCTTACATCATTACAGATAGAGAGAAACATTATGAATGTGAACTTGATCGTATCTAACACATTATGACCTTAACAGCACACGTGTGTCAAATGAGCTGGGAGCTAATAATATCGATAGAGCTAAACATGCCATGGGTGTGACTCTAAAGCTGTCTGTCATCCTTGCGCTTGCTGTGGTTTTAGCTCTGGGGTTCGGTCACGATATCTGGGCTGGTTTCTTCAGTGACAGCCCTGTGATCATAAACAATTACGCTTCCATGACACCCCTGCTAATGATCTCAATCATTCTTGATTCTATCCAAGGTGTCTTATCAGGTTTGTGAATATCCTAAATCGCTACATGTTTCTTACAGGTTGGGGGTTTTGGGTGGGTTCAGTAACGGGTCATTTTGAGTACATGCGGAAATGGGCCGGACCAGTCTGGGTTGCCCGGCAAACACTTTTTCTGTCCATATTTCAACATATTAGTTTTGAATAATCAAGGTGTTTATTGTGATTAGAGACACGATATTATGACAATATTAATCCAAATAGACTTTGGGTGGTTTTCAGCCCCTTTGACTCGTTTCCCCTTTTAGCAAAATGAAGTGCTTTGACCAGTTTGATATCCACTACACCCATATCGTATCATAAGTAGATGGGTAGAATAGCTACCTAAATATATATTTTTTCCCACTAAAATGTGAGATAATTGGATTGTAATTTTGCAGGGGTGGCAAGGGGGTCCGGTTGGCAACATTTGGCTGTGTACATCAACTTAGCAATGTTTTATCTCATTGGCATGCCGGTTGCAGTTGCTCTTGCTTTCCTACTGAAACTATACGCAAAGGTGACATTTTATTGCATAATAATAAAGAAGATACTGTTTTGCTTGGCCATGTACATGACTAACATCATATTCTGAGTGTATGATTGTAGGGGTTGTGGATTGGCTTAATTTGCGGGCTCTCGTGCCAAACTGGTAGCCTTCTACTACTCGTGTATCTCAACAAGTGGACGCGAATAGAACTCAATGGCAGCAACAATTTAAATAACACAATTCTTGTTTGACAAAACTTTCGTGTTTCTAGTCAAACCAAAAACAAGAAGAAAATTATGTATGCCCTCATTTTATGATTTATATGAATGACATCTACCCCTTTATGTCATGAGTCTTGACCGTTGTATACTTCTTCTTTTTTTCTTGCTCGTTTTCTTCTATCAAAATTAACGAAACCAAATTGAAAGACTGATATTGATATATGAACAATGAAAGCATGAAAAAACACATCTAACTTCAATACTTCATAATCTTTCAATTTGAATTAAGTTTATGGTCTGCACTCTGCCACTCTGCAAGCAATTGCCAGGCCCAAGTTCCATCCTTTGGGCTCCCATTTCAACATTTTCCCAACTTTTAACTTTTTTTCCTTTCTTATATATCAATTTTTATGTAAAGTCACTTAATATTGTGGATTTGTGCAACTCCCATGCTACTTTAGGTAGATAAAAAATCAAGCTTATCAGGTATACGTGTATAACCTTAATGGTTTGCCAAACATGCTAAAATTTGATTTCCTTCTATATATACTACTATGCCTTGAACAATACTACTATTAGTCTATTATATACTTGCTAAATATAAATAATTTCCATTACAATTTGTGTCACCAAACTTGTAACCACTAAGGCACTAACAACGCTTTCTTTCATGTTTCAAATGTAAATCTTGTTAAATCGGGAATATTATCTTAGATGGAAAAAAGCTAAAAAAAACTTACTTCTTTTATACATCATTTTAAATTTTTAGCTAAACATGTCAAAATATATTCTAATATAGTATAAATTATGGGAAATGATATTGACAGCCGATACATAATCATAAAATGTAGTCATGTTTCGCTGTGCTTCTAATTTGCTTACAACACTACTCCTATAAGTCACTCTCTAACTAATTACAAGATCATACCGTACCTTTTTTATAAAATATAAATTCGCCGCGTGTAAACAACGTGATATTTTCCTCTTCTTCTTCTTATAATAGTAAACATAAACATATATCTCCATTATACGTTCACATTGTTCTCTCATCAATTCAATCCATTATGGCGTTTCAAAAATCTCTCTGGTTTTTATTACCAACCTTTATCACTTTCATATGTTCTTCACATGCTAAAACCTTTGAAGTTGGTGGCAAAAATGGCTGGACCTTACACCCTTCAGAAAACTACAACAGCTGGGCCAGTAGATTGCGGTTTTTGATCAATGATACCTTGCGTAAGTCGATATGTTCATGTGTGTTTGTGATTGATGACTAAAACTGTTTATCTGATTATTTTACATGAAGTTGGTTTTGATTGTTTGCAGATTTTAAGTATGATGGTGGGTCGGATTCTGTTTTGGTGGTGAACAGTGGTGATTATGATGGATGCAATACTAATAATCCGATCACGAAGCTTGAAGGTGGCGATTCGTTATTTAAATTCGATCGATCGGGTCCTTTTTACTTTATTACTGGTAATAAAGCCAATTGTGATCAAGGACAAAAGCTAATTGTAGTGGTTTTAGCTCAACGAAACAAATCACCACCACCATCCGTCACTACCCCACCGTCTCCGTCCACCCTTCCACCGTCTCCCGCCGTATCCCCCACCCTTCCACCATCACCTTCCACCATATCCCCTGTTTCACCCTCCCCTGTGTTACCTTCCCCTGTTTCACCACCTTCCATATCCCCTGAGACATCACCATCCGGAGCACCGATTTTGACTCCGCCTGGGTCTTCTCCAAGCGGCAGCAGTGGTGGTGGCGCGCCTGGGTCATCTCCAGGCGGCGGCAGTGGTGGTGGCGCGCCTGGGTCTTCTCCAGGCGGAGGCAGTGGTGGTGGCACGCCTGGGTCTTCTCCAGGCGGCGGCAGTGGTGGTGGCGCACAGTCTCCGGCGGCAGACACTAATTCGCCGCCCTCACCGTCTGCAGTGACACCGCCACTCTCGGGTACCGTAATTGCGCCAATTATCATCATGATTATCACTTTGTGGTGGTTTAATTGATGATTTTAAGCACAATTGTGAAGGGTTTGATTATTGTTCAAACTTTGGAGGTTTTTTGATCAGTTTGTTTGTAGTGTTTTTTAATTTTTATTTGTTATAAGTTAGTAGTTGATTGAGTGTTAATAAACGAGTGTTCATGATTATCATGGCTATACTATACAGTAAAAAAAAAAAAACATATTTGTATGCATAGTGAGCTACATTAACGTGCAATAAATTGATGGGTGATTTAAGGCTTTTTATTACTGCTTTTTTGCTGCAACTTATATCATCTAATATTATTGATTATTCATACATACATATACATACAAGTATATATATATAATATAAGGGCATAAGGCGTTGAATAAAAGATCGTAAAACGCTTTTGGTCAAGCAATAAATTCTTTTAAAGTTAGTTGTTGATGCATAATAATAAATTAATAATAGTAACGGTTTTTTCTTTACAATTTCAAAAAGATATAAGCACATAAAAAGCTACTGCATATATCTTCCGGGATCCCATCTAATGTTTGATTATTATTATTATTAGGGTTTCATGTAAATTAATACTTAGGGTTAAGTGTTTGAAAATGTATATAACTATGTGTTGACTTCTTTAGTGTGTACAAAACTAAATTGACTTCCATTGTATGTACTTAACTATTAATTTCGACCATTGTATGTTTATTTGTGACGTGTTATCAAATATAAGGTGACAAGTGGCATCTATACACAGTTGACACGTCACAAATAAACATACAATGGTCAAAGTTGAATTTTACAAAAAACATCATTGGAGATGCTCTTAGAGCATTTTACTATTTGAAAAAGCTTTATAAAAAGCTTTTGGAAAAACTTTTCACTTTGTAGTGCAATTTTTTTTGGAAAGCTTGAGATTTCTCAAGTCATTAGAACTCCAAATACTCTTTCTTTGTATTGTTTAATATTGATTTATTAAAGTTTATGTACTATAAAGCTTTTTATCATTGGGCTAAAAGCTTTTTCTAAAGCTTTATATAAAAAAACTATGACACATTTTGATAAAAAAAGCTTTGGAAAAAGCTTTACATAAACCTCATTGGAGATGCTCTTATGGTTTCGGTACAATTATTATTATTAATATACATGATTGAAATGATTAATGAAAGCTTTAAAATTTTACCGATTTACAAAAATCGTTTCTATACTTATTGGACTTAAAAGGTAAAAAAATAAAAATGAAGTATATGAATAGTTTTCATAAATCGATGTTAAACACATTAATATTTATAGAATTTACTTAGGGGTGAGCATGATACGGAACCGGTACCGAACCGGTTGGTACCGGTTATTTTTTTGACCCTATAGCGAGTACTGAATACCGGACCGTTTAAAGCGGTACGGTTCCGGTACCGATACGGGTAAAAGTGGTACTATACCGCTTTGGTACCAAAAAATAGTAGAATAATGCTGGATAAGTAAACCTATCTACGTATTTTGTACTCGATAACATTCAAAGAAGATAAATATTAATGAATCTCAAATAAATAAAAACATTATCAAGTGACTTAGATGGATATTGACAAAGAAAAACAAATATATACAATGACGTTATCGTACCGTGTTAAGTGTTTTGGTAATGACACAAGTCATGATCCTTACCTTTATATTAACAAGCAATATGTTTGGAATCCGATTTAACTAGGGTGCTAAAAACGTGATTGCTTGTGTAGTAAATAGTACTAGCTAGACTTCTACAAAATTACAATTGTATTCATACGCGAGAGTCTAACTCTATTTTATACTTCTTAATTACCCAAAAAATATCATTTTTATATTCATAGACATATCATATGATCATGGAAATGAGGTTTCAAATAAATCTTTAGAAAGAACCTACAGACCTATAACAAATAAAAACATGTATATTTCGGATATGATACCAAAGCAGGAAAAGTGGTAAAATACCGGTATCGAACCGGTTGGTACCGGTTATCTTTTTAGCCCTGAATTGAGTACCAAATACCGGACCGTTTAAAGCGATACGGTACCGGTACGGGATTGAGATTCGGATACGAATGATCACCCCTAAATTTACTCTAATTTTCATAACTTAAATGCTGAAAAAGCTAACATAAATAGCAAGTGGGGATCGAAATTCCTACCCCAGATTGTACTTATGGATTATAGAGTTATAGATAAGGTTTTGGTGGGGGGCATTTTATTACTGTTACATTGTATAAAGTTGTACTGTTGTAGGTCTATTTTTATTTATTTATTTGTTTATTACGGCTTAAATGAAATGTAACAAACCACATCCGTCTCAATTTAAATTATATATGTTTGAGAAAAAGAAATATCAACCATCAAGTGATGTTTAAGTGACAAAATATCGAATGGTGCTTTAGTGAGTCAACAAAAAGGATCACGTATATAAAATGTCATCCAATTCTAATGTCGACACTTGTTCAAAATAAATCACATCATGTATATTATTATGTGCCATTTGTCCATTTTCGAATGTGAATTTGAATTAGATGCTATATATGTTTCACATTACTTCTTTTAAATATACGATTGATATTTGATTATATTATAGGATAAAGAAATAAAAAGATATATATTAGACTAGAATTTTCGTTTGGTGGATACACATATTAATTATTTATATGTAATTAGTTTAGAACAAGGTTGTCAGGATCAGAATCCTACGTATGATTGTTTTCGCCTTTACAAGATCAGGATCGTAAGATAGGATCGTGATCGTAAGATCCTACCAAAATATCATTATATATTTAAAGATATCCAAATTAATGTATAAAACTAACAATTAGAGAAAATTATGTAACATTCATACTTTTAGATTACAAAATGATGCAATTTGTCAACATATTTTAGTGGGATGTTTGTAGCAATGTACCATAGTACTATTGCATCACTATTTATTAAAAGTTTAAGAGCATACGAGCCTACAAACAAAAATTATTAATTTGTTAAATAGGGCAACTGATAGATTGAATTTGGGAAACAAAGTTGTGTTGTAATTTTGTAGTAGAGCTATGGTCAATATAAATATTTAGCCCAATTGTAAAAAAACAAAAAAAAAAAACTTAGCCTGTTTGTAGGATTGGATTGTTCACCGATCCTACGATCTTACGTGCAATCCAACGATCCTACTATGATATTACCCCTGAGCAATCCAACTTCGATTCTGCACGTTTTAGCTTGATAGGATCGTATGATCATGCGATCCTACGATCAAGATCAAGATCTTGACAACCTTGATTTAGAAATTTAAATTTGTACAATCATGAAAATCATCTATTTAGCATACCTTTTTCCTTATCATGTACAATTGATGTATATACTTTTTAAAGATATAATTTGAGAATTATGACTTTAACACTAACAAGTAATTACTTTTTGATGTATATACTTTTTAAATATATAATTTGAGAATTATGACTTTAACACTTCTTCTATGGATTTTATAATTAATTATCTGGTTGGCATTGATTGGTTGTATGTCATAATCATACACACATCTTTATGTTACACGACACTGTTTTTATAATATTCCATTCGTTTTCTCTAAAATGAATTGTCCGGAAATTTCGACATTTTAATAATTTTAACTTTATAATTTTACAATTATTGAGAATGTTGAGTATAAATTCATGGTAGAGAGTTAACGATGTTTGTTTATTTAATTTTTTTTAGAAATGCAAATCTAAACTACCTACTCACGATTATTATATAGAGTCACGAATATTTACAAATTGTCTCGTTTATTTATTTAATTAGCAGAACAATAATCAAATCATTGGCTTAATTGGTTCAATCAAAATAAATGTACGACGGCTCTGCACAATGAAAAAGGATCTGTTGAATACATATATATAATTTAATAAATAATAAATAGTTGATATCGTAATAAATTCTCTTCGATCGTCATTCACTCAATTAGTCAATTGTTATATGTTTTGGAGAATTTTCAAATGTTATGTTTAATAAAATATGATGCGAGGCTTGTTATGTAATTGTATTTCGCGCATGCATAATATATATTAAAATATATGTACCGACATCTTTTGTATTGTACGTAATCATATAAAGAAATTTCCATCGTTTGTGATAAACTTTTAATAATTTCTATTATATGTATTCGATAACTTTTTCATTATGTATTTTGTATTTTTTGCTAAAGTGGCAGCTAGACATGTTGTCACGTTATCTGTTTACATGTAATCGGAGATCAGATGTATACAATAACGATAATTAGAAATTTGCAATACACACATAAAAAAAAATGTAAATATGGAGCGGCTCCAGTAGGTTGCTCAAATACCCACATAAAAAAATATTTTCGCTGGTTACATAAGATAGTTAAAATGCTTTTAGTGTACTTAGCTTGTATATTTTTGATAAGTTTAGTATGATTTTTGAAAAATAAATAAATCTGTAACTCTTGGTACTAAAACCGGAAATAAAGATATTATGACATTCATCCGATCGACACAAGCATAAACCACATGTCGATGGCCAAACCACAATCAATGTTTACAAAGACATGGACACAACACTCTTTTTTCATATGGCCATTTGTTCTTAGCATATTAACGGTATCCCTTGACCCAATTTATATAACAAGTGTTAATAATATTATCTAAAGTTAATTGTGCCACAAATCACACCAAATTATATGTTAATTAATGTGCGTATTAATTAATTAGTTGACATTTTGATTATGAATTTCTAGTTGTACGTAGCATCACAATTTTAATGCAAAATTATGCACCATCCCTTTCTTTTCCAAGAGTTAAAAGCCTCACAATTTATACAAATAATTAATATATATTTGTAATCTTTAACCCAAATACATAACATGATGCTTTAATTCTTTTTTAAGTTGACTTAGTTTTCGTTACACAAAATTTAGGCGAGTCCGCAGGCATTTTTACTTCAAAATGTGTTATTGTCAGGACAAACGCATATAAATCTCTGGATTTTTTTTCATTCTTGCATGAACTTTTTTATCATAATTTGTGGATCAAAAATACAAACCACAAAACAACATTGTTAAATACTCCCTAAAAATCTCAACCCACATCATCATTCAAACAACAACCAATACCCAAAACCAAACAATACCAAAAACCTCTATTCATCAATCTACATTTTCCATTAACATCTCCAAAATGACTAGTAGTAATATTGCGTTTCTCGTCATATCGGCATTAGCATTCTCTTTTTTTGCAGTTTCGTCGTCAATGAATGTCCCCTTTCAGCCAAATTGGGTTGCATTGAGTCACCTCTCCAATGGGCAGGGTCAACTCGTGAGGGATGTGATCGACCCAGATGAGGAGATCATGATGGAATCCGAAAGTGCACGACGAATCCTAGCTGGAAGGGGGTATATTAGCTATGGTGCAATGCAAAAGAATAACGTTCCATGCAACCAACGTGGTCAATCTTATTACGATTGCAATAGCAAAGGTCAAGCTAACCCGTATAGTCGAGGTTGCAACGTTATCACGAGGTGCGGTGGCCGATGAGTCACAAAATTTTAACACTCTGGATTATATAAATAATTAGATACAATAAAACATTTTTTCCTTGTTGCATAGATGTTCTTTCTAATTATGTAGTAATGTCTTGTTAAATTCTTATATTTGTTTTTTTGTTGATAATGTCAGAATTCAAAATTTAAACAATTTTTTGTTTCCCTTATTATTAGTCGTTTTTCAAAGAATCTGTTTATACGTTCTATCCACCCCTTCGGTTACCCAAAGCAAAGCATACACGGTAGCTTTTTGCAACATAAAGAATTGTTAGTGTTATGCTTGAATGGTATCTTTTGCAACAATAACGCTTGGCAACTACTAAAGGCCAGATACTATGGCTCAAGAAACTGATTACCTTATAAAAATGATTTAATCAAAATATTAAGTAGTACATGTTTTACACAATCTAGAGTACATAAATGTATATTTATATATCAAAATAAACAGCTAAATCCGCACTTAGCCGACTAAACACTAAAACATTATTCGACCACCTAGCTCCAAAATCGCTCGTTTAAACACCGGTTACCTATCTCTCATTATCAAAAGAACCACCATCTTCTAGGTCGACGAGTCTGCCATACATTAAAATAAATTCAACAAGATTATAAACTTTTGGAAACGAAAATGAAGTTGCAGAAGAAGAGGGACACACCTTTTGATCGTTATTCTGGGGGGATATTAATATTGGCTGGGGAAGAACACCGTTTTCGACATTCTGAATGTATGGTTGTAGCTTCTCTTCCAACATTTTGTTCAACTGGACATCACAAACAGCAATTGGAACTTTTTAACACGTGATTGGTGCAATTTCACATACTGATTTTAAATCTGGCAGTTCTATCTCTATCCCAAACAGATCAAAGAATTAGCTAAAGCTGAAACAGGTTGAATCAGGTCGAAAGTCAACCAAAGTGTATTTGAAATGCGTAGTCCTAAATTGATTGTTTTAAATATGTTGTCATTTTGTGTATTGTTGTACCACTAACTTTTTGTAACCATAATCAGAGCATTAACCATTAACCATCTATAATAATATAGAATATAGAATAGTGAACAAGAAAGTGTTTTACTAAATAGTAATAACTTGTCTTAACCATATTCAGCTCATTTTGACTCATTACCCAGTCCCACTCGACCCGACCCGTTTTACCACCTTTACTAGTTTTATTATTAGTTAATTATAACCTTTTCTTGGCGCCATTTTGTTTCCCATTGATCATCCAAAATCTTTTCTGAAATTTCTCTTTGGGCATTCAAGAGAACTGTCATTTCGTACAACTTCTTAGGATCTTTTAGGTCTTCCTCGCTCCATGAAGATGCATTTAGTGGAACATTGAGCTCCTGTATACTCAAATTTGCAATGTCAAAAATTGATAACGACTTGTGTTCATTTGATAAATGAAGAAATGAACGCATACCCCCCAGTTTACAGGTCGTGGTGGCGGATTGAGTTTCATGACCTCTGTCTCTAACGCGCTTTTTGCTTTGTAGTAAGGGATGTTCTTCACTACCACTGGATCGTTCCTGGCTCGTTCAGGATCCATTGAGATCAAACCCTGAGTTTCGATAACAACCCACGTGATTACTCACTTGAATAAGTCAAATTATACGTCAAATGCTTAAACAAAATATATAGAAAAAGGAAATAAGTCAAATGTAGTTCCAACCCGATTTGATCTGACCCATTTTGACCTAAATTACCCAACCTGCCCAACCCCCATTTTGACACCTCTAATGAATATAAGTTGAGGTTGATAAATTTATCTCACTTGTTGCAAGTATTCCCATCCAGGTTTTCTCTTGGCTACAGCATCCCGAAGTTGATCATACCGCATATTTTCCTGAATGTACATCAAACAATGGTCAACCAAGAGGAAACAACGATTGGTGGCTGATTATGTAATTGCATCACACCATATATTTGCAGGTAAATCAACAACAGAAAAAAAGAAACCTTGTATTGCCACCAAATTTTCTGTTTGACCTCGTCGTCATATTCAAATCCTCCCATAATCTGGGGCATCGTAATTAACCAAAAGGCCGCAATGCTGGGGTCTTTCATGCTGTCAATAATATGCTGAAACAGACATTTTGAGGTGAGGATAATCATTTCAAGAGACATATTTACTGTATCAACTTAAGAACAGTAATATCTATAGATGCAACACTATAAAGTAAATCATTAGTTACAAGTTGGGGGTGTATGTAGGATAATGACACCTACCTCGTATGGGTAGTCCATTTTTTTCATAATGTTGTACGCTTTCCATGGAGGCTCAATAACCTGCAGAGTGAAAACACATACATTACAAAAGCAAACAAAGAAAAAAGAAAAGAAAGATCAAACTATTCATTAATTAAGTTTCTTCTAAAAATTACATATCCATGAATTCTATGTCCAACCAAGAAAAGAAATTTAACTCGATAACACTTCCACACACAATTTAACCTTTGATAGAGCACTTAATTTCGCATAGTGGTATGCTAATAAGGGCTGGTTTCCAAAAAAGGTATAAGTAAAACTAGGGACTATATGCGAAAAAGAGAGAATTAGCATACTGGGTTAAATATCCAAGCTTACGTGGAACTTTTCTTTTGTGCAAAATTTTCCCTTTTATGCATAATATTGTTGCTCTCACATCGTCTGAATGTATTAATGAAGATGGTTTTGGGGTTAATTATCCGTTGGTATGTTAGGGTTTCAATCACGTTTTCCTTGACACAGAAGCGAAGTAGGATAGAGTTTCCCGTAATTAATTTGCATACAAAGGGTTGTATATCCGGTCTCTTTCGCACACTGGTATACGAAATTAGGTGCTAAAATGTTAAACTCGGTTGTGGGAGCATTAAAACATTTAAGTTAAGGCCCAAATCTGTTAGCCAAGCATTTTTCCTACATATGTGTACAAATCCATGACTCTTAGAGCTATGCATTGAATTGTAACACATAAAATGATAATTAAATAATTTTCAGACAGATGTAACAACAAAATTCAAGGAGACAAAACATTCGCACAGGTACTCACATCATCGGCAGAGATCCTGATTTGTAATTTATCCTTGCACTCAGGGCATTTCATCACACCCTGAAACATATGCAAGCTAGTTTACATGGAAACAATAAAAACAAATAAATAAGGGGAATTATTCGTATGGTTAATACTCACAGATCCATCACAGAGCTCACAGTCTTTTGAAGGCAAAGGAACATTAAGATCCATGGTTGCTGGAAGATGCACCAGCTCTGCTCTATTATCAGCGATGGCATCAGCAATAGCCTCAGCTGTTGCTTTCTCACCACTGAAAATAATTAAATTAACATGGTTACATTTTTTGAAGCTTCAATATGGTTATAATAAATCAAGCTCACAAAAAGATTAATTGTCTGCTCCTTGGAATGCATTGCATGTCACATTAAATATGAGGAGCATACCTTCTTAACGTGTAGTTTTTCACCTGGTACATGACCCTCCCCGTGCCTCTGCACATGGTACATCGTAAAGCATTCCATCCACTGCATGTCTGACAATTCCTGCAGTTTGAAGCCAGAACAAGATCATTCATACAAGACCATAGTGAATATCAGAAAACGATATTTAGTTGTGGTCCAAAAACTTTCTATATCCACCACACTTAATAAGAATTAATAAATTGTAGTACTAGAGGCGGATATGGGTCGATCTGAATTATACTTAGACCATATCATATGGGAAAAACCACATAATAAATTTTTTACAATAATATTTAACACCTTAATTATTCATCAAATTCAAAAATATAGATGGACATAGTGCTTGTAGGTAACATAACCTGACCTATGCTGAATTGTTGTAAGTATTACTTGTTTGACCCATTACATTACTGCCTTATCTACCCATTTTGCCAATTTTAGTGCATCACGAACAAAGAATTCATCCTCCTATTATAAGAATGAAAGAGCCTAGAACAGAACATGGATGATGGATGAGACATGAAAAAGGGCATCCTTCTCAAATTTGGACTCCAGGTTTTATTTCAATTTGCACACCATCAAACATAGACAGCCCTCCACATTATGCATATATTTTGATTGAAATCTCTCATGTTATATATATTAGGAAGCAATTGGAAAGGTTGGTAAGGATCCATGGGTTGGCCATTTCCATTTCAGTGGACCAAATTATGTGACACAAACAATCCGATAATCAATTAATAAAGACTTTAAGACCTGCAACGAACTAGCTAAAATGATGAGTGAGCATTTCATCTCACTGCCGTGTACTTCAACTCAATAACTATGTGATAAACAAAATAGTATGCATTAACTAAGGAGGTGCTTAGAATATGGTTATCTACTTAAAAGTTAAAACATAAGTAAACACATACTGCTCACTTTAAGTGCTTATATCTTCAAATAAGCAATTTTCAGAAGATGGTTTGATATTGCTTATATCTTTTTTAGATATAAGCAATAAGCAAATAACTACTTCAACAGACAATCCTGAACACCTCCCAAACATTAAACCTTAAACCCTAAACTCATACAGTCATCACAAAACACACTTTCAAACTGCAAAATAAAAACACCCACCTTTGACAAACAACTTTTTTCCCCAATTCCAGTGCAATATCACAAGTCCCAAGTGCAGCAACCGCCTGAACATAAAATCACAACAATAACCACGCATCACATCACATATTTTAACAAATTACCCCAACCCCACTTTAAAAAATCCAAACTTTAACCTAACTAAATCAATAACGATACACAATGATGTAAATTAACAAAAGGGTAGTTACAAAGATTGCAGAATATGAGAGCTTGGAGATGAATTCAGGGATGCCAAACCCACGAGGTGCAGAACCAGAAATGTGATTAGCAAGAGTAAAAGGAGATAGTACAATTTTGATAGGGAGGTCTAAGATATGATATAAAGGTTCGCCCAAATGACGATTCAGGAATTTGAATTGATTGTCAAATAGTTGTTTTGTGTTCTTGACGAATTTAGCAGTGCCTTTCCCCATTGGAAAGAAACGGCAATGGATAAAGCTACAGGTGAAGTGGTGTGATATACAAAGTCAACACACACAATACCCAAATGAAGTTTATGTTGTTCCGGACCAGATTTAATTTGTATCCGGGACTAGGACTAACCTATCACCTTAACCAAACAACTTACAATATACCAAGAAAGGTAAAATGCATTATTTATTTTATTTATAAATAAAATAAAATTGATCAAAGTGTATGAAGTATTAAACTATTAACATAATCAAAATTGAATAATTAATCAATTTATAAAAATGAAATAATACACTTATCCGGTCACAAATCATGATTGTAATGGATAAAAATCGATTCAACAATATGATAATAAAAAGGTGAATGGATATTTAACCATAAAAAAGATGTAAATTATTGTTGTTACTTTGATAATTAATAATGAGAGTATATAAAAGTCAAACTATCGCAGTTTGTTGACTAACACTCTGTTTCAGAGTTTTATTTTGGAGAGAAAGTGAATGAGTCGGAAAGAAGTGAAAAAGGAGAATGTGTTACAGAGTTTTTCATTGAGAGGAAGGGAATGGAGGGGAAGAAGAATTTTTTCAATATTTCCTTCCCAGCTTTCCTTTCAAATTGGACAGATTTGAAGAGAGAACAATTAATCACACATTATTTTCATTATTTCTAATAAAATCCGTTGATCTAATATATTAATCCTATAAGATGACGTAACTTTTTCTTTTAAGGGTAAATTTGTAAAATTGTTGATCACAAAATGTTCACTTTCTCTTCGTTTCTATAACACCCCTCACTTATAGTTATTTAAATACAATATATCGGAAGCGTTTATCCAAATTAAAACTTTAATCAATCAAAACATAAAGGTTCAACTAATTTAAAACACAATTTATCAATTTGGGTGTTATATAAAAACAAGAACAACACTGATCTATAAAATTAAATATCAGAGTAACACTTGGTAGTCAAACATTCTTCAGTCTAGTCCAATCATCTCAAACCTGCAAGGGGGTAAATAGTGGGATTAGCACGAAGCTAAGTGAGTCAACCTGTCACTATCAATACAATTCAGCATAACAATACTGATTATCACCAAATATCACATAGACACTGACACAACATCACCAAGAGGATCGGTGGTCCTTGTGACACTTCTCAGACCCGGGAGGTGCACCAAGCGACACTTACAACCAACTGCAGGCCAATACAGTGGCATTACCGATAACTGTCTGCTACATTTAACCAACATAAGCTCCATTCACAACACATA
The DNA here is from genome assembly GCA_949592205.1 of Helichrysum umbraculigerum. Classification (NCBI taxonomy): domain Eukaryota; kingdom Viridiplantae; phylum Streptophyta; class Magnoliopsida; order Asterales; family Asteraceae; genus Helichrysum; species Helichrysum umbraculigerum. The sequence continues at coordinate 145,535,785 of CATIUR010000003.1, read as the reverse complement.
TTCACAATTCCTATGTTGGCTAACCTGTAGCAACCCAGTCCAACAATCGTTGACCTCCGAATCACCAAATGCTCAAAGGCAACACATCACTTATTACACGTGTATTTCACAATTTCAACAGTTCAACAATCACAATCACTATATCACTATGTTCACATGTTGTAACCAAATATGTTACAACCAAATCACACTGAGAGTACGAGTCCACTCACCGAATACCTCAGTCTCCACTCAGTAGTCTAATGTCAATGAGTCTCTTGTTTATTTGAAAACATCACAAACAACACAAGTTAGTAACTTATCTCAATAACAAACTCATGTTATAATTATATAACATATCACAGTATCTCAAATTGTAGCATCAGACAATCATACTATCCAGTTACAATATTTATTAGGTCACTTCATTCACTAGTCGCCGCTAAACACGAAAAAGTGTTTAAAATAAGGTTTGTCACGAAAAAGTAGTTTTCTGCGTTGGGGCCATTTAGCCGCCGGCTAAAAGGTTTGACCGCCGGCTAAATCAATTTCGTGACCTTCAGCCCAAAACAATTCCTGACCGCCGGCTAAACATCTTGACCGCCGGCCACAGGCCTTCGTCCAAACCCTGTTCTTTCTGTTTACCTCATTTCCGAATCAAAACATACTCAAATCAACTAGTTCATCTTCCTAATCAATCATACACAATGAATAACACTTACTAAAGCTAATTAACATCACATATCACAATTTCACTCATTAATTTCACTATTCCTATAATTAAATCAATTTTCTTGAAATAACCATATAACCAAGAACACTTACAAATTGAAGTGATATGAATATGATGATGAAGATAAACTCTGATGATGATGATAAATTCGAATCAGGGACACAACATCAATTTGGTTCAAAAGTTTGGTTTTGATTTCTTCAATTTTGTGTTTTAAGGTTTTTATGAAATGAAATAAGGAAATCAAATAAAAAGGAAATAGGTCGGCTCCCAAAACCGACCTCCAATTATACGGGTATAATTTAATACCCCTTCTCAACCTATTGTCTGGAACCCGAAAACCATTTGCGAGTCCAAACTTTTATTGTTCCGTCAACTATATTAATTTAAATCACTTAATTTTTTACTAACCACAATAAGTCCTGAAACTTATTTCCTATTTATTCGCAATTAATTCAAACAATATTTTTTCCAAACACGTTAATATTAATTTAAAATCACAAAATAATATAAAACAACTAGGTCCGATTTACGGATGTTACAGTTTCTTTCTAACTTATGTGTAACACCCGCATTTGGGCCTAGGGATAATAAAGTAATTTTCTAAACTTTAAATTTGTTATTTAATGTGCTAGAAAATAATTTAGCTATTTTATTGATTGTATGCAAATGTAGGTAAATAATTAGATGAAATTATTGTGATTGATAAATTATTACTTGTTTTAAGTTTGTGTATTTGTAGGAATAATAAAATAGGTTGTAATTGTAAATGATTTTTAGGTTCCAGACAAAAGGTTTAAAAGGGGATAAATAATAAGCAAATAACTGGGTCGGTTCGGTGGAGCCAACCTAACACTTCAGACTTACCCAAACTCATCTCCTTCTTCCATTTTTAGAAAACCTAAACCAAAGAATAAGATAGAATAAAGACTTAGGAAGTTAAGGCTAATCTTGTGACCTTATTCAGCTTCATATCAGCATCAGCATCATCATCTTGTCTTCATCTTCTTAAACTGAATTGTAAGTGTAATTGTGTTTAAATTGGAGTTACGAACTTACTTTGATTATTATGTGGGTTATGACCTAAAATATGAAATTAGAGTATGTATGTTGTTAGTTGACATTATATGTTATCGCCAAATGATTATTGAAGTAGTATGGGTTAATTAGGATCTGAAATTTATGTGTTTGAATTGGATTTGCGGATATTGGGTTTGTGCAGGAAGAACAAGTGCAGGTCGCCTGTAAACAGGCTGTACCCGGCGGGTACATTGTTACCCGACGGGTACATTGTTACCCGGCGGGTAACCGGGTAAAAATGGGTAAATCAGGGAACGAGTGTACCCGGCGGATAACACCTAATCCGGCGGGTAAACGGGCCTATGGATCCGGGTAAAACCTTATACGACGGGTAACTAAAAGGGCTTATGTCCCAAACTTGAGTCTGGGTAACCAATGGTACCCGGTGGGTAACCAGGGTACCCGGCGGGTAAGCCCCAGTCAGGGGTGACTTTTGTTTTGACTTGAATACTTGTTTCATATATACATTGTATATGTATTAAAGGCATAATATGTGTATTATATGTTTGTTTAATGTTATGTAACCTGAATTGAGTTACACAAGATCGATTACTAACTTATGATCGGTTTTGTTCTCAGATCAGCAGAAGGCTCAGTAAAATAAGATCTCTGAGTTTGTAATTGGGAATAACAGGTGAGTTGATCTGTAACTCTCAATATAACTTAGTTGTAACAAGTTTGGTTACAACTGGTAAAAGTTGTATTACTATTTATTGATGATAATTGCCATGATGATTATGGAATTATGTGAGTTATATGATACGTAGTTGTTGTATGTTACGTGATATAGAGGTCAACATAGGTTGGGCTTGTTGCTATTGTTTGTTCGATAGAGATTCTTTGTACACATCGTTAATAGGAATATATGTCGTGTGAGGGTGGCAACAAGCTATCGGTAATCTTCAGTATTGGCCTGCAGTTGGATGATAAGTGTTACTATGAATTGATGTAAACAGGATTGTTATTGCTAAGTTAGATTGTTAGTTATACTTTCACTCACTTAGCTATTGCTAATCCCCCACATTATATATGCAGGTTATGATATGATATGTCGGGCGGGCACGAAGCTTGTGATTTTGTATATGGAATGTTTGACTGCGCACGACTTTGATATTTTGATGAAATCACGGATGTAATAAGAACAAATAACATTTAGCTAGATATGTTTGGTTTGTAAACACTACCCTACGTATATGTTTATATTTTGTAAATTATAACACCCTACGTCTCAAAACATTTTAATAATGTATTTTACAACCCGGAAGCGATGTCCCAAACAAAACTTTACATTTTAAATACAAATACATTCAATAATTCAAAATACAACCGTTAGGTGTTATATGAATCCAAACATCACAATATTTAACAAATCAATATCAGAGTCAACGCAGCAGTCGTCAAACATTCATTCAGGTCAACACCTTCTTGCCCGACCACCCTGTCAAGTCATAACCTGCAAGAAGTAATTTAAAGTGGTGGGATTAGCACAACTGCTAAGTGAGATAGAACTGTGACCAACAGTCCAATCTAGCAATAACAACTTTAATCACAACAAATAATCACAGTCACAATCACATAGTTTCACACAACATCAGAGGATCGGTGGTCCTTGAGGCAGCCCAAAACCAGTAAAAAGCTCCTCAAACAACACTTAGTAACCCCACTGAGCTGTAGACTACAACAGCGGTTAATCAATAATACAACTGAGATGCTGGTCTGTTGCGCCGTCAGAGTGCTGACTCAGCCGTGGTCGTTTTCCAAGGGGGGTTGGCACGGCGGTCCTGTAGGCAACGACGCAACAACGCGTGAACGTGTTTAGGTTTTAAATTTATATGAGCTGGGGCTCAAACTATAAGTACTACCTACTTTTGGGGAGTAAGCAGTAAGTATAACTCGAGTGTCGTTCTTAAAATCGGAGCGAATGGAACCAAAAGGGACTTACCGTAAATGAGCTTTCTGATAGGATGGGTTTATAAAAGTAGGTAGGTTTTGGTTGGTTATCTAAGCTAATACAAAATAAAACAAGTAAATTAAATAGAGAGTAGGCAACAGGTAGAGCGTGATTGCTGAAACTTCGATAATTAGGGTTTCTGGATGATATTCATTAGACAGATGATTGGAGACTACCTTGGGCAAATCATCAGACGGACAGTCGGTGTAAACACTAGGACCCTACGTTTTAGTCTAAAAGCCTAAAAGCATATGTCACTGAATCCTAGGTTATCCTGATGCTGATCAGAAACAGGTTGTTCAAACCCCCCTCACTTGCCTTGTAAGACTAAGCGACCTCTACGGATGATATATCCTAGGTGTAGGCATAAGGTAACAAACTGCAATTTTCTATCTGACCTTTCTTAACACCTAAATCTATCTGAGTTTATCTAGGTACGTACTAATTGTATGCTGTATACGTTGAGCTGTCGGTTATGTTGAGTTAAGCGGTTTAAGCATCTTGTATTACAGCCGAATACTTGCTTTCTTTTCAAAACTCATTTATTACTGGTTTAAGCATAATTAACTCCGTCATGAATTAGATCCTCCTTTGCTATCAGGCGTTCATCCCTAGGAATACTCACGGTGTACAGTGCATTTGGCATATCCACAGTGTTCCGGACTCAAGGTATACTCACGGTGTACAGTGCATTTGGCATATCCACAGTGTTCCAGACTCAAGGCATACTAACGGTGTACTGTACGTTAAAGTAGTTCCACAGCTGTATGTTAACCTTGGTGTACTAACGGTGTACGGTGCAGCGAGCATTTCCACAGCTGTATTTTAACCTTGGTTTACTAACGGTGTATGGTGCAGCGAGCATTTCCACAGCTTTATTGTTCCTAGACCCATATTCTAAAAGGGTGACTTCTAGGTGTTCCACGATGAAATAAACCTACGGCAGTTCCTTAGCTTTTCCCACGTATTTAAACGTTATACGAAGTACTGTGCCGTTTTACGGAATATTCATAGCTTCATACTGTAATATGAGATAACTATATCTACGTAGTATTAGGGTTGATCAGATCCTATCCTAAGGCAATAGTCACGTGAAAGACTGGAAAGGGTGGACACTTTATTAAGTCTAAATTCATGTAAAACTCAACCAGATACACAGCAAAACAATCACCAATCATAATACTGGGGACATTATTCCATAACAGATTGTGCCCACGACTTTCATAGCTTCCACGTTCCGTACTACACACATTCGTGATGATTCCGGCGCTATACAAATGAAAGCCGTATAACGTTACTTCCGTTATTTCATAATGTTTATCCCACTGAATTAAATATCATCCATAATCCTAATATCTACATTTCAACAATCACAGTATTAAACTACGTAAATAGCATGGCAATATTCGCAACACAAACAAAGATATCATGCAAACAAAACATAATAACCGTAAGTAAAGGAATAAGTAATAACCAGTATTTAAGCAGCGTAACACTGAGTAGTACAAGCTAGAATCTTGAAAACTTCAATACAATAAAATTCCCAAGCTACAGCTATCTTCCCCACTCGAACCGTGCCTACATCTCTCTAGTTCTCCAGAGAGAGAAACTAGAGAGAGAAGCTAACCTAATCTAATTCTCCTCTAACTCCTAAGAGTAGTGCTAGAGAGAGAATGTGTGTGAGAGAGAAAGTGAGAGAATTCTATGAAGAATGGTGTGTGAAATGAGGTTACATGAGCTCTCTATTTATAGGCAAGCCTTGGATCCAAGAGTACAAGTCCACAAGCACACGTACAAGCCAACGAAGCAAGGAAGAGGCCGTGTGAGACCAACAGAGACCATGTACGGCCTAAACAGGGCCGTGTACGGCTTGTTTATGGCCGTGTACGGCTATAGAAAGGCCGTGTACGGCCTGGTGGTGGCCGTGTGCTAGGCCGTGTGATTTTTCCGACTTTTCTCGCATATTCGGAAGGCCATATCTTCTTCGTTTCACGTCCGATTGACTTGATTCTTTCGCCTACGGCTTCGTAATTCCGTTACGCTTCTAATGATGCCAATTTGGTAGAAATTGGATGTGTGGGGCCCGGGCGTGTTCAGAATACGTTTTGTAGCTTTCAGCTGCGCTGTAACTTGCATAACTTTCCCGTCCTTGATCCGTTCTGAGCAATCCTTATATCCACGTTCTCGTAATCTTTATAGCTACAAAATAAGACTATTATGAGGCTCTGGTATGAAGTTTACAGTAGAATTAGGGTTGGGCTCATAATAGTGCCTATTTAGGTCAGTTTTCTGCCCTTTTTGCTTGATTTTCAAAAGACCGACAAGTTTATACCTTTCTAACAAAAGTTAATGAATAATGATGATTTTAAGATGTATTTGTTAGAAAAGAGCTAAATATGGGGCAATTAATGCATGTAAAAACGTGACTTTTTGCGATACATCAAATATCCCACACTTAAGTTTTTGCTTGTCCTCAAGCAAACCTCATTTGGAAAATAGTTTTTGAAAAATTATTTTGGATGCTTAGAGTATCTTCCGCAGAAAATCACTTTCTTCAAAGTAGATAAATCTTTTTGGAAAGTAAGCATCAACAAAAATTAACTATACTTAAACATAAAATTGATTAACCCTTTTTGGCATGCTTTGCAACTCTCGAGACGTAGATGTACATGACTGGGCGATTCTCACAAGTGGGTCACTCAATTCACTCAAAGTGTATCGGGTTACCTATAATCTATAGAAACGAAATCGCTCATTGCCAGTCATGCAGTGCTTATCGTCATAGGCTTGGTCGAGAATCGAATCTCCACCACTCCTTTGAGAACGGTGCTAATTATCCAAAGGCATTTTAGTGGGTTGTGTGAGTAAGGGTAAGGTAGGTAAGGATAGGGGTAGTTTGGTCAATGGTTTTAGGGTTTTTGAACTTCAGACTCGGAGCTTTCAAATATCAAAGCAAGTTTCACTTGAGATAACTTCTAGAGTAGACTCATCTCCTAGAGGAATAATCTCTTCTCTTGATGTTTCTTTTGAGTTCTAATAGATTTTTCTTCTTTGGAGAGTAGTCTTCTTCTTCTAGGAGCTCTCCAAGGTCTGCTTTTCTTTTCTTTTTTTCTTTTTCTTTTCTTTTATGACCTTAGAGATCCTTCATATAGTGAGACATCTTTGACTTCTCTTTTGACAAGTACCAATTTTTCGTACTGTCTTTGGCGGATAATATCTTCGTGATGAGTAATACATCGCTTTTGTACCGTATCTTCATTTTGGATTTCTTTCTTTAAACTCTTGAAAGGTACGGAGAGATGTTTGAAGATGAGACACCAATAGAAAGATATTTCAAGTAGCCCTCACTTATGATCTATGAAGTTTCACGAGCTGGAATGGTGTTTGGTGTAACATCCTCAAATTGGGCCTTGAAGTAATAGGTATTTCCTGTAAATTTTTTAATGCAATTTAAAATTGTAATATGTGTTCGATTGTAAATTTAATAGGTCAATTAGCCTCAGGAAATATTGTGACTAGTGAAATATTGATTGTTTTAAATTTATTTAGTTGACGGTAAAATAAAATAGTTTTCCCGTAAATGGTTTTTAAGTTCCAGACAATGATAAGTACGGGGGACAAAACTAGTACACAAAGTAACTAATTAGGTAATATATCTATGTTTTGAGTCGGGCTTTATTTCATACACACATACATACATACGTACATATACACACACAGAATTAACCTTAAATCTTTATCAAGATCATGAAGAACATCAAATTGGAGCTTTAAAACTCGAATTCAAGCTTTCTTAATCATCACAAACAAGGTATGATCTTGTGTTCTTCATGTTCTTCAACCTAGAATTTGGGGTTTTTGATGTTCTTGAGCAAAATCCGAAATTAGGGTTTCTAAAGTGTAAATTGATGTTAGTTAAGCTTCAATAACATGTAATAATCATTCTAGCATCATCTTAATCATGTTATATGTGTTAATTTCGTGTTTAATATAACCCTAGAAATTGGGGGTTTTGAATAGTTGATTTAATTGACTTGATTAATCTTGAACTAAGACTTGTAGTGATCATATAGTGGTTAGTTGATGTTTAATTCTTGATTTTAAGTAGAATCATAAGTTAGATATGAAGAATGTTGCATGATCATATGAATAAAGTGATGGGTTTGGGAGTATTATTGAATTATTAGCTTGTAATCATGTTAGAAGGATTAATTGATACTTATATCATGATTAAAAGCTAAAACCCTATATTAGAATTGAGTAAGTTAATTTAGTTACATGAAGATTTTGATGGATTGTTAATTGGAAGCTATTAATCCTGTTATTGGTGTGATTGTGATAGTTAACAATGATTAATGTGAACTAAGGTGATAAGTTGATTATAATTATCATGATTTATTAGGTGATAGTGAACTAATGAAGTTAATAGTGATAATTCATATTAATGGAATGAATTATGTGAAATTACTACAAGTGATAACTAAATTGATATATAGTTGAAAAGTGGTTAACATGATATCTAATCATGATTAAGAAGCAATTCAAGAAGTATGAACTTGATGTTTGTGATGATTGTGATAATACACATGAATTGAGATTGTTGATATAAATCTATTGGAGTAATGTTATGTAGATTTGATACAAGTAACTGATTTGTGTATTTTGTTGTATTTCCAGATATGGAGAAGACTCAGTGATATTAGACTACTGAGTGGGCGACTATGGTAGTCGGTGAGTGGACTTTGATCTCTCACTATAATTTAGTGATCACTATTGTGGTTACTTCAAGTGTTACGTGTTATTCCTGTGTTAAGTTGAATTGTGAATTGTGTTAAAGTGTTAAAGTGTTAAGTGTTAAGTGACCTATATGGTAACTGTGTTATATAGAGGTCAACTATGTTGGACTGTGTTGTTACAGGTTAGTCAACACAAGGGTTGTGAACATTCGTTGTAAGTAAGGCTTGTGTTGACTAAAGGTAACCAACAGTTATCGGTTAACCGCTGTATTGGCCTGCAGTTGGTGTAAGTGTCGCTTGGTGGGCCACCGCGGCTGAGGGCGCCACAAGGGCCACCGATCCTCTGGTGATGTTGAGTCAAAGTGTTAAATGTGGTGAACTCATGGTGTTAAACTAAGTTGTATTGTTAGTGATGAGTTAACTCACTTAGCTTCGTGCTAATCCCTCGTTGTTTACTCCTTGCAGGTTAATATCTTTTGTTATGGGCGGGTCAAGGAGTAACTGAAGAATGTTTGACTAGGATTACTCTGATTTATTTAATACAGTTTAAAATGTGTGATTATATAATGCCCAGGATATAAAGGATTGTTTTGTAATCGGTAATAATCAATACTTAGAACTTAGGTAATGGAAGATGACGACATGTCATTTTATGTATATATATGTTTTGGGACTTGAGCTTCCGAATTGTTTTAAAAAAAAAAAAAACAGTTGTAAATTTTGGGGCGTTATAAGTTGGTATCAGAGCATAGGTTTGGGCGAATTGAACAATGGTTGGATTGTTCAATCCCAAGCCTAGTGATGGTGGTCAAACATTCCGAGGTGGGATTAGTGGTGGTATGAGCAAGTTGTTGTTAAATGTGAACTAATCTATAACAATGTGTTAGATTGTTGTTTTGAGTGCAGAGACGGAGGATAGTGAGGAACCGATTGGTATTCTCAATCCTCAACACTCGTGGGCCTAGATGTGCCAGGTAATTTCTGATAAACTTGGTGAATTTCAATAAATTTTAATTGTTTTACTTTACTATGTTATGATTATTAGTAAAGTAAATTGAATTGTTGGTGATTATTACTTGCTAATAAGGTGATAGAGCTATTAGTATGTAATTAAGAAGTTGAAATTGTGTGTAGATGCATTGGTGACTAAAGTGTAACAGGTGTGTTATGTGGAATTAAGTGTATATGCAAGGTGTGATTATATATCCTTGCTAGGGAAATAATTGATAAATGATAATCTAATTTGATGTGACACACTATGATGAATTCAATGGGTCGCGGGTGAATCCATTTATAAGTTTGGAGTTGTATTGTTGTGTGACTTAGAATGTGTCTAGTTGTTGAAATATATGTTATTGACTTGGAAAGGTCAATGTTGAATGTAATTGTGTCAAACTTGACAATAGCCATACTATGAAGTGAGGAATGTGACTAGATGTCTAAATGTTTAGCATTGATCATGATTATGGTTGCATTATGATCTATATATTAAAAGTAGTAAAGTAATAAAGTCAATGTGGTCAACCCAAACTTAAAATGTGCGGTGACGAGTTAGTGAAAAGTCAAATTGAAAATATATGATGAAGTTGGTTTATATATGATGAAATTTTGTGAACTTGGTGTTTTAGGGTGATAATATGAAACTAATGATGAAAGTGGGTTAGTTTGACTTGGAATAGTCAAAGAAGTGTGGGTTGGGTGTTGGAATGGTGATCATATGGTCGTAAAACCAAACGGGTCATTTAAGTGTCCAAATGGGTCACTTAGTGTTAAAACGTATAGAATTTGATGTGGAACGTGTATGATAACTTTTAAAGTGACTGAAAGTCATAAGTATAGATAAAAGGTGGATTGAAAATGTTAATGTTGTCATTTTGAATGAAATTGGTGAAATTGTCCATTTTGACCCCTAAACGGGTCAACGTGTTAAAATAATGTAGAAGGAGTGTTTGTATATGATGAATATGCCCGCACGTCACTAATGTATATAGAAACATGTTGGTAAAAGGTGGAAGTCAGAAACCAAGTCGTTTGAAATATAGCGTGTCAACCAAAATGGTCGAAAATGGTCAAAAATGAGTCGTACGTCCGTTTTCTCGTAAAACGAGTAAATTGAAAAAGTGTAAAAAGGGAAAGTTTCATTTTGGCATAGTGGATGTGCCTGCAAAATTTTAGAGTCTAACTCTAAAAGAGTAAAAAGTTATACGCTTTTGAAATTGGCTAAAAATATGATTTTTCTGAACCTCAGATTTCTGCTTGGGAACGCGATCCCAACAAGTTTTCTGGATCGCGTTCGTACGTGTTATTTTGTCCCAGATTATTTTTATGCTTGGGAACGCGATCCCAGCCATTTTCCAGGATCGCGTTTGTGTGTGTATTTCGTGTTCAGATGCGTTTTCTCTTGGGAACGCGATCCCGCTCACTTCTCCGGATCGCGTTTGTATGTCTAATTTGGTTACAGAATATTTTTCAATAGGGAACGCGATCCTGACCTGTTTCCCGGATCGCGTTAGTATAAAAAAAAAAAAAAATTTCTTGCGACGTTCGACGTAATACTTGACGTAAAAAAAATTTTTAGAAAATTTCGGTGTCCGATTAAGACGAAATTTACATGTCAACTCAAAAACGGCCCAACGGTCAAAGCTCATCGCTTTGCTATGAGCCCTATCAGTTTTCGGCACTTAGGGGTCGTTTGGGGCCCGAAAATCGCGTTTTATTGTTTTTCGGACATTATTTCGGACTTTTAGCTTATGAATTGTATTGGGCTTTTGTTTCTTTGAGCCCAGAGATCATTCATGTGACTATATGCAATATTAAAAGTTGTTTTAAGAGGTTTATATGGTTCTTTGTGTAGGAGTTGTTTGTAGGCAGTTTATTTAACTGCATAGTATACCAGTAAGGGTATTGTTGATTGTTGCTTGTTAGGGTAAATAAATATTGATTATGTAATCATGTTAATTACATTATGTGAAATACTTAATATGATTGAATAAGTATTTGTAAGAGTTGAAGAGTATTGTAGGAGCTTACTCTTGCTTGATAACTAAATATGGAAGGTTATTTATTAATCAACTTAGAAATTATATATTGATGAATATATGTGGAATATGACCTGGTATTTTAACAGGGTACTTAGTGCTAAATGTTATATAGAGTATTATACTTGATAATTAAAGTGTTAAGTGATTGATATTGAATCGTGTAGAGAGGGTGTTAAATTGATTTAGTTGTGTTAAAACTTACACATGTGTTAATAAGATAATGAGGAATGTGTTAGATGATTGAATTATTATGTTTACTTAATTTTGTGAGTAGTTTCACATTCAAGTGATAAATGAAAATAGTAACAAGTTAATACTTGGTCATAAACCTATTACAAAGTGTTACTACATGTGTGATAATTATTGATTTTAGCATTGTGATATATGTGAGAGTAAAAGTTAATCATTTTAGAGATTGATGGTATGAAGTGGCCTGAGAATTAAGTGTGACTGACATAATATGACGACGTCTGGCCAACGTATTTATATTATGCCATTTCACATGGAGTATTGAGGCTACCAAGTACCAGAGAAATTGATGTGACCTTAAAAATTGTAGGTTTTCGATGTTGACATTGAGATAGTTATATATAAATATATATATAGAGAGCCTTTTGATTGATAGTTATATTATTATTAATTGAGAATTGTGTGAAATTTGATTGTTATTATATGCATAATATCAAAGTGAAATGATAGGTTGCGTATAGAAATGATGGAAATGTGAAATAATCTAATGAGAAGTCAATGAAATATGATTGATTAATGAAATATTGTTGAAAAATGTGTGTGTGGTTAGCACATTTTGTTGGAATGGTACTTGCGTTTGAATGGCAATGTACTCGTTGATGGAAAAACTTGGTAATTATCCAATTTGAATTGGTACTAAGTGACTTGGTGATTAAGTGATAATGGTTTTAACCATGAGAATTGACTTGTATTTTGCTTGTTAATATGTGAATAGTGTTATATGAGTTTGAGATACTTTTAAATAAAAGATTATCAAATACAGTAGTGATATGTGGTACTAGCGTAAATGCTAGTTATGAATTGAAATTTAAATTTCATTGTTGTTAGGTGTATTGCGATTTTCATAATCATTGTTTTGCTGTTAAAAAGGGGTATAAATCATATATCTATTTTAAAGATTCTAGCACGTCGCTAGTTTTTAGTGTTAAGAGTACGTTATGTGCACGATAATGTTATTCACTTACGTCAAGTGATTACCTGTTTAAAGTGATTAATTTGGGAATAATTTCCTTAAGTGATCATAGTATGCATGAAAATATGATTTAGATACATATCATATGTTAAGGTAAGAAATAGAAACATGTACATGTGGATATGTATATGTAGATAGAATTTAAATTGTGTGCATATAATTAAGAGTTGCTCAAGGGAGTAACTATTTTAAGTGATAAATATCACACTTGTTGTATAGTATTGCAAGTTAAATTGAGTATGAGACATAATTTATGTGTTTTCGTGAATCTAATTGAGATACACACTAGTCGTGTGTGAGTCGATGAAATAATATATATGTAGGTACATAGAGTGTGTAGTGAAATGTATGCATAAGCATGTCATGCATAGGTGATTTAAGTTGTGTACACACTTTAGGTGAATATAGTGATGAGTAATTACGATGTTAGAGTAGTACGAAGAGTACAAAATTAATAAACTGGAAATTGTGGTGGTAGTGGAATCTCATTTAAGGAATGAGATTTGTCAAGTAATTAAGTACTTTAGAATAATCAAGGTTGATTAGATTTCGAGGACGAAATCTCTTTAAGGGGGAGAGATTTGTAACATCCTCAAATTGGGCCTAGAAGTAATAGGTATTTCCTGTAAATTTTTTAATGCAATTTAAAATTGTAATATGTGTTCGATTGTAAATTTAATAGGTCAATTAGCCTCAGGAAATATTGTGACTAGTGAAATATTGATTGTTTTAAATTTATTTAGTTGACGGTAAAATAAAATAGTTTTCCCGTAAATGGTTTTTAAGTTCCAGACAATGATAAGTACGGGGGACAAAACTAGTACACAAAGTAACTAATTAGTTAATATATCTATGTTTTGAGTCGGGCTTTATTTCATACACACATACATACATACGTACATATACACACACAGAATTAACCTTAAATCTTTATCAAGATCATGAAGAACATCAAATTGGAGCTTTAAAACTCGAATTCAAGCTTTCTTAATCATCACAAACAAGGTATGATCTTGTGTTCTTCATGTTCTTCAACCTAGAATTTGGGGTTTTTGATGTTCTTGAGCAAAATCCGAAATTAGGGTTTCTAAAGTGTAAATTGATGTTAGTTAAGCTTCAATAACATGTAATAATCATTCTAGCATCATCTTAATCATGTTATATGTGTTAATTTCGTGTTTAATATAACCCTAGAAATTGGGGGTTTTGAATAGTTGATTTAATTGACTTGATTAATCTTGAACTAAGACTTGTAGTGATCATATAGTGGTTAGTTGATGTTTAATTCTTGATTTTAAGTAGAATCATAAGTTAGATATGAAGAATGTTGCATGATCATATGAATAAAGTGATGGGTTTGGGAGTATTATTGAATTATTAGCTTGTAATCATGTTAGAAGGATTAATTGATACTTATATCATGATTAAAAGCTAAAACCCTATATTAGAATTGAGTAAGTTAATTTAGTTACATGAAGATTTTGATGGATTGTTAATTGGAAGCTATTAATCCTGTTATTGGTGTGATTGTGATAGTTAACAATGATTAATGTGAACTAAGGTAATAAGTTGATTATAATTATCATGATTTATTAGGTGATAGTGAACTAATGAAGTTAATAGTGATAATTCATATTAATGGAATGAATTATGTGAAATTACTACAAGTGATAACTAAATTGATATATAGTTGAAAAATGGTTAACATGATATCTAATCATGATTAAGAAGCAATTCAAGAAGTATGAACTTGATGTTTGTGATGATTGTGATAATACCACATGAATTGAGATTGTTGATATAAATCTATTGGAGTAATGTTATATAGATTTGATACAAGTAACTGATTTGTGTATTTTGTTGTATTTCCAGATATGGAGAAGACTCAGTGATATTAGACTACTGAGTGGGCGACTATGGTAGTCGGTGAGTGGACTTTGATCTCTCACTATAATTTAGTGATCACTATTGTGGTTACTTCAAGTGTTACGTGTTATTCCTGTGTTAAGTTGAATTGTGAATTGTGTTAAAGTGTTAAAGTGTTAAGTGTTAAGTGACCTATATGGTAACTGTGTTATATAGAGGTCAACTATGTTGGACTGTGTTGTTACAGGTTAGTCAACACAAGGGTTGTGAACATTCGTTGTAAGTAAGGCTTGTGTTGACTAAAGGTAACCAACAGTTATCGGTTAACCGCTGTATTGGCCTGCAGTTGGTGTAAGTGTCGCTTGGTGGGCCACCGCGGCTGAGGGCGCCACAAGGGCCACCGATCCTCTGGTGATGTTGAGTCAAAGTGTTAAATGTGGTGAACTCATGGTGTTAAACTAAGTTGTATTGTTAGTGATGAGTTAACTCACTTAGCTTCGTGCTAATCCCTCGTTGTTTACTCCTTGCAGGTTAATATCTTTTGTTATGGGCGGGTCAAGGAGTAACTGAAGAATGTTTGACTAGGATTACTCTGATTTATTTAATACAGTTTAAAATGTGTGATTATATAATGCCCAGGATATAAAGGATTGTTTTGTAATCGGTAATAATCAATACTTAGAACTTAGGTAATGGAAGATGACGACATGTCATTTTATGTATATATATGTTTTGGGACTTGAGCTTCCGAATTGTTTAAAAAAAAAAAAAACAGTTGTAAATTTTGGGGCGTTATATTTGGTGGGAAAGTGTTTGTGTTGTGGGGAAGTGTTTTAGGGTTTAGAGAAATGAAATGGCTAAGGCGCAAAGGGTTTTCTAATTGGATCATCAACAATCTTAGAAAGAAAGTTGGAAGGGTTGGCTTGAAAAGATATGAAAGAAATGGGTTAATCCTAATAAATGCCAAGATCCTCTAATTGCACCTATATCGCGTACGGCACTCATTGGTATGGTCTCGAAACGCATTCAGGAGCAAGTTCTAATTCAAAGACACATGCATCGGCGTACACTCAGAAACGAAAGTGAAGCATTAAAAGTGAATGCTTATTAAAGGCTCAAGTACCTCACAATCAAAGGGTCATATGCACCAAGTCATGCGATGCCTAGAGGATTTCTCAGTTTTTAGTTTAAGATACGTTCTTATCTTTGCCTTATCTTACTTTCCAAAGCAATTTATTTATTTTGATAGAAGGTTTATCTCTTTAAAAGAATATTCTAAGACTAAAATCTTTTGAAAATATTCGAAATCAACCGAATGGATGTCGAACATCATTGAGGTTGGGTTTTCGAATGTTTTGGTGATTAAAAATCTCAACCTTTTGGGTTGGTTTTGCGAAAATTTTTTGAAAAAGTTTGAATGAAAACGGAGGTATTACTTTGGACCGGCAAATATAAACTTGCGGTATATATATACCGTGTATCCCATACTTAAAACAACATTGTCCTCAATGTTCATTGCTAAGACGTAGGATTTTCTTCGGGAAAAATCCCACACTTAGGTTTTGAAATAGTGGAACAATTTTAAGTGTTTTGAAAAATTTGGTGGGATGGAATCCCACACTTAGAATTTAGGCATATTTGGATATGTGGTAATGGTGAAAATCATGACAAAAAGAAAGGAACTTCCCTACGATAGAGACGTGGAGATGGTTTTAAGAAAGAAGCGGCGGTCTGCAGGTGACTGAAATTCCTTGGTTGAATCCATGCAGAAAGCAGTTTCTTCGTGAATGATCGGCATCTCCTTTCCTCAATTCTCATTTGCACAAACACAATTCACTTATTCTAACTAAGAAGAAAAACAGAAATAAAAACATAATAAGTAAACTAAATAACTGATAACTAAATACTAAAAGATAAAGAAACTAAACAGACTGTGTCTGATAGTTCATGTTCCAAAAATATAACAAAGTAAAGTTCCACAACCACACAACAAGTCAAAAGTATGGAATAGAGGAAATAGTAAGTATGTAGATATGGGTGCACAGATCTAGGGTGCTGGAGAACCCTGATCAGAGTCCTGAACAGAAGGCTGAACCGGTGGAGGAACTGAGGAAGGTCCGGCAACTGACTGCTGACCACTGGAGACTCTCTGCTCCTCTGACCTCACCTGCCTATACTGCATCAATACATCTCTAAGGGAGCAAGCAGGTAACTTCATCGGATCATCTAATTCCAACTGTCTGAAATCCTCAAAAGTCATCCCCTCTCGCTCCATCTTGGATCTGTAGATGTGCCTAAGTATCTCCTCTGTAGGAAGCTGATCAGAAGGTATAGGGTCTAATGCCAACAATCCCTGAAACTCTGATAAGGTGAATGGATCAGTGCCCAAGTGAACAACATCTGGTCGGTAGGAACCAACAGCCTCTCCTCCTGCGGACTGCTGAGAAGAACGGGCTCTACGGGCTGACACAGTAGGATGTGGGAATGCAGCATCAACCGATAAACAGTGCTCGACTGACCGTGTGGGTGGAATGGTAGTGGTAGGTGGTATGTGGGTAGTGTATGGTGGTATGGTAGTAGGTGGTGGAATGGTAGTAGATGGTGGAATGGTAGTAGATGGTGGAATGGTAGTGGATGGTGGAACTGGTGGTAGTGGCACACACTCGTACAGGAGCGGCTCGGGAGCTGGAATACCTAAAGCCCTAGCTATAAATGCCTGATGCGAGTTGTTGGCAGCCAACACGTGCAATATGAAGTACTGAGTCAAGGGAGTGACTGGATCTGTATGTCGTATCTGAGCTCGGGGACCTGATGTCCCAACCCCAGCATCCCTGACTGGTGTCCTGGTACTCCTAGGCACAGCCGGTACTCTATCCACTCTATCAACAACCGGAGTCTCAACATCCTCCTCTCTGACCCTCTTCCTGGTCATGAAACATCCAGGGATAAGCTCATCAGTGTCCTTCCAGTAACACTGTCTCTCAGAACCCTCAGTGATCAAATGGATCTGCTTGCAGTAGTCCAAGTCACATGGTAATGAAGTGGAAGACACCCTATACTCGGCCTCATGACTCTTTTTCAAGAGTCGCATCCCTCTCAATAATCTGGTGATGAAAGCTCCCATAAAAACATGCTTCGTCAGGTCCAAGTTCTTCTCCTTCGCCATCCTCTCAGCAATAATGCAAGCCACATTAATATTCTGGCGGCTCATGATAGCATCAATGATATATAGCTCATCCCCATTTATCGGCCCTGTCTCCTTCTTTCCAATAATAGATGTAACAATCAGCTTGTGTAGGAGACGTAGCTGAGGTAGAATCAAAGCTGAGGACTTGGCACCACAAGTATAATGTGTGCCCGTCAGCTCACTCCAAATGACTCTATGGCTTCTCTCGGGATGATGAGGAATCGTCTGATGACTATGTAAGAACCAATCTGAGCTAATCTGATCCGCTGAATACAATCCCAAGTGTCTAGCTAAACCCGAAATAGAAACACTCTGGCTCTTCCCTCGGTATCTGAATGCTATCTTCTTGTCATCTCAAATCCCTAACTCTGGGTTAAGCTCAAATGTCATCAGAAACTCAGTGACAACCTCGGGGTATATGGGCTCACGAATGCTAAAAAGCTGGATCCATGAGTCGAACTTAAGTCCCTGAACCTCATATCCTATCAAATTCCTCAACCTGTCCTCAATTCCAAGTTTCCCCATGTCTTCCCAAACTATGTACCGATTACTTCCAAATGTCCTCTTTAGCCATTTCCGAATCAAAGTCTTTTCTTGTGTAGTTTTGGCCAAATAAGCTAGAGTAGGTGGAATCGGGTTCATCTGTTTAAGAAAAACAAGGAAACAAATCATATTACAATAATTGGACAATATAATATTTATTCCAAATTTTCAGAAAAAATTCGAAATGTAGGCTTTATATTTTGCAATTATCCCATTATTATTTTTATGAATACCCTAAAAACCGCAATCATCAATCCGCAATTTATCCAAATAAACAAAACCGCAGCTTTCCTATTTTCCTAAGATTACTTAAAGATGAATATTTCTAAACATGCTAAGTAATCGAATAATCAAGCAAGCATCATGGTCATAAATCATATAATTACCTTACTATGATTAAAATAAGCAAGCAAAGCGATTTTATTTATCATCCATCATTTTGGTTAAGCATAAGACTTTTAATTAGAGGATAATTAATTCGAAATCTCACTAACTTTATTAATTAAAGTAGTGCTACTCCAAATATATTTAATTGCATTTTCATGAAGCAAATTATACAAAGTTTAAAATAAATACCATTTAAAAGATAATGATTTTAATTAAAGTAATGTTTTTTTAAATAGTTTTGTATAAAAAGCCTTACTTTAATTCATAAGCATGCAATTAAATTAATTCTCTAATCCTTAACAATCAATTACTTATGTAAACTAATCATTTTAAGCGCAAATTAATCACCGAAAAGTCAATCATAAGCAAATAATCATTCAAGAAAGTCAAAATTGCTAAAACCCTAACAAAAAGTCAACATCCAAAATCAAAACATCAAATCTAGCCATGGAAACCTCAAATTACTTCCGCAAACATGTTTACAATCAAGAATATAGCACTTTGCAAGCAAAAAGCATGGAACTTGATGATCAAAATCCAAGATCTAAGCATAAACCCTAACTTTATAAAAATATTCAAAATGATGATTTTAGGTTAGAATCAATCCTCAACCTTGATGTAAAGATGTTCTAGATGCAAAAGAGATGAAGATATGGAAGATTTGAAGCTTGATTTGAAGAAAAATGATGGAAAAATGGAGATGGTGATGGTGGTGACGGTTTGGAGAAGAAGAAGGAGGAAGAAGAAGTTGCTTTTTACTTTTTGTAAAAAGTGGTGGAAGCTTCATTTGCTTTATGCATTTTTAATATGCAATTTCAACTTAAATGCGAACGAAACGAAACGTATAATTGGGTTTTTAAAGTTAAAATATTTTTTATGAAAATCAACCAAAATACGCACGAAACTTTCGTATTTAAATTCGTATATTAAAAACGTAACATTAATTCGCGTGCGAAAACATTTTCGTTTTTAAATACGTTTATTAAATCTTTTTGTGTTCTTTAAAATTCAAAACCAATCCAAATAAACTTTCCAAAATTTAAATAAAAACTTTGTCAAATTTCTGAAACGTTTGGAATGTTCGCGAAAATTCGTTTAAAAACTTACGCGTTTAAATTTTAAAGAACGTTTTTCTTCGTTTTTATAAAAGAAGAATAAAAGAAAATCTAATTAAAATTATTTTTGTCCTAATTAACGAAATATTCAATCCTTATTTACATTAGACCATCACCATTTATCTGTTAGTGCTTGTGACGGCACTTTCAGATAAGCCTGAAACATGCGAGAAAGTGTGGCGAAGAACGAACGTACCTTGAAGCGCTTTAATGATACTATGAATTAGGTCAGCGGGATTTATATAATAACGCTCAAATTCTCTTAAGAATTCTTTTTCTTCTTGACCTAATGCTAGTAATGCATCAATGAATTGGTTAAATGCTCGTCTTACCTTTCTCGGATTCGAAATACCATCCCTGAATCCTGTGTCTATAAAACATAGATCAAAGAGCAATTCTCCGATAACATGCTGAAATTCCTTTTCTTCTTCTGAATCAGGGTTTCCAGAAGTAGAGTGAACTACTCGGGAAGTTGTTCTGATGTAGATCCTTTGTTGCTCAGTAAAAGGGAATTTAGATGTTAGTAACAACTGAGTAAGCTTAACATGGATTTTCTTCCTCTTTTGGAAGAAAGCAGAATCCATGGCTTCCTTAGTAGAATCAGGGAAAATTGATCGCAGTTCATTAATCAGATAAGTGGCAGGATCAACAAAGAACAGTTTAACGCATGGAATCAAAGTATAAGTGATAGGGGCTCTTTCAATCCAAAATTCGAGCTCGTCAGTCAGGGCAGCAACATAACGATTAATCTTAATCTGTGAAACAGATGGATACTCGGTGCTAGCTATTAGATCCATTAGTAGGTCTAACTCTGATTTCAGTGATAACTCGTCTTTTTGATCGTAATTAGTACGTAGACATGTTATTATCCTATCAATCACTACAAAGGTCTTCCTCTGCTCAGTTGAAATAGGGAAATCTGATATCTTAAGATTTCTAAGAAAGTCAGCACAGATATCTATTATCCTACTGGGCTTGTGAAATTTTCCTAAGTGATGCTTATTACTTGATTCTGGTGGGTTATTACTTGGTTCAGTGTTGGGTAAGGTTGGTGTTTCTAGTTCAGGATCCTCCGGACACTGGAGACGCTCATCCACTTCTACACTTTAGAAAAGAGTAGTGGGGTAGGCTCGCAATATATCTGGAAGATCATACCTGAAGTATTCATCTAAGCAATGAAGTCGCTCATTTAAATCCAACCAAGGCATTGGTGGATAGAAGAAAACTTCAATACCGAAAGGAACGTCTTCTGGTAAGGTGGCAGGTCTAAGGTAATGTGGATACTTAGATAAGATTAATAAAATCTCAGGGTCAAGTGTGGGTTGACCACTTAATTCAACAGTGACAGAAGGTGGAATCTTCTGCTGAGATATATCAAAACCTAGGTCTAAGGATGAATATTCGTCAATCTCAACTTCCTGGTTAACACAGACCTCTTTGTGGGAAGACATAAAGAATTCCACATCGTCCATGATCGTTATCTCATCCATAGGGGAAATAAGATTGGAAGGAGAATTAGGGTTTTCTAGAGTTTTCTAATTTTTTTGTATTTTCTAAATAACTAAATTAACTAACTACTAAAGCAAATAACTTCCTAAAGTAATGAAAGTCTTAAGGGAGGGTCTCCTAAAAGTCAACTATCTATGGTAATTTTAAAGTTCACTACGCTCAACCGATCCCCGGCAGCGGCGTCAAAAACCTGTTGCGCCGTCAGAGTGCTGACTCAGCCGCGGTCGTTTTCCAAGGGGGGTTGGCACGGCGGTCCTGCAGGCAACGACGCAACAACGCGTGAACGTGTTTAGGTTTTAAATTTATATGAGCTAGGGCTCAAACTATAAGTACTACCTACTTTTGGGGAGTAAGCAGTAAGTATAACTCGAGTGTCGTTCTTAAAATCGGAGCGAATGGAACCAAAAGGGACTTACCGTAAATGAGCTTTCTGATAGGATGGGTTTATAAAAGTAGGTAGGTTTTGGTTGGTTATCTAAGCTAATACTAAATAAACAAGTAAATTAAATAGAGAGTAGGCAACAGGTAGAGCGTGATTGCTGAAACTTCGATAATTAAGGTTTCTGGATGATATTCATTAGACAGATGATTGGAGACTACCTTGGGCAAATCATCAGACGGACAGTCGGTGTAAACACTAGGACCCTACGTTTTAGTCTAAAAGCCTAAAAGCATATGTCACTGAATCCTAGGTTATCCTGATGCTGATCAGAAACAGGTTGTTCAAACCCCCCTCACTTGCCTTGTAAGACTAAGCGACCTCTACGGATGATATATCCTGGGTGTAGGCATAAGGTAACAAACTGTAATTTTCTATCTGACCTTTCTTAACACCTAAATCTATCTGAGTTTATCTAGGTACGTACTAATTGTATGCTGTATACGTTGAGCTGTCGGTTATGTTGAGTTAAGCGGTTTAAGCATCTTGTATTACAGCCGAATACTTGCTTTCTTTTCAAAACTCATTTATTACTGGTTTAAGCATAATTAACTCCGTCATGAATTAGACCCTCCTTTGCTATCAGGCGTTCATCCCTAGGAATACTCACGGTGTACAGTGCATTTGGCATATCCACAGTGTTCCGGACTCAAGGTATACTCACGGTGTACAGTGCATTTGGCATATCCACAGTGTTCCAGACTCAAGGCATACTAACGGTGTACTGTA
Source organism: Helichrysum umbraculigerum (assembly GCA_949592205.1). Lineage (NCBI taxonomy): Eukaryota > Viridiplantae > Streptophyta > Magnoliopsida > Asterales > Asteraceae > Helichrysum > Helichrysum umbraculigerum. Next base: position 145,513,268 of record CATIUR010000003.1, on the reverse strand, counting down.
CGTTAAAGTAGTTCCACAGCTGTATGTTAACCTTGGTGTACTAACGGTGTACGGTGCAGCGAGCATTTCCACAGCTGTATTTTAACCTTGGTGTACTAACGGTGTACGGTGCAGCGAGCATTTCCACAGCTTTATTGTTCCTAGACCCATATTCTAAAAGGGTGACTTCTAGGTGTTCCACGATGAAATAAACCTACGGCAGTTCCTTAACTTTTCCCACGTATTTAAATGTTATACGAAGTACTGTGCCGTTTTACGGAATATTCATAGCTTCATACTGTAATATGAGATAACTATATCTACGTAGTATTAGGGTTAATCAGATCCTATCCTAAGGCAATAGTCACGTGAAAGACTGGAAAGGGTGGACACTTTATTAAGTCTAAATTCATGTAAAACTCAACCAGATACACAGCAAAACAATCACCAATCATAATACTGGGGACATTATTCCATAACAGATTGTGCCCACGACTTTCATAGCTTCCACGTTCCGTACTACACACATTCGTGATGATTCCGGCGCTATACAAATGAAAGCCGTATAACGTTACTTCCGTTATTTCATAATGTTTATCCCACTGAATTAAATATCATCCATAATCCTAATATCTACATTTCAACAATCACAGTATTAAACTACGTAAATAGCATGGCAATATTCGCAACACAAACAAAGATATCATGCAAACAAAACATAATAACCGTAAGTAAAGGAATAAGTAATAACCAGTATTTAAGCAGCGTAACACTGAGTAGTACAAGCTAGAATCTTGAAAACTTCAATACAATAAAATTCCCAAGCTACAGCTATCTTCCCCACTCGAACCGTGCCTACATCTCTCTAGTTCTCCAGAGAGAGAAACTAGAGAGAGAAGCTAACCTAATCTAATTCTCCTCTAACTCCTAAGAGTAGTGCTAGAGAGAGAATGTGTGTGAGAGAGAAAGTGAGAGAATTCTATGAAGAATGGTGTGTGAAATGAGGTTACATGAGCTCTCTATTTATAGGCAAGCCTTGGATCCAAGAGTACAAGTCCACAAGCACACGTACAAGTTAACGAAGCAAGGAATAGGCCGTGTGAGACCAACAGAGGCCATGTACGGCCTAAACAGGGCCGTGTACGGCTTGTTTATGGCCGTGTACGCCTATAGCAAGGCCGTGTACGGCCTGGTGGTGGCCGTGTGCTAGGCCGTGTGATTTTTCCGACTTTTCTCGCATCTTCGGAAGGCCGTATCTTCTTCGTTTCGCGTCCGATTGACTTGATTCTTTCGCCTACGGCTTCGTAATTCCGTTACGCTTCTAATGATGTCAATTTGGTAGAAATTGGATGTGTGGGGCCCGGGCATGTTCAGAATACGTTTTGTAGCTTTCGGCTGCGCTGTAACTTGCATAACTTTCTCGTCCTTGATCCGTTCTGAGCAATCCTTATATCCACGTTCTCGTAATCTTCATAGCTACAAAATAAGACTATTATGAGGCTCTGGTATGAAGTTTACAGTAGAATTAGGGTTGGGCTCAGAATAGTGCCTATTTAGGTCAGTTTTCTGCCATTTTTGCTTGATTTTCAAAAGACCGACAAGTTTATACCTTTCTAACAAAAGTTAATGAATAATGATGATTTTAAGATGTATTTGTTAGAAAAGAGCTAAATATGGGGCAATTAATGCATGTAAAAACGTGACTTTTTGCGATACATCAGGGTCCAACAGCGGTTAACCGATAGCTCGTTACTATTTTCACACGACCTAATTTCCTATTAACGACATGTACAAGGAAATCCCTGTCGTCCAACAATAGTAACCCAGCCCAAATCATCTTGACCTCCGATTAATCACTTATGCCCAAAGGCCACATAATCACAATCAGCATATCAGACTAAACAGTCTATCAAACAGTAAATCAACATTCACTTGCTGTAATCAAACCTGTTACAGCTAAATCACACTGAAGGCACAGAACCACTCACCAATCACCTTAGTCTCCAGTCTCCACTCAGTAGTCTAATGTCACTGAGTCTCTTGTTTATCTGAAATCACCACAAATATCACAAGTCAGTGATTTGTCAATCAACAATGAACTTATGTTATAATAAGTAACATATGTTATAATCATATAACATATCACATCGTCTCAATTCACAATATTTATCATATCACTTATATCGCCACACTATGTATATCAATACGTATATCATCAATATCACAAATTCTAGCATTAAACCAATCTCATTATGTCACTAAATGAATGTTAATCATGTTAGATCACAATACTCGTTTAGATTAAGTTGATTCATGACTAACATCATTATTTCAATCTATTATTACTACTTTAGATTCACAAAGTGTATATATATATATATATATATATATATATATATATATATATAACATCATGTACTAACAAAGCAGCAACCAAAACTGTTCTGACCCAGATCTAAATCGTGTCGCGACCTGGTTATTTTCTGCGTTGGCCATTTAGCCGCCGGCTAAATCGTTTGGCCGCCGGCCAAATGCCCTGTTCTTCCCCAATTCCGAATCAAACATGTTCAAATCAATCAACTCAGCTTCCTAATCGATTTTATACAATGAATAACGAATTATAGTAGTATCTAGCATCACATATCATCATTTCAATTATCAATTTCATCATAATGATCATAAACCCTAATGATATAATCAAGTTCTTAATAAACTATATAAACACTTACCAATTGATTATGAACAGGATGATGATGGTGATGAATTAATCACAAGAACAAGCTTCAATCTTTTGTTTCTCTTTTAATTTCACTATGTGTTTATGTGTGTTTTATTTTGCATCAGGAAGTAAAATGGAATTAGGGTATAAGGAAATAAAGAAAAAGGTCGGCTCCCAAATTTTAACCGACTTCAATATAATGGTATAATTTAATACCCCTTCTCAACCTATTGTCTGGAATCCGAAAACCACTTGCGAGTCCAAACATTTTATTGTTCCGTCAGCTATATTAATTTAAAACAATTAATATTTCACTATCCACAATAAGTCCTGAACTTATTTTACCCATTTATTTTCAACAATTCTAATCAAAACTATTTCCTAACAACTAAAATCAGGAAATAATATAAAACTTCTAGGCCCATTTTGCGGATGTTACAAATCTCTCTCCTTAAAAAGATTTTGTCCCTGTAATCTAATTCCAACTTAATAATCCAAATGACACAATCGCATAATATCCGCAAGGATCAGTCAACACTGATTTATACACAAAATCTAATGATCAGAATCCACGATAATATCACATCCACTCCATGACAATCCATCGATATAATGATTTCAAATTTAAAAGTCGTCAATATTTCAAGCTAACAGCTTTCAATCAATCCACTATATTTGAAAAGATCTCTTAACACAATTTGGATAATTTCCATCAAAATCCAGCAAAGGTTTCAACAATATCAGGTCTCACAATCAAATCTTTGATTTAATTTATCCATCAACAATGTCTCCATGAGTTTAAGGCAAAACATCCAAGTCATGGATAGCATCATCAACTACTGAATCATAATAGATACATGTCACACGTTACTCCGTGAGTAACTTATAAATGTAATTACATGTTTTGAATTCTTTCCACATGCACATATCCCAATGTATATGTTTCTGTCTCCCCCCCCCCCCCCCCAAGCACAGGTACTAGTTCACAATTTTACTCAATCATCTTATTCCCGCATTACAAATTTGCCTCAGTCATCAAATGTCAAAATCTTATTAAACCATAGATTGACAACAACAAAATCCAACCCAAAAGTATGGCCCACTATCAAACACTAGTTCCAGTCACCTATGTGGTAACTTAAATTATCTCATCATCACTTAATTCTATTTCAACAGAATTAATAATCACTATGGGAGCAATTTTAGCTTATCACATAACAAACAATCATAAAGGTACAACTAACTCTAAGTTACATAATCATATGCCAGTATAGAGTAATACAAAAGTACCTGAAATGACGTCACATGTCCCCGACAGTTGAATTAACTGTCATCAGAAAAACTCTGCCAGCAACTGATGGCACATTCTTCCACTCATGACAAAATGACGACCTCCCGACCAACCCCGACTCCTATCTCATAGCCTCTAGACACTGATTTGCTCGATGACTCTCCTTATGACAAATCCAACAAACATGATTAGGATAATCACAATCCCTAGCAACATGACCAAATACACCACACTTAATGCATCTGGAAGTCTGAGAAGTACACTGTCCCACATGCCTGCATTTTCATCTGTAACACCACTTGGGTTTATCAACTAAACCACTATGATCACTTTGTTTCCTGCTTTGCTAACTACTCTGTCCCTTATGTCTACTTTTACCAGGACGATCACTTTCAGAATACTGTAAAGTCTTTTCTTTACTTTGCACATCTCTAGCCCGTATATCACTATCCACTGAACGAGCTAAATCAAAAGCATGTCTCAAGGAACTCGCCAATCTTACAGTAGTACGATAATCGGGTGGTAATGCTCTAACAAAACTATCAATCTTAGTTTTGTCATCTGGAACCCACTGATGAACAAATCTCAATTTATCTGTAAACTGTGAAATCAACTCATCAATAGTCATCTGGTCTGTCATATGTAGTTCCATAAATTCCTGTCTAATACGTGACACCTCAAACTCAGAACAAAATTGTTTACACATTTCATTATAAAAATTCGACCATCTAATAGATACTTTTTGTTCTGGGGTTAAAACAGAGGTAATCGAATCCCACCAAGTCATAGCTTGACCTTTAAGAAGCTGAACAGCAAATGGGACCTTATCCGTTTCTTCACATTTACAAACCTCAAATTTTCTTTCAGTATCTCTCAACCAATCCAAAGTAACCGAAGGATTTGAACTACCCTGAAATTCTGAAGGTTTACTTCTCATAAATGTATTAAAAGAACAAACCTGCCTCGGTTTCTGTGAAAATCCAGCCTGTCTATCTTGTTCAACCTGTTGTTTGAAACCACTCAGTTCAAATAATTCACGTTTCATTTGAGATAAATCCTCATCCCTGTCAATATCCTCATGAGCTGAAAATATAATACCAGTCTGCTCATATCTATCACTCTGTATCTCCAAAGGAAAAGTGTCCATCCGAGAAGCACTATGGGGAACATTGGTCGGGTGCTAATTACCTGCCATATCTGTATCACAACAACAATCTCACAAACTGTTAATCGTTAGTATCTACAGACTAACAATTTCAATCACCAACTAATCCCACACCTGGATGTTTGACAAACACAATCATAGATTTGGGATTGAACACTTACCGATGTCCAATTACCCAAAACTACGCTCTGATACCAACTTATAACACCCTACGTCTCAAAACATTTTAATAATGTATTTTACAACCCGGAAGCGATGTCCCAAACAAAACTTTACATTTTAAATACAAATACATTCAATAATTCAAAATACAACCGTTGGGTGTTATATGAATCCAAACATCACAATATTTAACAAATCAATATCAGAGTCAACGCAGCAGTCGTCAAACATTCATTCAGGTCAACACCTTCTTGCCCGACCACCCTGTCAAGTCATAACCTGCAAGAAGTAATTTAAAGTGGTGGGATTAGCACAACTGCTAAGTGAGATAGAACTGTGACCAACAGTCCAATCTAGCAATAACAACTTTAATCACAACAAATAATCACAGTCACAATCACATAGTTTCACACAACATCAAAGGATTGGTGGTCCTTGAGGCAGCCCAAAACCAGTAAAAAGCTCCTCAAACAACACTTAGTAACCCCACTGAGCAGTAGACTACAACAGCGGTTATTCAATAACCCAACTGAGATGCTGGTCCAACAGCGGTTAACCGATAGCTCGTTACTATTTTCACACGACCTAATTTCCTATTAACGACATGTACAAGGAAATCCCTGTCGTCCAACAATAGTAACCCAGCCCAAATCATCTTGACCTCCGATTAATCACCTATGCCCAAAGGCCACATAATCACAATCAGCATATCAGACTAAACAGTCTATCAAACAGTAAATCAACATTCACTTGCTGTAACCAAACATGTTACAGCTAAATCACACTGAAGGCACAGAACCACTCACCAATCACCTTAGTCTCCAGTCTCCACTCAGTAGTCTAATGTCACTGAGTCTCTTGTTTATCTGAAATCACCACAAATATCACTAGTCAGTAATTTGTCAATCAACAATGAACTTATGTTATAATAAGTAACATATGTTATAATCATATAACATATCACATCGTCTCAATTCACAATATATATCATATCACTTATATCGCCACACTATGTATATCAATACGTATATCATCAATATCACAAATTCTAGCACTAAACCAATCTCATTATGTCACTAAATGAATGTTAATCATGTTAGATCACAATACTCGTTTAGATTAAGTTGATTCATGACTAACATCATTATTTCAATCTATTATTACTACTTTAGATTCACAAAGTGTATATATATATATATATATATATATATATATATATATATAACATCATGTACTAACAAAGCAGCAACCAAAACTGTTCTGACCCAGATCTAAATCGTGTCGCGACCTGGTTATTTTCTGCGTTGGCCATTTAGCCGCCGGCTAAATCGTTTGGCTGCAGGCCAAATGCCATGTTCTTCCCCAATTCCGAATCAAACATGTTCAAATCAATCAACTCAGCTTCCTAATCGATTTTATACAATGAATAACGAATTATAGTAGTATCTAGCATCACATATCATCATTTCAATTATCAATTTCATCATAATGATCATAAACCCTAATGATATAATCAAGTTCTTAATAAACTATATAAACACTTACCAATTGATTATGAACAGGATGATGATGGTGATGAATTAATCACAAGAACAAGCTTCAATCTTTTGTTTCTCTTTTAATTTCACTATGTGTTTATGTGTGTTTTATTTTGCATCAGGAAGTAAAATGGAATTAGGGTATAAGGAAATAAAGAAAAAGGTCGGCTCCCAAATTTTAACCGACTTCAATATAATGGTATAATTTAATACCCCTTCTCAACCTATTGTCTGGAACCCGAAAACCACTTGCGAGTCCAAACATTTTATTGTTCCGTCAGCTATATTAATTTAAAACAATTAATATTTCACTATCCACAATAAGTCCTGAACTTATTTTACCCATTTATTTTCAACAATTCTAATCAAAACTATTTCCTAACAACTAAAATCAGGAAATAATATAAAACTTCTAGGCTCATTTTGCGGATGTTACATAAATCTAAGTCGATAATGTTAAATATAATATACGCTTACGAAAAGAAAAAAAAAACTTGTTTATTAAAGAGAGGTGTTATATTATGAACACTAAATCATCACTCACTCTTCTTTTCCTTCCCATCTAATCACCTTCTCTTCATTTCATTTCTTTTTATGCTAAACTATGGAACAGAGTGTAAAGTTATTTGGTTTATAAAAGCAAAAATTGGTATTATTCACTTATAAAAATATATTTTTATTAAAAAAAAAAATCATAGAAGTAATACTTCTTAATAAATTACAGGTATTTGTAATTGAAATAACTAAGTGTTTACATATATGTTTTCACTTATTTATTCAATATATATATATTTTTTTAATAATGACAGACTTTAAGACTGTCAATAAAAGAAATATATCGTATTTATTGAACTTAATTTTTTTTTATTTATTCAAAATTATAATCAATACACTATGATTTGTATTTAATTTACTGTAACTTTTCTTTGATTTGTGATGTATTAATTGAAAATTTTAACTATAAATAAAACTTTAGGTTCAATTAATGTATCGACGACCTAACATTAGAAAATAACAAAAACGTTTATTAAAAAATAATATATTAACATATAATTACTTAAGGGTTATGCTAAACAAAGCCTTTAAGGCTTTCGATAAAACTGATAAGTACATTAATCAAAGTTAAACATTCCTTTAATTTGCATTTAATACACTTGAACTTTCCTTTTAAACAACATGTATAATGTATAATTTAGATTTATAAAAGGAAACTTTGAGTATAATTAACATATTTTATATTTCTTATCCAAAACCCTTAGAGCACATGGTGTGCAAACATTCCCATTGCCGTTTTCCTTCCAGAGTTATAGTGTTCTGTCATACCGTCACAATGTTCTCAACAAGATCCTCGACAGTGTCCTCGAATGACGTCTTGTTTAGGATGCTGATTTCTAACTTTTTTTATTATTTTTTATTGTTTTGCTCCACACACACATTTATCAAAATACAAAAATGAATTGGGAAATGCTAATGACAGCACTTAGGGCTGTCAATAAGACACATATAATGTATTTATTAAATTCAAAGTTTCCTTATTTATCCGAATTTATAATTAATACAGCTATAATTTGCATTAAATTTAATGAAAGTTTCCTTTTATTGGTGATGTATTAATTGAAATATTTGATTATTAAGGAAACTTTAAGTTTAATAAATGCATTATAGCTGTCTTATTGACTGCTCTAAGGGCTGTCATTAGCATTTACCAAATGAATTACGAGAACATTAACACACCACAAAATCCACATCAAGAACATTCTCACCAACACACTGTGAAAACAGTTTCTCGACACCGTATTGGAAAACAGTTTCTCGACACCGTGTGCTCGGCTTTCTTTAGCGTTTCCCTATACGTAATTATATAGGTAATCCAAATTACCAATCACCCCTAAACATTCCGGTAGCACTTCTCAATTCCCCATTTTACAGTTGAAAAAAGTAGCCGGAACTAGCATTAAAACACCGACTGCATCCCAGAAAACGGTCTCGCGTCAAAGAAACCCAATTGGTGATAACAGAGCTATCAGCTACGTACGCCTTTGATTTTACAACCTCGGCTGGGTCTCCGGCACCGGCAGAACCATCGCTGTCAAACTCCACCACCAACTCGATCATCATGTCTCCCTCCGGTATGTAAATACATATACATTGCAATTTACATTCACGTGTAAATTTGGTAATGTGTCTATAAAATAAAATAAAAAAACAATATATGTGGTGATAATTTTTCTTGACAAATTTTTCAATATTTTATAAATTGAGAACGTATTATTTATTTTTAGTTTTTATGAAGGTATATATATATAGCCATATATATATTATTATATATGTGTAGAACTAAGAAGAAGAAATGTATGTGTTATCTTCAAGTGGGTCCATCTTTTTTTCTCCATTGCTAAAACCTTACCCTCACAAACCTCCTAAATGTTCAGATTGTTCCCCTCTTTTCATCAAGGTATTGATAATTTCAGTATTTGTTTCATATTCTTTATGAATCACCATGTGTGATTTTGTCTTATGACTGTAAAAAGTTATAATCTTTAAAAAGTTATACAATCTTCGATTTATATTATTAATTGATGATTGATGATAAAGCTTCTATCTTGCTGGATTCCCATATAATGTTGTTTATTTTGAAGACTGATTTCTGAAAACTGGTGAATTAGTAGCTATAACTTTTTATATCATCTAACTTTTAAGAATCAGAATTTGTTATAGACTCAACATTTGATATCTAATCATTAGAACTTTAAACAGTTATAACTCTAGTTAATATAGTCCACAATCTTAATAGGCAGAATGCTACCACTATCATTTTGAGGCTGCAACTAAAGCTCATCAATTGGACCTTTACCCGTCGATTCCCAGTCATGGTAGAATCCAAAAGTCGAAAGGAGTTTTGGGTTGCAGGATGACAAATACATCTCTCAAGGCAGGGGTTCTCACATTCAATAACGAGGCTGGAACAAGTCCTGTAGGTTATTAAAGAAACTTAGCACTTCATGTGTGTAGCCAAAAGTTTGTTTACTGATTATGGTTCTCTGAAAGTTTGACGAACTTTTTTGCAGCGTTGTGTTGTTCTGGACATTGAGGGGACGACTACTCCTATTTCATATGTCACCGATGTTCTTTTTCCATATGCCCGTGATAATGTGCGCATGCATTTGGAGGAAACATATGATACTGCGGACACAAAAGACGATATTAAGCTGTTACGCTCTCAGGTAAGATTCAATAAATTTGACATATTGTGTTAGAGGTGACGATTTCAACCATTAACTTCTTGATGGGTCGATATGGGTTTTAATTATCTCTAGCGAGTCAAACGGGGAACATGAAAAATCAAATAGCTGCAAAGGAAAAGAGTCAAGGCGTCAAGCAGATCCAATGTCAAGCACATGTAGCTTTTACATCGTTTTATCAGAAGAAAAAAAATTATGGTGTTCATACCAACACACTAAATACTTCTATAATTTTCTGGCAAAATATGTTTTAGGTTCGCCCAGGCCCTGGCTGATGCTTAAAAAGATTTACCCCATTTTGACCAGCTGTCTAACTCCTCTCCGCCCATTTTGCTACCTCTAGATTGCTTAAAAGAAGCGCATAATCTTTTACATCTTTGATTGTTCTTGTAGGTAGAAGATGATTTACAAAATGGAGTTGTGGGTGCGGTTCCTGTTCCATCTGATGATGCAAGCAAGGAGGAGGTAATTGCTGCTTTGGTTGCTAATGTTGAAGAAATGATAAAAGCTGACAGGAAAATTACTTCATTAAAACAATTGCAAGTAAGCAAAACAACATTATACAAGAAACTTATTCACTTAAGATCTCGTTGCTAACATCTGATGATGCAGGGGCACATTTGGCGCACCGGGTTTCAGAAAAATGAACTAAAAGGAGTTGTTTATGAAGATGTTCCTAAAGCTCTTGAAAGATGGCATGCTTCTGGTGTAAAGGTGGGTTCCAACTTTAGGCTCATATGGGTTTGATGAGCTTAAGTTCGGGTTGGTTCAGGTTAAATCGGCTCACCGAGCTTTTTGACAAACCAGCTTGTCTCACAACTTCAGGTGACATTTTTATCGGTTTACTAATAGAAGGGTTGGTTTGGGCTATGTTTATCATGAACGGGTCAAAGCGGCTAAAAAAATTATACAGTTGAAAAAGGAAACAGATCATCAAAAGTTGTAAACAGTGCATTTTAATGCATACTCTCCTAAATCGTCTTATTAATAATGTTATCAATTTATCATCGTAAAAATATGGTTTTTGTAACACATTTAATTGCATTAACTATTTTTAACACTATCTAAAATGGACAGAAAGTGCTTGCAGGTTGACCTTCCGACCCATTTCTACATGTACTATAATATATATTCATTTTGACCCGAACCAGTTCTACACTTCTATTTACACGTGGCTACGTTATCATTGATCAGAGTTACATTTATTCAAGCGGTAGCAGATTGGCACAAAGGTTAATATTTGGATATACAAATCACGGTGACTTAAGAAAATATTTATGTGGATTTTTCGACACAGCAGTAGGGTGGGTTTTGACTTTTTTATAAATTTAACGACTTCGTGATCTTCTAAAATTTATATTATGAAGCCTCATTCTATCGTCCGCAATTTGCAGGAACAAGAGAGAAACAAAAAGTTATATAGAAATTTCGGAATCCCTTGGGGTCGATAAGCCTTCAGAGATTCTATTTCTAACTGATGTCTTTCAAGAAGCTGTTGCAGCCAAAGCAGCAGGTACAGTTCAACACATTCATACACAAACACACTTGATACGTGGGGTTGTACAATGCGAATGACTAGTACAATCTATGAATGCATGGCGTGAGTTGGGCAACGGTTTCACTTTGAGCTAAACTTTACTATTCTTGTCCAGGTATGGAGGTGATCATCTCTGTTAGGCCCGGAAATGGACCGCTTCCCGAGAATCACGGATTTGATACAATCGAGTCTTTTACAGATATACCCTTTTGATGGTTTTTGTGTATCGATCGATTGACTTCTAGTAGCTTAGTCTAATAGCCTATATAAATCTAAATACTTGAGTAGGTTTTTTAGTTACCCTAACCAGTTTTCCTTTAAGGATTTTATTATACCAACTTACAAAAGAATATCATATCTCAACTTTGGTCTAGCAATCAATTAGTAGACCGGCCCACTAAATCAAAACTAATTTTATTAATCCATCACCTTTGTTACTGTTGAGCAATGCCATCTCTTTCGAGCAAATAAACACAAGAACGGATGCAATAGAACCTAAAGAAAACACTAAAGAACATGCAGATTACAACGCTTATGTCTGATCGACGTTATCGGTTTAATCCACATCACCAACTTAGAACTCAATGAAAACAATAAAGAACACACATAATTACAGCGGTTATAACTGTTCGGCGTAATTGATTTAATCCACAGTACGAACTGATTTATCTCCTTTGTATATGAATGACACAATAAATTTCGTGGATTAGTGCTACAATGAAACGGAGATTAAATAGTTAATTCACGAATCCAAACAGAAGAACTCAAACCAGGTTGGCTAACACTAATGATCAGTTTATGTGTCTAGCTTCTTGCTTAACTCGTTAATAAAATCTCTCGTTTTAATAAAAGAAAGAGTTAATTGTATAAATGGTCTATATGGTTTAGACACATTCTTCACTGTTCATGTTTGTTGCAAGGGCAGTCCAAAAATTCAAAAGTTGTTGCACACTTAGTCCCTCATCTACCTAAAATGACTAAAATACCCTCATCTGGCCAAACAATATAGATGGTATCACCAAGGGTATTTTAGTCATTTTAGGTAGATGAGGGACTAAGTGTGCAACAACTTCTGAGTTTTAGACTGTCCATGCAACAAACAAAGTACGAGGACTAACAGTGAAAATGTGTGTAAGCCACAGGAACTATTCATGCAGTTACTTTAAAAGAAATTTTGTAACAAGAAACTTTAATACTCCTATAATATATGTATGTGAACTCTAATGGTGTTTTTAAGCATAGTACTGTTACGTAATTTGATGAAAAGATGTACTCCAAAATTTATATTTTTGTTTATTTTATAGTTTTGTAGATGCAAAATTTTAAAATTTCAATAATATCTCAACAAAAATTACATAATTTGAAATTTCTTGTGAGGTCAACGGCCTAAACCTACATTGCGCCCACCATGTCTCAACCCCTTAATCTATCCATGATTATATTGGGATTGGGATAGGGATAATTATTAATCCCTCCATCTCAGTTTAAGGTATCCCCTTTAACTTTGCACACAATTTTAGGATTCTTTACTAACACTTTTCACCATTCAAATAACATATATACCCTTTGAAGTCTCTTTCGATTGGTTGAACATGAAAGTAAACACTTATATGAGACAACATAAAATAATAATGTGGACAGTGGGACCTAGGAATTAATTAAATAAAGTGATAAAATTGGAAATAGGATAAACACCGCATCAGTTGTTCAAAAAAGACCAGCGGAAGGTCACATTTTGACCCTTCAAGTTTAGTTGCCCATTTGCCAAATTTCTCTGGCGTCTATGACCGACCTCGATCTTTGTTAATTTATACTCCGTAAAAAATAACTATTAAAAATCAGTTAACTTCACATTTCATCATTTATCGTTGTAAATAATTTAATTACTAAATAAATTCAGTTAAACTTTATATACAAGGGCAAAACTGACATTACCAAAACAAATTGATAATCCCACCTATCTCAAACGTTACCATCTAAATTTATCGTCCGTATATATAAAAAATCATGTGATATGGTTATCGTGCATTTCACTCGAGCTATAGAATATGTGATGATACTGTATACTAAATACATACAAAATAAATAGTCATTTTTATTAATTTATATATGGTTATCGTATTTATTTCGAAGTTAAATAAAGTACAGTCTGTGATGGTCCTGCTTTAGTTAAATTTACCAGATCCAACCGTTAACCAGTCATATAATGATTATTAATATTAATATGAGCCGCCGCCAGCTATATATATATGTTCCTATTGTGTGCGTTTGTATTTGATCATGTTTCTGTTGGGATATGATCATACCACAAATATTTATATGTCCGGATTATACGTAAGCCTGTGAAATCACATGCGTTAACACGTAGATATCGCTCATATAACCAAGTTAAGTTAATTATGATAACGAGTTAAGTTATTTAATTAATTTGTAATTATTTAATAAATGTTATTAAATTATAGGATCTAAGGTAGAAAGTTATTTGTATTAAATTGTTATTTCTAATTACGTTTATAAATAATTAATAATAAAAGGTTACTATTTATGAATCTCTCTTATCTATTAAAGGAGGAGGTTAATTAGTTAATCTCCTCCTAAGTCAAACCTCAAGAAATAATCTCCCCCATTCATTGGCTTAGTCAACTTAATCCTAACCCTTGATTATCATTAGCAAGTTGATTAATTAATCTTAATCTTTTGTGGCCTAATTTGTTCCAAATATACCCTTATATTTCACAACCCGTCTCTTCCCTTTTCTTTCAAAAATCGACCAACCCCTCTCCACATAAACCTAGCGACCAATTTCCCAGCCACAAAAACCAAGTGATCGACCAATCCCAGAGCAATCAAAAAAGCGATTTCTGTGGAAGCATTTCAAAAAAATCGACCAATCCCCCCTCCACAGAAACCTAGCGATCGCCCAATTCCACACCCACAAAAACCAGACGATCGACCAATCCCAGAGCAATTAAACAAGCGATCATCAATCCCTCATTCAATCAAACCAAGAATTTAACGACAATCAAGTTTTGTGGCGAATTATCGCTTGGTTCTGGCGCCATCTTCTCCTAAATCATATCAAAATTCGCCAGATTAGCGGCAAGGTATGATCTATCCTTTGTTGATTCTCCATTAGTTTCAATTTGTGTATTAATTATCAACAAATTGTTCTATGTCATTTCAAATCGCTCTAGAGATGTCTGAATTGTTGGATTTGTTTATGGTTTTGTTATTTGCAATATGAGTTTAAATTATAGTTGTATGATGTACGCAAAATTTCGTATGCACACCAACTGTTTGATTCAATGCTTGGTTGCAAGTTTTATATGATTTGCTTAAATAGTAGTATGCACACCAAGTGTTTTAATCGATTTCGTATGCACACTATATTTGTATGATCCGTGAAGTTGACGTGTCAGAGGTCATATATAAAACTACAATATGACACTCAGAATTTTGTATTGTCAAAATTATAGTTCAAGTGAATGTGACAACACTATATTCTTTCTATGTTACGTTTATATACAAGCAGTACAGTATGTAAAAAGTAATGGAAAAACAATATCTTTTTCACACACTAAGAAATGACCTCTATGTGTGTCTTTATAGAGGTTCTCTTAATAGCATGAAAACAAAATTTATCAATGACATAATTTTATTAGCATATATTATACCTTTTTATGTAATAACCTCTCTTATATGATAACTGTGCAGCCTATGATAACGTAATTGAGACTTTGAGATCACTTCACAAATGTATTTCTATATATACACTTATAAGTTTATTTATTGGTTGTATATACCGAAGGTAATAAAACTACAAGTTCAAAAAGATCAAATAACACTGCACAGAGTTACTATCAGTATATTAGTGTAAAGAGGCCTGATTATACGCATTTGTTGTTGTATCCATTAGAGAACATGTATACCTACGTTATTATTAGTTAATGAACTGGCTATAATTAACATCACCGATTGGTCCCTAGGTCATGTGGTCTGAGCTGCATCTCAATGTAATAATAATTCAAGTGTGATTGAAAGATTGGATGTTGTTACCTTTTTATGAAGAAAGAGGCGAAAATGATATTACATGTTCACTGTTCAAAGTGTATATTACCTTTTTATGAAGAAAGGCTGAAAGAGGCGAAAATGATATTACATTTCATGTTTACTGTTCAAAGTGTATATTACCTTTTTATGAACGAAGAGGTGAAAATGATCATTTGGGTCATGGTTCTCTTGGATTTTTGTAATTATGGCCAGTAATTTAACTACAAAGTTTACTTACATTTATCCCTTTTTGGGGTCCGGATGGTGATGGTGATGATTGGTAGTGTGTTCATACTTCAAAAGCGTCAAAAGCTGTTTAGGTGAATCTTAAATGTTTTTCTATTATTAATGATATCTTCTTTGAAAATCTTCTAAAAATACGTCAAAAGCTGTTATTGTGGAATGAAATCAATACTATACTAACTACCAGTGGACACTCATCTTCTGTATGGGCTCCAGAATACTAATGATACTGGAGACAAAATGGCTACAAGAATGTATCGTGGGCATTGGGCTGTTCTTAGATTATTTAGTATTTATACATAAAATAGTTCGAGAATAACAGCTTTTTTGCAGATATACATTTCCAGTGATGATCTCACCGTTGAGATTTGTGGTGTGGACATTGCAAGAATGCAATCTGGTTATAACAATGCACCGTCGTGAGTACCATCCCATCCCAGTTCATTCATTTGATTAATTCTTTACATCACCTGCACGTTTTCCTCATTTAGTGTACCTACTTACAGTTTACTCACCTAAACATAAGTGTACTTTCACAATAACCGTACAAAAGTGTGGGTAGTAGCAGAATGTTTGAAAGATGAGGTTAATGTGTACTTTGGCCAATTGGTATGTGCTATGTTGTGCTTCAGTATATAACATTTCAATGAAATCTTTTGTTCCGATAATCTGTATGTATATCTGCAGGTATACTATCTAGGGTGACCGCGATACTGCATCCACATCACGGAATCAATTATGGCTCTATTAGCATGAGTTTCAATAACCTGTATTTATATCTGCAGGTATGCGACTAAATTGGTGGGGTCATTTTCCGCCCCGTGTGCCCGTATCGCCACCTAAATTGGCGAGGCCATTTTCTGATAATGCTTTTGGCATGGAATGATAAACTACAATGTATAACATGTAGGTTTGATAGTGTCTTTGCAAGTCACTTAATCGTCACCTAATGGATGTAACATACCGCACCCAAAATTATGACTGGAGTCACTGGACTTCGGGTTAAATGCCCTGATAATTTAGTCCTTGTTGACATTTGTTTTTTAACCTTATTTTCTGTTATGTCTACAGCTTGTGGATGTGTTAATTATCAGCATTGCATTAAGCCATCAAGGATTTGAGACGGATGCTTTCTATCCTTTTCGAAATTGTTAGTAAGTAAACTACTACCAGCTTCTTTATTGGCATTTTTCTAATTCTTCAGGTTAGTTATAAATTATTAACTGTCAAACTTGAATTCAAGTGTCTTATATTCATAAAATACGAATTCGTGAAGATTTTGTACTGCTTTTATATAATCGATGCACATTTTATTAAGTACCATTTTGATCTGAACCGCCTATTTTGCCACCCCCATTTATAAATATATCACCCATTTTAAAATCTTCTTATTTTTTTCTTATGATTTTGTTGGGAACTATAAATAGTTTATATGTAATTGTTAATTAATTTGATAACATCTCCACCCGTCTGCAACTTTTGATCCTTAATTTCCACCAAGGCCCTTCTACTTACATATGTGTAAGTCCGTCTATATTGGTGAATGCCTGATAGCGCCATTTTGGGTAAACACGTACTATTTTTTTCTGTCCTAAATTTTGTTTGGTAGACTTTAATAAATTCTTTTTGGTAATACTGATTATTCTTATAAAGTTAGTTTCCTGCTAATAAATATACGCATTTCAATTTGCACTCACGGACTACATGGATTTAGACTCCGTTCCTTTCGAAAATGGATTATTATAAATGTTTATACGGTTTTTAGACCAGTAGCTATATCTGCTTGTGAATCACATCCACCGAAGTATTCTATCAAGCTATAGTATATCACAACATCAGTGAGTATAATTTCTGTAACACCCTCAAATTTCGGTTTGCGGAAGCTGTCGGGTCGGGTGTCACTAAATCAAATATCACAGCATAAGATACATAATGAACGACTCTAAATGAGACGTTTGAAAATAATTATACATTTCCAAAATAGAACGTTTACAACGTTATAAGTTTAACAGTGATTTCCAAGTACAAAATTTGAAAATGCTAAAGTAGATGCAGAGCAGTCCCAATGGTTTGAAAATATGCGACTCGGGCTAATTAAGCCTTGAAGCAATCCTAATCCTGCTGGGCAACCTGAGAACACATGCTAAAACAGGTCAGCTATAAAGCTGGTGAGTTCATAGGAAGGTTAGTTGAAAACATAAAGTAATAAAACAATTTATGTTTTGTAAAGTTGTTTCCAAAATCAGTGATTTTTGATATGTAATACGTTGAAGTTTATAACACCAATGTGTAAAAGTCTAACTTAATGTCCAAATTACCCCGATTTTGGTTGATTGCACTGTTACAAGTTACTTAGACTTGTTTGTCTTAAATTGATACAAGTTACAACGACTTGTTTGATTGAATTTATACAAGTTACAACGACTTGTTTGATTGAAGTTATACAAGTTACAACGACTTGTTTGATTGAAGTTATACAAGTTACAACGACTTGTTTGATTGAATACTGATACAAGTTACAACGACTTGTTTGATTGAAGTTGTGCCCACTGCAATACCGTGGCATCGTTTTGTACCCACTTCACCGTGGTATCGTTTTGTGCCCGCTGCAATACCGCGGCATCGTTTATGAAGTGCTCGAGAGCATAGTTGAAATGTAGAGCCAGCAGTACAACGACATACTAGCTATTGCAAATAAGAGCCGACCGTACAACGACGCGTCAGGCTTGAATGTGTGTATGATTGTATGTATACTAATATACATAAATACTATTGACGTTAGCACCAAGTGCTAATGATAATATCTAAACATGTAGATATATATATATATATATATATATATATATATATATATATATATATATATATATATATATATATATATATATATATATATATATATATATAAATATATATATATGTTTGTCGAATGAGCAAACGTAAGTAACAATCATGACACGCATGAAAATAATTGATTTTATCTAAATACGTATAAGCAAATATTTAGATATTAAGTAGTACGTTGGTCCTAGGTATGAATGCTCATTACCTAGTTGAATTGTATTAGTATGAAGAATCTATACTAACATATTATGTTATCGTATACTTCTAGCCTAAAGCCTAGCAAGTATATTGAGGTTCCTGAATTGTATTGAAAATATTAGTTCCTAAAAGAGCAACTAATCCTGTAATTGTATCTATATCATCTAGTGTAGGTAGAACTAACTAGTTCTAATGTATTGGATAATATTGTCCTGCGACAATATGGCCAATGAATAGTACTAACTATATCAAGTTATGTCTAGGTAATTGTTTTCCAACAATCTGATAGTGTACGATTGTGACCTATCTAGATTAGGTCTTGATATTGTTCCAAAACGACGTGTTGGGTGTAATTCCTAAGTATTACACATTTGTATTACATACAGTAATATAATTGATTGTGAATTATAAAAGATTATTAATATAATTCGAAAACAATTGTTGTGCATGTGTTTCACCCCAAAAACAGTAAAACAGTTGAAAGAGTGGGGCTATGAAACTCACCTGTGAGTTGTTAGCGATACGATGATACGCGCGACGTCCGAATGGTAACCTTCTAGTGTCCTAAACACGTGAGGTTATATAAGTATGAGACAAATCAGTTTGTCTAAGCGAGTTGTTCATGTATGCATTTGTTGTTGAAGTCTGGGAATGGTGTACGGGGGTCCGGGGGCAGCGCCCCTGGTTAGCCGGGTCCAAGGGGCGGCAGCCCCTGGCGGGGTCCAAGGGGCAGAGCCCCTGGCTGGGGTCGAGCTGCCAGGTCAGCTTGGAAAATTTTTATTTCTACTATATTGCTTTAAGGAAAAACGCATCTGGACTTGAAATTGGGTGAAATCAAGTGATAAAATTTAGGGTCTCGACACTTAGTGGAAATGTGAGTTTTTAAACTTTCTGTTTTCTGCGACATAACATGCGACACAAAAACGTGTCATGCGACACAAGGGTTGTGTCGCATGGAGTGCGACATAAGAGCTCTGCGACACAGTGGTTGTGTCGCAAAAGCTTGCGATGCTAAATCAATAGCGACATAAGGGTTGTGTCGTATGGAAATACGACACAAGGTGCGACATAGAGTACGACACAAGCGTTGTGTCGCATGGGTAGTTTATGCGACATAAGACACGACACAAATGGAATTATGCGACACAACATGCGACACAACATGCGACACAAGCGTTGTGTCGCATGGATGAACACCAGCCTAGAAACTCGCGGCTGTCGCGTTTTTCCGATCAAAATCGCAAATCTAACGTATTTTCAAGCTGTAAAATCATGTTTTCTTTGTTGTTTAGGTTATAACTAAGTTGTGTAAGCATTATTACACCAAAACATTACACCAAAATGATTAGATCTAAAGATTTAGAAATTTCTTACAATTGCGAATCGAGGCCAAACGAGGAAGAAAACGAAGGTGTGGCCTTTGTTAATGTTGCTCCTCTCTTGTTGGTGATTCCGAAAATGTAAATTTCGTGTGTCGATTTGTAGTTCCGAAAATTTGTGGTAATTGGGTGGAGAGTGTTTGTGTGTGAAAAGAAAATGAGATAGAAAGAAATGAAATGAAATGGGAGGGGTTTGGGGGGGTTGGGTGGCTGATCCAAAGGGGTGGGGAGGAGTTTTCCCCCACTTCGTTCCTATTTTGCAGTGTAAAATACCCGTATTTTGTACCCGAATAATATATATAAATTTAATATTTTTAGATTTATATTTCCGTTCTTTCGATTAGTAATTAATTAAATTAAAAATAGTTTTATTCAATTTAAAATCTAATGTGACTTCAAATGGTTTTATTTGTGATTATTACATAATCACTATTCATTATATAAAATGTAAAGTTTTTGCTCGCTGAGTTATAATTGTATATAATAATACAATTATAAAAAGTTTAAATTAGACGCGCAAGTTGACTTTTTGACCAGGTGTTACATTCTCTCCCTGTTAAGAAAATTTCGTCCCGAAATTTAAAATGAGGTCGGGGTCGCGCGTGGTCTGGGGAGCAATGCACGTACGAGGTATTTGTCGAAAAGATTGCAGACATATCATGCCTTATAATGGAGTTGAATGGCAGTCAATCCCTGACTGAGTAGCGGTTTATCGTTGTAGTCATATTCTGACCATATTGTTTGTCGGGTGTATGATTTTTTTTTGTGATTGCTAGATAACCATTTACGTCGTAGTCCATTCGGGACTAGATATTTGTCACATAGTGACCGTTTAGTGAATAGTCCTATCAGGACTAAGTAGTTGGTGAATGTTCAGTCGGTTAGTCTGCTGAAAGCAAACTTTTAAGTTTTACTTGGGTCTAGGTCACTAGCCCTATGATGTAATCGACATTAAGTCAATAAAATGATATCGGGGATAATAAGTACGTGTTGAACGGACCTATAATTGAAGAGCCATGTTTTCGAGGAGAGATTGTACTTACATTATTGTTGGAGATTTATTTGATTTACTCGGAGTCGATAAGGTGAATTTTGCGTCTTTTTGGGCAGTCCTTCTTGTAATGACCAGGTTCCTTACATTTGAAGCATATCCTTCGAGAGTCGGGATTGGCGGGAACTCTGCAGTCCCGGATTACATGTCCATATCGTTGGCATCTTTCGCAGGGTAATCCGCAAATTCCGTCATGATGACGTTTGCAGCCGTGACAAAATGGTTTGTTACCCGCATAGCCTTGTCGGTCGTTGGGTTCAGCAGCGTAGGACCTCAAGGGTTCAGGTTGATTCGTTGGATTTTGGCTAGAGCTGGAACTTCCATTCCCTTTTTCTTGATTGTTTTCCGTTGCAGGTGGCCCGCGTCGAACCACCTGTGCCATGAGTCTGTGGGCCATGCGAATAGCCTCTTCAATAGTAGTGGGTTTAGAGGCGGTGACCATTCCCTCAATTAGCAATGGGAGTCCACCAATGTACCTCCCGATTCGTTTGTTTTCAGGGTTTACTATGTTTGGACAAAGGGATGCTAGTTGTTGGAAATGATTGGTATATGTTTCGATGTCGTTGTCTTTTACGGTGAGAAACCAAAGTTCATCCTCGAGTTTGTGAAGAACTTCGACGGGCAATACTTGTCCTTCATGATTTGTTTCAGGTCTTCCCACGAAAGTTCGTGAGCAGTGTCGATTCCTACAGTTCGGGCGTGAAAATTCCACCAGGTAGAGGCATCATCCTGGAGGGTATATGTGGCGTACAAGACTTTGCAGTCGTCGGGGCAGTTGCACATGTGGAAAATAGATTCCATTCTCTCGAACCATCGAATTAATCCGACAGCTCCTTCAGTCCCGACGAAGTTTGGGGGTTCGCACCTCAGGAAATCCCTAAAAGTGCAAGGCTTTACTTGGTTCTGAGCAGCTAGGGTCGCAGTCACTGCTTGATTAATGATTTGATCTTGCTCAGCTCGAGTGAAAGTTGGTCGTTTAGGAGGCATGATTCTTGAACAAGAATGAAATGACAAAGTGTGAGATCTTTAATCAAAGATGATGATTATTACAATGACATAAGTAGCTAACTTGAGTTGGAATTTATGATACACGGGATCCTACGATTCTTGACGTTGAAGTTTTTGATATTGTAGGTGGCAGGCGCATCACTGCCCTTTTGTATTGTTGGTACAACAGTTTAAGTAACCGTTGTTTAGTTTTCTTTAGTTAAGTTATCATGAATCTCATGTTTTTCGAGTGTTGTGACCAGTTGAGTTGTAGTTTCTAGTTGCGGTCGTACCATGATCGAATTGTGTTTTCTATGTAGTCAATCCAAGATTATGTTGTTGTGAGTAGTCCAATGGACTATATCGTAGTACTAGAATATCGTACGGCCATTCATGCCTGTGTATGTGACAACTACAGTGTCCTCGGTGGTGTTGAAGCAGGGTCCACCAACACAACCCATGTGTGTGGTGACATCATCGTGTATTTATTGATTAAAGCATTACATGCTTAATTGGTCGTATATACATATATGGTGTACACGTAACTATACCAGTATACGTTCATAATAAAAGTCAGGTGTGGCACCTCGTGCCCAGTTAAGTAAGTGTATATGTATATATGTAAGTCGTACATGCAACTATAACAAGTCTACATGTATAATTGAAGTAGCACCTAGTGCTATAATGCAGTGCTATCAGCACAGTAATTGAGATACTAGTGTTTTGTAATTGTAGTACCAAAGTACCATGAAACACAGCACCACGTGCTGTAATGAAGTGCCCGCGGCATTGAAATTGTAGTACCCATGTACTATGAGTGTAGCATCAACATGCTATAATTTGTAGTATCGACATACTATGAGGATTGCACTAACGTGCCCAAATGGCGGTATCAACATACCGTGTGATTGCAGCACCACGTGCCGTGTGTTGTTTGATTGTAGCCCTAAGGCCAAATGTGTGTTGAAGTTATGTGTTTTCCCAAATGTAGCACAGAGGCTAGAATGTGAGTGCCCAACGCACTGAGGTGTTGAATCAATTGATCTAAATGATCAAGTAATGATTGAAATAATTTATTTATCGTGGACTTAGTCAACACTAATCCAATTGCAATCCATACGGTTATGGTTGAAAAGTTTTAAATCTGTTTTAAGTTTCGTGGACGTTTAGCATGTGTGGGTTTCCATTCCCATTAAATACGGTTGTACCTCCTTCCCGAGGTTCAGTGATATATGTGATATCCTCCTATGCGTACATAAGGAGAAAGTGTCGAGTCGTAATAGTTAGGAAGACGGCGATGTGCCTCTTCACGAGTAAATGATAGTACAGCGGAATTGAGTTGTATATACCCAGTATATATTTGATACGTAGAAGTAGTATACATGTAAGGCCTATTAATATATACCTATAGTACATATAATAGCCTAGGATATCTAGCACAAAACAATCAGAGTCAACTAGTGCATTCCCAACTCAGTATAACCCCTTTCAAATCTTACATCATCTTTGCTTAATTGTACATAGTTAGCTACGCTATGTTAAATTAAGTTCGTATGATGTAATCCCTGAACTAGTTATACCTAATAAGGAATACTGCCTAACGGTCATAGTCTAGGCCCACTAAATGCAACCTAGTTCACTATAACCTTAGGCTCTGATACCAATCTGTAACACCCTCAAATTTCGGTTTGCGGAAGCTGTCGGGTCGGGTGTCACTAAATCAAATATCACAGCATAAGATACATAATGAACGACTCTAAATGAGACGTTTGAAAATAATTATACATTTCCAAAATAGAACGTTTACAACGTTATAAGTTTAACAGTGATTTCCAAGTACAAAATTTGAAAATGCTAAAGTAGATGCAGAGCAGTCCCAATGGTTTGAAAATATGCGACTCGGGCTAATTAAGCCTTGAAGCAATCCTAATCCTGCTGGGCAACCTGAGAACACATGCTAAAACAGGTCAGCTATAAAGCTGGTGAGTTCATAGGAAGGTTAGTTGAAAACATAAAGTAATAAAACAATTTATGTTTTGTAAAGTTGTTTCCAAAATCAGTGATTTTTGATATGTAATACGTTGAAGTTTATAACACCAATGTGTAAAAGTCTAACTTAATGTCCAAATTACCCCGATTTTGGTTGATTGCACTGTTACAAGTTACTTAGACTTGTTTGTCTTAAATTGATACAAGTTACAACGACTTGTTTGATTGAATTTATACAAGTTACAACGACTTGTTTGATTGAAGTTATACAAGTTACAACGACTTGTTTGATTGAAGTTATACAAGTTACAACGACTTGTTTGATTGAATACTGATACAAGTTACAACGACTTGTTTGATTGAAGTTGTGCCCACTGCAATACCGTGGCATCGTTTTGTACCCACTTCACCGTGGTATCGTTTTGTGCCCGCTGCAATACCGCGGCATCGTTTATGAAGTGCTCGAGAGCATAGTTGAAATGTAGAGCCAGCAGTACAACGACATACTAGCTATTGCAAATAAGAGCCGACCGTACAACGACGCGTCAGGCTTGAATGTGTGTATGATTGTATGTATACTAATATACATAAATACTATTGAAGTTAGCACCAAGTGCTAATGATAATATCTAAACATGTAGATATATATATATATATATATATATATATATATATATATATATATAAATATATATATATGTTTGTCGAATGAGCAAACGTAAGTAACAATCATGACACGCATGAAAATAATTGATTTTATCTAAATACGTATAAGCAAATATTTAGATATTAAGTAGTACGTTGGTCCTAGGTATGAATGCTCATTACCTAGTTGAATTGTATTAGTATGAAGAATCTATACTAACATATTATGTTATCGTATACTTCTAGCCTAAAGCCTAGCAAGTATATTGAGGTTCCTGAATTGTATTGAAAATATTAGTTCCTAAAAGAGCAACTAATCCTGTAATTGTATCTATATCATCTAGTGTAGGTAGAACTAACTAGTTCTAATGTATTGGATAATATTGTCCCGCGACAATATGGCCAATGAATAGTACTAACTATATCAAGTTATGTCTAGGTAATTGTTTTCCAACAATCTGATAGTGTACGATTGTGACCTATCTAGATTAGGTCTTGATATTGTTCCAAAACGACGTGTTGGGTGTAATTCCTAAGTATTACACATTTGTATTACATACAGTAATATAATTGATTGTGAATTATAAAAGATTATTAATATAATTCGAAAACAATTGTTGTGCATGTGTTTCACCCCAAAAACAGTAAAACAGTTGAAAGAGAGGGGCTATGAAACTCACCTGTGAGTTGTTAGCGATACGATGATACGCGCGACGTCCGAATGGTAACCTTCTAGTGTCCTAAACACGTGAGGTTATATAAGTATGAGACAAATCAGTTTGTCTAAGCGAGTTGTTCATGTATGCATTTGTTGTTGAAGTCTGGGAATGGTGTACGGGGGTCCGGGGGCAGCGCCCCTGGTTAGCCGGGTCCAAGGGGCGGCAGCCCCTGGCGGGGTCCAAGGGGCAGAGCCCCTGGCTGGGGTCGAGCTGCCAGGTCAGCTTGGAAAATTTTTATTTCTACTATATTGCTTTAAGGAAAAACGCATCTGGACTTGAAATTGGGTGAAATCAAGTGATAAAATTTAGGGTCTCGACACTTAGTGGAAATGTGAGTTTTTAAACTTTCTGTTTTCTGCGACATAACATGCGACACAAAAACGTGTCATGCGACACAAGGGTTGTGTCGCATGGAGTGCGACATAAGAGCTCTGCGACACAGTGGTTGTGTCGCAAAAGCTTGCGATGCTAAATCAATAGCGACATAAGGGTTGTGTCGTATGGAAATACGACACAAGGTGCGACATAGAGTACGACACAAGCGTTGTGTCGCATGGGTAGTTTATGCGACATAAGACACGACACAAATGGAATTATGCGACACAACATGCGACACAACATGCGACACAAGCGTTGTGTCGCATGGATGAACACCAGCCCAGAAACTCGCGGCTGTCGCGTTTTTCCGATCAAAATCGCAAATCTAACGTATTTTCAAGCTGTAAAATCATGTTTTCTTTGTTGTTTAGGTTATAACTAAGTTGTGTAAGCATTATTACACCAAAACATTACACCAAAATGATTAGATCTAAAGATTTAGAAATTTCTTACAATTGCGAATCGAGGCCAAACGAGGAAGAAAACGAAGGTGTGGCCTTTGTTAATGTTGCTCCTCTCTTGTTGGTGATTCCGAAAATGTAAATTTCGTGTGTCGATTTGTAGTTCCGAAAATTTGTGGTAATTGGGTGGAGAGTGTTTGTGTGTGAAAAGAAAATGAGATAGAAAGAAATGAAATGAAATGGGAGGGGTTTGGGGGGGTTGGGTGGCTGATCCAAAGGGGTGGGGAGGAGTTTTCCCCCACTTCGTTCCTATTTTGCAGTGTAAAATACCCGTATTTTGTACCCGAATAATATATATAAATTTAATATTTTTAGATTTATATTTCCGTTCTTTCGATTAGTAATTAATTAAATTAAAAATAGTTTTATTCAATTTAAAATCTAATGTGACTTCAAATGGTTTTATTTGTGATTATTACATAATCACTATTCATTATATAAAATGTAAAGTTTTCGCTCGCTGAGTTATAATTGTATATAATAATACAATTATAAAAAGTTTAAATTAGACGCGCAAGTTGACTTTTTGACCAGGTGTTACAATTTCCTTTTCGTTTATCTTTGTTTTGTATGTTGTGGTGATCAAGCGACATCACCTATGTTTGATGGTAAAAATGCTTGCTGGTTGGTTTAACCCATTTTCACCCATACTATAAGCACAATTTATACCCATAATCTGACCCGTGTGCAACTTTTGATCCTTTATTTCCACCAAGGCCCTTCTACCTACATCTGTGTACATCCGTGTATATTATTCAACCCAATACATTATCTAAATTTAATATCATATTAAACTAAATTTGATTTATAAGGTGTTCACAAGTGATCCTATTTAATATCCAATATTTAGTTCTTTTGGTATACATAATATACATCCAAATTTATATGACCTACAAGTCTAAAACCAATTGCTTCTGCTTGATTATGATGTTCGATGTAAAGTCGATGACAATTTTTGATGTTTGTATACGATTTCTAAGTGTTTTCATTGTGGTTATATGTATCTGAAAGTGACCATCTTGATGAGAATAGTTCACTTCCAATAAATGACTTATTTAGACTTCGAGTAATATCAGTACATAATGTACACAATGTTTCAGTTATACACTAATATGATAAACTCGTGTGACTTTCAATAATCTGTCCCGTTAATCTGCCCCATGTACCCGTGTATGGCTCAGTGGAAGGTGAGACTCCATCCTCATCAAGTAATGACGCCATGCAGGGAAGGTTTATATTTTAGGTATGTAAACTGATGATGTATAAAGTCATTTTGTTTGTATGGATTTTCCAGATAAAATTTAGAGTAGTAGCAGAATGTTTGAAAGAGGAGGTTAACGTGTATTTTGCCCTGTTGGTATATGTTATGTTGTGCTGCAGTTATGATCAATGAAGGGATAAGTCGGTCAAATTTGCTTAGGGGTAAGAGTGGAGATGGAAAAAATGAAAGCACTAAACAACGTTTGCGCTATCTTGCTTATATGTGAGGTAGACTTGCTACTATTATGTTGCAATTTCAAACTATTGTTATGGTTGCTTCATGGTGTAGTCTAATACAGATTTGAAAGCTTTTGGTAATGCGAAAACTCTCAAGAACAAAGGTGGGGTTCAATTTGATATACTAATTCTGCAATAATCCTTGCATATTTGTTACATTAGTTGCTGATATATGTTTGTTTCAATTGTTTCATACTTCCAGTCATTTTGGACCTTTTGTAAGAATATAAAAAATCAGTTTAATGGAAATGGATGAATTTCACGGGCTGGCATCAGAACATATTTACCTTCATATTGCATTACAAGCACACAGGTACAAAAGATTTATAAAAACAAAAAGAAAATGTTTTGTGCTTTGGCCCAACATGACCCGCTTTGATCTGTGATAAAAGTTTTCAGATTGTACTTGACATAAATGATAAAACTTTGAATGGAGGACACCTACCATTCCCGTTAAGGTGTTAGACCATCTTTTGTGTGATTTATTATAGTTCAAAAATCAAAACTTGGTTTTTTTTTTAAAACTTGGTTTGTGTGCTGATTGTTACAATTATGATCAGTTAGATGTGGCAAGTTTAGCTCTCAAAGATTCAGTCTTGGTTATGTGTTATTGTTGACAGGTAATGTCAGTAGTATAACATAAACAATATATTAGCAGAAAAAACTGAGTCTAATGGGTCAAAAATCTCCAAAGTGTATATCTAATGCATACAATAATAGTTAATTATTTTACCTTAAAAATCAGAGCATTATCGAAACAATAGAAGGTTTTTAATGTAACACACTTTTTATGCATTAACCTTTTTTCGACAATAGTGTTTTGGGATGACCCAACTGGTTTTGACGCATATGAAGAAGCGGTTTTGCAAGAGTGTCGAATTTCAGGCAGCTAAGAAGATTGTGAGTGGTCAACACCAAAAGGCAAGTCTGGCGGAGATAAATACTTCCCTGAATCAATACATATCAATACATCTGCGCTAAAAAGATATAAAGGTGAGTAGTATGTACTAATTTTAGGTAAATGCTAGAGGTGGCAATTTCAAATTATTAACTTATGAATGAGACAATTATGATCATCGTTTATCTCTAACGGGTCAAAACGGTAAATAAAAGATGGCCAATTTCATACACTTCCTTTAGAAGAAGTGGGTCTAAGTGGTAAAATGGGTTGAAAGTCAACCACAACTAAATTTTAATAGATATACAACCTTATAACTTTATAAGTCATATTATAAAAAAAAAAAATCAGATAATGATAGAAACTATAATTTTTTTTATATTTGTCATCATATCTGGTACATTTATCAATTACCTATCAAAAAATAATTTAATTCGGAAAACAGTGTTCCGGGTAACAGTTAGGGAAGCATAAAGAGGTAGTTCAAGTTAGCAGACTCTAGATTAAGCTGAAAAGAAATTCGTAAATGGAATTGTTGCTGGTCTTCTGACTAGGGATTGCTTTGATTGAAAGAACTTATTAAAGCTTTGGAAGTGCAACATGATGTCAAAATCCTACTTCCATGTGGGTAGACTTGAAGTAGTTTTTGCCTAAATTGAGAAACTGGGAACTACTGCACACAAGTAATGCAGAGGTTTTTTATTATTATAACGAATACCGTGTTTCCGTTTGCTATTGAAGACCAACTAAGTTTGGTTATGATATGTTTATGTATTATATGGTGCAGGAGCAAGATTGTGGGCTCTGAGCGGTCATTAACTCCTTTGGCATTTAACATACGTGAGATTTTGCACTTCAAGGTATGGCTACCGGGTAGCCTTTTTTGTTTTTTGTTTTTTTTTCTGCAACTCATTGGATTTTAATCTAATATAAAATCCATAGATGAAGTTCAACATAAACCCAACAAAAATCCTTTCATTCGACTGCAACCAAATACCGATACCATAATGTTTGTATAGTTAGATGTAATAAAACATTCGTTTCTTGAATCTTTTCGTTTGTAAAGTTATGATGTCAATTATTATTGATCAAGCTTATTTTGATATCATTTTTTCACCCAATGATACGAGTTATTGATTTTTGCAGAGATGTAAGGGTGTGCAGTAGTCATTACTAAAGATGTTGGAAGGAATGGTATGCTTTTAGCTTTTCTATGATTTTAATAACTGTTCTAATATTTTGGCCATATTGAAAATGTATACAATTATGTATTTCAGGTTATCAATGTGCCTTAGAAGGGTACACACAAGCTCCTATTGGAGACAATATTGAGGTACACTCCTTTATGACCAATTATCAGCTCAACGTGTTTCTTAAAATAATATATGCCCTTGAAGCCAACGAACATCTGATATTTTTATTTATAATTAGTTCTGTTTGGATGTAAGTGAATGTAAGATACGGTACAAAGTATAATCAGAGCTGGATAACCTGTTGTATTATGATGTATTTCCAAATGTGGGCTAATAGATTAATATGTGGGACATATTAAGATATATAGCTTTATAGTTCTACTTTTATCAAATATCAACCATGGACGTGGCAATATTGACCCATCTGGTAATTACTTGACCGCCTTAGGTTATGTTCCATTGGATCAAATGGGTAAAAAAACAGTTACCTATAAATGGCTCTATTTTAAACGTTACACTTTGTTAGCCCAACTCCTACACGGTACTTTAACATAGGAGGTGAAGGTTTTATGGCTTTTGTTTCCATTTTATGGGTAAGATTTTAATAAAGAGATGCTCCTTCCAAGCTATGATGATTGGCAATGATAGTGGCATCAATATATCTTATATATAAGTTTCATATTAATGGATCTACGTAATTTCATAGTAAGAAAAATACTTATAATTTAATGATTATGGGAGCATAAATAACCGGTATATGTTTTCAGTTGCCGCTTACGGCAGTAACTAAGAATCTAGGTAATGTATACTCAGGCTCGACATGTAAACAGCATGAAATTGAGGAAGTTGTCATTGCAATAAGGAGTTCATATGTTTTTTTGTAAGGCTGCTCATCTGGTGGAAAACACCACATGTTGACCACTTACAGCAAGTAAGCTTATAATGATTTAGCTCATATATATATATTTTGAACAATAAGTGGGATATAATGTTAATTAGTATTCTATTGCTACTAATGACACTGTAATCTATGATGGAAACATATGATGGAAACAGGTTTTGACTGCATGTTTCTCGAATCAATCAATAGTGATTTGGTTCCCATAATTTATCTAAACAAGTTATTGAATCTTTGACTTTTAATGTAATATATTCATTATCCATAGTAGTAACACGTCATTATTTAGTTTCAGGGTGCTATAACAATTAGAATGAAAGCCATTGAAGAAATTGTAGAAATGGATATGTTGTGGAGTGATAAAACTGGCACATTAGCTCTAAACAAACTTTATCGATTGACAAAAATTTTAATTGAGCTTATTCTTTTGCTGATGACCTTTCAATATTAACAAAACCGTTAAAGAATAGCTAGATGCTATAAAATAAATGGGTGAACACACTAATCAAGACTACTTATGAATGTGCCTATTGGCATATTATTTTATACCTACAATTTCTCATAAAAGCCATACGGGAGATTAAAGTTTCAAAGAAGCTAATTCATTGTAGTTTAGGAATCATCTATTTATGGGACCATTGTAGTCTAGATGCACAAAGAATCTGAAGGTCACTATAAGCGGTTTAGACGAGATAGGTAAATTCAACCGGTAACAGATAAAACAATATGCCAATTGACACATTCTTTGATAAATGTTCAACTATTGTTGAATAAAGTAATAAAGTAATTGAGAGACATGAACGTATTTCCTATCTTCCTTGTACTAAATTTTTAATCCAATATGTCTATTATCTATAAGGGGTTATGATTTACTTATTTTCGGTTTGCACCTTGGTGTAACGTCTTTATTAGATTAAATGAACATTCGTTGTTTTCTATTTATTTTTTTTTCCGTAATCCACTTTGATTATTTTACATATGTTCTAACCCGCAAATTTTGCGGGTTATGATCTAGTTATTATAAAAGGAATATCATATAATAAACCTAACTCTTTTGTTTTACTTTTTGCCTTCGATCCTTTTTTCCCCCTCTTTGTGTGGTTCGGCCGAGCATCAAAAAAACCCCAAGGGGTGTTGTTTTTTGACGTAAAACACAAAAAAAAGAAGAAGGTATTTAAATTGGTTAATTGAACTAGCATTCGGGTGGTGATCATCAAGGTGTTGTGTGTGAAGTCATAGAGGATATTTTTTTTAACCCTATAGTTCGTTCGTGTCTTGAACTCGTTCCTCGTTTGATCCACTACAAGGAAAGGTACGCAAGATAGTTTCGTTGCGTTATGTTAATTAATTGTATGTTATACATGATCCTATTTTCCGCTGCGTTTACTCGTGATTATTACTTGTTTAATATGTTTAAAATTCCAACAGTTTCATGATCGATTTTCACATTAGTTGAACTTATTAGACTTGAGTTGAAATGTTTGAGTCTTGCATATATTAATTTAATTTTAATACTACAAACACAAGATGCCACAAGCACAACGAGTCTTTCCCTTGTCCTTGGCGTTTAGGATTATTTTTAGTTGAAAATTGGAGTTTAACACCGTACTAGCCGGGTACAATTTTGAGGAGTAGTTCAATTATAAAACTCGAAGTTTAAAAAAGCTCACGAAATGATTTTGAACCAAAAAAAACGTGGCGTTTTGTTGCACGTCGATTAAGAGTGATAAACGTTGAACTCCTGGCTTTCAAGGCCTTGCACGGCGAAAAAAACTTGTCCACTTCGTTCTCTAAATTCTAAAAATTGTAAGGTGTTTAAGACTCGAGGTTACAAGTTTTGATATCGTCAAATAGTTATTTATTGGGGAAAACATTGGTGCTATCAATTGTTGACTTAGGAAACAAGAAAAACATTATATTATATCTTACATATTTAACACTTCAACTTTTGTAAATATACATATTTAATCCATGTGTTATAATTAACTGCACCTTTTAATTCGTGTAGTTTTGCTGCACAGAATATTTTTCCTATTTATTTATATCCTATAAACAATCAATAATCTTTTATTCTTTAATTTAAAAGTATAAAGTATAAAAGTATAATTGCTTTGGTTTTTTAAGATATCCATAAAAACAATAATCTTAAATTTGTCTATATCCGAAATTTGGTTCGTAAATAATTTATGGGAAAATCATCTATGTTGTCAATAACACTTTTAGTGTTGTGTTATTGACCGGTAAAAAATAAAGGGAGTTCTTTACCCAAAAAAAAATAAAATAAAGGGAGTATTAATATTTTACATTTTTAGTTACTCAACTTTTCAATTTTTCATATTCAACCTTAAGTTAAAGCAAACTATACATTTGTAACCGTATATTTTGTTGCACGGAATATTTTCTCATAATTTATGGCCTGTAAAACTATTACTCTTTAAAAATTACCACATTTGTAATTTTTTATATATTTGGAATACATTTTACATGCAGAAATTAAATTGACTTACTTAAATCTTTTATCGGTATTCTTATTCTTATACAAGACAATGTTTACAGGGGCGGAGACATGGCGGGGGCAGCGTAGCTAGCCGTCTCCACTAGAATTTTCAAATTACGTAAAAAAGAAATTTTTTTAAGGTATTAATGACATTTTAAAACTTTCGCCCCCACTAAACTACAAAAGAAAATAAAAAAAAATTATTTCGCACAACTAAACTACAAAATAAATATATAAAATTTATTTTGCCCCCTCTACTTATATTTCATGGTTCCGCCCCTAAATGTTAAGAACCGATTGGTTTCGGAATTCAATAATAAGAAACATCACTAAATTATCATACGCACGTAGCATACAAACAAACTTGTAGTACTGAATTTGTAAGAAATTATCTAGCTAGATACTCACTCACTGACACCAGTGTATTAAAATTTAAAACTTTAATCAAATGTAAGTTTAGTTTCTTTTCATGTTTTCCTTTAAGAAAAATGGAGTAAAATTACAGTCACAGTCTCACAGATAACCAAATTGTACAATTGAAGCAAAAATAAAAATCTCTAACCTTATAATTTTCACCACCCATTAATAATAGTAGTAAATAATTATAATAATTATTACGGCGACCCCATTACCCGCGGCGACGTTACCGGAAACAACGGCAACAGCTGTGGCTCCGCCATCCCATGTGGTGTCGTCACGCCCCTAGGCGACGGATGTAAATAAAATCCTTTTTCCGCAATCACTCTATCTTCCTCCGACGAATTTCCGACCGACGGAGATAACGGCGTCACCGGACTTAAAACCAACGACGGGAAATCAAGAATGCTGGGAGAAAGTATCTCATGAAACCGGGGCGACGACCCATGCCCGTACCCGGAGTTGTGTACCGAATTTGGGTTGATCATTAACCCGTTTTTTAAATTGTTTCGACGTTCGTAGAGTTTGAACCCGTTTTTCTTTTGTTGACCCGTTTTGATGGGTGGTATGGATACTTTAGCTGGAGCTGGATCTGATTGTTGGGTCGGCTTTGATGAAGCATTTTTAGCTGTTTCGGAGGATCCGGTTAGCATCTGGACTACTTGTTTGAAGCTGTTAGTGTCAGCTTGAACGAAAGTTGTTGGATATGGATTCGGTTCGGATCTTGAAATGGGTTTTGGAGTTAATGGTGGTGTTTGGCTGTTACTGCTGACGTGGCTGGTCGGAGAATTGGTCGGAGATGGGTTTTCTCTTTCATGTAATCTTGATGTGATTTCCATTGATGTGGTTTCTCTCTCTAACTCTAGTTTCTAGAGAGAGAGTAAAAAGACAAGAAGAAAAAATAAGTTTGTGTTTTTTATTTAATTTTATTTTTGGTTATGACTTTAAGCCACACACTTCTTAATGAGGCTTCTCTTTCAATTTATATAACACCTAGCTTGTGTCAAATTAGAGCTGAATTTACACTTACCAACCTCATGTTTATATTGTTGCACACATGTGTCAACCTAGGGTTGTATTGCATAGGCTAATTGTGTGTTTAACCTTTAATTACCCACACCGAAATACCAAAACCGAACTGGTCCCGTACCAAACCGGTACCGACCGATACAGGTGGTACGGTATTCGGTATTTGATTTGGGGCAAAAAAAACCGGTACCAACCGGTTCGGTCCGGTCCGGTACCGATATGGTACATGCACAACAAAATACCTAAACCGAACCGGTACCGACCGATACAAGTGGTACGGTATTCGGTATTTGATTTGGGGCTAAAAAACAAACCGGTACCAACCGGTTCGGCATCGGTATGGTACCAAGCTCACCCTAGTTTGATCATTAGATTGTAATAAATGTGTAGATAAATTGTACGTGGTAGTTGTTATGTGTGTTTGTTGATTTAGATGTTTGATGTAGCTCTTAAGCACTTCTTGTTACCTCATTGTAAGATTTAGGGAGTTGATATATACAACAAATAAACGTGATTCTTACACTAACTGTACATCAGTTATTGCATATAGCACAAGTACTCATAGCACAGTTTTGGTGTTTGAATTATTTTTATTTGTTGTATTTATTAGCTCTCAAGATTTGTGGTGGGGTGTGGTGGTGAGGCTCGTTAAAAGGAAAATGTCCCTTTTCATTTTTTTTTTTCTTTCTAAAACAATTTAAATAAAAGAAAAGCCCATCTCAATTAGTAAGTGGTGAGTAAGTTACCACCATTTTTCACATAGGTCTACAGTGCAATTTATAATTATATACTCGTAATTAGGTACTCATAACTATAACGTATTATGTACAGTGATAATAAGGACAGTTTCTGGTTTCAATTTGATCGTGATATGATAGCGAATCAAAGATATATATATATATATATATATATATATAGCATGGGAATTGAAAAATATAAAAGATGCATATATGCAATAGATGGATTAGTCAGCAAATGCACGAAAAAACAGAAGCATGCACATTTTCTGTAATGTTTTGTTAAAAGTTTCACCATTCTATCAAGTCCAAAATGAATTAAGCGGACTCGAGC
This sequence comes from Helichrysum umbraculigerum, assembly GCA_949592205.1. Classification (NCBI taxonomy): domain Eukaryota; kingdom Viridiplantae; phylum Streptophyta; class Magnoliopsida; order Asterales; family Asteraceae; genus Helichrysum; species Helichrysum umbraculigerum. The sequence continues at coordinate 145,477,191 of CATIUR010000003.1, read as the reverse complement.
TGGTTCCATTGATTGAGATTATTCTATAGGGACTACTTGAAGGCATTGATTCCTCAAGTAGCAATTCCATTGTAGGTAAAACTTACATCATGTCATATTATATGATGATGATATATTGACATGGTGTATATTTATAGTAAAAGCATAAAACAAGAGGTACCAACAAATATAGGAATGATATTGAAATGTCAAAGCCACTAAAGTTGTTGGATGAGAAATGACAAAGTGGGTATAGTGTCAACTTTTGTGCCAAATAAAAAGGTTCGTTTGAAACACAATAAAATAAAAGAATACAAATGTTGATGAGTAGTGTAGTATTTTTTAAATTTTTAACTATTTTTAGATTCCTTACGAGGAAAAAAGGAAAACAGAAAAAGTACCGTTTCTGCAAATAACATTTGTCGTCTTGTAATCGCGTGCATCGCACGTGAAAAAACAAACACAAGTGGGAGATAAGCCTAGCCGCACTGTTATATGTCTTGGTATTGAAGATACCCCAACTATACTCGATCCGTCTCGTCTAAAGTATCTACATTACAATTTTGGATTATTCCAGATAAATGTTCACTTTCATGTTTTAACCAACTGAAAAAGATTTTAGTGTGCGGATATTTGATTAGTGAAATGTTTATAATTAAGGAGTCGGTTTTACTCAAAATACAATTTAGCAATGATCATCCTATAAATTAAAGGGATTAGTGCGTGAAAATGTACTCAACTTTAACCCAAACTCTATAGTGTGTATCCAACTTCATTTTGATCTATTGTACGTATCCAACTTTCAATTATGATCTATTATGTGTATTAAACAGACGTGTCATCCTTGTAAGGTGCCACTTGGCATCCATACAAGATGCCACATCATCAAAGTTACTACACGATACACACAATAGACTTTAATTGAAAGTTGGTTACATACAATAGACCAAAATGAAGTTTGATACATACTATAGAGTTTAGGAAAAAGTTGAATACATTTTCACGCACTAATCCCTAGAGCTAGCACGAGAAGTGAGAACGAGTTACATGCATGTTCTACATTTAAGTTACAACAAACCCGATTGTTGTTGACTTCTAAAAGCAATGGAATAATTTTTGTAAGCATATTTAACATTTTTAAAAGTCATATATGTTATTACGAATATATTACTTTACTAGTATTTATTTAGTAAGAAGATATTGTAAGTGTGTTGCGAATATTGGTTACGTTGAATCATGATGTTTTATCCTAATTACCACTACAACTCTATTCCACCATTCTAAAAGCATCGTCTTAGATGCTACCTTTTATATAATAATTACTGGAGTATTTCATTCTATGTCACTTGAATGCCTAGAATTCCTTTCAAAGTCTATGATTGATACCTAGCATAGAAAAGAAGTTTACCAATAAGGATTTATTCCAAACAAAAACAATTACATATATTGTATATTGTTATTTCAAATTCTACCCAAGGTCGGGCGGATGTAGCAGGGGCAGGAGACAATTGCCTCTCAAAAAAATTCAAATTACGTAAAAAGGGGAGAAAAAAATTAAATAATAACGTTCGAGAATATTAATGGTTTATTTTGTTATATTTTTTACTTTTGCACCTTAAAGAAAATAATAAATTTTTTTCCAACAATGATTTTTATCCTGACTTCGCTCATAACTAAAGGTATTTTGTTTATTTCACTTGAGGTATTAGTCGTTAAAAAATCTAGTTATATTATATACTCATATATAATACTACTCCGTACTTTAACAAAACATTTTTTTATATTGTATATAAAAAAAATAAATTTCGAGAATATTAATGGTTTATTTTATTTTATATTGTATATTGTATATTGTTTATTTCACTTGAGGTATTAGTCGTTAAAAAATCTAGTTATATATTCTCATATATAATATAAAATACTACTCCGTACTTTAACAAAACATTTTCTAATGTATAAACCTAGCTTTAACTCGTGATTAGTACCAAATTCGATGTTAGTTTCATGTTGTTATGTTAATCATCGAATCCTTAATGAAGTCGTATTCAATTCGTCAATGTTTGTATCACTAATTCAATGTTTGTATCTGAAACTTGTGATTTTTAAGAAAACGTGTCGATGTTAATTTACAAACAATTAAAAGTAGGAATATATTTTGATATGGTTAAACAACAATTATAAAATACTTTACGCGGAATCTAGCTAACATTATACGGAATAGTTCTCACACTCCACTTCCATTTAAATAGTATTTTTATTGAATAATTGACGATCAAGAAATTTATGTATAATAATATAATAAGTCGTCAAATCTGACTTATTACACTACAATTCCTTCTTCTTCTTCTTCTTTTTTATTTTATTTTTTTATTTTCTTTTTTAACGAGAAATAAAACATGTATTTAATTATTTAGCTCACAACTGCTAAAATTCTTAAAATTTCGTGTTCCTATAAATGAATACCCGTATGACTTAAGAATTGCGAATTTTGGTTTTTTAAGTTACAAACAACCATAGGAACTTAGGTAATGGAGGAGACAACATGTGTAAGAAGTTGTTACTTTTGTTATGATTTAAAAAGTTATAAATGCTAAGTTGCCAACAAGTAAATTAAAGGGTTAAGTGTTTGTAAATGTATATAAATATGCGTTGACTTCTTTAGTGTGTATGTAACTAAATTGACCTCCATTGTATGTACGAAACTATTTATTGTCGTACATTGTATGTATTTTGATGACGTGTTATCAAATATAAGGTGACAAGTGGCATCTTTACCAGTTGACAAGTCACCAAAATTCATACAATGTACGACAATAAATTGTTTCGTGCATACAATGGAGGTCAATTTAGTTACGTACACACTAAAGAAATCAACGCATAGTTACATACATTTACAAATACTTAACCCTAAATTAAAAGGCCAACATAAGGGTGGTTTACAACAATGAACCCAAGAGCATTCTTGTAATTCACATGACATAAAATCGAAAGAATACAGTTGGGACTAATTAGACAACGTCAATATAGTTGGTCTCGACAAACCGAGATTAATTAGGGGACCATATCGATCTTTCGATGTAACATGTTCCATCATAAACACGCAACCTTATTACGACTACTTATTTTGAAATTACTATAGAACGATAAGATACTCCGGTGTACGTTTATATACTTTTTGATGCATAAAAAAATGTGGTCATTGGAAAATGTACGCAAGTCTATGATATTACGTATCACGTATATGATGTTATACTATGTGCATTAATAATAGAGTGACTTGATCGATGGTGTATGGTACATATCAATTTGTATGGTAAGTCTATATATCAGTCCACCTCGACATGTTACACAAACCATCTAGAATTAGGTGTTCTGGAGAATTAGTCGAAAGTTTAAGATTTGTTTAATACACGTATGACAAATTACATAAATAAATCAAGACTAATTATATTAGAATCATCACATAGAAAGATACGTCATGAAAAAAGAAAGAGTAAACACAAAGAGTGCCTACCCATTTACTGTTTTACTATCGATTAGTCAAAGGAAAGGGATGGAAGAAAATAAACTAGTCTTTCATTATCATTGGACTTTTGAATTCAACTTCACAATTTCACATAAAGTCAAGTACCCACGCACCTCTATACCACGAATATATGCAAATTGTCCCATCCTCAGGATTCGAACCCCCCATCTCTTGGTTGGAAGAGTCACCACGATACCACTAGACCAAAGACCATTTGGTATTTCAAATGTATTATTACATCGTCTCAATAAAAATATCATATTCCTTTTATTTGTTTTCAGACCACTTATATTTCAACCAATACAAAATATTTTGCAGGTAGGGATGATATTTTATGATTGAAGAATGAAGAGTATATATAGTGACTAGTGAATGAACAACTAAACATTCATTAAACTGTGTGCATTTTTAAACTAGACACTTTAGCCGGAACGGAGGATGTATGTATAATACATATTTTGTCACGTTACACTGTATACTTGCGTATCATGATTTAGTGCTACAAGGCTACAAGTTTATACGGTTATCAGTTATCACATGTTATTGGAAAGCTCTAAAATTTCTAGCAATTATGAGACAGAGATAACTTGACCTTCAAAGTCAGTATATGTAGAAAACCACTTTTCTTACCGGGTGAAGATTATAAAAAGGTACTCTAGAAAACATTAGTCCCCATTTAATTTAGTGTTTTTTTGAGAAACAGAGACAGAGGGTGCGTTTAGTTACAGAAAAATTTCTCGATTTTTCTTTTTTTCATTTTCGTAGAAAATGAGAAGTGTTTTACCTTTCTAGAAAAGCATAGAAAATTTAGAAAACGTGTTTAGTTGCAAGGGGTGGAGTTTTCATTTTCCAAGGAAGAGTAGAGATGAAAAACTTAGAAAATCATCTAAAGTAGTTTTCAACTTTGTAGTTATAAAAAGGAAAACAACGGGTGCGTTTAGTTACAGAAAACTACTTTTCTAGAAAAATTCTTTAAGAAAACAACGAAATTAGAAAACGTGTTTAAATTCGAGTTTTCTAAAAAACTTTTCTAATAAATGAAAAATCCTTGTTTTCCTTTTTATAACTACAATGTTGAAAACTACTTTTGATGGTTTTCTAAGTTTTCCATCTCTACTATTCCTTGGAAAAGGAAAACTCCACCCCTTGCAACTAAACACATTTTTCAGATTTTCCATGCTAATCTAGAGAAGTAAAACATTTCCCATTCTCTAGAGAAATGGAAAAAGAAAAATGAATGAAACTTTTCTGTAACTAAACACACCCAAAGATTTTCCTTTTCTTAAAAAAGTTTTTTAGAAAACTCGAATTTGAACACGTTTTCTAATTTTCTTGTTTTCTTAGGGAATTTTTATGGAAAAGTGGGGAGTTTTCTATAACTAAACGCACCCAAAAATTCATTCAAGAATTAATCAATTTTGTATAAGCAAGCGTACCTAGGATTATTTATAGAGGGGGAAAAAAAAATTTCTTTTTCTTTCTAAAATTTTCTGCCCCTTTTAGATCCGCCTTTAAAAACTCTTTGTGAATATAAAAATCACACATATTTTGATCAGCCAGTTAAATTTCTGTTTATTTATTTTTTTTAACAACTGAATCTCACGTGTATCTTATTAGCATCATGCATATGGGTGGTGATTTGTACACCACCAAAATTTAGCCACACACTACTAACATGCATCAGCCTGTTGTACTGTACAACATTTTAAAGCAGAATTAGTGGTGCATGGCAAAATTTTGGTGGTGAACAAATCACCACCCCATGTATAGATTATTATCAATCAATACCATGTGAGCAAGGCTTAGCAAATCTTTCAAACATCGCTTGCTTAAGGCTAGATGCTACTAAAAAGGAGAGACAACATGATCAATTATTGACAGCAAAAATCAAGGACTCGGATTATTCTGATTATATTTTATATCCAATCCACCTAGCCTAAAAAATCAAATTGCATGTAGTGTTGTTGTATGAAATAAGCATCGTCATTTTGTTGGCCGATTAATGTCTTAGAATGCCAAAATAATATCAAGTATGGGCCAAGTAATTAGTAATGGGTCAATATTAGTGTTAATATTAAATAGAGGGTTGTTAAGGGTCTGTTTGGGCCATGGGCCAACAGACTATATATGCTGGAAATAAAGAAACGGTAAGGGTAGTTAGTGTATTAAGAGATGCATCGGTTAGATAGAACCGATTAGTGAAACAACATGACTGTTCAATATGTCTGTTAGGTTTATATATATATGTACATATGTAACGAACAGAAGTAACCCTCGATTCAGAAAGTTATGATTATATAGATGGGTTCACCCAATCTCTCTTGTTTCCTCTAAACCGATCCTTGAATGTTAATTGATATATACATGATGTTTGTTTGATGCAATTGAAGATCCTGGAATGAAGTTTGAAGGGCCTGTCAACATTGGTATCAGAGCGGGTATCAAACAACAAGAAGAATCATGTTACAATTATCATTCGAAGGATCATTAAAACTGCGTTTTTATATCAAGAAAAGAAGGGCAGCCATGATTGAGAAGAGATGCCGATTGAAGAGAAAGAAAGAAAAGAATGGATACGGTTACACCACCAAGCGGGTGGTTAACCAGAAAAGAAGAAGATAGAGAGGGCATCGCAGGAACTGAATTAGATCAGAAAGTAAGGGCTGCGGGTTTTAAAGAAAAAAAACCCTACCAGATTTGTATGATGGAAGAAAGTAAAATGCAACAAGGGAAGAGATTATCATTGTGGGAAAGATTAACCGAAGATTGTGAGAAGAATGGTTATGAGAGAACCATAGATTTGGTAGAATGCTATTATGGCGCAACTTTGAGGCCCGGTTCAAGGAAGAACCAGTAAAGTATGTGACAACCGAGAGGGTTGAAGATGGCTGTGAAGAAGCCGAGTAAGAAACCCCACACGAGTTTGATGGGTTAAGTAAGTTTGGGATAGAAGTTGTGGAAAAAGCACGAGGGAAGATTGCGAGAATCTTCAAAGCAAGAAGAAAACGAATTCGGTATAATCTACAAAATAATGGTGATCAAGTAGGAACAAGGAATGAAGGAATAAGAAGATTGAAGATTTTGGCATCACGACATTAGGGGGGAACTGTTGGCCGATTAATGTCTTAGAATGCCAAAATAATATCAAGTATGGGCCAAGTAATTAGTAATGGGTCAATATTAGTGTTCATATTAAATAGAGGGTTGTTAAGGGTCTGTTTGGGCCATGGGCCAACAGACTATATATGCTGGAAATAAAGAAACGGTAAGGGTAGTTGGTGTATTAAGAGATGCATCGGTTAGATAGAACCGATTAGTGAAACAACATGACTGTTCAATATGTCTGTTAGGTTTATATATATATGTACATATGTAACGAACAAAAGTAACCCTCGATTCAGAAAGTTATGATTATATAGATGGGTTCACCCAATCTCTCTTGTTTCCTCTAAACCGATCCTTGAATGTTAATTGATATATACATGATGTTTGTTTGATGCAATTGAAGATCCTGGAATGAAGTTTGAAGGGCCTGTCAACACATTTGATATCATATACAGGTTAATAACCAGACAGTGTGTGATACAGACGAATTCATTACACGTAATCTTTTGTGTTCTACTACAAGCTGAAACGAATCACTAAACCGACATAGTAGAGATTGAGCGGTTTTAAGTTTGATACTTGCTCACAAGATGGAAGCAATACCTCTGTGAGGTCTGGTTAACTGGATTCCCTAGAGTGCTCTAGCAACAGATTTGAAGTCAGACAAGCAAGTGTGCAATATCTTCTGACGTTTCTGAAGAGACTCGCGTTCGTTCTGGAGGACATCAATTGCACCCGGTGCAACAAACATGTCCATAAATTTTTCATCATTCACCGCAAATAAATCTAGTCCCAGTGCCACCATAAGACGTTCACGACTAATCACATGAAAACAAAGGAAGTCTGTAATACACGATGTTTGTAGTAGCATAAAGTGAATTTGATCATAAACATTTAGAAGTGGCGATTTGGACCCATATAGTCATGAATGGTTCACATCAGGTCTAACTAAACACGTAAGAAAAAGGGAATAAAGAGAGCTTAAAATGACCCACGTCACATGGGCAAACAGGTCAAAAGTCTACCAAAATGTATTTTTATTGCATAAAACCACGTGAATCGTTTTATTCAAAAAATTTATACAATTACTATAAACATATAGCCTATGAAAATTGACATACAAAATATCCGTAGTGAAAACTTAAAAATTCAGCACTGAAAGTGGCCCAGATTAATCCGACCCGTATCAAAAACTATTCATTTTGACCTGTTACCCATCCCTCGAACGAGAAGTACCCAACCCTCAAATGAGAAGCCTACCATGGAGTTAGAAAACCAGACTTCAAGGCTGAAGTCACAATGCGCTCAATCAAGACTTCACGTATGCGTGCAAAATGCTGTGCAGCTGACGAGCAAATCTCAGAGTACGACGAGCCTGATTGTAAGCTTATAAGGACACCTCCATTTTGAACTATTGAATTATCCATCATAATGTTGTTACCCTTTACTCTAGAATATCGTCTTTTTGCTCCACAGTCAATGTAGTTCCCGCGTTCTTTCTTAATGACATACACCTCACCAGATGGCTGGTCAGGTGACGGGGTCTCGGGCACAGTCAAATAAGCTTCTCGTGCTTCTACAACTTTTCCGGGTGTGATGCCCTCCTGATCATTTTTTTGCGGAGGTATATTTTCTTGGCCTTTCAGAGCTTTATGGTCTGACAAATCAAAAAATACTGAACTAGCTGAAGCCTGGTGTCTATACGCATTTCCACCAGCACTGGATAGGAAATCACTCTCGTAACATACGGGAGAATATGGGCTTGTAACTGAATCTAAGTGATGCCGAACAAGTCGTTTGCAATCCTTTGCAAGATCTTTAATAAAACAATTGTAAGAGTGCCTTAACGCAGCATGAAAACCTACATATCCGTCCATATCCACTGTTCTCTTTGAATCTGTCGAGATAATAGCAGTTGATTGTGATTGATAATCTTTTTCAGAAAACTAATGTACTGTTAATAATTAATAGCATTTCAATTTGCACTCCATAACTAACTTAAGAACTTACAATCAGCATTACAAAGGTGATTTCTCTCCATAGCAAGATCAAAAAGGTTTCTTAACACAAAAGCAAGACGTTCGCAAGCTGTATCAAGCAGAGGGGCAAGCCATGACCTGGCAGCAGAACGTGCAATCTCAGCAGCAGCCTCTACGAATCCTCTTCCTCCACCTCGGCCAGCATGAGCAAGCATGATATTTGCCACCTGTGCAAAGATAATTTGTAAATTCTCTGTTATCCGATCCAAAAGGCACTAATTTGAAACTTAATTTTACCTTCTCTCTTGACACTGGAGGGCATTCAATTGAATATGTAGCCAACCGAAATTCATGCATAACTCTTTCGAAAGCAGCACCGCCATAAAGGTGAAGAGTACCATTTGGTAGCTTAATATCAGCTGTAAGACCGGGCCAGCTCCCAATTCCACTTTCTGATCTTTCCTCTTCTGTTGTTTTCCCCCATTGCTCTGGGTCAGGATCTGCTGCCCCATCTATCAGTGCACCCTTCACCATTTTGAGAAAAGACGATATGTATTCAGTCAGTTGTGATAAACATTGTATATAAAATAAAGACTTATATTGTCACTCAATAGAACATCATCGTGATTCCAGTCAGCTCATTTCTATGTACTAAGTTGATTACATGATTTGGCTAACAAAGAAAAGCAAACCGCACTGAAGAGTAACGCACTTTGTAATCCTCGCTGTTTATAGCAACAAATGATATGTATCAAAGAAGTTGGAATTTGATCTTTATCATTAATTGTTCTTGAAAGTTATTTTTAAACAAGCGTTTTTTTTTTACTATTACGAGTTGACATGGCATTTACAGGTACAATGGCTTGGTATAAATGGAACCAAAGTGAAAGTGTACTGCTATAAGTGGTATATATTGCGTAGTACCTAGCTAATTTGTGCAATGCACTATATAGATTTCCACGAATAAAACATCATACCAAATGGTTGCAGATGGCAGATGCAAATAACATTGATGATCTACGGAGGTGAGCAACATCAGAAGTAGCCTGTATTTTAGAGTCCATGGAGTTCAGTTCAGCACTGACTTCACTGCAACGCTGTTCAAGCAATGCCAAAGTTGCTGGTACAGCGTCTTTATATCTCTTTTGAAGCTCAGATTCCAGATAATCGCGGAGACAACAAAAGCCAATTTGAGACATATATTTTTCCTCATCAAATCCACCTTTGACAGAGCCTCGTAGATAGTGTAAAATATCAGCGTCCACCTGAGAGATTTTCCTCCGAAACTCATCATTTGAGACAATTGTCTTATCCTTTGGCAGGGCTACAAAAAAGGGTCGTGCATTCTCTCCTAGATAGCCACTTGCACTTAGATAGCTGTCCACTTCCCACCGGTCTGTGAATTCCTGAAAGCATTAGATCGTTACATACAATGACTAGTTTGACATCATTTATCAAAAAATTTACCTTCGCCTTAATTATTAATTGTTACTAGAATAGCTTTTTGGTACCTTAAGTCGGTTATCGAATTTGGAAACAACAATGATTGTTCTTCTAAAGTTTGGATCAACTTCACGAACGGTATCAAGCCACAATGATGAGCACCATTCCACACTACTTTGTTGAAGGAATACAAGGATCCTGTGGGGTGGGCTAGCCAATGACTTGACCATCGATAGAATCTCCTCTGGTGTGCTCTCAGGTTCACCCTTCTTTGCCTGCAAGTTACAGTTTTATCCTACAAGTCATGCACTTAAATCTCAACATTCAAATGATACACCGTCCTAAATATTACCTTGAGAACAAACCCTGGAGTGTCAATAACAGTGAGATTAGGACAGTGTGCATACTCTGCTCGCATCACTATCGGCTTAGAGGAGACTGCAGTTTTAGTTTTCTTCAACAATGCGTCAGTTCTTGATTTAATGGTGTCCGCAACTTCCGATGCTAACAGTATAGGACTCCCATATTCCTCGGATTCCTCCTCCTGTCAGTAAAGCTAATACTGTTAACATATTTTCAAAGTTCGCATAATCAATTCAATAAACCTTCTTTCCTACATTCTAAAGCTTAAATTCCACCTTTCGCCACACTAAAAACTAAAGTTAACTTATTGTTTATTTATCAAAATTCAAATGCATAATCCAGGTTAAACAAAAACTAAAGGTAATGGCACAAAACGGTAGTAAACTTTACCAAATTTCTCATTTCAGGTACTCCAATCTTCTCTTACCAATTTAAGGTATTAAAACATTTCTCACATCGCCAAAAGGTATTCTATATGTTAAAAATGGCTTTTGGTGTCATGATGCTTAGGGGTGCTTGGGTGGGCTAATGGACTTAATCTGAAGCTTATTAGCTTAATTATTTCAACACAATAAGTTTCAATTTTAGTGTTTTAAATAAGCTTATTTGCTTGAGCTTATATGTTTATTGTGAGGGGAGTTTTATAAGCTCAAAATAAGCTTCAACAATCAAGCTTATTTGCTTATAAGCAATAAGCTTCAATTTTTCAAGACTAAGCCCACCCAAACACCCCCTAAAAAGGTAAAATAAATCTATATTTGATGGAAAGAAACAGAAAACTATAGTCCCACAACCATCCAATCATTGTTTTAACCATCATGATGCTGGTAAAAAAATCGCTTTTGCTGGTAAAAAACAACTTGCACACACCATAAATTGATCAAAATAAAATAAAATCCAAGTGCCGGAAATGATAAATTTGGTAAAGTTTGTACCTTTTGCATCAGTTGAAAGAATTAAATAATTGCAAAACAAGCACTTATAAACCCTAAAACTACATATTAACTCTGCAATTATTTGACATTCCAGTGAAATAGGTCAAAATTAGAATTAACCTGAAATCGGCACCTAGGATCGAGATAAGTAGGATCATGAACCATCTGGAGCATAAGAGGCCTACGAGTACCCATTTCGACCTCGCGAACATTAAACTTGAATCCCAGAAGTGCTTCAAGAAGTGAACTTTTTCCATCAGACTGACCTCCGATGACTACTATCTCGGGAACAGGAAGCTTTTCGCCAAATGCAACCGCCGCTGCTTGAAGGCGATTGTAGGCTTCGAATCGAGCCTTAAATGAAGACGATGCATCTGCAATTTTTCGGTGAGATTTATGGTGGTTCCTTGAAGCAGAGGATGATGAATTTTTGTCGTTTAGTGTGGTTTTGGTTGGGGTTGTTAGGAAGCCGTTAGAACTCGCCATTGTAGGTGTTGGAATGGAGGGAGAAAGGGGGTTTCAGTTTGAATTTGGAAGATGATATAAAATACTCGTATAGAGGTCAGTAATTGGGCCTAACGACACCCAATGTTAATTGGGCTTGATAGCCCAAAAGAGTTAAACTTACGGTTTCGGTTAAACCGGTTTTTAGTTTGGAGCCGAAACAGTCTACGATTATAAGACTCCTCTCATCCGTGATTAAAACTGACTAAAACCGACTGAGTCACGTCAGCTTTTTCAAAAACTGACTGAAAATGACGGACCTGTCACTTTAATATTTGGGTCCCGCATTTATCAATTTACCTTTAATATCATAAACACAAAAGAAAAAGAAAAAACAAACAAATAACTAAACCTACGTCAGATATCCGACGCGAAAAAGTGACGAGGTGAACCGACGGAGCCGTGCCATCGGTGTCGGCTCCGTCACTTTAAACCGACGACAACCGAAGATCCCGATGGGAGCCGGTCTAAATCATTTAAGAAATTGGTATTATGTTATTTATATGAAAAAAAAAAAAAAAAGATGTTGATAATCATAATCCACCCATCAACAAGGTGGCTAACTGCTAAACAAATTTGAAAATAAATTTCTGTCAAGAAAAAGTTCAGTACCTTACAGTAAAGATACCTTTTTTCAGTGGTATAGCTACAAATACCGTACAATTGTACTTTCAGTATCACATTTTTCAGAGGTTTTCATATGTGTTAATGCTAGATGTTGAGAATTCTGCATTGCAATTCTCGATAACCACTTTCTGAGAGGACAAGATACAAATTTCTTAAGACCGAGCATCGGTCCGGAAAATGTTAGCCATAAAGTGAATCAACACCCTTAGCGGAATACAAGCACGACCGACTTGCATGACAAATTCAACGTAAAAGAAAACCAAACCAGGAAGTTCACTTGAAGAGCTTGTTCACTTGAACAAATATATATAACATCTGTATTATGTACGGTACATTAGCGATTAAGCATAGTTTAGCTTTGAGTGCATTCATGATTAGGGTTTATAATAGAAATTAAAGAACCCTATAATCATTCATATTGAACAGTATGTTGATGGTTTTGCTAACTAAGTTGATTCTTCCTTTGCCATCATAGAAATCGTATGAGCTCAACTGCAAACTTTCCCTTCTTAGTTTCGTTCACTTCTCCTATCTGACCCAAATGCAAAACAACAAAATCAAATAAACATCTCTTACACGGTATACAGTTAATGTTAATACGTGTTCTGTTATCTGACCTTTAATCTTCCTTTTCCACTTACAGAAATCATGTCTCCGCTCCTTATAGTTGTATTATTCTTTGTCACTGTCACCCAATTAACGCGCACGTCTCCATCACTGAAAAACGGGGATACAGAATGAAGAAAACACACACACACAATAAAAATAAATAAATTTGTGTTCGTTTAAAAATATCATGAAAGTTTGTCATAAGGTTACCTGATCATACCAACTAGTTTTGATCGTGAGATTTTGAATCCTGCACTTGCTATGGCATCAATCCTCATAGATGCTTCTACAGTCTTGAAAGTTTTAGTCCTACAAAGAGCAATGAAATGTCAAGATTATGGCCTGTAGGCGAATTAGAAGTTAATACAATAAATATGGTAGCAGTTTATGACCTTGGTGGCTCGTATTCAAGAGCAATTAACGGCATTTTCTTACATGTGACAGATACATTCCCAACCTGACATAAACAAAAGTTATGATAGAATGATGATTTCACCTTATACAAGAACTAAAAGTGAATAAGTGAAGCACCATAATACCATATATAGGTATTGTTACCTTCTCAAGTGATAAAGTGAGAAAGTCAACTAGTTCTGGAACAACTAGAACATGAGCTCCCTTTTCACCCTGCAACCAAACAAGAGAACCTACATTCTGTTCAACAAATTCGATGACTTGTAACAAAATATAGTAAAACCACATTGTGTTATAACCCCTTAAGAAAAGTATGATCTCGAGCCAACTTAAATAACAGAACTATAGCTAGAAGTGGCAAATTGGGTGTCTCACGGGATCGAAAAGAGAGGATTTTATGGTATGGATGTGTTGACCCAACACTTTCGCCCAAATGTGTATGAATAATGTCAGATAACTAGCATTGCAAAGAAAAAAAGAAGTCACCATAATAATCTTATTATTGAATAACACGATGTATATTGTAATTTGTATGCACATAATACCGTTGGGTAGACTTTTGACGCATTCAAACAATTCGATCTTCTACCTTTTTAGCCAAATTTTCATTTTCACTTGACACATTAGAAATTAAGCATAACCCCAATCGAACTGTTTAGAAGTAAATGGATTAAAATAATGAAATTGACACCTCTAGTATTAGAGGTAACTAAATCAAAATTTAGTTAGCACTTAGCAAGCATCTGAATATTGCTTTAAGACATGCACTTGGGGTGTAACAAGTAACAACCATCCAAGATATATGATATGGATGCTAGCAGAACAAATAATGTGCAAAAACTGTTTGATATTTTTTTTTATAACTTGAGTAATACCTGCAAAAGAATATCCCCCAATTTATCTCTTACTATCCCGGTGCCAAGGATAGAGCCAAGAAAGTCACCATGGGAACAAGGTTGGAAACCAAAGTTCCCAGAAATACTGCAATGAAATCAATCTTATAACCTATAAATTAAGCCTTTCAACCAAATATAACTAGTGAAAACCTCAAAAAACGCAACAAAATATTCATGAACCACCTTAATGCCGCTACAGTGTCGGGATCGGTTGTCAATGCTTCTGGATGTCCAACTGATAGGCGACAACGTTCAGCTTCAGGGTAGCCTCCTTGAACATATGTTTTCACATCGGCTAACTTTTCTATAATCATCATTGACTCCTTTAACACGGGTGGCGTGAGAAAATCAGTATGCAGAACTTCACGTCGTAATGATGCTCGTTTTGCCTACCACGAACCAAGATATCAATACATTAGAATCAAGACATGGCACTTCATCTGTTACTTAAAATCTGCAACACTATTCATTTTAGAGTATTTGGTCAAAACATTTGCAGCTTTTCCTTCTTTTAACAAGTTTTCAAAAGCAAAATTACCCTTTTACCCCCTTGTCATGGTTTTCGCATAGTTACCATTTCAATAATATGTTTCACTTCTACATTGGAGCCCTTATCACCAACTCCCTTTAGTAAAACCTCAGTGTCCCCCTTTACAGCTTGTGCCAAATGACATATACCAATACCTGGAACATATACACAATCCCTTAGCTAACAAACAAAAAAAATCAACATTTAGGGCTTTTCCACAATGCAAAAATTGTAATGGTTTTTTAACCATAGCACCAAAAGTTTGATCACGCTGTAAGTTCTTGTGCTAAAATGCAATGTGGCTACCAATATTTTCCAGAAAGTTTGAAAATTTATGTATAATTTTGAAGTTGAATGATGAAATGTTTTTGACATTGAAACAAGTCAGGTTGTAAACAATTACTAATAATTTGCATTGCAAAAGGTACTAAAATATATTCAAACCCATGATGATTTGACATAAAAGTAAGACGAAAGCATAAAACTTTCCTCAAATTATCACAACATTAATTATAACTTTGAGAAGGAATGATGATTAAAACCTGAAGAAGTCAAACGGTGATGAAATTTATGATTGAGGAAAGTGAAACTAGAGATGGGAATTGTCCTTTTCAGAAACGGCTGTGCTACGGCGGCGAAGCTTATTGATGCCATGGTCATGCTCGATAGCCTCCCTCAAACAAAAATGACACTAGAAAAAGAAAGAAAATAAAATACAATAAAAGTTGTCGTAAAAAATCCTTTTATTAATTTTGATTTACCTTGATATAACGATGTTGATGATAAATAACATGTTAGAGCGGGTTAAAATGAGAATAGGAATTTGTCTGAGAACGAGGAATCAATCTTTTTTAAAATTAAATATATCACAAATGACAAGTCGAATAATTATAAAGATTGCACCATAAAATTTAGCGTTTTATCCTCTTCGATTTGCCGTCCCTCAAGGCTTACTTTTTACAACTTTTTTTTGTAGGTTTACAAATTAGTAATACATGTGTTAGTGTTGCGTTTAGGGTTTGGGGTTTAGGGGTTAGGGTTTAGGGTTTCTCCCTCGGAAACCCTAACCCCTAAACCCTACTAAACCTTCAACCCTAAATCATACTAAATCTTAAACCCTACTAAACCCTCAACCCTAAATCTTAAACCCTAAACCTAACCACAAATCAAATGTACAACCAATTACTAACACATGTGTTACTAATTTGTAAACCCACCAAAAAATGAAAATATAAAGTTGTCGAAAGTATGTCATGAGGGACGGCAAATCGAAGAGGAGAAAACATTGAATTTGATGGTGCAATTTTCATGATTTTTCGACTTACCGTTTGTGAGATATTTGAACAAAATGTGGGGGAAATAGGTATTTGATGAAAATGAGTGATTCCCCTATTCTCACTCAAAATTGATATACTCGTTTGAACTCTACTCTGACATGTTATGGAAGCAACTTTATCCTATACAATTTGTGGTTTAAGCTTTTCTAAAACTTTTTATAAGGCATAAACCTTTACACTCTAATTGTAAAGCTTTTTAAAGAAAAATTCATCAAGATTCATAATTTCATACACGCAAAATATTTTTATGTTGATAATACACACTGTTGTTATCAAGTCATTGAGCAAAAGTTCAATTTTGGCAAACCCTTTACCAAAAGGTTTTTATTTCTCAATAGAGATTTACATTATCATCAGTTGAAGATTACGTTAGATATTTTGACCCAATGTACCTTGGTTTCATTCTTATTCAGATGGGGATGTTCGCCATACATACTTCAATTCAATGGACTAATTGTTGCACTATCACAAGAGAAACTCGACGACAATAGATGGATTCGAGGCTAAGGCTCATCTATAGATCAGAGGAAACCAGCATTCTTGTCCATAATAATGTACATATTAACCATACTTGTCAACTTGTTTTAGTAGCTTAACAAACCAAGCTAACCATTTTACTGGCTTTGTTGGACTAACCAGCCCAACCTATACTGTTCAACCAGTTCAATGGTTTATGCCAAAATGAAAATATTTTACTTTCACACAAAAATACACATCTAGGCATCTAGCCATATATTGCAGACCAACAATATAGCCTAATAGCCATAACCAAAAGTCCAAATATTACAAGTCAAATAGCGTCGAAATGTATATAAAGTGTTAGAAACTTTGCATACAAGATATACAGTAGCTTTATGCTACAATAAAAATCAAACGAGGTAAAATTATTAACCAACATGCTGCAAACTATTTCACATAATAAACATTCTGTTTCTTATCAAAAAACCAAAATGTCAAAAAAGTACACTAATTCTCCTGTTCTGGTACATGTTTCAAACTACCTCTTTCTAAACCATATATAAGAGTTCTCAGGCTGCAAGTACAAAAAAGCAAATGGAACCAACGAAAAACAAAAAAACGACGTCACTTTCGAACCACCAGTATCCGTTTGTTCAACCCAAGGGATGTACTGCACCCTCCTTACTTCATCTGCACCCTCCTTACTTCATCTACGCATACAGGTTGTACCCAACCGCTAATAGCACAACAACAATTGCAGCAGCACCAGCAGCATAGTAATACATGTAGTTGTTTGACTTCTTACGTTTCAGTATCACCTTTGAAATCGATTCGGGTCCCTTTCCTCTGTTGCCTCGGACTCTCACTCTCACATTCTCCTTCTTCTCTTTGTTCTTTATTGTTGTCGTTTTCACCTTTTCTTCAGCCTTTTCTTCCTCCGGATCCTCTGCAGCCTCCTCCTCCGGTGCTTCCTCAGAAACCTCGCCAGCTGGCATAGAAGCTTGCATTTTCTTCTTCTCTTTCTTTTCCTTGTCCTGCAAAAAAAAAAGCTCATCATGTCAAAGTCTACCAAAACCCAATAAGCTGCAAAATAATTTTTAAAATGAGTAATTACCTTGAGCTTCTTCTCGGCTTCCTTCTCAGCTTTCTTTTGAGCTTTTGCTGCAGATTTTTCAGCCAGCTTTTTCTTCCTTTCCAAAGCTTGTTTAGCTTTTGCAATCTCCTCTTCCCTCTTTATCTCTTTCAGCTTCGACTCATCAACAACTTCTACTTTCACCGGTTTTTTCTCCAACCCAAATACTTCTTCTTCTTCTACAACTACTATTTTATCCTTTTTACCCTTTACTGTACCATTTGCTGCCTCTTTCGGCTTTTTATTGTCTTTTTCTTTCTCGACTGGAGGCGAAACAACAGCAGGAACGGGATCTTCCTTAGGTTGTTTTGCTTTTGGTTTTGCTACAACCTCTGTCTCGACAGGAACAGGGGCTGGGAGTTCTTGTGCGATCAAGGGCTTCTCTCCAGGATTCCTCATACGTCCATCCTTGCTTAGCTGGCGCATGTCGAGTGACTGCAATATTCTTTTCTCATAATCTTCCCTGAACGCTTTACTACTGTTCCACTCGGACATGAACTTGTCGACCTATATTCATCAAGTGAACCATACATGATTAGTTCTGAAAAACAAACTACGGGGTGTTTATAGTGATTGTGTGATATTCAATAATCAGCATGATCCAATAAAATGAGAGAATCGAATACTTGAGAGTTTGGCAAATATTGATTCTCTATGTAGTTATTGATTAACTAATTTTGTGAAAAGAAGGTATGCTTGAATTACCAAAACAACATTTTTGTGGAAAAGGAGACACATTTAGTGAAATATGAACAGAAGTCTATTAGTATATTAGTATAAATGAAGGGTTGAATGCAAAAATAACACTACAATTTGATAATCAGTTTTGTTGCAGCTGGTATGAAACTGATCAAGACGTAATAAACATATAAATGAAATGGCCCAAGAAGTTTGTAATGAGGCAATTGACAAACCTCAGACATAGAAAGCTCTTTAAGGGCATTAACGTCCTTATTTGCAGCCAGCCTTCTAGCATCATTCAAGAGCGAACGGTTCTGGTAAAAGCAAGTATTCTGGAAAGGCAAGTAACATGACAGATAATCAACAAGCAGTGTTTCAAACACATAATATGAATGTAATCAAAAGTACAAACATACCCCTTCTTCACGTTTATTCCTCAGCTCGCGAATCTTCTCATAGACCTTATCCCTTTTCTCGATAACCACATGCAATTCCTCTTCTAAAGAAGCAATAACAGTGTTTATAGCCTCTTTTTCAGTCTCTAGTGTTTTAACTTTCGCCTTGATAGCCTGTTGATCTTTGCGGGCCCCATCAAGATCCACACCAATGCTCTAGAACACAGTAGTCATAATAAAGATTAATATATGAACTTTAAGACTCGCGCCTAAAGGTGGCAAAATTTCAACCCATTTACATGCATTGATCAACTACGCTTATATTTTATCTCAAATATGTCACCCACAAAATTTGTTAAAAGAAACCGGCGAAACGTTTCCCAAAGTGTTACTAGTGCAAACAACCTCCTGTATAGCCTTTTTATTATAGTTTGGATATTTTTTACAATAAAAATACAACTCTTCAATCATATTTAACATTTGCTCAGTTCTTTGAAAACATTTAACGATGTACCAAAAGAATGTTTGTGATCAACCTGACCCATCCTAACAAATTACCCATTTTCATCTGAACCTGTTACACAATCAGGAATTTAGCCATACAGGATTTAGTAAAGGCATTCTTACTTTGACCTGGTCTTGAATGGCATCTTTTTCACCAACAGATTTCTGAACTTCAGCCCTCATAGCAGCATTTGCGATAACTTTATCCCTTGTTCCTTCAAGTTGTTTAATTTCTCTAATAATTTGTTTTTCCTCAGGTAGGGTATTACTTTCATGTTGAATGCGATATTGCAAACTCTTAATCTACATACGAAGTAAGAAACAAACATTTATACAAGAAAAAGAATACATTGAGCGTTTTATCACCACCAAAATGAATTTCATGTATTATGAAAATCGTGCTTACAACATCATTAAGCTCCGCCTCAGATGAGCATATGAAACTTCTATTGTCTTTATTAGCATCCCTTGGGCCACGCAACTTGCCTAAAGCCTGCTGCAGAGGCTCGATTTCTTTTCTCTTACCATCCATGATATTTCTAAAATGGTTTTTTTCTTCAACAAGGGCCTTCAATTGACCTATTACTTGTGCTCGTTCAGTCTGAAATAAATCAACGAATTAGTTTAATCAAGTATCAAGACTATCATTTATAGCATCAGCTCAAGGGTATCTATATAAAACATTACCCTTTTAGCCCTCAGCTTCTCAGTGATTGGATCCCGAGCCTGATTAAGCTTTTTAAGCTCCTTATCAGCCTGTTCAAGTTTAGCTTTCACATTCTGGTCTTCAACTGTTCGGTATTTAGCAAAATAAACTGAGTGAAACTTTTTTGCTTCAGGCCACTCATCAACTGCATCCTTTGGAAAGCTGGCCTCGGGTGCTGTTTCTACATGAACCGGCTCACTAACGTGAGTACCAGATTCATTTTCACTGACATGCCCGTTAACAATGCTCTCTTTCTTCCCGTTTTCGACTGGCACATGGGCCAACTCAGACTCAACACCATCAATAGCCATGACTTTTTTTATTTTAAAGTAAAATAACTTCGATAGCCTTCAAAATTCGAAAACCCTGAAGCAGAAATTACAAAGAAATCAACCCAAAAGTTAAAGAAAGGTGACACCTTTTTTATTCCATAAATGAATTCAAGCTTTATAAGAGCCAATTAGCCAAATAAAGAAAAAAAATTGTAACTTTCTAAAAAAAATCTTGAATGAATAAATGAGCCTCTTATAAGAATCCTTCTGAAATCTGAATAACTTAATATGAAATTGATAAACTAATAATATAAAGAGAAATGTAAGGGGGGCTTTAGATGTGTCTCTAAAGTGATTATTGCAATATCAAGAACTGATTAAAATTATCGATTTCTGTTTATTTAGAGTCAAAAAGCAATCAGATTGGAAAAAACAAAACAAAAATGTAACAAGAAGCTGAAAAACAAAACTTATATCATTCAAATACAAGTAAAGATGCCTAAGTATCCCTAACTTAAAACATCAAACTAACCTAACAAACTATCTGAATCAGAATATAACTTTCCAATTTTCCAAATCACATATCAAAACACCCCATAAAAATAATCTAAATTCCTTTATTTTTTTCTCAAACCCAATCCAAACAACACTAATTACCAAAATCTTTTCTTGATCTTCATAATATGTATCAACAATTACCGATAAACAAACTAATTATCACTAATCAAGATCCATACTTTATAACAAACAAATCAGTATATCTACACATCACACCACACAAACAGTTCAATCACATGCATTACATATATACTAAAATCAAACACAATTCAAAACCAGATACATAAATCAAGATTTGAAATTTACATGTCAACAATCCAAAATTGACAAAACCCAGATCCAATTTATACAAAAAAATCAAGATCGATGCAGATATAACGATGAGATTGGGGATAATTTAAAAGAGTAAGAATTAGGTGAATTGAAAACACATAATAATAAGATTAATAACGTAAGGCTTACCAGAAATTGAAAGAAAGAGTAATACAGATTGAATTTTATAAGTGAAGAATGATGATTTGGGGCAAAAGCATCCCTGTGATCGAGATCTCTGTAGAGAGGGAGAGAGAGTAGGGTAGAGAGAGAGATAGAAGAGGATGTCCGGCGACTTACGATTGTGTTTGTGTATATATATGGATGGATTTAGTGAGTACAAACCTCCATTTGGTTCAGATTTTTTTCGTTCCCTTTTTACCATTTTGGTGATTTAACTTTTAGTACCAAATTTTTAGTTTTTTTCACCAAGTTAATTGATAGTTTGATACACTTTTGTGGAACATCAAATCTACAATGTATCCAAAAGAGAGAAAAAACATTGATAAAAAGAAATTGCTAAATATAAACTAACACGAGAAGTGGTGACCTTGTATTTATAGTGATCTCGTGAGAACATTGATGCTCAAATAGTGGAATAATCGAGGATATTGAGTTTACAATGTTCTTAAAGTTTATTTTGGTACGGGTGTATATGGAAAAAAGATGAAAGCAACGTCTAGCTTGAGTTGTTATCAACGACAACATCGCTGAGAATATTGTAGGTGAGTAGAAGGACATTGTGATACAGTGTTCTGTAGTGAGAATTTTGTTAAAAATGTTGTATTTCAATGTCACTCTGTATGATCTTAACAATCAAAAGTTCATGAATCCTTGATAAATACAACTAATAGATAATAAAATTTTTGATCGACTAATGTTCACTATTTAATCGTAGATGATTTAATTTTTCAAGGTGATTTGACAATCTTAGGTGGAAATTGCAATTATCATTATAGTAGGTATGATCTTAAAACATAACTTAGAACACATGATGTAGTGACATCTTTTTTACGGTGTTTTTACGAGAATATTGTTGTTGAAAAAGTGGAGTGTGAAGGATGTTGAGTTTACAGTGTTCTCAAATTTTATTTTGCCTTTTTTTAATTAATGTGTGTGTGTAAATAAGAAAAAGAAGAATAAAACAACGTTTTAGCTCGGACGGTGCTCCAAAACACTGTCCAGAACGCTGTTTCGGTGTGGGTGGACGTCGTCGGACTGTATTCTTGAGCCAAAATTTTGACAAAACGTCGCCCACACCGTGTGCTCTTAGGGGTTGGTTATGCTTAACAAAGTTCTAAATAGTTAAACATTATATAAAATATACATAGTCTTTAGAAAGATGGTTGTTCCTTTAACGAACAACCTTAACTCGAGATTCTTTGAATTCGATGCGGCCTTTTCTCAATGACCGTACAAAAGTAAACAAAAACTTTAAGAAGAAAAAAAAACTTGCATTGGGTATGCTCTTAGATAGTCATAAAAGTAGATTTATTGCATTTATTGGTTTATATAGTTTATTTCTCCTAATTTTATTACTCCTTCCGTCCCATAATAAGTGTTTATATATCAGTTTTCACGGAGTTTAAGAAATTACATTATTTGTTACTGAAGATGACACTTTTTGCCCTTCCGTTTGCACAGACTCGCGGGTATCAGTTTTGAGAAAAAGTATAGTGAGGGTTTAATGGTAAAGTTAATATGTCATTGTTTGGAAGTGGACATTTATTTTGGAACAGAGGGAGTAACTGAAATCGACATATGTCGGTCTAACATTTTTAGGTTTACCTAAGTAGACCTGTTCGTCATCCCATTCTCCAAAATAATAATATATAAAACAATTAAGTTCATTAAATAAATATAATAGCACCAATTATATTTAGGGAAATATTAACTATAACCCTTAGGGCTATGATTAAGCATTAATCATAATTTTTGTGAACCTTCTAAAATTATAACTAATTATTTCTATGAATATTAAATATTTACACACATAATTATGAAAAGTGAGCATAAATATGGAATATGTTCACTTTGAATTATTGTAAATTAGATTTGTGATGATGTAATTTTAGGTAAGTTTAATTATAGCCTGAGTTATAGTTATCATTGTCCTTATATTTAATAGTAATGCATAATCTTAATACATTTTATTTAAGTTAATGGTGTTCATTGTTACATCGAAAAAATTGTAGCATTAAAGTAAAAAGTATCATGGTAAAATAGCAACGTGTTTATTCCACTCATTAAACAAGAGTTTTTGTACTCGATCTTGCCACTAGAATAATGAAGAGCTTACATTTTAATGTTGTATAGAAGTGATCTGTTTACTAACATTGATTAATCTTGGATCTTGAATATGATTAGCGTAGAACGTTGAAATGCCAATGCCCATGAACAACATAAAATGTCGATGCTAAAGCGATTATATATGTCGATCATCACCCCCACCAAACATGCAATCATCATAATTCGCCATGAACTCTATAGTGTTAAAACATTCTCGTAATTTATTTTAAGTGTAACTTTTTACCATTACTCTTGATAAATTATCATTGCTTACATATGTATACTTATTATTTTTTGAGTTTGGCTAACTTATATCTTACGGGCATAAATTCTAGATCATTAAAGAACGGTCAATTGAGTGAAACACACGTAAACTTGTATAAATCTAAAAAGGTAAAAAGATGAACTTGAAAGAGACAATGGTACATGCTAAGACCACTCTCATCAGTGACAAAAACTGACTGAAACCGATCGAGCCACGTCAGCGTCACGTTAACTTTTTCAAAACTGACGAACCCTTGCTATCAGTGACCCGTCACTTTAATGTTTGGGTCCTGCATTTACCAATTTACCTTTAATATTAAAAACACAAAAGGAAAAAAAAAACAAAGAAGCAAAACGTACGTCGGATAACCGACGCGAAAAACCGACAAGAGCAACCGACCAACTTCGTCGGATGTAAACCGACTAGAAGTGACGATGACCGATATTAGTGGTCTAACATAATCCACATTATATGAAATGCATCTCATTGTTTCAATCAAAGAAAATGCATACATATATTAATGGGAAAATAATTTGTAATGTTACTCTGCACGATTTGAAAGATAATGTTAGTGTTGATGTAGAGGTCATTCAAATAAATATAAAAAAGTTAAAGAATAAAAATGAAAAATATTTATTTTGTGATTGGTCAACATCGTCACAAATGATATACCCTCTAATCCTCTATTAATCCGAGTTTGATTTTTTATTAGTGAAGCCCGACCCGATTGCTCAAATTTCTATTCGAATACAAACAGGTTGGTTGGTTGATTGATTGAGATCATCCAAGTCTATTTATTCATTTTTCATGTGGATTTCAGGTCATATAAAATAGGTTACCTCTTTACCTGAAATAAACTATACTTAGTTAGTTTGATTATAAATTTAATAAAAATGGGATTATGAAAAAGAAGGGAAATTGGGGAAAAAACAAGAGGGTGATTGTTGTTGGGTTGATAGAGGGAAAGAAGTGGAGAAAGTAGTACAACACGTGTTGTTGTTAACTCAATCTGGTGTGGATCCCATCCCTCTTCGATGATAACGAGACCCACTTCAATTTTACGTATATACCCTTTAACCCCACCTACCCATTTACTTATATGCCCCCCTACTTCAAAACTTCAAATATCCGTTCACATTTTAGCATTTTACGGTTGCTATAAGATAAACATAAACATTGATTGATATACTAACCTTTAAATCTATATCGGTTATCTATTATCTATCTATATAAAACAAATATCACATTAGAGGAGTGATTGAGTTAAGTCAACTCGTGAGTTACTTGACATCAAATTTCGAGCTAAGCTCGAGGTACTGGAGTTAGTTTATGGTCAAGTACAAATACAAGTACCAAAATGCTCATCTAATAATTATTAGCAACTATAAGCTCTGATAAGGGGTAGAAAAAGAAGAAGATGTTATATATAGGTAAATGGGTTTGGGTAGGTGTAGCCAAATGAAATCTATGTATGCTAATGCTATGCGAGGAGAGTAGCACCATGCGAAAATCGTAAACGAACCACCATTTTTCACCACCAACATAACTACCCATTATTATTGAATTCTATTATCTCACTAGTACTTAGACTCGTGTATACACACGGACCATCTAAGTTTTAAATCTCAAACTATTATTAAGTTGTTGAATATGTAATCGTGTTGAAACATTAGTTAATTAGGATGTGAAGATAACAAATGTAATCACGTGATAATCGACGTCTTTAATTTTAAAATAAAGAAATATATCTGGGTTATAAAAAGTATCTGAATAAGTAAAGTTTTTATTATAATAGTATTTCATAAATATTACTTATATGATTACATAGATTATTTTATATAACTTAAGTTTAGATTATAAATAATAAATTGGGGTTTTGTTTTTAAAATTAAATAAAATATAGGGACTTAATTGTTCAATTGAACATTAATTTTAAATGATGATGTCACATGTATGTTTCCTATATATAATTTAAGACCACCCGCAACGGTACAGTTTTTGGGCGTTTTGAGCCGGGAGAACGCCCATAACGCCCCCAACGAGGCGTTCTCGGGGCGGCGTTCTGGGTTTTGTGTTGTGCGAGAACGAGCCGAGAACGGGAGAGATTGTGGGACCCACGCAATTTTTTATTATTTTCTTCCCTTTTCCAACGGTATTGTGGCAAAAAAAAAATTAAAAAAAAAACAAAAAAACTATATATCCGTTTGGCAACGGCTAGTGGGGGAAAAAAATTAAATTTTTTTTTCCAAATATATCTAACTCTATAAATACATACACACATCCAACCTATTTTCTCACAACAATTCAACTTACACACTAAAACAACCCAACCCAAATCCAACAATTCAACTTTATTTTTTGTTTTGCAAATATGCATTCGATTGATCTTATTTGCGATTCATCTTCGGAAGACGAAGCTGTAATTGAACTTCTCAAAGCTTACCGCGATCAAAAAAATAGCGAGGCCGGGCAAAGTTCAAGGCCACCACGAGCTCGAAGATACATTCCAAAGGATCGTGAAGGTGCCCAACAACGTTTGTGGGACGACTACTTTGCGGAGAATGCAAAGTATACACCAAACTTGTTCAAGCGGCGTTTTCGTATGCGTCGAGAGTTATTTGTTCGAATCGTACAAGGTATATCAGATTACTCTACTGAACCTATTCCTGAACACTTTGCATATTTTAAACCAAAACCAGATGCGGCGGGTCGACTTGGTTTTACCGCACTACAAAAGTGCACATCTGCCATACGCCAATTGGCGTATGGAACATGTAACATCCTCGAAATGGACCTAGTTGTGTTATATTATTTCTTGATTTAAATTAGTATTTAAATGTAACACCCCCCTCCATCACCCGCAGGCCCAAGGAGGAATGTTAATATAAGCCATTGGGCCAGGTCTGCAGCCCAATGCACCCCAACCTATCTCCTGAACATCTCAGGTAGGTTGTTGGATTCGAACATGAATCCCTTTAATATCAAGTCTTACCACTTGATATCACCAATTGAGCTGCAGCTCAATTGGTGATATCAAGTGGTAAGACTTGATATTAAAGGGATTCATGTTCGAATCCAACAACCTACCTGAGATGTTCAGGAGATAGGTTGGGGTGCATTGGGCTGCAGACCTGGCCCAATGGCTTATATTAACATTCCTCCTTGGGCCTGCGGGTGATGGAGGGGGGTGTTACATAAAAAGTGCACTTTTTATGTAACACCCCCCTCCATCGCCCGCAGGCCCAAGGAGGAATGTTAATATAAGCCATTGGGCCAGGTCTGCAGCCCAATGCACCCCAACCCATCTGGTATAGTATTCCACTAATACCCAGGTTGTTGAGAGACTCGAACATGAGACCTCCCCTTTAATATCAAGTCTTACCACTTGATATCACCAATTGAGCAATTTATAACACCCTACTCGAAAATACAAGGATATTTTTTTTTTTTTTTTTTTTAATAAGGGAAGCGCAAGTTTAGATACAAGACATTGGATTGCATATTTACATTTCAAAATGGCAATCCAAATACATACAGTCTTTAAACTAGATTATCCTAGACATTACGCACGATAAGTTTAGTGTTATAGAAATCCAAAACATATGTCATAATATTAACATAGTTAACAAAACAGAGTGAGCCTGTCAAACATTCCATTCCTATGGTACTTCTTGCCCACCCACATACCAAAGTAAACCTGCAAGAAGTAATGAGGGGTTAGCACGAAGCTAAGTGAATAAATCTCAAACTATCCACTAACTTAGCTTAACAAATGAATACAGCAAAGCATAGCAACAGTTAATCATGAAGGATCGGTGGTCCTTGGAGTACCCTCATGCCGCGGTGGTTCCCCAAGTAACACTTAAAACCAACTGAAGGCCAAATCAGTGGCTAAACCGATAGCTTGGTACTATTACTACTTACAACATAATCTCAGTGAACAACACATGTACAAAACACTTATGATGTCCACAGTAATAGTACTCAAACCCAACACACGTTGACCCCCGACATTCATATAGTCCACAACCATCATGGCAATCAAGGACACCAACAATTAAGTTAAATATAACCATCATGGCAAAATATTAACTTAACAATGAAAACAGTAAATTCACATTTACCCGTTGTAACCATATTGTTACAACCAAATTAGACTGAGAGTCTAAGATCCACTCACCCTTGTCGATTGTAGTCTCCACTCAAAGATCTTATCTTATTGAGTCTTCTGGTTATCTGAGAACACGATCAAAACCCGAGTTAGCCTCTAATGTTTAGAATTTATAGTATAACATTCACATAATTAATGTCGTATAATGCTCATACTATACTTTCAATACTCGTTAAATAACATAAGCACACAAGTCACAAGTTGTCAAATTCGTCAAAGTAAAACTGACAAACGCGATCCGGATAAGGTGTGGCTGGATCGCGTTCCTTAACACCAAAATATTCTGTTGCCAAAATACACTTGCAAACGCGATCCGGGACAAGGATCTGGATCGCGTTCCAAGGAACAAAATCCGTTGATCCAAATTAACACTAGCTAACGCGATCCGTATGATAGGGACTGGATCGCGTTCATACGTACAAAATCATCTTGGGATCAAAATACACATAGCAACGCGATCCGGGCAAGGGTTTCGGGATCGCGTTCCTATGTTTTGCAGCAATGGTTCAGACCTGCAACTAGTTTCAGCTCGAACCAAAATTGCAAATCATCAAGTTTCAGCTACAATACACGAATTTAACACTTAAGTGACCTATACTAACATGTATAAACATATTGCAACAACAACTAACATCATCAAACACTTCAATTCATACATGCATCAATTTTCAAGATATTTAAGATTTTAGCTCAAATTCATATTTCAACAAATTGATTGCAACAATCTGAAATGCAACTATGTAATCAGTTTACCATAATCATATAACACATTTTAAACACGAATTTAACTCCATTCTATCATCAATTTACCAAACTTAATAATTCAAGCATTTACATGAAAATGGTGTAAATTCACTTACAATGGAGATGATAGCTAGATGAAGGAGATGAAGAACACAATGTAATCACAATCACAGCCTTAATTTGATGAAATCAGATGGTGTATTTGATTTGAGAAAATGTGTTCTTGAGAGCAAAACACAAGTCAGGAACAATTTGGTGTTATGTCAAAATGATGAAACAAGTGTCGACTGATCTTTATGACTCAGCTCCATTTTAGTTAAAATTATACCCGTCCTAAATCTATTGTCTGGAACCTAAAAACCATTTGCGAGAAATAAGTTTTTATTATACCGTCGACTAAATAAATTTAAAACATGTAATAATTCATTTATCACAATAAGCCAATTGACCAATTGACCTATTAATTTAGCCATCAAATACACCAAGTATTTAAAGATACAATTTAAATAACACTTAAATTAAGGGAAAATACCGTATTTCAACTAGGCCCATTTCGAGGATGTTACATTAAATGTGTTTAGAAATAATATTGTTTGAACTAGTAGAAATAATTGGAATAGGAGTCGAATATTCCAATGTGATAAGTGAATTATTAATTGTTGTAAATTAATATAGTTGATGGTACAATAAAATGTTTGGACTCGCAAATGGTTTTCGGGTTCCAGACAATAGATTGAGATGGGGTATTAAATTATACCTGTATATTGAAGGCGGTTTGTGAACCGACTATATATTTAACTTTCATTTTTAGGAAAGTTCATTTAGAAACTTCAAAACTCACAGAAACTCTCAGAAAACCTCCAAATCAAATAAGAAATCAAATCAGGAAGTTGTGATTCTTGTGAAACTTCACCATGGACAGATTATCATCAGTAGATTCTTCAATCAGTAAGTGTTTTTGAGTATTTAAGAATTTGATTTCGATTGAAATTTGGGTGAATTGATGATTTGGAAGAATTAGATGTTAGAAACATGTAATAACTGTTATATAGTGTTTATATGAAAGTATTTGTGACATATAACAGTTAGAAAATGAGTTTGGGGTGATTTTTGTTAAAAACCCGTAGGTTAGGGTTTGATCAGGGATGAAGATGAGCTGTAAAAGGCTCAAACGCGATCCCAGAACCCTAGCCAGGATCGCGTTCGTTAGTTATAAAAGGAATCGGACGAGTTTTGTTCTTGGGAACGCGATCCCAAGAATTTGTCCGGATCGCGTTGCTTAGTTATAAATTGTCACAGAATAATTTTACAAAGAGGAACGCGATCCCACCATTGTTTTCTGGATCGCGTTTGTCAGTACTTTTTGTAAAATTTCAAAAGTGCAAAAGTGTTTAGTAGTGATTTTTGCCACGGAAAAATTGACAAATTGTCTTTAAATTCCGATTGGGCTGAAATTTACATGGTCACTCGAAAACGGCCCACTGATCAAAGCTATATACTATAGCCTAGTCAGTTTTTGGACATTCGGGGTCGTTTAGGGGTCGAAAATGGCATTTTACAGTTTTTGGACCTTAATTCGGGACTTTTTGATTATGTTCCGAATTGAGCTTTTGTTGCTGTGATCTTAGGGATCACTTGATACATGTAATTATGTTATGATTGTGTAACGATGTTAATTACATAAGTATTATCAGTTGAGACAAGTTACTAACTTATTGTTTAAATTGATTGTATTCTCAGATGTGGAGAAGGCTCAGTAATATTAGACTTCTGAGCTTGCGACTGAGGTAGTCGGTGAGTGGATCTGTAACCTCAGTGTGATTTAGTTGTAATGATTTGATTTACAACAAGTAATTATAGTATTACTTTGATAGAATGTAATTGTTGAGATATCTTGCCATGATAGTTTGACTAGTTGCTTACTTGGCTGTTTGAGCTAGTATGTAAGATTCTGAGGTCAACTTGACTTGACAGTTGGACTTGGTTGTTATTGTAGACGACAGGAGATCTTGAAACTTGAAATGTTGGTTTGGAGATCTAGGTCGTGTGTGATTAACAACTGGTTATCGGTAATTCTGTATAGGCCAATACAGATGATTGATAAGAGTTTCCTTGATTACCAAACCGGTATTAGGGTATCTCAGGAGCCACCGATCCTCATGACGATTGATAATGTTTGATTGGTGTAGCTTGACATTGATTGGATGTCGAGTGAATGATTGATTTTCTGTTTATTGTTATTTGATGTAAACAGATTATTATGCTAGGTTGTACTGTTGCTTATAGTTTCATTCACTTAGCTTTATGCTAACCCCACCACAGTTCTGCCTGCAGGTTGAAATAGATTGGACATATTGGGCAGGGCAGGAAGTTGTTGGACTGGATGGAATGTTTGACAGGCTTTTACTCTGATGTTAGTTTTATAACTAAAGAGATGTGCTGAATTATATAACACCGAGTTTGTTAAAATGTCATGTATTAGATTTGAAAAAGTTTATTGACATTTTAATTGACATTGATAGTAATGTTTTGAAATATATACGCTTCCGAGTCGCATATATTATATATAGTGTTTATAATTAACGAGGGGTGTTATAGAACATCCCCTGATATGTTCGATGAATACTTACAAATGGGTGAAAGCACGTCGATCGACTGTCTTAACAACTTTTGTAAGTGTGTCTTCGATTTATACACAGCGGAGTATCTGAGAAAGCCAACGGCTACAGATATTGCTCGCTTATACGCTGCACACGAGCAGAAACACGGGTTTAAGGGAATGCTTGGGAGCATTGATTGTATGCATTGGCAATGGAAAAATTGCCCCAATGCATGGAAAGGCCAATACACCAGGGGTGATCAAGGACACCCAACCATCATGCTTGAAGCTGTTGCTTCATACGACATGTGGATATGGCATGCTTATTTTGGCATGGCGGGGTCGAACAATGACATCAATGTTTTAAACCACTCTCCGTTGTTCGATTCAATTAAAAATGACGCGTAGAAGACAGGGCTGCAAGAACCAAAGAAATACGTGACAAACGTGCGCACGACCAACTACAAGAAGATCTCACAGAGCACATATGGGCACTTCCACCAAATTTTCGGAGACTAAACGCGGCGAATAACGAATAGGCTTAATTATTAGTTCGTATTGTATTTTATTTTATTTTTAAATGTTTTCTCTTTTAAGTAGTTTTCGTAATGTATTTTTAGGAAGTTATCGTAATGTATTTTTAGGAAGTTATCGTATTGTATTTCAAAGTTCTGATCGTAATGTATTTTAGTTGTTTAATTGAATTGTATTTTAATTTTTATGAAATGTATTGTTTGAAATTTAAATTGTATTTGTATTATTAAATAAGTGGAAATGAGGTGGAAATAAGTGGGGCCAGGAGAGAGAAAAAGGGGCGTACTGGTGTTATGGTTGCATAGGTTTAAATGGTGTTGTGGTGTTGTGCTGACATGACAGGGGAAAAAAGGGCGTTCTGGTGTTATGGTTGCGAATGGTCTAAGATGCACATGCTTATCTTACCTTTGCAAATTAAATACGTTATCAATTCTACTCCATTAATTTATTTTATGTAAATGTAAATCAAAAGTTTTTAACCAAATTGATAGAGCGGAAAAAGATATTTACAATAAGGTGTTTTTTCAAAAATATTTACTAATAAGGTGTTTTCTACATTAAAAGTGATTATTTTATAGTGTATTATTTTAAATAAATTTTCGTTAAAACTTACATCATTGAATTTCTTGACCTTAATTGATATTGAATGGATTTCTCCTAATGACTATTATGACAATTGGGTTATATAGATTGGTGTAATATTATTAAACCATACTTAAATTGTATCGTGACATTCATTTTACAAAGACATTTAAAATTTTATTAAACCAAATTTAGATTGTGTATTGCATTTGGTGATTTTGTTCTTAAAACCCATTTTGTGTTATTCTTTTTTGTACCACCAGGTTTTGATTTTGTAACATTATAATTGCATGTTGGTTATTCACTTATTTCAAAAGAAAGGAATGAACTTCTACTTCTGTTGTTACAATAAATGTGTTATTATAAATTAATTCTAGTTCAATATGGAGCAAGATTATAGGCCGAAACTTGTTTTTCAATAAAGTTTTAAAAAATAATTGGAATATATGATGATTGAAACATAGTTTAACTTCTTGTTACCTTAATATAATCTTTTAAAATAATGCTATAAAGCATAATAGGATGAAAGTGGACTTGTTGATGAAAAATGTGTAATAATAATTCATCTATATATATATATATATATATATATATATATATATATATATATATATACACACCGAATGTCATGAATTCTCATCGTTTAGGCTCTTTGCATTTTAAAAACATTGCCCAAGCAATCCATGCAATCTCAATTAAAGAATAGAAATTAATAAGGTAAATTTAAAACATAATTCACCTGAAATAATCTAGTGAAAATATAAGAAAAGGAAAAAAAATATATTTTAGTTAAACACCTTCTTAATAATTATTTTTGAAAATTTTGAAAAAAGCACCTTATTGGTAAATATATTTTTCTTCCCCACCATATTGGTCAAAAACTCTGTAAATCAATAATTCACGATGGTTTTCACTTTTTCGGGTAAAGGGATTTGACTCCATCAAATTTATTCACAATAGTTTATGATTGTAGTAATTTTTTAAAAATTTATGTGAAATCTTCCTCTATAGAGTTGCATTTTACTTTTGCAGGTAAATGATTGCATGACACTTAAAAATAAAATGAGAATATTATAAAAATATTTCATCTATTTATCTAGAGATATAGCAGATAAAGTCGTTGTTAGAGAAGACCTAATCACTTAATCAGTTTCATTGCATCAACCTCTTACATAATTATCGGATTAATCATTGTTGGCTCTAGAAAATCTTGATCAAATTTCCCAACATCACAAGCTATAATTATACTTTAAAATCAAAATATCAATTCTCATGAGATGAGATGTTAATATGTTAGGTTAAATCTTGGGGAGGTGATAAATACAACATTTTTTTTTATTCATACACCAATTTTATGCTTCGCAATGTTTGTCCTGCGAGTTTTAATAATTGTACCGTTTATTGTATGGAGTGATTTGTTTGTTGTATATATCAACTCTCAAATCTTGTACTAGTAGTATATATAGAGTTTTTTAAGGATCCGTTTTTGTGGAGGATCAAAACAAACTAATTTTATTGAAATGTCATCCCAACAAAACATAATCACAATTTATGTAAAAAGGATGATTTACTAATACGACCAAGCTGCTGGGCCAACACCACTGATATGAACCCTCTTCTTTGGGCTACTGATAACAGGCCCATTACACGGACTATCCATACACAAAATTTAAGTGTCGGATATCATTCAAAAAATGCGAGTCACTTCTCATTTGGTACCTATGATGGCACACAACACAACAACAAAAAATTACTACTTCCGTACAAACCAAGGCTAGAAAGAAAAAAAAATCTTGAGAAAGATTATAGTGTATTGTGTCACAAAATAAAATTCCATTGGTTTACCACAATATATAGCCTAGTTAAAATTATGGAAATACTATATATGTGCATGTATACCAAGATAATTCTTTTATACGAGTTATAATAATATACCAGCATTTATATGCAGCGTAATATAATATATTGTGTTTATTATCTATTGACTATTAATGTATTACCAATTATGGTGAATCAATAATGATAACTGAGTGTGTATAGTTAGACATTCAAAATATGATGGCTTAATAGTGAAAAAAATATATGAAAATGATAAAGTTACAAACACATTAAGTGTTAATTTTTAAATTTTATAAAATAAACTATCAAAATGCATTATATGTATACTATATATAGATATTTAGATTTAGATGGATATGTGCAATTGCAATGTATCCCATGAGATGTGCTAACATGTATGTGTATCTGAAGGTGGGTAGTTGTGTACATGATAAGAATGCATTGCAATATCCTATTATTTAAGGAAATATTTGCATTATTGTGTGATCACTTTTGGTAGTTGGTTTTTCCAAGATTGTGGTTGTTTTTTTCTTTATTGATGGAAATTTTAGATGGTTAGGGTGCGTTTAGTTACAGAAAAATTTCTCCATTTTTCTTTTTCCATTTCTCTAGAGAATGAGAAGTGTTTTACCTCTATAGAAAAGCATGAAAAATTTAGAAAACGTGTTTAGTTGCAAGGGGTGAAGTTTTTATTTTCCAAGGAAGAGTGAAGATGAAAAACTTAGAAAATCATCAAAAGTAGTTTTCAACTTTATAGTTATAAAAAGGAAAACAAGGATTTTCCTTTTCTTAGAAATGTTTTTTAGAATACTCGAATTTGAACACGTTTTCTATTTTTCTTATTTTCTTAGAAAATTTATATGGAAAAGTAGGGAGTTTTTTTTAACCAAACGCACCCTTAACTTCTTTAAAAAAACTTCTATATATATATATGTAACTAACAACCAACTAAACTTATTTAATATACCATTAATATATATATTAGCCTAAACATATAATATTCTCTATTATAACCAATTAAAAAATATCTTACATCAAATTGTGGAAAATTAAACAATAATGCAACACTAAACCTTTTGATACCCAAGAGTCGTTGCGTTAGAAGGTAAGGTAGTTGGGTTCGGTTGGCCCATTTTCAAATGGACATTCATCCTAATTATAACTTGCACTTGACACTACAGTTGACACTTGACACCATATAGTAGGGTTTTTTTTTTTTTTTGATAATAATAAAAATATTAATAAGATTTGACACTTGAGTTGAGCAGTCGTTATTTTGCAGCTAAACTCACCTTAGTCAATTGTCATTATTATTTGAATTAATTCCTCCCCCTTTATATTGTGTTACATTCATCTTCAAATGAACCTTGTGTGTATACACTGTAAAAAAAATTAAAAATGAATGTTTTACTTTTGACCTTTATAACCTTTAGAATCAATATGTAAAAAATAGTACAAAATGGTTGGTTATAAAATTGATAGGTGCATTTCATTAGCCGAGCTACTCTTAACGGTGGCACTCAACTGCCGACTTATTGGAAAAAAGGAGTCAATTAGCTAACTTTTTTATCAAATTTCCTCAACTTTATTGTTAGTAAAAGTAGAAGTAAATAAATATTCACACTTCAATTTTTATTTTGTTTCCTATAATACAATTATATCAATTTGCATGGCCATCTTTGAAGGTGGACGAGGTGGTCGACCATTCAGGACCTCTGAATTATAAGGGTCTAAAAATGTGTGTGGTTATATATATATATATATATATATATATATATATATATATATATATATATATATATATATATATGTGTGTGTGTGTGTGTGTGTGTGTGTGTGTATAAATATACATATAATTTGATTTTTAATTACAAGAAGAAATATATCTTATAGTTGTTTCAAAGTGGATTGAGCCAAAATATCTTATGACTTTATATAGAGCCTTGTTTCGTTCATTAATCATGTTTTTGCTTAGGGCATCTCAAAATTCAGAGACGGCCTTGCCGATTTGTTAATCTCTTACTCATTTAATCAACTACCATATAAGATGCATATGTTTTTGCTTGGAGCCTCTCAGAACTTCAAGACGGCTCTGCCGATTTGTTACTCTCTTACTAAGGTAATCAACTACTAAGGTAATCAACTACCATATAAGATACATAAACGATCGAGTTAAATATTATGATGTTACAATATGATACATGTACATCTTAAGAAGAAAAATGTTTGGTGTGCTTAGTAGTTTGGAGTTGAAATTACATTTAAAGATTTGGTACTTCAATTGTAGTAAATACATTAAAAATAATTGGTGAATGTTAGAAATAAAACAAAAAAACAAAAAGATAACAAGTGATATTATTCGTGTATTACAACCTTATTATATATTTATGTATATATATTTTATTATTTATTAAACGTGATATGATTATTATTTTTTCAAAGAATATTAGTACACATTCACACCTAGATACGTGTCTACGTTTACATGGCTCTCAAATAAAGAATTAGTCCGTAGTATTTATCAGTCAAATCGTACGCTTCATGAAAAATCAACGATTTAGGCCCAATTTGTCAAAATAAACAAATACATCTCGATCCAAGTAAAAAAAGAAGAAAGAAAGAATTATAATAAAATCATTTTTATTACATCAAAACAGCCGTCTAATTTTATGATGTCGTGTCGATTCAAGCAGCATCTGGTCTCATATAAATAAAAAGATCTTTTCTTGATGACATAAAAAACCAGGATTTATAATCAAAAAGTAATCTTCCTCAACAGAAACAGTAACATGATAATAAATTAAAGTAAATACAAATCAAATCGATAAACACTTTCTTCTCCCCCCGCTCTCGCGCTCTCTCTCTCTCTCTCTCTCTCTCTCTCTCTCTCTCTCTCTCTCTTAACTGCTATCCCCTTTTAATTTTTCTAAATTCTTTTGAACGTGGATGCTT
Organism: Helichrysum umbraculigerum; assembly: GCA_949592205.1. Lineage (NCBI taxonomy): Eukaryota > Viridiplantae > Streptophyta > Magnoliopsida > Asterales > Asteraceae > Helichrysum > Helichrysum umbraculigerum. The sequence goes on along the minus strand of CATIUR010000003.1, from coordinate 145,439,951 downwards.
GCAGTTTATCAACAGATTCAAACAAGGTAATTAATTTATTGTAAATTTGTATTGGGTTTTAATTTGATTGTAATGGGTTTGTGTTAATTTTTCTTAATTTGTTAAAATCTGATGCAATCGTTTATGGGTATGCCTGTTCTTGAGCTCTGTTTTCTAATTGTGTAACTGTTAAGATGTGATCTTTCTTTGTGCAAATTTTAACTTTTTTCTCTAGATTAGTGATGTGAATATTGACTTTCTGTTGTATCTGTGTGATTTGATTTTATTTTGGATCTGTAACTGTTTGAATCCTCATGTGATTTGATGGTATTTCTATTTAGGATTATGAAAATTTGATTAAACACACATAAGTATGTGTTTTTATGTTGGTTTAAGATTAGGAACTGAGAATTAACATGTGATATAAAAATAATAATTTTTTTTGTGTCTGATCTAGTGAGGATTTAAGGTGTTTTAAGATATATTTTTTTAATGTTTTGTTTGATCTAGTGAGGATTTAAGATGTTTCACTACTAGCATGATATAAGCAAATTATACTAGGGATGGATTACAATAATATACATATATATATATATATATATATATATATATATATATATATATATATATATATATATATATATATATATTTACTCTGCACTCGGAAACATTATAAACTTTTTGTATATGCATACCCTGGTTTCCATTTAAGTCTGCTCACCGTTCAATAAAATCTACTCTTGAATAGGAGTTAATGTTCTTGTTTTTGTTTTTCATTCAACAGTCTTCGATTGGATTGCCGTAATCTATACATGAAGAAGATCTTGTGAGACTTGCTGGCTATTGAATTGTAGTAAAACTAAGGTGGTTTTGTGGAGGGGTGGGTTAGATCATGATAAAACTTAAAGAAATCAAATCTTTTCATTCAGAAAAAAGATGGGCATTTCCTCTTGCAATAACCTCAATTGTATGTTTATTCCTTTTGGCAACTTGTTTCAATATGGAACTCCTTCCTCCTTTGTACAAAATAAATTCATTTTTCCCATTATTCAACACTCATGTTTCCTCAAATCAAACAATTCCACATTTTGCCGAAGAGAAGATTAAGTCTCCTATTTTACAGTCGTCTCGTCCCTCGCTCCCTCATTTTGCGTATTTGATTTCTGGATCAAAAGGAGATTTAAATAAACTTTGGAGGACACTTAGAGCGTTGTATCATCCATGGAATTATTATGTTCTCCATCTTGATCTTGAATCAGAACCAGCTGAGCGAATGGAGCTTGCAGCACGTGTTGAAAAGGATCCAATGTTTGCTAAAGTTGGGAATGTTTATATGATCACGAAAGCAAATATGGTAACTTATAGAGGTCCCACTATGGTGTCGAATACGCTTCATGCATGTGCCATTCTTCTAAAGAGGAATAAAGATTGGGATTGGTTTATAAACCTTAGTGCCTCGGACTATCCTCTAGTGACTCAAGATGGTAAGTGTTTGTAACTTTTTAAACCAGATTTTCTGTGAAAATGAACAATTTTGGACAAAATGTGGTGTTTAGGTTTTTTCTGTAACTCTTCATACCGTCTTTGCTAGAGTGATAGCTTGTTTGCAGCAAAATGCCAAGGATAACGGTTGGAAAAATTACTTAATCCATGATATATGTTAATTACAGGTGCAAATTTGTGTTTTATGTCTAACATGTCTAGCGGGTAAAATGAAAAGAATAGCGTAAGGGGAACAGGTTGATAGACGCCCAGGTGTATTTTAATGCATAAAACCTCCTAAATAATTTTTAATCTCAAATTTGTATTATTGTTATACTAGTACAACTTCTGTGATCATACTTGACACACTATTTTTTTTTCCTAATAATGAAATGTTTTGGACATAAAGTGCTTTGTGTCAACCTAAGACGTTGTAGCCTGTACTAAAAATTACTCATTTGACCCGATTCTGTGGCTTGTGACTTGTTGGCCAACCCGCCTGTCCTCTTGATTTTGCCAATTATAATAAATGATGGTTATTAAATGCAAAATATGTACATGTTGCAAGAATCGAGCAAAGCATGATGGTACTATAAGTGGAAAAGAAACGACCATACATGACACGTTTTGTCCTAAACTGCTTCTTTTAGCAATGTGTAGTCTTTTTTTATTTTTGTAAAAACTATTATCCGTTTGCAGCTAAAAGTCAACTATGATGGTTCGAAAGTCTATCATTCACAAATGATATCAAGTCAGTTACTTGAACAAAACTAATTGATTTCTTATTGTATGTGCAGATCTTCTTTCTACATTCCGTAATTTGAATCGGGACTGGAATTTCGTCGAGCACACAAGTCAATTGGGCTGGAAGGAGTAGGCTCCCTCACTTACAGACACCACGGGTGGCAATTTCAACCTGTTTAAGTGAAAATGGGCTTATTTTGGCTTTATTTTCATGCCAACGGGTCAGTCGGGTGGGATTATGATAAAATTAACTAAAAAGGCAACATTTTTATTGGGTAACCCGTGACATAAAATTTTATATAACCTTGTAAATTGTAGTGTTAAAAGTTATACAGATCACTATTGTGATAATAATTTTGATAATCATATTCAATATATTAGCCATCTATAGTATAAAATAAGACAGCAATGTTAGTGGGTCAACCCAATTCGACCCAAGCTATTTTGAACCATCTTGAAGGGTTTACTGTTATCCAACTCGCCCGTTTTGCCACCTATAGCAGACACACACATACATGTGTGCAAGTATTAGAATCTGAACCTACTTGTACATATGCAGGGATCAAAGAGCTATGCCATTGATGGTTGACCCTGGACTATATGAAAACAAGAAGTCTGATATCTTTTGGGTGCAACCAAATAGGCCTCTGCCAACAGCATTTAAATTGTTTACCGGTATGTTTCCCCGCAATTTATAGTTTCACACAGTTTTATATAAAATTTCATTACTTTCACATTACTATTATTTACAAATGCAAATCTGTAACCGTCAGCCGACATCCGAAATAGTTTTGAAGCAAAATTGGTGATGTGTATCTCAGATATTTACTGATGCACATTACATCCATAAAGAGTGATTTCAATGTAAATATACTTGCCTTTTTGTTGGATCAAAACTATAATTTCTGAGAAAATGCAAGATCTAGTTTTGTAAAAAGTGATCTTTGAAAAATCTGTGGAATTTTAGATGCCAGCCATCATCATATATGGCAGTTTTTGTTTTCATAATTTCATCCTTGACTGTTTTTAATTTCATACTTTTATTTACACAGTGTTTTGCTTGTAATCTATTAACTGTAAAAAGAATGTCGGAATGTGCAGGATCAGCTTGGATGGTTCTATCACGATCATTTGTAGAATACTGCATATGGGGTTGGGATAATCTTCCACGAACTCTACTCATGTACTACACAAATTTCGTCTCTTCACCCGAAGGTTACTTTCAGACTGTTATCTGCAACGTTCCAGATTTTATACCTACTGTGGTCAACCACGACATGCACTTTATTTCATGGGACAACCCTCCAAAACAGCATCCTCATGTGCTGAACATAAGCGACACTGCAAAAATGATAAAAAGTGGGGCTGCATTTGCTCGTAAATTTAACCAAGATACTTCTGTTTTGGATAGAATTGATAATGAATTACTACATCGACCCAATGGGAGCTTCACTCCAGGTGGATGGTGCAAAAGTGGCTCGTCTTGTTCTAAGGTCGGGAAAGCCACCCGAGTTAAACCTGGCCCAGGAGCTAAAAGGCTTCGAAAACTTATAAACAAATTAGTTAAATCAGCTAAAGATGGAAATCAATGTCGATAGGTTAGATTCTTTATTTTTGAGATAGAAGGAAGATGTGGAAGAGACCGAGATGTAATATGATCATACATTATAGCATTTTTGCTTGTGGAGTATTGGAATATATATATATATATATATATTCAATCTGCAAGCCCAATATTGACTCCGTTGGGACTGCATTTTTGCTATTGTATGCTGGCAGTTATAAGTTTAGCTCATCGCGTATTGTTGGTTTGATGGTTACCATAAGCAAACACCACAGTTGAGTTTCTTTGTGCAGTGAATGTTGAGTATATATAAAACTTCCATATATTGTATTTTTCTTGGCTTAAGCTGAAGTTTGATCCACGGAGTTGTGGATTTTAAGAAGTAAAAATGTGCATTTGATACTGAAGAATTAAGATATTTTTGGCCACCTAAATTTAAAATTTTGATAAGCTAATTAAGCATATATGATCACAGAAGGATACATGTACCTGATTCTTCTACAAAGTACTCTACATTATAAGGTTTTGCTAAACTGTGTCATATGGACTAAAAAAAGTACATCTTATACATATTAATTACCGATTCCAAGGAAGTTTAGTTGATTACATGTATTCTTAATCATACATGGAAAGCTTAAGACTGATAAACAAATACAGTAGTACTTTCTCAACTTTCTCAATGGAAGAGACAAAAATATAGCGAAATCCTTATTCTGTAATATTATTGGCTGGTCAAAACATTTCAACCCATCATGTTTTGCGCCGCACTTAAAAGTTGTCACGTTTAAATTCTGTTTTGACCCATTATCCAACCTGCACATCTTTTTTCATCTCTAGTTTATACTAAAATTTCAGCCATCTTACTGTCATGCGAAATATAACTATTTCCTTCTTAAGTTAAGGCCAGATAAGTCAGATTTTCAGAAGAATAATCATATATGTTAGCAAATGAATCTGAACACCAAATACTTGCAAGATATATGTAAACATGATCTACTCCCAAGTTTTCCCTTTTCAACTAAATATTTCCGCAATACAATGGATGATCGTCAAGATCATCATCATCCTTTAGAAAGGATAAAAGATGTCCTAAATTTGCGTCTCTATAAACAATTCTACACTTAAAAGTATATGTGTACCTTCTAAACCATTTCAAAGAGCTTAATATCTCCCATTGAATTTGCAGCAATCAAAGTGGAAGTTTGATTACGCCAACAGACAGATGACACGAATTGTTCGGAGTCATCAACTTCATCTCCTGAGATCGGATCAATCGTATTGAATTTGTATGATAAAGCAGGCATAGGGAAAGCTTTATGGTAGATAAAAACCTGTGACACGTTTAGAAGCATACCAACTATTAATGCGACCAATATTCTGAGAATAACAAACAAAAATGTACTACATCATGTGATTAATAAAGTACCTCATTTGTTTCTGAACCAGTAGCGATGTAACCATCAGATACAGATAAACCAACAAAGTTCTGGAGTTGAGAAAAGAATTGAAAACGAGATTATTTAAGTTAACTGGTAGCGTCTATTACAAAGTAATAAGCAAACTAATTGTCTTACCCTTTTTTTTGGGAAATGACCATATAGTCCATAATGCCAACTATGAGTATCAAAGGAGCCCACTCAACTATGCAATTGGGTTCATTATACCAAATCAAGCTAATTACCAACTCAACGTATACAATCCCTGATTAATCGTTGCTTGTTGTAAATATTGATGAAGTAAACTTCCGGTGCTTAAATTTAAATTTAAGTCAATTACAAATTTTGTCACTATAGTCACAATAAACTCGCAGGTTTAGTCCTAGAGGTTTAATTGCTGCAATACCGCTCCAAAATAGGTTTGATGTTACAATCAAGTCCAATAATGACTACTTTCAAATATTAAACTTTTTTATTTGCGGAACACAATATCCGTTCTGTTATATTATGGCATCATTAGGATTGCGTTTGGGATAAATGGACTCACTTGCATGGTTGGATGTATAATGTATTCTTTGATATATTGATGAGGAATTTAGATTGACAGAATGGGTTTAATTAAGGGTATGAATTTGAAAAAATGGGGTTGATAACCATAGAATTAGAAATCTTCCATACCCACCTTATGGGTTGGATTTAATCCATACCAATTCCCGTTCCACCATGATATCAAACTCATACCCATAGTAATTCATACTGCCAACCAAACGCCACCTTACAATTGGCATTCTCCCCTTTCTTTTATATTGATGTATAAGAAAGAAAGTTGCAACACCAGAAAAACAAGAAGAAATTTACCTTCACATTTGTGTGGCCTGTGAATGACTGAAGTGGACAGTCAACAACATGGGATGAGCACTCTGCCAAATCCCAAAGCTTCAGTGTGTTATCAGTAGATGATGATACAAGAGTCATCGAGTCTATGAATTTAACATAGCTAACAGTTTTTTCATGTCCAACAAAAGTGCAAACGGGTCTACTTGCATTGCGAAGATCATAATAATATATTCTATGATCTGCTGAACCGAATGCAATTGAGTTGCCAGAACCTGAAGGAAACTGAACACAACAGACATTTGCCTTTGTCTTAATGGTACCAACACTTGTTCCCTGCAGTAGCAAAAAGAAAAAGAAGTTACTATACATCCGGATAACATTCAAGACAGGGGTGATAATCCAATAATAGATTTGCCTGATTGATATTTAGTTTGAAAGCTTGACATCCACCAAGTGCAAGAATAGAATTGCCTGATTGATATTCCAGAGCTTCACAGAACCGTCATCACTTCCACTGGCTAGCAATGTGGGATCTGCTGACGAGAAATCCACTGACCACGCACGCCTCTCGTGCTCCCTCATTTCCATAAACACCTGATTCCGTGTAACATCCCATACCTGAAAATTTTCCAAATGAATAATTTATGTTAAGTGTTACTAAAAAACTAACTTTGCATTTTGGAAGTGATTATCTGACTATTGCAACTTTGAGTCACATTAATAAGTTTTACTAGTAATGTACCTGTACTATTCCTTCAAAATTACTTGAAGCAATCTGACCTTTAATATATCTGTTCCAACATATACTGCTAAGTTTCGCTCTACTTGCCATTTCAACAACAGGGTAATTAATGTCACGATTTCCGTTCAATACTGAATCATATTCAAAAACTTTAATTTTCTTATTTACACCGGCTGTTGCAAAGAATTCTCCATCCCGATCAAAACTCAGAGAACATACAAGGTTGGAAGAACCTAAAAGGTCAGCTTGTTTCAGATTTGCCATCACTTTCAATTTACTATAAGACAAGTACTTGCATAATCCATCCAAGAAAGTACTTATCCACCGACTTTTCCTACCCGCAAGCCGATCTTTTGACAAAAAATCATTAGCGGAGCTTCTTTCTGTAAGAACAATCGATTCTTTACCCTCACTGCTAATTGGCGAGTTTTTAGGCAAAAATTTGCCTGCTGGTTTCAGGGCCCTACGCCTAGTTAAAAAGTAAGCTGATTCTAGTTTCCTAAAGTTTTTCATTAAACGAGGATTTTTTAAGATTGCATTCTCTTGATTTTCAGATGTCTGATGCTCTTCTTGATGAAAGTTGGTGTAACGAGATTCAATGGTTGGTCGGATGCGTTTTCTGGACCCCGAGCTAGCAGAATCATTAATAGGAGAAATGTCTACAAGTCCGAGATCCAAACTTGATCCTAGTGTTTTGTTAATAGACGGTTGTAATTTCATAGCTTCTTCCAAATCAGAAGTCAGAACAGAAACAGTACTACGCAAATTTTCTGCAGCTTCCTGCTTGCGTTGTTTCATCATTAATAGAAACTCAAGCAACAACTCCTGCTCGTCGATCCTTTCTTTTAATTCTATAGCTGCTACTCGCTCATCTAAGTTGTCTCTTAGTTTAGTAAGAAACTCACTTTGCAACACTTCACTGATAGCACATAAGATTTCTTTAGCACAAGAACTTCTGGATTATATTAAAGCGGGATAATGCCTTTTGCAGGCTACTCAACTACAAAAGTTTCATGCCACTTAACTATGAAAAGTTAGTTATGCAAGTGGTTCATCAGTACAAAAATTCAGCCAAAATATCCAGAAATAGCAAAAATACCATTGAGGACCAATACATTTCTTTGGTTGTTAAAACTTTAAAAAGATTAGCTTCAACTATTTTGCTTCAAATTTTTGGTCGTGAAAATATATGAACAAAAACTTCGAAGAGGATTTTGTCGAAGGCGTCCAATAAATGTAAAGGAATAATCATGCCTAAGGGCACGCTTGACTCGACCTATACTTGAACCTTGAAATTCGACTAGAGCTAGCTCAAGCTTGAGCTTGATTAACTTAAGTATACTTTTAAGCTCAGCCCCGACTCATTTATATGTATTAAGTTTATGGGATTAGTGCAGGGAAATGCACCTAACTTTAGACCGATCTCTATAGTGTGTATCCAACTTCAATTTGGTCTATTGTGTGTATCAATCTTCCAATATTGGTCTATTGTATGTATCCGACTGACGTGGCACCCCTTTTTGATGATGTGTCAATGACGTGTCAGCTTACATGGCGAATTATATAGTTGACACATCATCAAATAAGTCAACGCATACACACAATAGACCAAACTAAAAGATAGATACACACAATAGATTAAAATGAAGTTCAGTACACACTATAGAGATTGAGTAAAAGTTAAGTGCATTTCCCTGCACTAAACCCTAAGTTTATTTATATGGGTGTTCATTCGTGTAGTTAATTACACAGATCCTGTGTGCAACAAAGACAAAACACGGTATCAATCTTGTAAGTATTGAAAAATTAGAGGGCTGAACCTGTTATTCTGTTTTTAAATGCTCCGAATAGCACCCAATTAGTGTGCAGTCAATTACACAAATGAAATCTTCCTTGTTTGTAGTATACTACTAATCAAATGGGTAGTACTCCGTGTTAAACTATAAATCGACTAAATACTTCTTGGATAGACTCGACTTGATTATAAAGTATGCGTAACTATGTAACTATCTATACACATTCCCACACACAAAGGTATAATAAGAAGAGGTAAAATAACACATGCTCGATAAGGTTGACAAGCCTTATGAACCGAGCAATTTAAATTCTCCAGCTCAATAGGAAAGTCTACTAGAGTAGCTCGAGAATTACGTCAACTTTGAATAATTTTCAAGTAGGTGTTGTGCAGCTCGTGAGATTGCACCCCTATATACATGACAATTGATGTACAAATTCAAAACTGAAAAAATAAAATAAGACTAAAATATAGTTTGGCTAGAGATAGGGGTGTACATAAATGGTTCGGAACAGCCAGAACCGATAAATTGAACCAGGACCGGACCAGAACCGAACCGGACCGTAGCATAACGGTCCGGTTCTCGGTTCTATATTTTAGCCTTAATGGTTCACGGTGCGGTTCGGTTCTAGAACCGGTAAAAACGGTTCGAACCGCAAGAACCGGTTTTATAGGAAATGATAAATATATACTTGATGTATGTATCTTTTAATATCGATAAAAATTGAGTTATATAATCAGATAATAAAAAAATGTTATATTAATTATAATTACATATGTTCTTTTAGATTTTTATCTTCTATATTCCATGCACCAAAAAAATTCAACTTACATTTTCTTTCTCTTATTCGTCGTCTGCATACTTCCCCTATCATATTTTTTTGATAATTTGTTAACGATTGATCCATTTAATAAATCTTTTTGGAACTTGATCAACCTTATTCTTTTGTATTCGACATGCATGCATGTTTTGTTTGAAAAAAATATAGATGTATCCAGGGGTGGAGCCATGTAGATGGTAGGGGTAATAGTTGCTACGGGTCCATTCGCTGCATATAATGTAAATTTCTTATAAAAAAATTTGCACTTTTTGTTACATTCTTTATTTGTGCTACGGGTTCACAAAAAGTAAGATACCAATGTTACGGGTCATTGTAAATCCTGGATCCGCCACTAGATGTATCCATATTATGTTAGAATTACAACAACGTTTTAGTATTGATTATTAGACGATTTAAAGTTTTTTCTCATTCCTTAATTATTATATTTAATTTGATACCCATATACTTTTACACATCTTCTTCTTTATAACATACGTGCGTATATTATTTGGTTCGCGGTTTTGAACCAAAACCGCCAGAACCGCACCGGAACCATACCGGACCAGAACCGAATTACATGGTGCGGTTCATGGTTCTTGATTTTTCATTTAATGGTTCGCGGTCCGGTGCGATTCTGGTCCGGTTCGGTGCGGTTTTTGGACCACGTACACCCCTAGCTAGAGATGTCCCCTTGAAATCGATGATATTTTAGAATATAATTGAACTCGACAGCACGATATAAGCTATTTCACCACTTTCCGGCATCATATTGGCAGGGGCGGAGGCAGGAAATCTACATGGAGGGGACAAAAATAAAATTATCTTGTTCTTCTTTACAGTTTTGAGGGGGCAAAATTTAAAAAAAATCATTAATACCTTAACAAATTTTCTTTTTTTACGTAATTGCAAAATTCTTCGCTGCCCCCATTCTAGCTCCGCCCCTGCATATTGGCCTATTTTGTATAAATGAATCTAGTTACATAGTTGGATGGTGTCTTTTGAACATTTTATATTGAGTAGCCCATATGAAACTTTGACATAGCTCAATAGTTGGCATTATGGGTATTACAGTTTGCATAAGTTGACTAAAGGGAACTCACTCGATTTTTGGTCTACTAGCAGACTCGGGATGGAGTAACCACAGGCAAAACAACGCTTCTTTGGGCCACTTCAGTAGTAACTGAGGAGGAAAGACTCGATGTCTCATGTTAGACATTGTTGCATTTTTCTCTTCTGCCGAGCTACATGTGCAATATAACTGTTGACAGTAATAAATTAAGGCAGGTTAAAGAAGGATACGCATGGTAAAACAAGGGGTTGGGGGTCAAAACGAGCAAACTTTAAGACCATGAAAATGGGCAGGAACGGGTTTGGTTGCCCCCTAACATTTTGTCTTTATTGATTCTTTAAATAATTACAGAATAAATATTAGCTTATTACAATAATGATCCTATATCAGAAGGCTAAAAAAGCTTGATTATGTTATGGGATAATCCATTCAACAAGTTTGACCCGTTCTCCTTTTGGTATTATCAGTTTGACCCGTCGGCATGGAAATAAAGCTAAATTAACCTGTTTTCATATAAAGAGAAGGAGATAACACAAATACTAGAACTATGCTAAAAATAGACCTCAAAGAGAAGGGCCCCAAGTCGATAAACATCAGAAGCGCCAGAACTTGGAAAACCAGCAGCTTCCTCCGGGCTCGTGTACCAATTGGTTTCCATTTCCAATATATGTTTCATGGGGAATCTCGGTTTCTTTTCTTCTGCTTGCTCAATGTAACTGGCCTCTAAATTCTCCAAACTAGATTGCAGCCAAGTGTTATCAGACACCGAACGGGCGACGTGTCTGAGATTCTGGGGAACAGGTGAACACGAGGCCTTAAAATCTGTATCCGAATCCGAATCTGAGCAAGAAGCAGACTCTATGAAGGACACACGATTTAACGAGGACATGACGAAACAAGAGGGCCGGATATTATGAACAACAATCCCCTGAGAATGTGCCAAGTTTACGATTTCAACTATCTGCATAAATATATGCAAGCATTCAAATGCATCAACTACCCGTTTTCTGTCATCTAACCATTGTCTCAAGCTTACATCTTTGTGGTCCACTGGTCGAATAACCGCACCACCATTTTCGCGAAAGTAACCAAATTGCGTACTAATCCGATTCAATCGAGCTTTATCATGATCAGATATCGGGTTTCTGTTTGAAGCCTCTGAATAATTCAACCCCCTAGAACTACCAGAAATCTGATAACCAAATTCAGAAGAATTCTCCATTATCAGCCACAAATTTACTCATAAAGATGACATTTTAGCTCCATAAACAATCTTCCACATACCCATAGTGCAAAAAGTCTAAACTTTATCTAATTCTTAGCAATTCCCTTTTGCCCTGAAAACATTTACAAATAAAAAGAATCTTCAAACAAAATCATAAATTAAATTACTTTCACCATCTGGAAGGAAATTTGATACTGAATTATGTAACGTTTAAAGAAAATCACAAACTAAATACGGAGTATATCACAATCACAGAATCCCATATGAAAACTATCATGCAAACGGCAGTAAAGAATCAAAGAGAGGAACATAGCAGTAGTACCAGTAATCACCATGGGGTTTCTTGAGTTTTATGCAGACAAGAACACCATAAAGCACAAACCTTTTTTCATGAAAATTTTGTTACCATAAAAAGGGTATAAGTTTTTTTGTCTTTCTTTTCTTTTATTATTTATTACTATAAATAGAAATAAATAACGAAATAGAATCTCCCCATAAAAATCTCTAGCCGCTTATTATAGTCTCTTTCAAGTCCATGATCTGAAATACCCGATTGTTTAATCTTGATTTCGAATTAAAAAAATGATTTTGATGATTTTTTTGTTACCTGTTTTCGGAACCCTAAGAGACTCAATGTTCCTAACCCACTCATTCTTCATCAACATACGTGGCACTTCCATGGCCTCTTGAGTCTTCACCACTATTGGTTTTGTTTTTTATGTTTATAATTTGAGTAAATAATTCATAAAGATTCATGAACGTGTGATGGACAGAAAAGCCTTCGGTGATGGTGTGGCCTTGTGGGGTTTAGTGACTTAGTCAATTAATTAATATTAATATGGCAATCGTGAAATCTCTAATCGGAGGCATTGTATCATCAACTAACGTAAGAATTTTGATTAATGGTCGCCAATTAATAATTAAATATAGAATTACTCCAATAAGAAAATAGAACAAAAGGTGGAGTATCATGGTAGTTATTTTATTTGGTTTCTTCACTTTTATGATTTCATCTATGATCCATCTTGGACAAACAAATTCTTGAATGAAAACACTTTACTTTTCGCATTTTTCTTTGATTTGAGCATGTGTTAACGTAATCATCATTTATCTTCGAGCACTCACACACACAAAGCCGTACCGTTATCACACACATTACTATCACAAGTATATAATTTAATTTTTAAATACGTACAATTGTCTCATCTTCACGACTTGAACTTCCAATCTCATAATTGGGATGTCACCTTAATACTATTTGACGAATGCCAATAATGTTTTAATATAAGCATATACATTTACTAGTTTTGTCAAATATTGCATGTCAAGCACCTATCAACTTTAATCTAACTATCATCCACCATGATACAACTTTTTAAACTCAAAATAACGGACGCAAAATCGTACCATAACACCATTATTATCATAATCATGATATTTTCCATTTTACCTCTCTAACACACGACATTGTTTATGACGACCAATTGAATGCTTCTCCCAAAAAGCACACGCTTAACTACCAAGATAACTACCGTATAGTAACATATGGCTACAAAATGAATGCGTCAATCTTAATTAGGTGTACTACATTGAATCCTATATCGCTTATATTCACGACCCATTTAAAATTCGTTAACATGTCACACATAACTCCTGTACTCTTGAGTCGTGACTCTTTACTCAATATTCAATAACCACGATTTCATGTATACCAATTGTCCATTTACCGGTTATATAATTTTGCAATAAATCTAGAAACATGGTTTTGAACTTCAAAATCTTCACATTTGAGCTTTCAAATAGAGGTATCAATTTTAGACCCATTGGTTATTTATGGGTCAAGTTGGGTAATATTTATGAGTCGATGGGTTTTGTTGGTTATCCTTCTATTTTTTTAGACGGGTCTAAATGGTTATCTGATATAACCACTAATTATATAACAATTAACCAACGGGTCTTGACGGGTCTAGCAGGTAATTTTTTTTTAACACCCCATTTCATTTTTTTTTTTTCATTTTTTCACACAAATAAAAAAAAGTTTGGTGGAAATCCAATGGGTCAACCCGACTCGAGACCCATTTAACCTAGTCCTATTTAGAATGACCCATTTATATCCGGACCCGTTTAAATTCAAACCCATAACCCAGCGCGACCGACTCACTCATTTTGCCGCTTATACTTCTAATGTTGATGTTTCTTTTACTCGTTACTATAATATAAAGCGTTGAAGTTAGAAGAAGAATAGGGATGATATTAAAAATCTGATGTAATAATTTCATTCAGTGGTTGCTTTGTAAGCCAATCGCCCATCAACGTCCATGACACTATTATTTATTTATTTGTTTTACATACAACACAATTTAATAATTTATTTTGGGCACAATATAATACATCGATTATAATATATACGACAGGTGTCTCAAATAGGAAACTTGATGACAAATATAGTATTATATTCTTAAAATTATTATTTAAATTATATCATACTAGATACAAACCCGTGCGATACACGGCAATCTCATATCAATCGTTAAATATGCATGTTACTTTGATTTAAAAATTAAGCGAATGGCAAAAGTAATTATAACACCCCTCATTTTACCAACATTTAAATACAATATATCGGAAGCATTAGTCCAAGTTTTAACATTTATAAGTTACATCATTTAAAATACATATAAAATCCAACTAATTTAAAACCTCTTTGGCAACATGGGTGTTATTTCAAAACTGAACGACAATAATGATTTATACAAATTAATATCAGAGTAACGCCTAATCATCAAACATTCCTTCCAGTCCAACTTCTTGCCCACCCAATAAAATCTATAACCTGCAAGAAGTATTAATGTGGGGGATTAGCATAAAGCTAAGTGAGAGAATAATTAATCAACAGTTCAACTTAGTATAAAAACTCTGTTTACCAACAAGCATCGTAAACACACAATACCTAGAACAACCATTCAACCACTTAACTGGTCAATTGTTCAACTAGTCAACTGTTCTACTGGTCAACTGTTCAACAATTTTAACTTATCGATAATATAGCAGTTCAACAATATCACAACTGAATAACGAGGATCGGTGGTTCTGGGGAATACCATAACACCCGGGTGGCTCCCCAAGAACACTTATCCAACCATATCCGTATGGCCATAACGGACGAGACCGATAGCTAATTGTTATCATCAACCAACACAGGAGATGTGTTAAATCTTAAATAACAATTAGCCCAACCAACCAGTTCAACCTGCTGACCTCATTAACAACTGATGCCCAAAGGCCCAACATATCATGTGATCACATATTCGCAACATATCAGGTCAACATTTCAGACTAACAGTCTATCAACAGTATTATTACTATTAAACCAAAATCATCATGGCAAACAATACAGTAATAATACGTTTACCAGTTGTAACCAAACCTGTTACAACTAAATCATACTGAGGATTAAAGATCCACTCACCGAATACCTCAGTCATCCACTCAGTAGTCTAATATCACTGAGCCTTCTCCACATCTGAGAATACAACAGAATAACACAAGTCAGTCACTTGTCTCAAAATCTATATAACATCAATCCAATAGATTTACACCAACAATTCCCATTATCAATACCAAATTCATACTTCTTGAATTATCACCTAATTATGATTAGATATCATGATAACCACTTTTTAACATCATTTATACCAAAGTTATGAATATCCACCTTAAACATCAATATTCACAATCAGTTATCACATTTATGATCATTAAGATCACAACATCATTTTAATCTACTTTAATTATCATAATTCAACATGATAAGACCATTAACAAGGTCATTTACATTAAATATTAAGAATTTCTCAAAGCCCATATACTAGGTCTAATGAATTCTTAAACAACCATGTTTAACTTTCATTCTTTCATGATTACTTAAGTGTTCTTAATCACAAATAATTTCAATTTCATCATATAACCCATCAACTCATCATAATCATCAATATCTCAAGAACACCTAATCAATTATGCAACCTTTAGCTTAATTAATGTTAACCATCACCATAATTAAGCTTAAGTAACATCAATTTAACAATATCAAGCTTCAATTTCGGATTAAACTCTCTAATTAACTCAAAATCCCAAAAACCCCAAATTCTAGGTTTTAGAAATTGAAGAACACAAGATTATACCTTGATTATGATGATTAAGGAAGCTTGAATCCATGTTTAGAAGTTCCAATTTGATGTTTTAAACCAATTTTGTGAATTAATCTAGGGTTTAAATGTTTTTGTACGTACGTATGTATATATGGATATATTTGAAACAAACACCGACTCAAAATATGAGTCTATCATTATAACACCCCTCATTTTACCAACATTTAAATACAATATATCGGAAGCGTTAGTTCAAGTTTCAACATTTATAAGTTACATCATTTAAAATACTTATAAAATCAAACTAATTTAAAACCTCTTTGGCAACATGGGTGTTATTTCAAAACTGGAAGATAACAATGATTTATACAAATCAATATCAGAGTAACGCCTAATCATCAAACATTCCTTCCAGTCCAACTTCTTGCCCACCCGATAAAATCTATAACCTGCAAGAAGTATTAATGTGGGGGATTAGCATAAAGCTAAGTGAGAGAATATTTAATCAACAGTTCAACTTAGTAT
Source organism: Helichrysum umbraculigerum (assembly GCA_949592205.1). Taxonomy (NCBI): domain Eukaryota; kingdom Viridiplantae; phylum Streptophyta; class Magnoliopsida; order Asterales; family Asteraceae; genus Helichrysum; species Helichrysum umbraculigerum. The sequence continues at coordinate 145,423,584 of CATIUR010000003.1, read as the reverse complement.
AACAACTCTGTTTACCAACAAGCATCGTAAACACACAATACCTAGAACAACAATTCAACTTCTCAACTATTCAACTAGTCAACAGTTCAACAATATCACAACTAAATAACGAGGATCGGTGGCTCTGGGGAATACCATAATACCCGGGTGGCTCCCCAAGAACACTTATCCAACCATATCCGTATGGCCATAACGGACGAGACCGATAGCTAATTGTTATCATCAACCAACACAGGAGATGTGTTAAATCTTGAATAACAATTAGCCCAACCAGTTCAACCTGTTGACCTCATTAACAACTGATGCCCAAAGGCCCAACATATCATGTGATCACATATACACAAGTTATCAGGTCAACATATTAGACTAAAAAGTCTATCAACAGTATTATTACTATTAAACTAATATCATCATGACAAACTAAGAGCAGTAATAATACGTTACCCGTTGTAACCAAATTTGTTACAACTAAATCACACTGAGGATTAAGAATCCACTCACCGAATACCTCAGTTGTAACACCCGCCAAATTAGGACTAATAATTAGTGCCTAATCATATGTTAATACATGTAATTAGTTCCGTGTTAGGCTAATTAATGTATCGAATTATATATATTGTTGAATATATACGAAAATGCGATTTGATTAAATCGTACGCAATCTAAATCGAATGTATTTCGGTTCCATAAAATGCGGACGTTGGTGACCAATTTTTATTACGTAACACTGTTATGTTAAAAATATCATTTTTATAATGCTCGAATTTCAATTCTTATCGTACAAACAGAACTTGCACAATTTAAAATAAAACGCGCAAACTAAATGAACAAACTTACATTTTATAAAAGTAAAATATAAATTGATTTGAAAAATATTTAAATAAAATATCGCGTAATAATTCGTACTTTAAAACTTACCATCAAATATGTAAATTATTTATTGAAACATTAAACGACGGAGAAAACGAACAACACGCGGAGCACGGAGACGGAAACCGAAAATGGGGGACTTAACCTCCCATTTTCTTTTCTTTCTTTTCATTTCTCTCTTTCCTCTCTCTCACTTACTCTATTTTCTCTCTTTATTCCAAAACCACCACCAACCACAAAAACGCCAAATAACGCCATTATACGCACTCGGATCACCAATATTTTTAGAGATTCACGACCACCTCGCGACGATCTACATTTCTATCTTTCCGGATTTTCATTTCGGCAATTTGTAAGTTTCCGACAAAATCCCGAAATCTCTCGATTCTTAGTATTTTTCACTTGTGATTGTTATTATAACTTATATATGTCCATTACTAAGTGTAGAACACGATTTCATAGCTTAAAAACGAGTTTAAAATGGGTTTTTGGCCGGAAAAATCGCGACAGCCGGACTTTCTGGGCTGGTGTTCTTCCATGCGACACAAGCCTTGTGTCGCATGTTGTGTCGTATTTTGGCATTTGTGTCGTATAAAAGTCCCTGTGACGCACCTTGTGTCGTACCCGATAATTAGTGTCGCAAGTCCTGCGACACAACAATTATGTCGCATACACCATACGACACAATCACTATGTCGCTGTTGAATCAGCATCTCGCATCTATGCGACACAACCATTGTGTCGCATAGACATTGTGTCGCATTTTCTATGCGACACAACTCTTGTGTCGCATAACTACCTTTGTGTCGCATATTGTGTCGCAAAACACAGAAAACTCAGATTTTTACTAAGTGTTGAGACTCGAAATTTATCACTCGGTTTTACCCGAATTCAAATCCCAGCTGCGTTTTTCGTCAAAGCAATATAGTAGAAATAAAAATTTTTCCAAGTTGACCTGGCAGCTCGACCCCAGCCAGGGGCTCTGCCCCTTGGACCCCGCCAGGGGCTGCCGCCCCTTGGACCCCGCTACCAGGGGCGCTGCCCCCGGACCCCCGTACTTAGATTCCGTAACGGCTTCTAAAACACAATCGAAACACATTTTTCAAAGTAAAACGCCACGAAATCACAATAATAATAGTTGAGATTATTATTACAAATCCATCACCAACGGGCCGTACATGTTTTCAAACACTTAACAAATCAACCAAATCGTAGTAATTTGGACATATATATAGTTGTGTAACAACTACAAGGGTGATCTTTTGAGATACCCAATCATGATTATAACCATCGCGTGTCGTGGACACCCTCAGGTTACAAGTCTTTGGACTTCATATTCGGCTAATCAACTTACGTTTGTGTAAACGCTTTCAGACTCAGGTGAGTCTCATAGCCCCTCTTTTACTGTTTTACTCAGGGGTGTGATATATTGCTCAATTTTAACATGTGAACGCAAGTACCAACTTTTCATATACTACATGAGTTTTTCGAAACTAATCATTTTAAAGTCCTCCGTCAGCATAGTTGTTAATACGTTATAGCGTGAATATTAGTATATGGTACCATATAGGATTGACCCACCTCGTCCGGGTTAGCAAGCACTAACCGGGTAAACGGACGTACTAATATTTGGGAAGACGAATGTGGATTAGGCATTCGTGGAGGCACCTCGCCCGGAATTCTCTATAGGGGACCCGGCCCTCGAGTTAAGCTCAACTATGTACTCATGGCTGTATACACGATGACTATCATTTAATTGCTGGATGCAATTCATTATTTAATTGCTGAATGCAATTCATTATTTAAATCTTGCGGTTCACACTATATTAACTGATTTCAAACCTGTGAGCTCACCAGCTTTTAGCTGACCTTTTAGCATATATCGCAGGTACCAAGCAGTAGGATGTTTCTGCTTCAGGATTTTAGCTCGAGTCAGCATACAGAAGATTGAGATTTTCTTGCATTAGTATATTTTGTACAAGTACTTATGTACTGAAATCTCATTTGATTTAAACTCGAGCTATGTAAAGCTTTAAATGTTGTAAACATTTCTATTATCAATATATTTTGTTAAAACGACGCATATAGAGTCGTTTACTATATATCTTTGTGCTTTGTTATTGATTAGTAACACCCAAATCAAGCTTCCGCAAATCATTCAATTTGGGGGTGTTACATCAGTCATCCACTCAGTAGTCTAATATCACTGAGTCCTTCTGTTTATCTGAAAACACAACAGAACTGCACAAGTTAGTCATTTGTCCCAATGTAGATATAACATCATACAATTGTAATTATATCAAACAACTTATCACTAACTTGTATTAATTCAGCATTCATTATTTCAAGATTATGAATAATCATTAGAATCACACCATCATGTTAAGCTACTTTAATTATCACTAATCAACTTGATAATCATATGATCATCTTATTACATTCATCCATCTTAATCTCTTTAATCACATGATTACTTTAATCATGGCTTCTTAACATGATATTATCACTATCACTATTATAAGTATAGTTAATTCTAATAATCAAACACTTGATTCAATACTTCAATTCTTTCTAATAACATTCCAACAACTTTTATAATCACTAATAATAGTGTATTAACATCAAAACATCATCATATGATCAAACCCATTTTGATCATAAACTTTACAACTTAATTAATCCACTTCTAAGTTAGATTAATGTTACTAACCACCTTAGTTACACTTCTTAACACTATTTTAACTAACATCAAACTTTAATTTCGGATTTAAACCATTAATCCATCAAAAACCCCATAAACTCATCATAATCATTCATTTCTCATGAACACTTGATCAATTCACACATTTTTAGCTTGAATAATGTTAATCATCTTCATTAGTGAGCTCAACTAACATCAATTTAACAATCTCAACCATTAATTTCGGATTTAAACTCACTAATTATCAAAAACCCCAAAACCCCAAATTTCTAGGTTAATAGAAATCAAGAACACATAATCATACCTTATTTATGATGATTAGAGAAGCTTGAATTCGAGTTTAGCAACTTCAATTTGATGTTTCCATATGATTTTGATAATTGATTTAGGTTTTTAGGGGAGTATGTATGTTCGTATGATACGTATGTAGGTATAGATATGTTAAAAACATAAACCGACTTAACATGTGTGTGTATCATATAAGTGTCTAAATTTCATTCCCCGTACTTGTCATTGTCTGGAACTTAAAAACCATTTGCGGGGAAACATTATTTTATTTTACCGTAAACTGAGTTAATTTAAAACAATCAATAATTTATTAGTCACAATAAATTATTCGACTCTTTTCTCCTCTTATTTTAAATTAACACAACACACTTATTTTCTGACACATTAAATAATAGTTCACTATCAGAAAATATTAAAATACTACTAGACCCGAAGACTGGGTGTTAAAAATCTCTCCCCCTTGAAAAGATTTCGTCCTCGAAATCTAATCACACTTAATCACTCTAGTGAAATAGAATCACACATAACATTTCACTAATACTATATATATCTCCTACCCCAACCTGTAGCCACATACTTATTCATTACTAATGTACACAAGATGTGGTTATAATTCAATTCACTAATGTACATCATCATTATGCATATTTTTAATTATCTCAACATCAACTGTACTTGCATATATTTAATCACTTTAAACACAAAATGTGTATGCATCTAATCAACTTACACACCACCAGTGTGTATTTCAATTGAATTCACCGAAACACATAAATTGTGCTTTGTACTCTACTTAATTTGCTAACACAAGATGCATTATTCATCAAAATATAGCATCTTCAACTATATAATCACAATTACATACATCAAATGTTACTCCCATGAGCAACTTACAAATACCGATACACGTTTTCAATTCTTTCCACATTCACATATCCAAATGTAAATGTTTCTATCCTTTCCCCCTACACAAATACTGTGCGTATATCCTGTCTCTAATATGTTAATCGACCTCTTACATGACCATTCACACTTAGTCATGTAAACAATTTAAAACACATAATCACTGGTAATAAATGTAGCACATATTCATGTGAACATTCAAACTTTACTACAATCACAACTAGTGGTAATGAATACCACAACACACATTGGTCATAACAATTTTTAACTCAATTCACAACTAGCAATTTAGCTAATCACCAGGTATTTCTTTAGCTAACTACTTACTAGATTATCTCTACTTTTGCAACTAGTCAACTTCTACTTTACAACTTGTACTTATAAACACAACTAGATTATATGAAACTCTTTGTTCTAAGGGAATCAACATCATATAACCATCAACAGGTATGAATAATCTGTAAGCAATATGTAGAGGTCAAATTTTATGGTAAAACCATTATCACATGATCAATTAGCATCCCATCACATCAACTTGGATGCTAAATCAACACCTGTTAATACCATGCGCTATCAGCAAAGGTATTTCAACAACACAAGGTGTCATCATAATTCACATATTCAACAATATCATCACAGTACAATTCACAATCAAATGACCTCTATTTTGCTTAAATCATCTTTTAATTATTACTAGTTGCAAGTCATCACACATACACATCTCTTATACCATAGGTACCACAGTAACAACAAATTTGTGGTTTACTACTCTTTCATTTCAGTCAATCATTGACTATTTCTCAATTACAGGTCAACATATCTTACCTGTTATTTCAAAACCACTTAACTTTATCTGGTACTTAGTAACTTCAACAACTCCATGTGAAATGGCATAATATAAATAGGTTGGCCAGACGTCATCATATTATGTCAGTCACACTTCATTCTCAAGCCACTTCATACCATTCATCTCCAAAGTTATTACTTTTTACTTTTACATATATCACAACAATGATATCAATCATTTGCATAATTTTAACAACCCATAGTAGCAGATATATCACCAAATATTAACTTGCTACAATTTTCCAACTCATCACTTTAAATGAACAATTAATCACATAATCAGGTAAATATAACTCTTTTCACTATTTCATTAGCACTGATGTAATATCCAACACAATTACATCAATCAACACATATTCATCAATCTAGACAACTTTAGTTGAATTACAATTGAGCATTTCATGTTCAATTAATTCACATATATGATCCACATAATCCCATAATCAATGTTTACTAACCCAGGTTAGCAACAATCAACAATAAAATTTACTGGTAATATTGTGCAGTTAAATAAACCGCTAGAAAATAATTCATACCCATTAACATATGTGGACCACTTAAAACAGGTTTTTAACATTACACATATACACATGAATGATCTCTGGGCTAAAAGGAAAAAAAGCCTAATACAAAACGTAAGCTAAAAGTCCGAAATAAGGTCCGAAAAACAAGAAAATGCCATTTTTGGGCCCCAAAAGACCCCGAATGGCCAAAAACCGCCTAGACTAAGGTACTTAGCTTTGATCATTGGACCATTTCCGAGTGACCGTGTAATTTTCAGCCCAATCCGTGTTTATAGAAAATTTGTCAAATTTTCCGTCGCTAAAAACACTACTAAAGACTTATGCACTTTTGAAATTTGGAATTTGCAAAAAATTGTCAACTTTAGTCTTGCAAACGCGATCCGGGACATAGGGATGGATCGCGTTCCCTAGCACAAAACGTTCTGTAACCAATTTCAACATACTAACGCGATCCGGATCCAAAGCCTGGATCGCGTTCCTATGCCTTTTTCAGACCTGCAATTTTTAATGCAATTTTTCGAAATTCAAACGCTCGTATCTCTTAAACCGTAAAGAATTAAGGTCTGAAATTTTGCAGGCACCTTCATATAATTAAAATGCAACTTTCCATTTTCACACTTTTTCAAAATTCACATTTATCGAGAAAACGGACGTACGACTCATTTTTGACCATTTTAGCTCATTTTTGTGACACGTCAAATTTCAAATGGCTTGGTTTCTGACTTCCACCCTTTGCCAACATGTTTCAACATACATTTGTGATGTGTAGGCACATTCATCACCCTCATACACTCATTCTACCATGTTTTAACTCTTTGACCCGTTTAAGGGTCCAATTGAACACTTTTACCAATTTCAACCATTTTAACTACATTAACACTTTCAACACACCTTGCTACTATGTTTATGACTTAAAGTCATTTTAACATTCATTATACACAAACCACAACTCTTTTTAACCGTTTTATCACTAAGTGACCCATTTGGGCACTTTAACAACTCATTTGGGTTTCAATCCACATGATCGCTATTCCATCACCCATTTCACATTACTTTGACTATTCTAAGTCAAACCAAACGGTTTTCACCATTGGTATCATATTATGACTTTACAACACCAAGTTCACACACAATTAATCATATTTGCACCAATTACAACCAATTTTCAACTTTGACTTTTTACAACCTTGTCAACGCATATTAAGGCTCGTTAACCACTTTGACTTTCTTATTTTACCACTAGAAATACTTAGATCATAATTCAACCACAATCATGATCCATGTTAAACACATAAGCATCTAGCCACATTTATCACTTTATAACATAGCAATTATCAAGTTCGACACGACCACATTCAACTTTGACTTTTCCAAGTCAAAAACACACATTGCAACAACTAGACACTTTCCCTTTTAAACAACCACATGACTCCAAACCTATTATTTGAGATATACCAACATCTCATTAATTTCACTAGTTGGAGTCATATCAACTTTGTTTTCCAAGATTTATTACTACACTTAATCCAATTGCTCCCAAAGTCATTATTTCACATGAGCAAATAATTCCACATACACACTTCATACAACCGATTTCATATTTGAATTTCATATTGTAGACACAATTAACTCCATACAATACAACTATTACACTTTATTCAACAATGTGTCTACACAATTCATTTCTAGTTCATTCAAAATTACCCATTAATATTCCTATCATCCTATTAACAAGTAATAATCATCAACGACTCACAACTGGGGATTCATATCAGTCTGACGCTATTTACTTTACTACTACTCATATCTTAGCAAAGTAAATAATTCAAGCTTATTTAAACACACCAAGCTTATCGAAAAGTACCTGATACACTTAAGCCCACGAGTATTGAGGAATCACTGAGAATACCCTTGGGTTCCTCATATTCCTCCATCTCTGCAACCAAAACGACAATCTTGCAACTTGTTATAGGTTAATACACATTTCATACCCACTTTCTCATACAACCACTAATCCCACACCCTGGAATGTTTGACTTAACACAACTCTAGATTTGGGATTGAACACCTTACCATGTTCAATTCACCCAAACCTATGCTCTGATACCAACTTATAACACCCCTCATTTTACCAACATTTAAATACAATATATCGGAAGCGTTAGTTCAAGTTTCAACATTTATAAGTTACATCATTTAAAATACTTATAAAATCAAACTAATTTAAAACCTCTTTGGCAACATGGGTGTTATTTCAAAACTGGAAGATAACAATGATTTATACAAATCAATATCAGAGTAACGCCTAATCATCAAACATTCCTTCCAGTCCAACTTCTTGCCCACCCGATAAAATCTATAACCTGCAAGAAGTATTAATGTGGGGGATTATCATAAAGCTAAGTGAGGGAATATTTAATCAACAGTTCAACTTAGTATAACAACTCTGTTTACCAACAAGCATCGTAAACACACAATACCTAGAACAACAATTCAACTTCTCAACTATTCAACTGGTCAACAGTTCAACAATATCACAACTAAATAACGAGGATCGGTGGCTCTAGGGAATACCATAATACCCGGGTGGCTCCCCAAGAACACTTATCCAACCATATCCGTATGGTCATAACGGACGAGACCGATAGCTAATTGTTATCATCAACCAACACAGGAGATGTGTTAAATCTTGAATAACAATTAGCCCAACCAGTTCAACCTGTTGACCTCATTAACAACTGATGCCCAAAGGTCCAACATATCATGTGATCACATATACACAAGTTATCAGGTCAACATATTAGACTAAAAAGTCTATCAACAGTATTATTACTATTAAACCAATATCATCATGGCAAACTAAGAGCAGTAATAATACGTTACCCGTTGTAACCAAATTTGTTACAACTAAATCACACTGAGGATTAAGAATCCACTCACCGAATACCTTAGTCATCCACTCAGTAGTCTAATATCACTGAGTCATTCTGTTTATCTGAAAACACAACAGAACTGCACAAGTTAGTCATTTGTCCCAATGTAGATATAACATCATACAATTGTAATTATATCAAACAACTTATCACTAACTTGTATTAATTCAACATTCATTATTTCAAGATTATGAATAATCATTAGAATCACACCATCATGTTAAGCTACTTTAATTATCACTAATCAACTTGATAATCATATGATCATCTTATTACATTCATCCATCTTAATCTATTTAATCACATGATTACTTTAATCATGGCTTCTTAACATGATATTATCACTATCACTATTATAAGTATAGTTAATTCTAATAATCAAACACTTGATTCAATACTTCAATTCTTCCTAATAACATTCCAACAACTTTTATAATCACTAATAATAGTGTATTAACATCAAAACATCATCATATGATCAAACCCATTTTGATCATAAACTTTACAACTTAATTAATCCACTTCTAAGTTAGATGAATGTTACTAACCACCCTTAGTTACACTTCTTAACACTATTTTAACTAACATCAAACATTAATTTCGGATTTAAACCATTAATCCATCAAAAACCCCATGAACTCATCATAATCATTCATTTCTCATGAACACTTGATCAATTCACACATTTTTAGCTTGAATAATGTTAATCATCTTCATTAGTGAGCTCAACTAACATCAATTTAACAATCTCAACCATTAATTTCGGATTTAAACTCACTAATTATCAAAAACCCCAAAACCCCAAATTTCTAGGTTAATAGAAATCAAGAACACATAATCATACCTTATTTATGATGATTAGAGAAGCTTGAATTCGAGTTTAGCAACTTCAATTTGATGTTTCCATATGATTTTGATAATTGATTTAGGTTTTTAGGGGAGTATGTATGTACGTATGATACGTATGTAGGTATAGATATGTTAAAAACATAAACCGACTTAACATGTGTGTGTATCATATAAGTGTCTAAATTTCATTCCCCGTACTTGTCATTGTCTGGAACTTAAAAACCATTTGTGGGGAAACATTATTTTATTTTACCGTAAACTGAGTTAATTTAAAACAATCAATAATTTATTAGTCACAATAAATTATTCAACTCTTTTCTCCTCTTATTTTAAATTAACACAACACACTTATTTTCTGACACATTAAATAATAGTTCACTATCAGAAAATATTAAAATACTACTAGACCCGAAGACTGGGTGTTAAAATCATATAATTGGTTAATTTTCATTCCCCGTACTTATCATTGTCTGGAACTTAAAAACCATTTACGGGGAAACATTATTTTATTTTACCGTCAACTGAGTTAATTTAAAACAATCAATAATTTATTAGTCACAATAAATTATTCGACTCTTTTCTCCTCTTATTTTAAATTAACACAACACAATTATTTTCTGACACATTAAATAATAGTTCACTATCAGAAAATATTAAAATACTACTAGACCCGAAGACTGGGTGTTATAGTAATATAGTAAAATTTAGAATAAATACAATAACTTAATAATCAAGTTGTGAGATACATGTAACACTATAATCAATTTACACTTCAAATAATGGTTTAGTTCAATATCACATTTAGGGATCTCAAGTTTAAACATTGCATTCTAATAAATCACTATACTATCTCAAAAAAGTCAACAATAATTAAGTTTGTTTGTAGGAAAATTTTTCATGCATGGTAGACAACTAAAGTTTTAAACGAAACATCAATGCAATAAGATAACACAAAAACCAAGTCATCAAGCAAATAAAAGCATTCGATTGAACCTGCTGTTTAAAAAAGAGAAATTGAAGTTCTCGAGATGGAAAAGCTCTAAGCCTTTTTAGTTAAACATTAACCTTATTTATTTATTCTATTTGATTTAAGATACACATTAATTAAATTAATTAATTACTTAATATTCATTCATAGTTATAATTAGCCTCCAACTCATGATATCACGAATTGCATCTCTTTATTTTGTTATTTTCATAATTTTATTGATTATAATTTCATATCCCATATGTTATTGTGATGATATACTGATTAATATAATATTATATTATTTGTTGATTCATCTTAACCTTTATTTAATCGAACTAAATAATAATTTTTAAAAGTATGAGGGATCGCCACGTGGCATCTTTGCTTAGGTGGTAAATTTTGGAGCAAATTTCAATACTCGCTTAGTATATACATAGATACATTATCATCCCATTTAGTCATTTTTATTTAATGAATAATTGCATTTGCATTAAAATTTGGATATTGATAGCAAATTATAGAATCACGAAAGACCTCAAATACCGAATGTTACAACTGGTGCTTTCCACGATTCCCTTTATTTAAATAGATAAAAAAGTAATTATTCCATGACACAATAAACAAAAGTCGATATATTAACTTGCTTTTAGGAAATAAAAAGGTTAAACATAATCTAATGTCAAAGTGATAATATATATTCTCCCCCTTAATGCAAATTCTAATTGTATTTCACAATCCTTCATTCTCATTAATTTAATAGATTTTGAGTTTTGATAAATGGTGCCGGGCAATGCATAAAGTTTTATATATTATAAATAGAAGGTAAGTTTGTGATTACTTAATAACAAGAAAGGGTAGATGCTTATTAAATGTTTACGGTATAAAGTATTTATGAAAGCGTTATATATTACCGTTAGATCACTATCTATCAAAACCTATAAATTTTACAAATATATCTTAAATATTAATTTAAATTTAATGTTATTTAATTACAGATCCATCATAAAAAGATCATTGCTTGAAATAGAAATCATAGATGCCCCACAAGAAGTTTTTTTTTGATTCCTATAACAAATTAACAATGATGTGTACAATCTCTAATACATATGCGACAAGTCCTTATTGCACCCTAACGTACAACTTCTAATAAAGATAGTACAGCCTCTTAATGCACTGTAACAAGATCATGACATCTCTTGCACTGTCGACGGCATCAAATATCTCGAAAAATAATTACGATTATATCCTTTAACAACACCCCACCAGGCATCGCTGTTACTGTCGGCAATAATAATAAACAATATTTCTTCTCCATACTTTGCCCTCTTTACCTTCTTTCTTCTATAAACCCTTTCCAATTGTCAAGATTTCCCAGTTGATTTATTATTCACGGTTAGTATTTTAACCTTCTGTCAATAAATATTTGTGGGTTCTTTTTATTGGCTCCGTATATCAAGAAAAGGATCAATCTTTAATTGGGGTTATCCGATTTCATCAGAATTTTTTCGTCCGGGTGTTATTATTTTAGCTAAAGTTTCAATCTTTATGCCAAAAGACTTTGTGGGTTTGTATAAATATCTGATCTTGGTGATGAATTTTGTGAGGTTGATGTTAGGGTGATCTCTTTATGGTTTACTATTTCTGATTAAAAGAAATGGGGATTTTTTAATTTTGTGTTTTTGTTAATTTAGGGCTATAGAATTGGTTTATACCAAATGGGTTGTCTTTAGCATTTGGTTATGTTGAAAGACTTTGTGAGCTAGAGTACTAAATTTGGTGTTTTATGATATGGGATCATCAGGGTTTTTCTCAATTTGTTTAATTCATTCGATAGTGGCTTTAAGTTGTGGAACCCTAATGATGTTTTATAGCCATGAGGTCTTTGCATTTAGTCATGGTAATGAAATTGCAATTAAGTTATTGGGATCAACACCTCATGATCAGTTGTTGATTAAGACCTCTGATTCATTCTCTGGGTTGCTGTTATTTGCTGTTGGGATCTTGTTGTTCATGGTGGCATTTGTGAAAGATAGAGACTTTCAGAGCTTTTTTGCAAAAGGGTGTGTGCTTCTTCACATTGCTATGGCAATTTGGAGGATTTACTTTGAGAGTATGCTTGAAGAACTCGGTCGTGATTGGCTGAGGCTGGTTCTTGGTGATTTTGTGTTGGCACTTTCATGGGTGTTGTTTCTTGTGTACAGTTGGAGAGAAAAATATGATTAGGCGTTTAGACAGTCGACTCAAGGCTCGTTCTTGAATTGGGTCAAAACCCGTTCATGAAATGTTTCAAGATTAATTCTTGAATCGAGTCTGCAGCTTGCACCATCTCTCTTTAGTGATTTATGAAGGAATGGCCTTCAGTAATGGAGGTTGTGAAGGTGCTTTTTGATCCTGTTTGGCTTGTAGGGGCACATATTTTCTTGATTGTGATTAGTAAATCTTGGGAGACTTCAACTTTTTTTATCCTTCCTCTTTTCATGTTTAAAGGAAAAAGCTTTGATTTTTTTGCCTTTATATGTTGATGTTCAATGTAAAGCTTCTTATTTCCAGATATAAATATGAAATTTCTTGATTGTTGATTTTGGTATCATTGCCTTTTTGCTTAACTTGCTCTGTATACTTGTGTTTCTGACTCAGTTAGTCGCTTGGTCAGTATATTTGCCATGGCTCTTCCTTTGGCGTAACTGTGCCAATACCAGCCAATGGTTGTGTACTTGAATGGTTCAAATGCCATTAGCGATGTGCTTTTGTGAGTACTTGTCATTCAAAGAAGAGTCCCTTTGATCCAGGAACTTGATCACTTAACACACAGGGGCCAGCCTTCATCTTGTTTGGTCGTTAGCAACGTTTGCTGTGCTCTGTTTTTGATATATTATTGTTCAATCTATTAGTTTGTCGATTTATTTTGGTCCATAACTAAATGTTTTCAGATATGTTAGGCGCATTCCTTTTATAAATGGTTCGTAACACAGAGTTGGATCCTTTCGTGTTGAAGGCTTGCAAGGCGTTTTATAGATGCCTCCTACAAGATCCATATAGTCAGTCCATTTCAAGCATTTTGATACTCATTTAAAATGAATACAGACTTGAGCTTTTTATGTAAATATTATAAAGTAAAACAAGTTGATTATGAATTTTGAGTTAGACGATGAACAGAATTCTTCATAGTAAATATACATGGCATCAATCAACAGGAGGTGAGGAGCATAGCATATATATGTCATATTGATTGATTAGGTGCAATTAGTTCTTTACATTTTTATTTATTTAGTATTACTTTTTGATTTGAAAGGAATCTACGACATGAACGCCCCATAGTACAACAGTTAAATGTCCCATGTTAATATAAACAAAAGGGTACTACTTGTAAACGATAAATTTTATTTGGGTCACGCTTTAGTAATTGCGTAATCAAGTTGTAAGTACAATGGCGGATATAGAATTTGAAGTGACCCGTAGTATTGATATTCTAATTTTTGTGTGCACTTAACAAAAACACATGATGCAACTAAAAATTGCAGTTTTTCATTAGAAATTTAGTCTGCACCGAATACCCTATGTTGACATCTTAATAAAATAGACCAATTTGATCATATAACGTGGCAGGTATATTTTGAAAGAGCATGTAAAATAACAATGGTCCGCGTTGCACCTGATCTTGTACGCTTTGTTATGCGGCGTTCAAACGCAACACGTTATTAGTCGTATTTCGCTCTAAAAAATAAACCTCAAACTTTCTTGAATCACATCGTTAAAATTCATAATTCCCATCAGTATTCTGCTGAAAATCAATCAGGTACGCCACTTCAATCGTCTTTGATTTTACGTGTTCTCTCATGATATTACGGTAGTATTAAATTAATTATCCCTGTACCATTTAGGGTTTTATTTTCTAGGGTTTAAGCGTGTTTGTTGGATTGACATATATTATAATAATTGTGTAATTGTAATTATTCAGGAACTTGTAAACATGAGTGGATTACAGACACAGGATTTCTCTACTTCCTTAAGAATAACCAAAGCACCAAAAGAACAACAAGAATCAAATGTTGTTACGACGTCATCATCTGAAACGAAGCCAAAGAAGAAAATTTGTTGTGCTTGCCCTGACACTAAGAAGCTAAGGGATGAATGTGTTGTCGAACATGGTGAATCGGCTTGCTCGAAATGGATCGAAGCTCATCGCTTATGTCTTCGCTCTGAAGGATTCAATGTATGATAATTGAAACCAGGATATTTCAGTTACATGGAGAGATATAAAGAATCTGAATTTTCTTGTCTTTAGTTTAGGGGATATCAAGCTGAATAAATGAATTTTGATTGATTACTTTATTGAGCTATGGTGGTTGATTCTTGTTTCGATATGTTTTTTTTAGTTGGTTTACGGTATTGATTGAATCTTTAATAATAACAACAACAGATTTCTTGATGTGGTACTATGAGTTCCCATTGTCTTGTATGCATACGCTATAGTGAGTTTGCATGTGCAGCCGGTGTAGATACACTTTACGTCACACTTGCAGTTGCCAGCGTCCTCGGAAGATGTAATAGAGCTTCACAATAGGTGCAAATTCAAAATTAGTAGCTTGCAGTTAAGTGTAAGCTTCCGTGTTTAATACTTTAATATGTGCTTATGTTATACTAATAATTTGCAAAAAGAAGTATAGGGATAGTGGTATCCATACATACTGCATGATAGAGGTTTTTTTCTTGTTTGTGGTGCTATTACTAGGTATTATTCATGTAGTGAACTTTCAGTGTAATGCATAGTTTTGTATTGCATCTTGCAAAAAAGGTTTTAAGTAGTTCTGTGTCTGATGGACATTCAACAAAACCAAGCTTGAACATTTTGTAGTGTTAAATATATTGAGGTATCCGTGGATGAATATTTGACTCTGCTGATATCTGAGCTATACACAATCAAAGCTGTTGCAACAGTTCCAGAAATAGGTAGTATGATGCCTTTGTCATAAGGGTGTGTGTATTTTGAGAATAACGTTAGCCTAATGGTATCAAGTAGAATAATTGTATACACTAGGTTTCGGAAGATGATTTGAATTGCTATATTCACTAGAGATGTGTTTACTTTGCTGCTTATACTTTCTGGATGGCATCAGTGACTAATATTATTCTATGCTATCTGTTATTAATTTGGTTTAGTCAATGATACATGAAAGGATTCATTGAGCTATAAGAAAATAATTGCTTAATCTATGTCAGTAATATGCTACATAGAGTTTTGCTATGAAACTTGAGAATAAAAGAAGTCTCTAAAGTGTATGCTGATGCAATCTAGGATATGTACAATGGTGTAGAAAATGCTGGCAGATCATTTCCAATGATCTGCACCAGTGGTGGGGTCTAGGCTCTTATAGTTTGATTTAGTCTTGATGATACACAATTAACTATGGTGTATCCTTTCGAGGGTCAGTGTTTCAACTAGATGGATTTATTCATCAAATGTTAGACAGTGTAAACAACATATATGTTGTGGTAGAAAACATTTTGATTAGTGATATGCTTCCTTATCAACTTATATGATGAAGCTATTGTTTGAATTTATTCTGAAATCTTATAAAAAAATCGGATTATGTGTGTTGTAAAAGATGAACTAAAAGTACATACCTTTATCCAGGCATGAACTTGGAATAGGTACATAGTAATATGGTATGTAGGCTATTCTTCAGAAACATCTATAATATGTGCAATAGGCAGCTGTTTTAAACACTTAAGCTTGTCATATATATCTCATCTGGATAACTCCATACGAAGTATTATTATACCTCTTGTGGTAATGCTCATAGCAACGAGTAGAATGGTTGTATTTGCATTACTAAATTAAAAATGATGTAATGCCTAGGAGAAGAGAAGAGTTCTAAGTTTGTATAAACACAAATTTTAGGGTATTATCTTCCAATTGATTATTGAGGCTCAGACGAATTGATACCACGAGACAGAGCTTGAAGGTGTTTTAAGTCTTGATGCTGTTAGTAAACCACTAGACGAGGAGACACGTAGAGTCACAATGGATGGTTTATGGGAAGCCCTTGTATATAAGTTGTTCTAGCGTTTGGAAGTAAAAAGTTGCAATAATGTTGGTGCAGTTTGATATATTTGCATGTAATTGTAGTTTTATTTGAGTGGTTTATGAGTATTTTGTTAATTAATGTTAGTAGTATTGATTTTTGGATTGTTTTATTCGTTTTCAGGTGAGCCATTGCATCCAAAATAATGTCTTGCACAAAACGGGATCGCTTTATGCCATAGCAATAAGTATTGCCATATAATCTTGGACCATGGTTGCATATACGTGACCATCATACACAGACACTAGTACATGACCTACTCTAACATTCTTTATTCGAAACTAAAACATAAGCATGCAGTTTTATTTAGCCATAGACTAAAATTAGCTACTGGACGCCAATGAGTTCCTCTTACTTTGTGTAGTTGATTTAGTGACCACATGTGCAGTTGGTGCAGCTGCAGCTAGCACCACACTTGCACTTGTCATCATTCTCAGCTGCAGGAACCTCCATAGCAATAGTCTCGACAGGGCTGCAAATTAAAGAAGGTATATCAAAAAACAGTTTAAACAATGAGATTACCTTTTCTCAGTTTTGACTATGGTCACGGCATATTCGTGTCCTTTCTTGCTGCAATTCAGGCGTAATTTGGTCATATAATTATGTTCAGAACTTAAGGTTAGAGGTGGCAAGATGGGTGGGTTAAGCTAATTTGGTACAAGTCAAAACGGGTCAGGTTAGGCTGACCTGAAACACTCTTTGTTCACATAATTTAGATTCATTATAACTTATAATTAGCGAGTGTCAAATAGGGTTACAAAAATCACATTATTACATCAAATAATAATAATAATAACAATAATAATAATCTAATTTTCTGACCCTTTTACTTTTAACCCATCTTTTTACTTTACCCGTTTGATCTGTTACACAATAACCCTAATGAATAAGTAAATGAGTCGAAATTGCCACCATACTTAATATGATGAGAAATAGACATAAACACATCACTTACGTGCAATTGTCAAAGCAGTCACAGTTGCCACAGGAAGACATGGGTACTAATATGAAGTAACAAAGGGGGAACTGTAGATTAAGCAGATTATAAAGATTGTTTTAAAATTGCTATATCTCCAAAACTTATGCATTGTCTGGTATTTATAGATGTGGTGGTCATTGTCATTGGTCAGGGACCAACTATAAAACCCATAATGGAATCTGCATAATGGTTGAAGGTTGTATGTAGACCATCCAAGTAGGACTGTACTTTCTCAGCATAGATTCCTTCTAAATCAACGTTCGTCTAGATATTTACACAAGCTTGTTTGTGGTGTAATTTCTCTTGTTATAGCTTTTGGTTAAAGCACATATTCGTTCCGTTTTCATTTTGGAATAGTTAGACATGATGCGTTGAATGGCTAGGATTTGAGTTATGTTTCTGCACGGAGTTGTAAAAAGGTATGCAAAGTAAGCAACCCCTTAATTCAACATCAAACCGTTCTTTTCATATAATTGAGTAGTTAATCTTGTAGAGTTATACTGTTACCAGTTACCACCATTTCAGTATTTCACCTCTCGTTAGAAACCAGCATGTAGCTTTAATTATTTACTGGCATCACTTGATCGGGTCAAAGTAATTGGAGTCATCAGGAGAAGTCAAACTTGGCAAGGTTCGACTTACTAAACAGGTATTTAAAGTTGTGAATCCACATAAACTTAAGCTTAAGAGGAGTATGTACTCTTTAATATAATCTAATCTAATACATGACATATTAGTTCTTCGTGTATATAATTACATGATATACAAATAAAAATAGTAACGTGTAAAATGGGACGGAAAGTATTTTTTTTAATCTTTATTTTTATATTTTTATTTTTAATTTTAATTTTAATTTGATCCTATCATTCTTAAAGTTCGTAAAATCTTGCACAATGAGTTCTAGCACGTGACATTATTTTGGAATTTAGTTTTAATAGAAAAGAAAAAAAAACAAATATATGGGTTGAGAATGCAAAACTTGGAACTTGGAGGGCGTGTTGTAATCCAGTTGGATTATGCATGCCGATATACCGGGCCAAAGATTCATCCAAAATCCATGTTTAAATTCTCATTAGATTCTTGATTTACAAACTTCAAAACCTAAAAAAAAATAACAGCGCAGCAGAACAACTGGGGATCAAACTTTCAACAATATTATTACATTCCAGGTATCTTTGATACTGTATTGTAGTTACTAATGATCTATGAAAAGCCTTTTAATCATCTTCCTAATCCTTTAATTCTGATACTGTGTCATCAAGTTTATACACTGATATTGAGCTTTGTACGCGAACTGTTTACCATCATGTATTTTATTTTAGTATTGATTATATTATATGATTTATCAAAGGGTCCTGGCTTATTGGTATCGTTGTGACTTCCAACCACGAGGTTGGAGTTTGAGTGATGGGACAAGTATATATTCGTGGATTTATGTAAATATTCGTGATAGTGGGACGTGTACTTGCGTTTTAAAAAAATAAAGAGTATTGATTGTATGATTTAAGCTATGCTATCTGTGTATTCGATTTTATATACTTTTGAGATATATTGTTTCGAGGTAATTGTTGTTTAAAAATTTTGTTTTTACCTTCCTTTTTTTGTTTAAATTTTTTTAATGTGTGATGTGTGTGTGATTTTTAAGAAAGTAAAACACTCACACACATTTATCCACGAATATTTATAACACCACAATGTTATTGGGTTACCTCGATACCGGAAATATTATTATTCTTATTTTCAATTCTGTTTGAGCCTTTGAGGAGTTTGGTACTATTTTCTAATGATGCTGGATTAAAGATTTAAAGGTAATGGGCTTAAAATTTGCAAAATTAGTAGGCTTATGTTGCTGGATATAAATGAATGTGGGCTTGTGTGAGGTGATCCTGTTAACAAAGTGAATTGAGATGTAACAACTAACAACAGTAGCTTCAGTTCAGCATTTATGGAAAATTGTTTGATGAATTAAATTTAACTAATTTTGGAAGAAAAATAAGTAAATATGATATTTTTATTTTGAGACTTAGAGATATAAAAGCATAGGAATGACTTTATGACCTGTGTGTGTTCAGTACAACGCGTAAAACTTGGTGGAGAGAGTTACATGTTACTCTTTTGATGCAACAAACTTTTCCAAATTGATTTCTTTTGAATGCTATATATGGAATTATGATTATGACTGATGCATCAAAAGCGTAACTTGTTATATACATGTTCGTTGGATTTAATATATAATTGACAAAGTAAAGTTGTCTTATCTCTATTCTGTGTTTTTGTGTGTAGATTTCTAGCAAGTTAACTGGGAATGGATTCCAAAGTTGAGGTAGCTTCTCCATCGACGCTAGAAGAAAACGAGGTAAGTAGGATAACAACATCCATGTTGGATTCTTGATCGTTTATTTATTGGCTTTCTTATATGGTATATGTATATGATCATGAATGCAGTTGGTTTTATCTATGTATTGATAGTGAAAAGTTCTAATGAAGTTTGGTAGTTCCAATTTAATATGATTTCATGTGATGAGTGTTTTGATATAGACATGACTAAGTTAACAAGGAAATATATATATTGATTTGTGTCAATTTCGTTCAATTGGTACAATTATGCTTCTTTTTAGATAACAATGTCTTTATTTATTCTTAGGGTGTCACTGATATTGTGAACAAGTATAGGAAGTTCAAGAAGTTTGATGTTGCTAACGACTATTCTGATCATCACTATGCAAAGACAAAATCAGCAAAGCAGGTAAGTGCAGCCTTAATTGAACTTGCCTTCATACACTTTATGATGTTTTTTTTTTTTTTTTTTTTAATTTTTGCAGCCACCAAAAAACTGGGCTAAAAGGATTGAAGAAGAATGGAGGTTTCTCAAGAAGGGCTTGCCTGGTCTGTTCTGCCGTTTCTGCAACTTGTTTTGTTTTCCGTACATTTGAAATTAAACTAAATTTCTATTGGGTTACAGATATGATATATGTAAGGGTGTATGAATCGAGAATGGATCTCTTGAGAGCTGCGATAAAGGGATCAGAAGGGACACCATATCATGATGGTCTTTTTTTCTTTGATGTGTACTTCCCAGAAAACTATCCTAACGAGCCACCTGTATGTCTTATGATCACTTGTTTTATCCACTATATGCTATAGTTCGATAAAGACGATAAAATCTAATGCTTATTGAACTATTCTTTTCCAGAAAGTGTACTATCATTCTGGTGGCCTAAGGCTTAATCCAAATCTCTATGCCAACGGCTTTGTTTGCTTGAGCATACTAAATACTTGGAGGGGTACCACGAATGAGAAATGGACACCTAGCGTTTCTACTATGCTCCAAGTTTTGGTCTCTATTCAGGGTCTAGTTTTGAATGCAGAGCCCTATTTCAATGAACCTGGATATGAAGCATTAATTGGCACTGTTGCTGGAGAAAATGGTTCGCTAAAATACAATGAGCGTACTATAATTTTATCTCTTAAAACTATGCTTTACACCATGAAGACTCCACCCAAGGTAATGTAAAGGCTAACTATAAGATGCTATAATCCATTTACTTATGAATTCATTGATTTGGGTTGTGTGAAATATTAGCTAAAAAGGAATGGGTCAAAATCCAAGCGGGCTGAAAATCAAGTTAACTCTATTTTCAATGCAGATTGCTACTATCTGATCATTTATGTTTGATACTTCTTGGATGCAGGGCTTTGAGGATCTTGTGATTGGGCATTTTTGTGAGCGTGCACGTGATATTTTGACAAAATGTAACGCCTATCATACAGAAGGCATTAGAGTGAAGGGTAAGTCGTTCAAGAACAATGTGAAAGAGTACATGAAGACACTTGTAGAAGCATTTAAACAAATAGGAGTTGAGAATTTGGATGAATTTTTGCCCTCAACTGAAAAGAAACCCAAGAATCTATCTCAGAAGATATTAAATTTTTTCGGCATTTGATTAAATGAGATGTTGCAGGGATTATGTAAACAACAGGAGGAACACAATCTTTCTCTCTTTCTTTCTAACTTGTTTAAGCTTTTTTTTTTTCTTTTCTTTTTGAGATCATTAATATTATATATGATTTATGCAAGGCAGTTTGGAAGTTAGAAGTTGCTAATGTGATTACTTTTACTTGTAAAGTTGTAACGAGTTTAATTTGTTGTATGTATATATACATTAAAACTAATAAATATATTCTTTTTTTTAGTTAAGATGGGGAAATCAGTTTTCTAAAGAAAAATGGTAGAAAGCAGGTCATGTGTTGGGATACGTTAACATCATGTATATATTCTGTGAACCTGATAAAAAGAAAAGAAATAAGGGGAAAAAAATTAGAAGGGTTAAGAATGGAAATGTTATATCTTATAAGGGCCTTTTGTGAAAATAAGAGTTAGGATCGTGTTGTGATTCTGTGTAGTTGCCATGCCGATATTCTGGACCAACAAGATTCTTAAACTAAATAAAATCAAGGGGTGCTTGGTTGGAGGTATTAAAAGATGGGGAATGGGAAAGGGAATGAAATAATAGTGTTTGGTTACATACCATGCAATAATTCATTACTTATTAATTGGTAAAATCATCCATTGCTCATCGAATTGAGGGTAATGGGTATCATTGCTTGTAATCATTATAGCATATTACATTTATATACTTATTTTGACTCGTCAACCCGCTAAGTCTAAACTCTCCAAACTTTTTGATTTTTCGAGTCGAACTCAGATCAAGTGTCAGGTTAATGAGTCAGCCCATCAAACCTAAATTTGACATGTTTTACCCAAAAATAACCCACCAACCCGAATAAAATCAAAACTATCATGTCAACCCATCAACCCGTTTAGTTTTTTAGGTCGGACTCGGGTCAAGATTTGGGTTAATGGGTCGACCCACCAACCCGAAAGCAACCATTATATTTTACTCATTTGACCCAAAACCAACATGTCAACTCATTAACCCATTTCTTAAACAGGTAATCAAGATTGTGTGTACGGGTTAAGTAAGTTTGACCCGCAACCCGTTTTACAAATCATGTTGGATTCGGGTCTTCAGGTCTAGTAATTTGGACCTATTAACTTGAGCCGACCCAATTTGTCACCCCTGCTTTTAGTGGTATGAACCAAGGAACATCAATGACGAATGTAATACTAAGAAATGTGTAACACCTCAAATTCCAAAAAAGTAGTATTATGATAAAAGTGAAATAAGTTGTTTTAAATTATTATTATTTTAGGTGATATAAAATAATAATAATTGTATGTCGGTTTTAAAGTTCCAGACAATAATAATCACGGAGAGTAAAATTAACACATATATCTATTCCTACACACATATGTACGTTTCATTTTTAAAACCCCAGGAAGTTCCAGAAACATAGAGACCGCGAGAGAGAAATCCAGGAACCAAAAACCCTAAACTAAAATCACTTCCAAAACATGAAATTGAAGCTAGAGAACGCGAATTCATCCATGATTAATCATTTCTAACACGAGGTAACTATGATTCTTGTTTGATTTTGATTTGAAACTTTAAGTTTCATGAAGTTTTAAAGGGGTTTGAATGGTTTCTAGGTTAAAATCAAGGTGTATTATGATGAATTAATGATGTATAAGTGAATATATGATGGTGGCTAACTCTAATTCCATCTAAAAGTGGATTAATTGAATTATGTGAATTGTGATAAAAGTGGGTTTTGATCAAATGATGAGGAATTGGTGTTAATTTACCTTAATTAGTAACTAGAGATGTTATTGGTGTATGATTAATGGAAATTGAAGTATTGAATTAAGTGGTTAAATAATTGAACTAAGTATGATTATGATAGTGATTATGGTTATGTTGAAAGATGATATAATGAAGTAATGATTAAAGTAGTCATATGATAAAAGTGATTATGATGATGATTAGTGATAATTTAATGATGATTGAAGTAGTATACAAGTGAATAACCCATGTAAATGGTTATGGCTTAATTAATGGAGTGATGAACTTAATGAGTTAATATAAATTAATAATGATTAAAGTGATTCTTCATAACCTTGGATTGGTTTATGTTGAATTTGATAAGTTGGTGATAATCAATGTGATTATATAAGTGGTTAAATAGTTGAAACAAAGAAAATCATGTGAAAAGAGAAGTTAGGTTTAGTTTGAGTTAAAATTCAAACTTGGTCAACCCAAGATGGTGATGGGTTAATAATGTTGATTAGTTGATTATGATGATTATTGATTGCTAAATGTGTTGTTGTGTTGATATGCTATATGTTAGGTGATCAAGATTGGTGGCCTTCTTAATCAAGTGTAAAATCATGTAATTGCCTAAAAAGCAAAGGTGAGTGATATAGGGGTTAAATGGGTAATGATTGTGTGTTCCGGATTGCTTCCGAGCAAGAGGTTCATACAATCATATGGTGTACGGTTTGTTTCTTGTTTTATTTCTGATTGTTGTTTAAACTATGGTGTTGTGATAGCACGTTATGTTGGATACGTGCTAGATGGATTATGTTGATTAAGCTTATGATATGTGTGTTCCTGATTGCTTCCGAGCAAGAGGTTCATATAGTCAAGTGGTATATCATGTTGTTATTAATTGTTGATTCTGTTGCTGAAATGACATGTGGTGTTGCTTATGTACTAATATGTTTAGTGTTGACAGAGTTGTTGATATGTGGAAAATTACATGGATTATGTGAATGAGTAATTCGTAGAGATTCAGAGGTGTAGCTAACTACGGTTAGCATTATGTAGTTAAACTTGGTATGCATATTGATGTGGTATGGTGCCTCGCATACGTTGTTATATGGCTGCGGATCCGCATAGTATTTCAGTATCTACAATTGCTCAGTAGTTATTTGCCTAAGCAAGTATATGTTGTTAATATTTACTAAGCGTTGATTTAATGTTGTTTATGTGAATTATTCATTTAATTGCTCGTATGCTCACTAAGCGTTTTGCTTACCCCTTTCAGTGGTTTTATGTTGTAGGTATGTGGTTCAACCGAACCAATTGGATAAAATGTGGTTGCAAGAAGGTAGAGTGGATTGGAGCTTGCAATGTGGTTAGACAAGCTTCTCATTCTTTTGAATTGTCATTATGTTTATCACTTTTGTAAATCGCCCAAACGATACATTTTGAAGTTATGTTGTTGGTTAAAGTGTAAAGTATCTAATGGTTGAAAAGTGTGCCTTTGACTTGGCAAAGTCTAAGTTGGATATGGTTGTGTCAAATTGGGCAATGATTATGTTGTAAAGTGATAAAAGTGGTTAGATGTTAAAGTGTATGATTTTGATCATAGTTTTGGTGGAATTATGATCAAGGTGTCAAATGTTGTATTTTGGTTCACTTGTATGATCATGAATCATTGGTCGTGGTATGTTGTCAGAAAGGGTTGAAATCTGATGTTAAAAGTGATTTGTTGTTAGTTTTGGTAAAAGTGTCCAAATGGACACTAAACGGGTCAAAAAGTGTTCAAATGGGTTACTTATGAGCTAGTAAGTCTAATTGAGTTTAAATAGTGGTAAAGTCTTTTTGTCGATTGCTTTAGCCTTGTTATGGAAGGCTTGAAGCATGGTAAAAAGGTCCAGGTCTCAAGGTATATAAATTGTGAATTTAATTGTCACCAAAAAGTGGTCAAAATGGCCACAAATTGGTCATACGTTCGAAATCTTCGTGTTTGTGAAAATTGTAAAAGTGTAAAAAGGGAAACCTTCATTTTGGTAAAGTGAAGGTGTTTGCAAAATTTCAGGTCTTAACTCTTACCGAGTTAAAAGTTATGATCGTTTGAAATTGGTCCAAAAAGTTGAATGTTAAAACCTGATCTAGCCGTATGCATACGACTGATTCACGGCTACTTTACGGCCAATTTTTCATCATGTTTCCTAATGCGACCGTATGCATACGACTGGGATTTACAGCCACTTTATGACCATTTTTAGTGTTTCTTGTTTTAATCATATACTTGAGTTGTTTGATGTTGGTATAGATTTAAACTAATCATATATGAATAATGGGACATAACTAATTGTGTTTTAGTGTTATAAAAAAAAAAAAAATTTTTTTGGAGTGAAACACCCCGATATTTTTGACACATTTTTTTTTATACATTTACTTGTCCCAAACGTAACACATGACATGAGGAATTTAGTAATTAACATAATTCGATTGATTTTAAAAAACTTAAAACCAAAAGTTGGAAAAACAAGTAGTACCCGCCGGGTTCCCCCATTACCCGCCGGGTAAAATGGGTTACCAGCCGGGTTCCGGGCTAAACAGCCGGGTGAATTACCTAACTCGGTAACAGAAGCAAAATCTCGTTTAAAGCCTGTAGTAGCAACCAGTTTTCCCGACTACCAGCCGGGTAACTTGTTTACCCGCCGGGTACACACAACTACCAGCCGGGTAGTTCATGTACACCAGACCTGCACAGAACTCTGCACCATTCTAAGTTAATATACGAATTTCAACAGTGCATAACTCTTGACTCGGGAAACATTTAGACCTGAAATTTTGCGAGCATCTTCAAATTGACCATATAAAGGTTTCTCTCTTTTTACACTTTTTCAAAAATCGTATTTTATAACAATTTGGACCATTGACCACTTTTCGCCCAATTTGGACCAAAAATCTTAACACATCATTTCACAAATCACACATACTCTGACTTTCAAACTTTGACACTAACTTTGACTATTAAAATGGGACTTAAAGCAATTCTCACCACTTCCATACCATGTCTACAACCTAATTTAACACTATGACCCACTAACGACCCAATTGGACTCTTTTTTACCCGTTTGGGTCTAAACCAAATCTGATAGTACACTTTCTTACCCATTTGACTCAATAAAGTCAAAACAATCATAAAACATTACTTTTTACATTAATTCCAACTTTGTCCACTTTCTTTACATAAACGCATTGACATTAACCATTCCAAGTCTCACCATACAAACTTAACTATTATCTTTACAAACCTTATATAAAGCTTACAAGTGAGACTCAATTGTGTCAAAACAACTTTACACATTAAAAAAGGGTGTTATTGTATCAAAAGCATGATCATAAAAGGGATTAAACTCATTACCAACCAAGCAATGAGCTCCACCACTAGCTATCCACGGGTCTCTTTCCCAACTCTTCTTTTACCTTGCTCGAACTTCCTATAACATGTTAAACATAATGAGTAAGCATAAATGCTTAGTAAGTAATGGAAACATAAACATAAAATTCTAACAAGTTAAGGATCCTCAATATCTAACCATGCCAATTCCTAAGAATTGACACCTAACCAAGCTGATGACATTGTCACTACTTGGAATACCGCCAAGCCAACGATAAATCATTCCTTGGCTCCACATATCCATGTACTTACCTTGCAATTAGCTCAAACAAACACTTGAATCTTCTAGCACTTGATCACCTATTCACATAAGCACATAAACACATTTAACTTCTTACTCTTACTTCTTTACATATCACTTAGGTGTTAAATCCCATAACACCTAAATTCTTAACATAAGTTTCATACATATAACACTATAATCATATGTAAATGGGTATTTGCTATCAATTCTCACCATAATCATAAAATCACCAAGAATATCACTTCTTAGTGATCATACATGTAACATCCTCGAAATGGATCTGGCCGTTTTGTATTATTTCTTGATTTAAATTAGTATTTAAATGTGTTTAGAAATAATATTGTTTGAAATAGTGAAATAATTGGAATAGGAGTCGAATATTCCAATGTGATAAGTAAATTAGTAATTGTTGTAAATTAATATAGTTGACGGTGCAATAAAATGTTTGGACTCGCAAATGGGTTTCGGGTTCCAGACAATAGATTGAGATGGGGTATTAAATTATACCCGTATATTGAAGGCGGTTCGTGAGGCCGACTTATATATATCCTTTCCTATTTAGGAAAGTTATTCATTTTTATTCCAAAACTCACAGAAACTCTCTGAAAACCTCCAAATCAATCCAGAAATCAAATCAGGAAGTTGTGATCCTCGTGAAACTTCATAATCATCAGATTATCATAATCAGATTCTTCAAATAGTAAGTGTTCTTGATGTATTTAAGAATTTGATTTTGATTGAATTTGGGTAAATTGATGATTTGAGATATTTAGATGTTAGAAACATGTTATAAAGGTTATATATTGATTATGCAATGTTAGTAGTCGTTTATAACCGTTTAAAATCGTGTTTTTGGTGATTTTGAGTAAAATCCGTAAGTTAGGGTTTTGATCAGCTCGTACCTGGGCTGGAACGATGGATGAAGCCGGCGGCTTCGTGGGGCAAGCCGGCGGCTTGGTTAGTCTGGCAGGAACCCGGCGGGTATAAACCCGACCCGGCGGGTAGTGTAAGCTTTAAAACGAAGTTTTGTTCTGTTACCACAATTGGTAAAATACCCGGCGGCTAAGTAGTGTGAACCGGCGGGTGGTTGTTTGAAGCCGGCGGCTTCATAAAGAAGCCGGCGGCTTGGTTGGCTGTTACAGCATTTCTTGTTTGATTGTTAATAGTAATGTGATTGTTAGATGTTATATGTTAATAGATGATAATGATTATAGTGTAAATCATTAGTGTATCATTAGAAACTACTAATCTTGATGCGGATTATGTTAAGTTCCTAATGTTATTAATTGATATAAGTTTAGTATTGATGATCATGATTACTAACTTATATTTGATTTGTTGATTCTCAGATGTGGAGAAGGCTCAGTGATATTAGACTACTGAGTGGAGGCCTGAGGTAGTCGGTGAGTAGATCTGTAACCTCAGTGTGATTTAGTTGTAATGATTTGATTTACAACGAGTAATTTATAGTATTATTTTGATATGATGCATCTGTGAAACATGTGGCCATGATAGACTGGCATGTTACTTACTTAGCTTATTTGTGCTAATATGTAAGATTCAGAGGTCAACTTGATTTGATAGTTGGGCTTGTTGTTGTTGTTGTAGACGACAGGAGATCTCATAAACTTGAATTGTTGGTTTAGAGATCTAGGTCGTGTGTGATCAACAAGAAGTTATCGGTAGTGCTGTATGGGCCTATACAGTTGAACTATAAGTGTTCTTGGGTGCCAAACCGGTATATGGTTGCTCAGGGACCACCGATCCTCTTGACGTAGTTTGAATGACATTGTGTGAATGTCGGCTAGTAATTGATTGAGTCAGTGATTTATATTCTGTTTATTGTGTTTTATGTAAACAGATTGTTATGCCGAGTTGGACTGTTGTTATTGGTTCACTCACTTAGCGTTGTGCTAACCCCACCACAGTTCTTCCTGCAGGATGTATATTAATGGGACGTATTGGGCAGGAGGTTGTTGGACTGGATGGAATTTTTGACAGGCTGTTACTCTGATGCAAATTTTATAACTGTAAAAGTGTTTTGAATTATATAACACCGAGTTTGTTGAAATGTCATGTGTTTGGCTTTGAAAAAGTTTGTTGACATTTTGAGTACATTGATATAAATGTTTTAAATATACGCTTCCGAGTCGCCAATATTATATAGTTGATTATAATTAACGAGGGGTGTTATAAGTTGGTATCAGAGCCATAGTTTGGGCTAGTTGAGCATGTTAGAATGTTCAATCCTAAACTGTGATTGAGTTGAGTCAAACATTCCAGTGGGTGCGGGTTTAGTTGATTTGTGAATGTGTGAGAAAGTAGTTAGTTGAATATGTACTAACCTTTAACAAGTTGTGAAGTGTTATTTGATTGCAGAGACGGAGGAACATGAGTATCTGATTAGTATATTTCATGTTTCCTCAACGCTTGTGGGCTTAAGATTGTCAGGTAATCTTCGATAAGCCTGTGTTAATTTAAATTAACTTGAATTGTTTACTCTGTTATGTTGAGTAAGCCTTGTTATGAAGTTAATTGAGTCAGACTGATATGATTCCCCAGTGTTGAGTCAACTATTGATTGCTATAGGTTGACATGAGGATAGAGGTATTGAATGAGATGCTCATTGTTGTTCATTGTTGTGATTATTTCTGATTGAATTGTAAATGCAGAAATATGTTTAAGTAGACAGAGAGTTGATTAAAGTTTTAGCAAGATTGATGTTAGAACCTAAGGAGTGTCTTTATTGGTGAGACGAGATAATTGATAGTATTATGTTAATGGATTAATCACAAGGTGTGATCTAAATCCTTGCTAAGGAAGGTCGTGTCATTGAATTGATAATGACTGCTATTTGAGAAAATATGTGTTTATGTGACTATATGATATGTGTTGACTATAGTTAAACACTTGATATAAACCATGACTGATAGGTTTATGAGACACGTAGAGTATGAACATGTGAAATTGATTTGGGAAGCGATAGATCTTTCTGGTCAATTGAGAACTAATAAATGAAATATTTTATAGTAACATGATTGAGTAAGCTTGTTGTGACAGTGATGCTTGATATGAAAGCATATGTCAAAGTAATGATAATTAATTAAGATGTGTCCTGAATTTTGGAGTAAATAAGGACATTGATTAGTGTTAAGTATTGAAACTATGATGATGAGTTATCATGTGTTTGAGGTTTCAGATAAGTTAATATATTGAGTAATTCAGTTATAAAAAGTCAGAACATGGTGTGAAAATGTAAGCAGTAAGCTGATTTGAATGTGTATCAGTTGATATAAACTATTAAATAGAGTATGATTGATTTGAAATCATAAAGTATTTAATATACCAGATGAAAATAGATCACATTGATAATTATAAAATGGAGTGGCCTGAGAATGGATTGTGAAGAACATAATCCTGCAACGCCTGATCACCGTTGTTATATTATGTTGTGTCACATGAACTTGTTGAGGCTACTTGGTATAAAATAAATGTAATGTGATTTTGAGTAGTTGAGCCTAAAAGTATGCTAAGTGACTTAATAATTGTTTTGATAAGAAAACAATTAGTTGATAAAAACTGTGACCTTTAGACTGTAAAGGTGTGAGTGTAAAAATAAAATTGTCATTGGTAGGGGTTTTGATTGATGAACCTAATTGACTAATTTGATTGAGTTAAACAGGTAATTGTGCTTAAGTGTGATAGGTTACCTGTAGGTGAAATTGATAGTGTTTAACTGAATCACTATTTTGTATCTGGCTTGTATGGAGCCCAGATTAATATAATTGACCTTGTCCTTGTGAAGGATTAATAAGGTTATTGAGAGTAATAATTTGAAATATATGCTTGAAAATGGGCATATAAGATGAAATGGTTTGTAGTGAGTTAATATTAATGGTATGTTAACTTTGAAAGTCAAACCATGAATAGAGAATTGTGTATAAAATTACTTGCTTGTGATTGATTTGAATTGGGTCAAACTTGAGAAAAGCAGTTAGAGAATTTTATTGATCGGTTGATTGAAACCAAAGTTGACATGTAGTCAACTGTGTGAGTGGAAATAGGCTAACATAGATTGTAATGTTACGATTATGTGGGGAATGTGGTTGAATTCCCAAATTGTCTAAGTTGTGAAAACTTGAGTAATTACTTAAAGCTAGTATTAAGTAATTGAAATAGTGTTAAGTATAATTGAGTATTCAGTCAGGAAATATTTGATATTTGAACTGAATATGTGTTAGAAAATTATACAGATATGAAGTCATTGAATGATATGACAGTTGTAAATTGTTGAAAGGTGCAAATTAAATCACATTGATTAGAATTGTGATAAGAAATTCTTACCAGTTTATGAGGCTTGTGATGATAGCTTTGATTTGGGTAAGAAGGTGAGATGATAAATAAATAATTGAAAGTTATTATTAATGGTCGCCTAGGGTGACTGGTACCTCATGGTGAATTACTTTGAGTATTGAAAGAATTGAGTAGATTCTTTTGTGATTTGTTGATAGTACACAAATGAAATAAGTAATAAAGTGACAGAGTGGGATTAGATCCAAATAAAATATGATATGGAAACATATCTGAATGTAAATGGTGTTAAAAGGTTTAGTTGATCCTTGGTTGATACTTTGAGGAATATGAATTGGAAGGTTGTTCATATTTTGAGAAATTGTATGTATTAGAGAATAAGAGAAACCTTGAAATTGATAGGTGATGATTGTATTCACCAGGTTTTCTTGAAAGTTTAGAATAAATGTTTAAGTTATATACTAAGTGGTAAGTATATAAGTGAAACATAGAGATAGAAATTTTTCCATGTCCTGTGGTAAGGATATGTGATGACTAGTACTACTGAGAAGGCTTGATAAGGACTATGACAGTCTGAATGGCCTAGTATATAGAATTAATTGAGACAGTGTATGTATATAAGTGTGATATACATGATAATAATTGGTATGATAAATTTTAATTGAGTAAATTAAAATGTACCATAGGTGTTGTGAAAGTCAGTTAGTGTGATTAACTTGAGATAGTTTTGGTTGAAATGTGTTGTAAAGTTACACATTTTGATAGTGTGATATTGTGATGCTTGAACCGTAGTATCATGATATGTTGATTAAGACTGACTTAGTTGCTAGATTAATGGGGTCTAGTGCTAAATGACTAAGTGATTGTGTGATTAAAATTGTGTAACTCCTAATTGCTTGTGATTAGTAGTTATTAAAAGTGAGTTAACTGGTTGCTAAGAGAAGATTTTGATGTCTTACCAGTTTAAGTAAAATATGAATTCTAGCTTGATGGTTAGTTAGATTTTGAAGTGAAATAGTGAGTATTGATAGATATACTGTGATGTGTAATCACTAGTGTTGTGATTATTGTTGGGTCAATTGTTGTTGTTAACAATTGATAGGGTGTTACCAGTGGAAATAAGTTAATGTAGAGGTTAGTTGATTGTAGGTAAGATTAATTTTGGTACTTTTGTTAATTGAGCAAAGTACTTGTTGATTTGGTTTTACCTACTAAGTGTGACCTCTGCCTTGCTTATTTAGGTGATATGAATCTAGAGTACTTTTAAGTAAAAGATTTCATATGATTATAGTGATATGTGAACATGATTGATTATTCACAAGAGTATAGGTATAAAAACTTTTGGATGAAAAGTTGACCTAGAATTGAATTTTAAATCTTTGATAGTAGAGATTTAAGATTGTTATCTGTTATTAGACTGATCGGAAGTCGTGAGCTGAAATTTTATTTCAGTGTTGTTAGGAACATTGTGGTTTGATAACCACTGTTGTGATACTGTTGTGCTGTTTTATTGATAACAGTGATGAACAGTGAGAATAGGTTAAAGATGTTAGCATGTTGCTAATTTCGGGTTGTATAGACCTATTAAATAATGTTAAGTTTTAATTGTTGATTAAGTGATTGTAGGTTTCACTTGTTGTTTAAGTGATAGTGAATTCACTTGATTAAGTAAGTGTTTATTCTATGAGAAATATCTGATTGATAATATTGATTAGATGCACTGTATGTGTGCGTAGGAAAGGACAGAAGCATGTACATTTACATATATGCATGTGGAAAGAATTCAAACAGTCTGAAAATAGTTGTAAGTTGCTATTAAGCACTAATGTTTGATAAGAGATATGTGATTATATCACATTAGTTAGATTGATTGAGATTAGATTTCGGGACGAAATCTCTTTAAGGGGGGTAGAGTTGTAACATCCTCGAAATGGATCTGGCCGTTTTGTATTATTTCTTGATTTAAATTAGTATTTAAATGTGTTTAGAAATAATATTGTTTGAAATAGTGAAATAATTGGAATAGGAGTCGAATATTCCAATGTGATAAGTAAATTAGTAATTGTTGTAAATTAATATAGTTGACGGTGCAATAAAATGTTTGGACTCGCAAATGGGTTTCGGGTTCCAGACAATAGATTGAGATGGGGTATTAAATTATACCCGTATATTGAAGGCGGTTCGTGAGGCCGACTTATATATATCCTTTCCTATTTAGGAAAGTTATTCATTTTTATTCCAAAACTCACAGAAACTCTCTGAAAACCTCCAAATCAATCCAGAAATCAAATCAGGAAGTTGTGATCCTCGTGAAACTTCATAATCATCAGATTATCATAATCAGATTCTTCAAATAGTAAGTGTTCTTGATGTATTTAAGAATTTGATTTTGATTGAATTTGGGTAAATTGATGATTTGAGATATTTAGATGTTAGAAACATGTTATAAAGGTTATATATTGATTATGCAATGTTAGTAGTCGTTTATAACCGTTTAAAATCGTGTTTTTGGTGATTTTGAGTAAAATCCGTAAGTTAGGGTTTTGATCAGCTCGTACCTGGGCTGGAACGATGGATGAAGCCGGCGGCTTCGTGGGGCAAGCCGGCGGCTTGGTTAGTCTGGCAGGAACCCGGCGGGTATAAACCCGACCCGGCGGGTAGTGTAAGCTTTAAAACGAAGTTTTGTTCTGTTACCACAATTGGTAAAATACCCGGCGGCTAAGTAGTGTGAACCGGCGGGTGGTTGTTTGAAGCCGGCGGCTTCATAAAGAAGCCGGCGGCTTGGTTGGCTGTTACAGCATTTCTTGTTTGATTGTTAATAGTAATGTGATTGTTAGATGTTATATGTTAATAGATGATAATGATTATAGTGTAAATCATTAGTGTATCATTAGAAACTACTAATCTTGATGCGGATTATGTTAAGTTCCTAATGTTATTAATTGATATAAGTTTAGTATTGATGATCATGATTACTAACTTATATTTGATTTGTTGATTCTCAGATGTGGAGAAGGCTCAGTGATATTAGACTACTGAGTGGAGGCCTGAGGTAGTCGGTGAGTAGATCTGTAACCTCAGTGTGATTTAGTTGTAATGATTTGATTTACAACGAGTAATTTATAGTATTATTTTGATATGATGCATCTGTGAAACATGTGGCCATGATAGACTGGCATGTTACTTACTTAGCTTATTTGTGCTAATATGTAAGATTCAGAGGTCAACTTGATTTGATAGTTGGGCTTGTTGTTGTTGTTGTAGACGACAGGAGATCTCATAAACTTGAATTGTTGGTTTAGAGATCTAGGTCGTGTGTGATCAACAAGAAGTTATCGGTAGTGCTGTATGGGCCTATACAGTTGAACTATAAGTGTTCTTGGGTGCCAAACCGGTATATGGTTGCTCAGGGACCACCGATCCTCTTGACGTAGTTTGAATGACATTGTGTGAATGTCGGCTAGTAATTGATTGAGTCAGTGATTTATATTCTGTTTATTGTGTTTTATGTAAACAGATTGTTATGCCGAGTTGGACTGTTGTTATTGGTTCACTCACTTAGCGTTGTGCTAACCCCACCACAGTTCTTCCTGCAGGATGTATATTAATGGGACGTATTGGGCAGGAGGTTGTTGGACTGGATGGAATTTTTGACAGGCTGTTACTCTGATGCAAATTTTATAACTGTAAAAGTGTTTTGAATTATATAACACCGAGTTTGTTGAAATGTCATGTGTTTGGCTTTGAAAAAGTTTGTTGACATTTTGAGTACATTGATATAAATGTTTTAAATATACGCTTCCGAGTCGCCAATATTATATAGTTGATTATAATTAACGAGGGGTGTTATAAGTTGGTATCAGAGCCATAGTTTGGGCTAGTTGAGCATGTTAGAATGTTCAATCCTAAACTGTGATTGAGTTGAGTCAAACATTCCAGTGGGTGCGGGTTTAGTTGATTTGTGAATGTGTGAGAAAGTAGTTAGTTGAATATGTACTAACCTTTAACAAGTTGTGAAGTGTTATTTGATTGCAGAGACGGAGGAACATGAGTATCTGATTAGTATATTTCATGTTTCCTCAACGCTTGTGGGCTTAAGATTGTCAGGTAATCTTCGATAAGCCTGTGTTAATTTAAATTAACTTGAATTGTTTACTCTGTTATGTTGAGTAAGCCTTGTTATGAAGTTAATTGAGTCAGACTGATATGATTCCCCAGTGTTGAGTCAACTATTGATTGCTATAGGTTGACATGAGGATAGAGGTATTGAATGAGATGCTCATTGTTGTTCATTGTTGTGATTATTTCTGATTGAATTGTAAATGCAGAAATATGTTTAAGTAGACAGAGAGTTGATTAAAGTTTTAGCAAGATTGATGTTAGAACCTAAGGAGTGTCTTTATTGGTGAGACGAGATAATTGATAGTATTATGTTAATGGATTAATCACAAGGTGTGATCTAAATCCTTGCTAAGGAAGGTCGTGTCATTGAATTGATAATGACTGCTATTTGAGAAAATATGTGTTTATGTGACTATATGATATGTGTTGACTATAGTTAAACACTTGATATAAACCATGACTGATAGGTTTATGAGACACGTAGAGTATGAACATGTGAAATTGATTTGGGAAGCGATAGATCTTTCTGGTCAATTGAGAACTAATAAATGAAATATTTTATAGTAACATGATTGAGTAAGCTTGTTGTGACAGTGATGCTTGATATGAAAGCATATGTCAAAGTAATGATAATTAATTAAGATGTGTCCTGAATTTTGGAGTAAATAAGGACATTGATTAGTGTTAAGTATTGAAACTATGATGATGAGTTATCATGTGTTTGAGGTTTCAGATAAGTTAATATATTGAGTAATTCAGTTATAAAAAGTCAGAACATGGTGTGAAAATGTAAGCAGTAAGCTGATTTGAATGTGTATCAGTTGATATAAACTATTAAATAGAGTATGATTGATTTGAAATCATAAAGTATTTAATATACCAGATGAAAATAGATCACATTGATAATTATAAAATGGAGTGGCCTGAGAATGGATTGTGAAGAACATAATCCTGCAACGCCTGATCACCGTTGTTATATTATGTTGTGTCACATGAACTTGTTGAGGCTACTTGGTATAAAATAAATGTAATGTGATTTTGAGTAGTTGAGCCTAAAAGTATGCTAAGTGACTTAATAATTGTTTTGATAAGAAAACAATTAGTTGATAAAAACTGTGACCTTTAGACTGTAAAGGTGTGAGTGTAAAAATAAAATTGTCATTGGTAGGGGTTTTGATTGATGAACCTAATTGACTAATTTGATTGAGTTAAACAGGTAATTGTGCTTAAGTGTGATAGGTTACCTGTAGGTGAAATTGATAGTGTTTAACTGAATCACTATTTTGTATCTGGCTTGTATGGAGCCCAGATTAATATAATTGACCTTGTCCTTGTGAAGGATTAATAAGGTTATTGAGAGTAATAATTTGAAATATATGCTTGAAAATGGGCATATAAGATGAAATGGTTTGTAGTGAGTTAATATTAATGGTATGTTAACTTTGAAAGTCAAACCATGAATAGAGAATTGTGTATAAAATTACTTGCTTGTGATTGATTTGAATTGGGTCAAACTTGAGAAAAGCAGTTAGAGAATTTTATTGATCGGTTGATTGAAACCAAAGTTGACATGTAGTCAACTGTGTGAGTGGAAATAGGCTAACATAGATTGTAATGTTACGATTATGTGGGGAATGTGGTTGAATTCCCAAATTGTCTAAGTTGTGAAAACTTGAGTAATTACTTAAAGCTAGTATTAAGTAATTGAAATAGTGTTAAGTATAATTGAGTATTCAGTCAGGAAATATTTGATATTTGAACTGAATATGTGTTAGAAAATTATACAGATATGAAGTCATTGAATGATATGACAGTTGTAAATTGTTGAAAGGTGCAAATTAAATCACATTGATTAGAATTGTGATAAGAAATTCTTACCAGTTTATGAGGCTTGTGATGATAGCTTTGATTTGGGTAAGAAGGTGAGATGATAAATAAATAATTGAAAGTTATTATTAATGGTCGCCTAGGGTGACTGGTACCTCATGGTGAATTACTTTGAGTATTGAAAGAATTGAGTAGATTCTTTTGTGATTTGTTGATAGTACACAAATGAAATAAGTAATAAAGTGACAGAGTGGGATTAGATCCAAATAAAATATGATATGGAAACATATCTGAATGTAAATGGTGTTAAAAGGTTTAGTTGATCCTTGGTTGATACTTTGAGGAATATGAATTGGAAGGTTGTTCATATTTTGAGAAATTGTATGTATTAGAGAATAAGAGAAACCTTGAAATTGATAGGTGATGATTGTATTCACCAGGTTTTCTTGAAAGTTTAGAATAAATGTTTAAGTTATATACTAAGTGGTAAGTATATAAGTGAAACATAGAGATAGAAATT
Organism: Helichrysum umbraculigerum; assembly: GCA_949592205.1. NCBI lineage: Eukaryota > Viridiplantae > Streptophyta > Magnoliopsida > Asterales > Asteraceae > Helichrysum > Helichrysum umbraculigerum. The sequence continues at coordinate 145,385,512 of CATIUR010000003.1, read as the reverse complement.
TTTCCATGTCCTGTGGTAAGGATATGTGATGACTAGTACTACTGAGAAGGCTTGATAAGGACTATGACAGTCTGAATGGCCTAGTATATAGAATTAATTGAGACAGTGTATGTATATAAGTGTGATATACATGATAATAATTGGTATGATAAATTTTAATTGAGTAAATTAAAATGTACCATAGGTGTTGTGAAAGTCAGTTAGTGTGATTAACTTGAGATAGTTTTGGTTGAAATGTGTTGTAAAGTTACACATTTTGATAGTGTGATATTGTGATGCTTGAACCGTAGTATCATGATATGTTGATTAAGACTGACTTAGTTGCTAGATTAATGGGGTCTAGTGCTAAATGACTAAGTGATTGTGTGATTAAAATTGTGTAACTCCTAATTGCTTGTGATTAGTAGTTATTAAAAGTGAGTTAACTGGTTGCTAAGAGAAGATTTTGATGTCTTACCAGTTTAAGTAAAATATGAATTCTAGCTTGATGGTTAGTTAGATTTTGAAGTGAAATAGTGAGTATTGATAGATATACTGTGATGTGTAATCACTAGTGTTGTGATTATTGTTGGGTCAATTGTTGTTGTTAACAATTGATAGGGTGTTACCAGTGGAAATAAGTTAATGTAGAGGTTAGTTGATTGTAGGTAAGATTAATTTTGGTACTTTTGTTAATTGAGCAAAGTACTTGTTGATTTGGTTTTACCTACTAAGTGTGACCTCTGCCTTGCTTATTTAGGTGATATGAATCTAGAGTACTTTTAAGTAAAAGATTTCATATGATTATAGTGATATGTGAACATGATTGATTATTCACAAGAGTATAGGTATAAAAACTTTTGGATGAAAAGTTGACCTAGAATTGAATTTTAAATCTTTGATAGTAGAGATTTAAGATTGTTATCTGTTATTAGACTGATCGGAAGTCGTGAGCTGAAATTTTATTTCAGTGTTGTTAGGAACATTGTGGTTTGATAACCACTGTTGTGATACTGTTGTGCTGTTTTATTGATAACAGTGATGAACAGTGAGAATAGGTTAAAGATGTTAGCATGTTGCTAATTTCGGGTTGTATAGACCTATTAAATAATGTTAAGTTTTAATTGTTGATTAAGTGATTGTAGGTTTCACTTGTTGTTTAAGTGATAGTGAATTCACTTGATTAAGTAAGTGTTTATTCTATGAGAAATATCTGATTGATAATATTGATTAGATGCACTGTATGTGTGCGTAGGAAAGGACAGAAGCATGTACATTTACATATATGCATGTGGAAAGAATTCAAACAGTCTGAAAATAGTTGTAAGTTGCTATTAAGCACTAATGTTTGATAAGAGATATGTGATTATATCACATTAGTTAGATTGATTGAGATTAGATTTCGGGACGAAATCTCTTTAAGGGGGGTAGAGTTGTAACATCCTCGAAATGGATCTGGCCGTTTTGTATTATTTCTTGATTTAAATTAGTATTTAAATGTGTTTAGAAATAATATTGTTTGAAATAGTGAAATAATTGGAATAGGAGTCGAATATTCCAATGTGATAAGTAAATTAGTAATTGTTGTAAATTAATATAGTTGACGGTGCAATAAAATGTTTGGACTCGCAAATGGGTTTCGGGTTCCAGACAATAGATTGAGATGGGGTATTAAATTATACCCGTATATTGAAGGCGGTTCGTGAGGCCGACTTATATATATCCTTTCCTATTTAGGAAAGTTATTCATTTTTATTCCAAAACTCACAGAAACTCTCTGAAAACCTCCAAATCAATCCAGAAATCAAATCAGGAAGTTGTGATCCTCGTGAAACTTCATAATCATCAGATTATCATAATCAGATTCTTCAAATAGTAAGTGTTCTTGATGTATTTAAGAATTTGATTTTGATTGAATTTGGGTAAATTGATGATTTGAGATATTTAGATGTTAGAAACATGTTATAAAGGTTATATATTGATTATGCAATGTTAGTAGTCGTTTATAACCGTTTAAAATCGTGTTTTTGGTGATTTTGAGTAAAATCCGTAAGTTAGGGTTTTGATCAGCTCGTACCTGGGCTGGAACGATGGATGAAGCCGGCGGCTTCGTGGGGCAAGCCGGCGGCTTGGTTAGTCTGGCAGGAACCCGGCGGGTATAAACCCGACCCGGCGGGTAGTGTAAGCTTTAAAACGAAGTTTTGTTCTGTTACCACAATTGGTAAAATACCCGGCGGCTAAGTAGTGTGAACCGGCGGGTGGTTGTTTGAAGCCGGCGGCTTCATAAAGAAGCCGGCGGCTTGGTTGGCTGTTACAGCATTTCTTGTTTGATTGTTAATAGTAATGTGATTGTTAGATGTTATATGTTAATAGATGATAATGATTATAGTGTAAATCATTAGTGTATCATTAGAAACTACTAATCTTGATGCGGATTATGTTAAGTTCCTAATGTTATTAATTGATATAAGTTTAGTATTGATGATCATGATTACTAACTTATATTTGATTTGTTGATTCTAAGATGTGGAGAAGGCTCAGTGATATTAGACTACTGAGTGGAGGCCTGAGGTAGTCGGTGAGTAGATCTGTAACCTCAGTGTGATTTAGTTGTAATGATTTGATTTACAACGAGTAATTTATAGTATTATTTTGATATGATGCATCTGTGAAACATGTGGCCATGATAGACTGGCATGTTACTTACTTAGCTTATTTGTGCTAATATGTAAGATTCAGAGGTCAACTTGATTTGATAGTTGGGCTTGTTGTTGTTGTTGTAGACGACAGGAGATCTCATAAACTTGAATTGTTGGTTTAGAGATCTAGGTCGTGTGTGATCAACAAGAAGTTATCGGTAGTGCTGTATGGGCCTATACAGTTGAACTATAAGTGTTCTTGGGTGCCAAACCGGTATATGGTTGCTCAGGGACCACCGATCCTCTTGACGTAGTTTGAATGACATTGTGTGAATGTCGGCTAGTAATTGATTGAGTCAGTGATTTATATTCTGTTTATTGTGTTTTATGTAAACAGATTGTTATGCCGAGTTGGACTGTTGTTATTGGTTCACTCACTTAGCGTTGTGCTAACCCCACCACAGTTCTTCCTGCAGGATGTATATTAATGGGACGTATTGGGCAGGAGGTTGTTGGACTGGATGGAATTTTTGACAGGCTGTTACTCTGATGCAAATTTTATAACTGTAAAAGTGTTTTGAATTATATAACACCGAGTTTGTTGAAATGTCATGTGTTTGGCTTTGAAAAAGTTTGTTGACATTTTGAGTACATTGATATAAATGTTTTAAATATACGCTTCCGAGTCGCCAATATTATATAGTTGATTATAATTAACGAGGGGTGTTATAATACATACATAAAATCAATTACTTACCCATTAACATAGGATCATAACATACCTTTATAAAACTAATACAAAATACTCATTCTTTCTAACTCAACTACCTGTATGAAACTTAAATTAACTAATTACCCACTTATTTATCAAGTTATTACAACTTAGGGTTTTAGTTCACTAAACCCTAACATCAATTTAAATGGTTAAAGGGTGATTCTTACCTCAATTAAGCTGAATTGGAGGTTAGAAACTCCAATTAAATCAAACCCTAGCTCAATCAAAATTCTTGCTTCCTCATGTGGTTTCCTTCTTCACGACACATACACACACACACACACACACACGTTCTTTGTTTCTATTTTCTGGAGAGAACAAGAAGCTACAGGGGTTTTATTTAGACATTCTATACATTGATCCCCTCAATTTTACTAAATGGACACTTTCTACCCTCTAACTAGGTTAGTTTAACTAACCAGGTCTCACTAATTGATTCTAACCCATACAACTTATTTCACATAACATTATATTATATACATATAATTAAATAAATAGAAGTATATAATATAATTTAAACTTACAAAATTTTGGGGCGTTACAACTCTCCCCCACTTATTTAGGATTGTGTCCTCACAATCCATTCCTGATACAATGCCGGATAATACTTAGCAATCATTCTCCGGCTCCCATGTGAACTCTGACCCTTTTCTGTGTTTCTACTGAACTTTGAACAACCTAATATCTTTATTTCTCAATCTCTTTATCTTTTCTTCTAGAAGCATGACCGGTTGCTCAATATAGTTCAATTGATCATTGATCTCTATCTCTTCCAAAGGTACATAAGATGCTTCATCCACCAAACATTTCCTTAAGTAAGACACGTGGAAAGTGTTGTGGATACCTGCAAACTCATCTGGCAATTCGAGACGATAAGCTACCTTTCTTACTCTTTCTAAAATCTTGAATGGACCAATAAACCGAGGACTTAGCTTTCCTCGCTTTCTGAAACGAATGATGCCCTTCCACGGAGACACTTTTAACATAACTTTGTCTCCAAACAGAAACTCTATTGGGCGTCTTCTCACATCGGCATAAGACTTTTGACGGTCTTGTGCCACTTTTAAACGTTCTATGACTTGCTCAATTTTCTCTGCTGTTTTCTGAACAATATCGGTACTGCCCAATCTCTCTGACCAATTTCACCCCAACAAATTGGAGTTCTGCACTTTCTCCCATAGAGCATTTCATAAGGTGGCATACCTATACTCGCATGGTAACTGTTATTGTATGAAAATTCTGCCAACGGTAGGTGTGTATCCCAGTTACCACCGAAGTCAATAGCACAAGCTCTCAACATATCTTCTAAAGTCTGTATAGTTCTCTCACTCTGCCCATCTGTCTGCGGATGATAAGCTGTGCTCAGATTTACACGAGTACCCAAATCTTCTTGAAACTTGTTCCATAACCTGAAAGTAAATCTACTATCCCTGTCAGAAACAATAGAAATAGGTACTCCATGACGTGCTACCACTTCCTGAACATACAAATCTGCAAGTGTCTCTGAAGAATATGTTTCTTTAATCGGCAAAAATAGAGCACTCTTCATCAAGGGAGCTACAATCACCCAAATTGCATCATACTGATGTCGGGTCTTGGGAAATTTGGTGATGAGATCCATGGTAACGTGCTCCCATTTCCAAACAGGTATCTCCAGAGTTGCATCTTTCCATATGGTATCTGGTGTTCAGCTTTTACCTGTAAACATGTTAAACATTGTTCTACGTATTTAACAATCTCTCTCTTCATACCTGACCACCAATAATCTGATTTTAAGTCGTGATACATCTTAGTGGCACCAGGATGAAAAGAATATTTGGATTTATGTGCTTCATCAAGTAACAATTTTCTTAACTCTGCTGCATGGGGAATCCAAATTCTGCCATACCGGGTCTTTAAACCGCGTGAATCATCCACAAGATTATAAATCTGACCTTTTAAATGTTCTATCTTCCAATCACCTTTCTGCCATGCTCTCTGTTGTATCTCCTTAATCTGATCAAGAAAATTTGGGGAGACTGTAATTCTAAGAGATCTAACAATCAAGGCATGATGAACTGACTTTCTACGGAGAACATCTGCAACCACATTCGCTTTCCCAGGATGGTAAAGAATTTCACAGTCATAATCCTTCACCAGATCTAACCAACGTCTTTGCCTCATATTCAGATCTCGCTGATCAAAGAAGTACTTTAGACTCTTATGATCAGTATAAATAGTGCATTTGACTCCATAAGATAATGCCTCCAAATCTTGAGGGCAAAAACAATTGCTGCAAGTTCTAAATCATGTGTCGGGTACCCTTTTTCATGATCTTTTAACTGTCTTGAGGCATAGGAAATAACTCTTCCACGCTGCATCAAAACACAGCCCAAACCATTATGAGAAGCATCACAGTACACAACCATATCTTCAGTACCGTCAGGAAGTACTAAGATAGGTGCTTGACTTAACTTCTGCTTAAGGGTTCTGAAAGCTTGTTCATGTTCATCTTTCCATTCATACTTAGCATTCTTTCAAGTCAGTTTCGTAAGTGGTGTAGCAATTCTAGAAAAATCCTGGATAAATCGTCTGTAATAGCCGGCTAAACACAGAAAACTCCTAACCCCAGTCGGATTGGTTGGGGGTTCCCATTTCATCACCGCTTAGACTTTGGTAGGATAGACTTTAATACCTTGACTGTTTACAACATGCCCCAAGAACTGAACTTCACGAAGCCAAAACTTACACTTCGAGAACTTGGCATAAAGCTTTTCAACACGTAGCATTTGCAAAACTTGTCTTAAATGATGTTCATGATCACCAGCTGACTTTGAATAAACAAGAATATCATCAATAAACACAATTACAGATTTATCGAGCATTGGATGACATACCCGATTCATAAGATCCATAAAAGCGGCTAGTGCATTAGTCAAACCAAAAGGCATCACCACAAAATTATAATGACCGTATCTGCTTCTAAAAGCTGTCTTAGACACATCTTCTTCTCGAACTTTGAGTTGGTGATAACCAGAACGTAAATCAATCTTAGAAAATAGCTGGCACCCTGCAACTGATCAAATAGGTCATCAATCCTAGGTAAGGGGTACCTATTCTTGATGGTTACCTTGTTCAGTTCCCGATAATCTATACACATGCGCATGGTACCATCCTTTTTCTTAACAAAAAGTACTGGAGCGCCCCAAGGTGAACTACTTGGGCGAATAAACCCCTTATCAAGTAATTTTTGCAATTGCTTCATCAACTCTTGCATTTCTGACGGAGCAAGTCTATACGGAGTCTTAGCAATAGGGGTAGCTCCAGGTACAATATCTATACGGAATTCGACTTGCCTATCGGGTGGGATACCCGGTAGCTCGTCGGGAAACACATCTGGGAAATCCTTTACAACATGATTCTCCTCGATTTTGGGAATACTTTTCTGAAGATCTACCACGTGGGCCAAAAAGGCTTGACAACCACGTGACAAGTGACGCTTAGCATGAGCAAAAGTACATATGGATAAGGAAGGCTTTTTCTTTTCCCCATAAGTGTTAATTACTCCCCCACTTGGTGAATTTACACGGATGATCTTTTTCTCACATTGAATAATGGCGTTGTGCCTACCTAACCAATCCATACCAACTACAACATCAAATTCACCCATTTGCATAGGGATAAGGTTTATGAGAAAGGGTTCATTACTGATCTGAAGTTGACACCCACGAAACACAGTAGCTACATAAACTATTCTATCATCTGCAACCTCAACATCTAGTGGCGTGTCTAACTCGGTAAGAGGAACAGAAAACTTATGACTAAACTTTTCAGAAACAAATGACCGCGAGGCTCCTGAATCAAACAACACGTGTGCAGACATTAAATTTACAAGAAAGGTACTTGTCAGGACATCGGGGGCCCGCTGAGCTTCCTCAGCAGTGATCTGGAAGGAACAGCCTTTAGATTTTGAAGGTTCCACCGCCTTCTTTTCTGTATTCTTTCGAGGCGCTGTAGGATTAGGCCAGTTCCTAATCTTAGGACACTCAGACTTTATGTGCCCAGGTACATAACAGCCATAACATACACGAATCGGGTTTGGGCAATCACGGCCGAAATGACCTTCTTGCCCACACTGATAACAAGCAGTCGTACCAAATTTACACTCCCCAAAGTGCCTTTTGTGATACTTCTTGCACTCCTGAGGCGTCGGCTTCTCATCTCTTTTACCACTTCCACTTGGCTTGAACTTCTTTGATGAACCAGAAACTTGATCAATCTTTCTTTTCATAGCAACAACACGATCATCTTTCTTCAGCTCAAGCTCTTGAAAACGAGCTTCATCTACCATCTCTTCAAAATTCTCACATCTCTTGAGATTAACATATTGTCTGATTTCCTTTTTCAACACTCCATGGAAATGATCCATGAGCATCTTTGGATTCGCCATATATTCTGGACAAAAACGAGCTCGGTCCAGAAAATTACCCAATAATTCATTTATCGATTCCGTCGTTTGCTCCATAGAAAGAAATTCCCTACGAATTCTCTTTAAATTTGACTCTTGAGAATAGGCAGTCTCAAACATTACTCTAAATTCATTCCAAGTCAATTTACTGATAGCTTCATCACCTTTGGTACGACATTGTACATCCCACCACCACTTAGCACAAGACTTTAACAAATTCGTTGCATATCTTACTTAAAGCTTTTCAGGACATTCTACCGTAGCAAATGCACCTTCTACCTCTGAAATCCACCTATAACACTTGATGGGATCCATGTCTCCTTCATAATCTGGTGGGTTGCAAGCTGAAAAATCTCTGTAACTAACCTTTTTCTTTTCTTTCTGAACAGAAGCTTGAGGAGGTATTTCTTGTTGTTTCTGAAGTTCTTCACTTACCACTTTTCTAACGATATCAGTAATCATTGTTATCAAGAAAGGTAGGGATGCTTCTTGAGCATGACTAACTTCCTTGGCAACAAAAGACTTTATTCCTTCCCATGACAATTCGGTATCATGAACAGGAGACACTGGTCTTTCTCCACTGCCTCCTGCTCCAGTGTTCTGGGCTCTATAATTAGGATTTGGCCCAAGAGTCAACTCTATATTTCTTTCGCTCATCTTAACTGAAAGTAGACACAATATAATTAACACAACTTACTTAAACAGTCACATGTCTACTTTATCTTTACTTCTAACACATAATAGTTAATAACTGCTAACAATTCATTCTCTAATGTCTCGTGGTTTCCATGGGTACATATAATGTTACATGGTAATTATTGCGTTGGTCAGGTGCACTATTTATCACATTACATTATAGTATATCCAAAGTTTGCACTTTACATTTCGATTCAGAAATCATTAACAATATATTAACGCATTCACATAACAAATCTAAATCATGCTCAATACAATAATAAAATGGTCTAAGATCAAGTATCCACTAATGATGGATACCTGAATCCATTAAACCATAGCTTTGATACCAACTTGGAACACCCCGATATTTTTGACACATTTTTTTTATACATTTACTTGTCCCAAACGTAACACATGACATGCGGACTTTATTAATTAACATAACTCGATTGATTTTAAAAAACTTAAAACCAAAAGTTGGAAAAACAAGTAGTACCCGTCGGGTTCCCCCATTACCCGTCGGGTAAAATGGGTTACCAGCCGGGTTCCGGGCTAAACAGCTGGGTGAATTAAATAACTCGGTAACAGAAGCAAAATCTCGTTTAAAGCCTGTAGTAGCAGCCGGTTTTCCCGACTACCAGCCGGGTAACTTGTTTAACCGCCGGGTACACACAACTACCAGCCGGGTAGTTCATGTACACCAGACCTACACAGAACTCTGCACCATTCTAAGTTAATATACGAATTTCAACAGTGCATAACTCTTGACTCGGGAAACATTTGGACCTGAAATTTTGCGAGCATCTTCAAATTGACCATATAAAGGTTTTCCTTTTTACACTTTTCCAAAATTCGTATTTTATAAAAATTTAGACCGTTGACCAATTTTCGCCCAATTTTTACCAAAAATCTTAACACATCATTTCACAAATCACACATACTCTGACTTTCAAACTTTGACACTAACTTTGACTATTAAAATGGGACTTAAAGCAATTCTCACCACTTCCATACCATGTCTACAAACTAATTTAACACTATGACCCACTAACGACCCAATTGGACTCTTTTTTACCCGTTTGGGTCTAAACCAAATCTGATAGTACACTTTCTTACCCATTTGACTCAATAAAGTCAAAACAATCATAAAACATTACTTTTTACATTAATTCCAACTTTGTCCACTTTCTTTACATAAACGCATTGACATTAACCATTCCAAGTCTCACCATACAAACTTAACTATTATCTTTACAAACCTTATATAAAACTTACAAGTGAGACTCAATTGTGTCAAAACAACTTTACACTTAAAAAAGGGGTGTTATTGTATCAAAAGCATGATCATAAAAGGGATTAAACTCATTACCAACCAAGCAATGAGCTCCACCACTAGCTATCCACGGGTCTCTTTCCCAACTATTCTTTTACCTTGCTCGAACTTCCTATAACATGTTAAACATAACGAGTAAGCATAAATGCTTAGTAAGTAATGGAAACATAAACATAAAATTCTAACAAGTTAAGGATCCTCAACATCTAACCATGCCAATTCCTAAGAATTGACACCTAACCAAGCTGATGACATTGTCACTACTTGGAATACCGCCAAGCCAATGATAAATCATTCCTTGGCTCCACATATCCATGTACTTACCTTGCAATTAGCTCAAACAAACACTTGAATATTCTAGCACTTGATCACCTATTCACATAAGCACATAAACACATTTAACTTCTTACTTTTACTTCTTTACATATCACTTAGGTGGTAAATCCCATAACACCTAAATTCTTAACATAAGTTTCATACATATAACACTATAATCATATGTAAATGGGTATTTGCTATCAATTCTCACCATAATCATTACAAATCACCAAGAATATCACTTCTTAGTGATCATACATACATAAAATCAATTACTTACCCATTAACATAGGATCATAACATACCTTTATAAAACTAATACAAAATACTCATTCTTTCTAACTCAACTACCTATATGAAACCTAAATTAACTAATTACCCACTTATTTATCAAGTTATTACAACTTAGGGTTTTAGTTCACTAAACCCTAACATCAATTTAAATGGTTAAAGGGTGATTCTTACCTCAATTAAGTTGAATTGGAGGTTAGAAACTCCAATTAAATCAAACCCTAACTCAATCAAAATTCTTGCTTCCTCCCGTGGTTTCCTTCTTCACGACACATACACACACACGTTCTCGCTGTTTCTATTTTCTGGAGAGAACAAGAAGCTACAGGGGTTTTATTTAGACATTCTATACATTGATCCCCTCAAGTTTACTAAATGGACACTTTCTACCCTCTAACTAGGTTAGTTTAACTAACCAAGTCCCACTAACTGATTCTAACACATACAACTTATTTCACATAACATTATATTATATACATATAATTAAATAAATAGAAGTATATATGGTAAATTGATTTTGTCGACTATGTACCATACTAGTTTGTTTTAAGGTCAGCAACTCACCCTTTTAATTACTAATGTACGCAATGAACTGGTAAAATTCGTGTCAAGGTAAGCAACATTATAACCTGCTACCTAGACAACCGGTCACATTGATTATTTGTCATTTTCTATATCAATTTAAACTTAATAATAAAAATATGTGGCATTTTATTATCCATGTGGCATTTTATTATTTAAAAAAAAAACAAATAAAAAAAATTTCATCACCGGCCAAAGCATTCCTCAACCAATCACAAGAAAATTATAGACCTCCAAATACGATGTGTCGATGTTCAGTAACATGATTCTCAAACATCTGCATTTACATATCCTCACGAAATCCGATCATCATCTCCCGCCGTGAAGTTATTTTATGATCGGTTATCCGGCTGAATTTCTGCCACATCATCGGCATCTTCTCCGATTGCATGGGCCGGTGAAGTGTACAGAAAAAACAATTAAACGATTTTTCTAACTAGCTGCTTGCTAAGGAGGTTGGAAAGATTGATTCAGAGCGGTTTTCAGATTATGTCCTAACGAAGAGATCGGTGGCGGTTTTCAATTGACGAATTAAAGGACTCTTGTGAGTGTTTATTCGAGTTTCCGGCGGTGAAGTTCAAGGACATACGGGTTTATGTATTCAGATCTGGAAGCAAAATAAGATTTTGATGAATATTTGTATGAATCGATTTGAAGGTATATTTGTGTTTGTGGATGTGTTTCTTTGAAAAAGTGAAAATGATGAGTGGGAAAATGAAAGTCCGTTATCAATTTATTTGTGCTTTTTGTTGATAGATAGTTGGAATTAGGATGGACAATTTTGAGGATGAACGCCGGCACCAACAATTTATACCAGTGGGTTTTGATTATAAACGATGATGCATTTTACATGTTTTGCTTTGGTTTAAAAGTTGATTTTTTTTTTGTATTATACTTTTTGATTGTTTTATGTGTATGATAGTCACCGAAAAAACTAGAGATGCTGAAATAATATTTAGTCCGAAGAAGATGAATTCAAATTAAAATGTTTACTCCGAAGAAGATGAAGTCAAATTCATATGTGTTCTTAAAATGTACTCGTTGTTAACAACCAAAATTATAAATTAAAAGAAAAATAAAAAAATAAAGAACCAATTTGGGTATGATATTGAGTTAGGAGAGTAATGACGGTTCACTTCTTTTCATATTCTTATATTTTTGGGGATTAAAAAATAATCTGGGTTTAATATTGCTGTACTGGAGTAGATAAAGTCTGTAAAAAAAAAAAAGGTTGGCGTAACACGTGGCAAAAAAAAAAAAAACCTAATTGGCACGTGATATGGATGTATAGTCAGCATATGTAAATTTTAATAGGTAAAAGTATATTTTGCAAAGATATTAACACGAACTTGCCAGTTAGATAGCCTACATCGGTATTTTAAGGGGTAAGTTGCCGACCTCGGAACAAACTAGTAGGGTATATAGCCGACAAAATGAATTTACCCAAGTATATAATATAATTTAAATTTACAAAATTTTGGGGCGTTACATGGGGCGTTTCAAAATGCTTGTTGCATTGCTTAGTATTCTCATTCTCTTTCCCATTGCCATTCCCCATTTCGAACCAAGTGAACCCTCAATCTTGCAAACTAAGAGATTGAGGGAGTACCTTCCGACAATGACGAATTTAGAAAATTTCCTTGATGGAGCCAAAAAAATTTGCTAAAATATTATGGATTATAATAGCATAAATATCGTCAAAAATACTAATAAAGTTATCAATATACATTCAAAAACAATATAAATTTAACATGACCCACTTTATATTTTCTCATATTTATAAAGAATGTATATTTCATACCCTAAAGTAAGAAATTTTTATTGTAAGGTAATAATATGTTTATTTGAATTGCTAATATGTATTGATAATAAAAAGTATGTTCTTATGAAATTTGTTTTCCTTGCTATACTAATACAGAGTTATTTACTCGACCATTGTACTTTTAAAAAATAATTAGAAGAAACTTGTAGTTCCAAAAATAATTTACAAAATATATTGACTGTTAAATTCTATACATATTTTAGCATTTCACCACTTTAGAAATGGTTTGATGTTTCTCATTCAATTACTTCCATAGTTCCATGTTCATGATTCTAATTGTCAAAACAACGTTCATATTTTATTCCATTCACATATCTAACTGTACTAAACCCTTATGAATGAAAATCATCGAGCATATTTTGAGAACTATATACATATTAAGTTTAATACGATTGAGTTGTAATAGCTTTAAATCAATAAGAGCTAAAAGTATTGTTTGGAAAAGTATGTTTTGGTTTGGCAATGAAAACATACTATAAGGGTCTAATATAATAATTTGTCATCTCTTTCATCTCACCAATGACTAAACACAACACCATATTTATCTGTAATTTTCCTCTGCAAGTTTATTCTAAGCTTTATATGAATATAATTACACTAAACTTACATATAAATATACATCAACTTATTTTAAGTCATCGGGGGCAGGTGACCCTGTTTGTCATGAGGTGGCTCCGGCCGTGCCCTGCGACATCGTTTAACGAAATAAAAGTGCAATTTAGGTATTATTTCCTTTGTATAATGATGGAGTATATATCTAGTTAAAATTAATTTAAATAAGTTAATAATGACTTAATAAATTTAAAAAGCTTGGAGCTCGATTATGTGCTAAAGGTAGCATTTAAGTGAGTTGTGACAGTTTTAAATTTGCTAATATTGGACTTGATCCTGAGCTAAAACTCAACATAAAGCTCGTTTAATACGTGAGAGCGTGCTCAACATTAGACATCAAATTCGATTATGCTTACACTTCTAAATGAGTTTATATATCTTTATCTTTAGTTATATGTAAAAGGGACACTAAGCTTTAGAACTTGACACATTAGCAATTATAAGTGTATCATTTGTCTTCCAATAACATTTAAATATTTCTTAAGTAATCTACACTATATATTATAATAGAGTGTAAATAAGGTAGTCTAAGTTAATCTCAACCCTTAAATGAGTTATTAAATTGAATGTTAACCATAGATTTAGTCTTTAAAAATATGACTACCTAAATAGTGAAGAGAATATGACAAAAAGACTATAATAACCTTATATTATATGTTTGGTAAGCTATTTATTGATTGGTGATATATTAATGGCAATAATGAATATTGAATATTTTTTTTGTAATTTAATTATCTCACAAACGGCAAATCGATAAATTATAAAAATTACACCATAAAATTAAGTGTTTTTTCCTCTTCGATTTAAGATGTTGCAAGGTATATTTTCGACGAGTTTTTTTTTTCTTCACTTTTTGGTAGGTTTTACACATTATTAACACGTGTGTTATTGTTTGGTTGTATATTTAATTTAGGGTTGGTTAGGATTTGGGGTTTAGTGTTCAGTATGGTTTAGGTTTTCACAGGGTTTAGGATTTAGTATGATAAATGGTTTAGGGGTTTGGGGTTTTTACATGTGTTAGTAATTTATAAAACGCACCAAAATATGTAATCTACATTTATGTGCATAAATCTACACATAATTTAGCATAACAAAAAATAAAAATTATACATAATTATATAAAAAAAAACGATTTAACATGTTGTGGGTTTATAAAGAATTTGGGGACGCGTCGCCTTTTCAGCTGAATTTTTTGTATAAATATAATCCAACTTGATTAGTTCATAATTAAATGGGTTGAAAGTGTCATCTCAATCTATTGTATGTTTTCATTTCAATGGTATTGTGCACACTTGAACTACATACGAGTTATTTGGTCTTCAACAAATCAAAATTTTTTATAATTTGCATCGTCTTTTCAGCTAAAATTTTTTAATTCGTATAAATACAATCCAACTTGATTAGCTCGTAATTGTATGTTTTCATTATTGTGCACACTTGAACTTCAGATGATTTATTTGGTCTTCGACAAATCAAATTGATACTCATATTTTGATCATACTAATAAGATTGGTGAAAGTTGCTTTAGAACAGTTTACCGTAATTATTATAACTGCGGACATGTTATTTTTTGTTTATTTCTATTCGTGAGGTAATTATATATATTTTTATCTTTTAAAACTATTCACAGGGTGTAATTGTAGATGATTGTCCAAGATAGTTGTCAAGCAAATATAGGGGAACCGTTAATATATCACTAAAATGGCATGATATATGCATTACAATATCCAAAATGTTTAATGTTTAATGGTATTGAAGGAAAGGAGTTGTTGATGATCATTCACATGATTATTATGTAAGATGGACACTTTTTTAGTATATTGCATCATTTAAAAACATGGATGTATTTTTTCTTCTTAATCATTAACTAATAATATTTTTAACAAGGAATTTGGTTTCACATACTATGATGATCAATATATGTTTCCACTATTATGGTTGGACTGAAAGAATAACAAATAGATTTGAGTACTTTGATGGCACCAAATTTCTTGATCGTCATATAATTGCCGGTTAATTAATTTAATATGTTCTACTTGCTAAGTTTTTTGAATTGTCATATCATATGTACGTGTAATTGTATGCATTGGTTTTGTATGATAGTTAGATGGTATGATGGTCAATATGAAACACTTATTATTATTGAAGATGACGATGACTTGCAAACTTTATAGTTTCTATATTTTGATTGTTTGAACGTTGCACATTAAGTTGATTATGTTAAACATTTATCTTTATGTGTTGCTTCTTTATTGTTTATTTT
Source organism: Helichrysum umbraculigerum (assembly GCA_949592205.1). NCBI lineage: Eukaryota > Viridiplantae > Streptophyta > Magnoliopsida > Asterales > Asteraceae > Helichrysum > Helichrysum umbraculigerum. Next base: position 145,369,773 of record CATIUR010000003.1, on the reverse strand, counting down.
TTCAATTAATATTTTCAATGTTATAAATCGTTTTTAATAATGTATCTTCAAAGCTACTACCAATAGATAAACATATCTATTACAATTAAAAAAAAATATGTCGTGTCATCAGCAAAAATATGTCGACTTAAAGTTACTCACTAAAATAAATTATAATATAAACATTTGTATCAAAATTATGAAGTAGCCTGCAAAACTTGCGAGTTATAATCTAGTAAACTTTAAAATACAAATCATTAAAATAGATAATATCAAACCCTAATAAACCTAAACATAATTCTAATTAAATATTTTATTACCTTTCCAATCTCCAACTAGCTTAACATTTCAAACATAAACACAAACATTATAATTAAAATTAATTGTAATACATTGATTGAAGTTTTATTTCTTAAAAAAATTATAGATAGAAAAAACAAAAATAAAACCTAGCTAGCATAATTTTCTTAAAAATATTTTATTTCAAGTTTAAATTAAGAAACCTCATAAATCTTAAATTTAATTATTTTAAATTATATTAATAACTTAGAATGAGTATAAGTGAAACACCTTTTTTCCACATCAATTCGTACAAAAATTCATTAACTAGAAATGTACATATTAAATATCAAAAGAAATAGTACACAACAAAAAATTCATGGCTTTTCTATTTTGGTACTAACTTAAAATCATACGCAATATAACAAAAAAATTGATTCATACACCATACTGTACCACAATTGAAGTTCACAGTACATGTATAGCATAACACAACTTTGATGTTTGAAACAATTTGTGTGTTGTATTTATTAGGGGTGTTCAAAGTCGGATAATCCGAATTTCGGATATCCGAAATTTCGGATACCTGATTTTGCTATCCGAAATCCGAATCCGAAATTTCCGTATCCGAAATTCGGGTATCCGAAATTCGGGTATCCGAACTCGGGTATCCGAACTCGGGTATCCGAACTCGGGTATCCGAATATCCGAAAATAAATTCAAGAAAACATTAATTTGACTTTTCTTTCTCTTCCCCCTTTCGATTACAGGTTTACAGGGACAATTGTAGAAAGTCACACTTTCCTTGTTATTAAAATCTTCAACTTCGTTATCTACAATCGAAAGAACAAAAGTCAAACACACAAATAATAATTCAATAAGTAATTTCAGAGAACGATAGCAGCACATGATTAAATCATCTACGAAACAAAGTTTTTGAATAGCAATAAAGGATCTTATGTACGATAGAAAGGAAAATCGTATTTACAAAGTAGAATATACCTGGGTTTCTTTTTCTCTTCCAGATCTAATGTATTTTAGAAAGAAAAAACAAACCGTATTTAATCGTTACTTACTGAACTGCGGTGGATGTCGGATGATGGCTGCGAAAAAAAGAAAGGCCAAAAGAAAAGCACTTAAGCACTTATCAGTGCAGAAAGTGTTTTTTTAATTGGCAGACACAAAAGTATTTTTCCAAAGAAAGGCGGTGGATGATATCATGATAGCTGTGAGTCATTGGGTTTTGTTTAATAGGCAAAGTATTTTTTTTCTCTTACTGATATTATTATTAAATTATCTCTGGCCCAACTAATAATACCAATAATATTCGGACCAAAATCAAACTTTCGGATACTTCGGATATCCGAACTATCCGAATTTTCTGAAAAATGATATCCGAATCCGAATCCGAAAAAACGGATATCCGAAATTCGGATATCCGAATTTTCAGATAAATTCGGATCGAATTTACAGATAACGGGTTCGGATACGGATATTTTTGAACACCCCTAGTATTTATCAACTCCCATCTTCAAAATCAAACAAACCGATGACTAAACATAACCATAGGGAAAACTGAACCCGAATTCGAAATATTTTGTTGATTAAGAAAGTCACATTTAATCAATTATATATTTATTTTATGTACACATTTTAAACTTAATACTAAAAAAAAAAAATTAATGTATGGGGTACACGAAACGCCCCAAAACTTTAGAAATTTTTTTATTTTTATTTTATACTCCATTTACACTTGATTCAGTAAATTTAACACTTGATTCAGTAAATTTAATTTAACACTTGATTCAGTAAATTTAACTCTTGATTCAGTAAATTTAACTCAACACTTGATTCAGTAAATTTAACTTAACACTTGATTCAATATTTTGTTTTTAAAGCGAATTTCGGACGCACATAACTTTTAACTCATTAAGAGTTAAGAACTGAAATTTTGCGGACACCTCCACTATACCAAAATGAAACTTTTCCTTTTTACACTTTTACAAAATACGCGTTAACGAATAATTCGAACGTGTCACCAATTTATGGTTGTTTTGACCACTTTTTGGAGATAATTCAATTCACAAATCATATGCGTTTGGACTCTGAATTATTACCAACATCCTTTGTACTCCAAAACAAGTTTGAAACATACAACAAATAAACCATAATGCTAATTCATCCTAGATTAGCGTATGTGCACTTTGATGACCCAAATGGACACTTTTTGACCCATTCACTAAACTAACAACAATTTAATAACAATCATCAACTAACTTCTTAATTACATATATACTTGACCATATCAAGGTAGTTGACTATATGCCAACACCAAATTCAACCAAAACTCAATTTGACACTTAACCATTTTTCCTCATTCTAACAACATATGAAACTCAACACTTCTTTTCACTTTCAATCCAAAGACCACTAATTCACTAATTGCTAATTGACTTTACAAAGTCAAAGCAATATTCCACTCCCTCTACAACTTTCATCCATAATCCGATAATAATGTCAAAAGTGATATTTTGGGCGATTTATACAAGTGATAATTCACAACGACAATTCAAAAGAAGAAGAAGCTCATCTAACCATAAAGCAAGCTCCATATCCACGCTACTATCTTGCAACTACGATTTATGCATAATAATCATTTGGTTCAACCGAACCAAGCACCTACAACATAAAACAACTGAAGGGGTAAGCAAAACGATTAGTGAGAATACGAGCAATTAAATGAATAATCTACAAAACAACACTTAGCAAATATTAACAACACATATTTACTTGGTCACAAAACTACCGAGCAATTGTAGAGATTTCACTAAACACTATGCGGATCCGCGACCATAATTACTTAACACCAAATCACGTCGAAATGAATGCTAAGTCAACACTGATTAGTACCAGCAGCATGAGTACTAAAGCAACAACACTATGCTAACCGCAGTTAGCGATCTGATCAACACTGAATCTCTACAAATTATTCATTCAACATAATCCACAAAATCTTTCACATATCAACAAACTTTGTCAACACTAATCATCTTAGCACGTATTCAACATAACGTGCCATAACAACAATAATCAACGATTAGAACAAGATAATACACCACTTGATTGTATGAACCTCTTGCTCGGAAGCAATCCGGAACACACATATCACAAGTTTTATCAACACAAATCATCTAGCACGTATTCAACATAATGTGCTATAACAACCTCATAATTAAACAACAATTAGGAAACAAGACAAGAAACAAGCCATACACTACACGATTGTATGAACCTCTTGCTCAGAAGCAATCCGAAACACACAATCATTTCCCATTTAACCCCCACATCACTCACCCTTGCTTAAATGATGATTTACAACAAGTGATCAACGACAACTTTCCACGTCTTTAACACCTAAACAAATCATACATAACAACATAACAACACATTTAGACACTAGAAATCACCAACTTCTACTATCTATCATATTCAATCCCTCCCCCACTATGGGTTTACTCATATTGATTTTCCCACTTTCTTTGATTATAACTAACATCAAATTATATACTCTTTCATCATCCTAAACTCCCTTACTATTTGATCACTTAATTTCTACTTCAATTCTTGTATAAACATGTTATTCATACTCTATTAACATCACTAGTTACATCTTTAGTTGATTAACATCAACCCACACAAGTTTTAGCAAAAGTCATGAAATAATTCAAGAACACTAATGGTGATTTCATCACTTTCACCATATATTATGGTTACCAATGATTTCAATAACACTAACTAACATCAAACTAAACAATTACTAACCCTAATTTCGAATTAAAACTCACTAATTTCTCAAAACCCACAAAAACCCATTTTCTAGGTTAAAACCATAAAGAAAATCACTTACTTAGGATGTATGATGATCAAAGATGAAGAAGAAAATGATTAATTAGATTCTTAGGGCTTGAAATTGAAGTTTTATAACACCCTACAATTTCAAGACCATTTTTTTTTTAATATCGGAAGCGCATTAATAAAATTACTTCTTAGATTGCATATAATATAAAATCCAAAATGGCAATCCACAATTACATGGTTTTAAATCCAAATTACCAAACTAATTAAAACATTAAGTTAGGTGTTATTTAATCCAAAACATAATGTTAAATCATTAACATCATTATCATAATCAGAGAGCGAGCGCTGTCAAACATTCCTTCAACCCAACTTCTTGCAACCCACAAACCAAAAGCTTAACCTGCAAGAAGTATTAAGGAGGGGTTAGCACGAAGCTAAGTGAATAGATCATTACTATCAACCTAAATCAGATTAACAATTGTTTACAGCTAAGCATCATAAATAAATAACTTCAAAGAGGATCGGTGGTCCTTGAGGTACCCTCATGCCGCGGTGGCCCCCAAGTAACACTTAAAACCAACTGAAGGCCAAACAGTGGTTAAACCGATAGTTTGGTACTAATACTTCATACAACATAATTACAATAAACAACACATGTACAAAGCACTTATGTTGTCCAAAGTAGTAGTACCCAAACCCAATCCATGTTGACCTCTAAAAAAGCACACAATCTAAAATCATTATGGCAATATGCTAACATAAACACATATGTATATCATATACATTAAAACCAGCTTTACCCGTTGTAACCAAGTTGTTACAACTAACTTAGACTGATAGTCAAAGATCCACTCACCCTTGACGATCACCGTCTCCACTCAAAGGTCTTATTTTATTGAGTCTTCGATTTATCTGAGAACACAATCAAAACCCGAATTAGATTATCATGTTATGATTCATAGTATTCTATTCAAGTGTATAATGTCAAATAATTGCATACACTATACTTTCAATACTAGTTAAATAACATAAGTACATAAGTCACAAGTATTCAAATTCGTCAGATTATAACTATCAAACGCGATCCGGGTTAGGGGTGGCTGGATCGCGTTTCACAGTACAAAACATTCTGTTACCAATTTTAACTACTAAACGCGATCCGAGCATTGGGTCTGGATCGCGTTCTCATGAACAAAAACGACTGAGATCAAATTTAACTACGAAACGCGATCCGGGAAAAGGGTCTGGATCGCATTCCCACGTTTAAAAACAGAGTTTCAGACCTGTAACTTTTCTGCACGAACTCAAACCCGAAATTAATCATCTAAACATCATCAAACTCAAATTTTTAACAATTCAACACATCACAATATACCTATAATCATCATATAACAACACAACATCAACATGCACTACTCAATTTCCCTTTTTAACCTAACCTAATTCACCTAATTCAATTAAAACCCAATTTCACACAATGAAACCTAAAACATTTGCATTCAAGACAAGAACAAGATGATGGTGATGATGATTTCAGTGACTATAACTCATTCAAGCACAATGTTATATTCATGCATCAATTATCCACCTACTTTCATCAATTAAGCTCAAGAACACCAAATGAGTAACTTACAATTGAAATGGAGAAAAAGGGTGAACTAGATGATGATGAAGAAGATGAAATCACTAGTTACAATCAAAATCTCAACCTTCCCTTTAATGAAATCAGATTTGTGAATTTTTGAAGTATATGTGTGTGTGTTCTCGATGAAAGAAGAAATTCAGTGAAATGGAAAAATAATGGTCGACACATCCATTTAGCCCAAGTATATGCAGTGTAATATTATACCCTTTCTAAACTTATTGTCTGGAACCTAAAACCATTTTGCGAGAAATAAGTTTTATTATACCGTTAACTAAATTCATTTAAAACAAGTAATAATTTATTTATCACATTCAGTCATTTGACTAATTGACCTATTAATTTTAATTATCCAATTAATACCAAGTATTCGTAAATGCAAATTCAAATAACGAAATAAATAAGAAATTTACCGAAATTCTCCTAGGCCCAAAATGAGGATGTTACAAGTTTGGAACTAAATTTAGAGGAAAGGTTTGGCTCCTGCGATTTCTTCTTTTGTTTTCCGAGCTTTCTGGAATAAATTTGAGAGGGAGTATGGATAAACATGTACACTTACGTATGTATGTATATTTCTGTATAAATTTTATCCCCTTTAAATCCTATTATCTGGAACTGAGAGACTATTTACGATTTCTAATATTTTAAATCACTTATAATAATAATAATACTTCAAAATAATTATACCCTCGCGCACTAAATGAATACCTCAAAATTTGGGGTGTTACATTGCATTTGTTAAAAACTTAATAAAATATGTAAGTTTATATATGTTAGTACATTTATTATAAGTATTTGATGATCTTATGACAATACGAATATTTCAATATGTAAATGACTATTCTTAAATAATATCTACATATAATAATTTAAGTTAAATCTGAATATCAATTTTTGTGGGTCGTGCGTAGCACAGCTAATAGACTTACTAGTAACATAATATAATATGAGGAAGACACAAGGTAATCACATATTTTATTTGCCACCAAAGTGAAGATTTGCTATGCTATTTTATGTATACCTCTAAAAAGTTCAAGGGAATAAACTTTAAATAATACAATGTATATGTATACAACATGAAATAAAGTAAATCATTTTAGTAGGATTTTAACGACCATGATATATTATCAGTCAGCTGTATACATTTAAGAATTTGAGATATATACAGTATATATATATAGGGGGAAGATCAATAGGGAAGTAAAATAATGGGGGAAGGAGGGAAGCTATTTCTAGCCACACATTCTGGTCAACGTAAAAGTCAACACGGTGGCAAACTTGTAAATAACTTGAAATTACCTCCCAGATCGTTAACATGCATTTCAAAAGCATGTTAATCAAAATCAAATTTTCAGCACGTTAACATTCATTTACGATGAATGTTAACGCATATACATTATTATACACCGATGAATGTTATGTTATCACATGTAATAGTGTATAATAACATATATAAATTAATATTCATCATAAATGAATGTTTAAGAGTATTAAGTTGTAATTTTGATTAACATGCTTTCCAGCTGAATGTTAACGGTCTGAAATTTTTTCAATCTGTAAAATTCGATTAGAATGACAATCATAATTCGATTAATTATTTGTTTATAATTTTTGTACGATCAAATTCGTTAAATTTTATTGTTTTCATTTCCAAATTAAAATTTTCTCAAAAACTCAAAAGTTACTCCAATATTCATAATTTTTGATGAATTCGAATTATGACGAATTGAAGATATGTATGATTGCGATTGATGAATTCGAAGATTTATAACGTTTTTGTTTGATAAAATTTTGAATTACATGCTTTAATTTGAAATTTTAGATGAAAATTGATTAAATGGGTATTGTGGGTCAATATAGAAGAAGAGAAAAAAATGAGTGGTTGAGGTTTGCTTCCCTCCTTCCCCCAATTTTGAAGCTTCCCTCTTGATCATTTTCCTATATATATATATATATATATATATATATATATATATATATATATATATATATATATATATATATATATATAGAGACTTGAGATCCTGTGAGAACACATTAATTCCGTGAGAACAGTGAGAACAAATCTCAGCCCTTCATTTCATCTAAATTAAAAAATGACAATGGAAATTTCGTAATTAAATTTGGATTCTGACGGAGTTTTGACACGGTGGCAATTTGGTAAATAATGTGAACTTCAATTTTACTTCACAGATTATTTTTATTGTTAAGTTTTGCTAATTCATTTTGCTTCACCTCATTTTTATTGTTAAGTTTTGCTAATTCTTTTTCTTCACATCATTTTTATTGTTAAGCTTTGCTAATTCTTTTTGCTTCACATTATTTTCATTGTTAAGTTTTGCAAATTATTTTTGCTTCACATCATTTTCATTGTTAAGTTTTGCTAATTCTTTTTGCTTCATATCATTTTCATTGTTAAGTTTTGTTAATTCATTTTGCTTCACGTCATTTTCATTGTTAAGTTTATAATATGTTAATTATTTTCATTGTTTAATTATTTTTGCTTCACATCATTTTCATTGTTAAGTTTTGCTAATTCTTTTTGCTTCATATCATTTTCATTGTTAAGTTTTGTTAATTCATTTTGCTTCACGTCATTTTCATTGTTAAGTTTATAATATGAAGTGGGTGAGGAAAGTAATTAGTTTTATGTTTTCATTTCGTAATGTATGATATTTTGTCGTGAGATTAATTCAGTAGTTTTAGATCATGTGATTCATATTGCTTTGCAAAAAAAATTAAATATTAACAAATAAAATTTTGGCTTCATTGTAAACATAAATTTGCTTCACATATAAATTGCTTCACACAAATTTCCTTTTATGAATGTTAAAATTTTAACTTCATTGTGTAAAAATTCATTGTGAAGTAAAAAAAAAAATCTAATGTTGAAAAATAAAATTTTAGCTGCATTATGTAAGAATTCTTTGTAAAGCAAAAATTCTAATTTTAAATTTTTTTTATTTACATATGTTAATATGAAATATGAAATTATGACAAACTTCATATAAAATTTGTTGTGAAGTTTATACTTATAAAGACTTCACACGGTTTTATGATGTGAAGCTTTATATTTTTAAATACTTCACATGTAAAATAATATGTTAATATGAAATTATGACAAACTTCATATAAAATTTGGTGTGAAGCTTATACATATAAAAACTTCACACAGTTTTATAATGTGAAGCTTTATATTTTTAAAATACTTCACATGTTAAATAATATGTTAATATGATATAATGAAAAACTTCACGTAAAATTTGCTGTGAAACTTATACTTATAAAGACTTCACACATTTTTTATGATGTGAAGTTTTGTCTTTTTAAAATACTTCACATACAAAACAATATGTGAACATAACAAAAAAAAGTTATTTTACTTCAAAATTGATGTGAAGCAAAAAAAAAAAAAAATTTGATTCATAAAAAATATATTGTTAAGCAAAAAAAAAAATTTGATTCACACAAACTTGTATTGTGAATAAAAAATGAAGTTCCACTTATTTACCAAAATGCCACCACCTGAAACGCCCTGAAATATAAACATTTTTTTTTTTTACAATACTGAACAACTATATATATATATATATATATATATATATATATATATATATATATATATATATATATATATATATATATATATATATATACTATTCATACAATGTATAACCGATTAGATATTGTAATCGATTAACTATTATGTCCTTTTTATCTTCAAAGTTATAAAATCCTGATGACCAAGGAATCCGCCGGATTCACTATGAATCCGCCGGATTCAAACAACATTCAGACTCAACTTTCGACCAGACTTCTTCAACCAATCCGGTTGGCTGAATCCTCCGGATTCATAGACAATCCGTCGGTTTGTTACTGAATCCGCCGGATTCAGACACTTCTAGCAGCAGCTCAAAACTCTGCACATTTTAGTACCAAAAACCGAACTTTGATCGAGCATATCTCACAAACGACTAAGAATTAAGGAGTGAAACTTTGCAGGCACCTTACTATGGTCAAAATGAAGATTTCTATTTTTGCACTTTCTCAAAATTCTCACTATCTCGGGTTTTGGACGTGTGGCTCATTTTCGACACAAATAACACTTTTAATGGACATACAAATTTCAAACCATAAAGGTTTAGAAGCTAGACTTTTAACCACACCTTTCTACCATCAAAACAAGGTTGTGAGACTTCTCACCACACTCTTAGCCTTTATCTAACTTGACTTGGTCCATAGGAACCATTAAAGATCCATTTTGACCCATTTTGACCCGCTGACTCAAAAGGACTATTTTGGCCCATTCAATGGCTAATCACCACCCATAATTGACTAATAGCACATTTGACTTTCTTTGAATCTTTCAAATATGTACATAACCAAAATGACAGTTGTACCATAACTTACAACTTAATACCTTCTACAACCATATCTACTAATCATACACAAGTTTATACTATTACAATATTATCTCTCGTCTTTACTTTCATATTCAAAACATGACAAAACTTTGTTGAGTGGGCTTTCAAGGCATACAAAATGATAATTTATGAGAAAGCTTGTATGACTTACAACAAGCTAGCAACTCCACTTCTATCCTTTTGCAATATCTTTCCCCTTTCCACTTCCACTTGTACCTACACATACAACTAACTAATTAAGCACAATTACTTAGTGAGAATATGAAAACTAATCATTACAATGCATTACTAATAAAAAAAACAATAATAAGCAAATTAAAGAAACTACTTCCCTTTTTCTTGCAACTCCACTTTCACAATTCTAATCATATGTATATGCTAAACTAACACTAACTAATCACTTACAAGCCCTAATTTCGGATTAGTTTATACCAATTAACTAAAACCCATGAAAACCCACTTTCTAGGGTTCTTAGAGAAATTAAATCACTTACAGAGATTAGTGAGTGATAGAAGATGATGATTTCAATGATTTGAAGCTTAATTTAAAGTTTGAAGATTGATTCTTGCTCCCCCCTTGACTCCTGCGATTTTACTCTGATGAAATGAGGTTCTGGAATAGTTTTGAAGTGTTACAGGAAGAAGACACGTAATTATGTCTATAAATCTTTTAATTTCTATACTACACAGTCTGGAACAGAATAACTAATTTACGTTTTCTATCGTAACTTATTATTTAAAGTCCTATAATTAAAAAGATGTATATATTATTGTACACTAAAATAATACCTTAAAAGTTGGGGTGTTACAACTCTCCCCCACTTATTCTGTTCGTGTCCTCACGAACCATTCTTGGTGCACTGCAGGGTAGTATGTCATCATCCACTCCTCCGGTTCCCAAGTAAATTCTGAACCTTTTTTATGTCGCCACTGAACTTTAACTATCGAAACTGATTTATTTCTGAGCTGCTTTACTTTCTGATCAAAAATTTTAACTGGCTCTTCTATATAACTTAACTTTTCATTTATTTCTATTTCTGTTAGTCGCACATAAGAAGCTTCATCAACTAAACATTTTCTGAGTTGAGACAAGTGAAATGTGTCATGAATACTACCAAGTTCTTCTGGTAACTGCAATCGATATGCAACCTTTCCAACTTTATCAATAATTTCAAAAGGTCCAATATACCTTGGACTCAACTTTCCTCGCTTTCGAAATCGAATAATTCCCTTCCAAGGTGAAACTTTAAGCATCACTTTATCACCTATTTTAAACTCAATAGGCCTTCTGCGCTTGTCTGCATAGGACTTTTGCCGATCTTGTGCCATTTTTAATCTTTCTCTGATTTGATCTATCTTTTCTGTAGTTAACTGCACTATATCTGTACTGCCAAGCTCTCTCTGGCCAACTTCACCCCAACAAATTTGAGTTCGACATTTTCTACCATATAACATTTCGTAAGGTGGCATTTTAATCGAGGAATGATAACTATTATTATAGGAAAACTCAACCAATGGAAGATGAGTATCCCAACTACCACCAAAGTCAATGGCACAAGCTCTAAGCATATCCTCAAGAGTCTGAATTGTACGTTCACTTTGACCATCAGTTTGAGGATGAAAAGCTGTACTAATATGCAATCGAGTTCCTAAATCTTCTTGAAATTTATTCCAGAATCGAGAAGTAAAACGAGTATCTCGATCTGAAATGATAGAAAGTGGAACTCCATACCTGGCAACAACTTCTTTAACATACAAGTCATCTAACACTTCTGAAGAAGAAGTTTCTCGAATAGGAAGAAAAAGAGCACTTTTTGTCAATCGGTCCACGATCACCCAAATAGTATCATATTGCCTGGGGGTCTTTGGCAACTTTGTAACAAAATCCATGGTGATGTGTTCCCATTTCCATACTGGTATGTCTAATGGCTGAAGTTTACCGTATGGTTGTTGGTGCTCTGCTTTGACTTGCAGACAAGTGAGACAATTTTGAACATGTTTGACTATATCACGTTTCATCCCTGGCCACCAATAGTCACGTTTCAAGTCACGATACATCTTGGTAGCACCAGGATGAATAGAATACTTGGATTTGTGAGCCTCGTTTAGTAACACTTTGTTTACTTCACTCGTTCTAGGTATCCAGATTCTACCATAACGAGTCTTTAAACCTCTAGAATCATCTACTAATTCAGAAAGTTGACCCGCTAAACGTTGATTATTTGAGTCATTAGAGGCTAAAACTTTAATCTGAGCAGCTTTAATAGAATCAAATAACTGAGGAAGCACAGTCATTTGAAGAGATTTCACTGAAAGAACAGAATGGCTAACTTTTCTGCTAAGAGCATCAGCTACAACATTAGCTTTACCAGGATGGTAAAGTATGTCGTAGTCATAATCTTTGACTAAATCTAGCCATCTTCTCTGACGATTATTCAAATCACGCTGATCAAAGAAATATTTAAGGCTTTTGTGGTCTGTATAGATAGTGAATTTAACACCATAAAGGTAATGGCGCCAAATTTTAAGAGAAAAGACTACCGCTGCTAATTCAAGATCATGAGTGGGATAGTTCTGCTCATGCTACTTTAACTGGCGTGAAGCATAAGCAATGACCTTCCCACGCTGCATAAGAACACAGCCTAATCCAAGTTTTGAAGCATCACAATAAACTACCATATCCTCGTTGCCCTCGGGTAAAACAAGAATAGGAGCTTGGCTAAGCTTTTCTTTCAACATCTGAAATGCTTTGGATTGCTCATCTCCCCACTTCCACTGAACGCTCTTTCTAGTCAACTGAGTCAAAGGAGTAGTAATCTTTGAAAAGTCTTGGATAAAACGACGATAATAGCCAGCTAGGCCAAGAAAACTTCTGACTTCAGTAGGACTCGAAGGAGGGTCCCACTTCATTACCGCTGCTATTTTGGAAGGATCAACCTGAATACCGTGAATATTGATCACGTGTCCAAGGAATTGGACTTCTCGTAACCAAAATTCACATTTAGAGAACTTAGCAAATAATCATTCATGCCGAAGAGTTTCTAGAACTTGTCTGAGATGTGCTGCATGCTCAGTTTCACTTTTTGAATAGATGAGAATATCGTCAATAAAGACTATAACAAAGAAATCAAGCATAGGCTGACAAATTCTATTCATCAAGTCCATGAATGCATCTGGAGCATTAGTTAAGCCAAAAGGCATAACAGTAAACTCAAAATGACCATAACGAGTACGAAAGGCAGTCTTTGAAATATCTTCTTCCCTTACTTTTAATTGATGGTAACCAGAACGAAGATCAATTTTTGAAAAAAAACTGGCACCCTGCAACTGATCAAACAAATCATCTATTCGAGGTAAGGGATATCTGTTCTTAATGGTCACTTTATTTAATTCCCGGTAATCTATACACATTCTTAAGGAACCATCTTTCTTCTTTACAAATAAGACTGGAGCTCCCCAAGGTGAACTACTGGGACGGATGAAACCTTTATCTAAAAGCTCTTGCAACTGTATCATCATTTCTTGCATTTCAGTTGGAGCCAATCGATAAGGAGTTTTGGCGATTGGAATTGCTCCAGGAATAAGATCAATTCGAAATTCCACTTGTCTATCAGGTGGAATACCTGGAAGTTCGTCAGGAAATACCTCGGGAAATTCTTTCACAACTGGAATACTGGAAAGTTCTAATACAGATTTAGAGTTATCAACCACGTGTGCTAAAAATGCTTGACACCCGTGTGACAACAATCTTTTAGCTTGAGCAAAAGTGCAGACAGGAATAGATCTACTAGAACGTTCACCATATACAGTAATTTCCTTTCCGCTAGGTGCTTTAAGGAGAACTACTTTTTCATGACAATTTATCAAACCTCTATTCTTTCCCATTCAGTCCATTCCTATTACAACATGAAATTCTCCCATTTGCATAGGAATCAAATCTATTCTAAACATTTCACCTCCTATTTCAATAGTACACCCTCTATAAATGTCACTAACAATTACTAACTTACTATCTGCAATTTCAACTTCCATAGGGTGTTCCAACTTAGAAATGGGAGTATTTAATCGTTCACAAAAAGAAAGTGACACGAAAGACTTTGTGGCTCCAGAATCAAATAAAACATGGGCAGGTATAGTGTTAATTATGAAGGTACTTGTCACCACGTCATGTGACTCCTTTGCCTCTTTTGCGGTAATCTGGAAGGAATGACCTTTTGCTCTCTGTCCACCTGTTTCTCTTTTCTTTTTAGTTTCTTTCTTCTGTTCATTTCTTTTCATATCTTCCAGTCTAACAGGACAGTTAGCTTGTAGGTGGTCATCCTTATAGCAATAAAAGCACATTCTATATGGGTTAGGGCAATTAGCAGCGATATGCCCTTGCTGAAGACATTTGTAACAAGCTGTAATTCCCAATTGACACTCTCCTGGATGCTTTCTACCACAGTTATTACACTTGGGAAATTCCCGAGTTGGGGCTTGAGACTGACGGTTTGATTGTTGAGATTGAGATTTCTGTTGTTGTGATTGTGGTGACTGCTGTTTCCCAAAAGATTTAAATTTCTTGGTTTGTTGTGATTGGGAAGAAGATTGTTCAGCTTTCCTCTTACTAGTTCTATCTTCAGCTTTTGCTTGCAACTCCTTCTCTCGTGTTAACCCTTTATTCATCATCCTTGGAATGGAATCATAAATAGTCGGGTCAACTGCTTCTCTAATATCAATATTCAAATGCCGGTAATAATGATCTTTCATTAACCCCAGATTCGAGGTATATTCTGGACAAAACTGAGACTTATCATAAAACATGTTAGTATACTCAGTTATTGACATTTTTCCTTGGTTGATGGCTAAGAACTCTCCTTTCAATCTTTCCACTTCTGCCATTGGAGCAAACTCCGTTATAAATTTTTCTTTAAGCATACTCCAAGAAAATTTTGCAGCATCTTTTGCGCCGTGAGTTTTAACCTGAGTACCCCACCAATCCTGAGCACTATCTTTCAATTGATGGGCAGCAAATATACTCGTAGCCTTTCTGGACAGTCACAGAGTAGAAAAGTTTCTCCTATCTTACTAATCCACCTATGACTACTAATCGGGTCCCTTTCACCATGAAATTCTGGTGGACTACAGTTTGCAAAGTTTTTATATTCAAAATGTTCTTTCTCTTTATTTATATGATGCTGAGCATTTAACATTTCATTATTTATCTGAGGGTTGGCTAAGACAGGATGCTTCTGTTCAAATTCTACTAATCGAGTACTAATTATTTGCTCCATTCGTGAATATACCTTAGGAGCAAATTCTTGTAGGGCTTGCCCAATAACATCTTTTAGTAGCATCCGGTCCTCAGGATCTAGAACTCTTCCTGAAACATTCTCCTCTTGAGAGGAAGAATGTACATTCGTACCCTCAGCATCTTTATTAGGTGTAGATTCCATTTACTAAACAATATAAACAACACAATCAATATTATTATATATAATAGCATAAGAAATCTCTAATTTAACTATTAAAATAATGATTGCCTTTATCCTCATATATTTAACAACTTTGAATCTCCCACACGTTCTAGTAAAATATAACCCCGTTGGCCAGACGTAGTTATATTAAACTAGTAACACATTTCTATTCGAAGTTCTTAAACATATTTCAAATTAAAGCAATCATCTTTACTCTAATCACAATCTACTAATCACATGTAAATACTACTACTAAAACATAACTGTAACTTGCTACTACACATTTATAAGTGGTTTAAGTTTAGGCAATCCTACTGTGGATTGCTTAAATATCTTAAACCATCGCTCTGATACCAACTTGAAACGCCCTGAAATCTGAACATTTTTTTTTACAATACTGAACAACTATATATATATATATATATATATATATATATATATATATATATATATATATATATACTATTCATACAATGTATAACCGATTAGAAATTGTAATCGATTAACTATTATGTCCTTTTTATCTTCAAAGTTAGAAAATCCTGATGACCAAGGAATCCGCCGGATTCACTATGAATCCGCCGGATTCAAACAACATTCAGACTCAACTTTCGACCAGACTTCTTCAACCAATCCGGTTGGCTGAATCCGCCGGATTCATAGACAATCCGTCGGATTGTTACTGAATCCGCCGGATTCAAACACTTCCAGCAGCAGCTCAAAACTCTGCACATTTTAGTACCAAAAACCGAACTTTGATCGAGCATATCTCACAAACGACTAAGAATTAAGGAATGAAAATTTGCAGGCACCTTACTATGGTCAAAATGAAGATTTCTATTTTTGCACTTTCTCAAAATTCTCACTATCTCGGGTTTTGGACGTGTGGCTCATTTTCGACACAAATAACACTTTTAATGGACATACAAATTTCAAACCATAAAGGTTTAGAAGCTAGACTTTTAACCACACCTTTCTACCATCAAAACAAGGTTGTGAGACTTCTCACCACACTCTTAGCCTTTATCTAACTTGACTTGGTCCATAGGAACCATTAAAGATCCATTTTGACCCGCTGACTCAAAAGGACTATTTTGGCCCATTCAATGGCTAATCACCACCCATAATTGACTAATAGCACATTTGACTTTCTTTGAATCTTTTAAATATGTACATAACCAAAATGACAGTTGTACCATAACTTACAACTTAATACCTTCTACAACCATATCTACTAATCATACACAAGTTTATACTATTACAATATTATCTCTCGTCTTTACTTTCATATTCAAAACATGACAAAACTTTGTTGAGTGGGCTTTCAAGGCATACAAAACGATAATTTATGAGAAAGCTTGTATGACTTACAACAAGCTAGCAACTCCACTTCTATCATTTTGCAATATCTTTCCCCTTTCCACTTCCACTTGTACCTACACATACAACTAACTAATTAAGAACAATTACTTAGTGAGAATATGAAAACTAATCATTACAATGCATTACTAATAAAAAAACAATAATAAGCAAAGTAAAGAAACTACTTCCCTTTTTCTTGCAACTCCACTTTCACAATTCTAATCATATGTATATGCTAAACTAACACTAACTAATCACTTACAAGCCCTAATTTCGGATTAGTTTATACCAATTAACTAAAACCCATGAAAACCCACTTTCTAGGGTTCTTAGAGAAATTAAATCACTTATAGAGATTAGTGAGTGATAGAAGATGATGATTTCAATGATTTGAAGCTTAATTTAAAGTTTGAAGATTGATTCTTGCTCCCCCCTTGACTCCTGCGATTTTACTCTGATGAAATGAGGTTCTGGAATAGTTTTGAAGTGTTACTGGAAGAAGACACGTAATTATGTCTATAAATCTTTTAATTTCTATACTACACAGTCTGGAACTGAACAACTAATTTACGTTTTATATCGTAACTTATTATTTAAAGTCCTATAATTAAAAAGATGTATATATTATTGTACACTAAAATAATACCTTAAAAGTTGGGGTGTTACACCACCCTTTTTCATACTTGTTAATAATTACAAAAATGCCACCTCCATTTTGGACCATTGATGTTAAATGGGTGGCTATGATTTGTTCTCACCGTTCTCACGGAATCCCCTTGTTCTCACCAGAACCCAACCCTATATATATATATATATATATATATATATATATATATATACTAGTTCAATGACCCGTGATTACACGGATTTTATTTAGAAAAAATTTGTAATCAATGTATGAAGATACAAATATTATAAACGAATGAGTTCCATGTTTTTTAAAAAGTGGTGTATATGAGATATGTTTTGTAATGTTTTCTGAGAGTATATATATGAGAGTATAAAAAGATTACTATAATTGACTCGTGTATACATGGGTTTGATGAAAATTTGAATTATAAAATTAATTGTCGCATACCTATCAATTATAAGTATACATATAGATTTGATGTACTTAATTTTGTGTAATTAATTACATTTTTAACTATTGGTTATAATATCAGCATGATTTGTAGCTTCTATTGCTTTTGTAGAATATAAAATAAGAGCACACATTAAGATCAAAGGGAATTAGTTGATAGTATAGTGATCCAATATGAATGAATTACATCGTATTACATAATTAAAACACCGACTGTAGCATTCCAAACCACATAAGCGTAGAGACCAAGTCACCGAACACAACTATTAGGCATAAAATAGGTACACCTCTAGCAATAAGTTTAACTCGAAAGACAAATCATATGTTAATCCTTGGGAGTCTCTCACTTCAGTGAAAAGCCTGTGAAGCATTTAGTAGTGTTAACATGATCAGTAGAAGAATATCCAATAAAAAAAATACTACACAGCATACGAAAAGCAAACATCAGTATAAATATAAAAAACTTAAAATGTAACCACCCAGATTGATGATCTCTGCCAAAATCCCAACTGCAATTGCAAAAAATAATGGGCGATTTCGATATCTTTTTTGCAAGTTAGTGTTAACGTTCTCTTCCTCCACGAGTTGTCCTTCATTTTCTGATTGTGCGACTGTAATTAGAAACTATCATTATTTGTTCCAATGTTTTGCAGCTACCCAAACTAAGCTACACTTGGTATTAGTTCCAATGTTGAAATTCATTTGTAAACCTTGTATCAACTTTATTGTATACAAATATTAAACTGATCAACCTGGAACAAAAAAAATACATGCTATGGACTTACCAAGTCTTAATTTATTACCAACATTGGTCAAGACAATAAATGGCTCACAAATATAAACTTTATTATATAGAAATATTGATTTATTACCAACTGTTCTATACTTCTATATAGAAGATAGAACCGTCAAAATCATTACTAAAAGCTATTGCCATATCTTTAGTGTATATAGCAAAATTTACAGATTAGAAGTGCCCCCTTTTTAGTACAGTACTAATCAAGCACCTTAATAACATATGATACAGAGTGATTGTTGGTACATTTTGTGTGTCAGTCAGTTGGTCTATCGAGTTGTACGTGTCGTTAATTTAGTTATATTGAAAAAGTATTACTTAGCGACACTTATGTTTAGTTTTGGGTGACACTTCATGAAGTGTCGCCAAGAAGGCGTTTAGAATAATATGCGACACTTAAGGAAGTGTCGCATGGCCAATGTTTGCGACACTTGGCTAAGTATCGCTATGTCAGTCAGTTTGAGTATAAATACAAACCTACGGGTTTCAGGCTAGGCTTGACGAAACCCTAGCACCATTTGTCGAAAAAGCATTCCTGTAAACATACCAATACGTTCCGTTTGATCAATAACAAGTTATTGTTCGTTGTTTAATCGATTTCGGTTTGTGATTACTTGTTATTGTTGCGATTGTTTGATTCCGCCAAACAATTGTTTGTGTTAATCATTCCAGATCCAAGGCACAAGGGACTTTCAACTGGTATTAGAGCCATTGGAAGATTGATTGTAGTTTTGATTATGTTTTGGCTTGTTTTCGGGTTGCATCGTGAAGTTTTTCAAGAATACTAGCATTATTTGGTGTTATTTGGTGCAAATCTGGTGTTAAAGTCATATATTTACAGGTTTCGTTCGTAGAGGATCGAAGAATTTTCATTAGGTTTACGAAAATTCATTTTTTAGGGTTTTTGGGTGTCATCAGCCGTTTCTGCGACACTCGATCGCGACACTCGTTGCGTCACTTAGAGCGACACTCGCTCAATTTGATTTAGGGTTTTCGCGTCACTTGATCAGGTTTACTTTATGCTTGCTGCGTCACTAATCAGCGACACTCAAGTGCGACACTTGAGTGTCACTTAATCAAATATGCGACACTAACCTCTAGTGTCGCCACGGTTCATTTGTGCGTCACTTTCAGCGTCACTTGACGTTGACCATTGTTGACTTTGCGACACTTAACTTAGTGTCGCTACTGCTTTGCGACACTTCATCAAGTGTCACCTTTTATTACTAATCAGCTTTTTGTCTTTGTGTTTTAGTCTCTTTTCAGGTATTTTCTAATGGCTCAAGATAAAGATACTCTTCTAAGCATTAGGGAAATGATTAAACAAAATAATGATGTAGGAAGCAGTAGTAAACCTCCCGTTTTTACTGCTGATTTGGACTATACATACTGGAGATCACGTTTTGAGCAGTATGTTGACTTCCATTGTCCGGAATTATGGGGTCCACTTACTGAACGATATGAAAGACCATTAGCTCAGGGAAATTATCGTGGCGTTCCTCCACCTAAGACTTATAAGGCTATGACTCCTGAGGAACGTAAGGAGTATGATACTGAACGAAAATGTCTTTCAACAATAAAGATGGCCTTAACTCCAGATGTTCTGCGTATGTTTAAACAACATGATATTGCCTATGATCTTTGGAAGGCAATTGAGCTTCGGTGCGGTGGTAATGAGAAATACAAAGAGGCAAGGTTAGAATTGATTAAGAAACAATACGATCTCTTTGATATTATGCCTAATGAGACCGCGACTGGTTTATTCACAAGATACACCCAGTTGGTTGGTGAGTTGCTTGAAGGTGGTTATACCTTTACGGAACTTGAAATTAATAAAAAGCTTTTGGATGCACTACCTAAAGCTTGGGATGTCAAGGTTCAGATGTTGAATGAAAATCAAGAGTTGGCTACGTGGAAATTGGATGAATTGGTTGGGATACTCCAAGCACATGCTATGGAGTTGAAGAAGAAAGAATGTAAGAATGGGGGTTTTGTACAAAATCCATCTTTGTATGGTGGTAAAGTAAATTCTGGAAATACCCCCGGTGGATTGGCGTTTGTGTCAGATATCACTTCTCAACCAAGCTCCACTGGTGGTTACTCGTCAGTCTATTCTACTGGCACTTCTCAAGGTGCACAAACTCATCAGACTCCCATTTCACCAGCGATTGAAGAGCAAGCTGCTATTTATACAGCTTTCCTTAGCTCTTACAAGGATTTGGTTTCACAACCAAATACTACTCTGGAATTGACAAAGGAGGACTATGGCCAGCTGGATGACGATGATCTTGAACAGATGGATTTGAATTGGAATATTGCCATGATCACTAGAAGGGTGCAAAAATTCTTGCAAAGGACGGGACGCAAGAGTTTGGAAGGAGCTGGTAAATCTGGTTTTGGATTTGATAAGAGCAAGGTTCGTTGCTACAACTGCCAGAACTTGGGACACTTTGCCCGAGAATATGAGAAACCAAAGATGCCACCATCAGGTCTCACTAAACCATCTATTCCCAAGACTCCTGAGAAGGATGTACCTAAGACTGGAGCTTCTGATGCTCTGGTTGTGGTCGAGCCTACTAGTCTTGACTGGAGTGCTCAAGCTCAGCAGTATCAACAATGTCTAATGGCGCACATCACACCTGAAGTACATAATGAACCCGAGGAACCAACAAACTGTATTTCTTGTATTACTCTAAGTCTCTAACTGCTTCTGTAAAGATCTGTCAAATAGAAAATGAAAACTTGAGAGAAAAGGTCAATAAACTTACTGAGTCAAACAAGTTTTTAAAAGCTAATGAAAGACTTTATGATAAGCAAATTGAGGCTTATAAGTTAGATACACAGACTTTTAAAGCAAAAGTTTTTAGTCAACAAGATGCTATTAAAAGTTATTTAACTGAAATTGATTTGTTAGATAAAGAACTTTCTGAATTAAAGTCTCAGTCTGTGAATTTCAATCGAAAAATCTCAAGTTTTTCAAATTCTCTTGACGTCTTTGATGAAATCATTAACAAGCAGAGGACGGATACAAGTAGTAAGGCAGGACTAGGGTATAACTCAGTTCCACCTCCTACTAACCACTATCCTCTACCTATTAAGGAAGGCACCGAAGAACTTGTAGCTGACTACTCATCATGGCCAACTACAAAGTCTAAAGAAGCTAAATCCAATCCCAAAAGGCAGGCAAAGGAGAAAACTAAACGGCCAGAGTATCCCTTGCCTACTTTTGTTAAGTCTGAAAGTACACCTCCAGTTAGTGTGGAGGAGGTCGTTGAGATTGAGGATATTACCAAACAGGAGTATCCTAAGGTTAAAAAGGTTGAAGTTAAACCTGAAATTTTGCAAACTGAACCAGTTAAGGTTCAAAAAGGAAAAGAAAAGGTTATAAATGAGAACTCTCAAACTTTACAGACACCTGTAAAGATTTTGAAACGAAGTTTAAATGTTAATAATGATAATATTTCTCATAACAAACCTTCTACTTCAACCATTCAACCTGAGCAAGCACATCTTAAAACATGTACACGTTGTGCATGTTCAAGAAATGCTTCTCTACCAACTCCGGTAAATCCTCAGCCTCAACCATTCGTTGAGAAGCGTTCCTATTTCTATTGCAAGAAACAGGGACATTTAATCCGTGATTGTCCTAAGCTTTCTAACCAACGCTTTGGGAGAGAAATGCCTAGAACTTCTTTTTATAGAAATTCGTTTTCACAATCCCCACCTAGGCGTTATTCTAACTCTCCCAAGCCGGTTGAGAAGCAAAGTAATGTTGGGCAAAAACCTTTGCCAAAACTAAAGCCCGACATTACTCCCAAACCAATTTCCGAACCATCTAAGGTTTGGAAAAGAAAAGAGTCGGCTGTTGACTCTAATGTCATCAACAATAACCCATCAGATGAAAATTCTGATTTGCTTAAAAATAAAATTCTATCTGATGTGATTATTGTTGATGACTCCGGTGTACCTAAGTCTTTAAAGGCTTGGGTCACCGTTTCTCACTAATCTCCTTACTTTTGTGTGTTGCAGTATTCTGAACGTGTGAGAGATAGTAAATGGTATTTGGACAGTGGCTGCTCGCGACACATGACTGGCGATGTGTCTCTTCTTATGGATATTAAACCATACGCAGGAGGATATGTTGCCTTTGCTGGAGATACAGGAGGAAAAATTTCGGGTCGTGGAACGCTAACAAATGGGAACGTTAGCTTTGAGAATGTGAATTATGTGGCACAACTCAATCACAACTTGCTGAGCGTTTCACAAGTTTGTGATAAGGATTACACCACTGCATTCACAAAGACTGAATGTGTTATACTAAAGCCGGGTTTTGTCATTCCTGAGGAATGGGTGCTAATGCGAGCACCAAGGAAAGATGACACCTACATTCTGAATATGTGAACTGTCGAGACTACTAATGAGTATACTTGTCTCCTTTCAAAGGCTTCAGAGAAAGAATCACTTCTTTGGCACAGACGGATGGGACATATTCATTTCCGTAAAATGAATTTCCTCATAAAGAATGATTTGGTGAATGGAGTTCCAAAACAGTCCTTTTCTTTAAAGGATGACTGTATTTCTTGCCACAAGGGCAAACTTCATAAAAAGTCCAATAGTCTAAGATAGTGAATTCTATTGCTGCACCACTGGAACTCTTACATATGGATCTTTTTGGTCCCATTTAAACAAAGAGCATTGGTGGCAGATCTTATTGCTTGGTAGTTACGGATGACTACTCAAGATTTTCGTGGGTTTACTTTCTAGCTTCAAAAGGTGAGACTGCGGATATTTTGGTATATTTGTTGGATAAGTTGGCAAATTTGTGCAACTTAAAAGTGAAGAGACTGCACAGTGATGATGGAACCGAGTTCAAGAATTCTACTCTCGAGTTATATTGTGCTGCAAAAGGCATTGAACATCAATTCAGTGCTCCAAGAACTCCTCAACAGAATGGAGTTGCAGAACGTAAGAATAGGACTATCATCGAGACAGCTCAGACTATGCTAGCGGATTCAAAGTTACCTATCATCTTCTGGGCTGAGGCAGTTAACACTGCTTGCTATGTTCTGAATCGGGTGCTCACGGTTAAGAAGAAGAACAAAACATGTTATGAACTTTTTAATAACCGTAAGCCAAATCTGCAGTTTCTAGAACCATTTGGGTGTCCTTGTTTGATTATGATTACTAAAGATAAACTCTCAAAGTTTGATGATAAAGCATTTGAAGGGATTTTTCTTGGTTATTCGATGAATTCTCCGAATAAGAGAGTTTATAACAAATCAACAAGTCAGATAGAGGAGCAATTTGAGGCTAAATGTTTGCGTTATACGGATCCTCCTCAAGGAACGAGTCTAGATTGGTTTTTCAACTATGAGGGTGTCTTTAACTCTTTCAACATACCTGAAGTAGATCAAGAGGAAGAGTTGGTCACGCTACTTCATGGAATCGGTCTTTCTCAAGAAACACCCAATTCTCCCCACAAACCATCTAACCCAAAACCTGAATCGGCATCCAATCAAACATCCACCTCAGAACCTACTCCATCACCTACTCCCGCACCCACCACAACACCTAGTCCAACAATAGCATCCACATCTGCACCTTCACTTACACCCACAACTAAACAATCTCCCACTACACCATCGTCAGATGCTCCTTCTTCTTCCAAAACAATCTATACCAAGGAACTTCCTTTTGATCCATACATGCCTTCGTTAGAGGAAGAGGGAGAGGAAGAGGAAGCAGAAAAGATAAATTATTCTCACTTCTATACTCATGACGATGAAGATGATAAAGCATCACCGAATCTTTCTTTAACCGAAACCGCTATTATCTTAGAGAAAGAAGATGCTCCTGCGACTGAGGGAGATTTGAACAACTTGGAACTGAATCTTGTGCCAGATACAATTCCAGTAACTCGTATACATAAGGATCATTCCATTGACAATATTCTTGGTGATCCTCATGCTCCAGTTCAAACGCGACATCAAGTGAATCAGACTTCCACTCAGCAACTTTTGGGTCTTGTTGCTAACCTCAATTCGTGTCATCTATATCAGATTGAACCAAAGAAGGTTGAAGAGGCCTTAAAAGATCCATCCTGGGTCGAGGCCATGCAAGAGGAACTACAACAATTCAAGAAGTTGCAAGTTTGGGAAATAGTTCCATTACCCAAGGGTGCCCACCTGACTGGTACTTGTTGGGTATATCGAAATAAGATGGATGATAGGGGCATTGTGATTCGTAACAAAGCACGGTTAGTGGTTCAAGGCTTCAGTCAAATTGAAGGTTTGGATTATGATGATTTATTTTCCCCTGTTGCTCGATTGGAGTCCATTCGCATTTTCTTAGCATTTGCGTCCTATGAAGGATTTCGGGTCAATCAACTTGATGTTAAAAGTGCATTTCTGTATGGACAAGTAGATACTGATGTGTATGTTAAGCAGCCTCCTGGTTTTGAAGACCCTGCACATCCGGAATACGTCTGTAAACTGAACAAGGCGTTATATGGTCTTCACCAAGCTCCAAGGCTTTGGTATGAGCGGCTTACTACACATCTGATAAAGCATGGTTTTGTGAGGGGTAACATTGATAGCACGCTTTTCATTCTTCGAGAACAGTATGGGGATAGGGAAGATATGTTACTTGTGCAGGTTTACGTGGATGACATTATCTTCGGTTCTACAAATGAGGCAATGTGCAAGAACTTCGAGCAGATCATGAAGTCTGAGTTTGAGATGAGCGCGATGGGGGAGCTCACTTTCTTTTTAGGTGTACAAGTTGAGCAACTTGGTAAGGGTATCTATATACATCAGTCAAAATATGTCAATGACATGTTGACTAGGTATGATTTGCTCAATTGTAAAACCTATGGGACTCCTATCGAGCTCAATCACAATATCAGACCTGCTGAGGATGAAGAAGATTGTAAAGAAAAGGACTATCGTTCTATGATAGGTTCTCTCATGTATCTGACAGCCTCTAGGCCGAACATTGTGTTTGCCGTATCAATCTGCTCCCGCTACCAGGCTAAGCCCAAGGTGTCTCACATGAAGGTGGTGAAGCGAATTTTTGGTTATCTCAGAGCTAGACCCACTCTTGGTCTATGGTATTCAAATGAAAAATCATTCGCTCTTACTGCCTATTCTGATTCGGATCATGGAGGTTGCAGCATAGATAAGAAGTCAACTACAGGGGGATGTCAATTTCTGGGATCGCGTTTGGTCTCTTTGCAGTGCAAGAAGCAGACTACGGTTTCTCTTTCTACAGCAGAGGCTGAGTATGTTGCTGCTGCTAGCTGTTGTGCCCAAGTTCTTTGGATTCAGCACCAACTACGCGATTACAGGTTAATTCTTTCTATGACTCCTATTCACATAGATAATACTGCTGCTATATCTATCACACGCAATCCCGTACAACATTCTAAGACTAAACACATAGAACTTAGGTTCCACTTTATACGGGATTGCTATGAAAAACACCTGATAGACCTGGTCCATATAGACACCATTAAGCAAAATGCCGACCTATTCACCAAAGCCTTTTCTCGTGCTCGATTTGATGAACTGATCAACATGATTGGTTTAAGGTTCTTTGTACCTAAAAAGTGATATGTGACTTGGGCAGTTATTTTTTGTATATTTACATTGCTTTTATGTGTGTTTAAAAAAAATAAAAAAAAATGGCAACAACCATTCTTTGTACTTATTAGTACTAAAGAAAATGCAAGGTTGCTAAATTTATAAAAAGACGTTGGGTTGTTACTGTAAACAACTTGGGATATGATAGTACATCGGGTGACATGCATAAAAATGGAAATTTTAAGGTTTATGTTTGATGTGTCAGTAAGTTTATCTGGCATATTTAACATAGCTTTTATAAACATTAGCTTCATCATATGATGTATCGATAGGCATGATACACACTGGTCTGTGAGTGAGTAAGAAGTAATATTAAAACTTGTCTATTACTTTGTGAAAACTGTTATATGATGTATGACATAAGTCTTAATCGATAAATGAAGTATTACCATATGCTGTCATAATCATTATGGAAGTGCAAAACTGGCATACAGTAAGAATATGATTATTAGCTTAACTAATGGTGACTATTGTTGTACTCACGTACAGACCTGAATCCATTAGTTATGCAAATAGTCTCAAACTTGTTTTGTTCATACTAGGGGACCCTCTGTTGTACTAAGTACAGATCTGGAGCCACTAGTATCTTCATAATAGGTTTGATGTATGCCTTATTTTGAAAGTCAAGTGTATGTTACGAGATAGCCGAGAAAAACTTGGTCTTGTAATCTCTACCTTGTCTGTATAATATGCAGCCTTATGTGTTTTACTAAAGTTTATCAGTATATCATATACTAGGTTTCACAAAATTAATATTCATACTAACAATAAAGGTTAGCTCACAGATACGGATGTAATATGTTTAAGTGGACAAACAATACCGATGATCGTCTTGAACTAATCTTTATAAACGGTATTTTAAATATATCAAGTAAATTTAAAGTGTACAATCATACTGATGATCGAAATAACACTTATCATTTCCTAATAGTTGCATGTCATACTGATATGATCCCTAACCAGACCCAAAACAATCCCGTCACCAAAAGTAGTACGTTTATTTAATGTGTTATGCTTTATTTGGTTTTTAATGTATTTTTTAATTTTCTTTTATTTACCTTTTTATTTATTTATTTATGCATTATTTGAGAAAATTACAAAAAGATTTTTTAATTCTATGTTATTTTCTCCAAGTTGCAAATTACTGTCAATTCGAATAACCGACATTGAAACGCGAAGAATCACAAAAGTTTTTAAATTTTTTCACTAAGTGTCTGTTAGCGACACTCAGTGAGTGCCGCACTAAGTGTCGCAGTAAGTGATGCACGAAGTGATGCAAATTAGGGTTCGAGTATATAAACACCCGTACCGCGGCACTTCTCTATTCACTGTTTAAATCGCTGTTGCGTCACTTCACAAATTCCTGCGTCACTCTCTCTCGTCTTTGCGACACTCAGGCTGTTTTGATTTTATGAATTCTTCATTGATTCTCACGTGATTTCTTGGTGATCGGACTATATCTCTTTTCCTCTCCTCATTCTGCATCGATTGGTACCATTTTTACCTTATTTCACCGTATATATTTCGTTTAATTCTTATTTGAAGTTATGGGTTTAGGGTTTCGGTAATAATGGATAAATACACGATCGATTAGTATGTTTTTAGTGTTAATTGTGGGTGTGTTTTTGTTGTTTACACACGCCGCACCTTTTGTTTTAAACGATATGCAAAAACCCCAAATTTGGTTTTCAAATTTTCTGGATTGGGATGCGTTTCTGGGCTCGTGTTCTTCATTGCGACACTTTATGCGTAACTTGGTTAAGTGACGCATAAATGATAATTTCAAGGATCCTGCATCACTTCATTAAGTGTCGCACAGTTTGCTTGCATCACTTCATGCAAGTGCCGCACTGCTTGTCTGCGTCACTTCTTTAAGTGTCGAATTGCACAAATTTGATTTTTTAATGCGAAACTTAAGGAAGTGCCACCAAAATTTTAATTGCTCTACGACACTTCTTCGAAGTGATGCAGTCTTATTTGTATCTGAATTTTATGCGTCACTATCGTGAAGTGCCGCATAGTATCCAACGACACTTCGTTAAGTGTCGCCAATAATTCAGATTAAGTGATTTTTATATTTTCGTTAACAACTGAACCTATTCTATAATGATATGTTTGTCTATGTTCAGTTATTCTACAGTTTCAGATGGCAGATCTCGTTGCATATGCTGCTCGTACCAATCGCTGTCACAACATCGTAGCTTTTCTCAACGCTACGCACGCCAAATCAATTCCCTTTCATCCTATGATTCAGTTTCTCCAGCGCTCAAGGATTCACTTCGCTATTACTGAGAATCCTCCAGTATATCTGAATCAAGTTAGTGCTTTCTGGTCTAATGCAGTTATCAATACGGAAAATAACCAGCGTAGGATTTTGACGACAGTTCTTGGTAATCAGATCGTGGTCACTGAAGACACGATTAGACACGTCTTACATTTTGAGGATGACCATGAGATGCCAACGCAATTTGATAATGATTTCATCTCTGGTGCTATGCTGCGTTTGGGTTATCCTGATATACCCACTGATCAATATCGCAAACAGCATCTAAGCAGGGTCTGGAGATACCTTGCTCATATTGTGATTGTCTGCATGTCTCCCCGCAAAGCTGGTTATGACGGGATGAGTTACGCTACGGTTTCTGCTATATTAGCCCTGGTTTACAACAAACCGTTCAACTATTCGGGCTATATTTTTGAGAATATGATTAATAACATCAATTCTGGGGATGACTTGTGGAATTTATATCCACGTTTCGTACAGCTGATTCTGAATTCCCTGAATCTAGGGATTCCAGCCGATCCGCTTTTACAGCTATTACCACAACCGATGCTGGTCAGGGTTTTTAGTGATTGTGCGACCCCGCCGAAGGGTCAGCAACAGCTACCGGACGTAGATCTGTTTGGACATATCATTGATGAGAACTATCAGCCGCCTCCAAATGATGGTTATCTGGATATTGTTGCACCAGCTCCCGAGCAGCCGGTGCATGATAATGATTTGTTGATATTGCTATGCAGGAACAGCTGGATGATATCGAGAACGTCCAG
Source organism: Helichrysum umbraculigerum (assembly GCA_949592205.1). Taxonomy (NCBI): domain Eukaryota; kingdom Viridiplantae; phylum Streptophyta; class Magnoliopsida; order Asterales; family Asteraceae; genus Helichrysum; species Helichrysum umbraculigerum. The sequence goes on along the minus strand of CATIUR010000003.1, from coordinate 145,340,205 downwards.
AATGTGGATGCTAGTGGTGATGATGATGGTGGTCCCACCCCAGCTGATTCTGAAGGAGACGTGCCGCCAAGAGATACTCTTGCGGCAATTCAGCTTGTGGATCCTCAGCGTTTCAAACGCATTTTGAGGAGGTTGTCCCAGGGGCGGGTTCATGTGCCCCCTAGGACTGACAACGACCACGTTCGGTGGACTCTGATTCTGATACAAATCTTCCTTCTACTCGCCGTCGACGTGGGTCAGGTATAGAGATTGAGAATGAGTCACAGCAACAGTCACAGCTACAACCACAGCCTGCAGATCTTCAGCAGCTTCTAGCTCAAATAGAACTGCTGAACAAGCGCTTTGATGATCAAGCTGTGGTTATTGAAGCTCAGGCTGCGCGGATTAAAGATTTGGAGATCAAAGCTGCTCGAGTTGCTGACTTAGAAGTTCAGGTTGCTTGGATTCCAGGTCTAGAGTCTAGGCTTCTTGGGTTGGAGTCTGTAGCTACTGTTTCGGGGGAGAACTCTTACATATGGATCTTTTTGGTCCCATTTCAACAAAGAGCATTGGTGGCAGATCTTATTGCTTGGTAGTTATGGATGACTACTCAAGATTTTCGTGGGTTTACGACTCCCCCCCAGCCTGAAAATGTAGATCCTTCTGATATTAATGAAAACATTGCTTTGGATTATTTTGCTTCTTCTGATTTTATTCCAGGTCAACCGATTCCGCTCAATATTGACTATTCTCACGTCAATTTGGATTTTCTGCGGAGTATTATATACGAGGATATTCATTCGGTACCTGAGCAGGAAGAAGAGGTTTTTTTTGATGATGATGTAGATGTTGAAGTGGAACAGGAAACGGTGAACGATGATTTCGCAAAATCAGATGTTAATCCAGATGAGGTATTCATGGGAGAAGAACTAGAGGTTTCTGATAAAGAAAAAGTGGTGGAACCTGAACCGTCAATAACCTCTGTTCCTGAAGCTGCAACAGCTGATACTACTATTCCTGAAGCTCCTGGATCTTCTGATATTCCATCTACTTCAGCTACTGATTCAGATACGTTGAAGACCTGCAAGTTCTACAAAGCTGGAAAGCGTAAGCTAAAAGGTCTTATTATTAGTTGGAAGTATGATGTGGAGAATAGGGTGATTATTGTGAAGAGATTAGATGGCTTACAGTACTTTATTACACGTCTCAATCATCTGAGTAATTTGCCATATTGCGAGTTATTACGATTAGCACAAATGAATATTATCAATCCTACTGATAATGAGCTCGCGAATGATGTTCAGAGACTTTTGAGAAAAGAGGTTAATTCAAAGAATTTTCGCTTTATCACACCTAACTTGGGGACAAGACGTATTTACAGAAACATGATTAATCCTGCGAACAATAGGCCCTGGGTTAAGGTTTTCTTCAGATCTTCTAAGACTTTGAAGTACAATACTTTGGAGAAACTTCCATTTGATTTTTTGAATAGATTGAAGTATTGGGTATATGACGGCAGTACAGGCGAAGCAGAAATTGTATATATTCCTGATACTGAGCCGCAAGAATTGTGGAACGCCAATTCAAAGAAGATTCGAGTATATGATCAGTTGAGCTTGATCAACCTTACCAAGAAAGATCTTGAAGCTCTACAAGCGAATCCGATTACTTATCATCCAGAGTTTAAGACAGAAGCTTTACGGTTTCAGAAGGTTGTATCAGTTTGTTTAGCTCAAGGCGTTCATGCAGGAGGAACGTTCCCTGCAGACTGGAAGTGTTGAAGAAGTTTTGAAGACCAAGCTACTGACATGGGGGAGTTTGTTGGTACATTTTGTGTGTCAGTCATTTGGTCTATCGAGTTGTACGTGTTGTTAATTTAGTTATATTGAAAAAGTATTACTTAGCGACACTTATGTTTAGTTTTGGGCGACACTTCATGTAGTGTCGCCAAGAAGGCGTTTAGAATAGTATGCGACACTTAAGGAAGTGTCGCATGGCCAATGTTTGCGACACTTGTCTAAGTGTCGCTATGTCGGTCAGTTTGAGTATAAATACAAACCTACGGGTTTCAGGCTAGGGTTGACGAAACCCTAGCACCATTTATCGAAAAAGCATTCCTGTAAACATACCAATACGTTCCGTTTGATCAATAACAAGTTATTGTTCGTTATTTAATCGATTTAAGTTAGTGATTACTTGTTATTGTTGCGATTGTTTGATTCCGCCAAACAATTGTTTGTGTTAATCATTCCAGATCCAAGGCACAAGGGACTTTCGGTGATAATTAAGACTAAATATCTACTTGGCTTCATTTCACCCTCTGATCCATAATGGGTTGAATGTGTCACTTAAAATGTGACAATATCACCTCTAAAAAATATTGGTCGTGCTTCCCTATGGACCTTTTTTATAGTACTGAAAATGTCGCAAAATTCAATGTAAGCTACTTATATTCACTCAAGAACCACAAGGAATAAACACTTGCTTTTTTCTTTATTATGTTGATGCCTACAAAGGTGTATTCAAGATGGCCCTAGTTTCATGTCCAGGCATGAGACATTAAAACATTTAAGTTATGACCTCTAAAGATAATCAAAGTAAGGGGTTAATCAACTAAATACCAATTTCGTCGAAGAATTGGACCAACCAGATTTCATGGCTTCCAAAAGGAACTGTTTTCTTTAAATCAATCTGTTTCTTCCTTTCACCTTAAAGAATGAATATGATCCTACACGATACACGACAACGTAAAACGTTAGTGTTGAATTTACATAATCACAAAACAATTACGGATATAAAATGAAAAGGAAGTGATACATTACAACTTTATAACAGGTTCCAAAAGCAAATATATCAGGAGCTGGAGCTGAAGTTCATTAAATCCAAAAGCAAATACAAAGGACTTTGACAAACATATGTCCATTGAACTAATTCATGCCAGTTTTTATGATTTGCTATGACAAGTGCATGACTGTAACACCACAACTTTTAAGGTATTATTTTAGTGTACAATAATATATACATCTTTTTAATTGTAGATTTTTTAATAATAAGTTATAATAGAAAACATAAATGGTTGTTCATTTTCAGACTGAGTAGTATAGAAAATTAAAAGAATATAGATACAATTTACGTGCTTCTTCCAGTAACACCAAAAATAAACTCCAGAACCCTTATGTGAAGCATACAAAAATCGCAGGAATCATAATCAAGTCAAGAATTCATAGTTAATCTTCAATTCAAGCTCTAATTTATCAGAATCATCACCTTCTATCACTCTCTAATCTTTGTAAGTGATCTAATTTCTCCAAGAACCCTAGAAATTGGGTTTTTATGGGTTTTAGCTAATTGGTATGGATTAATTCGAATTTAGGGTTTGTAATTGATTAGTTAGTGTTAGTTTAGTATATAAATAATGATTAGAAGCTCAATTTATGATTTAAAAGTAAAAAGTAGTGATTAGGGTTTATGGGGTTTCCATGAATCCTATGATATTACAATTTAAAAGTGTTAGTATATGTTAATAGTAGCAAGAAAATAGTTAAGTTCATATTAAAGTTATGATTATGATCATGAGAATCAAAGTAGTTAATTTAGTTAAAGTGAAATTAGTAAACATCAAGTGGGGGAGGAGGAAATGGATGATTAGTAATTGAAAGTGTGGTTAGTTATTGATTATGTGTCATGTGTATGTACTAGGTGCTAAAGAAGAATTATCATCATTTGACCATCTTATTACAAGTTGTGCTACAAATCAAGGTGAGTTTATGGAAGTAGTTAGATCCTAATTGTTGAATATTTGTGATTAGTGTTTGTGATGATATAATTATCATGAAAGTTACTAGCTAACCAAGGTTAGCTATATTTTGATTAGTAGCTAACTTATGTTAGCTAATTATATGATTAGACTAGATAATCGAGATTAGCTAGATGAATGATTAGATATGTGCACATTTGATTAGAATAATAGAAAGAAAGTTGCAAGAAAAGAGGGAAGTATCTTAATTACTTTGCTTATTATTTGTTTTCATTAGTAATGCATTGTAATGATTAGTTTTCATATTCTCACTAAGTAATTTGCTTAATTAGTTTAGTTATGTTGTAGGTACAAGCGGAAGTGGTAAAGGAAAGGAAGTGAATAAAGACTAGAAGTGGAGTTGCTAGCTTATTGTGAGTAAACAAGCCTTTCTTGTTAAATTGTCATTTTGTATGCCTTGAAAGCCCACGCAAACAAAGTTTTGTCATGTTTTAAATAAGAAAGTAAAGACTAGAGATAGTGTGTTGTAGTAGTAAAACCTTGTGTATGATTAGTAGACTTGGTTGTAGAAAGTGTTAGAATTGCAAGTTATGGTATACTTGCTATTTTGGTTATGTATGTATTTGAAAGGTTAAAAAGAAAGTCAAATGTTCTATTGGTCAATAATGGTTGGTGATTGACCATTGAATGGGTCAAAATAGTCCTTTTGGGTCAGCGGGTCAAAATGGGTCAAATTGGGTCTTTAATAGCACTTATGGACCAAGTTAAGTTAGATAAAGGCTAAGAGTGTAGTGAGAATCCTCACAACTTCGTTTTGGTAGTAGAAAGGTGTGGCCAAAAGTCCAGCTTCTTAATCTCTATAGTTTGAATTTTAGTATGTCTATTAAAAGTGTGAATTTGTATCGAAAATGAGCCACACGTCCAAAACCCGAGATAGTGTGTATTTTGAGAAAGTGCAAAATAAGAAATCTTCATTTTGACCATAGTAGGGTGACTGCAAAATTTCATAACTTAACTCTTTGTCGTTTGTGAGATATGCTCGATCAAAGTTCGATTTTTGGTATAAAATAGTGCAGGCTGCAGTTTTCTGCTGTAGAAGGGAAGAATCCGGCGGATTCATTCCCAATCCGGCGGATTGAGGTGAATCCGGCAGATTCAGCCAACCGGATTGTGTAGAAGAGTTCTGATTGCGAGTTGAGTCTGAATGTTTGTATGAATCCGGCGGATTCATAGAGAATCCGGCGGATTCCCTTGGTCATCAGGATTTTACAATTTTGTAAATAAAATGACATAATAGTTAATCGATTACAATATCCAATCAGTTATAAATTGTATGAATAGTATATATATATATAGTTGTTCCATATTGTAAAAAAAAAAATGTTCAGATTTTCAGGGCGTTTCAAGTTGGTATCAGAGCGATGGTTTAAGAGATTTAACAATCCACAGTAGGATTGCCTAAACTTAAACCACTTATAAATGTGTAGTAGCAAGTTACAGTTATGTTTTAGTAGCAGTATTCACATGTGATTAGTAGATTGTGATTAGAGTAAGGATGATTGCTTTGATTTGAAATATGTTTAAGAATTTTGAATAGAAATGTGTTATTAGTTTAATATAACTACGTCTGGCCAACGGGGTTATATTTTACTCGAACATGTGGGAGATTCAAGGTTGTTGAGTATATGAGGATGAAGGCAACCATCATTTTAATAGTTGAATTAGAGATTTTTTATATTACCATAAATAATAATATTAATTGTGTTGTTATTATTGTTTAGTAAATGGAATCTACACCAAATAAAGATGCTGAGGGTACAAATGTACATTCTTCCTCTCAAGAGGAGAATGTTTTAGGAAGAGTTCTAGATCCTGAGGACCGGATGCTATTAAAAGACGTTATTGGGCAAGCCCTACAAGAATTTGCTCCTAAGGTATATACACGAATGGAGCAAATAATTAATACTCGATTAGTAGAATTTAAACAGAAGCATCCTGTCTTAGCTAACCCTCAGATAAATAATGAAATGTTAAATGCTCATCATCAGATGAATAAAGAAAAAGAACGTTTTGAATATAAAAACTTTGCAAACTGTAGTCCTCCAGAATTTCATGGTGAAAGGGACCCAATTAGTAGTCATAGGTGGATTAGTAAGATAGAAGAAACTTTTCTACTCTGTGACTGCCCAGAAAGGCTACGAGTATTATTTGCTGCCCATCAGTTGAAAGATAGTGCTCAGGATTGGTGGGGTACTAAGGTTAAAACTCACGGTGCAGAAGATGCTGCAAAATTTTCTTGGAGCATGTTTAAAGAAAAATTTATAGCCGAATTCGCTCCAATGGCGGAAGTAGAAAGGTTGAAAGGAGAGTTTTTAGCGATAAATCAAGGAAAAATGTCAGTAACTGAGTATACTAACATGTTTTATGATAAGTCTCAGTTTTGTCCAGAATATACCTCGAATCTGGGGTTAATGAAGGATCATTATTACCGGCATCTGAATATTGACATCAAAGAAGCTGTTGACCCGACTATTTATGATTCCATTCCAAGGATGATGAATAAAGGGTTAACACGAGAGAAGGAGTTGCAAGCAAAAGCCGAGGATAGAGCTAGTAAGAGAAAAGCTGAACAATCTTCTTCCAAATCACAGCAAACCAAGAAATTTAAATCTTTTGGAAAACAACAGTCACCACAATCACAACAACAGAAATCTCAATCTCAACAATTAAACCGTTAATCTCAAGCTTCAACTCGGGAATTTCCCAAATGTAATAACTGTGGTAGAAAGCATCCACGAGAATGTCAGTTAAGGAGTACAGCTTGTTACAAATGTCGTCAGCAAGGGCATATCTATAACACCCTTCATTTTCAAAGCCATTTTTTTTTAAACCGGAAGCGAAAGTCCAACTAACATTAATAATGTTACTTGTATAATATACTTATATAATCAAACCATTTCAAAACATAATTTACCATTTGGGTGTTACATAAATTAAAAGACACCAATGATTTATAAAATCAAATATCAGAGTACACGTCCAGTCGTCAAACATTCCATCCAGTCAATAGCTCCTTGCTCATCCCATAATCTAATCATAACCTGCAAGGAGTGGTAATGTGGGGGATTAGCTCAACGCTAAGTGAATGAACTAATAACCATCAACACAACTTAGCCTAACAAATATGTTTACAACTAAGCATATCATACCAAACGAGTTTACAGCAACAGCATCGTAAACACCCAATTAATTGTTTACAGCATAAAGCATCGCAAACACACAATCATTTGTTTACAGCATAAAGCATCGCAAACAAATATCGTCCAAGAGGATCGGCGGTCCTTGAGGCGCCCTCATGCCCGGGTGGCCCCCAAGCAACCTCACACCAACTGCAGGCCAATACAGCGGTAAACCGATAGCCTAGGTACTATTTACCCACACAACACAGTATTCCTATAACCATCCGTGTACAAGGACCTGTGTTGGCAACTCAATAGTAACCTTAAGCCCAAACCATGTTGACCTCTGAAAACACATATGCCCAAAGGCCAGATATCACAAAATCTATATCTATCAAGGCAATAGGTCAATCACAGTTTATAAGCAGTAAAACCACGTTTACCCGTTGTAACCAAATCTGTTACAACTAAGTTACGCTGAAGGTTACAGGTCCACTCACCAATACCTCCGCCGTCCACTCAGTAGTCTAATGTCACTGAGTCTTCTCCACATCTGAGAATACAATGGAATAACACAAGTTAGTTACTTGTCTCAAAATCTATACAACATCATTCCAATATTATAAATAACCATATCAACGACACAATTCAAACTCGATTATCAAGTTTATGATCGTTATGACCACCATCTCATTTAATCAACTTTTATTATCCCCATTAACATAGTTACATCTTTAATAAGATCATTACCATCAAATATCACTAATTCATTCAAAACCCCTAACACATGGTTTAATGAATACTTAGTCAATAATTTGCAACATTACTCTTTAATTCTCTATTAAGTGTTCTAATTAACAATCAACATCACTTTCACCATATAACTCATCATAATCATCAATTCTAAAAACACCTCATGAACACTTAATCAAACTCTTCCATTTTAAGTTAATACTTATGTTATAATCATGAATTAGGTACTAATTACCAACCATAACATAACCATAAGCCTCAATTCATGTTAATCATGCTAATTCCATCAATTACCCAAAAACCCATTTTGATTACAACTTGTATAACATGATTACTTCATTTCTAGGTTAAATTAATATTACTAACCATCTTATAAACACTTATCAACATCACCTTAACCAATTTCATACTTTAAATTCGGATTAAAGTCATTAACCCATCAAAATCATCATAAACCCTAAGAATCACTATAAATCTATAATCTTAAGCTTGAATCTAGTTAGTAATCAACAATAACATGTTTAACTAACAACAATTTCACAAAATCAAACCCTAATTTCGGATTAAACCAAGAACATCAAAACCCCCCAAATTCTAGGTTATGAAAAATGAAGAACATGTGATTATACCTTGTTTTGATGATGAAGGAAGCTTGAATCCAAGCTTAGAAGCTTCAATTTGATGATTTCTTCATGTTTTGATTTAGGGTTTTTGGTGTAGGTATGCATGTACGTACGTATGTGTGTGTGGGAGAAGAAATAAAACCAATTAATCCATATAGTATACCATTTAAGTGTTACTTTTCATTCCCCGTATTTATTATTGTCTGGAACTTAAAAACCATTTACGGGGAAACACTATTTTACTTTACCGTCAACTAAATAAATTTAAAACAAGTAATATTTTACTATCCACAATAACTCATTTAGCTAATGGACCTATTAAATTTATAATTATTCACAAGACATTAATTATTTAAAAACACACTTAAATAATTAAATAAATAAAGAAATTACCGATTTCGACTAGGCCCAAAACGAGGATGTTACAAATCTCTCCCCCTTAAAGAGATTTCGTCCTCGAAATCTAATCGCACCTAGTTAACCTATTGTAATCAAATCACGTAAACAATAACTAGTAAATGCACATACGACATGTGTGTACATTAGTCTAAGTATCTATGCATCCACATAAACACTAAATGAGTACTCTTTATAATATACTTACATGGTATATTTTAATTCATCTACTTACACATCACTAGTGTGTATTTCAACTTAAAATCACATAAGTCTTGATAAACCTATATAAGCATAACCGCATATATAGCAAAATAATAGTAGTGATAAACACCACCACATGCACATTTGTAATAAAAGTTTAACTCAATTCATAACTAACCATTTAGCTAATAACCATGTATCTCTACTTTTTGCAATTAGTTAAATACTGATTTACGGCTTGTAAATGTAACACCACCAGGTTACATGAAGCCCTATGCTTAGCCATATAAACACTTTGGATCACACAATTACTTAAAATAAATGAAACACATAATCCTTTATTTTAATCTTAATCAGAAAACTAGCGACATGCTGGGATCTTTAAACCGAATATAAATACTTACATTCCTTTCTCTTAACAAAACAACCACAATGTTTATAAAACTTCAATGTTCATATTCACAATGAGAATTTAATTTAGATCATGCAAGCAATTAACCACATACATCATCCTTAAATGATGAAGCATCAATAACCTTATCCATCACAACTATTTATCTTAAGGTCATTTTTATCAATTGAAACACTATTTGATCCTGTAAAGTCTATTACTCACCTGTGTTTCAAATCATACCACTTAATCCCACCTTTTAAAGCAAAGTACAAGTCACTTCCTATGATTAAAATCATAATCTACAAAATCAAATAGCACCAATCTCAACAGATAATTGCTATTATACATCAATGGGTACTTGCTATCTCAGCACACGTACCACATTATCAAAATGTGCTAATCATCAACACATTTTCAACAATATTCACCTATTTAATCCATTTTAGCTGACCTCTTACTTAACTAATTTCATCGCATAACTTTTTCAAATTGCAATTTACCACTTTATCTAGCCATTAGATATACAACAACACATAAAATCACATGCAATTCGCACTTAATGATAATAAAATTATCAATTTGTCAAATTTAAACTCTTATATTATAGACTATCTCGTCTTTCACATTGGCATAATTTCGCACATTTTTCTAACCATAAACTATCCGTGCATGGCAGCCTTTACTTAACCTTTATTACCATGAATGAAGAATCACGTACTCATCTTAACAAGTAGTATAAACAGTTCAAATTCTTCTTTTACCACGTTTCCACATTAAACACTAGTTAAATAGTTTACTACCACCTTATTTTAGCCAATCAATAACTATTTCATAACTGCGGGTCAATACATGTTACCCGTTAATTTAAAATCATTTAACTTTATTTGGTACTTATTAGCCTCAACAACTCCATGTGAAATGGCATAATATGAATACGTTGGCCAGACGTCATCATATTATGTCAGTCACACTTTATTCTCAGGCTAGTTCATACCGTTGATCTTCCAAAATTTATTAGCCTTTACCCTTACCAATATCACAACAATGAAATCAACCATATGCACAATTATAACAACTCGTAGTAGCAGGTATATCATCAAGTATTAGTTTGCTACCGTTTCCACTTATCATTTTGAATGCACATTACACATATCATCAAGTTTACACAAACAACACAGACATTCAACACCTCTTTTTATTATATCATTAACTCAGGTGTAATGTCTAACACCATTATTACAAACAACTTCTTTATTACCTAATTCAAGGTCATTTACTAATTACATCACTTAAAGTACATTCAATACTAAACATTTTATCAATACTATGTGTAATACTCAGCTTATTCTCTTCAATCTATCCTTCTTTAGTTGTATTATAAGTAAACCCTTCATACCACACATGCAAATTGTTACTCTACTGTCAAATATCAATAAGTATAGACCCATGTATTCCTTTCAATCTCTACAAATACTTATTTTAACTATTTCTAGTATTTTAGATGACTCATTTACTTCATTCTTTCTCACTTAATCCATATAACTCAAGGATTTAAATCACCACCAACAACAGTTGGCCACAATTGACAATACGACGAATACACAGCTTGAAAATAACTTATACTCAATAGAATATGAGGACCTCTTAAAACAAGTTATAACGTCATATTTAGTCATAGGGATGATCCCAGGGCTCAAAGAAACAAAAGCCCAATTTAAAACGTAAGTCAAAAGTTCAAAATAAAGTCCGAAAAACAGTAAAATGCCATTTTAGGGCCCCAAAACGACCCCGAAGTGCCCAAAACTGACAGGGCTCATGGCAAAGCGATGAGCTTTGACCGTTGAGCCGTTTCCAAGTGACCCTGTAAATTTCGTCTTAATCGGACACCGAAATTTTCTAAAAATTTTCTACGTCAAGAACTACGTCGAACGTCGCAATTTTTTTTTTTTTTTTTATACTAACGCGATCCGGGAAACAGGTCAGGATCGCGTTCCCTAGTGAAAAAAAATTCTGTAACCAAATTAGGCATACAAACGCGATCCGGAGAAGTGAGCGGGATCGCGTTCCCAAGAGAAAACGCATCTGAACACGAAATACACACACAAACGCGATCCTGGAAAATGGCTGGGATCGCGTTCCCAAGCATAAAAATAATCTGAGACAAAATAACACGCACGAACGTGATCCAGAAGAACTTGTTGGGATCGCGTTCCCAAGCAGAAATCTGAAGTTCAGAAAAAATCTTATTTTTAGCCAATTTCAAACGCGTATAACTTTTTACTCGTTTAGAGTTAGACTCTAAAATTTTGCAGGCACGTCCACTATGCCAAAATGAAACTTTCCCTTTTTACACTTTTTCAATTTACACGTTTTACGAGAAAACGGACGTACGACTCATTTTTGACCATTTTCGACCATTTTGGTTGACACGCTATATTTCAAACGACTTGGTTTCTGACTTCCACCTTTTACCAACATGTTTCTATATACATTAGTGACGTGTGGGCATATTCGTCACCTACAAATACTCATTCTACATTGTTTTGACACGTTGACCCGTTTAGGGGTCCAAATGGACATTTTTCCCAATTTCATTCATAATGACCACATTAATACTTTTAATCCACATTTTATCTATACTTATGACTGTAAGTCATTTTAAAAGTCATCATACACAAACCACATCAAGTTTTAACCATTTTATCACTAAGTGACCTATTTGGGCACTTAAATGACCCGTTTGGGTTTATGAACATATAATCACTATTCTATTACCCATTCCACATAACTTTGACTAATCCAAGTCAAACCAAACCATTATCACTATTGGTGGCATAACATAACCTTAAAACACCAATTTCACATATTACCATCATATTTACACAATTACATCAAGTTTTCAACATTGACCTTCCTAAACTTGTCAATACATACAAAAGCTAGCTGACCATTTTTGACTTTACTACTAAGCATATAATCAACTATGCTAAAAACATAGGCAAAAATTAACTTACTCACAAATGAGAAATCATATCAATCTAATTCAATTTACTTCACTAATCATAGTCCTCATAGCAAGTAAACAATTCAAACTTATTTAATTTAAACAAGCTTATAGAGAATTACCGGATGCTTTTACACCAACGAACATAGAGGAATCATTGAGAGTACCAGTCGGTTACTCATGTTCCTCCTTCTCTGCAATCAAACACAATCTCACATCTTGTTAAGCGTTAGTACATATCTTACTACCCAATTATCATGCAACAACTAACCCCACCTTCTGGAATGTTTGACTTGACACAAATCCAGATTTGGGATTGAACACCATAAATGTTCAATTCACCCAAACCGATGCTCTGATACCAATTTATAACACCCTTCCTTTTCAAAGCCATTTTTTTTTAAACCGGAAGCGAAAGTCCAACTAACATTAATAATGTTACTTGTATAATATACTTATATAATCAAACCATTTCAAAACATAATTTACCATTTGGGTGTTACATAAATTAAAAGACACCAATGATTTATAAAATCAAATATCAGAGTACACGTCCAGTCGTCAAACATTCCATCCAGTCAATAGCTCCTTGCTCATCCCATAATCTAATCATAACCTGCAAGGAGTGGTAATGTGGGGGATTAGCTCAACGCTAAGTGAATGAACTAATAACCATCAACACAACTTAGCCTAACAAATATGTTTACAACTAAGCATATCATACCAAACGAGTTTACAGCAACAGCATCGTAATCACCCAATTAATTGTTTACAGCATAAAGCATCGCAAACACACAATCATTTGTTTACAGCATTAAGAATCGCAAACAAATATCGTCCAAGAGGATCGGCGGTCCTTGAGGCGCCCTCATGCCCGGGTGGCCCCCAAGCAACCTCACACCAACTGCAGGCCAATACAGCGGTAAACCGATAGCCTAGGTACTATTTACCCACACAACACAGTATTCCTATAACCATCCGTGTACAAGGACCTGTGTTGGCAACTCAATAGTAACCTTAAGCCCAAACCATGTTGACCTCTGAAAACACATATGCCCAAAGGCCAGATATCACAAAATCTATATCTATCAAGGCAATAGGTCAATCACAGTTTATAAGCAGTAAAACCACGTTTACCCGTTGTAACCAAATCTGTTACAACTAAGTTACGCTGAAGGTTACAGGTCCACTCACCAATACCTCCGCCGTCCACTCAGTAGTCTAATGTCACTGAGTCTTCTCCACATCTGAGAATACAATGGAATAACACAAGTTAGTTACTTGTCTCAAAATCTATACAACATCATTCCAATATTATAAATAACCATATCAACGACACAATTCAAACTCGATTATCAAGTTTATGATCGTTATGACCACCATCTCATTTAATCAACTTTTATTATCCCCATTAACATAGTTACATCTTTAATAAGATCATTACCATCAAATATCACTAATTCATTCAAAACCCCTAACACATGGTTTAATGAATACTTAGTCAATAATTTGCAACATTACTCTTTAATTCTCTATTAAGTGTTCTAATTAACAATCAACATCACTTTCACCATATAACTCATCATAATCATCAATTCTAAAAACACCTCATGAACACTTAATCAAACTCTTCCATTTTAAGTTAATACTTATGTTATAATCATGAATTAGGTACTAATTACCAACCATAACATAACCATAAGCCTCAATTCATGTTAATCATGCTAATTCCATCAATTACCCAAAAACCCATTTTGATTACAACTTGTATAACATGATTACTTCATTTCTAGGTTAAATTAATATTACTAACCATCTTATAAACACTTATCAACATCACCTTAACCAATTTCATACTTTAAATTCTGATTAAAGTCATTAACCCATCAAAATCATCATAAACCCTAAGAATCACTATAAATCTATAATCTTAAGCTTGAATCTAGTTAGTAATCAACAATAACATGTTTAACTAACAACAATTTCACAAAATCAAACCCTAATTTCGGATTAAACCAAGAACATCAAAAACCCCCAAATTCTAGGTTATGAAAAATGAAGAACATGTGATTATACCTTGTTTTGATGATGAAGGAAGCTTGAATCCAAGCTTAGAAGCTTCAATTTGATGATTTCTTCATGTTTTGATTTAGGGTTTTTGGTGTAGGTATGCATGTACGTACGTATGTGTGTGTGGGAGAAGAAATAAAACCAATTAATCCATATAGTATACCATTTAAGTGTTACTTTTCATTCCCCGTATTTATTATTGTCTGGAACTTAAAAACCATTTACGGGGAAACACTATTTTACTTTACCGTCAACTAAATAAATTTAAAACAAGTAATATTTTACTATCCACAATAACTCATTTAGCTAATGGACCTATTAAAATTATAATTATTCACAAGACATTAATTATTTAAAAACACACTTAAATAATTAAATAAAGAAAGAAATTACCGATTTCGACTAGGCCCAAAACGAGGATGTTACAATATCGCTGCTAATTGCCCTAACCCGTATAGAATGTGTTTTTATTGCTATAAGGATGACCACTTACAAGCTAACTGTCCTGTTAAATTGGAAGATATGAAAAGAAATGAACAGAAGAAAGAAGCTGAAAAGAAAAGAGAAACAGGAAGACAAAGAGCAAAAGGTCGTTCCTTTCAGATGACTGCAGAAGAGGCAAAGGAGTCACATGACATGGTGACAGGTACCTTCATAATTAACACTATACCTGCCCATGTTTTATTTGACTCTGGAGCTACAAAGTCTTTAGTATCGCTTTCTTTTTGTGAACGATTAAATACTCCCATTTCTAAATTGGAACACCCTATGGAAGTTGAAATTGCAGATAGTAAGTTAGTAATTGTTCGTGACGTTTATAGAGGGTGTACTATTGAAATAGGAGGTGAAATGTTTAGAATAGATTTGATTCCTATGCAAATGGGAGAATTTCATGTTGTAATAGGAATGGACTGAATGGGAAAGAATAGAGGTTTGATAAATTGTCATGAAAAAGTAGTTCTCCTTAAAGCACCTAGCGGAAAGGAAATTACTGTATATGGTGAACGTTCTAGTAGATCTATTCCTGTCTGCACTTTTGCTCGAGCTAAAAGATTGTTGTCACACGGGTGTCAAGCATTTTTAGCACACGTGGTTGATAACTCTAAATCTGTATTAGAACTTTCCAGTATTCCAGTTGTGAAAGAATTTCTCGAGGTATTTCCTGACAAACTTCCAGGTATTCCACCTGATAGACAAGTGGAATTTCGAATTGATCTTATTCCTGGAGCAATTCCAATCGCCAAAACTCCTTATCGATTGGCTCCAACTGAAATGCAAGAAATGATGATACAGTTGCAAGAGCTTTTAGATAAAGGTTTCATCCGTCCCAGTAGTTCACCTTGGGGAGCTCCAGTCTTATTTGTAAAGAAGAAAGATGGTTCCTTAAGAATGTGTATAGACTACCGGGAACTAAATAAAGTGACCATTAAGAATAGATATCCCTTACCTCGAATAGATCACCTATTTGATCAGTTACAAGGTGCCAGTTTCTTTTCAAAGATTGATCTTCGTTCTGGCTACCATCAGTAAAAGGTCAAAGAAGAAGATATTTCAAAGACTGCTTTCCGTACTCGTTATGGTCACTTTGAGTTTACTGTTATGCCTTTTAGCTTAACTAACGCTCCAGCTGCATTCATGGACTTGATGAACAGAGTTTGTTGGCCCATGCTTGATATCTTTGTTATAGTTTTTATTGACGATATTCTCATCTATTCTAAAAGTCAAACTAAGCATGCAACACATCTCTAGCAAGTTCTAGAGACACTTCGGCGTGAAAGATTATTTGCCAAATTCTCTAAATATGAATTTTGGTTATGAGAAGTCCAATTCCTTGGACACGTGATCAATATTCACGGTATTCAGGTTGATCCTTCCAAGATAGCAGCAGTAATGAAGTGGGACCCTCCTTCGAGCCCCACTGAGGTCAGGAGTTTTCTTGGCCTAGCTGGCTATTATCGTCGTTTTATCCAAGACTTTTCAAAGATTGCTACTCCTTTGACTCAGTTGACTAGAAAGAGCATGCAGTGGAAGTGGGGAGATGAGCAATCCAAAGCATTTCAGATGTTGAAAGAAAAGCTTAGTCAAGCTCCTATTCTTGTTTTACCCGAGGGCAACGAGGATATGGTAGGTTATTGTGATGCTTCAAAACTTGGATTAGGCTGTGTTCTTATGCAGCGTGGGAAAGTCATTGCTTATGCTTCACGTCAGTTAAAATCGCACGAGCAGAACTATCCCACTCATGATCTTGAATTAGCAGTTGTGGTCTTTGCCCTTAAAATTTGGCGCCATTATCTTTATGGTGTTAAGTTTACTATTTATACAGATCACAAAAGCCTCAAGTATTTCTTCGATCAGCGCGACTTAAATAATCGTCAAAGAAGATGGTTAGATTTAGTCAAAGATTATGACTGCGACATACTTTACCATCCTGGTAAAGCTAATGTTGTAGCTGATGCTCTTAGCAGAAAAGCTAGCCATTATGTTCTTTCAGTGAAATCTCTTCAAATGACTGTGCTTCCTCAGTTATTTGATTCTATTAAAGCTGCTCAGATTGAAATTTTAGCATCAAATGACCCTAATAAACAACGTTTAGCGGGTTAACTTTCTGAATTAGTAGATGATTTTAGAGGCTTAAAGACTCGTTATGGTCGAATCTGGATACCAAGAACGAGTGAAGTGAAGAAAGTGTTATTAGACGAGGCTCAAAAATCCAAGTATTCTATTCATCCTGGTGCCACCAAGATGTATCGTGATTTAAAGCATGATTTCTGGTGGCCAGGTATGAAGCGTGACATAGTCAAATATGTTCAAAATTGTTTCACTTGTCTGCAGGTTAAGGCAGAGCACCAACAACCATACGGTAAACTTCAGCCATTAGATATACCAGTATGGAAATGGGAACACATCACCATGAATTTTGTTACAAAATTGCCAAAAACCCCAGGCAACATGACACTATTTGGGTGATCGTGGACCAATTGACAAAGAGTGCTCTTTTTCTTCCTATTCGAGAAACTTCTTCTTCAGAAGTGTTAGCTGACTTATATGTTAAAGAAGTTGTTGCTAGGCATGGAGTTCCACTTTCTATAGTTTCAGATCGTGATACCCGCTTTACTTCTCGATTCTGGAATAAATTTCAAGAAGATTTGGGAACTCGATTGCATATTAGTACAGCCTTTCATCCTCAAACTGATGGTCAGAGTGAACGTACCATTCATACTCTTGAGGATATGCTTAGAGCTTGTGCCATAGACTTTGGTGGTAGTTGGGACGCTCACCTTCCATTGGTAGAGTTTTCCTATAATAACAGTTATCATTCTTCGATCAAAATGCCACCTTATGAAATGTTATATGGTAGAAAATGTCGTACTCCAATTTGTTGGGGTGAAGTTGGTCAGAGAGAGCTTGGTAGCACAGATATAGTACAGTTGACTACAGAAAAGATTGATCAAATCAGAGAAAAATTAAAAATGGCACAAGATCGACAAAAGTCCTATGCAGACAAGCGTAGAAGGCCTATTGAGTTTCAAATAGGTGATAAGGTGATGCTTAAAGTTTCGCCTTGGAAGGGAATTATTCGATTTCGAAAGCGAGGAAAGTTGAGTCCAAGGTATATTGGACCTTTTGAAATTATTGATAGAGTTGGAAAAGTTGCATATCGATTGCAGTTACCAGAAGAACTTGGTAGTCTTCATGACACGTTTCACGTGTCTCAACTCAGGAAGTATTTAGTCGATGAAGCTTCTTATGTACCACTGACAGAAATAGAAATAAATGAAAAGTTAAGTTACATAGAAGAGCCAGTTAAAATTTTTGATCAGAAAGTAAAGCAGCTCAGAAATAAATCAGTTTCGATAGTTAAAGTTCAGTGGCGACATAGGAAAGGTTCAGAATTTACTTGGGAACCGGAGGAGTGGATGATGACATATTACCCTGCGGTGCACCAAGAATGGTTCGTGAGGACACGAACAGAATAAGTGGGGGAGAGGTGTAACACCCCAACTTTTAAGGTATTATTTTAGTGTACAATAATATATACATATTTTTAATTGTAGATCTTTTAATAATAAGTTATAATAGAAAACGTCAATGGTTGTTCAGTTCCAGACTAAGTAGTATAGAAAATTAAAAGAATATAGATACAATTTACGTGCTTCTTCCAGTAACACCAAAAATAAACTCCAGAACCCTTATGTGAAGCATACAAAAATCGCAGGAATCATAATCAAGTCAAGAATTCATAGTTAATCTTCAATCTAAGCTCTAATTTATCAGAATCATCACCTTCTATCACTCTCTAATCTTTGTAAGTGATCTAATTGTTGGAATAGTGTCCAATATCATAACTAATTGGTGTGACTATCATTAATGGTAAAGTCCTTTTTGGGTTGCCCTCATGAACAGTCAAGAGAAAGATGAATGGATAACATTAATTGGTATTAATGTTATATTTAATTAGTTGATTTATTAATTTATGGATTAAATTAATTGGAAATTAAAAGTAATTAAATTGGCGGAAGGTTCCAGAAACTGACTCAACCGCCGGTTGGAAGGTCCAACCTCCGGTTGAGGTTAGGGTTTCTAAGGCGGGGGAATTCGCAGACTTGGAGTACAAGTCAAACAACTCCAACCGCCGGATGGAAGGTCCAACCGCCGGTTTGGAGTCGAATTCAGCAAACCAAAGGGTTTCTTCCACAACTATAAATAGGGGCATCCTATACCTTCATAAACACACGATTCAGATACGAATTTTCTGAGAATTTCGAAATTCGACTTTCTCTTGGGTTTTTGGGTGTGAAGCATTAGAGGTATTCTACTTTAGGTACTTGCCTCCAAGTAACGAAGCTCTGCTCGTTGGTCTACGCGCGAGAAATAGGTTTTCTCTAAGGTTAGTGTTTTCCTTATATTCTCTTTGTTCAATTTATTCATTGTACTATGTTGTTAAAGTTAAAGATCCCTTAGGGTTTTAGTTTCCTAATTGCCTTAGATTATTTAAAGTTTTGTTTTTCCGCTGCGTCTATAATAATCTAGTTAGGGAATAGAAAACCCAACAGTGGTATCAGAGCCATAGCTTAACAAATAGTAGCATGCAATTATCTGCAACAGTATGTAGGTAAAGATAAATTGGAAAGAGAATTATCTAAATAGGTAATATGTATTTACAGTTTAGATATTGATAATTTTAAATTGTTTAAAATAGACCACTAATTTTAAAATGTTTAAAATAGAACCCTAAACTTCAAGAGATATTATATGTATAATATGATTTATATATATGTATAATTAAAGTCTAAATACATCGTCAGTCAATTGATAAATCGGCTCACCCATAAGGAACAAACTATAAGAGAGGTATAAGGCGGGTCGCTCTGCTTCCCTAAAGAAGTCAGGTTTTTAATAAGCTTCGCGCTGACCTACTTCTCCGCTTCTTTGTGCGCTCGATGGAGCTACCGAGGACTTTTGATAGGATGATGTCAAGAATAAAAGTAGACTTAAAATAGTAAAACAAAATCCCGTTTTAGCTATAGGAAATGATGAATAGTATGCTAACCCATGAAATCCGCACATCTCTCGTATGAACTGTTAATGGAGCGTGTGTGGTTTACCGGCACATTAGTATGAGGACATAATGAGAGGTGATTGAGACTCGCGATTCTCGAGCCGGGGATCACGCGGGGTTTGCATGGTTAATTCACCATCTTGTTCATGATCCTCGGCATACCAGTCATGAATAGTAGATGTGCATTACCGAGATTAACATGCCATTGATAGAAATCAATGAATCTCAAAGATCTAGGAGTTTCATAGAAATGAAATAGATAATGGTATTTTAGTTATATGATTACGGCGACCCTTTTCATAAAACTGAAAATATGGATCCTAGCCTTAATTTAGAAGGTTGGGTAAATAATTAAGGAATATTCAAACTAACTAAAACTGTTTTATCTCGTAGATGGCTAATTTAAATGGTGAAAATCCTCCCGTCCCCAATCCCGCACATAACTCGAACTTCTCACTACTCTCAGTTCTTGGGAGGGAAAGACTGAACGGTCTGAACTATATGGACTGGATGCGAAACCTAAGGTTTACCTTGAGGTACGAGAACAAGGAATATGTTCTCGATGAGCAGATTCCCATAATTGATGAAGAATCAACCCAAGAGGAGATTGAGGTACACCGGAAACATTATGATGATGCGAATAAAGTGTCTTGTATCATGGCATCTTCCATGAGCCCTGAACATCAAAAGACTTTTGAAAACACTTGGGCTTAAGAAATAAACCAATAGCTGAAAGAAATGTTTTAGGCTAAGGCAAGCAAAGAACGCCTTGATGTGGTGAAATCCCTCATGGCTTGCAAGCCCAAACCTGGAGTTTCTATCTGTGCTTTCGTCTTAGAGATGAAAGGGTACTTTTATAGGTTGGAGTCATTGAACATGGTATTTGACACAGAGTTTTCCATCGCCATAATTCTATCCAGTTTGCTAGCTGTCTACAATCAGTTTGTAATGTCATATCAGATGAATATGAATGAGAGAGAAGGCTCAATAATGGAACTCCACAATTTACTGCAAATTGCTGAGCAAGGAATCAAGAAAGATGATGTGTCCTCTGGCTCAGCAGCTCCTGTGTTGACTGTTGGTCAAAGTGCAAAGAAAAGGAAATGGTCAAATTCAAATTGGAAAAGAAAGAATACTGATGGAAAGTCAATACTGATGGAAAGTCCGTTCGTAGGTCTAAGAAATGGACCGATTCTGAGATTGCACATGTTAGTGACCCTAAGGAAGCAGTGTGCTTCTACTGCAACACTAAGGGGCATTGGAAGCGTAACTGCCCAAAGTACCTGAAGGACCTTGAAGATGGAAAGGTTGAGAAGAGTACTCACTCAAGTATGTTTATGATCGAACTCCATAATACTACAACTTCTAATTCGTGGATTCTGGATACAGGGTGTGGTAATCACATTTGCACTGTATTGCAGGGACTAAAGGAAAGTAGAAGTGTGAAGCATGGAGAGCTCAACTTAGTTATGGGAAACAAGGGAATTGTACATGTGACGAAGATTGGAAGATTTGAGCTCATGCTGAATTCTGGAGTTAGGATAGATTTAAATAATTGCTATTATTCGTCAGAAATGACTAGAAACATTATTTCATTTTATGCTTTGTATAAAGATGGTTATCATTTTTCTTTTGATAATGGAAATGGAGATATTTTGGTTCATTTAAATGATTGTTTTATTTTTAAAGCTTCTCCTTACAAAGGCATATATGAAAATGTTGAATGTGTTAGCAACGTTATTTTAAATGTTGATTCGTCTAATGAAATTGATAAATCCAAGTTGTGGCATTATCGTCTAGGGCACATAAACAAGAAACGCATCGCCCAACTCCAAAATGATGGAGTGTTGGAATCATTCGACCTCAAATCGGATGATGTATGCGAATCTTGTATATTAGGCAAGATGACCAAATCACCATTCACAGGATCATGTGAAAGAGGTGAAGGACTATTGGATTTGGTACATACAGATGTATGTGGACCATTCCGATGTGCTACAAAAGATGGAAATAGATACTATGTTACATTTACTGATGACTTCAGCAGATTTGGACATGTTTATCTGATCAAACATAAGTCGGATACTTTTGAGGTGTTCAAAAGATATCAAATAGAAGTAGAGAATCAACTGGGCAGAAAGATAAAGGTTCTCCGATCCGATAGGGGAGGAGAGTACCTTAGTATCGAGTTTCTCGATCATCTTAGAAGCTGTGGAATAGTTTCGCAATTGACTCCTCCTAGAACACCGCAGCTTAATGGTGTTGCTGAGAGGAGAAACAGAACTTTGTTAGACATGGTTCGATCTATGATGAGTCGAGCAACACTTTCAATAAGTTTCTGGGGTTATGCATTAGAAACAGCCGCCCATATCTTAAATCAAATACCCACTAAGAAAGTTTCAAAGACACCTTATGAGATGTGGAAGGGAAAGAGACCTTCTCTTGGTCACATCAAAATCTGGGGTTGTGAAGTTTACGTTAGACGGGAAACTCAAGACAAACTAGACTCCAGATCTGAAAAGTGTCTTTTCGTCGGTTATCCACAAGAGTCATTTGGATATTTATTCTACAGACTCAAGGAAAATGTGGTCTTTGTAGCTCGAAGAGGAGTGTTCCTGTAAGACCCGACTTTTATTACTAACATATTTTTAATATTATAGTCTGGAAGCGCGTTCCCAAAACATATATATATCCGATATTTATAAAATATGCCAAAATAAAACTTTTATCAACTTAAATAATTACAATACATACTACTAAATCAGGGTGTGATTTTTAATTTTTCCAAAACAACATATATCAACAAAAGATCAGAGTTGGCGCATCAAGTCAAACATCCAGTCAACCCATCACGACCCGTATCACAACTTACCAAAATCTGAAAAAAAAAAAATAAACAACGAGGGATTAGCTCACGCTAAGTGAATGAAACCGTAACCAACGGTTCAACCCACAAGTAACAAATTTTACAACTAATAAACTGCAACAAGTAAACACTTAAGCAAGTATCGTCAAGAGGATCGGAGGTTCCTGGTATACCATCACAGAAACCTACCGATAGCTTGAGTACTACCTTCACTGACATGAGTACATCCTCAACTCTGTGTATCGGAAGACCCAGACAGCTACACAATAGTACACAAGCCCAACCAACCAACGTTGACCTCTGAATCAACACATAGTCAACCAACCAAGCAACCAACAATCAACAACCAATAACAATCAACAACTAAAAACCAACTTACCAATATCACAATATAAACCAAACAACAATAACATAATATATCCAAAACTATCTTGGTTTACCCGTTGTAACCGAACCCGTTACAACTGGGTTGAACCGAGGATTACAGTAACCACTCACCAATATTATCTGATCTTCAACTCAGTGGTCTAATCTTACTGAGTTGCTGCCCGCTTATCTGGAATTACAAACAACAACAAGTTAGTAATAATCCAAAGCCATTATTCATAACATATATATAACATATCATCCATCTCATAATCTTACTTAACATAGCATCATATACCAATACTTATACTCTTGTTTAGGTCCCGACACTCAACAAAAATATGACACGTAAATACGTACGCAAGACTACGCAAGTTAACTGCCCAATATACAATCCGGACAAAACTACTCATTTTCAAAACTGCCTCTATTTGCTCAAAACTGCCCTTTTTAAACATGCATAACTTTTTGCTCGTTAACAATTAGACAACCAAATTTTGCAGGCACCTTTACTATAACAAAATGAACGTTTTTCATTTTTACACTTTCTTCTCAAAACTGCCTCTTTGCCCTCAAATCTACCCTCAAAACTGCCCCGTTGCCCTTGACGCTACCCTCAAAACTGCCCTATTTCTTCAAAACTACCGACATTCAAGCAAGTATAACTTTTAACTCGGTGAGAGTTATGACCTGAAATTTGGTACACACGTCCAATACAACAATATCTAACTTTCACTTTAGGCACTTTTTGAAATTTACCAAAAATGACAAATTTAGATGTATGACCAATTTTGACCCAAATCGACACCTTTTGACCCGTTTCAATAAATAACCTCTTTTTGACCACAGATTTAATCAATACAAATCACGTGTGACTATTTCAACCCAATTGACTATGTGTCAACCTCTAAACCGACCCACCAATCAAAATGACACGTTATCACATTTCATTCGTTTAAGCTCAACAACACTTTAGTATGTTTTGTAAAAAAAACTGGACAGCAGCTGTTCAACTCATTTTTCGACCAACTTAAAATCAGTTCTGTGCAGTAAGGCCATACCCAACAGAAAATAGACTTTCTCACCTTTCCAACGCTATATTACACATCAAAAACGGAGTTACGGTTATTTAGTTATGATTTATTGAAAACAGCCTATTTTTCTGCACAAAGCTGTCCAAATCCGAATTTTCACCAAAAGTGGTTCAAATCAACTCAAATACATCTACAACACTTATCTTAATAAACACTTACTCAATTAAACATATTAGGACTGATTTCCCACAAGATTAACATTCAAAACAATTCATCTTTATATTATATATTACTTATTTACTTTCAAATCCCCAATTTTTATTTACATAAACCCTAATTTCATAAAACTCAGATTATAAACACGAATCCTTCAAATGAATATCAACAAACTTCAACTATAAACATTATACAACAACAAACAACTATCTATCATCAATTTCTAGCATGCATCATCATCTAATTCATATATTTTAAACCCTAAATTGCAACTTGAAGAACACTATCATAAATCACAAATTATTATATATTCATCATGTAATATGCAATAATCTATCATAATATCATCCTACAATCATGTTATAACCAAGTTCTAGCTTCAATTCCTTACAATCACTTAATAACCTAATTTATTCAATTAATCACAAAACCTCAAGAACACTTACTCTAGGTGAAGAACAAGAAAGATGATGATAGAATGATGATAATCTGATTTCCTTAGTCTTGAATCCACACAATTAAGATGTTTATTTCTTTTGATGAATTGAGAGGATTTGAGATAGATAATGAGATAAATGAAGATCAAGATAATGAGGTGGGAAATGAGTCTGCCTAAACCCACCGCCCCCATTTTATTTATGTAATAATATACCCCTTTCTAATCTATTGTCTGGAACCCGAAAATACCCGTAAGTCAAAATACTTTTATTTTACCATCAAGTTTATTTATTTAAAACAAAAAATATTTTATTAGTCACAATAAAATCGGTGACTCTTTTAGTCATTTATTTTCAACTATACCTTATAAAATATTTCCCGTCATTAAAATAATCGTTTATTTCCAGGCCCAGAAACATGATGTTACAAATCTTCCCCCCTTAAAGGATTTCGTCCCCGAAATCCAATCACACCCAACTAAACCATATCTATCCAAATTTTCTATTATCATACAACTCTAATCACATTAGCATTTATTATAACAAAGTAGGCATAAAGTATACCTGTCACATCATCATCGAGCCCAAAAACATTCTCAACAGTCATTTGAAAAGCTCTACCCGTCGCCGGTGGAATATTCTTCCTTTTCTGCCCAACTGACGCCGCAGAACCTGAACCTGAAGCCGAACTCCCAACCAAACCTGAACCTTGCCTTGCTTTCTCCTGACATTGCCCTGCCCGATGTCCTTCCTTTTTACAATTCCAGCACACAAACTGAGGAAAAGTGCAGTCTCTAATACCATGCCCCA
Organism: Helichrysum umbraculigerum; assembly: GCA_949592205.1. Lineage (NCBI taxonomy): Eukaryota > Viridiplantae > Streptophyta > Magnoliopsida > Asterales > Asteraceae > Helichrysum > Helichrysum umbraculigerum. The sequence goes on along the minus strand of CATIUR010000003.1, from coordinate 145,314,557 downwards.
ACGATCCACATTTAATACACCTTGATGTCTGAGAAGTACATGGACCCGAATGTCTCGACTTACAATTTGCACACCATGGATTATTACTCACTGAATTATCACTAAACTCAATCCTCCGGTTATGTCCCTTATTCCCAGAAGAACTACTTTTGGACTGATGCGAAGCCTTATTCTTAATCAACTTTTCTCCTGCCCGTAGATCACCATCCACCGACCTAGCTAAAGTAAAAGCCTCGGTCAAAGTATGAGCCAACCTCACTGAAGTCCGATAATTTGGGGGTAAAGTCTTAACAAAATGGGTAATCCTTGTCCTCTCGTCCGGAACCCATTGCTGAACAAATCGTAACTTTTCTGTGAATTGATTAATGAGTTCATCTATAGTCATTTTTTCAGTGAACTGTAACTCCAGAAACTCCTGCCTAATTCTAATCATATCAAATTCTGAACATAATTAATTGCTTACAAATCTCATTATGAAACTCTGCCCACGTAATAGATGCTCGCTGCGCAGGTGTCAGATGTGCAGTTATCGAATCCCACCAGTTCATAGCCTGACCTTTCATCAATTGCACCGCATATCCAACTTTCAACTCCTCCTCACACTGACACACCTCAAACTTTCGTTCAGTATCCCTTAACCAATTCAAAGTCACCGTCGGATCATTACCTCCTTCAAATTCTTTGGGTCCACTAGCCTTAAATGTCTTAAAAGAACACAATTTCTTCTGTTGCTGCGGCGAAGGAAACTGATAACCAATGTCTCTCTGCTGAGCTAATCTAGCTTGTTGCTCCAAATACAACTGTTCTATCTTTCTAAGTCTTATCACATCATCCTCCAATTGCAACAAATAATCATCTTAACTAGTTTCATCTTGATTAACATGTGAAGTACCACCTTGATTACCATTACGTGTTTCGGGAGGTGGAAGCTCAGTTCTAGAAACATTGTTGGGAGTCGGGTTCTCATTATCTGCAATTCCTGTACTCACAACAATAACTCGCAACTTGTTAATCGTTAGTATAACCTATACTAACCAATCAACCCCGCATTTAAATAGCTAATCCCACTTACCGAAATATTTGACTAACACCGACTAGATTTGGGATTGAACATTTACCAATGCCCAATTCACCCAAACCTATGCTCTGATACCAACATGTAAGACCCGACTTTTATTACAAACATATTTTTAATATTATAGTCTGGAAGCGCGTTCCCAAAACATATATATATCCGATATTTATAAAATATGTCAAAATAAAACTTTTATCAACTTAAATAATTACAATACATACTACTAAATCCGGGTGTGATTTTTAATTTTTCCAAAACAACATATATCAACAAAAGATCAGAGTTGGCGCATCAAGTCAAACATCCAGTCAACCCATCACGACCCGTATCACAACTTACCAAAAAAAAAAAAAAAAATAAACAACGAGGGATTAGCTCACGCTAAGTGAATGAAACCGTAACCAACGGTTCAACCCACAAGTAACAAATTTTACAACTAATAAACTGCAACAAGTAAACACTTAAGCAAGTATCGTCAAGAGGATCGGAGGTTCCTGGTATACCATCACAGAAACCTACCGATAGCTTGAGTACTACCTTCACTGACATGAGTACATCCTCAACTCTGTGTATCGGAAGACCCAGACAGCTACACAATAGTACACAAGCCCAACCAACCAACGTTGACCTCTGAATCAACACATAGTCAACCAACCAAGCAACCAACAATCAACAACCAATAACAATCAACAACTAAAAACCAACTTACCAATATCACAATATAAACCAAACAACAATAACATAATATATCCAAAACTATCTTGGTTTACCCGTTGTAACCGAACCCGTTACAACTGGGTTGAACCGAGGATTACAGTAACCACTCACCAATATTATCTGATCTTCAACTCAGTGGTCTAATCTTACTGAGTTGCTGCCCGCTTATCTGGAATTACAAACAACAACAAGTTAGTAATAATCCAAAGCCATTATTCATAACATATATATAACATATCATCCATCTCATAATCTTACTTAACATAGCATCATATACCAATACTTATACTCTTGTTTAGGTCCCGACACTCAACTAAAATATGACACGTAAATACGTACGCAAGACTACGCAAGTTAACTGCCCAATATACAATCCGGACAAAACTACTCATTTTCAAAACTGCCTCTATTTGCTCAAAACTGCCCTTTTTAAACATGCATAACTTTTTGCTCGTTAACAATTAGACAACCAAATTTTGCAGGCACCTTTACTATAACAAAATGAACGTTTTTCATTTTTACACTTTCTTCTCAAAACTGCCTCTTTGCCCTCAAATCTACCCTCAAAACTGCCCCGTTGCCCTTGACGCTACCCTCAAAACTGCCATATTTCTTCAAAACTACCTACATTCAAGCAAGTATAACTTTTAACTCGGTGAGAGTTATGACCTGAAATTTGGTACACACGTCCAATACAACAATATCTAACTTTCACTTTAGGCACTTTTTGAAATTTACCAAAAATGACAAATTTAGATGTATGACCAATTTTGACCCAAATCGACACCTTTTGACCCGTTTCAATAAATAACCTCTTTTTGACCACAGATTTAATCAATACAAATCACGTGTGACTATTTCAACCCAATTGACTATGTGTCAACCTCTAAACCGACCCACCAATCAAAATGACACGTTATCACATTTCATTCGTTTAAGCTCAACAACACTTTAGTATGTTTTGTAAAAAAAACTGGACATCAGCTGTTCAACTCACTTTTCGACCAACTTAAAATCAGTTCTGTGCAGTAAGGCCATACCCAACAGAAAATAGACTTTCCCACCTTTCCAACGCTATATTACACATCAAAAACGGAGTTACGGTTATTTAGTTATGATTTATTGAAAACAGCCTATTTTTCTGCACAAAGCTGTCCAAATCCGAATTTTCACCAAAAGTGGTTCAAATCAACTCAAATACATCTACAACACTTATCTTAATAAACACTTACTCAATTAAACATATTAGGACTGATTTCCCACAAGATTAACATTCAAAACAATTCATCTTTATATTATATATTACCTATTTACTTTCAAATCCCCAATTTTTATTTACATAAACCCTAATTTCATAAAACTCAGATTATAAACACGAATCCTTCAAATGAATATCAACAAACTTCAACTATAAACATTATACAACAACAAACAACTATCTATCATCAATTTCTAGCATGCATCATCATCTAATTCATATATTTTAAACCCTAAATTGCAACTTGAAGAACACTATCATAAATCACAAATTATTATATATTCATCATGTAATATGCAATAATCTATCATAATATCATCCTACAATCATGTTATAACCAAGTTCTAGCTTCAATTCCTTACAATCACTTAATAACCTAATTTATTCAATTAATCACAAAACCTCAAGAACACTTACTCTAGGTGAAGAACAAGAAAGATGATGATAGAATGATGATAATCTGATTTCCTTAGTCTTGAATCCACACAATTAAGATGTTTATTTCTTTTGATGAATTGAGAGGATTTGAGATAGATAATGAGATAAATGAAGAACAAGATAATGAGGTGGGAAATGAGTCTGCCTAAACCCACCGCCCCCATTTTATTTATGTAATAATATACCCCTTTCTAATCTATTGTCTGGAACCCGAAAATACCCGTAAGTCAAAATACTTTTATTTTACCATCAAGTTTATTTATTTAAAACAAAAAATATTTTATTAGTCACAATAAAATCGGTGACTCTTTTAGTCATTTATTTTCAACTATACCTTATAAAATATTTCCCATCATTAAAATAATCGTTTATTTCCAGGCCCAGAAACAGGATGTTACAAATCTTCCCCCCTTAAAGGATTTCGTCCTCGAAATCCAATCACACCCAACTAAACCATATCTATCCAAATTTTCTATTATCATACAACTCTAATCACATTAGCATTTATTATAACAAAGTAGGCATAAAGTATACCTGTCACATCATCATCGAGCCCAAAAACATTCTCAACAGTCATTTGAAAAGCTCTACCCGTCGCCGGTGGAATATTCTTCCTTTTCTGCCCAACTGACGCCGCAGAACCTGAACCCGAAGCCGAACTCCCAACCAAACCTGAACCTTGCCTTGCTTTCTCCTGACATTGCCCTGCCCGATGTCCTTCCTTTTTACAATTCCAGCACACAAACTGAGGAAAAGTGCAGTCTCTAATACCATGCCCCAACGATCCACATTTAATACACCTTGATGTCTGAGAAGTACATGGACCCGAATGTCTCGACTTACAATTTGCACACCATGGATTATTACTCACTGAATTATCACTAAACTCAATCCTCCGGTTATGTCCCTTATTCCCAGAAGAACTACTTTTGGACTGATGCGAAGCCTTATTCTTAATCAACTTTTCTCCTGCCCGTAGATCACCATCCACCGACCTAGCTAAAGTAAAAGCCTCGGTCAAAGTTTGAGCCAACCTCACTGAAGTCCGATAATTTGGGGGTAAAGTCTTAACAAAATGGGTAATCCTTGTCCTCTCGTCCGGAACCCATTGCTGAACAAATCGTAACTTTTCTGTGAATTGATTAATGAGTTCATCTATAGTCATTTTTTCAGTGAACTGTAACTCCAGAAACTCCTGCCTAATTCTAATCATATCAAATTCTGAACATAATTAATTGCTTACAAATCTCATTATGAAACTCTGCCCACGTAATAGATGCTCGCTGCGCAGGTGTCAGATGTGCAGTTATCGAATCCCACCAGTTCATAGCCTGACCTTTCATCAATTGCACCGCATATCCAACTTTCAACTCCTCCTCACACTGACACACCTCAAACTTTCGTTCAGTATCCCTTAACCAATTCAAAGTCACCGTCGGATCATTACCTCCTTCAAATTCTTTGGGTCCACTAGCCTTAAATGTCTTAAAAGAACACAATTTCTTCTGTTGCTGCGGCGAAGGAAACTGATAACCAATGTCTCTCTGCTGAGCTAATCTAGCTTGTTGCTCCAAATACAACTGTTCTATCTTTCTAAGTCTTATCACATCATCCTCCAATTGCAACAAATAATCATCTTGACTAGTTTCATCTTGATTAACATGTGAAGTACCACCTTGATTACCATTACGTGTTTCGGGAGGTGGAAGCTCAGTTCTAGAAACATTGTTGGGAGTCGGGTTCTCATTATCTGCCATTCCTGTACTCGCAACTTGTTAATCGTTAGTATAACCTATACTAACCAATCAACCCCGCATTTAAATAGTTAATCCCACTTACCGAAATATTTGACTAACACCGACTAGATTTGGGATTGAACATTTACCAATGCCCAATTCACCCAAACCTATGCTCTGATACCAACTTGTAAGACCCGACTTTTATTACAAACATATTTTTAATATTATAGTCTGGAAGCGCGTTCCCAAAACATATATATATCCGATATTTATAAAATATGCCAAAATAAAACTTTTATCAACTTAAATAATTACAATACATACTACTAAATCCGGGTGTGATTTTTAATTTTTCCAAAACAACATATATCAACAAAAGATCAGAGTTGGCGCATCAAGTCAAACATCCAGTCAACCCATCACGACCCGTATCACAACTTACCAAAATCTGAAAAAAAAAATAAACAACGAGGGATTAGCTCACGCTAAGTGAATGAAACCGTAACCAACGGTTCAACCCACAAGTAACAAATTTTACAACTAATAAACTGCAACAAGTAAACACTTAAGCAAGTATCGTCAAGAGGATCGGAGGTTCCTGGTATACCATCACAGAAACCTACCGATAGCTTGAGTACTACCTTCACTGACATGAGTACATCCTCAACTCTGTGTATCGGAAGACCCAGACAGCTACACAATAGTACACAAGCCCAACCAACCAACGTTGACCTCTGAATCAACACATAGTCAACCAACCAAGCAACCAACAATCAACAACCAATAACAATCAACAACTACAAATCAACTTACCAATATCACAATATAAACCAAACAACAATAACATAATATATCCAAAACTATCCTGGTTTACCCGTTGTAACCGAACCCGTTACAACTGGGTTGAACCGAGGATTACAGTAACCACTCACCAATATTATCTGATCTTCAACTCAGTGGTCTAATCTTACTGAGTTGCTGCTCGCTTATCTGGAATTACAAACAACAACAAGTTAGTAATAATCCAAAGCCATTATTCATAACATATATATAACATATCATCCATCTCATAATCTTACTTAACATAGCATCATATACCAATACTTATACTCTTGTTTAGGTCCCGACACTCAACTAAAATATGACACGTAAATACGTACGCAAGACTACGCAAGTTAACTGCCCAATATACAATCCGGACAAAACTACTCATTTTCAAAACTGCCTCTATTTGCTCAAAACTGCCCTTTTTAAACATGCATAACTTTTTGCTCGTTAACAATTAGACAACCAAATTTTGCAGGCACCTTTACTATAACAAAATGAACGTTTTTCATTTTTACACTTTCTTCTCAAAACTGCCTCTTTGCCCTCAAATCTACCCTCAAAACTGCCCCGTTGCCCTTGACGCTACCCTCAAAACTGCCCTATTTCTTCAAAACTACCGACATTCAAGCAAGTATAACTTTTAACTCGGTGAGAGTTATGACCTGAAATTTGGTACACACGTCCAATACAACAATATCTAACTTTCACTTTAGGCACTTTTTGAAATTTACCAAAAATGACAAATTTAGATGTATGACCAATTTTGACCCAAATCGACACCTTTTGACCCGTTTCAATAAATAACCTCTTTTTGACCACAGATTTAATCAATACAAATCACGTGTGACTATTTCAACCCAATTGACTATGTGTCAACCTCTAAACCGACCCACCAATCAAAATGACACGTTATCACATTTCATTCGTTTAAGCTCAACAACACTTTAGTATGTTTTGTAAAAAAAACTGGACAGCAGCTGTTCAACTCACTTTTCGACCAACTTAAAATCAGTTCTGTGCAGTAAGGCCATACCCAACAGAAAATAGACTTTCCCACCTTTCCAACGCTATATTACACATCAAAAACGGAGTTACGGTTATTTAGTTATGATTTATTGAAAACATCATATTTTTCTGCACAAAGCTGTCCAAATCCGAATTTTCACCAAAAGTGGTTCAAATCAACTCAAATACATCTACAACACTTATCTTAATAAACACTTACTCAATTAAACATATTAGGACTGATTTCCCACAAGATTAACATTCAAAACAATTCATCTTTATATTATATATTACCTATTTATTTTCAAATCCCCAATTTTTATTTACATAAACCCTAATTTCATAAAACTCAGATTATAAACACGAATCCTTCAAATGAATATCAACAAACTTCAACTATAAATATTATACAACAACAAACAACTATCTATCATCAATTTCTAGCATGCATCATCATCTAATTCATATATTTTAAACCCTAAATTGCAACTTGAAGAACACTATCATAAATCACAAATTATTATATATTCATCATGTAATATGCAATAATCTATCATAATATCATCCTACAATCATGTTATAACCAAGTTCTAGCTTCAATTCCTTACAATCACTTAATAACCTAATTTATTCAATTAATCACAAAACCTCAAGAACACTTACTCTAGGTGAAGAACAAGAAAGATGATGATAGAATGATGATAATCTGATTTCCTTAGTCTTGAATCCACACAATTAAGATGTTTATTTCTTTTGATGAATTGAGAGGATTTGAGAGAGATAATGAGATAAATGAAGAACAAGATAATGAGGTGGGAAATGAGTCGGCCTAAACCCACCGCCCCCATTTTATTTATGTAATAATATACCCCTTTCTAATCTATTGTCTGGAACCCGAAAATACCCGTAAGTCAAAATACTTTTATTTTACCATCAAGTTTATTTATTTAAAACAAAAAATATTTTATTAGTCACAATAAAATCGGTGACTCTTTTAGTCATTTATTTTCAACTATACCTTATAAAATATTTCCTGTCATTAAAATAATCGTTTATTTTCAGGCCCAGAAACAGGATGTTACAAATCTTCCCCCCTTAAAGGATTTCGTCCCCGAAATCCAATCACACCCAACTAAACCATATCTATCCAAATTTTCTATTATCATACAACTCTAATCACATTAGCATTTATTATAACAAAGTAGGCATAAAGTATACCTGTCACATCATCATCGAGCCCAAAAACATTCTCAACAGTCATTTGAAAAGCTCTACCTGTCGCCGGTGGAATATTCTTCCTTTTCTGCCCAACTGACGCCGCAGAACCTGAACCCGAAGCCGAACTCCCAACCAAACCTGAACCTTGCCTTGCTTTCTCCTGACATTGCCCTGCCCGATGTCCTTCCTTTTTACAATTCCAGCACACAAACTGAGGAAAAGTGCAGTCTCTAATACCATGCCCCAACGATCCACATTTAATACACCTTGATGTCTGAGAAGTACATGGACCCGAATGTCTCGACTTACAATTTGCACACCATGGATTATTACTCACTGAATTATCACTAAACTCAATCCTCCGGTTATGTCCCTTATTCCCAGAAGAACTACTTTTGGACTGATGCGAAGCCTTATTCTTAATCAACTTTTCTCCTGCCCGTAGATCACCATCCACCGACCTAGCTAAAGTAAAAGCCTCGGTCAAAGTATGAGCCAACCTCACTGAAGTCCGATAATTTGGGGGTAAAGTCTTAACAAAATGGGTAATCCTTGTCCTCTCGTCCGGAACCCATTGCTGAACAAATCGTAACTTTTCTGTGAATTGATTAATGAGTTCATCTATAGTCATTTTTTCAGTGAACTGTAACTCCAGAAACTCCTGCCTAATTCTAATCATATCAAATTCTGAACATAATTGCTTACAAATCTCATTATGAAACTCTGCCCACGTAATAGATGCTCGCTGCGCAGGTGTCAGATGTGCAGTTATCGAATCCCACCAGTTCATAGCCTGACCTTTCATCAATTGCACCGCATATCCAACTTTCAACTCCTCCTCACACTGACACACCTCAAACTTTCGTTCAGTATCCCTTAACCAATTCAAAGTCACCGTCGGATCATTACCTCCTTCAAATTCTTTGGGTCCACTAGCCTTAAATGTCTTAAAAGAACACAATTTCTTCTGTTGCTGCGGCGAAGGAAACTGATAACCAATGTCTCTCTGCTGAGCTAATCTAGCTTGTTGCTCCAAATACAACTGTTCTATCTTTCTAAGTCTTATCACATCATCCTCCAATTGCAACAAATAATCATCTTGACTAGTTTCATCTTGATTAACATGTGAAGTACCACCTTGATTACCATTACGTGTTTCGGGAGGTGGAAGCTCAGTTCTAGAAACATTGTTGGGAGTCGGGTTCTCATTATCTGCCATTCCTGTACTCACAACAATAACTCGCAACTTGTTAATCGTTAGTATAACCTATACTAACCAATCAACCCCGCATTTAAATAGCTAATCCCACTTACCGAAATATTTGACTAACACCGACTAGATTTGGGATTGAACATTTACCAATGCCCAATTCACCCAAACCTATGCTCTGATACCAACTTGTAAGACCCGACTTTTATTACAAACATATTTTTAATATTATAGACTGGAAGCGCGTTCCCAAAACATATATATATCCGATATTTATAAAATATGTCAAAATAAAACTTTTATCAACTTAAATAATTACAATACATACTACTAAATCCGGGTGTGATTTTTAATTTTTCCAAAACAACATATATCAACAAAAGATCAGAGTTGGCGCATCAAGTCAAACATCCAGTCAACCCATCACGACCCGTATCACAACTTACCAAAATCTGAAAAAAAAAATAAACAACGAGGGATTAGCTCACGCTAAGTGAATGAAACCGTAACCAACGGTTCAACCCACAAGTAACAAATTTTACAACTAATAAACTGCAACAAGTAAACACTTAAGCAAGTATCATCAAGAGGATCGGAGGTTCCTGGTATACCATCACAGAAACCTACCGATAGCTTGAGTACTACCTTCACTGACATGAGTACATCCTCAACTCTGTGTATCGGAAGACCCAGACAGCTACACAATAGTACACAAGCCCAACCAACCAACGTTGACCTCTGAATCAACACATAGTCAACCAACCAAGCAACCAACAATCAACAACCAATAACAATCAACAACTAAAAACCAACTTACCAATATCACAATATAAACCAAACAACAATAACATAATATATCCAAAACTATCTTGGTTTACCCGTTGTAACCGAACCCGTTACAACTGGGTTGAACCGAGGATTACAGTAACCACTCACCAATATTATCTGATCTTCAACTCAGTGGTCTAATCTTACTGAGTTGCTGCCCGCTTATCTGGAATTACAAACAACAACAAGTTAGTAATAATCCAAAGCCATTATTCATAACATATATATAACATATCATCCATCTCATAATCTTACTTAACATAGCATCATATACCAATACTTATACTCTTGTTTAGGTCCCGACACTCAACTAAAATATGACACGTAAATACGTACGCAAGACTACGCAAGTTAACTGCCCAATATACAATCCGGACAAAACTACTCATTTTCAAAACTGCCTCTATTTGCTCAAAACTGCCCTTTTTAAACATGCATAACTTTTTGCTCGTTAACAATTAGACAACCAAATTTTGCAAGCACCTTTACTATAACAAAATGAACGTTTTTCATTTTTACACTTTCTTCTCAAAACTGCCTCTTTGCCCTCAAATCTACCCTCAAAACTGCCCCGTTGCCCTTGACGCTACCCTCAAAACTGCCCTATTTCTTCAAAACTACCTACATTCAAGCAAGTATAACTTTTAACTCGGTGAGAGTTATGACCTGAAATTTGGTACACACGTCCAATACAACAATATCTAACTTTCACTTTAGGCACTTTTTGAAATTTACCAAAAATGACAAATTTAGATGTATGACCAATTTTGACCCAAATCGACACCTTTTGACCCGTTTCAATAAATAACCTCTTTTTGACCACAGATTTAATCAATACAAATCACGTGTGACTATTTCAACCCAATTGACTATGTGTCAACCTCTAAACCGACCCACCAATCAAAATGACACGTTATCACATTTCATTCGTTTAAGCTCAACAACACTTTAGTATGTTTTGTAAAAAAAACTGGATAGCAGCTGTTCAACTCACTTTTCGACCAACTTAAAATCAGTTATGTGTAGTAAGGCCATACCCAACAGAAAATAGATTTTCTCACCTTTCCAACGCTATATTACACATCAAAAATGGAGTTATGGTTATTTAGTTATGATTTATTGAAAACAGCCTATTTTTCTGCACAAAGCTGTCCAAATCCGAATTTTCACCAAAAGTGGTTCAAATCAACTCAAATACATCTACAACACTTATCTTAATAAACACTTACTCAATTAAACATATTAGGACTGATTTCCCACAAGATTAACATTCAAAACAATTCATCTTTATATTATATATTACCTATTTACTTTCAAATCCCTAATTTTTATTTACATAAACCCTAATTTCATAAAACTCAGATTATAAACACGAATCCTTCAAATGAATATCAACAAACTTCAACTATAAACATTATACAACAACAAACAACTATCTATCATCAATTTCTAGCATGCATCATCATCTAATTCATATATTTTAAACCCTAAATTGCAACTTGAAGAACACTATCATAAATCACAAATTATTATATATTCATCATGTAATATGCAATAATCTATCATAATATCATCCTACAATCATGTTATAACCAAGTTCTAGCTTCAATTCCTTACAATCACTTAATAACCTAATTTATTCAATTAATCACAAAACCTCAAGAACACTTACTCTAGGTGAAGAACAAGAAAGATGATGATAGAATGATGATAATCTGATTTCCTTAGTCTTGAATCCACACAATTAAGATGTTTATTTCTTTTGATGAATTGAGAGGATTTGAGAGAGATAATGAGATAAATGAAGAACAAGATAATGAGGTGGGAAATGAGTCTGCCTAAACCCACCGCCCCCATTTTATTTATGTAATAATATACCCCTTTCTAATCTATTGTCTGGAACCCTAAAATACCCGTAAGTCAAAATACTTTTATTTTACCATCAAGTTTATTTATTTAAAACAAAAAATATTTTATTAGTCACAATAAAATCGGTGACTCTTTTAGTCATTTATTTTCAACTATACCTTATAAAATATTTTCCGTCATTAAAATAATCGTTTATTTCCAGGCCCAGAAACAGGATGTAACAAATCTTCCCCCCTTAAAGGATTTCGTCCTCGAAATCCAATCACACCCAACTAAACCATATCTATCCAAATTTTCTATTATCATACAACTCTAATCACATTAGCATTTATTATAACAAAGTAGGCATAAAGTATACCTGTCACATCATCATCGAGCCCAAAAACATTCTCAACAGTCATTTGAAAAGCTCTACCCGTCGCCGGTGGAATATTCTTCCTTTTCTGCCCAACTGACGCCGCAGAACCTGAACCCGAAGCCGAACTCCCAACCAAACCTGAACCTTGCCTTGCTTTCTCCTGACATTGCCCTGCCCGATGTCCTTCCTTTTTACAATTCCAGCACACAAACTGAGGAAAAGTGCAGTCTCTAATACCATGCCCCAACGATCTACATTTAATACACCTTGATGTCTGAGAAGTACATGGACCCGAATGTCTCGACTTACAATTTGCACACCATGGATTATTACTCACTGAATTATCACTAAACTCAATCCTCCGGTTATGTCCCTTATTCCCAGAAGAACTACTTTTGGACTAATGCGAAGCCTTATTCTTAATCAACTTTTCTCCTGCCCGTAGATCACCATCCACCGACCTAGCTAAAGTAAAAGCCTCGGTCAAAGTATGAGCCAACCTCACTGAAGTCCGATAATTTGGGGGTAAAGTCTTAACAAAATGGGTAATCCTTGTCCTCTCGTCCGGAACCCATTGCTGAACAAATCGTAACTTTTCTGTGAATTGATTAATGAGTTCATCTATAGTCATTTTTTCAGTGAACTGTAACTCCAGAAACTCCTGCCTAATTCTAATCATATCAAATTCTGAACATAATTGCTTACAAATCTCATTATGAAACTCTGCCCACGTAATAGATGCTCGCTGCGCAGGTGTCAGATGTGCAGTTATCGAATCCCACCAGTTCATAGCCTGACCTTTCATCAATTGCACCGCATATCCAACTTTCAACTCCTCCTCACACTGACACACCTCAAACTTTCGTTCAGTATCCCTTAACCAATTCAAAGTCACCGTCGGATCATTACCTCCTTCAAATTCTTTGGGTCCACTAGCCTTAAATGTCTTAAAAGAACACAATTTCTTCTGTTGCTGCGGCGAAGGAAACTGATAACCAATGTCTCTCTGCTGAGCTAATCTAGCTTGTTGCTCCAAATACAACTGTTCTATCTTTCTAAGTCTTATCACATCATCCTCCAATTGCAACAAATAATCATCTTGACTAGTTTCATCTTGATTAACATGTGAAGTACCACCTTGATTACCATTACGTGTTTCGGGAGGTGGAAGCTCAGTTCTAGAAACATTGTTGGGAGTCGGGTTCTCATTATCTGCCATTCTTGTACTCACAACAATAACTCGCAACTTGTTAATCGTTAGTATAACCTATACTAACCAATCAACCCCCCCATTTAAATAGCTAATCCCACTTACCGAAATATTTGACTAACACCGACTAGATTTGGGATTGAACATTTACCAATGCCCAATTCACCCAAACCTATGCTCTGATACCAACTTGTAAGACCCGACTTTTATTACAAACATATTTTTAATATTATAGTCTGGAAGCGCGTTCCCAAAACATATATATATCCGATATTTATAAAATATGCCAAAATAAAACTTTTATCAACTTAAATAATTACAATACATACTACTAAATCCGGGTGTGATTTTTAATTTTTCCAAAACAACATATATCAACAAAAGATCAGAGTTGGCGCATCAAGTCAAACATCCAGTCAACCCATCACGACCCGTATCACAACTTACCAAAATCTGAAAAAAAAAAAATAAACAACGAGGGATTAGCTCACGCTAAGTGAATGAAACCGTAACCAACGGTTCAACCCACAAGTAACAAATTTTACAACTAATAAACTGCAACAAGTAAACACTTAAGCAAGTATCGTCAAGAGGATCGGAGGTTCCTGGTATACCATCACAGAAACCTACCGATAGCTTGAGTACTACCTTCACTAACATGAGTACATCCTCAACTCTGTGTATCGGAAGACCCAGACAGCTACACAATAGTACACAAGCCCAACCAACCAACGTTGACCTCTGAATCAACACATAGTCAACCAACCAAGCAACCAACAATCAACAACCAATAACAATCAACAACTACAAATCAACTTACCAATATCACAATATAAACCAAACAACAATAACATAATATATCCAAAACTATCCTGGTTTACCCGTTGTAACCGAACCCGTTACAACTGGGTTGAACCGAGGATTACAGTAACCACTCACCAATATTATCTGATCTTCAACTCAGTGGTCTAATCTTACTGAGTTGCTGCCCGCTTATCTGGAATTACAAACAACAACAAGTTAGTAATAATCCAAAGCCATTATTCATAACATATATATAACATATCATCCATCTCATAATCTTACTTAACATAGCATCATATACCAATACTTATACTCTTGTTTAGGTCCCGACACTCAACTAAAATATGACACGTAAATACGTACGCAAGACTACGCAAGTTAACTGCCCAATATACAATCCGGACAAAACTACTCATTTTCAAAACTGCCTCTATTTGCTCAAAACTGCCCTTTTTAAACATGCATAACTTTTTGCTCGTTAACAATTAGACAACCAAATTTTGCAGGCACCTTTACTATAACAAAATGAACGTTTTTCATTTTTACACTTTCTTCTCAAAACTGCCTCTTTGCCCTCAAATCTACCCTCAAAACTGCCCCGTTGCCCTTGACGCTACCCTCAAAACTGCCCTATTTCTTCAAAACTACCGACATTCAAGCAAGTATAACTTTTAACTCGGTGAGAGTTATGACCTGAAATTTGGTACACACGTCCAATACAACAATATCTAACTTTCACTTTAGGCACTTTTTGAAATTTACCAAAAATGACAAATTTAGATGTATGACCAATTTTGACCCAAATCGACACCTTTTGACCCGTTTCAATAAATAACCTCTTTTTGACCACAGATTTAATCAATACAAATCACGTGTGACTATTTCAACCCAATTGACTATGTGTCAACCTCTAAACCGACCCACCAATCAAAATGACACGTTATCACATTTCATTCGTTTAAGCTCAACAACACTTTAGTATGTTTTGTAAAAAAAACTGGACAGCAGCTGTTCAACTCACTTTTCGACCAACTTAAAATCAGTTCTGTGCAGTAAGGCCATACCCAACAGAAAATAGACTTTCCCACCTTTCCAACGCTATATTACACATCAAAAACGGAGTTACGGTTATTTAGTTATGATTTATTGAAAACAGCCTATTTTTCTGCACAAAGCTGTCCAAATCCGAATTTTCACCAAAAGTGGTTCAAATCAACTCAAATACATCTACAACACTTATCTTAATAAACACTTACTCAATTAAACATATTAGGACTGATTTCCCACAAGATTAACATTCAAAACAATTCATCTTTATATTATATATTACCTATTTACTTTCAAATCCCCAATTTTTATTTACATAAACCCTAATTTCATAAAACTCAGATTATAAACACGAATCCTTCAAATGAATATCAACAAACTTCAACTATAAACATTATACAACAACAAACAACTATCTATCATCAATTTCTAGCATGCATCATCATCTAATTCATATATTTTAAACCCTAAATTGCAACTTGAAGAACACTATCATAAATCACAAATTATTATATATTCATCATGTAATATGCAATAATCTATCATAATATCATCCTACAATCATGTTATAACCAAGTTCTAGCTTCAATTCCTTACAATCACTTAATAACCTAATTTATTCAATTAATCACAAAACCTCAAAACACTTACTCTAGGTGAAGAACAAGAAAGATGATGATAGAATGATGATAATCTGATTTCCTAAGTCTTGAATCCACACAATTAAGATGTTTATTTCTTTTGATGAATTGAGAGGATTTGAGAGAGATAATGAGATAAATGAAGAACAAGATAATGAGGTGGGAAATGAGTCGGCCTAAACCCACCGCCCCCATTTTATTTATGTAATAATATACCCCTTTCTAATCTATTGTCTGGAACCCGAAAATACCCGTAAGTCAAAATACTTTTATTTTACCATCAAGTTTATTTATTTAAAACAAAAAATATTTTATTAGTCACAATAAAATCGGTGACTCTTTTAGTCATTTATTTTCAACTATACCTTATAAAATATTTCCCGTCATTAAAATAATCGTTTATTTCTAGGCCCAGAAACAGGATGTTACAAATCTTCCCCCCTTAAAGGATTTCGTCCCCGAAATCCAATCACACCCAACTAAACCATATCTATCCAAATTTTCTATTATCATACAACTCTAATCACATTAGCATTTATTATAACAAAGTAGGCATAAAGTATACCTGTCACATCATCATCGAGCCCAAAAACATTCTCAACAGTCATTTGAAAAGCTCTACCCGTCGCCGGTGGAATATTCTTCCTTTTCTGCCCAACTGACGCCGCAGAACCTGAACCCGAAGCCGAACTCCCAACCAAACCTGAACCTTGCCTTGCTTTCTCCTGACATTGCCCTGCCCGATGTCCTTCCTTTTTACAATTCCAGCACACAAACTGAGGAAAAGTGCAGTCTCTAATACCATGCCCCAACGATCCACATTTAATACACCTTGATGTCTGAGAAGTACATGGACCCGAATGTCTCGACTTACAATTTGCACACCATGGATTATTACTCACTGAATTATCACTAAACTCAATCCTCCGGTTATGTCCCTTATTCCCAGAAGAACTACTTTTGGACTGATGTGAAGCCTTATTCTTAATCAACTTTTCTCCTGCCCGTAGATCACCATCCACCGACCGAGCTAAAGTAAAAGCCTCGGTCAAAGTATGAGCCAACCTCACCGAAGTCCGATAATTTGGGGGTAAAGTCTTAACAAAATGGGTAATCCTTGTCCTCTCGTCCGGAACCCATTGCTGAACAAATCGTAACTTTTCTGTGAATTGATTAATGAGTTCATCTATAGTCATTTTTTCAGTGAACTGTAACTCCAGAAACTCCTGCCTAATTCTAATCATATCAAATTCTGAACATAATTGCTTACAAATCTCATTATGAAACTCTGCCCACGTAATAGATGCTCGCTGCGCAGGTGTCAGATGTGCAGTTATCGAATCCCACCAGTTCATAGCCTGACCTTTCATCAATTGCACCGCATATCCAACTTTCAACTCCTCCTCACACTAACACACCTCAAACTTTCGTTCAGTATCCCTTAACCAATTCAAAGTCACCGTCGGATCATTACCTCCTTCAAATTCTTTGGGTCCACTAGCCTTAAATGTCTTAAAAGAACACAATTTCTTCTGTTGCTGCGGCGAAGGAAACTGATAACCAATGTCTCTCTGCTGAGCTAATTTAGCTTGTTGCTCCAAATACAACTGTTCTATCTTTCTAAGTCTTATCACATCATCCTCCAATTGCAACAAATAATCATCTTGACTAGTTTCATCTTGATTAACATGTGAAGTACCACCTTGATTACCATTACGTGTTTCGGGAGGTGGAAACTCAGTTCTAGAAACATTGTTCGGAGTCGGGTTCTCATTATCTGCCATTCCTGTACTCACAACAATAACTCGCAACTTGTTAATCGTTAGTATAACCTATACTAACCAATCAACCCCCCATTTAAATAGCTAATCCCACTTACCGAAATATTTGACTAACACCGACTAGATTTGGGATTGAACATTTACCAATGCCCAATTCACCCAAACCTATGCTCTGATACCAACTTGTAAGACCCGACTTTTATTACAAACATATTTTTAATATTATAGTCTGGAAGCGCGTTCCCAAAACATATATATATCCGATATTTATAAAATATGCCAAAATAAAACTTTTATCAACTTAAATAATTACAATACATACTACTAAATCCGGGTGTGATTTTTAATTTTTCCAAAACAACATATATCAACAAAAGATCAGAGTTGGCGCATCAAGTCAAACATCCAGTCAACCCATCACGACCCGTATCACAACTTACCAAAATATGAAAAAAAAAATAAACAACGAGGGATTAGCTCACGCTAAGTGAATGAAACCGTAACCAACGGTTCAACCCACAAGTAACAAATTTTACAACTAATAAACTGCAACAAGTAAACACTTAAGCAAGTATCGTCAAGAGGATCGGAGGTTCCTGGTATACCATCACAGAAACCTACCGATAGCTTGAGTACTACCTTCACTAACATGAGTACATCCTCAACTCTGTGTATCGGAAGACCCAGACAGCTACACAATAGTACACAAGCCCAACCAACCAACGTTGACCTCTGAATCAACACATAGTCAACCAACCAAGCAACCAACAATCAACAACCAATAACAATCAACAACTAAAAACCAACTTACCAATATCACAATATAAACCAAACAACAATAACATAATATATCCAAAACTATCCTGGTTTACCCGTTGTAACCGAACCCGTTACAACTGGGTTGAACCGAGGATTACAGTAACCACTCACCAATATTATCTGATCTTCAACTCAGTGGTCTAATCTTACTGAGTTGCTGCCCGCTTATCTGGAATTACAAACAACAACAAGTTAGTAATAATCCAAAGCCATTATTCATAACATATATATAACATATCATCCATCTCATAATCTTACTTAACATAGCATCATATACCAATACTTATACTCTTGTTTAGGTCCCGACACTCAACTAAAATATGACACGTAAATACGTACGCAAGACTACGCAAGTTAACTGCCCAATATACAATCCGGACAAAACTACTCATTTTCAAAACTGCCTCTATTTGCTCAAAACTGCCCTTTTTAAACATGCATAACTTTTTGCTCGTTAACAATTAGACAACCAAATTTTGCAGGCACCTTTACTATAACAAAATGAACGTTTTTCATTTTTACACTTTCTTCTCAAAACTGCCTCTTTGCCCTCAAATCTACCCTCAAAACTGCCCCGTTGCCCTTGACGCTACCCTCAAAACTGCCCTATTTCTTCAAAACTACCGACATTCAAGCAAGTATAACTTTTAACTCGGTGAGAGTTATGGCCTGAAATTTGGTACACACGTCCAATACAACAATATCTAACTTTCACTTTAGGCACTTTTTGAAATTTACCAAAAATGACAAATTTAGATGTATGACCAATTTTGACCCAAATCGACACCTTTTGACCCGTTTCAATAAATAACCTCTTTTTGACCACAGATTTAATCAATACAAATCACGTGTGACTATTTCAACCCAATTGACTATGTGTCAACCTCTAAACCGACCCACCAATCAAAATAACACGTTATCACATTTCATTCGTTTAAGCTCAACAACACTTTAGTATGTTTTGTAAAAAAAACTGGACAGCAGCTGTTCAACTCACTTTTCGACCAACTTAAAATCAGTTCTGTGCAGTAAGGCCATACCCAACAGAAAATAGACTTTCCTACCTTTCCAACGCTATATTACACATCAAAAACGGAGTTACGGTTATTTAGTTATGATTTATTGAAAACAGCCTATTTTTCTGCACAAAGCTGTCCAAATCCGAATTTTCACCAAAAGTGGTTCAAATCAACTCAAATACATCTACAACACTTATCTTAATAAACACTTACTCAATTAAACATATTAGGACTGATTTCCCACAAGATTAACATTCAAAACAATTCATCTTTATATTATATATTACCTATTTACTTTCAAATCCCCAATTTTTATTTACATAAACCCTAATTTCATAAAACTCAGATTATAAACACGAATCCTTCAAATGAATATCAACAAACTTCAACTATAAACATTATACAACAACAAACAACTATCTATCATCAATTTCTAGCATGCATCATCATCTAATTCATATATTTTAAACCCTAAATTGCAACTTGAAGAACACTATCATAAATCACAAATTATTATATATTCATCATGTAATATGCAATAATCTATCATAATATCATCCTACAATCATGTTATAACCAAGTTCTAGCTTCAATTCCTTACAATCACTTAATAACCTAATTTATTCAATTAATCACAAAACCTCAAGAACACTTACTCTAGGTGAAGAACAAGAAAGATGATGATAGAATGATGATAATCTGATTTCCTTAGTCTTGAATCCACACAATTAAGATGTTTATTTCTTTTGATGAATTGAGAGGATTTGAGAGAGATAATGAGATAAATGAAGAACAAGATAATGAGGTGGGAAATGAGTCGGCCTAAACCCACCACCCCCATTTTATTTATGTAATAATATACCCCTTTCTAATCTATTGTCTGGAACCCGAAAATACCCGTAAGTCAAAATACTTTTATTTTACCATCAAGTTTATTTATTTAAAACAAAAAATATTTTATTAGTCACAATAAAATCGGTGACTCTTTTAGTCATTTATTTTCAACTATACCTTATAAAATATTTCCCGTCATTAAAATAATCGTTTATTTCCAGGCCCAGAAACAGGATGTTACAGTTCCTTGAGAGAGAAATGATATCTAAAGAGGACAGTGGGAGTAAAATTGATCTTGAAGAAATTCAAGAATCTACCGATGAAGAACCTATAATAAACACTGACGTTTAACAAGAGGTGGAGACACCTGTTGAACCTGAAGACATATCCTTACCCGTTCGCAGATCTAGTAGAGTTAGCAATCCTCCTGAGTTCTATTATGGTTACCAAATAGAAGAAGAGGATAAGATAAATGATAGTACACTGGGTGAATTAGATGAGCCTGCTAACTACAAGGAACTGATGGCAGGCCCTGAGGCTGCTAAATGGAAGGAAGCTATGAAAAGCGAAATTCAGTCCATGTATCACAATCAAGTTTGGAATTTGGTTGACACTACACCCGGTCTTAAGACGGTGGGTTGTAAGTGGATCTTCAAGAAGAAGACAGACATGGATGGGAAAGTACACACTTATAAAGCTAGGTTGGTAGCAAAGGGCTATACTCAAACCTATGGGATTGATTATGAGGAAACCTTCTCACCGGTAGCTAAGATTAAGTCAATTAGGATTATGCTAGCCATAGCTGCATTTCATGATTATGAAATTTGGCAGATGGATGTCAAAACCGCTTTCCTTAATGGGAAACTGACAGAGGATGTGTTCATGACACAACCGGAAGGTTTTGAAAATGCAAAGTATCCGAATAGAGTGTGCAAGCTTGAAAAGGCCATTTATGGACTTAAACAAGCCTCTCGTAGCTGAAATCTCTGCTTCCACGAAAAGGTCACAGAGTTTGGATTTTCTAGAAGTGAAGATGAGTCCGGTATATATGTCAAGTTCAGTGGGAGTATTATGGTATTCTTAGTATTATATGTGGATGATATACTGCTCATAGGAAATGATATCCCAACTTTACAAAGTGTAAAAGCCTGGTTGGGAAAGTGTTTCGCTATGAAAGATCTTGGAGATGCAGCATATATCCTAGGTATAAAGATTTACAGAGATAGGTCAAAACGTCTCATACGACTCAGCCATGATACGTACATAGATAAAATATTGAAAAGATTCAATATGGAAAATTCTAAGAAAGGGAACTTACCCTTGAATCATGGCATTAAGATCAGTAAGGATCTATGTCCCAAGTCTGAACAAGAATTGGACAGAATGAGTCGAATCCCATATGCTTCGGTTATAGGATCAATCATGTATGCCATGATGTGTACAAGGCCTGATGTCTCATTTGCTTTGAGCTTAGTGAGTGGACATCAGCAGAATCCTGGTGAAGGTCATTGGACAGCTGTCAAGAATATTCTTAAGTATTTGAGAAATACTAAAGACAGGTTCTTGGTTTATGGTGGAGAAGAAGAACTTAGAGTAACGGGTTATAGTGATGCTAGTTTCCAAACAGACAGAGATGATTGTCGATCACAGTCTGGTTGGGTATTCCTACTGAATGGGGGAGCGGTGACATGGAAAAGTTCTAAGAAAGATACAGTAGCAGACTCTACATGTGAGTCTGAGTACATTGCGGCTAGTGAAGCGGCAAAGGAAGCTATCTGGATGAGGAATTTCATTGGAGATCTTGGAGTTGTTCCAACGGTACAAGATCCTATTGCTATATTCTGTGATAACAAAAGTGCGGTTGCCTTGAGTAGAGAACCCAATGATCACGGAAAGTCAAAGCACATTGAAAGGAAATACAATTTTGTTCGAAAGAAAGTCGAAGAAGAACATGTAATTGTGAAGAGCATAAGATCAGAGGATAATCCAGCTGATCCTTTCACAAAGCCTCTAGGAAAGTCCAAGCACGATGAACATGCTAGGAGCATAGGTTTAAGAGATAATGTAAAGTTTTAGTTGATTAGTTTGAATTTGAAACGTTATAAACAATGATAGAAACTGTAATAGACTTGGTGATTAATAATGGAGATTTTTAATGGGAAGGAGTTCTACCATTTACTATTGTTTGTCGTTGTGTTTCAGTTTTGCATGTTTAGACACCACTTCCAGAGTAATAAGTTCTTACTCAAACCTCCTCAGTCGATCACACTATAGGAAGTATGTGGTGAATTAAGACTGTCATGGAGTGTTAGTAGATGTCTATGGAGATAGACATGGCATGGAGATTGCTGCAACACTCATAGGTACTTAATGGAGATTTAAGTATAGGAGAAACCCGCACTTAAAGAGATCACTTCATGGATTAAATCACGAGTGATTTTAAGATGATAATATCTTCTATTCTTAAAATGGAGATACATGAGTATCTAGTTCTTCGAGTCTGTTAAACTTTAGTCTATTCAAACGCTGTGCGTAAATGCCAGTTATAAAGGGTATGCTAGGTATGATATGATGAGTTGACTAGTGCTATGTAGTCGATATTTATTTGTTCTTTTTGCCTAAAATGGAAAAGAGATATCATGGGCCCTCTGATGATTAAAGTTTGACATAAAAAGTGCTAGGCCTGGCCGAGACTAAAGTGATAGTTCAGTAGTCTCATATAGTCAATATAATCGGAAATCGGAAAACATATATGAATCTTGAGATTGATTATAATCCATGTCTCGGTTCATAAGATATCGTGAAACAAAGGAATGGTTGATCACTTATCTAAAGGACTAACTCAAAGATGAGATCAGAGTTCGGCAGTTGCTTGGATGCACACTTTACATAGTTAATGAGATATAGGCTTAAGACCAATAGTAGTTGATGAATTGTCCAAGTGGGAGACTGTTGGAATAGTGTCCAATATCATAACTAATTGGTGTGACTATCATTAATGGTAAAGTCCTTTTTGGGTTGCCCTCATGAACAGTCAAGAGAAAGATGAAGGGATAACATTAATTGGTATTAATGTTATATTTAATTAGTTGATTTATTAATTTATGGATTAAATTAATTGGAAATTAAAAGTAATTAAATTGGCGGAAGGTTCCAGAAACTGACTCAACCGCCGGTTGGAAGGTCCAACCGCCGGTTGAGGTTAGGGTTTCTAAGGTGGTGGAATTCGCAGACTTGGAGTACAAGTCAAACAACTCCAACCGTCGGTTGGAAGGTCCAACCGCCGGTTGGGAGTCGAATTCAGCAAACCAAAGGGTTTCTTCCATAACTATAAATAGGGGCATCCTATACCTTCATAAACACACGATTCAGATACGAATTTTCTGAGAATTTCGAAATTCGACTTTCTTTTGGGTTTTTGGGTGTGAAGCATTAGAGGTATTCTACTTTGGGTACTTGCCTCCAAGTAACGAAGCTCTGCTCGTTGGTCTACGCGCGAGAAATAGGTTTTCTCTAAGGTTAGTGTTTCCTTATATTCTCTTTGTTCAATTTATTCATTGTACTATGTTGTTAAAGTTAAAGATCCCTTACGGTTTTAGTTTCCTAATTGCCTTAGATTATTTAAAGTTTTATTTTTCCGCTTCATCTATAATAATCTAGTTAGGGAATAGAAAACCCAACACTAATTTCTCCAAGAACCCTAGAAATTGGGTTTTTATGGGTTTTAGCTAATTGGTATGGATTAATTCGAATCTAGGGTTTGTAATTGATTAGTTAGTGTTAGTTTAGTATATAGATAATGATTAGAAGCTCAATTTATGATTTAAAAGTAAAAAGTAGTGATTAGGGTTTATGGGGTTTCCATGAATCCTATGATATTACAATTTAAAAGTGTTAGTATATGTTAATAGTAGCAAGAAAATAGTTAAGTTCATATTAAAGTTATGATTATGATCATGAGAATCAAAGTAGTTAATTTAGTTAAAGTGAAATTAGTAAACATCAAGTGGGGGAGGAGGAAATGGATGATTAGTAATTGAAAGTGTGGTTAGTTATTGATTATGTGTCATGTGTATGTACTAGGTGCTAAAGAAGAATTATCATCATTTGACCATCTTATTACAAGTTGTGCTACAAATCAAGGTGAGTTTATGAAAGTAGTTAGATTTAATTGTTGAATAGTTGTGATTAGTGTTTGTGATGATATAATTATCATGAAAGTTACTAGCTAACCAAGGTTAGCTATATTTTGATTAGTAGCTAACTTATGTTAGCTAATTATATGATTAGACTAGATAATCGAGATTAGCTAGATGAATGATTAGATATGTGCACATTTGATTAGAATAATAGAAAGAAAGTTGCAAAAGAAGAGGGAAGTATCTTAATTACTTTGCTTATTATTTGTTTTCATTAGTAATGCATTGTAATGATTAGTTTTCATATTCTCACTAAGCAATTTGCTTAATTAGTTTAGTTATGTTGTAGGTACAAGCGGAAGTGGTAAAGGAAAGGAAGTGAATAAAGACTAGAAGTGGAGTTGCTAGCTTGTTGTGAGTAAACAAGCCTTTCTCATTAAATTGTCGTTTTGTATGCCTTGAAAGCCTACGCAAACAAAGTTTTGTCATGTTTTAAATAATAAAGTAAAGACTAGAGATAGTGTGTTGTAGTAGTAAAACCTTGTGTATGATTAGTAGACTTGGTTGTAGAAAGTGTTAGAATTGCAAGTTATGGTATACTTGCTATTTTGGTTATGTATGTATTTGAAAGGTTAAAAAGAAAGTCAAATATTCTATTGGTCAATTATGGTTGGTGATTGACCATTGAATGGGTCAAAATAGTCCTTTTGGGTCAGCAGGTCAAAATGGGTCAAATTGGGTCTTTAATAGCACCTATGGACCAAGTTAAGTTAGATAAAGGCTAAGAGTGTGGTGAGAAGCCTCACAACTTCGTTTTGGTAGTAGAAAGGTGTGGCCAAAAGTCCAGCTTCTTAATCTCTATAGTTTGAATTTTAGTATGTCTATTAAAAGTGTGAATTTGTATCGAAAATGAGCCACACGTCCAAAACCCGAGATAGTGTGTATTTTGAGAAAGTGCAAAATGAGAAATCTTCATTTTGACCATAGTAGGGTGACTGCAAAATTTCATAACTTAACTCTTTGTCGTTTGTGAGATATGTTCGATCAAAGTTCGATTTTTGGTATAAAATAGTGCAGGCTGCAGTTTTCTGCTATAGAAGGGAAGAATCCGGCGGATTCATTCCCAATCCAACGGATTGAGGTGAATCCGGCGGATTGAGGTGAATCCGGCGGATTCAGCCAACCGGATTGTGTAGAAGAGTTCTGATTGCGAGTTGAGTCTGAATGTTTGTATGAATCCGGCGGATTCATAGGGAATCCGGCGGATTCCCTTGGTCATCAGGATTTTACAATTTTGTAAATAAAATGACATAATAGTTAATCGATTACAATATCCAATCAGTTATAAATTGTATGAATAGTATATATATATATATATATATAGTTGTTCCATATTGTAAAAAAAAAAATGTTCAGATTTTCAGGGCTTTCTAATGACAAAGACATTGAGCTTAGAAAAGGCATGTTGTGATATGTTCTCTATCTTAAATAATCAGTGTCAAGCATACGATCGCAATGTTGACTATTAAAACATGTTACCCAAGCAGACCCGCCCATTTTACAACTGAAATAGCTAAAGTGCTCTCTTTCAAGCCTCACCACCGAATGACCTATGCAAAAACAAATGCTGAAACACTAAGGCTGGCCAATTCAGCATTAATCAAAACTAAAGCTGTACAAAGTAGATAACAAAAATCAAAAATAAGAGAAAATATATATAGTATATAGAAAATATATATTGTATATAGAAAGAGAATATGTGTAAGAATTTCATGCAAATTAAGGTAAGAATGAACCTATGAAGCGAAAGTTTCCGCGTCCTATTCTTCGTGGCCTAATGATCCAGGCATTTGCTTACTACATGTTTGAGTTATGTATAGAGCAAGAATAAGAGAAAACAAACATGAGAAAAAGGAGTTTAAAAGTTTGTACTGTAATTAAGGTTTTGTGTATGTAATGTATTTATTCCTACGAACCCTGCATCAGAGTAATTTCCAAGCTTTAATCCTTTGTTATGAACATAATCAGAGATGCTTTGATTCCAGATGGAAATGTGGCGCCTTTCGAACGAAATTTCCCTACCAAATAAAAACAGATTATATTAGTACAATACTTAATTCTAATTAAGCTTTAAGAAGCATATGGAATTATCAAGTAAACAACTAATTAATCAAATACATGGAATATTACATGTGAATCTCTATCAAGTTCAGCCCAACAATCCATGAAACAGATCATATATCAAAGTGATTTCTAACAACTAATTACTAGAAAAGGAAAAGGAAACAAAAACTTAAAAATAAGCAAAAGTCAAAGGACACCTTTTCACTTAGACATATTATCAAACACTTGGTGTGCATCACTTAGGTGCTCATTAACACACATAACACAAAACTTGGATTAGTCCTTTTCTGCTGCAACTTTAAAAAATGAAATACAGTAACAAAGATAGAAAAAATATTCAGAAATTTGTTAGTAAATAAATTACGGCTTAATTCATGATGAACACAATGAGAGACAAAAAGCTGTAGGAATCGATATAACAAAAACCAGAAGTTTACTTGTCCATCTCTAGCTGCCGGATTGCCGAAATAAAATGAAAGACAGCCTGACCGTATAGCTTATGATTGCAGGACAATGTCTTCAGGGATTTCGAAATGGAGCAAAATGAATGGCCATTGAACTTGATGATCGTGATGAAGATGAAGATGAAGAATCGTACGGCCATTGAAATAGGCACCGAGAGATGAAAGTTGGGGATGGAAATTGAGAGGTACATGGATGTAAAAGAAACCGATGGAGAAGAAAGAGAAGGGAAAGTCTCTGTAATTTTATTTTGAATGTATTTTGTGCGAAAATGAAGCTTTAAAATTTGATTGGTAAAGAAGGGTGGTGGAGTAAATGAATGACAGATGAAGCGTGAAGCGTGCACTGAACTTCAATAAAAGTTTACATCCGTAATAAACAACCTAATTAATGCTTGATTATTTTTTACAAAATTCAAAACTCTAAGAAAATTCCTTGCATAGGAGGCATGCCAACTCAGCATTGAGATTGTCTAAGAATGTGACAAATCAGCAAAATGACATCAGCATCAACTCCCTTTTATTAGATAGGTAAGATATATATATTTTTTAATTTAATTAAATAAACATTTTATTTTTACAAAACTTAGAATTAATAAATTGTATGTATTTTTTATTCTTAAAGTTGATTGCTGCATTTTTTTTAGGGTTAATAATGGTTTAATACCCAAACTTTCAACTTTTTTTCGTTTTAACACCTCAACTTTTTTTATAACGTTTTAACACTCCAACTTATAGTTTGACCAAAACTTAATACCCAAACTTTCAAAATTTTTTCGTTTTAACACCTCAACTTCTTTTTTAACGTTTTAACACTCCAACTTATAGTTTGACCACAATTTAATCCTTTTAGTTTGTTTGTCCGTTTAAAATTACACTTCTGGATTTTTTTTGTTAACTCTTTAGTTTGAAATAATCAAGATTCGATTTTAATACACTAAAAATTCTTCTTATGTGTTGTCTATTTAATATGTATTCTATTAATCCTTCAAAGAATACTAAGATTAGCTAACCTCGGAATCTCGAATGTTTAGCTAACCTCGTGATCTCGAATGTTATTATCCTGTTAATTATAGTGTAACATCCTGTTTCTGGGCCTGGAAATAAATTGTATTTTATAAGTTTGGTTGGTTTATTTAATAATAAACAAGTAAAAGAGCCTCAGTTTTTATAGTGATTAATAAATTATTGCTTGTTTTAATTTATTAAAGATGACGGTAAAATAAAAGTATTTTGACTTACGGGTATTTTCGGGTTCCAGACAATAGGCTAGGAACGGGTATAATTTTATACATAATAAAAGTGGGGGTCGGTTTGGTGACCGACTCATTTTACCCACCTTTCCCCAATTTCATCTTCTTGAAACTCTCTCTATTTCACATTCAAAGAAAATCAAGAATTTAAACTAGTGATTGAATCTAGCTAAAGTGAAAATCAGATTATCATCATCCATATTATCATCTTCTCCATTTAATTGTAAGTAATTCTTGGTGTTCTTGAGTTATTAGTAGAAATTTGGGTTTATGATGAATATATGTGATTTGTTTGAATTGAAGGTTAAATAATATGTGTTTGATGTTTCTAAATGATTAGATAACGATTTAACATGATTACATGGTAATAGAATGGTAGAAATGGCTAGAGTTCTTCAATTTGAGTTCATAGTTAGGGTTTGGTAATTTTAGTGAATTAGATGATGATGCATGAGTTAGATTGTGGTTAGATAGTGTTTGTTGTTGTTATTATATGTTTATGGTTGAAGTTGTGGTTATTTACTTGGTAATTTCGTGTTCATAAACTGATTTTGGTGAAATTTGGGTTTTGGTCCGTATGTTGGTTGCTGTTTCTGCTGATGCTGAAATTATGATCAAGCCGGCGGCTTGATCACTGAAGCCGGCGGCTTCAAGTGGCCAGCCGGCGGGTGGAGGATCCCAACCGGCGGGTTCTGTAGGTCTTAAAACGCAAATAAGGTTCTGATGTTGAAAATGTTAATTCACCCGGCGGGCCAGGGTGCCAAGCCGGCGGCTTCTCAGCCAAGCCGGCGGCTTCCCTGCCCAAGCCGGCGGCTTCTGGGTGGTTTCCAGCAATTTTATTTCTTTGTTTAATATGATTAAATGCTAATGATATATGATGTGTGATACGTATTATATGGTATAGGATATAAGATATATGTTAGATAATATTGAAATACGTTATATGAGATTATGATATAAGCATTTTGATTTGTGTTGAACGTTTACTGACTTGGTGTTATTGTTGTTTCCAGATAAGCGGACGGCCACTCAGTAAGATAAGACCTCTGAGTTGGCGATCAGGCGTAAATATTCGGTGAGTGGAATTGTAGTCCTCGGTTCCACCCAGTTGTAACGGGTTCGGTTACAACGGGTAACCAGGATGGTTTATATTAGTAGGTTGTTGTTATTGGTCGTACCGGTACCAGTCTTGTCTGTTTGTTTATATTACTGATTATATGAGTTGTTGTGCGATTGTTGTTGAATTGTTGATCAGTTGTGAACAGTTGTGAACTGTTGCTTGTTGTTGTGTGCTTTTGCATTGTGAATGCAACGTGGTTGTTTTCAGAGGTCAACTGCTGTCTGGGTTGGGTTTGGGTACTACTGTGTAGTTGTCGAGGTTTCTTTGAGACACATAGTTGAGAACAAGCCTAGTCAGTGAAGGTAGTACTCAAGCTATCGGTTGATTACTGGGATTGGCTTGGCGCCCAGTAGTCGTGGTTTCTGGGTTGGATGGATACCAGGAACCGCCGGTCCTCTTGACGTTATGTGCATATGTGTTTAATTGTTGTTGTTGCTTTGTTGTAAGACTTGTTATGAGTGGGTTGAATCGTCGGTTACGGTTCCATTCACTTAGCATTGGCTAATCCCTCGTTGTTTAATGTTTTGCAGATTGTGGTTAGTTGATGTAGATGTAGATGTTCGGGTTGTAGAGGTTGACTGGAAGTTTGACTAAAGCTTGGCGCAACTCTGACCTTTTGTGAATGTCTTTTGGAAAACGTTTTATATAAGCCCGTTTGTGTTAATATGGTTGTAAATGTTTAACTAATGTTGTCATACTTTGTAAGTCGGTAAATGTTTTGTTTTGGGGACTTGCGCTTCCGATTTTTGAAATATAATATATAAATGATATATTTTGGTTCACGTAAGGATCGGGCCTTACAAGTTGGTATCAGAGCATAGGTTTGGGTGAATTGGACATTTGCTAATGTTCAATCCCAAATCTATTTGGTGTTAGTCAAACTTTTCGGTTAGTGGGATTAGCTTTTGGTTGGGGATTGGTTAGTATAGGTGATACTAACGATTAACAAGTTGCAAGTTGTGTTTTGGTTGTGAGTACAGGAATGGCAGATGATGAGAACCCGGATCCCAACAATGTTACTAGAACGGAGCTTCCACCTCCAGAAAATAATAATGTTAATCAGGGTGGTACTTCCAATGTTCATCATGATGAAAATAGCCAAGAGGATTATTTGTTGCATATGGAGGATGAGGTTATAAGACTTAGAAAGATAGAACAGTTGTATTTGGAGTTACAAGCTAGGGTAGCTCAGCAAACGTATCAATCTCCTCCTCCACCTCAGCAGAATAGGTTGTGTTCATTTAAGACTTTTAAAGCGTGTGGACCTAAAGACTTTGAGGGAGGTAATGATCCGATGGTGACACTGAATTGGTTAAGGGACACCGAGAGGAAATTTGAGGTGTGTCAGTGTGAAGATGAGTTAAGAGTTAAATATGCGGTTCAGTTATTGAAAGGTCAAGCAATGAATTGGTGGGATTCTGCGACTGCACAAATGACACCTGAACAAAGATCTAGAATTACTTGGGCTGAGTTTCATAGAGAGTTTAGTAAGCAATTCTGCTCTGAGTTTGATATGCTTAGACTTAGGCAGGAGTTTCTTGATTTGGAGTTTTCTGATAAAATGACAATGGATGAGCTTATCAATCAATTCACTGATAAGTTAAGATTTGTTCAACAATGGGTTCCTGACGAGAGGACTAGGATTACCCATTTCGTTAAGACTTTACCACCACAGTACCGTACATCAGTGAGGTTGGCACGTTCTTTGACGGAGGCTTTTGAGTTAGCTAGGTCGGTGCATAGTGACAATCAAGCATGGGAAAAGTCGAGTAAGAATAAGTCGGTGCAACTTTCTAAGAGTAATACTACTGGAAGTAAGAGTCAGAATCGAAGGATTGAGTTTAGCGAGGGCTCGGTGGGTAGTGATCCAAACCTTTGGTGTAATGCTTGTAGGTCGAGACATTCGGGTCCATGTACTCCTCTAACGTTAAGGTGCATTAAGTGTGGAGCATTTGGGCATGGTAGTAGAGAGTGTACCTTTCCTCAGTCTGTGTGTTGGAACTGCAAGAAAGAAGGTCATCGGGCAGGGCAATGTCCGGAATATGTTAGGCAAGGCTCGGGTTTAGCTGGAAGTTCGGGTTCTGGTTCGGGTTCTGCATCATCGATTGGGCAAAAGAGAAAGTTGGCGCCTGCTCGAGCTTTTCAAATGACAGTGGGGGATCAAGCGACTGTGGGAGAATTGCTCGAAGTGAATAACCAAGGTAGATTCTATATTGACTTTGATGTAATATAGTTATAGTATTGTATGCCCATGTGTGATTGTAGCATTCGGTATAATTATGTGTGGGATTGGATTTCGGGGACGAAATCCTTTAAGGGGGAAAGATTTGTAACATCCTGTTTCTGGGCCTGGAAATAAATTGTATTTTATAAGTTTGGTTTGTTTATTTAATAATAAACAAGTAAAAGAGCCTCAGTTTTTATAGTGATTAATAAATTATTGCTTGTTTTAATTTATTAAAGATGACGGTAAAATAAAAGTATTTTGACTTACGGGTATTTTCGGGTTCCAGACAATAGGCTAGGAACGGGTATAATTTTATACATAATAAAAGTGGGGGTCGGTTTGGTGACCGACTCATTTTACCCACCTTTCCCCAATTTCATCTTCTTGAAACTCTCTCTATTTCACATTCAAAGAAAATCAAGAATTTAAACTAGTGATTGAATCTAGCTAAAGTGAAAATCAGATTATCATCATCCATATTATCATCTTCTCCATTTAATTGTAAGTAATTCTTGGTGTTCTTGAGTTATTAGTAGAAATTTGGGTTTATGATGAATATATGTGATTTGTTTGAATTGAAGGTTAAATAATATGTGTTTGATGTTTCTAAATGATTAGATAACGATTTAACATGATTACATGGTAATAGAATGGTAGAAATGGCTAGAGTTCTTCAATTTGAGTTCATAGTTAGGGTTTGGTAATTTTAGTGAATTAGATGATGATGCATGAGTTAGATTGTGGTTAGATAGTGTTTGTTGTTGTTATTATATGTTTATGGTTGAAGTTGTGGTTATTTACTTGGTAATTTCGTGTTCATAAACTGATTTTGGTGAAATTTGGGTTTTGGTCCGTATGTTGGTTGCTGTTTCTGCTGATGCTGAAATTATGATCAAGCCGGCGGCTTGATCACTGAAGCCGGCGGCTTCAAGTGGCCAGCCGGCGGGTGGAGGATCCCAACCGGCGGGTTCTGTAGGTCTTAAAACGCAAATAAGGTTCTGATGTTGAAAATGTTAATTCACCCGGCGGGCCAGGGTGCCAAGCCGGCGGCTTCTCAGCCAAGCCGGCGGCTTCCCTGCCCAAGCCGGCGGCTTCTGGGTGGTTTCCAGCAATTTTATTTCTTTGTTTAATATGATTAAATGCTAATGATATATGATGTGTGATACGTATTATATGGTATAGGATATAAGATATATGTTAGATAATATTGAAATACGTTATATGAGATTATGATATAAGCATTTTGATTTGTGTTGAACGTTTACTGACTTGGTGTTATTGTTGTTTCCAGATAAGCGGACGGCCACTCAGTAAGATAAGACCTCTGAGTTGGCGATCAGGCGTAAATATTCGGTGAGTGGAATTGTAGTCCTCGGTTCCACCCAGTTGTAACGGGTTCGGTTACAACGGGTAACCAGGATGGTTTATATTAGTAGGTTGTTGTTATTGGTCGTACCGGTACCAGTCTTGTCTGTTTGTTTATATTACTGATTATATGAGTTGTTGTGCGATTGTTGTTGAATTGTTGATCAGTTGTGAACAGTTGTGAACTGTTGCTTGTTGTTGTGTGCTTTTGCATTGTGAATGCAACGTGGTTGTTTTCAGAGGTCAACTGCTGTCTGGGTTGGGTTTGGGTACTACTGTGTAGTTGTCGAGGTTTCTTTGAGACACATAGTTGAGAACAAGCCTAGTCAGTGAAGGTAGTACTCAAGCTATCGGTTGATTACTGGGATTGGCTTGGCGCCCAGTAGTCGTGGTTTCTGGGTTGGATGGATACCAGGAACCGCCGGTCCTCTTGACGTTATGTGCATATGTGTTTAATTGTTGTTGTTGCTTTGTTGTAAGACTTGTTATGAGTGGGTTGAATCGTCGGTTACGGTTCCATTCACTTAGCATTGGCTAATCCCTCGTTGTTTAATGTTTTGCAGATTGTGGTTAGTTGATGTAGATGTAGATGTTCGGGTTGTAGAGGTTGACTGGAAGTTTGACTAAAGCTTGGCGCAACTCTGACCTTTTGTGAATGTCTTTTGGAAAACGTTTTATATAAGCCCGTTTGTGTTAATATGGTTGTAAATGTTTAACTAATGTTGTCATACTTTGTAAGTCGGTAAATGTTTTGTTTTGGGGACTTGCGCTTCCGATTTTTGAAATATAATATATAAATGATATATTTTGGTTCACGTAAGGATCGGGCCTTACAAGTTGGTATCAGAGCATAGGTTTGGGTGAATTGGACATTTGCTAATGTTCAATCCCAAATCTATTTGGTGTTAGTCAAACTTTTCGGTTAGTGGGATTAGCTTTTGGTTGGGGATTGGTTAGTATAGGTGATACTAACGATTAACAAGTTGCAAGTTGTGTTTTGGTTGTGAGTACAGGAATGGCAGATGATGAGAACCCGGATCCCAACAATGTTACTAGAACGGAGCTTCCACCTCCAGAAAATAATAATGTTAATCAGGGTGGTACTTCCAATGTTCATCATGATGAAAATAGCCAAGAGGATTATTTGTTGCATATGGAGGATGAGGTTATAAGACTTAGAAAGATAGAACAGTTGTATTTGGAGTTACAAGCTAGGGTAGCTCAGCAAACGTATCAATCTCCTCCTCCACCTCAGCAGAATAGGTTGTGTTCATTTAAGACTTTTAAAGCGTGTGGACCTAAAGACTTTGAGGGAGGTAATGATCCGATGGTGACACTGAATTGGTTAAGGGACACCGAGAGGAAATTTGAGGTGTGTCAGTGTGAAGATGAGTTAAGAGTTAAATATGCGGTTCAGTTATTGAAAGGTCAAGCAATGAATTGGTGGGATTCTGCGACTGCACAAATGACACCTGAACAAAGATCTAGAATTACTTGGGCTGAGTTTCATAGAGAGTTTAGTAAGCAATTCTGCTCTGAGTTTGATATGCTTAGACTTAGGCAGGAGTTTCTTGATTTGGAGTTTTCTGATAAAATGACAATGGATGAGCTTATCAATCAATTCACTGATAAGTTAAGATTTGTTCAACAATGGGTTCCTGACGAGAGGACTAGGATTACCCATTTCGTTAAGACTTTACCACCACAGTACCGTACATCAGTGAGGTTGGCACGTTCTTTGACGGAGGCTTTTGAGTTAGCTAGGTCGGTGCATAGTGACAATCAAGCATGGGAAAAGTCGAGTAAGAATAAGTCGGTGCAACTTTCTAAGAGTAATACTACTGGAAGTAAGAGTCAGAATCGAAGGATTGAGTTTAGCGAGGGCTCGGTGGGTAGTGATCCAAACCTTTGGTGTAATGCTTGTAGGTCGAGACATTCGGGTCCATGTACTCCTCTAACGTTAAGGTGCATTAAGTGTGGAGCATTTGGGCATGGTAGTAGAGAGTGTACCTTTCCTCAGTCTGTGTGTTGGAACTGCAAGAAAGAAGGTCATCGGGCAGGGCAATGTCCGGAATATGTTAGGCAAGGCTCGGGTTTAGCTGGAAGTTCGGGTTCTGGTTCGGGTTCTGCATCATCGATTGGGCAAAAGAGAAAGTTGGCGCCTGCTCGAGCTTTTCAAATGACAGTGGGGGATCAAGCGACTGTGGGAGAATTGCTCGAAGTGAATAACCAAGGTAGATTCTATATTGACTTTGATGTAATATAGTTATAGTATTGTATGCCCATGTGTGATTGTAGCATTCGGTATAATTATGTGTGGGATTGGATTTCGGGGACGAAATCCTTTAAGGGGGAAAGATTTGTAACATCCTGTTTCTGGGCCTGGAAATAAATTGTATTTTATAAGTTTGGTTGGTTTATTTAATAATAAACAAGTAAAAGAGCCTCAGTTTTTATAGTGATTAATAAATTATTGCTTGTTTTAATTTATTAAAGATGACGGTAAAATAAAAGTATTTTGACTTACGGGTATTTTCGGGTTCCAGACAATAGGCTAGGAACGGGTATAATTTTATACATAATAAAAGTGGGGGTCGGTTTGGTGACCGACTCATTTTACCCACCTTTCCCCAATTTCATCTTCTTGAAACTCTCTCTATTTCACATTCAAAGAAAATCAAGAATTTAAACTAGTGATTGAATCTAGCTAAAGTGAAAATCAGATTATCATCATCCATATTATCATCTTCTCCATTTAATTGTAAGTAATTCTTGGTGTTCTTGAGTTATTAGTAGAAATTTGGGTTTATGATGAATATATGTGATTTGTTTGAATTGAAGGTTAAATAATATGTGTTTGATGTTTCTAAATGATTAGATAACGATTTAACATGATTACATGGTAATAGAATGGTAGAAATGGCTAGAGTTCTTCAATTTGAGTTCATAGTTAGGGTTTGGTAATTTTAGTGAATTAGATGATGATGCATGAGTTAGATTGTGGTTAGATAGTGTTTGTTGTTGTTATTATATGTTTATGGTTGAAGTTGTGGTTATTTACTTGGTAATTTCGTGTTCATAAACTGATTTTGGTGAAATTTGGGTTTTGGTCCGTATGTTGGTTGCTGTTTCTGCTGATGCTGAAATTATGATCAAGCCGGCGGCTTGATCACTGAAGCCGGCGGCTTCAAGTGGCCAGCCGGCGGGTGGAGGATCCCAACCGGCGGGTTCTGTAGGTCTTAAAACGCAAATAAGGTTCTGATGTTGAAAATGTTAATTCACCCGGCGGGCCAGGGTGCCAAGCCGGCGGCTTCTCAGCCAAGCCGGCGGCTTCCCTGCCCAAGCCGGCGGCTTCTGGGTGGTTTCCAGCAATTTTATTTCTTTGTTTAATATGATTAAATGCTAATGATATATGATGTGTGATACGTATTATATGGTATAGGATATAAGATATATGTTAGATAATATTGAAATACGTTATATGAGATTATGATATAAGCATTTTGATTTGTGTTGAACGTTTACTGACTTGGTGTTATTGTTGTTTCCAGATAAGCGGACGGCCACTCAGTAAGATAAGACCTCTGAGTTGGCGATCAGGCGTAAATATTCGGTGAGTGGAATTGTAGTCCTCGGTTCCACCCAGTTGTAACGGGTTCGGTTACAACGGGTAACCAGGATGGTTTATATTAGTAGGTTGTTGTTATTGGTCGTACCGGTACCAGTCTTGTCTGTTTGTTTATATTACTGATTATATGAGTTGTTGTGCGATTGTTGTTGAATTGTTGATCAGTTGTGAACAGTTGTGAACTGTTGCTTGTTGTTGTGTGCTTTTGCATTGTGAATGCAACGTGGTTGTTTTCAGAGGTCAACTGCTGTCTGGGTTGGGTTTGGGTACTACTGTGTAGTTGTCGAGGTTTCTTTGAGACACATAGTTGAGAACAAGCCTAGTCAGTGAAGGTAGTACTCAAGCTATCGGTTGATTACTGGGATTGGCTTGGCGCCCAGTAGTCGTGGTTTCTGGGTTGGATGGATACCAGGAACCGCCGGTCCTCTTGACGTTATGTGCATATGTGTTTAATTGTTGTTGTTGCTTTGTTGTAAGACTTGTTATGAGTGGGTTGAATCGTCGGTTACGGTTCCATTCACTTAGCATTGGCTAATCCCTCGTTGTTTAATGTTTTGCAGATTGTGGTTAGTTGATGTAGATGTAGATGTTCGGGTTGTAGAGGTTGACTGGAAGTTTGACTAAAGCTTGGCGCAACTCTGACCTTTTGTGAATGTCTTTTGGAAAACGTTTTATATAAGCCCGTTTGTGTTAATATGGTTGTAAATGTTTAACTAATGTTGTCATACTTTGTAAGTCGGTAAATGTTTTGTTTTGGGGACTTGCGCTTCCGATTTTCGAAATATAATATATAAATGATATATTTTGGTTCACGTAAGGATCGGGCCTTACATATAGTTTATTATTGTTATAATTCTAACTTATTACCTGGTCAGATTTTAATCAGGGTATTTATAACCGGTAACCTGCTGAATAGGTAATGTTGAAATAATTGACTAGAAATACCCATTTATCGTTTAATACCCATTTATCATTTTTTAGCAACATATATTCATTATAAATAGCTTTTCATATAACTAGAAATATTATACACGAAAACATTATAAAAATATATCGCTATCAAAATAAAACATTATAAAATTAATTGTGATGACACGTTACAATTAATTTATAAGCATTTAAATCATATATATGTACGTATGAAAAAAATTCCAGAAGTTTAATTTTAAACGGCCAAACAAACTAAAGAGATTAAACTATGGTCAAATTATAAGTTGGAGTGTTAAAATGTTAAAAAAGAAGTTTAGGTGTTAAAACGGAAAAAAGTTGAAAGTTTTGGTATTAAATATTGGTCAAACTGTAAGTTGGAGTGTTAAAATGTAAAACAAAAAAATTGAGGTGTTAAAACGAAAAAAACTTGAAAGTTTAGTTATTAAATCATTATTAACCCTTTTTTTTTTTAACTATCAAAGACTTCTTTTTTAATAGTCGATGTGGCTTCTAATGAAACATACAGAACACATACCACCGATCTTCTCAGAAAGGGGAATTGCGTCTATGAAAATTACTACTCTATTATTCTTATTTCACGATGAATTCTAAATTAATTTCCTGGAAACTGAGTCCGGGTTTGATAAGGATCGAAAAACGAAAACCCTAAAATAAAGGGGTTTTGTTTTCCCTTTCTTTTAATTTTTCTCATAAAATAAGATTTCCCCTGTATCTTCTTTTGCTGCAATAGTTGCAAATAAATGGGGTCTTCGGCTACTGGAATATGCATCCCTCAGAATTCAAAGTAAAAATTATTTCTTTCTTTCTAATTACACATATATATGCACAATTATATATTTTTTAATTTCATTTTATGTATATGTATGTATGCATTGTGTATGATTTTATTTATGTATTTCTTGAAGGAAAAGAGTGTTTCCAGGGAGTTCATCAAGCATGGAATTTAGACCAGAGGTATCTAATAAGATGCTTAAACAAAATGAGGTAATTTTCATCATCTATTAAGTGGTGTATATGATCATGCATGCACTTTTAGTTACTATATTATTAGTGAAATTGATAAAGTTTAGTACTTTATTATTTGAAATAAATGTGGATGCTGTTTTCATAAGCAAGCTGAATTATCACTAGGCTTCCTTCTATCTTCTAATGACATGTAATCCTCAATATTTATTAATGAATGGTTTGAGATTGCGTTTAAAATAAATTTATCTTTTGTTGAGTACAGGATAAATCACTGACTGGGCAAAAGTTTTTTTTTTTTTTTTTTTTGAGGGGGCAAAGCTCATAAAAGATCACTAATACCTTTACAAAGTTTTTTTAGTCTGCCGTTCATCGGGTAAATCCCATTTTACGTTCTAGATAATAATTGTTGACTACTTTGTTAACCTTATCTATAAATAAATGTTATGTTGTATTTGTAGGATGCTATGATGATGATCTCTTCAGGGACTACTGGTGCAGTACAACACCAATTGATAGATGGTGTTTGCTCTTCAAAGGAAGTCAAATCACATATGAAGGAAAAGGTATAAGAATGGGTTTGCGAACATATTGTTGCTACCATTTTTATGTCTTATTATTTCATTTGTAAATAATAATATATGTTTCTATTCCTAGGGTGTGATAGAACTAGATTTGGAGGACAGTGTTTCTGATTCATATAATGACAAAGAATTTATAGATTTAACATCAGACGAGGACATTGTTTCTAAGGATGAGTATGCGGATACTTTCAAGATGACTTCTGCTAACCATGCAATACCTAGTTTGTCATTAACGGGTACAGCTAATTGCGAGCAAAAAGGCATGAAAACATGTGCTGGTTCAAGTAGCTCCACGAGTCCTAGTCTACGGTTACGAAAGTGTGTAATGAAGGTTCGATCTCTTAGTAAACTGGTCAAAGCTCGGCACCACAAAATGTCCTCCGTGTCTAACGTGCAAATTGGTGCTGGCACTTCTTCATTGGTTGACTTCCAAAATGTAGCAGGAAGTTCCTCTAGCATGGGACAATTTGACGATGATGATGATGCTGTGAGGAAATATCGAAATTTCAAGAAGTTTGATATTGTTGAAAAATTTTCAGATCATCACTATTCAACATCCAGTTCAGGAACAATGCAGGCACGTGCAGTTTTACCAGAACTTGTTTCGTAGTTGATAAAGATGGTGTGGATGGGTCGGGAAATGGGTGAAAACGGGGTTGGGTTGGAAGGGGTCGTTTCTCTGATGGGCCAGGCTAGGTTGACTCTTTAATACTTTTCACTCCAGCATGAAATTTATTTTTCATACTTTTCACTCCATTTGAAGTTTATTTTTGATGCGCTAATTATGATTACAAAAGCAGTATTATACAATAATAATGTCAATCGCTGTCTATAATGATTTTGGAGGTTGATTGCATTAAAAATAACCTTCGGTCAGTTTACAATCCGTTCAATCCATTGGACCTGTTATGCTTGATCCGTTAGAGATCAAACACAATCTAATTGAACCCCTTTATACACAAATAGGTTGAACTTGCCATCTCTAGTAGTATTCTTCATCCATCTTATAGTTTTACATGTTCCATGAAAATTGCAGCCACCAAGTAACTGGGCTAAAAACGTTCAAAAAGAATGGAGGATTCTCAAGAAGGGCTTGCCTGGTCTGTTATGTCAATTTGTTTTATATTCAATTATTCATTACCTGTTTGTCGATCTTAAATTTTCTCCAAGTTTAGGAATTTGTGTTGATTTACTGATTTTTTTTATTTGGTTATAGATATGATATATGTTAGGGCTTCTGAATCGAGGATGGATCTCTTGAGAGCTGTGATAATGGGAGCAGAAGGGACTCCATATCATGATGGTCTTTTTTTCTTCGACATGCGCTTTCCTAGAAGCTATCCTCATGATCCGCTTGTATGTTTTAATCTTTTATACTATCCACTTTATCCTTTGCTTTCTATTGTTATCCGATAAGATGTTAAATAAAGATTCTTTTCAGGAGGTGCATTATCACTCTGGTGGACTACATATAAATCCGAATTTGTATGAGGATGGTAAAGTTTGCTTGAGCCTTCTAAACACATGGATTGGTGCCCAGAATGAGAAATGGACACCTGGCGTTTCAACTGTGCTCCAAGTTTTGGTCTCTATACAGGGTATGATTTTGAATGCAAAGCCTTTTTTCAATGAACCCGGGTATGCAGATTTTGGTGGTTCTGACTACGGAGAATATAGATCAATGCGATACAATGAGAGTACTTTAGTTCTGTCTCTCAAAACTATGGTTTACACCATGAAGAAACCCCCAAAGGTATGATTGCTACCTACATGATGCTATCATTATCTACAATGTGAATTGGTTAGGGCCTCTGGCACCAAATATATTGTTTTATCGATTAAATGTGTTTAAGAAAAGGCCGGGATTTAGAAGATGAACATACAAATACATTCATTATTGAGCAAGTTGTAACATGCTGTAATAAGAACAAAAAGGAAGCTAAAAAGGAAAAATCTTCAAGTATAAAGAAACGATAAAGACCTCATGATTTGAGCCAGCAAGTCTTTTCTTTTCTTTTTTAGAATAGGTTGGGTGTATGCAGTGGCATATCATCTATTGTATTTGCATTTAGAAAAGGTTGTAATAGCAATTCGTGCCTTGAACTTGTTTTGTTATGCTAATTATGTAGTAGTCGAGGCAGCAAATCGATCTGTAGGGTAACAGGTCAAAACTGTTGGTGTCCATACAGGTCAGGTACTCAGGTTGACCGAGTTACTTGTTCTGAATAAATTTATTTAGGAGTTTGATGCGCATACATTTTGGGCAACTTTCCACCTGTTCACCTGAATTATTTACACCTGAATTATGTTTTCTGTTGTTTGAAGTATATGATTGAGTCAACCCACTTATATTTTTATGCGCGAATTGACACCCCAAAGGCTCAAAATATGGTTGCTTTGTGTAAGCCTTGGAACCTCAATAATGTGTCTTTTGCAGCCTACATATTAGAAACATCTTTGGTTGCGGATGTGGAAATATTGTGTTTAATGGTTTGATCTTTTTGGATGCAGCACTTTGAAGATCTGGTGATTGGGCATTTCCATGATCGTGCACGTGGTATTTTAACAACATGTAAAGCTTATACGGAAGGTGTTGGAGTTGGATGTGCTGTTGATGAGGTTAAGAAGACGGGTTCAGGGCGATTTAAGAATGATGTCCAATGGTACATGAAAACGCTTGTAGGAGCATTTAAAGAAATTGGAGTAGAGAATGTGGATGAATTCATGCCCCCAACTCTGACTTTAACTCAGAAGGTAAGGGCCTTTTTTGGCATCTAACAGATAGCAATTAGTATTGCCCTCGTAATTATGTAAATAACTCGGGAAGCTTGTCGTGTGTAGTCCTACATTACAATCCAACTTTAAAAACTCCCAACTTGTAAGTTATGGGTTCATGTCGTTTTGGAAGGTGTCGAATCCAAGTGCTTGGAAAATAGCTAGTTCCTTTTAAAAGTCTTGACAACTTTTAAGCCTTGCATTATTGTCTGTGGAAAATGATGACTTAAAAAAGACATGGAAGATAGCAATTTGACTTTTAAGTCTTGCATCCTTTTCGTCTTCGTGGAAAATGATCACTTAAAAGCTTGGAAAATAGCAAGTGACATCTACAGCCTTTGAGTTGTAAGTTTGAGGTATTCTCAGATGTTAATGCTTATCTGTATTTACTACTTTGTTGCTATCCAATTGGTTCTCAGAAAATACATAAAAATTCTATATAAACTTTTTTACTAAACAAGTGGAAGGAATAATAGTCAAGTTGTAACAATTGTGGTTGCAATATCATAAGCAAACAACTCACACAGTTTGGTTGATGTAACAAAA
This sequence comes from Helichrysum umbraculigerum, assembly GCA_949592205.1. Classification (NCBI taxonomy): domain Eukaryota; kingdom Viridiplantae; phylum Streptophyta; class Magnoliopsida; order Asterales; family Asteraceae; genus Helichrysum; species Helichrysum umbraculigerum. The sequence goes on along the minus strand of CATIUR010000003.1, from coordinate 145,271,723 downwards.
ATGCAATAAAGTCAACCTGTCCGAATTTGTAAATAACAAAGCATTATTACAACTCATAAGTGCAAAAGATTCTTGTTTTTGGGTTGTGATTCAAAACTACTACATGCAGTTAAGAAAATGGTTAATAATGGTTTAATCCTTAAAGTTTCATTTTTATTTTCGTTTTAACCACTCAAGTTTTTTCAACATGATTTAATCCTTCAAGTTTTAAAGTTTTGGTGGTTTAACCCTTTGAAGGGTATTAAATTTTTGAAAGTTAGATGATTAAACTAGAAAATTTTAAAAGGGCAAAATTATTATGAAAAATAAACTTTGGGGATTAAACTAGGGATGAGCATTCATACCGAAATACCGAAACCGAACCGGTCTCGTACCGAACCGGTACCGACCGATACAAGTGGTACGGTATTCGGTATTTGATTTGGGGCAAAAAAAAACCCGGTACCACCCGGTTCGGTACCGGTATGGTACATGCACACCAAAATACCTAAACCGAACCGAAACCGCACCGGTTCCGAACAGAACCGATACAAGTGGTACGGTATTCGGTATTTGATTTGGGGCCAAAAACAAACCGGTACCAACCGGTTCGGTCCAGTTCGGTACCGGTATGGTACCAAGCTCATCCCTAGATTAAACCATCAAAATCATTATGATATATAAACTTAAATTGTTAAACCACCAAAACTTTGAAACTAAGAGGATTAAATCATGAAAAAATAACTTGAGTGGTGAAAACAAATAAATAGTGAAACTTTGAGGATTAAACCATTATTAACACTTAAGAAAACTAGTAATAACTCCGATTATTTAATGTTTAAACGAATCCAATTTGAAGAAGTTAAAAACTACTTACTGTTTTGATTGAGATAGCAAGTTAAATCGTGCCTAACAATTTAACATTTATGTTAACTTTTAGTTAAATTTGTCTTTAAAATAAGCGATGTTTGGAATTTTGCTTGTATATGTCAAGCGCATACAAATATCGTTATATGTTTATTTTGACAACTAATAAGCAAATACCGATATCGTTACAAAAACTGATTAATCACTTACTACAAACAGTTTTATGATATTATTTTCTTGAAGATTTTAACTCCCCCTCCATTGACCCCTTCACAAGCCTGTTAGTTTCTTGGAAGGTGGCAAGCTACTTTATATATTATACAAACAATTACACTGACCAAGTGAACACAGATAATATAATAACATCACATTTCACATTTTATTATAACAAGTCAATCATCAAAATAACTCTCATTTCAGCCATGAATGATTCACTCTTGTCCTCTGGAATCTGGTTCATTTTATTCATTGTATTCACTGCAAAAGTCTTTTCCTTCACAACTGATACAATCTCCTACTCTCAACACTGTAACGCTTTTGCTCATGAAGCCATTCCTACTGATAAAATGTTCACCAGGTACCCGTTTCTCGAACCAATAACCAGCCATTATACCGGCGGTCAAAACATTCTTGACCAAGACCCCCCGTTACAAAGGTCCATCCTGTTTGAAGCCACGGAAAACCTATTCAAAACTAACATCAAAGATACGTACAAAATCCAGGCTCGATTGATATTCTATTTACCCGATTTATACTATCTCCCATCCAACTTTACAAATGGCAGGTCTGATCATAATTTGGAGTTTTACTTGGATGGGTTCTGGTCAGTGTCTACAAACAAGCTTTGTATGGTTGGATCATCTTATTGGTTTTCAAAACAAGGTAAGTCTATTAGACTAGATGCCGTTTTGAAGCTTAGATTCGCTCGGTTTATAACTTTGAATACCAGTTTAGTAAGTGGAATCTTGGAGAGTTTGGTTTCTCCTGATGATCCATATTACTTTCAACCTATCTCAATGCTAGGATTCCCTCGAGTCTCTCCTTTTAAATACAACTATACAGTAACTTCTAACGAAGAGTGTAACGTGGGTGAAAGTAAAACTCCACAAGGTTTTGTGACTAGTATGCAGTCTTTAGATATATGTTCACTTTTCACAAGTAAATTCACCACTTACAAATTGGAGTATCCAAACAGTTGCAACAACTGTTCTTTATTCAGTCAAGATAGAGGTTACTTGCCTACTTTCGTTTCATTATACGCGATTCAGTGTTCCAGGGAAGATCAGAAAGTTCGCTTTTTAGTCGAATTCCAAGACAGAAGGTTTACTCCATACGACCAATCTTTTGATCCCAACATAGCGTTAATTGGAGAAGGAACTTGGAATGGAAAAAAAGACGAGCTGTGCATAGTTGCTTGTCGTATCTTGAATCACAGTGATCCCTTGGGTAGTGCTCGTGTTGGAGATTGCTCAATTAGGTTGACTTTGTGGTTCCCTGCAGTTCGGTCAATCCAGAAAACTCATACCACAGAGGGTCAAATTTGGAGTACCAAGTTAACAGATGATATGGGATTATTTAGAACAGCCAAGTTTCAAAGCTTTGATCATAGCCTGGTGAATTATGGGAGGAAGTACAAATATACACAAATGGAGAAAGTAAGAGAAATTTGCCCGAAAAGGAAGCATGTAGGTGAGAAGTATCAACTTGGATATTATGAATTTGGCATGTCAGTCAAATATAAGAACATGGTTTCAACTGGTTATGCAGTTCCGATATTTGTGGGAGATCAGGTGTACAACTATATCCCAGCTGGAAATCCATTGCCGGTGGCAGAACCCCTGGAGGCTGCCATGTCAACTACGAGCTACAGAGGTCAAGTGAACATCAGCTATGAAGTTAGCTTCAGATTGAATATTAGTTCGATAAGTGGGATTTCGTCACTAAGTTTATCTTCTATAAAAGATGGTAAGGTAGACATATCTGCGGAAGGAGTTTATGATGTTGAAACAGGACAAATATGTATGATTGGCTGTAGAACTGTGTACTTGTTTGGTCACTACTCGAAAAACACTTCTTTTGATTGTGAGATTCTGGTGAAATTCCAACTCCCTCAAGGTAATGGAAGTTTTCTAAAGGGAAGTATTGAGAGTTTACGTGGAAAACAAGACGTTTTGTACTTCGAGAAGCTTGATATCTTTTCTGTCACTTACACTGAAACTGAAGCAAGAAAAGCAATATGGAGAATGGATTTAGAAATCATTATGGTGTTGATTTCGGACACACTTGCTTGTGTATTCATTGGACTGCAATTATATCATTTGAATAAAAGACCTGAAATGGTTAGTTTCATTTCGGTTTTGATGATGATGATTCTTACTTTTGGGCACATGGTTCCTCTAGTACTAAACTTTGAGTCGATGTTCTCAAACGCTCGTGATCAGAAATATATACCGTTTGGTGATGGTGAAGGATGGCTTGAAGTGAACGAGGTCGTTGTAAGGATAATAACAATGGCAGCTTTCATATTGCAATTTCGTCTCTTACAATTGACATGGACTGCAAAAAAGAATCATTGGGTTCATGAGATATGGACTCTGGTAATCTGTTTACCGATGTATATCATTGGTGGATCGATCATGTTGCTAGTAAATTGGAAGAAAAGTACATACAACATTAATCTAAGGTCCTATGCCGGATTAACACTCGATGGTTTTCTACTCCCACAACTCATACTAAACATTTTTCAGAATTCAAAAGGGAATGTTTTATCTTATTCATTTTACATTGGGACTACTTTCATTCGATTACTGCCACATGTTTATGATCTTTATAGGGGTCCAAAGAGCTTTCGCCATCAGTTTAATAGATTATACGTTTATGCAAATCCTAGAGCAGATTTCTACTCGCCTTCTTGGGATATCGTCATTGTTTGTGCAGGCGTCGTTTTTGCAGTTATTCTTTTCTTGCAGCAACATTTTGGCGGTCGGATTATGTTGTTGAAAAGATTCCGGGAATCTGTTGAGTATGAAATGGTACCTGTAGAAAGTAATGAGTAACTGATAACTCAATCTTTTCTAGAGTTTATAACAATTTTTATTCTAATATTAGCTTATATATACTTTCATTAAAAAGCATCATGGTAAGTTTGTAAAGATTGTAATCCTTGTGTTATATTTCAATGTTCCATAATATAGTTTGTCATTCCTGTGATCCTGTCATAGTCGTGAACAAAAAACCCGTACCCGGAACCGAACCCGGAAAAAAACCTGGAACCGAACCCGAAAAAAACCGGTTTTTTTGAACCGGTTCGGGTTTTTTTCGTACCCGGCGGGTAGGGACCCGGGTTGGGTTTTTGAAATTCAAATCGGGTTGGGACCGGGTACAATACGGGTCGGGTTGGAAAACCCGGTATAAAACCCGGTTTAAAAACCGGTATCCGTGGGTCAAAAACCCGGTTCGGGTCGGGTCGGGTAGGTCAACAAACCGGTTCTTATCCTTTGACCTAAAACCCGGTTCGGGGTCCGGGTACGGGTCGGGTCGGGCTAATACCCGACTTTGTTCACGTCTATCCTGTCATCCTGTGTATTAAAGTAGAAAGTACCCTGTAGCCCAATCTATGTGGGCCATTCAGGATAGACAAGCCCATGATGCATCCATTGGCCCAATTTAATAAGCCCAACATCACTAAAAAGCATTAAACGCATGTATATTGTGCTGTATAACATGTACACAGTCTAGGATCATGCCACGTGTTAAATCATTCAAAACAATGCCGGCGACATTTTTGGATCTCTCTAGAACACTGCAAGGTATAAAACAAAACCCTAAAATCGCCCCCCTTAAACCCTCCTCAACCTCTCACAGTTTATTCGAATTTAAAAAATGTCATCGAAAATGATAATCAGATCGTCTGGTTCTTCCATCCGTAAACTAATCAACCGCCGTCTCAGCACCGCCGTAGCTGCAACAAATATCCAGACAAAAACGCCGGTGAGTGTTTACAGCTGGCGCTATTTTCAACCTAAAAGTATTGTTCATCAATCGAAGAATTGCGGCTGTGGATTTTGTAGTAAAGCTGCCGGAGGATACTCGGCGGAGACTGGGACAATAACACGTGGACGACCGGAGTTTGAAACGGAGAACAATTTGGATGATGACGACGACGACGACGATGATATTGAGGTGGAGTTTGATGATGACGATGATAGTGATTGCGATGATGAAGATGATGATGATTTGGATATTGATGATCATTAGTTAATTATTACTTATATTTTGTTTTTAAGCTTTTGTTATAACTAATACCGAGTACTTCATTTTTTGTTGGAGATGTGATCCGAATTAAATGGTGGTTTGTTATGGTTATTTTTCTATTTAATTTCAGACTTTAATCATAACTTCATAATGTGTGTTTGTTAACTTGATCACAACTGTAGCTTAGATCATTAATTAGAGCTAAAATTGAAAATGTATTTGAAATCGTATAGTGCTAAACGCGATAACGACTTGAATTTAAGATGTACATTTGATATGTTTTGAGCAACTGAAAAACTAGAAAACGTAGTTAATCAAGTCCGATCATCGGAAATCAATTGAACCTCTGTTTTGAACAAAAGGAAAGAATACAAGTCCGCTGAGAAATACACAAATCCTCCAGGCGAATGCGTGACAAACGACCCGAAACTCTTGCCAGCTACACAGTGCCATGCTGGTCCGTACAACCGATCAAACTCCTGTCATATATCACATTTAATTCAATTCAGTTTTAGTGTTTTACTTAGATTATAGGAACTGGATGAATCGAATCAAGATAATGCTAATTTCTCTGTGTACAGATGCATATTCACATTCAGTTTATACTAATAATCAAATGTTCATAGATATTCACATACAGGTGACATAAATGAATACATATCCGAGTAATAAATATTAGATGCATACATATCTTATCTGTGTTAGAGTACAGTAATAATCAATACATTCACATATATAGAGAATAGTTTCTACGAATATTTGATTCTATGTACTTATTACTATATTTTATATCAAAATTTACACTTTCCGGCCAAGTCCCATTAATCGATCAAATCATGTTGTATGTATATTATGTGTTTAATAGATACAGTCCTATGAATCTTTAAATCTATGACATACAGTAATACATAATTACGTATGGATACAGGAATGCATACTTAATCATATTCTTTTTATTTTATTTTTGTAAAATATCCGGTTATATTGTACTCTAGTAGTCTAGTATATATTACTAGCTTAGGAAATACACATATACATAAATACCTGCATATTAGTAACTAGTAACTAAATCAACACTAATTTACATAATTAGAGAGATATATAGATATAAGTACCTTCTTGATGGAACGAGCGAGGAGAGTGAGGTTAGGGCGGCGAGAAGTAGAAGCGTCGAGGAGGGATCTAGTGAGACGTAAGGCTCGCTCTTGCATGACAAACGGCATATCGGCTGATCTCAAACGTATGTTGAGACTAACCGCGATTGCAGCCAGCTCTAGCTCTTCGGGTGAAGCTTTCGTGGGGGCTGATGTTTTTGAGGAGTATTTTGTTACCTGTTTTTCCTTACATTCATCACCGGTTTTCTCCATTAGTAAAAGAGAAAGAGAAAATGAGTTGGATTTGGTTAATTGAGTCAAATGAAATGTGAAGTTTGAATTTGATCTGATTAAATCGTTGGAACAAGTCAACAACAAGATGGTTGATGCTTTGACCGTCTGTACGATAGTGAAAGGTACCTTTTGTTTTGTTTTGTCCATAATAATCTTTTTTGAAATACTAAATTTTATACATTTCACTAATTTTAAACTATTAAATGAAGATAGATAGTATTATAAAATTAATAATGATGATGATTTTATAATTTAACGTACTATTTCCAAACGACTATGCATATACGAGTATTTATGATATTTCTTCTACATCATTCTCCAAGGAAATATAATAGTATATTTCTCGCTTAATATTTTTGAACATAGATGGTCAAATTATGATGATGGTTTATATAACAAAATTGTACTCCCTCCGTCCCATATTTATAGTCCACATTTCCTTTTTTTACGTCTCAAATTAATTGTTCACTTCCAAAAGTAGGAGTGTATAATTAACTAAACTTCCTATAATACCCCTATTTTATATGTATGCAAAAAAAAGTGGGCAAAAAGTAAAGGTAAAACTGTCACAGTACACAAAAGTACAGTATAATAATTATATTTTATTAAACTGCGTATTTTTTGTCTGTGAACAATAAATTTGGGACGGATGGAGTAATCATTTATTGTCAATTTGCAAAAGTTTTTCAATGAAAATGTCATTTTTATTTATATACCTAAGACCCCATGTTGAAATATAATATCATAACTTAATGGCATAAAGCATTTAGTACACCGTCTCAAAATTATTTTCACCAGATATGAAACACACGATTTAAGAAAAGTGTATTTATTAATGTAGATCACCAATAGAATTATGTTTACTATTTTCAAGCATTTTGATTGATTGATTTTAGAACAGTATAATTATTTTGACAAATACTAAAATAAAAAGTTTGTACTAATAAATTGGGACCGCGGAAGTAATATTTAAAGGTAATGATTGACCAAGGTCGGCAGGGGTCAACCAAATTAGTCGTCCGCTCCAAAACAAGGCAAATAGTCCGTTCATTTACACGAGAACCGCATGGTTAGGATACAACAACCGACCAACCCCTGAGTTTAGGCGCTTTTCTTGACCCTTCCTTCCCCAACTATTTAACAAAACTTCCCCATTTACATGTATTTTCATTTTTAAAAATTAAAACAGATCTAATAATCTTCTAAACATCTAAAATGAAGTTAAAGGTTATTACCACTCAAAGCCTAATAACGTTAAAGACGATCAAAGCATAAGATTGGACTTTGGAGTCAAATAAACTACATAAATCTTTAACGTGTTTAACCTACTATACATAAAGACTTATAATTTGTTGATGTTATCTGAAGCGTCTCACGATTCGGTGATCAATTTGTGAACTATATGTCAAAATATTTGTTTTTATCTGTTTGTTATTAAATAAACGAACATGAATATGAGTCACGTTCATTCACTTATGTACTCACGTTCATTAGTATGTCCATTTACAGGGGCGGAGCCAGGAAATTTAAGTGGAGGGGTCGAAATTTTTTATTTATTTCTTTAATAGTTTTGTGGGGGTGAAAATTTTAAAATGTCAATAATACCTTAAAAAAATTTTATTTTTACGTAATAAAAAAATTCTTGTAGGGGCGGCTGCCTACGCTGCCCTCGCCCTGTCTACGCCCCTGTCCATTTATGATTGTTCAACTATTTTTGTTTTCATTAGTACGTACATGTTTGTTTTCATTTATAATAATTGAAAACACTTTAATAAAAATACAAATATTTTTTTAGTCTTGACACTTCCAAGTTCCAATCATCAACCCTTCAAGTCCTATATAATATTTGTGTTCTGTGTTCATGTGTGTTCTTTTATATTCATTTAACATATTAACAATGAGTCTAAATGAACACGAACAATCTACGTTTGTTAATGAATAGATACAACACAGTCATATGTTCGTTTACCCGTATATGAGTCGTTCATCAAAAGATTAAACTTAAACGGGCAAAAATGAATAAGAATCGTTCATGTTTGTTCGGTTAACTTACTTACACAATGACGTATTTTAACCTATGCGCATATCCAAGTTCTATAGTTTAGACTTAGAATATTATTCTTCTTATCTTTTTGTGTGGTGAATGTCGATCACAAAAGTATATCCATCCATCCATAATTCCATACCAATTGGAATATGATTAAACGACAAGGAAGGCCCAATATGATCTAATCCAACAACAATCTAAAATGTGTGCAAAGCACGTGACACCTCATCCTTACATACTAATATACTATCCCTATTCAGCCATTCCCACCCAATCATCTAATATTCTAATCTCATCTCATTAACAGAAACCATAACCACTATCCAACCACAAACACACACATTCTACATTTTTTTATACAGATCGATCCATCCAGTGGTTGTTTAGATGGCTGGCGTTCTGGAAATCGTTACAATAATCCCCCGCGCTTCCGTTGCATCTGTTTCTCCAATCGTCTCCCGGCTCCCTGCTCGCCGGAACTCAGTAAACTTGCCGGAATCTAAAGGTTTAAAAATTCAGTCGTTCGGATCTTCTGGATCCGTGAGCTTGAGGTCCAAATTTGGTAGAGCACGTATCGTCTGCCAGGCTCAAGAAGCCGTCCAAGGTTAGAATCGTCCGTTATGCAACTGTTTTAAATCGCTTTTTTATATAATCATAAACCTCATAATCAACATATAGAATTATAGATGAATGCCGTGTGACATTAGCTTAATTTATCGTTAGTTCGTTACTTATCATAAATACTTATATCTTTTTATCCTTATATAACTCATCAATGATCAATTGTTTTTGGTATCTTGAAATTTGTAGTCCTTCCTGTAACTGATGCAACATGGCAATCACTTGTACTGGAGTCTGATCTACCAGTAATGGTTGAGTTCTGGGCTCCATGGTGCGGCCCATGTCGCATGATCCATCCGGTCATAGATGATCTTGCAAAGGAATACTCAGGGAAACTCACTTGTTACAAGGTGAACACCGACGAGAGTCCATCAATTGCGAGCCGATATGGGATTAGAAGCATTCCAACTGTCATTATTTTTAAAGGTGGAGAGAAGAAAGATGCAATTATTGGTGCGGTTCCAAGATCGACACTTTGTACCTCCATTGATAAGTTCGTGTAGAGGTCATATAATGTATATAAACATTCACTAGATTTGTTCGTATTTAGTTATATTATTTGTCTTCATGATGTCTACGATTTGGAATAACAAGTACGCAACAGATACTTTCAGCATTATCGATAATTTTCAGTATAGTTGGATTGGAATGTTTTTGCTGAAGTACTGTCAACTCTTGTTCAATTCTCAAAATGTCTACGTATATATTGATGGCGAAGACTGCTTTACGCTTTTCTATTACTGTTGTCAAACTGTTTGTTTCGTGAGTAACGTTGGTTAAATTTATCGACGTTTTTCTTGTCATGAGCATAGATATTTTCATGAATTCCATGGTTAGAGAGTTGCTGTAAATGCACCACTACTATAACCACTTTGTGTTACGTTAGAATTCAGTCAGATATCCTTTAAATTTTAATTGTATGACCTTGATGTTGTGGTGTTTTGGTTGGTACTGATTCATGACTTTTATGCACTGTTTAGCTTTTTCATTTAGTTTGAGTAGATATTGTAAATTTGTAACCACATAAAGACACTGCCAGTGAAGGGAGATTGTAACATGTAATGTTAAGGTTAAAACTGATAAAATTATTTATAGTTTAACCACTTACTTTATCATATGCAAATAAATGACTACTCATTTACGTACACTACGTAATGTTAACGTTACGAATTATTTCTCCCGTAACAAAATGGATGACATATATAAATAGCTTTGAGGTACATTTTCATGGGTAGCTTAGAATTAGTTTTTGCCAAATCAGCACCGCGTCAGCACTTTTGAAAAGTGACACAAAAATGACAATACACTACCAACAGTGAGCACCACTTCAGTTTTTCCTGAACTCACATTTACCAATATACAATCATTTCTTTACACCAAACAATTAAACAAAAACTAAAAAAAAAAAAGTGATACCGTCGGCTAACCGACGACACAAAACTGTCGCCCAAACTGACGAGGTGGTGCCAATGGCATCACTTCCGTCATTTTTTTCACTTGCAAACCGAATGACATGGTGATGTACCATTGGGACGAGTCTTATAGTGGTTGCGAAAATATTGATATTTAATGTGATTGCTTTTTAATAAACATGAAAATTAAAGAAAATTGTGAAACTCAGATTTCATTCGTAGTTAGTCATTACTGCGGGTATATTTTTTGTCATGTATCAGTCGTGTTGATGCGGTGTTAGCCATTCACAACATTTCAGTCACGACTATAAATGATCTAACAGGATGTGTCAACTATGTTGTTGACATCACAATCACAATTATAATTTATAATGTATAATATAAGCCATTCTCTTTTATTACTTTTACATTATTTTTTTATTTTATTTTTTGTGTGAGCTTTAAGTTTTTTTTAGCCTTACTCTTAGTCATTTATGTATTGTTGACTACGAAAATGATTTCCACTTGCTAAAAGTTAGAAGTAAATTTCCGCTTTAATATATACTCCCTCCGTTCCAAATTTATTGTCCACAAACAAGAAACACGTAATTTAAGAAAACATAATTATTACACTATACTTTTCTGTACTATGACAGTTTTACCCTTATTTTTTACATATTTTTTTATTACATACACATAAAGTAGGAGTATAATAGAAAATTTAGTTAATTATTACATTCTACTTTTGGAAGTAGACAATTATTTGGGACGTCCAAATAAGAAAACATGGACTATAAATATGGGACGGAGGGAGTATGAAATTCCGTTGTACATAATGAATACGGAGTAATAGATAGGAGTGATAATATTTCTCCATATTTTTCGATGGATTAGTTCTAATAATGAGGTGATAGTAACATTCTTATATGTAATGACCATAATAATATGACTGTAGTACTCAGTGTATATATATATATATATATATATATATATATATATATATATATATATATGTAAATGTTTATTGTTATTATGTACTCCATATACTCCTAATTTTCTCCTTTTCATTTATTTATTAAAGTTTGAATTCGACAAGGAGTCTTTAACTGTTTAACATGTTATCATGATTAAATGTCGTTGGCACGTTATGAGTTAAGATTTTGTAATTTTGATGATTATTTAAGTATAAAAATCATTTCATTATTGCATATAACTCTATCTATTTTCATAAATTGATAATATTAACTTATTTTGTAAGAATTATTCTTAGGCCTCAAAATCGAGATTAAAGTTTTGATTAGCTGATAGAATATTGGTAGAAAAAATGAGAGAGATTAAGTGACATTTACGTGTCATGTAATGTATTTAAATTTATACATATATTTAGACACATAAACATTATTGGAAAATGCTAATGAATAAGTATACGATTTTCATCTTATTTCTAAGTTTATAACTTAAAGTTACCATGAATAAACACTACGGAGTATTATCAAATTTAGTTAAGGAAAATCGGTATTAAAAAGAAATGTTCATACTTTATAATTAATTCAAACGAATTTTAAATTCTAACCATAACCCTAGGTAGCCAACTAACCATCAAGGCTATAAATATTAAATATAAAAATTAAATTAAAATGTTATATTAAAAAAACAAGGTTAAATTTGTTTATTTCGAAAATAGCGAATTCGACAACAAAACCTGATTTCGTTGTATACTGTTGGTTTGCCGGTAAATTGATCCCTTTAAAACAGCTGGCATTGCCTTACTCTATATTCTCACTTGTTTCTCCCAAAATTCACCTAATAAATACAGAAATACTCCTCCCCCCCCCTTTTGTTTTACCCAATTTCCTCTTAATAATTCACATTATTTTCAGCTCCTTCCGTGAATCAAAACTTATATAATCCTCACGTGATTCAATTCATACCGACTCCAGGTTTGTTAATTTCTTTTCATCCTCTATGATTGATTGCATTTTAGTTTCAGATTTCTAGGGTTTCATTCCATGTAATTCTGTTTTTCTTATATAAAAAATGTGTGTGTGTGTACAGAGTGATTACGTATTAGGTAATTCTATATATTTATCCACGAACTATATCTTGTATTATGCATTATTATTGGTCCTTAACCACTGCAGCTAATTGTGCAACTTGATGTTATGTGTTGTGCTCTGAGTCTGGTTGGTATGTGTAGTTTGATTGACTTGTTTATGTGTGAATTACAGAATTAGTTGAGATTTCTTAAAGAAAAGCGATCTGGTTGATCTTACATATGAAGTAATATAAATTTATGCAGCTCGTTTTCTTGTTACTATTTATGTGATCTTTCACTTGATGTTGTCTTTGAGTTTATTTGTTTTTATTTTTATTTTTTTGTGCATTTAGTGCTTTAAGAAACGACGTATAGTTCAATGTCTTTTTGTCTGTAGTATGTAATTAACTTATGTGTCTTCTATGTTAGGCTCCTCGTTTCTTATGTTGGGTAAATTTGTTCAACATCAACATGACGAATAGTTCAAGGTGTATGCTTTTTGTATATTTGTTTAGGTTTCATGTCTTAGTCCCATGCCGTTTAAAATAGAATAAGTGGAGCTCCATTGTTTCTTTATCAAATCATTCAAGCACAAGCACGTCCAAAAACCATCATCTGCAAAGCGTTTATTTTTATTTGATTGTGGTGAATCACTAATTCACTATCACATAATAAGTTTCCAAACACACATCCAAACACATTAATATGGTGATCCACTGCCTCATGATCCTTAAAAGGGCTACATAACATTATTATATGTTGCAGGCTATAATTGATCTGTAAAAGGTATCTTGTTAGTTGTTAATTTAAGTCTCTTTTTTGTGTATGTGTCGGTTGAATGTCTTCACTCCATGTCCTTTTACAATTATATAAGTGCAACCCCGTTGTTTCCTGATCAGATTATTAAGAAATTAAGTTTCTAATGTGGTGATTCACTGCCTCATGGTTCCCAGGGGCGGAGCCAGGAAATATAAGTAGAGGGGGCGAAATATTTTTTTTTATTTTATTTTTTAGTTTAGTGGAGGCGAAATAAATTTTTTCTTATTTCTTTTGTAGTTTAGTGGGGGCGAAAATTTTAAAATGTCATTAATACCTTAAAAAAATTTCTTTTTTACGTAATTTGAAAATTCTTGTGGGGGCGGCTGCCTACGCTGCCCCCCGCCCTGTCTCCGCCCCTGATGGTTCCTAAGATGCCTGCATAGAATTATTATCTGTCGCAGGCAATAATTAATTAATTGATCTCTACATTATTAATAGTTTATCCTCTATTGTCACAATTCACATGCTACAGACTACAAAGTGTTACTTTGTGCACACTCAAGTAGACATATATACAAGTATTTATTAGAGGTGTCCATTTCAAACCATCTGCTTATTAATGATTTGTTATCTTCTATCTTAAACGGGTAAAATCAAATAGTTTAACTATAAGAGAACTGGCAAAAGAGATTAAATGGGTCATATTTCGCCCAAAGTGTATCTTCAAATGATACAACTACAATATTCCTTTATTCGAAAATTCAGTTTTTTATGATAATAATTTCATTTTAGATTATATATGATGTAATAATTTTTCAATGGAAAAATCTTAGGAAATGGACGAAGTGTGGTTGTGGGGCAACCAGCCCGACCCGTTTGGACCTTTACTGAAAATTACTCGCTTTGAACCGTCATCCAACCTGCACATCTTTCCACCTAATATATATGTGTTTGTACTTTAACAAGTCTTTTGTTGTAGTGCAGTGCTAATGGCTTTTCGACAAACACCAGTGTTCGATTCTTCGGGAGATGCGTCAGTGAACAAGAACTCAAAGTCGGTTTCTGAAAATGCTACAGGATTTTGTGAGTGCAACATTTGTTTGGACTCAGCAAGAGATCCTGTGGTTACCCTATGCGGCCACCTCTACTGCTGGCCTTGCATTTACAAATGGCTTCATGTCCAAACCTTCTCTTTGGAATCTGACAAACAGCCTTTGTGCCCTGTTTGTAAAGCCCACATCTCGAATTCATCCCTAGTCCCGCTATATGGCCGTGGAAATTCCCCATCATCAGAGCCCGAACCTGAATCCGAGTTAAAGAGGGTTCACCAATCAGGGATGGTCATACCTAATAGACCACCAGCGCCTGGCGGATCGCTTTTGCATTTGAACCAGCAGATCCAGCCGGTCCCTTTCCAGGCTCACCCTCAACCTCACATTGTGAATCACCCACACCCATTTGGAAGCTACACGTTTGGACCATCTAATTTCTCAGGGCCCATGATACCAACCAGTGTTTCGACCCCATTTGTGGGGATGGTTGGAGAGATGGTATGTGCTATGATATTCAGGAGCTCTGATTCGGGTTTTTTATCTGCTTATCCTTATGGATCGTATCAAAACCCGTATCCAGATTCGGGCACTAATAGTCCAAGGGTGAGAAGGCAAGTGATGCAGGTGGAGAAATCGCTTAACCGACTAACTATTTTTTTCTTCTGTTGTCTCATGTTGTGTCTTCTGTTGTTCTGAGGTTTTTCTTCCATTCTAATATTTGTATAGCTTCATAAATAGAAAAATACGCGTTTACATATGATTATCTTGTATAGATGGGATTTTGTAATCTATTCACATTACGTTGTGAGCATTTGTATTTGACGCATCATCTTTACGCGCCTTGTAATATGTTCACGTTTTGTAAACTGACAGCAATGGGGGCAGACCCATCACGGATTCACAGTAGCATACAACAAGGAGTCATAGTCATGTTGCTCTTGATAGGTTTTTTTTTTTTTTTCATTAAAGAAGACTCAAGTCCTATCATCACTCGTCCCAAAAAAAACTTTTTGGAGCCATGCTCGTCTTCATTGAAGGTCAATTGTATAATCTATATGAGGCCACTACAATAACTTGGTCGGTGTCTCGGTGACTTGTAACAATCTGGAACCGAAGAAAAAACTGGGTAACTTATACACATTGTGATTGTGCATCATACAAGAATGTATCAAACACCATGTTCATCTCTTTTTACCATATAAAGTAAAAGTAAACAAACTTTCGATATGAACACATAAACACGCTTATCGTTCTGTCTCTTAGACTACCATCATCTTACATCGTCATTACTCTTCGTCACTGTCATTGCATCATGCTAGTAGGAGACTAATTTGATAAATTTCCATCGATGCATATATTTTATGAATTTGGATAAATGTATGTTCAAGAGAGCATGACCAATCATGAATTGTTGAATACACAACTTAGGATTCACAAGTTACAAATGGTTCATTTTTCATATGGCTCCCACAATATAATATCTAATCTAATGACTAATGTTATCTTGAATACCAAAGAATTTTAAAGTTACATCTTGTAAGTTATAAAAATCAAACGGTTATCAAAACATATATATTTCCCAAATAATTTTGGATCCATAATTTTTTTTATATCGTTAGTTCGTTACATATATTTATTTTGGGGTTAGAAAGTTGCAAGTAAAACATCTTTTTAGCCAACCGAAAAATAATAATAACTAATAATTAAAATTAAAAGAAAATAATTATTTTATGCAATTTTCATTTTGATAAATGTATATATAGGTTTCCCCCGGTTTTTTCACTAATCAAAAACCCTAACAATTCGACGATGGCGAAGAACCACAGCGATTTTTCAGACGACGACAGAGACAGAGATAGAGATAGACTTCATTCTTCTTCTAAAAAGCATCATCATCACAAATCCAAACGGAAATCCGAAGACCTACCCGAGCCCGAATCCAACATCTCATCTGGATCCGATCACAAAACCAAAGATAGCCGTAGTCACAAAAAGGAAAAAGCCCTAATTTCCAGGAAAAAATCACGAAGGAATTACTCCGACGACGAAGAATCAGATTCCGATTCCGGTTCAGAATCGGAGTCGGACACCGGGAGTTCGGAGTATTCTTCCGAAGAGACTGAGGAGGAGCGACGGCGGAGGAAAAGGAAGGAAAGGAAGAGAAGGGAAGAGAGAGAAAGGAAAAGAAAGAGAGAGAAAGAGAAGAAGAGGAAAAGAAGGAAAGGAAGAGATGATGATGATGAAGAAGAAGATAAGAAAAAGAAGAAGAAGAAGAAAAAGAAGGATAAGAAGAAAGACAAGGTGAAAGTAGGCGCTGTTACTGATTCATGGGGAAAATATGGAATCATTAGAGAAACTGATATGTGGTAATGATTTTTATTTTTTTTTAATTGTGTTTATTTTGTAACTTTATTATGCAGTTTGTGTGGTAAGGTTAGATTAAGATATTGTATGATGTGTTGAACCTAGAATGCTGGAAAAATATGACATTAGTTAGATTAGATGGTTAGTGAATAGCTTGAAGAATGTAGTGTTACAAAAGTTGTTTAATAATCTATGTTTTTACAGTAGTTCATAAATATAGTTAGGTCATAGGTGTCTGTAGTTGTAATATTTAGAAAAATGGCAGAGCTTTTCAAGTGTAGGATGAGAAATGAATCATCCAGTGTGTTTCTTGTTGTTATGCTTCAGTTCATCTCGACGTGAGAATTCTAATTGCATATATGTTGGGGTGGTTATTGGTGGCTTTATGGTTGTATTAGCTAATAAAAAGTTTAAGCTTTAAAGTATTTTATAGCAATTGACACTGTGTGTATCAGGATATCTGTAATTGAGCTAACTGCTTGGTTATTAGACTGTTATGATTTTATTTATTTTTTAATTATTTGAAAGTTAATCACTGTCAAGAAACATCTTTAGCTGTGTATTGTCACTATTACTCAGTTGTTGCTATGCAAAATAATTTGAAAGATGCACAGTAGTTCCTACGTTTTGACAATGAAGTGCCATATATAGTTTTTAATTAAGTTAGACCCAAAGTTTGTTGCTCTGCTTCTGCCCTTTTGTACATAATGATGTATTTGTTTGTAGGAACAAACGCCCAGAGTTCACTTCATGGCTCGCAGAAGTGAAACAGGTTCACTTTGTAGACTTGCTTATTATGAGTTTGAGTCTAAGCACTTTCTGACTTGATGATGACACTTCTTTTATCTGCATACTTGCAGGTGAACCTTGAAAGTCTGCCAAACTGGGAAGAGAAGCAGATGTTTAAACAGTATGTTTTTCACTTCTTTGTGGTATCAACCACCATCTAAAAACATGACAATGCTATGTGTTATTCGTGGAAATCTATTTTTTTACAAGCATCTTTTATTGATCCTTTATTGAGATTAGTGAATACAACAGACTCTCTGACCTCAGTATCTCTACAGGTTCATGGAGGACCATAACACAGCCACTTTTCCTTCTAAAAAGTAAGTAAAAGAATCACAATGTTTGCCTTTGCTGTGTTAAGTATGTTCTTAAGCCCGAGTACCTGAGTTACTTTTCCTGGATGCCCATTTTTATTATGTATTTTTGTCTTCTTAATTCAATGTATCTAGCTTTGAAAAGTATTCTCTCATTCATCATAGCATGTCCAGGATTATTAGGAGGCAGTTATGCTTATGTCTTGTGTGTGCAGATACTATAGCCTTGATGCTTATCACCGAAGGAAAATTGAGAAGGCCATAAAAAAGGGCTCCACGAAAGCTGTGAAATCAGAACGTGTTGTGTTTAATGATGAAGAACAACGGCGGTATGTTTCACTGTGTATTCTGTTTGGATTGTTATTTTAATAACAAACAGGGTTCAAAAGATAATAGCTGAATCTTTTTGTTGCATTATTGCAAATGTGCGCTCAAGAATTTGTTCTCGGATTAAACAATGTATCCTCTGTTTTTCAGACTTGAGTTGCAGCAAGAACGTGAGAAACAGAAGGAAGCAGAGGTAGAAGCGCTGAAACGCTCTATGCAAAGTGGAATGGTACATACACTTCCTTATGAACGCTAATAGGCTTTTTCAAATATTAACTTGAAACTTATCTTCGTCTATTTATTTGGATATGTAGGCACAAGCAATGAAAGAACAAGCTATACTGAGAGAAGAGATGAATTACTTGTTTAAACTTGGCAATGTTGAGGTGGGTATCGAAGGAAAAAAAATTCCTAGTTAAAAACCCTTGGTAGTATTCGTTAGAAACCTTAGAATGTTGATTGATTGTTCTTATTGTTGAATTTGCAGGCAGCAACTGCTATTCAAAGACGATTGGATCCTGATCTTCCTATGTGAATGGGTGTCTCTGAAACCAGTCAAGTTCAGCCATATCATGTTTAGAAGTTCACTTAATCCCTGCCGTGGTTTTGAAGCATTAAGATACTATTTTAGCATCAATTATGTTTAGCTTTTTAGCATATATCATGTAATCCCCTTGAATGCCCAATAGGATATGAGAATATCAGAATAGTCTTAATATTTTTACAGCTGGGTTGATTCAAGAAAACGCAGAGAATTTAGTGATCTTTTTGCTGTTATAGTAATAAGGGTCTTGATTGAGAATAGTATAAGTGCTATCATAACCATTGTACTCTATGTTTAGAAATTTTTGAATGGTTGATGGTTCGTGTAACAGAAGCTCGAAATGAATCTGGTGTTCAATTAATAGTTGCTACTTGTCAGCTAATGACGACTGGAATATTGTGGTTTGGGAAAGATACCCAAAATCTTTCTAACCAAACCAAACGGGGACCAACTTGAAACAGAATGGTTAAACTCTGAATGATTTATTATTCGTAATACTAGCAGTTAAGTTTGTGTGTGTGTAAATTTGTAATTATATTATGTGACACATACCAACTAAATTGTAAAAACAAACTACTAATACCATGGAACAACATAATTCCGGCAAAGAAGCTGATATTATGTGATGCAAGTGTTGCAAACTTGCAATGCAGCAAGGATGAAATTTATAGTTTCAAATTAACATACAAAGTGCATGACATGAGTATTCATGTCTAAATACCGGAAACTGCATGAGTGCATGCAATATGTCTTAGAGCCGTTCACGAATACCTCTTCTAACACTGTTCAATAGATATAAACTGCAGTTTTGCATTGCAAAATGCAACACAAATCAGAACCAATATGGCTTCACCGAGGGACAGCCTCGCCTTAGGATTCTTGCTTTTGGTTCTCTGTCTTAGCCATGGCTCATGCTCAGTGTTAGCACGTAAGATCATCTCAGATGACGTTATCCTAAACGAGTCAAAAAGACAACTTTGGGAATCCCCACCCCGACCACAACAAGTGCCAGGTGCAGCACCAGCGCCACCACCTAAAGGTGGTTTGGTTCCTGAATTAGTTAAAGAAGATAGTACTAAATCCTTAGAAGCATCACATGAAACTGCGCCACCTACGAGCCTCGGTGATGTTCAAGCTGCTTGTGGTTGTCCTTTCTGTAAACCCCGGGCCCTGGTTCCAAATTGTCCAAACAATTGTGGACCAGCTTACCTTCCTCCCCAACCTATCCCTGGATGTCAACCAGCAGCTTCTCCTCAACCCGGACCCTTGTATCCTCCCCAGCCCGAACCACAATATCCTCCTCAACCCGAACCAATGTATCCTCCTCAGCCCGAACCGCACTATCCTCCTCAACCCGAACCACAGAATCCTCCTCAGCCCGAACCACACTATCCTCCTCAGCCCGAGCCGCAGTATCCTCCTCAACCCGAGCCACAATATCCTCCTCAACCCCAACCAATGTATCCTCCTCAACCCCAACCGCAATATCCTCCTCAGCCCGAACCGCAGTATCCACCCCAGCCTTGCACTGGGTGTCAACCAGCTTCACCACCGCAGGTTAAGCCCGGATGTAAACCGGCCTATCCTATACCGGATCCGGCCTATCCTCCGCAACCGGAACCAAACAATCCTCCCCAACCAGAACCAACTTATCCACCCTGGCCCCTACCAGCCTATCCACCGCAACCCGAACCTTTCTATCCTCCCCAGCCCGAACCGACATGTTTCCCTACTGAAGGTCGTCAATGTCCAGGAAGTTCAAGTGACACACAAAACTCACTACTGGCATGGGATAATGGAAGTCTCCCACCAGATGAGGTTCCGGTAGAAACCCTCAATGAAAAAGATGGAAGGTCCATGAATGGACATGGAAGCACCTCACTGAATGCGATTTTGAGAGAGTCCCTCATTGAAAAGGAAGATGGAAGATTCACAAATGGACATGGAAGCCCCCTACCAAATGTTATTTTGGAAGAACCACTTAATGAAATGGAAGACGGAAGATCCACAAATGGACATGGAATCCCCCATCCAAATGCGATTTTGGGAGAGCCCCTTGATGAAAAGGAAGATGGAGGATCCATAAAGAAACAACATTGTCATGATGATCCTAAACCACCACATACACAAAACTCCGTCCTTAGCTCTAAGAAGAAAGAATAGCAACTTCTCCCCTCACCGGATGATAGAGTTTGAGACATAGGATAGGATCTTGCATTACTCTAATTTCTATCCTAAATAAAGACTCATATCACATGAATATGTACGTACACATATTGAAGTCACTACAAAATTATAGTACAATACGCGTAAACTACATTATTTTAAAAATTTTACCAGCCAAGAAATTTCAAGCTTTTTTGCTATTGTATATGTTAGTTTTAAAATCTAGTTACTAAGTCTCAATCCTCAAGAAAGAGTCAATATCCATATATTTCACTTTTTTCCTATAAACTGTTAAACGCAACCAAATTAACAGAAGAGTGTTTTTAACTTCATTTTTGGGTGGCAAATGAGTATGATCTTGTAATGATTTCTTGTAAAAGGGCTGGTGAAACTGAAGAAGATGTAGAAGCAGATGTTCGAAGGAGTGGTTCACCGTTAACAACACAAGGTGGTTGTAATTCAACTTCTAAAATCGTTTTAGGTGTCGTCCCGCCTCGAGGACTATCGAGCTCTTGGTGGTCAAATTCTTCCATTTGAATAGTTGAATCATCATCGTATATGCCCAACTTTCTCCTCCTCCTAACTTCCTTTCTCCATCCTTGGATTGTCTCTCTTATTCTCTTTGGAATCAATGCAGCCTTGTAGTTTGTGCCCATCTGAAAAACAATACGATGACATTAAATTCAAGCTACAATATCAAATAGAGATGACAATTTTGACCCATTAAGTTGGTTTGTTTAGCCACAACTGGAAAGATCAATTGGGGTAATAGAGAGTTAGACAGATTAGAGAGCTCCTCAAAGGACCGATTATACAGTCTGTTTTTCAAGGAAACTCGAAAATCGTAAGTAAGAGAAGACTGATGCCCAAAAATCCCATATCTTTCTTGGTTGGACCAAGCAAATCAATCTTCCCCGACATTGTTCTCATTAATGAATGGTTGATTCAGGTTGTGTTGCCCCACGTCTACTTTTGATGCATAAAGCCTCCTAACCACTTTATATTATTCTTGAATTTGTACAACTTTTGTAATCATATTTGACACACCAAATCATTGTGTTACTGGTCACTTAAGGTAGCAATTTTGACCCATTGAATTATGAGCAGGTCGATTCGGGTTGTGTTCTACTTATGTAAACCATAATTTCTATCTATTTAGGTAACTTGACTCTCCCACCATTAATTTGTTCAGAATCATACCTGAGTCACCAGAGCATATAGTGGTAAAGTGCTATAACTGCACAGGAACTGTCCAGCAAACCTAAATTTAACAGATGGATCATGAAGTAAAACAGGTATACAAATCCTAGTTAGAAGTATATAATTATTTAGTACATATAAAGTTATGAATATACCCCAAAATCAGCCGTATATATACCATCATATGATGCTCTAGAAAACAAGAATTTAATCCAAATTGCCACTGCAATAAACGTATCACAAACTTAATAAACACATTTGAACATTTCTTCCAAGAAAACAAAGGTTATTCGGTTATTCCACACTGAAATTCCCTTATGCTAAGTCAGATTAATTTTATATAAGCATATATTTCGACAGTTTTTATCAAAGTGGCACTTCTTTATGATTAGCAATAAACAAACCGTGAAGATAACTCCTAATGAACATTTTACCTGAGTTTGTAAATTTTTTAAAATAAAAAGTAATCAAGTAAAAAGAAGTTACCCAGAACCAAAATAACGAAGCCAGCTCGAATGCATTCTAAAACAATTACGAAAGTATTGGTTATTATGCAGCAATCTTCTGTACTAGCTTAGGCTGACACATACTTTGCAAATATAACATTCAATATTGTGATACTTTATGTGATTTCCTTCGTATAGTATCCAATTAAAATAATGATAATCAACTGACATCTTTTCCAAACCTGATATTTACTAATGGGCATAATATATGAAAGTGTAAGGTAACAAAATAAAAGTAAAATAATGAAGCTTTTAATAACCGATAGAACATGGGTCACCTGAAAAAGAACAAAATGGATTAATGCCAACACTAGCTCTGGCTTCTTAAACCAAAAAAGCTCATCTCTAGGCTTTAATCTAGCTTCAGTAAAATATCCAGTAATTCCAGCACTCTCGAGTGCCAAAGTAGCTATAACATGTTGCAGTTTTGCCCCTAATACTAGAACAAGCTGAACAGAAACACATAACTGGAGAATATAAGAGTTGGCAGTATGGGCGGGTTGGATAACTGTTGAAAAGTTCCGGGCTGGGCAGAACAGTTTTTAAATTTTACAATTTTTTATCTGTTAATAATAACTACATAATCACTACTGTTACAATGATAGTCAAATATTAACAGAATGGATAGATAATAATTTAAGCAAGTGGGGTGCAACTATGCAATGAGTACTTACAGCAATAGGAACTAAAGCAATCCAGAAATAGAGATTTGATCCTGCAATACAAAAGGATACAAAATTCAATACGTATTTAGTTTTCGCGACACCCAAACAAGAAAAAAACTATTGGAAGACATTTCAAGCTTCCTCAGAAATAAGCACAGTTACCTTCCACATTAAATAGCATAAAAGCCACAACAAAGCCCCAGAGTGGGACACTGCAAACAATAACAGAAGTTTCAACAATTTTTGTATAAGACTAGTGATCTTGAAACCGAAAAATAAGTAAAGAAATATATTTTCACATATTCAAACATATATTCGATTCTTACAGTAACCAAGACCTTGAATTAATGTTGCATATATGATACTATGGTCCGAATGACAATAAAGCCATAACTTCCCTACAAAGAGAAAGAGTTGTTTTTTACCTCAACCCAACTATGCTTTGAAATTCTTCTTCCATAGATCGAATCATATAGCTGTGAAAATCATAATTTTCTGTGAGATTATGGTTCTGCAGAATAAGAACAGCAAACGTCAATATAACGGTTCACCTTTCACAGTTGCAAACCTTTTGAAAAGCTCCAAAATTTGGATATAAAAAAATCTTAAAAAATTTAATAATCTCCCTCTACTTAAGGTTTGTTACCAAGATGAAGGCTTCACGCAGTGTAAGATAATCAGCACGAACAACTGAACTGCCAAACTGCCGAAAGAAACAGACCTGCAATTTACATAAATCATCTGTTTAATTATTTGCTAAAAAACATCTTCCGTAAAGCACACTTGTGTGAATAGAAAAAATATATAGTGTACTTACCATCCAAGTGAAGCAGCTATTCCTAACTAATGGATTTGACATGTGGAATTTAACAATGGCTGATTGTCTCCTCAATATCTCATTTCTTGATGATTCTGCATACAAAAATAAGCTTATACTTTTCACTAAAATCTCTAAAATTGCTAAATGCACAAATGATAATCGACTTGAATTACCAAGTACAACTATATCATACCAGTTAGGACACCATGCTGATCCATTTGAGCATCATTCTCCCATTTCTTCCACATGTGAATCTGGTAAGATCACCATATTGAAGATAAAATTTACAAACACAATCCACATTTATAGTCAATCTTTTACTAAAAGAAAACAAGTACTCTCATGAGTTAATAAGAACGTAAATAAGAAAAACAATGTAACCTTTACTATTGCCAGAAGCATGGTTAAGCAGCTATATGATATATGTGTAGTTGCCATAACAAATATAAAGCGATGCAGTTGTTCGAGTCCTTTTGCATTTAGAAAAGGCTCGTAATCCTGTACAAGAAGATGTAATGAACTAGATTCAAGAAATCTAAAAGTTGCATATAAATTATAATGCTCTTACAATTGACTCACCTTTTTACAGATGCTCAAGTTAAGTTCATTTAAAAGTCGACGCGTACTATTTTCAATTTCAAGATCTTTAACACGCTTGCTGCATGGATGAAATGCACCATTATTGTAGAACTTCGATGGGAGGCAAATACTAGATAAACCGTTAGAGGTGGTTGCAAGAAGGAATGATATGAAACCAAGAAGCATCAATTCTGCAGACAAGCAACCAACTCATGATAATGACATGAAAACATGGAAGATATAGTCTTATGATATTTCGGTTACCTTCTTTAATTTTATCCAAAGCGGCAAGCAATGGTTTGCGATTTATTTTCTTCAACCACTGGCATGAAGAAAATAATTGGTCAAGAAGTAACAACCTCTAGCACCTAATTTGCTATGGGTAATGAGATTGATTCAAAATTTATCTGAGGAACACAGCTAAAAGAAAACTTCTAACTGAAATAACTTACTTTGCTCAGACGATGAATTGATCGCTCCACAAGCAAAGAGACAACAACAAAAACTGTCAAAACTGTAGCAACAGACCATGTGGTAGTTAATTCTATAGACCTGGATTCTTCTTCTGTATCCATTGAAGGCATTCTTTAAACACTTCAAGATCACGTACCCACCTCAAAACACCTGATTCTAGAACATGCCAGTGCCGTAAACTGAAGCGATAACTCCTTGAAATGTCTTGATTAGTTGAAATCCTTGATCAAATCCTCCAAGTAATCTCTCTTAGAAGCTCGTGATTCATGATTGAATAGACAACATGAACCTGTCTAACTGGCTTATTTATTCATTCAAGAACATTTGTCTTTTAGCATAAAAAAGTGGGTATTTGAACTTACTAATGCTAGTGCATATAATAATGTATACATTGATTCATTGAACAGATATATAAATAATGTAACTGGTTTTGCAAACACATATACAGACAAAACCCATGAAGTACACTCACTAGAATCCAGAAGTGATTCAACAGACAGAAAATTCAAGATACCCATTTTTCTATATTTAAACAAACAACCAATAAACTATAAGCAATTAAGCACTCTAATCCAGAAGAGATTAAAGAAGTGGGTTTTTAGCAAGTGTTTCTTGGAAGGAGTAGCAGCCCCCCTACATGGAATCTATCTATAGTTTATATCTACTGAATTTTTTACATAGGAACCCTTTTAGCATTGGCTCCATGCTAAGATATATGATTAATGATTACAATTCAATTC
Organism: Helichrysum umbraculigerum; assembly: GCA_949592205.1. Classification (NCBI taxonomy): domain Eukaryota; kingdom Viridiplantae; phylum Streptophyta; class Magnoliopsida; order Asterales; family Asteraceae; genus Helichrysum; species Helichrysum umbraculigerum. Next base: position 145,245,842 of record CATIUR010000003.1, on the reverse strand, counting down.
ATATACCCACTTATATTGTCCTCATAATATTTTCTGTTGGATTTAAGATAGATCGGACAAATATCAGTTTTTTCCTTATATTAGTTTGACTGGAAATTTTGAAAAATTAAATGAATGAGAGTAGACAATCTTTTGGAATAAACAAAGATAGTAAGGTGGACAATATAAATGGCTTTTGGAATAAACAAAGATAGTATGGTCGACAGTATAAATTGAATTTGAATTTGGAACACAGGCCAAACGAAGTCGTACTAAGGACCCTAAGTACTGCCAAATCGGTACGTACAACATCCCCTTGAAAATTGCTGGACCTTCACGAACTTGCTGGAAGCCTGGAAGTATAAATGGGACGGGGAGAGTATTATTTCTATAATTCTATGTTTATCATAATCCCTTAAAATTTGTGTACGCTACAAAATCTGTCCGTTAAAATAATTCTCAATTTAAGCATACCCAAAAAATAAAAACAGTGACACTTACACCTATCATTATCGATCAGGGGCACCCTCAGATAAATACATCCAAACTGAGCATTCTTTCTTTATGTATGCACAGTGCAACCTGTCACATAACATTACTTTCGCATGTATACCAAAAAGATCGTGTAAGAATCACTACCTCAAAACAACTATTTCAAACGCACCCACCCAATCATTTTTTATTTTAACAGCATACAACACTTTTATACTTCACAATATTTGTTAAAATGTATGTATGGCTTAAGTTACAAAACTGCTCTAGAACGTAGATATAATTGATCAAAATGGAACGGTCATACATGCCCTAAAAAAAATGTATTATGTTCAGTACATGTTATTTAGGGTACAAAACCAGATAAACATACAAAAAAGAAAATAAATTGCATGTAAAATTTTCATCATCTATTTTGCATAAAATAAACTAAACCAAAATCTATGAATCCTCTTCATCCCCCTTTAACTCGTTCTCAGTGAAGAGATATTCTTGAACAGGGACATCCTTTAACTGCTGTGATGAAACAATGTCTTTAATACTTCTTCTAGCAGCCAATTCTCTGTTATCATCAACCGCCACGTCTTTCTCTGACACACTAGAGTCTTTGGCTTCGTCTGGTGTGTCTTCTTGCTTTGGAGGTGGGACAAAGAACGGTATTTTGCCTCTCTGCCAATCATGTAAAACCATCTTCGCAGCAGTCATCAAATCAGGTTCACCTCCCTGTAAATAATGCACAAATGATCACTAAAGAGAGACTCGGATTGACATGGGGTAAACTTGAAGATAAAACAGGTCATATTGGGTTGACCTGCAAAAAATGGTCCATTCTATTTGTCTTCTATAAATAGTTCATACATTAAAAACTGTGCCAATTACTAGGTAAATACCCGCCCCACTCCAAGAATTGGAGACTTCCACTTTAACTAAACAAACATGTTGTAACTTCCATACATCACATCAACTTAAGTGTTTTGGCCATTCCCCAATTAAACCGGTCCGACCACCCAGTCTGGTTTCATTAAAAAACAGTGGTATTCTGTATTAAAAAGAAAAACTATATATTTTGCTAAGGAAAAATGATAAACACTTAAAAAGTACTAGATTTCCGAATCAAGATTTCTAATATGTATTTCTTCTTTGAAGCAGAATATTAGAACATAATCAACCTGCACCATGACATTTTGTTTTCCATCTAAATATTTCCTAGTTTTACCTATTCAAAGTTTTGCACAAAGTAACTCAATGTGCAATCAAACATTGTGACAACTGGATGGTGCTCATATCATTTGCCTCAATTGACTATAGTATGCTTTGGCAGTAGTAAACAGAACCAATGGAATACAAAGTAAAAAACCTTACCCTGAGAAGTTTGCCTGATAACTTGCATAACTGAACCAGAAAGTCATTCTCATCTTCCCTGTTATACATAAGCAGATAAAGTGAAGTTACAATTTGCTATTACAGCTGAAATACGGTGATCAAGCAGAAGCAAGATAGCAATCCAAGTAAAAGAAGTAGAATAAGTGAACTCCCAACTTCTAACTTAAGCATACTAATATAACGGATATGTATTTCGAAAAACGAGGTATACCACTCTTTTATCTTGTATGCTCTTTCAAGGTGCTCTTTCTTGACACGTTGTAACACTTCACCAATGTGCTCCGTGGCATCATGCAAATTAGTGACTCGTACCTGGAAAAGTAAATTTTTCCTAGCAGTTAATTCTATATTTCTATATGTGAAACTAAGATAAGCCAATTACAAAGATAAAGTTTCACATATCACACCTTCTAAAATCTTATCTTAAGAGCACTATCTTAGCAAGAAAAAAATGTAACCAAGTTTCACATACCACGCCCTTCAAGACGATATCAGTTTCTGTATCACTGCTTCCATAAACAACACCAGGGCAATCAATTAAGAATATCTTCTTCGTAAGTGTTATGTATTGCCAAACTTTAGTCTCTCCAGGAATTGGAGCAACCTTGCAAACCTTCGCAAAGGAAGAAAAAATACAAGGAAAATGTCAGCCAAACAATTATAGTAACAAGTTCATAATGTAAACCTTCGAGATATAGGTTAAGTTCAAAGATGCTTAGTTGTATTCAAACTCAACGTATCTAACCAGTTTATAAAATAGATTTTTCAAAGAGCACTATACCAATAACAAGAAAGACATCACACTGTGACATCCATGCACCATTAATTATGCGACTTACATTTTTCGTACGCAGTGTGTTGATTACTGACGACTTGCCAACATTGGGGTAACCAACAAATCCAACCGATATTGCTTGCTTGTCACTTTTTAAGCGTGAAAATTGTCGCAACACCGACAGAAGAGAATTCTATAAGCAATCAAACAATTTACATCAAGCAAAGACCAAGATTTGCAAAAAAAAATGCATATACATAAACGAGGAATTTTATCAACTTTTACAATTAGCACCCTTGCTATATGATGGCTACACATAGGAAATCTTTAGCTGTTTGCAACAATCCCACGTTGATTTTGTAAAAGGCATACCTTTCCATAAGACTTATTGATGCTTGCATGAAATGCTAGAGTGGGATATTCCCTAGATAGTACCCTCAGCCATCCCTTTGTGACCCATGGAGGGGTCAAATCACACTGCACAAACACAGGCAGGAAATTCAATGACTGTTCATACCAAGAAAGTGTGAGGGAAGAAGCCTCATAATTTCCAGATATAGATAATGCATACCTTGTTTAACAATAAAATCATATGCTTGTGTTTAGCATGTTCTTTCAAATGCTTCTCAAGATGATAACATCTTGTACCTTGGGGATCCCTAGCATCCAATACCTGTAATCAATATAATTAGTACTGCCCGACATAATCACTCCCCGAAAAACAGCGACTAGCAATATTACCGAAACAAGACACAGAATGAAACTCATTCTATGACCAAAATACTTATAACATGTAAATTCACTGCAAACAGGACCACCAACCTGAATAACAACATCTGAAGAGTCGATGACTTTGTAAAGCTCACCCCATATACGTTTACTTTGACCCTTCTCAAACATATTATGGCGAACTAAATCCCTGAATCCATCCCGATTTTCCTCCGTAGGATCAACACCACCACATTTTTCTTCAAATGCATCTATACAGTTGGCACACAAATTAGTGAGTTCTGATCAAGTACCAACTCACTAAGGAATATGTTACCAAAAAACTTACAGTGAACTTATTAACAAAGATTAATTTCTTTTTTTCAATAATCAAATCACAATTGCTACCACGAAGCCCAAAATATACAATAAATCGCTCAAAATATATACTCAAAGCAAGATGTAGTTATTTACCTTGAGAACCACTAGCCCTCTTGACTAATGCTTCATAATCAGACACTACTAGCTTTGGACGTTTTCTCTTCCCCTTTGATCCAAATGCATCAGCAAATGGTTCAGTATCCAAAAGGTGAACTCTTGCTTGCTTCAAAAAAATAAAAATCATAGACCAAAATTAAGTAACATATATATAAAATCACAACTTCAACTGCATATATCACTTCATTCCATCCATTCTCTAAGGCTAATTACTTGCCTTCTGATGATCATTCAATAGTGACATAGGCAATTTCCTCTCCTTCAAAATGACATTATAATTACTCGAGAGTCGACTTTGCAGCTCTTCACGAAAAAACTCAAGTTCTTTTTGATTAACAACCCTAGTATTACCTGCAATGTCAAGTGCAAAACATCAGTATGTAAGATTATATTTTTCATCTAGTAAAATTTAGCATCATCATTAGATAAAACAGTGCCAACACCGTAGCTGTATCATTTAAAACTAATTTACAGATATAATAACACTTTTAAGCAAAGTTGGACAAACTAACATTCTGAACTCAAAATTTAGCTCAAATTCGTTTCAAGCTTAACATAACTCGTCATAAATAATAAATAAATACCTAATTAGAATAGATACATAATCATATCTATAAAAATATATGTCGAGGGGCACAAATTTGGCAATACGTACCGAACCAACGGCGATCAGGCTGAATACGAGTATTTGGCAACTCCTTTGACTGTAAATCGTGTTTTAAAATCGTTCCTTTAGCGTCACGTTTCGGTCTGGTTTTGTACATCTTAAGACGGCGAACGGTGGCGGAAGTACGGCCGGTGCCGCCGCTTTTATTTTTGTTTCCGGCATCTCTGTTGACATCGAGAGAATGCTTTGGTTTTCCTGATACGTTCACTGACCTCTCTTTCTTCTTCACCATTTTTGCAAGTTGTGTGATGATATGATACCTGCAATTTGAGGTATGAAGAATGGGGTGTGAAGAAGACCGATATAGGTACGGCAACTTACGGTTTATTAGGGTTTTGAAAGATATTTAGTAAATTACAAGAACAGTCCTTGGACTAATTTTTAGTGGAGATTTCTAGTCCTCATAGTTCTTATGTTAATCTTTTTAGGTCATCTTTAATTGAATTTGACAAATTTGTAAAAAAGGTAAGCTTGAATGAAAGGCATACACGCATGTCAAAGTTAATAGTGAAGCTAAATGAGAAAATAGTTGACACAACATTTTAGGAATGGCATGTCTTTAAATAAATCATCATATATGTATGTCATCAATCTTTTAACTAAACTACTTATACTTATGATACAAATATGAATTAACACTAAAGGAGAATCTAAAGTTGTGTTTAGGGTCAACAATGTTTGTAATTTTGGTTTATGTGTTAGTTAGTTAATAGTTATGTGATGATTTTTAAGTTAGTTAACTGTTATGGTTTATGTATCACTTTTTTGTGTCGAAGGTGCTTACTAGACCTTCGTCTCGTATCGTTTTATAAACTTTCACAATGAGTTTTTTACCATTCAATTCTTGTTATTTCACTTATATTTGGAATAATATAAAACTTGATATTGTTTTGTTGCAAACTAATCTCCATCTGGATGATTACATTTAAACTAGGCATGAACAAAAAAACTGGTTTTTAAACCCTACCCGAGTCAAACCCGAAAACCCGACCCGGTCAAACCCGGGTTTGACCCTACATGGTTCAGGTTTTGTGAGTACACGCGGGGTACATAACCGGGTTGGGTTTTTAGAATTCGAAATCGGGATGAACCCGGGTTGAAATCGGGTCGGGTTGAAAAACCGGTCAAAAAAACTCGGAAAAATCGGTTTTAACCCGGTTGAATTGTTTAAAAAACCCGGGTCGGGTTCGGGTCGGGTTGGTCAACTAACGGGTTTCAATTTGTTGACTAGAACCCGGTTCGGGTTTCGGGTCGGGTCGGATTTGGCCCACCCCGTTTTTGTTCACACCTAATTTAAGCTATGTTTCTAGCTTTCCACAACTACTTTAATTTCTAATGATGACCTACTTACAAAATTAGTAAATTATAGATTGATCTATGATGCATAAACATGTTTGGAGAACGAAATTATGGGATTCTTATCAGTGGAAGTTTCGGAATGTGAGGTTGAGTATGCACTAGGTAGCATGGGTAATGACTTTTTTTTAGAGGTGGCAAAGTTTGAGGTGTTTATCGGATAAAGTTTCGAGTCTTCAATTCAAGTTTTATATTTTTTTCAGCGGATCAATCAAAACTAAACTAAACCGCTTTTAGATTGAACGAAACCGACCCAAAATCGAGTTCATCTAGCTACAATTTCAAGTTTATAATCTTAAGTTGAACTCTAAGTCCTAGTTTATGAAAGACAATAATATGATAAATCTATAGTATCAAATTTATTAAAATATATGTAATCAAAGTTCTTTTTATTGTTAGTTCATTAGAAAAACATAAAAAGATAAATGAATTGTTACTATAGCTGAGAGTTAAACTAAAAGTTTTGTTGGAGTATGTTTATTACGTTAGTGTATATTTTGGAATGAATATAAAAGAACACGATGAATCACAAGACGAAGTAAATCAAAACGACAAATAACAACAAATTCTTTTTGAGTACATTTGGATGGAGACCGAGTATACAATGTTCTTCACTTTTTTAGAGGGTATGCGTACAAATAAAAATAATTTTTGTTTAGATAGGGTATACGGTGTTCTTCACTTTTCTAGAGGGTACCCATACAAATAAAAATAATTGTTGTACTACATGTTGGAAAATATCAATTGAATGATAATTGATACCCAAGGAAATTGGAAAGTTTGCAAGTTAATGTGGCATTTGTTACTACTAAATGTGACTTTCCAATATTCCATAACCTATGAGTATTATGATATTTTATTGGCAATGAAACTATGTTTAATTGTCATTAAAATGATCATTTTTACTCTCCCTCCTCTATTGATATAAGTAGAGATTTGGTTCCCTTGTAAAATTGATTTTTGTTGATACAAATCTCACCTTCGTTTCATAAGAAAAGCACACATATTTATCAATTAGTTTTTGTAAGCTTATTGGTTTGTTCTAGCCACATTGGAACCTCATAATTTTGGTTAAGTGAGGAACAAATATTTGGGTTAGCTTATGAACAACTATTCAGACAATCTTTTCAGACATGAGGTTTAAGTCCGGCAGTACTACTGCTTCGGCCGTTGTACCCTGGGAAACAGACGGCGAATCTGTTTTAAGGGAACCGTGTGAAACACGGGCCTCGGCTCATCATTTGTTGATGAATATCATTTCTGTATCCTACTCGTCTTTATTCTTTTATTTTATTGTAGCAATTGCCTTGTAATTGCTTTTGGATTATACGGCTTATATTGTATCGTATTGTAATTCGTTATAATAATGAAACTTTATTCGGGTACGATATATATTTTTCCCTACAATCTTAAAACAGATTCTTAATCGTGACCCGAATAAGTTTATAGAAACTTTGAATAACTGATTAATACAAAACAATAAAAAAATGGACTCTTTATAATCCAATTTTGTTCCAGTATGTTCTTGTTAAAATAAAAGAAAAACGTGTACAACGTATATATGGTTTAAAAATTTGGTTTTGTAATTTATTGATACCATAATAGCGTTGTCACGTGTGTCTTTATACATACGTTTTTATCAAGACACTTCAGCACCTTATTTGTTAATATAAGTTATTATTGAAAACAGTTTGCAATAGTGAAAGACGTTTTATTTATTATGGTTTCTAAAAACGCTATTCATACACACTGTTTTGTTAAATAGAGTCTATATCGAAACGTAAGGTGTCCGTTGGATTTTGTCTCACATATCATGGGTATGTAAATATGGAGTTTAGAGCCTTAAGCTTGTGTAGCAGTAAGGTTTCTCTTTGTATGAAAACATGGAGTTACAACTTACAATGGGTTAAATTGGTACTCGAACAGTTAAACACGTGTGTATCCGGAACGAGTATTTGATTTGAAATCGTGGAAGTACACATGTTGGTATTTGGTCCAACTATTGTCCTCCTCTTACCATGATGTTTTCACTAATGAAATTACCCATGGGGTTTGGGGATTTATTCGGTAAGTATAATGCTATTTTTATGTAGATTAATATCATAACATAATTTTTGTAATGTTATAACCTCCTTGACCATTATCAACTTATGGTTAATGGGCATTTTTTTTAAGTATCAAATTATTTGGGGATACTAACGATGAGGGTTGATTCAACTATTAAAATGATCATTAGTTTGCAAATATAGTTTATATAAATGAGTTAACTTACCAAAGAATTTGTTTGGACCGACAGTAATATGTATAGAATATGTTCTATATGTAATGTGTGGAATAAGTTTTATGCTAAAGTTTATACTTGTCTGAAGTGTAATTTGTAAACATTGGAAAAATGTTTAAAAGTGGTGGGTTAGTTTAAATGATTTTATATCATTAATTTAACAAACAAGTTGTAGTTTGAGAAAGATAACTCAAACATATTTCTCTGGAATATAGTTTAGAAAGATAACTCAAACATATTTCTCTGGAATATAATTTTATTCGAAACATATGATTTGACAATTTGTTGGTTTCGGACTAAATTATATTATATATGCAAGGTTTTGTACCTTATTAATTTTGGAATAGAGTTTTATTCAAGATGTAAGGTTTAGTACCTTATTGATTTTGTAATATGATTTCTATTCAAGACGTCGGGTTTAGTACCTTAATGATTTGAGAATAGAATTCTAAGTTAAGGTAAATTGTCACGGCCTACTACTCAATAATGATGTAGTTTTGTAAACTATTTAAAGGAAAAACAATAGAACTTATTGTTGATTGTTCTAAGTTTTAATTTCTTAACGGAACATGAATATGAGATAGTAGATGTCTAGATCTTCAACTTGGAAGAACCAAAGTGCATTCTACAAGAGGCCATAATGGAATCTAAATAAATATGATACATCTTAGTGATGAACTCGTGATTACAAGCGAGATAATACCCTTTTAATTCCTTGTTGTGGAATTGTTTTTGGAGGATTTTAATGTCACTCGAAAGGGATCTTGCTGAATATATTGATTTGATTGACATATTTAATGACGAAAGTGAAGAAGCATTTATAATGTTTAAGTTTTGTTTTTATAGTTGTCATGGGATTGGTTATGTATTCGCTAAATTAGTTGAATAAAACTTGTGATGGAAATATTCTAGTTGGTTTATGTTATTACATAATGTACATTTGTTAATAACTAAAATATTTAAGGATATAAAACTAGTTTATTTCATAAAAGAGTTTTTTCAAAATGATATTATGTAAGTATCTTTTCTTTTAAAGGATAATTTAACGTTACAAGAAGTGAATTTTATAAAACAATCTGAGGTGTGGTTTTGTTTATTGTTGTTGTTGTTCCCATGACAATATTTTAAGGAAAATTCGTTAAGTCATTTTATGACTCGAATTAAACCTTAAAATCATTACATTAAATTTGAGCACATCATGTTAGAATGTCGTTACAAATGTATGATATTAAGAAGCATGTCAATGTGAAAGACACGACTTTAAGACTTGTCATAGTATGAAAAAAAAATCAAATATGAATTTAAGATTTGACACTAAGATGCAAAATCTAGTAAGATTGCTTTTTTGGTTAGTAGACGACTTTATCACTCTTGGTGGTTTGGTAGAGTGTCGAGTCTACAAATAGAATTGACAAGATGGTGTCAATATATAGCAAGGGAGTTGTGTATATCCCTTGAGAAAGCGTCATATATGGTATGATGCTTCGTCCCTCGACGTGGGTTAAGTCCTTCTTATGGGGAAATTGGTGAAACTTTAGAGATCAAAGGCAATTATGCTATGATTCTAAAGAAACATCTGAATGAGTAACAAGAGTATATGTGTTTGAGACCATCCTAAATGCTCATTATTTAGGTGGTTTTGAGTCTCAAAAGTTGATTTTGTCTTTATAAGGATGATTACTAACAAGGGACATGGTGTTACATTCCTTGTTAGAAGAAAACTAAGGAGAATTAGAATGATGCATCTTCTATTCTAAAGCTTAGGTATTGAATTCTATGGCATGCTAGACATAATCTTGTTAATGATGATCATCTGCAGAGATCAATTAACAAAATAACATTCCAATGTATGGAATTTATATAAAGACAAAATTAATGTTTCATTCAGTTTTTAGTGGATTTGGTATATTGTGAAACCAAACTAATGACGACAATGATTGGGGATTGTTTCCATTGTGTGAAATTCAATTAAAGATATGAAATTTAGGATAATTAGAAGCATAAGATGTCTATCTTTTGTTATATTATCTTAAGTTTTGGATTGCCTAAATCGAATTCGGATTTTTAAGTTATAATTTGAGTGCGAAAACTTTGTTAAGTTCTCCAAATTCGACGTCTCTAGGTCAAACCTAGATTATGACTAAGAATTGCTCAAAATGTACTAAAATCTGGAACACAAAAGATGTAAATCTTATGTGGGGGCATTTGACTACATCATTGATTAGAATCATATTGGATATATATGATTATGACTGAAACTTATATCAAGATGCAAGACATGTGGGGGAAGTTGTGTTAAGGAAAAGCAATAACCCTAATCCTAATTGATTGTGAAAAAGGAGAACTTTTGCACAATAGCATAGAAATGTGGGGGTGTCTTGCATTTTGATATCAAGTGCATGATTTATTATTTGAGAGGCTAAATATAAAATTTAGTTTATGCTAAAGTTTTATTTCAATTGAGCCAATATTGGTCAAGTGTGGTTCCTTGTGATTATGTTCACAAACTTGACATGGTATAATCATGAATAAGAACTAATTAGAAGTGATCATAAATGTAGTAATGCATATACGATACACTTGAGAGACCAACTTATCTTCGTGAGAATTATCTTTGTTAAACTTTATGAAGTTAAATGATTAATATTTCGGATCCGACAACCATGGGGTTGAGAGGAGATCAAGTTGGGGAATGAGACTAAAGCCCTTATTGAATAGTTTATATGAAGGAAAACCTAACCTAGTTGACTGGAGATCCCAAGATCTAGGTTCAATAGGACAACCTAATTATATAAACTGAGGTCACTGTAGGGGAGTTGTTAAACTTCTTAAACCACTTGAGGGAGTTAGTAAACTTCCTAGTCCATTCCGATAAATGATGTTGACAGTGATATTAGGCTAAGCATAAAGCTTTTAATGATTTCTAAAGATATATCATAAGGCGGTTTAAGATCTTTAAGGAATCACCTATGTGAGAGAGAAGTGGGGTCGCTTCAAAGGGAATTAAGGGGGCATAATTCCTAATAGCTCTTGCAAAACCAGGCTAGTGTTTCAGGACCATAATGAACACGACTATGAGGACTTGACTATGTCAGGGAGAATCCTGTGTGAAGTGTATTGTCGTCTACACAAATGGCAGACCAGTTCAAAGACATCGCGTCTACTGTGAGCTAGGAGACTAAGTGCATTTCATAAGGAAAGGTTCAAAGGGTAACACCTACCTATTCTATGCAGGGTTCAACTGTTGAAATTTTGTCGAAACTTGTGTGTTTTAAGAGATCGATTTTCATTCGTGTTGAAAAATCTAGGTGAAAACGAGTTTTTCGCAAACTTTAGACTTATATAATTATAAGCATATTCCGTATGGTTATGTAGTCGGTGGCCAAGGCTTCATAACATAATATTATATGTTCAAAGTAGATTTTTATGTGAATGAGATTCGATGTTTAAAGTGGTATAAAATTGAGCAAAGGTGAACGAGAAATCAAGTTATTGGTAGTATCGGTTATCAATTTCATTCATGTGGGGGATTGTTGGAAAATATCAATTGAATGATAATTGATACCCAAGGAAATTGGAAAGTTTGCAAGTTAATGTGGCATTTGTTACTACTAAATGTGACTTTCCAATATTCCATAACCTATGAGTATTATGATATTTTATTGACAATGAAACTATGTTTAATTGTCATTAAAATGATCATTTTTACTCTCCCTCCTCTATTGATATAAGTAGAGATTTGGTTCCCTTGTAAAATTGATTTTTGTTGATACAAATCTCACCTTCGTTTCATAAGAAAAGCACACATATTTATCAATTAGTTTTTGTAAGCTTATTGGTTTGTTCTAGTCACATTGGAACCTCATAATTTTGGTTAAGTGAGGAACAAATATTTGGGTTAGCTTATGAACAACTATTCAGACAATCTTTTCAGACATGAGGTTTAAGTCCGGCAGTACTACTGCTTCGGCCGTTGTACCCTGGGAAACAGACGGCGAATCTGTTTTAAGGGAACCGTGTGAAACACGGGCCTCGGCTCATCATTTGTTGATGAATATCCTTTCTGTATCCTACTCGTCTTTATTCTTTTATTTTATTGTAGCAATTGCCTTGTAATTGCTTTTGGATTATACGGCTTATATTGTATCGTATTGTAATTCGTTATAATAATGAAACTTTATTCGGGTACGATATATATTTTTCCCTACACTACATATAGGAATTATTATTATTATAGGGTTTGCAAGTAGATATCTTTAATTACATATAAGTCCGTCACTAATCATCATATATTCAAATTCTAATCTCTCTTCTCTCTTATCTAATACATAAGAGAGCCTATATTAGTTAATCCCCTCCTCATTTATCCCTCCTGAGTTAATCCCCACCTTTCATTGATTTAGCTAACATAATCTTAACCATTGATAGTCCTTAGTAAAATGATTAATTAATCTCAATATTTTTTGCCCCATATTGTTCCAACTTTACCCTTGCCTTCATTCCATCTCAATCCCCAATTCCCCAATCCAAATCATACGGCCGACCAAATGGAAAAAAAAAAAAAAAAAGGCCGACCAATCCCAACACCAAAATCAAGCAAACCCATCAATCCCCAATCAAAATTTATGCATCTAATCATCTATTCTTCTCCATGTCAACCAATTGCTCGTCTCAATTTGCCCTGAAAACCTAAAAATTGCACTTGAAAATCAGCCCTGTGCGCCGGCGGTTGCATCGGATGTGCAACGAACGGAGGATTCCACGGCTCAAAGCAAAATAATTCGCCATTCTTGGTTTCAATCTTCCATGCATTTTCACAATTTCAATCTGAATTTATATTGACGATTAAGATTAAGATCGGAGAAAAATTGGATCGGAGGAAATTCGAATCAGATTCTCCACGGATGGTAATTGATTTAAATTCGATACAATTGAATATTAATTTCAATTCAGTTTTGATTTTTATTCAATTTTGATTCATAAATAATTTTAATCTAATTGATTTGATGAATTTCATTGACCCTGATTTTGATTGTGAATTTGATGTTAAAATTAGGGTTTTAAGTTTGATTCATAATATATGTATGATGTTGTTTGATTGGTGATTTTAATTTCGTGATCCATAAGGTTACGATTTATGATGATCAATGGTGTAGGATATCTGTAATTTAAGGACGTTGCTTGTGTAAAAATATAGGAGATACAGAAGCTTTTGAAGGAAGTTGCTTGTGTAGATAATGTCGAACAGTTTAGTTTGGTTATTATACAGATTTAGAGAGCTCAAATGCGAAGCATTTGCAACCCTGTGAACAATCTGATCTAAGGTTGACATGATGATTGACATTTAGGGAATTAGGGAACTCACATTTATTTAAGGAAGTTGCTTGTGTAATTCACCAACAAGTCTACAATCTATGATTATGTCAAACAGGTATGATCAGATAAATGTGCTTCCAATTATCGATTGTATCGATCAGGACATCAAATGGTCCATAAAACTTAACAGGCTATGTGATCTACCAACCATTACAAAAAGGTTTTTTATTTGTTTTTCTATGTTAAATGACTACTTCTAACGTTTGCATTAAATCTTTCAATTTAATAGTCATGTTTGTATCTGATTTTTCTCCTTTAACCACGTAGCCACAGATAATTTATATGTGTTTCAAATGAGAGTTCAATAGATTATGGAGCACATGTTCGTGCTAACAATAACATGTTCAAGTAAGAGTTGGATGGCAATGCTCAAGGTGAGGGTTTTTTGGTTGAGAATTGGTTTTGACCCAGTTTGACTAGACATGGAGTGTGTTTGTCAGAGTGTGTGTACATATTATGCATATCCATTTATAGTGCTTGCATTCCAGATAAGACTTGGAAACATACGCGCTTGTGTAGCTTGCAAGCAATTCATGAGTGTGATCAAGTTATTGTTTTTGGGTTGAATAGATTGCTGGTAGTATTTTTAAGATCACATTTTTTTCTGTTTTGTTTGTATTTGTTTTGGGTAGCTTTCAATTCTGTCAACCCATTTCAAGTGTTCCTATTAGCCTAATTAGCCTAATATAGGAGATACAAAAGCTTTTTAAGGAATGGTAAAAAGAACTAAACTTAACAGGTTATGTTCTCTACCTGCAATACAAAAAGGATTTTTATCTATTTTTCTATGTTACATGACTACTTTTAGAGTTTGCATTTAATCTTACAATTTTATAGTCATGTTGGTATCTGAATGTTGGCCATTAACCACGTAGCCACAAATAATTTATCGGTGTCACAGGTGAGAGTTCAATAGCTGTTAAAAGTGAATTTTTAAATCAGTATACAACTTTAGATAAATAAAGGTTGCAATTATGTGTTAACGCTGGAGGTTTCATAAAAGAGTGTTAATTTGCCAGTATGTCCATTTTGCCACCGAAATTGGTTGTGTCATTTTCTGCTACTGTTTTTGTCGTACTATCATAGACTATGATTTTTAGTGATGGATTGATATTGTATTTGGAAGTGACTTAATCGTCACCTAATGGAATAACATACTACACCCATTAGAATGACTGGATTATCGTGCTAATGAAACCCATCATATGTTTTTGCTAACATCAATAACATATCATATAAGTACATGATAACATTGAATTTATGAGCCGTTCCATGTCAAAGATGTAAGCTGTTAATGTTTCTTTGTTTTGTTTCAAAGATCTGATTCGTATGCCCATTTTGCCATCCAATTTTTTTGGGTCCTTTTCAATTACTATTTTAGTGATGGCACAACTCTATGATTTTTAGTGATGGAATGGTAGTGTATTTGCAAGTGACTTAATTGTCACCTAATGGGTGCAACATACCACACCCATCACTAAAACTTGAATATGGTGCTAATGGGTGCTAATGTAGTAATGGGCGCCATGTCATTTATGTAAGCGATTAATGTTTTACATTCTGCTGTAAAATGTCTTTGTAACAATTAATTCTGGTTTTGGTAAATTTATGGTTTCAAATACATGAGGCAGGTCTTTTATTAAAAAGACAATAAAAGTTCCATTAAAAATAGTGCTTCAATAATCTATGTGTTTCTGCAGGTATGTGGATCAGGGGAAGGCGATACAGCAACCACATCAAGTACTATGAATATAAAATTGTTGTAGAAAAGGAAGCATGATGGATAGGGAGATATCAAATTACATTCAGAGGCAAAAGAAAAATAAGATACCAATATAATCAAATAAATTCTTGTCGTAAGTTTGTATTCCTTCCAACTTCCATTATGCTATTGGATTAGTCTGATGACAAACAAAATGAGTAAAAGAGCAGAATAATGGTAAATGACTTGTGGTAAGTGTCTTCTAAGTGTGCTCTTATATTAGAACTAAATTTTTTTGATAGTTTATGTGGAATTGCCTCCAACATATTTGAACAAACTCTTTTCAACAAAAAAATATAAATCTATCTCACATTTTTATATTATTTACGTAATATCTTGAACACACGGATGTTGATTATAACGGGGCACAAATCTGTGAAGAAGTTGTAGGCTGCTACTTCTTACCCCTTTTATTTATTAACTCACCAGTTGTTCTACTCTAGATTACGTTCGCATAAAAATCGTGTCTCTCATGCATGTTTGGAGCTTAAAAGTTACTATTTAGATGGAGCTATTGTGACAAGATGAGTTTTAATCTTGGATTGTAAGGTTTTCTTAGAGTTTGTTCTTCAATTACAATATCGATTCGAATATGTAATATGCATCTGTATAGTTATTTCCGTTTTGCAATATTTGTGTTCATCTCCTATCTTTTGGCATTTTTAGAGTTTGTAGTTTTTTGTTCTGTAGCATTTTCTTGAGACTTTAACATCATACAAAACTTTACATCTATAAATTATTAAAATTGTGAATTATTTATAAATGGCAGGCAATACAAGGCTGTTATTAAAACGCCCTTTTTGATGAAATTGATGTAGAAGATCCCTAAGGCAGCAAATATCCGAGGTACTTTTTTTTTGCCAACAAAGAAGTGAGTTTTTCCTTTTACATCCATCTACAACCTGTTTATCCTTTTACTATCTCATGTAGCCCTTCTGTACTTATAAATCTAACCTGTTTATTACAATTTGAGTTACAGATCATCTTACTATAAATCCCAATGCCACTTGCTTGGTAATGCTGTTTATATCCACTTCATTAATTGTATGTGTTAGTGTTTTTTTTACATATTTCTAAATTTTGGATTTTTTAGGTGATGACCACGGAAATCTGGTGAAGTATGCAGTACCGAGGATCAAAGATCACAAGGGAGGTGGCATGGATCATTTTGATGAGGTACAATGTATGCGTGATAGAGAGAGGTGTGGTTGGGAACAGGGTATTGCTATGGCTGGTGTAAATCTATCTGGCAATCGTTTCAAACTTCTCACAAGCATAATCTTGATTAAATTTTTCTAATATATTTTATATGGTTTAATAGAATTTAGAGGTGGCAATTTCGACCCATGTGCTTTAAATTGGGCTGATCTGGTATGTATACCTAAGTTGTTCCTAGGGGGATTCGTATATGAGGATATAGCATTACTCGGTAGGTTATACTTGACCTCCAAATTGTGTACCTTAATGAGATAGGCATTTTTTTTTCTCAAAGATAAGCTGTTAAAACCATAGTAATCAAATCATCGTCATTCTTAAACAGTGGAAGATAGGTTAGTATTAATTATCTTTCTCATCAGCATTATAGCAAACAGTCCTTGAAAATTTTGCCCTCATCAAATATTTAGCATATATCAACCAAGGGCAGGTGTAGACAGTAATCAAAATAAACGATCAATCAACCTACATGGTATTGGATGCTTCACAAAAGGAGATTATTCTTTATTATTATTTTTTTGCTTCACAAAAGGAGATCAATCAACCTACAAGTAAAGAGCCGTAAGAGTCACTTGTGACATAAGGAAGTGATGGAACATGTTTGTTCAAACCCTTGATCTTTTTCTTATAAAGTTGGTAACTTTTGTTGACCTTTTCATGTTCAAGATGCTATACTTTCCGCAAGGAAACTATAGTAACTTTCGATTTTTAAATGTTTGATTACTGTTTTGCAGTTTATTTAATTTATTTTAGATATCAAACATAGTCGGCCTCAATTTGCATTCAGACATATTGTGATTATACTATATAGATTGAACATATCACATTCAATAATAATATTCTTAAGTTGATGTATTTTCTGACAGTGGTGTCATTTTTATTTGTCATCTTTACCCGATTAGATCATTAGTCAATGAGATTTTGTTTCGACCCTTTAACTTAGAAATGGGCTGGTTTGCATTGTTATGTGTCTTTAACAAATCGCAGAAGTAAAGCAAGGCTGCTGAAATGTATCTGTTAGCGGTAATAACGAGATCAAGAGTTTTCACATTTGTCAGCAAGGCTGCTGAAATGGCTGCAAGGTAATATTCTCATACAATATTTATTTAATTGTTATCTGTAGTTATCGTACAAAAAGGATGATAAATAATTGGAGGGTGCAATCAGAGATAAGGGTATGATGTTTGATTTAATTGTTTTCAGTAATTGAAAATATTGAATCTGGTATATATACTTTATATATATGATTAATATGATTGCTTGAAGCAAATTGTACTTGAAGGTATATCAACTGATTTACGCCTTATCAAGATCTTCAATATGAAGGAGCTGTTAATGGCAGTATCCTTAAGATATTACATGACTAGATTCTTACCCTTCATATGTGAACGGGTCAAAATTGCCACATATACACATTACTATTAAGTTTATAATGTACATTTGTTTCTTTATGATATTGTAATTAAGAAGACTGGATGGTCGATTAATTGATTTTTGAAGACTATTGCATGAGACAAATTAGTGGTTACTAACGTCACCTGTGTCCTGCTCATTATCGATCAAAAAAATGGCCTGATGTGGCACTCATTACATATCTAAGGGACCGAATGAACCTTATTTGATATGAATTGTGGCCATGATAAGCTTCCAAAAAAGGGGCTTTTTCATTCTTATGTACTCATATATCTTTAGTGTTAACACATCATTTTGAATTTATTTAATAGTGGTCTTCTTTTATTTTGACTGAATAATTGATCTTTTTATATCTATGGAGGTCCCGAAGCTATAACTATTTTTTTTATCGAAGTACTTGCGGATTATTTTAAAATGAATAACGTTGATATTGATTTGCAGTAACTTGGAGCTTTATCAAACCATTATGCTACAGGGCTCAGCTATTAAACCAGCGAAAAGTGAAGCTTTCAACAAAATGTAGATTTTAGACACTGAAAGTGCATCGGAAAGAAAAAGAATGCCGAGAATGTATCTGTCAGCACTCATAACGTAATCAAGAGTTTTCACAGTTGTTAGCAAGGCTGCTGAAATGGCTGCAAGGTAATATTATCCTACGATATTTATTTAATTGATTATCTGTAGTTATGAGTTAATTGTCTGTTAAAGGCTTAAGTATATTTTGCTGCTTTACAAATGCCTTAGCCGGTCAGAAGGTTTGTCTTAGTTTGAAACCTTAGTACCTTACCCATTTTTGTTAAGTTTTTTGATCGTTGTTTAATACATGTATGAGTAGTCAATATGACGTGTGTTTCAATTTGGTTGACCCGTTACCTTTTTTAAAGTATTTACCTTTACATGTTTCCCCTGTTAGAATATGAAAAGGCTGAAATTTATCAACCCATTTGCACAACAGAAATTTCTGTCTTTAATTTTCTCCTATATGCTCTCATTTGGTGTAGGACTCTTGGTCTAACTAAGGGGGTGATGATGGATAACAGTAACACTACCCAAATGGTCAATTGCATCTGTCTTTTTGGCTTATAAGTTTATAATACTTTTTATTCGTACGTTGTGTCACACAATGGTTTAGTTTCATACTGTTGCTGTTATGGTGGTCAAATTGGTTTTGTACATAAGACAATAGCAGCTACTATAAATGAATTGGTGGTTCTCATGTGGTCGATATAGTTTACGTATGAATCCGGTAAACATCAAAGGTTGTCATCTTTCTCAATGCTGCTTGCTATGACAGGAAATGGACTGTTGATCCCTCGTGCACTCTTTGTCAAAGATCTCATGTGGTAAACTTTATTTTCCGTCATTTTTTCTTCTTTCTATTACTCAAAGATCTCACTATTATTAATTGCATGTGCCGTCATTGAAATACTAATGCATTTTCTTTCTTGCCATAATGGTTATGCTCTTTAATGTCTACAAAACAAATTCTCATCAAATAGAATGATGTTTGTGGCATATGTCATCTTTTGATAGATTATTTGAAATAGTTTAAGCTATAAATCAATAAGCTTACTTTATAAGTTTAGTTTTGAATTCGAGTATCGGCATATAAGTGATCAACAAACTGTTTGTTAAGTGTCGTTTTCAGTCTAATTTGGATCCTGGAGGTGTTCGGTTATAATGATAGTTAGATGGGTTTGGTTGCGGGTAGCTTTAAGTGTTCTGTTGTCTGTTTGTTTCTATTTTAAATGCAAAATAATAAAGCTACTGCACATTCTGTGGGTTTTTGAAGGTAAATATAAGTAGCTTAGGTTGAGTTTGGCTACTTTGGGCTAAGAATAATTCATTCACCTATACTGAAATGCTTTAGTTGATTGTGTGATATTAGGTGAACGTGACGATCTCTGAAGGTAGATTTTGACACCTTCAACAAAACTGGAGAAGGTTTTGAAGTTTCAAGTGGCTGAGATATTCGTTGCCATTTTTCATTTGAAGGAGAGTATTATTAGTGTTCATCTGACCAATAAAATAGGCGGGTCATGTTGCTGTATGTGTCGGTCAAAAACGAGGTAGGAGGTATGAACACTAATGACCCATTTTCTATGAAACCTAACACATGTTTACCTTTTTATAAGTTAATGGGTTATGATTGCTATCTCTAAAGAGTAAAAATAGAAACTTTGAGCATTTTGTATTTTGAAGCTGACTTCAAGTGCTGAGTTTCATATTGTACTCTGAAGCTACTCATAGTGATAGTTTAATTCATGTTTAAGAATTCTCTATTGTACGGGTTCTTTTGTTTGTGAGATAGCCACATGCATATAAGGTGTGCGTATTGTTTTCTTTCTTCTTAATCAGAGATTCCTTACTTTATAAGGTTGTGCAAGAGAGT
Source organism: Helichrysum umbraculigerum (assembly GCA_949592205.1). Lineage (NCBI taxonomy): Eukaryota > Viridiplantae > Streptophyta > Magnoliopsida > Asterales > Asteraceae > Helichrysum > Helichrysum umbraculigerum. The sequence goes on along the minus strand of CATIUR010000003.1, from coordinate 145,225,545 downwards.
GAAGTGGTATTATATGGATTCCTTTTCATCTTCTTGAATGTACTTGTGATACTAAAACATAAATATTATTGCATATGATTCTATATCAAAGCTATTGGATGTCGCACATCAACTTATCTTTTTAGTGTAGCCTCTTCGGTATTTAGTTTGTTATTACTATTTTCAAATTTTTTTTTTATATTGTATATCTAAAGCTACTATCAATAAATAATCTCTTTTAATTCAAAACATCCACAAAAATATGTCGACTCAAATGTTATCCAGTAAAATAAAATTATCACATAAATCTTTGTATTAAACCCATGACATGATATTAACTTTTCTAAGTCAAACAGGGAAAGTCAACCTTATGTTGTTATGATGATTGAGGTGTTTATCAAAGTTCAAAATATGTTATGCAGCGGTGTTTTAATGGTTTGAAGAATTTTCTGGAAATTGGAAGTCCAATTAAGTTTAAAGACTATTTGAAAATATGAGCAATTGGATTTGTTTGACCCATCTGGATCAGAAAGTTCTAATGAGAATACACATGAAGAAATGATTTGTTTAACTGGCAAGGAAGATGTATGAATTTGATAGGGATCAAGCAAAAGTAGTAGTAAAAAAGGGCAGTTTGACATTAAGCGGTAACAATTATTCTTGTGGTGAAACTCATGAGATTAAAAACAAGAACGAATCTAAAATTGGAGTTTCGAAACGTAGTACAAGAATCAGGAATGAAGTCAAAGGTTAAATGTCTAGAAATAATGAATTGGGTACACCATTATATTAGAAAGGAATAAATATTAGAAGAATGTAGTGGTTTGGAAAGGAATAAAAGATTAGCAAAATCTAATAGTTTGACTACATGGTCGAAATACTAATAAATACGAGTATTTGATTAATGGGAATTATGAGGTTTTTTTGAAATATTGATTAATGATTTAAATGCTTAAAGTTTCACTCTTTTTTTTAAGTATTAACTACTCAAGCTAGCGTTTGTAAATTAAGAGTACTATGAATAAAATACAACGATCTCGTCCGCAATTTTGCGGGTTATGATCTAGTTCTAATAATAGGATTATGAGATTTGATTTGATTCAAACCTCCTAGTTGTGAGTTAATTAATATAAACAACGACTATAATAAATGTGATGCTATCAAATTAATCGTCTAATTAGTTAAAAAGCTGAAAAAGATAAATTGAATCACTTGTTCAATTTAAATACTTTAACATCTTACGAAATTGGTCGTACATGATGACTTAAGTTCAAATGAGTATGGGTATTATTGATGAGAATGGAGGAATGGATTTCACCCATTGGATCAACATAATCAAGGGTCCACATTTAATCATTAATTTTTAAATTTTTTAAGATGCTGAAATAAAATTTTGGGCGGAGGGGTAGTTTTGTAATTTCACCTATCAATTAAATTACTTTCTTTTTTCTTTTCAAACACACAAATCCTTTTTCTCCATCGTCATCTTCCTTTTGCTCTCTGTAACTGTTCCTACACAATTCTACAGGTAATCTTCGATTTATCAAATCATAGTTCGTTTTCATATCTAAATCGTAGTATTCTTCTATCAAGTTTGTTCTAATCATCTTTTGTACCGTCGTTTTCGTTCGATTTTGATTTGTACAAACCCTAACGCAAAAAAACCCTAAAATTGTCGAATATTTAACTTAAACTTTGAATTTCTTAGTTGAATCAAAGTTTTCTTTGATTACGATTGTTCGAATAAACGTTTGTACCTTTGGTTTGTATCGATTTTGTTTTTTTAGAAACCCTAGGTTTTAATACGTAAGTGATATTCAAAGTCAGCAACTAAACTTTGATTGTTTGTTTTTAGATTGATATTCGTGATGAAATAGCACTATCAAAAGCTTCAACATCTCCTATTAATGCGGTTCCGGTCAGCATGCATCCACCTGGTATGTGTTTTTTTATATTTTGTATTCATTTTTTGTCATTTACTTATATCAGTGTTGCAATATTCTTGATTCATTGCTTAACTTTTTGTTTGTTTTGCTGGAAATGTGTATAACATGATAATATGAGTGTTTTCATGATAATAATGATGTTCTGTATTGTACATATATCTGATAATATGAGTGTGTACATTTACCATGGTCATTTTAAGGGTTAGCAGGTAGTTGTATTGTAGTTTTCAAAATATGGGGGTACATTTGGTTCTGTAATTCGATTAGGTTATGTTAGAGGCTCGCGAATATCATTAGTTCTGATCGAATTGCAGTGGGAAAGCTCAATGGTTTGGAATACGGGAGAGGTCTGTTATTGTGGGTTAAGGTCAAATGTTTATTACTTGTACACTTTGGTAAATTTAAATGACATTTTGTGCCGATTACACGGATAGTTACCCTTTTTGCTATAAAAATGATACTATTATCACATGGCTATTGTTGGTTGCCAGCATTCTAAACGATTATAGAAATCAGGGAAAATTTGGATGTAGTGTAGTTTAGCTTTATCTTCTTCTTTTTATTCACAATAAGGATGCGAGTGAATGTTGATAGTGAGCAGTTGAGATATTGGAAGTATATGAAGCAGAATAGGCACTTTAAAGCTAGACTTTTAGAAACCACTTGCAACCAAGAACCATGTAGACCATCAAACTATTGGTGTTCGTTCACCATTGTGATTTACTATGACAAAAAGTTACGTACCCATATGTACCAACTAAAGTGAATACTTTCATTGGCATTTTGTCGAATACACATGGTGTACACCAGACTACCATGAGAAGTTTGTAAATTCTTTAACCCCCATGTTGCAAGCATATACTCCAGTCCAGTCGTTTAGAAATAACGATTAACAAACGTAACAAATGAGAGGTATGTTAATCAATCGTAAGATATATCCAATAAGGACTGCCATATGATTTAGATAGATAATTAGATATATAGGTATGATTTGTGGAAAAGACTGTTTGACCGATATGACACTCATTTAACCCAACAGTATTCCGATTCCCCACACGATAGATATAATCAATGTATCAGCATCCCACCAACCTTATGTTTTGATTCGATGAACCTTTTTTAATCATATTTGTACGTTTCTGATATCGCTCGATTAGTATATGTTTATCTCTCGCGATATCATCTTTTTTGTTCTTGTTTCTAGTCAATTTTATGAACTTTCGGTACTTATTTAGTTTGAAATTGATCTCGTGTGTTAAGGTTAAAGATTGAGGAAGAAAAGATGAAAAGATGAAAAGAGTTTTCAGATTTGGCTATGCTGCACCGTTTTGGCCATATCTCCCTCATACGAACTCGGATTGAGGTGATTCAGGCGGCCAAACGTTCGTATTTCAGAGATCTACAAATCTAAAAAATATGGTCTGCTGAAAAGTAGGAGAAGCTGCCTGGTTCTATAGGGAAGCAGCCGGGTCATTTATGAAAAATCGGTACCAGAAAGAAACCTTCATTTTAAGGCTGGAGGAGCAGCCGGGTCGGGGTAAGGAGCAGCCGGGTTCTAGTGTCGGAAGCAGCACTTTTTGACCCTTTAAACACCTTTTCTTCCTCATATCTCACCTAACTTTTATCACTTCAAAAACCAGCAGCCCCATGGGCGATTTTAGGGTTCCTTGAGTCATTTTTCATCATCTTGAAGATCTCTAATCATCTTAAACCATTTGGCTACAAAAAATCATCATCCAAACATTGTAATCACTCGGTTTGCATTTTTATTCGAATATAACTATGTTTCCTTTGATTTCAATGATTATATGTGTTTGCTTTAATATGATTATGATTAGTGGCTAGATTTGTATGCTTGCTTGGATAAATTAACTAGTTGATTAGGGGTGTATATTTTGGTGTTTGATTTATGCTTTGAGTTTATGATTCATCCATTAATTTGTATGTAACTAGCTTGTTTGTGGTAGAACTTGTTGGTATTTTAGCTAAGCAACTATAGCGAATGTTTGTTGCTTATTAAAAATACCTATAATTTGTATGTCGATGTATGAATGAGCCATCATTTGCGGTTGTAAAATTTGGTATTAGTTACACAAATGAGCTAGAATGTATGAGTTGATGAATATGGTGAACGTCTTTCGTTTTGGATGAATTATAAACTTGTGAAACTTGAACTTTATGTTTAATCGTGACCCTTGCATAATTGAGCTTAAAATAGTTTCTTTGCTTATTTGGTAGATAACTAGTGAATTTAGCGAACGTTATTCATTGGTAATTTACTATCAATTATTTGTCTATAAATGATTGAACAAACATTGCGAACGTAGATTTGGAATAAGCAAGATTCTTTAGGCTTAATTGTGCAAGATGGTAACCATGGCGAACGTCCGTTACTAGATTAAATCATAGGTTGGTAAATTGAAGTTGAATCATTAGGAGATGGCGAACGTTAATCCTATGTTAAATGTAAATTTACTTTTGCATAATATAAACTGGTTATAACTTTGCACCCCGAAATCACTAGTGACATAATCCAAGCAAGTATTGTTTTAAATATCCGAAAGTTACTACAATTCACTTTGACTCTTCCTGAGTCCACACTTGCCTAGTTTTAGTTAAAAAAGTAGTTTTTAAGCAACGTGACAATTCGGTCACAAAACCCCCACATTTACTTTCTTGTATAAATTACTTGCACTTGAATATAATTCTTAAACTCACATTCACTGTGTTCGAACCCGAACTTACCCAACTATACTACTATACGATAGGGTCCGCTGCCCGGTTGTGTTTTGGTCTAGCACGGTACTTTCTTGTTTACTTTTCAACGATAAATTTTATAACTGGATTTAACACATCAAGTTTTTGGCGCCGCTGCCGGGGAATGTGATTGATTAAGAGTTTAATTCGAGTGTAATTAATTGATCCTTTTCTAGAATTTATTTCCAGGAAAGTTACTTTAAGAATTTTAGTTATTATTAGTGTATATATTTTAATGTTTGTTTATTTTGTGTTGAGTGGTTACGTTTTACCGTTTTTAGTTTTGATGTTTGTAGCAAATTTGTGACTTAGCTTCGATGTCTTATTACTCGAATTATGAAGGTTATAAACCTTCATTTTATGAAAGTGATAATGATGATGTGCCAATGAGTTTACAAGAAAGGTATTCACCACCTGGATGCTACCAAGATAACTGGACTCAACTTTACCCATCAAGGACTTGGAATGAAGAACCTTTAGTCACTCAAGAGATCGAACAACCGGAAATGTCTAATCTTGAAAGGTTGTTGAAAGAAGCAATAGAGCAAACAGAGAGGCATAGTGGAGAATTTGATGAAATCTTCGATTGAAATTTTGAGCTTAACCAGGAAGGGTCATATGATACATTTTCCAATGCAATTGAGCATTTGGATAATGTTGAGGCTATTGAGGATCACGATTATTATTCTAACGTTGATGTTCCATATTCTTCTAACTTTGTTTTTCAGGATGATAGTGAAGATGAAATGGATGAGGAAGACAATGATGAATTTACTAATTACCCTCATGAGATTTCAAAAGTTGTTTTGCAGGAATCACAAAACTTCGAACCCGCATTAAAGGAATGTGTAGATTTGAAAAATTCAGATTTTGAAGACTCGGATGAAGAAGAGTTGGAGAGTGAAGAAGAGAGCTTGGTTGAAGAAGTTGTGGAAATTTCAGCCCCACCTATTGTTGAAGCTGCTAGTGTATTGTTTGAATCAAATGCAGTGAATGAAGAGCTAGAAAATAAGGTGGAAAGCAAGCTCGAGGAAGAACCCATAATGCTTCAAAATGAAAAGCATGTTGATGAGTTGGAAAATCAAGTTTCTCAAAAGCTTGATTATTCAGATTTGGATGAAGAGCTATATGCATTGCTTGGTTTAGATAATGGGGAGCTTCAAGAGCTAAGAAATAGCAAAGATGGTATGATGACTGAAGAAGAACTGTTAGAGATCATAGGGTTACAAGTTGAAGAATCTCCTCCTTTACAAGAAGAATTTGGAAAGACAAAGGAAGATGATTTGGTGTGTATCGAGAGATCATTCAAGAAATCTCTAATAGATTTGAAGCATAATACTCTTCCATGTGAGAGTGAGTTTGAGCTTGTAAAAGAGCCAAAACCACCCGACCCTTTTATTCCAGATTTGCAAAATTTGTCGTTACAAAAAGGAGTTGATGAGTCAAAGATTGATGTGGATCGAGGAGGTTTGGAAATTTCTGAAAGTCCATTTTTGGTTGAGGAAAGTTGGGAAAGTACAATAAGAAATTGTACTGGCATTTGGATGTTTGACAAGTCATTGGTTAACAAATGGATAGTTGGTATCGTTGTTTGGGAGGAATGCTATATCAATCGAAAAACAAAAGAAAATTTTCTCCCATGTGAATACGATTGGAAAGGCATTGAAGTTTTGATAGATTATCCGCCTTGATAGATGGAATGGTTGAGTCTAGCTCGGGACTCGGTAATAAACCAAGCACTATGCGGGAGGTAGCCCGTACTTCAAGGTGATGAATGTTTGATGAAGGCAACTTTGTGAGATAACGAGAATGTATATGAAAGAAATGGATGTTTTGAAATCATGATCGAAGGTTATCCAGAATTTGAACAAGCAAAAACCTCCGGAAGTACTCGTTCCCTTTTACTTCATACACGTGATTTTATTGAATATTATTGTTTTGTTGCATTGAGGGGAACGAAAACCTCAAGTGTGGGGAGGTTTTATTCACTTGAATTTTGTTCATAGTAAATTATTGTTTCTAGCCACTTATTAGGTCTGTTACTGATCTTGGATTTCCAATAGAACTTTACGAATTCTAATAACGGGTTATGAAATAGTGATTTGCTAGGAATTTGCTTGTCCTTATAAGATTAATTGCTTTGAAATGTGTTTGTTAAAATCTATTGAAAGTAATTTAATCTTCCCTCTTGCAACATAACTTTTTGAGATGTGTCATAAAAGAAACCTCATAGGGTGAATTGCATGACTAACACACTTGTAGCCTCCACTAAATTGTGAGAAATTTGAGCCTTATCGAGAAAAAACACTTACCTTTAGTGTTTATATTGTTTGTTGCTATGAGTGTGCCGGTGATTGTAGTTTGTTCTAGAACTTGCCCTAGTGATGCATTTCGAGACCGCTGTGGGATCACAGAAATGTGATGTAGGTGGGGTCGAAGACGAGGAGGTATTCTTAGGATTTGGAGCTTAATCCTTATAGTTTTGACTTTCTAACCAATTATTGAGTTTGTGCTTGATCTTTTATAGATTGTACGAATTTGCTAATCGGTCAAGGAATCTTAACTATTTTGGATCCTATTTTGTGTTTTACACCCATTTACATCCAGTCCACCCAGGTCGTTATCACTTATTTTTAGTGCTAAGAAACCCTTAGAAAACTTCCACATTCACTCCACTAAAAATGTTAGCCTTATTTTTGAGTAGTCAATTCCCGAATCATTACTTTTCTAAGATGTTGCCTAGTTGAAAATTTTTGAATGAGTTTTATCTAAATGTGACTTAAAGCATTTTAAAGTGGGATTCTAGTGTTAAATTCTATAATTGAGTTGTAATAAATGGAAATTGTTTAAGTTGGCAAAGTTAAATGGTTGAAATTGAAAGCAATTGAGTTATTGGAAGTTAACAATTGAGTTCAATGTTTAAGATTGGATGATTGTAGTCAACTAAATGGCCTTTGAATTCCTGAACAAGTAGTTCCCGAGGGGTGTTTTACGCCTAGCCACTTAAGGCCTTTATCCGGTCTAGGATGGTTGGTCCGAAAGTTCATTACACAGGGTTCATAGAAAGTCATAGAATGCAATTATTCCAATCAATTGTGTAAATCAATTTGAGTTATTTGTGTGCGATTATTGAATATAAGTTGTAAGTGAGAACAAGGAATAATTTGAATTGAGTTGGCATGGGAATCCTAAGTTTTATTACTGTCACATCATGAAACCATTAGGTAACATTTTCATACTTTTTCACGGGTCTTGACCACCATTTTTCACCAATTTTTGTGTCTATCTTACCCAATTCATATTAGCCTACATTTGTTACAACACATGTTTAGAATACCTCTTCCGAGATCTCACTTGGTGCTCATGCCAAGACGGTGAAGATTTGATCCTTTTGCAAGCCTATGGTAACATGCATCACGACTTGGCTTGATTGAGTGTTACATCATTTATATCATTACCCTGTAGTTCTATAGGTTGAGAGTGAGTGATTAAACACTTATCCTATTGTGAGGTGCTAGGTCGTGCATTCGGGCTTGACAAATATATCATCTCAGGTTTTTGCTAATTTTATAATGTTGCTAGCATGATTACTTTGATGGTTGATGTTAGTATTGTTTTGATAAGCCTAACAATTATTTCTAAATGCAAGAGGAGTTGTTTTGGAATGTTAAATGAGAGTTTGCTTGAGGACAAGCAAAGTTCAAGTGTGGGGATATTTGATATCGCTCGATTAGTATATGTTTATCTCTCGCGATATCATCTTTTTTGTTCTTGTTTCTAGTCAATTTCATGAACTTTCGGTACTTATTTAGTTTGAAATTGATCTCGTGTGTTAAGGTTAAATATTGAGGAAGAAAAGATGAAAAGATGAAAGAGTTTTCAGATTTGGCTATGCTGCACCGTTTTGGCCATATCTCCCTCATACGAACTCAGATTGAGGTGATTCAGGTGGCCAAACGTTCGTATTTCAGAGATCTACAAATCTGAAAAATATGGTCTGCTGAAAAGTAGGAGAAGCTGCCGGGTTCTATAGGGAAGCAGCCGGGTCATTTATGAAAAATCGGTACCAGAAAGAAACCTTCATTTTAAGGCTGGAGGAGCAGCCGGGTCGGGGTAAGGAGCAGCCGGGTTCTAGTGTCGGAAGCAGCACTTTTTGACCCTTTAAACACCTTTTCTTCCTCATATCTCACCTAACTTTTATCACTTCAAAAACCAGCAGCCCCATGGGCGATTTTAGGGTTCCTTGGGTCATTTTTCATCATCTTGAAGATCTCTAATCATCTTAAACCATTTGGCTACAAAGAATCATCATCCAAACATTGTAATCACTCGGTTTGCATTTTTATTCGAATATAACTATGTTTCCTTTGATTTCAATGATTATATGTGTTTGCTTTAATATGATTATGATTAGTGGCTAGATTTGTATGCTTGCTTGGATAAATTAACTAGTTGATTAGGGGTGTATATTTTGGTGTTTGATTTATGCTTTGAGTTTATGATTCATCCATTAATTTGTATGTAACTAGCTTGTTTGTGGTAGAACTTGTTGGTATTTTAGCTAAGCAACTATAGCGAATGTTTGTTGCTTATTAAAAATACCTATAATTTGTATGTCGATGTATGAATGAGCCATCATTTGCGGTTGTAAAATTTGGTATTAGTTACACAAATGAGCTAGAATGTATGAGTTGATGAATATGGCGAACGTCTTTCGTTTTGGATGAATTATAAACTTGTGAAACTTGAACTTTATGTTTAATCGTGACCCTTGCGTAATTGAGCTTAAAATAGTTTCTTTGCTTATTTGGTAGATAACTAGTGAATTTAGCGAACGTTTTTCATTGGTAATTTACTATCAATTATTTGTCTATAAATGATTGAACAAACATTGCGAACGTAGATTTGGAATAAGCAAGATTCTTTAGGCTTAATTGTGCAAGATGGTAACCATGGCGAACGTCCGTTACTAGATTAAATCATAGGTTTGTAAATTGAAGTTGAATCATTAGGAGATGGCGAATGTTAATCCTATGTTAAATGTAAATTTACTTTTGCATAATATAAACTGGTTATAAATTTGCACCCCGAAATCACTAGTGACATAATCCAAGCAAGTATTGTTTTAAATATCCGAAAGTTACCACAATTCACTTTAACTCTTCCTGAGTCCACACTTGCCTAGTTTTAGTTAAAAAAGTAGTTTTTAAGCAACGTGACAATTCGGTCACAAAACCCCCACATTTACTTTCTTGTATAAATTACTTGCACTTGAATATAATTCTTAAACTCACATTCACTGTGTTCGAACCCGAACTTACCCAACTATACTACTATACGATAGGGTCCACTGCCCGGTTGTGTTTTGGTCTAGCACGGTACTTTCTTGTTTACTTTTCAACGATAAATTTTATAACTGGATTTAACACATCAGTTTCCATCGCAACCACAACGTCAATTTATCATGCTCCTAAAGTTATCGATTTCGTACAGATTTTACACCAATCAATTCTCATAACTACAGATAAACCTGAACTGCAGCCTCTATTAACTTTTACCTATAAGAAGCTTGATCGCTAACGAAAATGACTTTTCAACCCCCTTTCAGAATTAACTTCTACAGAGTAATATATTCATTCGAGTCCCCAAACTGACTAACAGGAAACAAAATTTCACCCTAGTCAAATCTTCATCTTTTATAACCACCAGCCCTTGTAATTCCTTATACACAAATCATTTGAAAGCTGCTTAAAAGCTCTTCAATCCTTCCGTTCAATGTATTATTTATCTTGTGGTACCATGTAGTTTCACATGTCGTACCCTGTATTACCACATGTGGTACCATTTTAGTACCATATGTGGTACCATTTTGTGTCTTATGTTTCTGTCCAATTATTATATTTTTATATTAATATATATTTTTTGTGTTTATATTTTTTGCAGTTTTACAGGGTACTTCATCTAACCTTACTATTGATAATATGTTCAAATTGGAAAACAATGAAAGGCTTGAAGCTTTCCAAACCTCCCTGCTTGGTTGGGTGAAAGAAGATTCCGAGTTGACATCGTTAAGAAATGTTGAAATGGTAACCTACGTTTTTTGTTTTGTTCCTTCCCTTGTCTTCATTTTGATTTTGAACCGTATCACAGGTGGTATTAGGCATTTATCACATGTGGCATTTCCCACATGTGGTATTATGCATTACCACATGTGATTAAGGCAGTACCACATGTGAAACTAAGCAAAAATGCATTTCCCATTTTTCTTATATTTATGATATATCTGACAGGTGTACTTTTCGATATATCGGTCTCATCACTACTACTTACTTGTGTTCTGTTTGAAGAAGAAGACGTTCCATATTCTTGATAACAATGGTGTCAAAGTTGATTATGATGCAAAGTACAAGGCAATGTTGCTGAGCATTTTAGACATACTTACCCCCAAGAATTGATCGAGAAGCAAATTGAGTATACCATTACAAACCACCTAAGTGAAGATAGCAGTGGAAAGAAGTCATGAGGAGATATTGAAGACAATACCGAATCTACTATAGGAAACTAGTCTGTTTAATGTCTTTCTTATTTTTGACTGTGGTTTTTTGGTATGATATGAAGTTAATGCTCTAATACAGTTGTATGGGTTATGCTCAAGTACAGTTTTTTTTTTTGTGCTAAAAGTACATTTGTATGGTATTTCTGAATATTTTTAGAAGTTAATGTAATGTATTTATCTTTAATGGTTTATGTTCAGTTTTGAAATGTTTCATGTGCATATTTTTTTTGTTTAACCAACTTCTAAGATATTTTAGATTGAATAACACATGTGTTACCTCATCGTATCACATGTGGAACCTCATTTTATCACATGTGATACATCATTTTTGTAAAGTACCATGTGTGGTAGCAACTATCACATGTGGTAGCAACTAGTATCACATGTGGTACCTCTTAATATCACATGTGGTAGCAGCTAGTATCACATGTGGTATTAAAAGTATCACATGTGGTACCTCTTAATATCACATGTGGTACCTGATAATATCACATGTGGTCTCAACCATTATGTTTGAGGTTAAAACTTATGATTTTTGTAAACAAAGTCTCACATTTCACATATGATGTACTAGAAAACACTACATGTTATAAACAATTACCACATTATTATACTTGTAAAAGTACAAGTTATTAAAAAACAAATAAGCATAGTAAATGAAATCATCTTTCAATCTAATAATATTCGATTATTAAAATTATCTTTAAGCAATATAAAAAAAATTCAAACTCTTCAATTTCCTTCCTCCCCTGCTTGTCGTGCTTCTTCCGTTTCCCTTTCTTTCTCTTCTACCAATTTTTTAGCTTCTACTTTCTTCTTATCACATGTTTGTCTATAACTTATAGAAATTAACAAGCATTCAAAGAATCATTCACTGTCCCAAAATCATTTTTTAACCAACTTCTATGATATTTTTAGATTCAATAACACATGTGGTACCTTATATCATTTTTTGTAAAATACCATTTGTGGTAACAACTACCACATATGGTAACAACTAGTACCACATGTGGTACTGCGTAGTACCACATGTGGTAGTGCGTATTACCTCTTAACTTAGTATTACTTGTTGTTCCTCTTATTATCACATGTGGTACCTCATTTTTTGTAAAGTACTATTTGTGCTAGCAACTACCACATATGGTAACAACTAGCACCACATGTGGTACTGCATAGTACCACATGTGGTAGTGCATATTACCACATGTGGTTGTGCATAATATCTCTTAGTATCACTTGTTGTACCTCTTATTATCACATGTGACACCTCTTTCTATCACATGTGGTACCTTATGATTTTTGTAAATAAAGTAACACATTTCACATATTATGTGCAAGAAAACACTATATGCTATAAACAATTATTAGATTATTATAGTTCTAAAAAAGAAAATATGCATAGTAAACTAAATCATCTCTCAATCTAATAACATCCGATTATTGAAAGTAACTTTAAGAAATATAAAAAAAATTCAAACTCTTCAATTGCCATCCTGCCCTCCTTGTCGTGCTTCTTCTGTTTCCCTTTCTTTCTCTTCTGCCTGTTTTTTAGCTTCTGCTTTCTTCTTATCACATGTTTGTCTATTACGGCCAGGTTCTCCACACATTCCGCACTTTTTCTTACTTTCTATTGCCTTCTCTTTCGAACTCTTCAACCTTTTGTCTTCCGCAACTTTTATATCTTAACACATCTGGATTTTGAATTTCAACTTGTCCTACAAAAGGTTTTTCTTCTTTCGGGGCTTGCGGTACCCAAATAGTACTTCCACCAGGTGTTTGAATCTCACTTAAGATTAGTAGAGTAGTGTTGGGTGTTTTTTGTAAACCTGAAAAACAGTAGTGTAAATTATCACAAGTGGTAGTGTACTGTACCACATGTGGTAATGTCTAATACCACATGTGGTAATACGAGATTTCACAGTTTGCATTATTTTCCTCATGTCATATTTTAGCTATTACCACATGTGGTATAATTCAGTTCTATAATTTTGTATGATAACGTTTACCACAACCTACTACCATATGTGGTAGGAACTAGTTTCTCTAATATCATATCTTATCGTTTACCACTAGCTACCATTCAGTTTTCATGGAAGTTCTATCTATTACCACATGTGGTATAAATCAGTTTTTACTATCTTCATACCACTAGCCAACATATAATACCATATTATTCCCTTCAACAGACCAGTAGCAAGCAGGCAATCCAAACATATCACACACCAAATCAATCATTCTATTCTGCCTACACCTCTGACATATAACCCACCCAAAATACACCCCCCGACATATTTAGTAACAGATTTACTAATAAACCAAGAACTAGCCAGCAATCTATATATAACCTGTATGGTTTCAAATAGACCATATGGTTTCATATGGCATGATAATGATTACCACAAATGATATTTAGCTACTACCACATGTGATAGAATTCCGTTTCTATAATTTTGTACGATAACTGTTATCACAAGCTACTACCACATGTGGTACAAGTAAGATTCTCTAATTTTACATGATAATGGTTACCACATGTGTAACTGGCTATTACCACATATCGTACTGTTCAATTCTCATCAAATTATATTCAAATGTCATACTATATATTACCACATGTGATATAACTCACTTTCATTAATTTCATACATGTAGCTTTTGCTGTAGTTGGTTGTTGCACAGCTTGTTCAAATCCTTTAATTTCAACCATCTGACAATTCATTATTGAAAAAATTAGTTTCACATGTGAATCAATTTAACGAATTATAACGCAATTTCAACATCTCATAATCATCTACCCTTTTTTTTACTTCTCAAAACACTTGAATTAGTTGTAGAATCAATCGAAATCAGTAGAATGTGTGATTGTGAATGACAATATAGATATGAAATCATAAAAAACGTGAAAACTTGTATCAATTTCACGTTTTGTATTGTGTAACTTACGTATATGGAAAAACATATCCAATCGGTTGAAATCAATAGAATCCAGTAAAAATCGATCATCTGTAGTTTGTATTTTACGTAATTGATCCGAATTAATGAAAGTCGTACCTTCAATTTGGTGATTTTTCTGAGATTGGTGATGAGACTTTTGAACCCTAGCTCACGTACAGGTCTGCTTGTTTCTTCTGTACAGTTATTTGCTGTATTATTTTATTTAATTAAATGTGGAAGTGTTAAAGGACGAAAATAGCCCTCCACCCTTAATGAAATTGGACGGCTCAGATTCATTCTTGCATTCTTTTTTGATTTGCCATACTTTTTTGAACTCAACTCAATAATGTAAATATCTACAGAGAATAGTTCATTAGAGTACAAGGATTTTTAAAAGAACGGAAGTACAATGGAATTGTGTCATGTATACAAAGAGAATGCTCACATGTAAAAAACCCATTTACCCCTTAACTTAAATATCTCACAAACGACAAATCGAAAAATTATGAAAATTGCACCATTAGATTCAGCGTTTGATCATCTTCGATTTGCCGTCTATCAAGGCAAACTTTCGACGAATTTTTTTCCCACGTTTTTTGATGGGTTTTACAAATTGCTAACACATGTGTTAATATTTAGTTAAACATTTAATTTAAGTATAGGGTTTAGGTTTAAGAGGGTTTAGGTTTAAGAGGGTTTAGGGTTTAGCAGGGTTTAGGGTTTAGTGGGGTTTAAGGTTTAGTAGGGTTTAAGGTTTAGAGTTTAGTAAGATTTAGGGTTTAGAGTTTCGTAAAGTGTTTAGGGTTTGGGGTTTGGTGTTTAGGGTTTTTGCCAAAACCCTAAACCCCAAACCCTAAACCCTAAACGCAACATTTTAACACATGTGTTAGTAAAGTGTGAAACCCACCAAAAAATGAAAAAAAAAAAAATTCGTCGAAAGTATGTCTTGATAGATGACAAATCGAAGAGGATCAAACGATGAATCTAATGGTGCAATTTTCATAATTTTTCGATGGGTTTTGTATGAGTGTTGTATACATGGCACCATTTTAGTGGTTTTTCATACTCTACAAAAATGGTGTACTTCCTTGATTCCATCACACTTGTTTGATTGCAATAACCATGTTATCATGTTTAAAATACAAATATTAGTTGTCCAAAAATACAAACATTTGTACTGCAATAAATTAACAAACATTTAAATCTTAAATTTCATAGCATGTCTAATTTTGTTAAAAATTTTTTTTTTTTTAAATCTAAAATTAAAA
The DNA here is from genome assembly GCA_949592205.1 of Helichrysum umbraculigerum. Taxonomy (NCBI): domain Eukaryota; kingdom Viridiplantae; phylum Streptophyta; class Magnoliopsida; order Asterales; family Asteraceae; genus Helichrysum; species Helichrysum umbraculigerum. Next base: position 145,210,105 of record CATIUR010000003.1, on the reverse strand, counting down.
TACGGAGTCTTGATAAGAAAGGACCGAAACATGAATATACAACAAGAACATCCATCCATATTTATTTACTTGCAGATATTAATTTCAAAATTTTTAGTCAGTTGTAGAAAAGAAATGACCAGAAAATGGGAATAAAATCCAAGCCCTAAATCTAAATCATATATACGCAACGCAGATGTAAAATATAGGCGCCAAATCAAGATCCAACGGCCTTTCTTTTTCATCATCATCATCATATAGATTGAAGTGATCTGGAATAAACATATAAGATCAATGGATCGAATGCTAAAAGCCGCAAGAGCTTCTGGTTCTCTCAATCTATCAAATCGATCTCTCAAGTAATCACATTTCTCAATTTCAATTATTTATAAACTAGTATATGTGTTAATCATTGAATAAAATCTTTATTTAGATTATTTTATGCACTATGGCCACTCCAAGATTTGATCCTTTTGTATCAGGGAAGTGCCAGATGAGGTATATAAAAGTTTGGATGCAGTTGGTGAAGGTGAAAATTGGTGGGAGGTATATTTCATATAATACATACATGTACTTTACTACTGATACAAACCTTCTTTTTTATTTTAAATGTAGATTTGTATATTCTTATTGATTAAATGATGCAGGCTGTGGAGTTACAAAAACTGATATTGGCTCATAATGAAATTGAATTGATAAAGGAAGATATAAAAAAACTTACCTTTATTGTCCGTGTTGAATATTAGCCATAACAAGCTTTCCCACCTTCCAGCTGCTATCGGAGAGTAACGCACTTTTTTGCCTTCTGATTTGAACCGTTTCATTTTTTGTTGTTGGTTGTAATGTGTTTTCTTTATGTTTATTGTCAGGCTTAAATCACTTAAGTCATTAGATGTGTCGAATAATTTGCTACGTGAGATACCTGAACAAGTTGGATCAGCAACTTCTCTGATCAAGTAGGTTTTGCGGAGTAAATTATGGATCTTGAGCCTTTAATCTATGTCGGTTTGTATGAATACCAGTAATGCATAGACTGGTATTGCAATGAAGTATATAATTTAATGAAAAGTTGTTGTGAAATCTAGCTGAATAATTTCATCGTCACACGGTTTTACAGAATTGATTGTTCCAGCAACCAACTCAAAGATCTTCCAACCTCCCTTGGAAATTGTCTGATCTTAGCAGACCTTAAGGTGTGACTGTATGACGCATTATGTGTTGAGACCTACACTTATGACTTATGAAATTGTGATTTGATGTAAATGTAGTAACTTTCTTGCTATAGTTTTGGTTTCATTCCAGAAAGATAAAAGTTAATATGCTTATTTTTAAAATTTTATATTGCTATGCACCTGGTTTGAAATGATGTCCTTTTTTATTTTTAGAAATATTTTTAGTGTTTCCTTGTAGGCATCAAACAATCGTCTCACCAGCTTGCCTGAAGATCTAAGCAATTGTTCAAAAATGTCGAAGTTGGATGTTGAGGTATCGCAAACTGCTGATATCGTTTTTTCAGAATTATCATGTAATATTTGTTTTTTCCTTAGTGCTTTGGTTGGTTGTGTGCATAAAACATTTGCCATGTTAGGGAAACAGGTTAACAGTTCTATCTGAGAAACTGGTTGCATCATGGACATTGCTCACAGAACTAAATGCAGGCAAGTCATGTGCTTGTTTTTTTGGCTTTGGTTTATATGCCGATATGGCATATGCTACTCTAATCTGATACTGTTAATAGCTTTTAAGGTGTATATCTGTCACTGATGATGCAGCAAAAAATACGCTTAGTGGTATCCCAGAGAGTATTGGAAGCCTCAATCGTCTCATTCGCCTTGACTTGCATCAGAACAGTGAGTATTATTAGTTTCTCTTCATTTACTTTGATCTCTTGATTTGGTGACAATGTGACATATCCTCCATTTCATTCTGGTGCAGGAATTGCATTAATTCCATCATCAATAATGGGATGTTCATCTTTAGCAGAGTTCTATATGGGGTATGCTTTAATTGTTCTTGTAGACAATAACAAAAGTTGTTAGCTGTTGTTTTAGTTATTGATTTTTCTTCTTCTTCTGATGATATATATCCTTTCGTTTTACCTTCTAATACGTAGGAATAACTTTCTGACATCATTACCAACAGAAATTGGGCAACTTATGAAATTAGGGACATTTGATCTTCATTCAAATCAGGTAGAAATTTCATATTTTGTTCATTTATAATCATTCCACTTGCCCCTTCTTGAATCTCTCAATGCTAATTTGGATTCTCAGTATGTTTTTGTATCCTTTTTCATCATTATGTAGTTAAAGGAGTATCCCGTGGAGGCATGCAGATTGACACTGTCAGTTTTAGATTTGTCCAATAATTCACTGTCTGGGCTGCCCCCAGAGATTGGTAATTTTGGCATTTTATTGCAAAAGTAGTATTCAGTTGCACATGAGAACTAAACACTTATGCACTCGCTTCCATTTGTCATGTTGCATACATACATATTGTACCTCGTTACTAAATTAAGATTCAGCTCTAACTTCATCTATTTCTGGAAATTTTGTGCTTGTCATGATATTGATTTCTCTGGAACCGTTCTGTGAAATCTTAAATGTGCTTCCTAAATCTTATTATTTAGGCTTAATGACAAGTTTGAGGAAACTTGTGCTCACTGGCAATCCCATACGAACCCTTAGAAGGTTTGAACTACCTCTTTATTTTTTGTATCTGATTTGGATCTATGTCTGTCACGGAGGTTGTATAACAATTTTCATCCTCTTTTATATAGCTCATTGGTATCGGGACCTACTCCTGCGTTGTTAAGGTTTCTCCGGAGTAGACTCCCGGCCCAAGAAGGTACCAAGTTCTTACTGGTTTGCATATATAATAAAAATCACTTTGTTCATTCTTAATGTTGATCTTGTTATACACATATGTCCTGTACATGTTCGGATGAACTGAAATAAATATACAATGCAGAGAGTGGAACGTCTGAGAACAAAGAAAAAGAAAAAGTTATAGCTATGGTCACTCGGTTATCCCTTGGTTCAAAGGTTATATCTTCTTACGTTTTCCATCCAAGTAGATTATTAAGGGACTCGATCTATCTATATCTAAAAATCACCTCCTAAAATGCCATGTTATAGTGCATGACATATTGACATGAACAAACATCATTTTTTTAAAATGCTAACAAAACACTTTGGTTGGAAGCATGAATGATTCTGGGCCAAAGGAACATATGCAAATGTAAAAAGCAACCATCTACTTTACACTTTTTCTCTGAATATTCTGTGCTTGCGAAGTGTAGTGTTCTTCATGCGTATTACTGGGTTGCTTGTTATGAAACACTACTTGACAAATCAATAGTCTTTGCTTGTTGGTTGAATTGTGTAACTCCATTTGTAGGCAAAGAAACCATATTTATGCTTCTATTAATGCTAATATACTAATGACTCTTCATCTTTCTCTATTCTATTCTTTTATCTCTTTAAGTGAAATCTACCTGATATTTGTGTGTATGTTATTCTTGATGTTTCTCAGGAACTTTCCTTAGGAGGGCATGGATTGAGTGTTGTTCCACCACAAGTATGGGAGACAAGTGATATTACAAAGGTTGATCTCTCAAAGAATTCAATAGAGGGTCTACCTGCACAACTTTCTTCATGTGCTTCCCTAGAGGTTAACCTTTTCTACCTGTTCATCACATTTACTAGAAAAGGTGTGAGGTACAATTTGATGATCATTCTTGCTGCAGACTTTGATTTTATCAAGGAACAAGATTAAAGAATGGCCAAGTTCAATCTTGGAGTCACTTCACAATCTTGTGTGTTTAAAGCTTGACATTAATCCACTTAGACAGGTAAATTATTGATAATTGTTTTCGTTAAAGTTCTTTCATCAATAAATATGTGATCTTAAATGATCTCTTGGTGTATCTCATTTTCCATCAATTATTTGTAGATTCCATCAGATGGGTTTCAAGCTGCTTCCAAGCTCCAGGTTCTTGATCTAAGTGGGAATGCAGGTTGTTTACCTGAATATCCTGCATTTTCTTTTTTGCTTCAGTTGCAGGAACTATATTTAAGGTGAGTGTTACAAAGTTTTCTGCTTCTTGATCTGAACGAATTTGTTATAGTAACTTCTAATTTTATCGAACAGGAGGATGCAAATTTCAGAGGTCAGGGTGGATTTATTAAGTTTGCCTAAATTAAGGATTCTTGATATGAGTCAAAATTCTCTTCAATCGATTCCAGAGGTTACTTGCTTTCTAGTAGAGTACCTCTATTGTAACAATTCTCTTTAATCAATTCCAGGGGTTATTTGCACATGTAAACTTTACTCTTATTTACTGAATATTTCTTGCAGGGTTTTAAAGATGCTACTTCTCTTCAAGAGCTTCGCCTTTCAGACAATAACATCAGTACACTTCCTCCTGAACTGGTTTGTACACAATCTTTTCTGGTCCAATATTCTTTGTCTCGGCACGAAAAATGAATCGTCAATTTATAGCATTGAATATAGGGTTAGTTACGGATTATTAAATGCCTCCATCTTCCTGGGATCTGTATGTATCATAAACTTTTTATTGGAGCATCTTAAGATTGAATGGAATGATTATGAGTTGTCCTAGGTATTAAGAATCCTTAGTTGTAACATAGATGACAGTTGATAATCCGTCATAATTATCGTTAAGAAGTATAAGAGAAAAGTTTATCTCCAGTAGACTGAAGTCTAATCTATGAATTTGTATCTGCAGGGTTTACTAGAACCTACTCTCCAAGTCCTACAGCTCGATGGAAACCCTTTGAGAAGGTATGCTCTGTCTCTGCTATCAACTTCCGTATGTTACAACAATCATGAGCAAATAGTGAGATCATACAACTTAAGGCTAAACTTCATATTATTTCTTTCACACCATAGAATAGATTAACACTGCAAGAACGGAGCTTGATTTCTAGACATCAAATTTAAAGAAGTAACCCACAGTCTCACTATAGGGAAAGCCTAAATTTTTACTGTTTTTGCAGCATAAGAAGAACGATTCTTGATCGTGGAACCAAAGCTGTACTGGCATACCTTAAGGACAAACTACCAGATCACTAAAACACGTTTTTCAAAGTACATTATTGCAGGACAATTATTCGTGAGTTGATGTGTGTTGTGTGTTTGTGTTTGTATTTGTATTTGTATTTGTGTTTTTTACCCTTTTAATTGAATATAGCTATATATTTCCATGTTGGTTGTATTTGGTATTTTTGCACTGAAGTTTGCTATTCGATCACTTGAACAACAACATCACACATCATATCATACAATCTTAGAAACAATCTTGGGTCATAAACAAATGCAATGAAAATAAACGACGACAGTCAAAACGAAATCCAAACATCCATCACTCTGTAAACTCGGGGACAGGGATGTCTTCTTCATCTGGTGGTTCCAAAACCCAATCACCATTTTCATTTAAAATTATACCTTTGTTCTTCTCAATCCACCATGACCCCGGTATCAAGAATTCATCTTTCAAGAACTCGCTCGATTTATTCACCATGGCTAAGCTCCTCTGAACCTTGAGTTCAAACTCACCATCAGTCCCATTCCACCCAGCCACCACATGCAACATCCCCTGCAAATTATGCCAGTCACCGGTGTTATTCGATTCCTTCAAGCTCCCAGACTTTCGCGTATCGATCTCAAATTCGACCCCGGAGTTCACGTACCCCAGTAACCGACCTGGGTAAAGTGGAATGAGATCAATCTTGTTCCTTACGTGCAGGATCTTGACGTTTGAGAATTGGTTGAGACGATCGTTAAACGCTTGATTGCCTACTTGTGGTGAACCAAACACGAATGCTGAGATTGGGATGTCTGTGATCCCGTTTTCTGCTAGATCGAAGGCTGATAAGATCGATAAACTTGCACCAAGGCTGTGTCCAGTTTGGATTATGCTAATTTCTTCGCCTTTGTACTTATCCACCAATTGTTTGATACTAGTCAACACTTGTGTTCTCGCGCTTACTTTTGTGAAAGCGGAATTTGGATCATCTGAAGTGTAAATCGTTAACCAACCTTGCATAACTCTGGGAATCGCTTCCTCTTCATCACTGCTGCTATCACCAGCATCTGCTTTAATCGAACTCAACGTTTTCTGGGTTAACAGTGGTTCAGCAGATGCACTTTTAGCTCCAAATACATTAATCCATTCGAAATCACGACTAGTTCCTCTCCACACGATATAGATTTCACGTCGACCTAATGTTTTACTCACTTCATCAGTAGTGGTTGCAATGTATCCAATCCAATTAGATTCTCGATCCCATGATTCACGAGATAAGGAGTGAAGAAAGAAGGCTTCAGGGACAGATATTTTGGCAGTAGCGTAAATGAAGGCAGAGACTTGGTAATCGGAAGGGGATGGTTGGAGCATGACCTTGTGGAAGAACGATTTTTTACCATAGCGACTGCTGCCAGCATACTTTGAGTTTTTGTCATTGTTGAAGGCGTCGTAGGTGGCTTGACAAAAGTCACCACATCGGAGGATGAGTGTCCGGAGAGCGATGTCGAAAGGGTCAAGAAGGCCTTCCCAGTTGTTGCTTCCGAGTAGCTCCGGCCATGAAGTTTTGGATTGGGTTGTGGATTCCATGGTGAGAGTGTTGGTATGAAATGAATGGTTGTTATATGCACGTATTATATTTATTTATAGAGTGGGGCATTACATTGTTTCACACTTTCACGTGATAATTTAATACAACACCTAATACATAAAGTTGGCATACTTGACCGAATGATCAGACCAGATAATTGTGAAGATGCTCAATGGAGAACATGTTCCCCTGTTGTATTTTTCATTTTGTTGACCTCACCTAAATTTATGGTTCTTCTAACAACTAATATAGCTCATAAATATAAAATGTCAAGTTCATTTCATTGAAACTGAAACCAAACTTATCTACAAGTGGACATGCTACGATATTAGGTCAAAAAGGAATAACGACTAAAACTTTGTCTACTTGGACTAGTCCGGTTTCATGTTACTCTGTTCGATTGTTGAGTTGGTTTGAGCCTCCGGTAACAACTTGAATCTAAGAATCTTTTGAAGTTGACAAACAGGTTTGACTTGCTTTGTTGGAACTTGATCTGGCTTATTTTTAGATTTTCCCGAAATGAGATTTGCTTCGGATGAAACAGTCTCATCATGGACCACTGGAGGAGCATCTGCAATGGAGAATTGATAAAGTAAGCTGCAAGGACACAGATGTATAACACAAAGATTTCTAATTGTGTTTTCCAGTGCTTCAACTTACCATCTTCACTGAAAACAATACACGTCCCAATGGTTTCCTCATATTCGCCAATCTGCATAATCCACAACCTCAAAACATGTAAGTGCAACAAGAGGGTTGTTTATGTGACAAAAGTTTATTAGAACAAAGATACATAAGCTAAAAAAAACAGCATGTCCATCTGTATTAGAAGGGGCAAATTTTGGCCCGTTTACTTATTGACGCGTCAAATCAGGTTATACTTTATCTCAAAAAGGTCAATCAGGGAAAAAAGAATAAGTTTAAAAAAGAACGTGTTGAAAGCAGATTAATTATAAACCTAAAGTAGTTTTGAAATAGTATAAACTTTGATTTTATATTTGGCCCACTAATTATTCATAGTAAAAATTTAGACAAAGATTGTAGGTCAACTGACCCTACCAGTTTTGACCCGTTACCAAACCCACCCGTTTTGACACATCTACCCACCCTCATATAGAGCTGAATAAAAACAAACACACTTAATTCCAATATCAGTCTGAATCAGACAATAAGGGTCTATTTAGTAACTTTTGAGAAAAATTCGAAGTGCCATGAGAAGAAGCAGGTAGCAGCTCAGTCGAAATAAGTAGAACTGAGATGTTGTTACCAGCTTTATCTTGTCATCAATAATTAAAATTGGGTTCAATGTGTCCAGGCCCTGCAGTTTCAGCCAAAACGATCATCAAAACATAAGCCTCGTATCCACAATCCAGCTCAGGTGTAGCATACAGGAACCAACTGACTTTAGACATTTCACCTCGGGTTTTTACAATGTAAAAAAGTGCAGGTTAACATACGTACAGATAGAACGTAGGGAGCATTAGGTGGAATGTCAACTTGAGCAGAAACTGAATCCAAGTCAAGAGCTACATATTCATCTTCTTCACCCACCACGTCATCATGAGATGTTGCCATTGCGTTCTAGTCTGTATACAATAGATATGCCAACTTACTTTTACTATTATTAAAATGAATCATATTTTTACCAAAGATTTATCTATAAAAAGTACGGAGTAGTCTTTCCATTGCAATATTCCCTTTAGAGTAAGTCCTTAATCTACTTCACTATATGTTACTTATTGATCATTACTTAAACCTAATATAGTTCAATTGTCGTCCACCAGTTCTTTGGAGTTATTAAAAAGTCAAAACATTTTCATTCAACTCCGTGTGAAGTCAAACATAGCCTTTGTTTGGAACGGATAAGCATACTGATTAACTAATTATCGTAATAAAGCCCGTTCGATAAGTAATAAATATAATGATTTAAAGGCTAAAGCTCACATAGTCACATATACTCCCCAATAGAAACCAGCAATCAATCAGGGTTCTTAAAGTTTTGATAACGAACAAGGATGTGTCTATATGTCCACCTCATATGGATTTTGAAAGCAATACTAATGAATTCTTAAGGTTTTGACAGCAAAAATGAACTTTTAGTCCAATGCTTCTACACCTTTCCTTTATGACGTCACATCATATACGTATATTGTAAATAAATGGCAGACAAGAAGATTGCAATTGAAAGCATAATATATATTATCACTAACAAGCTTTAATTACACCACCATGATGATTAGCCTCAACAACATATCTTCGATTAATTTAATCCAATGTAAAATCACCTCATCAGCTACTTAGCCTCTAAATAATTCAAAAATAAGGCAAATCACCTCATCAACAAAATAATATATATTTTCTATCCTATAAAGGAGAGTAAAATTTAATTGTTGCCATGAAAGGAGTGAAAATTATATAGCTTGGAACACGTCGAAGCGAAAGTATGAGTTTTTGATATGTAATGGAAACAAATTTTTTATGTTTTTACAAATTGATGACTCAAATATAGTTCAATTTTTGGCAAAATTTGTCTGTAGTTTTTCAAAATTCAGCTTAGGCTCATTTTTGGGCAAAAATTGATTGAGAGAGGAATCAGTATACATTGATAATGGGTCAAAAACCCTAGTTACATAAATTTCGATTCAAGTAACTAACTAGCTAAAGAAAGAAATAAACAAATGGTTAACTTTATATTTATCAACAAAATAACAAAATAGTACTCCAATTTGTTTTCTGAAGAATATAGAATTTGAAATTACCTTGTTTTGTAGCGTAGAGGAAGATGGAAGATGGTGTGAGCGCAAGGAAGAAGACGGTTGACCGGAGCAGAGGAAGACGATACGGGAGTATTTCCTGGGTCGGATCGACGGATATCGTTGGTTTGTTGGATAGTTACTGGATTCCATTAAGCCCAGCCCATCTAAATAGGCCCAATTTAGAAGATTTTTTAAGGGTTAAAGGTTGGAACTTGAATATGAACTTTTACTTTTGTACTAAACTAATGAACCAATTTTATTATTAATTTTAATAGGGAACTTTAAAATTTTGTGTCGAATTAAGTAATATGTATTAAGATAACTAGATCATGGACCCGTGTTTATACGGGTTTGCCAAATGAGATATTTTATATTATTATGATTTGTATTAACTTACTCTCATATTCACGTAATTATTATTAATATAAGAAGACAATAATTTGGAGTTGGTATTATCATTTGAAAGTATATTTACTTGACAAATTTACTTAAATTGTTAATTTGCTTTCGTTCGTTACCTGAAAAGCATTCTTTCACAAAATACACAAAGTGTAACCACTAACTAATTAAAGCATATAAGCAAAGAGCACAAATTTGTTGAGTTTGCAATGACAAAACATGCACATTTAGATATCATCATGTTTATAAGCACCCATAAAAAGGATGGTAGATGATTTTTTGCTGGAATGGAACCCGAACCGCTCAGAAGGCATATTGCAAAACTTGCTACTTCAAGAGACCCAAATAAAAGACCTTAAAATGGAACAAAAAAATACCAATACAAATTTTTTTTTCGTTCTAGCAGGTCAAGACCCATTACCTTCATGATAAATTAGATCATCAATATTTTTAAGATCAATTAGACCCACACCCCACCAATAACATTGGCAAACACCTACCCAAAGAGCCCATTAATATCAGGTTTATGATTAGCTATGAAAATAGTTTACAAAACACATTGAGTAAATGCCAAACATGTTACAATCACATGAATGTAGTACTCAACCTACAGTTTACACCAGATACAATCAAACTTACGACCATCATCTGACTTTATATCTCCATTGTAATACTGAGCATAAATAAAAAACTTATGAATTTGTATCTGCTATAATCTTCTACCAACTCATCTTCAATTGTTCGACTTTTGATCATGAAAAGTTCAACAATTTGCAGCAACCTCTGATCTTCAATAAAAAGTCTTGACTCTGAAAAGTCAAACATCATGCAACAACCTTACTAACGTAATCACACGCAACAATTTATGCTAACAAACAACGCAATATCGAGGTTCAATCAATACACATTTCAACATTCTCGCAATATCATGGAACTTTAAACACAATGCAGATAACAGCTTGCAATGTACATAGTAATTTAAACTAATACATGGATACTTCTATTCAACTTACACACTCAAGAAGCCTTTATATCCAAGCATGTTTAAAGTCTTCATTATTCCCTGGCCATTGTTTGGGGACACGTAGTTGATAGCTCCTGCACTATAATCTTTAAAGTTAATATCATAGTAAATAATATTTGTACTTACATACATAACAATAACGGAGTTTTGATTTAATTTTTTTCATTTTGGACATATAAACAGCAAAAAGCAATTGAATTACTTAGCAATATTATGGTTTGGAGAAGAAAAAGGACTTGAGAAAGTTAACGTTTTATCACCAAATTTCGCAACTTCTGGCTAACAACATCTTTATATTCGATTTTCAATTGGTTCGTCAAACCTAGCATAGACACTTGGATTGCATTCAAACAAAATCACATTTATTAAATCTTAAATAAACCAAATACTAATAGCAACACTACTTAGTAATCTTGAGATGAAAGCAAGTGTAACACAAACCTTACATGTAAGTCTATTTCTATCAGACATTTCATCAAACACCTTTCATGCATTTGCATAATTACGATCTAACTCTCACTTTACACGCCTGCATCAAATCCAATCAAAAAGAATATACAGTTTGATCTTACAAATAGTCCAAGCAACAAAATACTTGAGATTGAATGACAAACATAACCTTAAACACTATCAATTCAGTAACTTTAATCATGAATTAGTGTGAAAATTTCTTGCCAAGGTATATGTAGATTATGTACCCAATTTAAAAGGAAACAAAGCTATGACGAATACAATCAGGAATATAAACTCAGAATGAGATTATCAATTTGAATACGAAGGTAAAAAAATAGATAAGCAAAAACGAAAAAAACTTTTGAGCCATTGAAATAAAAAAGAAAAAGCAAATTATACCTGCTGGGGAAGAAATCGCCAGGAGGAGACAAATTGAGAGAGCAGAGGAAATACTTTTAAGGAATCAGAAATGAATGAGACATCAGATAAAGATGATACCTACAACAAACACCACATAAACATGGAACAATATATTAACAAATCAAATCAAACAAACCAAAAAATGAAAGCTCACATGATTGAATATGTATAAAATCAACAAAACAAACCTTGTCAAAACTTACCACATTACCAAAAAATTCAGAAGAATCACAAAGTTGAAGATGGAAATGCAAATGGAGATGAAGATGGGTAGATGGAGAATCGGAAGAAGCTAGGTGAAAATTGGGAAAAAAACATATAAGTGAAAAATAGGATGAAGAAGAATAATATGATGAATGAATTTTTAGCTATTTAATTTTTGGGCGGTGGTAATCATAGAGAATATCAATCAGAGAATTGGCGTGATATTGATTACAGACGCATCAAATAAAATTGAAGGATACTGATTATGGTTTAGGGTCTCAAAAAATTGGGCGGGCTTTGGGAGATACGAATGACAGGCTTTTTGAAAAATGTTTTTATTTTATATTTATTATATACGTTGGAACTCACAAAATAAAATAAAAACCAAATTTATATTTTTTTAAGTCCATTTTTCTTCTTATATACGATGTCATGCTGATGTTAGCAGATAAACCTGGTGATGACAACTCAGCAACAAAACCTATCTTAGAAGAGGACACATCAGCTTTATGACATCATTTGAAGTGTCCTTTAGTAGATAGTATTGAATAGATATGCCACGTAATACATATTACCTAACCCGCCAAAAAACAGGAAAGTTCGCTACCTACGTTAGTAATAAAATATATTCGTTATCCAACTCGGTACAAAAGTGAAAGTTCAGCTTTAACCCCCGAGAATAAACTAATTTATTGGGGTCCAATTAGTTTTCAGTTTCGATTTGCAAACGATTTAAGAAAAATGAGTACTAATGAATAATTATTTTGGAACAAAAACGGACATATAATTTGGAATGAAAGTAGTATTATTTTATTACAAGTAGGAAATAAGAAAAATATTGGTACACCAAATTCATGTTTTATGTTGCTAACAAAATAAAGTTCAAGATTGTTATCGCATATAGTTAAATTAACCAGACATATACATTGTGTTGTAGAAACTTAAAATGGCTAAAAAAAATGTTAGATAGCATTAACGGCTCAAAATGAAGTTCAAAGTTCAACCTATAAAGTCAAACCATGTTCTGGATGGGGGTTAGACCACATGACCAACCCCCGCTTCAGCTAACCATCCATTCTTCTTGTAAGTTGCAACCATAAGTACATAACTACCCATTCTTTCTAGCTTCAATACCTTCCATATAACCATAACTTTTCACTCACATCCTAGCACAAAAGACCACCTAATTAAAAAATGGTGATTTCATCAAACACACGAGTCGAAAGCTTAGCGAAAAGCGGTATTGATCAAATCCCAAAAGAATACATTCGTACACAAGATGAACTAACAACCATCACAAACATTTTCGACGAAGAAAAGAACCAAAAAGGCCCACAAGTCCCTACTATCGACTTAAACGACATTAACTCTAACGACCCAAAGACTCGTGAGAAATGTAGTCATGAGCTCTTGAAGGCAGCCACTGAGTGGGGTGTCATGCACCTTGTTAACCATGGAATCTCTAGCGACTTGATCGATCGTGTTAAGGCTGCAGGTGAGAGTTTCTTTAATCAGCCAGTCGAAGAGAAGGAGAAGTATTGTAACGATATCGGTTCAGGGAAGATTCAAGGGTATGGAAGTAAACTAGCTAATAATGCTTGTGGGCAGCTTGAATGGGAAGATTACTTCTTCCACCTCGCATACCCGGAAGAGAAACGTGATTTGAATGTTTGGCCCTCAACGCCTAACGATTACATGTAAGCACTGTAAATAGACTAACTTTCTGCAAAGTTTACAAAGACAAACTATTATGACGATAATGTAGGTAATTAATATACAATATGCACACATTTTTCTAAAGTTCTAGACTCTCACGATTGAACAATTCTTTTCCACGCTTTTATGATTGAAATTGACTACTATCATTTTTCATATTAGCAGTTAGGGGTGATAATTTGGGTCGGGTTAAGGTTGACCTGTGAAAGTACCCAACCTGGACACAATCCCCAAACAGGTTCACGGGTTGGTGGGTTAGTTCCGGGTAAAACAGGTCAAATTCAGCAGGTTAGTTTTACTTGACAGGTTAGTTGGGCCAAATTTGATGGGTTAATTTCATGTTGGCGGGTCAGCCCGTTAACCCAACCTGAGAAGTTATACTGGTTTCTGGTTAGCGGGTTGATAATCCAACCTTAAAATTTACATGTCAGGTGGAAATCATATTTCTGTTATAGTGATGCTGAGTTTTGATTAGATAAGTGGTTAAATATTCTTGTTGATGAACAGCCCTGCAACCGCTGAGTACGCTAGACAATTACGATCACTTGCCACTAAGATACTCTCGGTGCTATCTCTAGGATTAGGACTCGAGGAGGGAAGACTAGAAAAGGAGGTAGGAGGGATAGATGAGTTAATTCTTCAACTAAAGATCAACTACTACCCAAAATGTCCTCAACATGAACTAGCACTTGGTGTCGAAGCTCACACAGACGTGAGTGCACTCACGTTCATACTACACAACATGGTTCCCGGGCTCCAACTTTTTTATGGTGGACAATGGGTCACTGCAAAATGTGTACCAGACTCAATCATCATGCATATTGGTGACACTATTGAGATCCTAAGTAATGGCAAGTACAAAAGCATCCTTCATAGAGGACTTGTGAATAAGGAGAAGGTTAGAATTTCTTGGGCGGTTTTTTGTGAACCGCCGAAAGAGAAGATTATTCTGAAACCGCTCCCAGAGACAGTTTCTGAGGAGCAGCCGCCACTTTTTCCACCACGAAAGTTCCATCAGCATATGGAACATAAACTGTTTAGGAAGAACAATGATGCAGTTGATCCAAAATGATACTCCGTATATCATATAACTTGTGTGGTGTGAATCGAGCATATTGTCTATGCATTTGACAGTATCGATGATATTATGTTTGAATAAAACTTGTATTTGTTATCATTGTGAAATATGATTTTATTAATTAAAAGAATACATCACTATGAAATGGCTCACCTTAAAACGGCACACATGACAATCATAACTTCAACAGTAGGTGATCAATTTAACTTTTCCTGCCAAAAGACAGTAGCTTTTTGAAACTACTGAGAGTTTTACTTGAGGTTTGAAGATTGATCCATTTCTTCTTGGAGTTGCTTCTTTCCAGGCTATCTTTGCCAGGTGGCAGAGTTGAGATTTGTATCACAGGAACAACCTCATGGTTCAATTTGACAACAGTGTTTGCCTTAGAACCATGATCCGGATTAATTCTGAAAGTAACAGAGTTTATAGCTTTATTGGCTGATCCACCTTTACTCTCAGGAAGAGCTATATCTTTTACATGAACAGATGAAGGCTTGTGTGATATTTCAGTCACATCATTCGTGTTATCTGATTGCGCAGGTGTAATGCTACCAGTTTTTTTGATTGGAGATGCTTCTGGCAATTGTTTGGCATTACTGAGATCAGCAAGCTTCTTCTGTCCATTTGAATTCTTTGAAACAATTTTCTTGTCTAGAGGTTTAACATCAGCCGGTTTCACTTTTTTCTTTTCAGCACCAGGTGTACTTCGTGAAAATGTAGCATGTGAAACACCATTATTTTTTATGGCCACTTTTGTAGGTTTACTAACAGAGTTTGGTTCACCGTTCTTTTTGGTGATCACTTTTTCAGGCTTATTGCGCGGTTTTGATTCAGTAGGTAATACCTTAGGATTAACTACACGTGCAGCTGACAAGCGATCGATGGTGGAACTCCTAATCACTGGCTTTTGTGGTTTTTTCAAATCTTTGTCATTCTTTGCTGTATTAGCGGTAGAAGCACTTCTTTCAGCAATTCTTTTTTGTCGTTGAGTTAGCAGTTCCTCCATTTTCTTTCGTCTCTCTTCATCCTACACGAAAGTGGTCAATGAGATCAAAATTACAATAATTCAATTGAAAATAATGTTGTAACTTTAAGTACCTTCTTCGATATCCCTTTTGGTATTTCCGTTTTGGTTTCTGTCGATTTCTTGCTTCTTGATACAACTAAAGCTTTAGACTTTGTTTTATTGGTTGAACCCTTTCTTTCAATACCTTTTCCAGCCAAAGCTTTAGTCTTTGACTCCTTGACTTCAGGAGAATCCACTTTAACAATCTTAGTATAATTACTATTAGTAGACTCCATTTCTGGAGTCCAAGCTGCAACAGCTTGTTGGCCCTCTGTGTCTCTTTCAAGCACCATATATAAGTCGTTCGGTTCATTGACACTTGTAGCTTCAACCTTTTTCTGGGTCACATTACTCTCTGAATCCACTATGATGTCAAGTGTTCTTATCCGAGAATTAGATGATTCGTTCGAATATCGAGCTTGAACTGCCAAAGGATCATTAACAATGACGTCTTTTGACTTGATATGGTCTTCAAAGATATCTCTGCTGTTCTCCTGAATTACTTTATCTGGATGGCTTCTCATAAACCACTCGCCTTCTTCACGTTTTTCATTGATGGAAGATTTGTTGGCAAATTCGGGTCGAGTTATAGATGGAACAATATTCGGATCTTCAACTTTATTTGACCCAAATTTCTCCTCGAATGTGGTAGCTCGATTACCAGGCTTGGTCACTTCCACAGACTCTTCTTCATCTGCATCCTTCAATAGGAGGTTCTCGAAGATATTCCACTGCTGTGTTACCTTTTGATCTTCACATTTATCTTCAATCATTTTATCACCATTTGATGAACTGTCATCAGATTTGTGTTCTGATTTTCCATCTCTCGCAGAAGTGATGTAATTAATGTTTCTGATATCAACTTTCTGCAACGAACTCCTTTTATTTCTACCTGAATCACTTCCAGAACTAGAGTCACCCGAGTCGAAGTCGTCATCTTGTGAGTGATTCTTTCTACTTCTAGAATCTTCCCTATTAGGAGCCCATGGAAGGCTCCCTTGATAGTATGGAGGGATGACCATTCCAGGAAAAGGGTACGCTTGATACGGAGGCTGAAACATCGGACCACCCTGATAATTTGGCATATACTGAGGAATATGACTTCCATGACCTATGCTCGAATCAGCTGTTGTGCCATCAACAGAACCATTCTGTTTCTTGGTAGCATTTTGGATATTAATTCTAAGTTCTTGACCAATATCATCTTCCATATAAGAGAATTGTGATTGAGAGTATGCCTGCATTGATGCTACCTTATCCATCCAGTCTCTATCGTTACTCTTTGTATCGCATAATTCCATGAAATTCAAACATGCTTCCCTGGTGTAACGTTAGTTTTTAGTTCATCATCTTTCATTAACAGATTCTTGATCATGGATTAATGTGTACTGAAGCCTCGTTGATACCTTAAGCGAGGGGATCCAAAAGCATCAGCGAAACTTATGAGATCTTGTAGGTTATCTGTCTCAAAGCCTGCAACTATAGCCCGGGCATAGACCATTGCTTGCTCTTTTTGAAGCACTGTCTTTCTAGTTTCCAGAACGCGCTGAAGATGAACCCTATTAGAAGAAAAAGTATTTGAACTTTTTTTATGAAAAAAGATTACATCCTAATTACATTTAATAAATTGGACTAAACATGAAGATACTTTACTTGGAATCTTCTTCATGGACGGCATCACTTATGGTACCTTCATGCTAAAATGTATTGAATTTCGAAATGTATGAGTATGAAAGTGTCGAATAAATATCAAATCGAAACTAAACGTTGTAGAATGATAACATACACTGTTGGCTAAAGCAGCTGACTTGGTTGAGTATTCATCCAATCCATTGAGAGCTACCCGAGAACAAAAGTTGTTATTATAAACTTTCCTAACAGTGACATCTATGCTACCTCCATCTATTGACTTTTTACAGAGTCAATTTGTTTCATGCAACTCCAAAACCAATAAGAATTAAAAAAACAAGCAACAAGAGACATTTACTAATGAGAAGAGATTTACAGTATAACATGTTCCCTTAGCTAAAAGTTTAACTTTCATTGAATAAGTAATCAAGCCACTTAACTTTTATATACGAAAGATTAAGTTCTCAAAGTTTGATAGTTGGGTCAAACATATATATGACGCGAGTGTTTATGTTCTCAAACTCTGTTTGATTTGGCAATCAAATCCCTAAAGTTTATCCTGTCTTACTTAAGATCCAACCAATTTATATACGTTTGACCCAACCAACAAAATTTGATAACAGAATCAATCACAAAAAAAAAAAAAGAAAGGTTAAGTGACTTGAAAGCTTATATTCTGTAAAAGAGCCAAAATGATCAAATTTGAGAAGAAAGTTGGCTGTAATAGAATCTAACTTTGACTGTTAATGTAAGGTCACCTAAATAAAATATTTCTGATTATAACATTATGATTCTTAAACATCACAATAATCACTTTGAAATTACCCTTCAAACATCCTCTAAGATATGCAAGGTTTGAATATAAAGAATCTAGCACCAATAAACATCTTGTGTATATATACGTACTTTGCGAGTCTGATGATGTGTTCACGTTTAATGAGCAGTCAATGTGCACGATCTCTCTCTCAATCGTAATGCATCTTTCAAGAACCTCCGGTGTACTTACAAACTTCACAAATCTAATTAAAAAGACATAATTTTCATTTATAAAAAGCCAGTAGTACTAACAGATCATTCAAGAAAAAAGTGCTGAAATGAACAGTAATAACAGAAAGAGACCTTTCAACAGTGGACTTTGTAAACCAAGTAGCAGAAGCAGAAAGTGTAATCGAGTAACCTCCTTTGGAAATCTGGTCTTTTGCAAACTTGCAATGAGCAATAAAAGGTTCCAGAAGTCCAGATGCAAGTTTCTCCTTGTAATCACCAGCACATATAACCAGATCAAATCTTCCAAATCATAAACCAAAAAAATGCAAAAGGTTAAAATATAGCATTAGTACTTAGAAAAAACATAAACAAATGAAACTTAGTGGTTAACGTTCGGGTTCAAATACCTGGTTCTAGTAGGTGTCAACTGAAACAATGCATAATCTAGCTGGATTCTCATATCCATAATCTTTGTGGAAAAGTTACGTGTGATTTAGAAGCACAAACACATAATCAATGTTTGTTAAAGCAACATTATGGAATCAGAATTTGGTGAGATATTGATATTTTGTCTGTTCTTGTGAACTGATTCTGATGGTGATGGAATACTTGTTGTCATTCTTTATTTAAGCATGAGAAAGATTACTTGATGATTACTCATCAGCCATTGTTGGTGGTTGTTATAATGAAAAAGTGCAATACTTTATAGCAACAACCACCTCAACTGCCACTGTCACATGTACAGACTAACTAAATCTATCTGTTTTATAGTTGGGTACTTTTTTCAGTTTTGAAAAATACTTTCCAATTTATCTTTAAATGGCCAGAAAAACCATTTGTCCTAAAAAAGTTAACATAAATTTTCAAGTATTTAAGTGTCATCTAAGACCAAATCTGGATAGTTGAGTCTCAGATGGTTATATCATGATCTAATGGTTCCAAAGAACCCAAATAAGATAAATACAAATGCATTGGGCCGATAAGAGTAGGCCCAATAATACTATGGTCTAACTAGACATTTTATAGGCCTTTTTGGGCTGATCAGAAGACATTACTACACTGTAGAAATCCATGTGAAAGCACTCCTATCTTGTGAAAAGACCACTTCTCTGTGACTCCCATTATTCTTCACCTTTCCTTTTATACCCAAATTTACACCAAAAATACATACACAACAGAAACACAAATAGCCCAAAATGAACCCTTCTTTGCCTATTGTTCTGCTATCCACTCTGCTTCTTATGAGTAAGTTTCCATTATTTCAGTTACTTGTTATGTTAGTCCTATCTTTATGTACAATATGCGTAACCAACACTGTTGATAGTTGATACACATGGTTTTCAAGTTGAGTTATTCGTTTTGTGGGTCCTATCCTTATTTACAATATGTGTGACAGGCACTGTTGATACACGCGGTTTACAAGTGGAAGGCGCGAGGGTAGTTTATACCAATCGTAAATCAGATACTTTGCAGATCGCGGGTTCAAGATTTCCAGATTGCATGCATGCGTGTGGATCATGTTCACCTTGTCGCTTAGTGAGGGTGCGGTTTATTTGTTCTATTGGACCAGCTGAGGCAGAAACTTGTCCAGTGGCTTATAAGTGCATGTGTAGTAACAGAACTTATCATGTTCCATAAATAACAAACCAATTAGATATATCGTACTACTGTAGTAATAACGCCAACTTATTTATTACTTCTAAGTTGCAACACAAACTTGTTTGCTTAAATGAATCTTTATGAATCTGTCAGTGGCTTAAAAGTATTGTTGTTCAAGAAATCTTGAAACCATCTTGCAGACAACTTGGGGATTCGGTGAAGTGTTTTCCTATCAACGTAGTACAATCCAAATCTGGGAAGGTATCCATGAATCCATTCAAAATCATCCATCAGTGTCCATACAAAATAGCCCCTTACATCGGCTCCATTCCTGTTAAAATGATTTTTTTTCCTTTTTTTACATTACTCAGCTTGAAGCATATAATCTTGTGATGTAATATGATATATTTACCTGATCGCTTGGGTCAGAGATGACATGTACGTTTTGTGAAATTCTATCCGCTTGTCGTCGTGAAGTATATTTCGAACTTGATCTTGCACATCTGGGTCAGAATACCCTGCAGCAGGAACACTTATAATCACCAAAGATTTGCCTTTTAAGGTCAACCTGGCTTTAGTTTTCAACTTCAAATTGATATGACTTCTTGCATTTTCAATAAGACTATTACAAATGCGTTATATTTCATTACAAATGGATCATATTTCAAGACAGACATTTCACCCAGGAAAACTTCGATCTAAATCAGTAACTATATCAATATAAATAATAAATCTGTAAGTATTTGGACTGACCAATTTTAAAAGTCAACAGTACACCATTTTGCTTACCGTTTTCAGTTACAAACATGGGTTTGTTGTCATATCTGTTAGTTAGATACTCTATCACTTTTGCAATGCCTCTTGGAACTACCTTCAATGTTTCTATGCCTGTCTGTCAACACAACTAAACAATGAAGCTAATGAAAAACCATCAGTAAATGGTGCCAAAAGGGTTTTTGGTACATACTGATTCACCAATTGAAACACCATCTCGTTGACTAGATGCATCCACAAAGCCTTTAATTGATCTATTTCCTGTTAAACTACAACTAGAATAAATGCAATCTTTTGCATATTGAGTCGTGTAATGGTTGACTCCAATAAAGTCAATACTGTCTTTCATGAAGTTACTTTCTGTAATGGAAAATGTTGGCAGCTGATTTCCAAGATACTTGCGCATTTCCGAGGGATAATCACAAAATATTAGTGGATCCAACACCCTGTTTATACGTAACAATAACAAAAAGCAGTTTGTGAGTTTTTTGTTAATATTAATACAGTAACAGTTAAAAATAATAAAGAAAAAATAATCATAATTCGACTATGAAATGTCAACTATCTATCTGTGTGTATACCATCCAATATAGAAAGCCAAACCCCTATTAGCGGCTTCTTGGTCAAGATCATCATCAGTCAGAGGCTCATACATTAAACAGTCTACAACAATTCCGACTAACCCACCTTGTTCATGCTGCAAACACATATCTCTACTCAATGAATATTCATCATACAAGATAAAAGGCAACTTCAATTCCACTTTATGGCCTTTAATAAAACTGGAGTATTCCTGCCCAAAGTCTTTAACTTAATTTCATAATCGTCCATTTGACCCATTACCCAACCCAACGCGTCTATATTGCCTGTTTACCTGATAATCTCTTCGATATAGCTTCACAGCTTTGCCATGTGCCAATAACAAGTTATGCATCACAATTAGAGGCTCAATGTCAGAATCTCCTGCTGAGCAATAACCAAACGGTTGAGAACAGCGAGCGGGCGGATATTTTCCACTCTGGTATCCCATTTGTGTAAACAAATTTGGTTCATTAATAGTGATCCAATGCTTCACTCGGTCACCAAAGTTTTTGAAGCATACTTCTGCAAAGTGGACATAATCTTCCCTACAAAACTCAATTACCAACAATATGTCAGAACATCTAGTAGCAAGCTGAATGAACAGGCGACTAAAATATTTTTGACATACTGCATTAACAGGCTGAGCCAAGACCCATATCGATCTTGAAGTTCTTGAGGAAAATCATGATGGTAAATTGTTACAAATGGTTTTATTCCTGCATTAGTTGCAACTTTATGGTTAGTAATGAGGTTGAAATATCTGATAAAAAGAGCATTGGATAATACCTCTGAGTATGAGTTCATCCAATATTTTGTTGTAAAACATTATCCCGTTTGGATTAACTTCACCAAATCTTCCATCTGATATAACACAATTAAAGGTTTGATCAAGATACGAAAATATTCGATCATTTCTTAACAGCGCTTTGAGTTGCTAGCGTACTTGGAAGAACTCTTGCCCATGATATAGAGAAGCGGTACGCATCTACACCAAGAGATTGTACATTCTCAATATCTTTCTGGAACATTCAAAACATTCCAAATTAATTTTGATGATGGTAACTGGCAACTAAGAGCCAAAACATAATAGTAAATACTACCAGATATATATGGTAATGATCATCAGCTATGAATCCATTGTCACCATTATCAATGCCACCTACAAATAAAACTAACTTGTAATTGCTACAGTAATATAATAGATTATCTACTTATTTTTACAGTAGAGATAAGCAGTCTCAACCACTCATCTATAATCTGTTTATCACCTTATTTTAAAAGAATTAGATATGCACAGTGATATACCTTCTTACATTTTTATAAGATGAAAAAGTGATGTTACCAGTTACCTGGAGAAAGAGCAAAAGCATCCCAATTGTTGGGACTTTTACCATCTTCAAGATAAGCTCCTTCAATCTACAAAAAAGCATTAATCATAAGATCAAGGTCCATCTGTGAGCAACTGAGCATCATAATTAAAAAAAAATAATAATAAAAAAAAAAAAAAATAGTAGAGAATAGAGGTCGACTTGATAAGAGGAAGTAGAGACTCCAAAGAGAAACCCATCTGGAAAGTCTGATCTTTTTATATTCTTGTCTCCATGAATAACACTTACACTTGCAATTAAAACAACAACAAGAAGAAGACGCACCACCATTTTACTTCACTTCTTCAGTTTACAGTTGGCGGTTGACAATCATTTATGTTGGTTTTTTGGGAATATATATTAACATACGGCGGCAGCTCGTTAAAGCACAAAGATTAACGGTATTTTCATCTTACACCACATCTCGCTTCCAAATTACTGCACTGTAATTTTGTGTATAACAGTTTTACCCTATTTTCTATGATACACATATAAATAAAGTATTGGTAATATAACAAGTTTAGTTAATTATATCTTCGTACTTTTGAGAGTGAACAATTAATTTGAAACGTACAAAAAAAGAAAATGTGAACAGTTAGTTGTATGACTTTGATTTTTTTTTTTTGTCTTTTCTTATATTATACAAACATAATTTAGATATTAGGAAATCACACATGACGGTAATCATGTATATCATCAAAAATTAGATTTTGTAAATTGTAACTTCAAGGACCATGTTTGAGAATTAATTTAGTGTATAAAGTAGCGGTACATTAAGTTTATTGAATGAAGTTAAATTCAGGGGTGAGTGGTTATTATCAGTTGTCTGAATTTTTTAAACATGACTATTTGAGCTATGTTTAGCATTTTTAAAAAAAAATTGGTTTTTGTTTTCTTTCTAGTTCAGCCATGTTATGCACATCAATCTCGAAACGCTTAATCGGATCATTTTCTTTATCCAACTTCAATAACTTTTTTGTTGCGTAATCTACTAATTCATATAACATTAAATATAAAAAAATTACGTTGATATCTAAACCTATTTGCTCTATGGGGCTTCTTCAATAACATCACACTGACGTGACCCCACGAGTTCATTAGCAGCCCAAATTATATATTTGATGACGTTGATGTAATTAATTAAGAAAGATACTGGTTCAACAACGTAAAAGTGATTTTGGACGTAAGTGGAGGAAGCAAATAGGGTGGTGCCATGTGTCCTTCTCCATTTCCCCCACCTCCTTCATTTCTCCGCCTTTTTCATTTCTCTAACCTTATCATTTCTCCTCCATTTTTTTTTCTTAATTTTTTTAATGTTTTATTTTTTTACATTAATTTTTTTTCTTTTAATTTTTTTTTTTTTTTTGCATTTTTTAAAGTGCTTGTTATCAGTTTTTTTTTTCAACATTTTCATTTAACCCTTTTCACGGCTTGTTTATCATTGTTTTTGTTTTTTTTCGCATTTTCAACTTTTTTTCTGTTGTTGTTTTACATCACGTTGTTATATGTAAATACAATTTTATATATAGTGTTACAAAAAATATATATTTATATGATGCACCATATTCATACCTTGAATAAAATAAATTTTGATATAACAAAGTTATAACTTCAATGCATTGTAAAATTAAAATTATGATGCACCATATTTTATAACCATGATGCACCAAGATTTATACACTAATAATGTTTATCTCATATCTAAAAGTCGGAGCGTCATATTTATAACTATGATGCATCATATTTTATAACTATGATGCACCATGTTTTATAACTATGATGCACCACCTTTTAATTCAATAACGATGTTTTATAGTATATTTTGAAAGTCAATGCATGATATTTTAAACACTTGATACACCATGTTTTATAACTACGATTAACCATGTTTTATAACTATGATGCACCACTATTTAATTCAATAACGATGTTTTATAGTATATTTTAAAAGTCGATGCATGATATTTTAAAGGGTTAATTGTTTGGTTATGTATCAAACTTTGCCCTTTTTACTATTGTATGTAACAAACTTTCAAAACATCTATTATATGTAATAAACTTGTAAAAAATGCTATTGTATGTAACAAACTTTCAAAACATCTATTGTATGTAATAAACTTGTAAAAAATTGCTATTGTATGTAACAAACTTTAAAAACATCAATTGTATGCAATAAATTTGTAAAAAATCGCTATTGTATGGTGCGGTAGTCAATGATCGGCTAGAGTTTGCTCGTGCCGTCACAAACCAATGTTAAAGAGCTATTTTCAGTTTGGCATGTACACATGGTAACCCGCAACATACAATAGAGATTTTTTACAAGTTCATTGCATACAATAGATGTTTTTAAAGGTTGTGACATACAATAGGGATTTTTACAAGTTTATTGCATACAATATATGTTTTGAAAGTTTGTTACATACAATAGTAAAACGAGCAAAGTTAGATACATAACCAAACAATTAACCCTATTTTAAACACTCGATGCACCATGTTTTATAACTACGATGAACCATGATTTTATAACTATGATGCACAACTTTTTAATTCAATAACTATGTTTTATAGTATATTTTTAAAGTCGATGCATGATATTTAAACGCTCGATGCATCATATTCAGAGAAAATTAATGCATCATAATTTATTATGTTAGTGAATATAATAATAATTTACTTTTATTGCATCTTATTTTTTATATTCATCTTCATCATAATATATAATATCTGATGCATCACAAATGTGAAAATGATATAAAAACGAAAAAATTAAATGGTAAAAAAAGTTTTTAAAAAATGTTAAAAACTATTTTTTTTATTTTTTAATTGTTAATAATGATAATTTTTTCTAAAAAAATGTTAACAAATTTTATTTAATTATTTATTTTTGATAAAAGTATTATAGTTTGTTTTTTTTAAGTTTAAAATGTTTTTTTTTTATAAAATAAAATTTTTAAACAAATGTTTTTAGAAAAAAAAAAAAGGAAATAGAAAAGAAAAAAAAAGGAAAGAAATAAAGAAAGAAAGATGGAATAAATGGATAAAAAAGGTGGAGAAATAAAAAAGGGGAGAAAATGGATAAAAAAATGTGGAGAATTAAGGACACTTGTCACCTCTTCATTAGTTTCCCTCACTTCCCTACACATTGAGTACACCCAATACATGTATCATAAATCTTTATTGAATGCGACATTGCACCTTCTACCAGGAACCTCACCCATTAAGAAATAATCAAATAATAGTGCGTCACACGGTAAAGATTGTATGGGGCCGTTTAAGTAACATAAGGTGATGTTTTAGTCTTTGGTAAGGTAGGCCTATTTATTTATTTCGGCAATCAATAATCAATAATAATAAAAAATAAAATAAAAAATGACTATGTGATAACCAACAAATACTCCTTCCATCTAACAAATAATGTCTAAAAAAATTAAATTAGATTGATAAAATGTTAATTACGTACTTATATTCAAGGTAAGTTTGACAAAAAATATTAATGAATTGAGTTGATGAAAGTAAATATTAATGAATTGAGTTGATGAAAGTAATAATTGAGAGTAAATTTAGAAGTTTAACACAAATTTTTTTGAGTCGGAAGGGAATATGATATTTGGAAGAGTATTCAATATTCAAAGCTTAAAGATCGTGCATCATGCGCCCATTATTCTTCATGTTATTTCATTCAGAGCAATGCTATACTTACAAATAAATACATACTAAAAATGTTTACAAAATGATTTGTCATCATTACATTTGTTCACTTTTTTTCTTTCTGCTTTCTCTCTCTCTTCATCTTAATGAGTCCACATCATTATGTATTCAATTTTTTGTAAAACTTTTGTAAATAAAACATTTCCGTTTCACTTATTAATTTACTAGTAACACATCAAGAAAGTGACAAGAATGATACAAAAATTGCAAGTGGTCATTTATTTAGACCATCGACTTTTATTTGATACTCAAAAGATCGAGTAAATAACACATTTTAATGGTTAAATGAGAGTTTTATTTTTTAAAATGGGTGGCTGAAAAAGAGTATAATTTCATAAATAGTCATGAATCATGATAATTTCATAAAATAGGAAGTTTTAGCATATCATATTTTTTTTGCAATGAATATTTTAAGTATATGCTTTCTTTAGCATCATAACATTCAAAGTATTCAACAAATTAAAAAATTTATAACTGATTACATTACAATACAAAATTATTTGTCCACCATAAAAGTCAGCAAAATGGATGGCTGACAGCAGCACAAAACCAACAATTGGATGTAGGAATCAGACCCATTGTTTAGTAAGCTAATCTTTTAAAAATTAATATCCTGAAAAATATATCAATTCGTTCATAGGCTATAAAAGTTGTTCATTGCATTACTGCAAGTGTTGCCAATAATCATATCACCAACATATAGTTGGCAAAAAACTGTCAAAAGGCAACTACATTTTAATTGTAAACCCTTCCTACTTAAAAACAAGGCAAAATATATAGCACAATTTGTATACAACAAAGAAAGTAACACAGGGTAAAGTCTTAAACATTTTAGACTATATAATACAAGACATTTACGTCCAAGAACAGTTCAATTTACAAAAGCTATATAATTTCCTTTTTACGAATTATCTTCGTAAGGAAGAATATAAAAATTACACGATAACAACCAAATATAATGTAAAACCGAAATCTTATCTTAAAGATCAAGAATCATGGGCCCATATGATCATTAAGTTACACCATCATTAGAGTAACAAAATGATACAATAAGCCGAAGCGATGGATAATCGTTGGTCTAGTAAGCTCTTTGAGTAGTTGAATTACATGAATAAAAAACAAGAACACGAGATAGAGAAAGAATCACCAACACTGCAGACAAGTTTCTTGCATATCTATTATGTATGCCTTTTGTGAGTATCATAAGATGCAACACATAAAAATTCATATCATACAACAATAAATCGTCTCTCAGAAAGAATCTTTACAAGTCTGTTGTTAACTTGTACTGCAACTCTGATATTCTGGCTGTGAGTGGTCGCGTATTGTTTTTCAAGAAATCTTGATACCATCTTGCAGACAACTTGGGGATCCGATCAAGCGTTTGACGATCAATGTAGTATAACCCGAATCTCACGTTATACCCAATAATCCATTCGAAATCATCCATCAAAGTCCACGCAAAATAGCCCCTCACATCGGCACCATCCCTGTAAGATGCCCGTTTTTTATTACTTGGTCAAATAAGATAGTTATATGCGGCAAAAATGCAAAATATGCTGCTCAGGCGGGTATCAGTTCGGGTTGGGTTGACTAGCAAAAGAAAAATATGCCATACCCGACATTTAGCAAACCATATAATAGTTTTGTTGTGATGTCTAAACCCAGTTTTTAAACAAAACAACAGTTTTGGAATCATTAAACCCATTCCTTGTACGCTCTACTATAAAATCCATACCTTAAGTGACCTATGACTATAAAGGAAATGCCACCTAAACATTACAGCAATAAATCTACTTTTGAAATAAAGCCATTAGGAGTACGTAGTCATTATAATATATACACTTTGGGCGACTTTAATCCCGTTCGACCCGTTTCCTTTATTTGTAGTTTTACCTGTTTGACCCACTAGAGAACAGCATAACATAAAACTTTTTTTTTTTTTTTTTAGAAAGGCAAGTACTCACACACCCCAACACGGATATTTACATTAATCCACGAATATATACATTTGTCCTATCCCCAGGACTTGAACCCCCAACCCTTTGGTTGGAAGGGTCATCACAATACCGCTAGGTCAAAGGCCCTTTGGTAGCATAACATAAATTGAGCAGTTGATTAGATAATTTGGTTGAAATTGCTGCCTTGCAAATAGTCAATGGCTAAACTAATATGATCACCTGATTGCTTTGGCCAAAGATGCAAGGTATGATTTGTGATATTCTATTCGCTTGACATCATTAAGTACATCTTGACCTTGTCCTTGTGTTGTTGGGTCAGAATATCCTGCAGCAGGGGAATGCTTACGTTAAGCCACCAAATGCAGCACCTACTTTTTTCGGTATAGAAGAATGACTATAGATGTCAAAGAAGCATGAATTATAACTCCAAAATGGGTATACTAATCCAGTTTTAGTAAAAGTTTCGCACTTTTGTGTGTCGAGTTTAGAGATCTGAAAGAGCGATTAATTAACACCAATATTAAACTGTGAGAATAACGATTAACCAAATTTAAAATGTCATCAGTTCAACATTTTGCTTACCATTTTCAGTGACAAACATGGGTTTGTTGTCATATTTCTTCTTTAGATAGTCTATCACTTCTCCTAAGCCTCTTGGAACAACTGGCAGCGAGCTAATACCCGTCTGTCAATATAGTCAAACAATAAAAACGAATGAAAAGTAGTAAACTAGGGGTAAAAAGAGTTTTTTGTACTTACTGGATCACCAATTTGAACACCATCTCGCTCAAAAACTCCTTCAACAAAACCTTTAATAGGCCGATTCCCAGTTACACTACAACTAGAATGAATGCAATCTACTGCATATGTAGTTGAGTAATGGTTGACTCCAATAAAGTCAACGCTGTTTTTCATAAACTTCTTTTCAGAATCAGAAAATATTGGCAGTTGATTTCCAAGGAACTGGCGCATTTCCGAGGGATAATCACCAAATATTAGTGGATCCAATGCCCTGTTTAACAACAGGAAATATCTATTGTTTTTAAAATTCTTGATCTAATTCTGATAATTCAGAAAAATCTGTGTGTCCCTACCAGCCGATAGAGAAAGCCAAACCTCTGTTGGCAGCTTCTTGATCATTATCTGTCAGAGGCTCATACATCATGCAATCTAAAACAATCCCGACGGACCCACCTTGTTCACGCTGCACATACATTTCTCTAGTCAACAAATAATCACTATATAAGAAAAAAGTCAAATTTAAGGTGAATTGATTGCCTGATAATCTCTTCGGTATAGATTCACAGCCTTGCCATGTGCCAATAGCATGTTATGCATGACTAGTATAGGCTCAACATCAGAATTACCAGCTGAACAACTGCCAAATGGTTCTGAACAACGAGCAGGTGGGTATCTTCCATTCTGGTAGGCCATTTGTGTAAACAAATTTGGCTCATTGATAGTCGTCCAATGCTTCACTCGGTCACCAAAGTTCTTGAAGCATGTTTCTGCATAATGAACATAATCTTCCCTACAACAAACCATTAAATCTCACATAAGTATGTTAAGACCAAATCTATCGAATTGAACAGATGAACAATTTTTATCCACATACTGCAATAACGGGCTGAGCCAAGACCCATATCGATCTTGAAGTTCTTGAGGGAAATCGTGATGGTAAATGGTTACAAATGGTGTAATTCCTGTATTACTTGCACATGTATTGTTAGTGTGTATTAATTATTTATGAAGTTGAAATAACTGATATAAAGAGCAATTGATATTACCTCTGAGTATTAGTTCATCCAAGATTTGGTTATAAAACATAATCCCTTCTGGATTAACTTCACCATATCTTCCTCCTGATACAATGCAATAACATCTTCGATTAACAAACGGAAATATTAGGTTCTTTAGTAAAAGCAATTGTTAAAATTTGCTAGCTTACTAGGAAGAATTCTTGCCCATGATATAGAGAAGCGATAAGCATCGACACCGAGAGATTGTATGATGTCAATATCTGTCTGCCATAGTAGTTTAATCAGAAACAAAATCGTCAGAGAAGTGAAACTGATTTTTTGAATAATACATCACGATTTATATCAATAAATGAAAACATCTCAATGACGATTATTGATGTAAATCAGATTGAATATTGCCTAATTCTTTTTAAGGAATATAATCGATGGGTTCAAGCCAATATATAAATATACCAGATATCGATGGTAATGGTCATCCGCTACGAATCCATCGTCATCATTTCGAATGTGGCCTACACATGGAAAACCAAATCAATGGAATGAGAAAAGACAACATGATTACCCAATGGAAAATATCCTAAAAATGAAGCAATGAAACCAATTGATATAAGACAGTGCTGTTACCTGGGGAAAGAGCGAAAACATCCCAGTTGTTGAGACTTTTTCCATCCTCAAGATACGCTCCTTCAATCTACAACACAATACAAAGATGAATGCATAAAAAGCCGATTATAAGTCCATATCAGAAAAGGAAAAACAAAAGGAGTAGAACATACTTGGTAGGCGGAGGTACCAACTCCAAACATAAAATTTTCAGGGAAATCAGATCTTTTTACATCTTCTCCATGAGCCAAGAAGAAGAAGCAGCAGCACAAAAGCAACCATTGGAGTTGACTATTGTTGACCATACCGCCACGAATGATGTCACCCCGTTTGTGCCACAATGTCATGCTTATGGTGCCCCCCAACACGTTTTTAACTCGGAATCCGTATTTACCAAACTAATCCACCAACAGGGTCCTCAATGCACACAAATGAGCATACAAATCCAATCTCACCAGATTTTTTCTGTAAAAGTTTAACAACATTCAACTGTATATTTTCTCATTTGTTCTCTAACAAAAACATACTTATACAACTATGGTTCATGCAGATATTACAAAAATAGCACAGAAACAACAAATACTAAAATGTGCCAGAATAACACAAAAGTAATACTCCAACTTACAACATAGTCATTTTATATGGCTCTAATGCTAGATATACTAATCTGAAAAATCATCATTGGGTCTGGGTTCTAAAACAATGATCTAAAGTGACAAAATGGGCCAAAGCAGTCTCCTTGCAGTTTTTGACTACTTCTATTAATAAACTCACCTCTCTGGACTTTGCAACCAACTACTAGTCAAATATTATAGGAGCTACATGTTACTTTCTACATAATGTATACCAAAATGTAACAAAATTATAAAATAGGGGCTAAAACTGTAACTTCTATAGACCTTTAGTTACAAACTAAAATACAACAAGTTGAGGACTAGATTTGACGATGAACCCAAACTAATCATCTGCTGCAGAGTCACAGTTTACCCACGGCTCCGAGACCCAAACACGATTTGTAAACTCAACCCGGTTTGCAAATTTGTCCGAATTA
Organism: Helichrysum umbraculigerum; assembly: GCA_949592205.1. Taxonomy (NCBI): domain Eukaryota; kingdom Viridiplantae; phylum Streptophyta; class Magnoliopsida; order Asterales; family Asteraceae; genus Helichrysum; species Helichrysum umbraculigerum. Next base: position 145,178,351 of record CATIUR010000003.1, on the reverse strand, counting down.
AACATCAGGATACAGATTTACCTCAATCGTGTTGTTTAAACCTGAACAATAGCTGAAACTTGAATCTTGAGCAATAGTGTATGTAAAAATTTAATATTATTTTTATTTATTGAAGTGATATGTAACTGCAAGATATGTGTGACCTGGGAGCTTATCCTTTTTGATCTTATATAAATTATTTTTTAATCATCAAATCATGAAGATTCGAGCCTTGAGGTAGTAGGTACAAGAAGCAATTTTGATGGAGAAATTGGGATCCAGCTTTCATTATATTAGTATTTAATTTAATTTGATTAATAATTTTATACACAAGCAATAGTACTTTTATAATTTTATTACATTATTTATTTATCAGTGGAATCGAAAACCCAATTATATTTATCACGTGGAATCGAAAACTCAATTATTAGTTATTGAATAGTGATGTTGAATATGAGTTTGAAAGGAGTTTTATACCAAACTAGCAGCGTGTACATATTTTATTTAGTTTAATTATCTAAAATAATAAAGAGTTGGATTTCACGAATTCAATTTAGGTGTTTTAGACTTTTTCTGTCCCATATAACTCGGCTACTTAATATGAGGAGAATTAATATATGAATGGATTGTAATAAATTTACTCATCGGGTAGGGTTCAAATGAGAATAGAAATTTGCGTGAGAATGAGGGAACCAATGATATCAAGCCATGTGTACAAAGAGAATGTTCCACATGTACAAAACTCATTTACCTCCGACATCAATTATCTCACAAATGACAAATCCTAAAATTATGAAAATTGCACCATTAAATTCGTCGTTTTCTCCTCTTCGATTTGCCGTCCCTCAAGACATACTTTCGAAAAGTTTTTTTTTTTTTCATTTTTTTGGTGGGTTTCACATTTACTAACACATGTGTTAAAGTGTTGCGTTTAGGGTTTGGGGTTTAGGGGTTAGGGTTTAGGGTTTGAGGTTTGGGGTTTCTCCCCGAAACCCCAAACCCCGAAACCCCAAACCTCAAACCCTAAACCCTAACCCCTAAACCCCAAAACCCTAAACCCTAAACGCTTTACAAAACGCTAAACCCTAAATCTTTCTAAACCCTAAACCTTGAACCCCTTCTAAACCCTAAACCCTTATAAACCCTAAACCATAAACCCTACTAAACCCTAAACCTAACCCTAAACCCTAACCTTAACCACAAATTAAATGTACAACTAATCACTAACACATGTGTTACTAATTTGTGAAACCCACCAAAAAATGAGAAAAAAAAAGTTGTCAAAAGTATGCCTTGAGGGACGGCAAATCGAAGAGGAGAAAACGTTGAATTTTATGGTGCAATTTTCATGATTTTTCGACTTACCGTTTGTGAGATATTTAATTTTTAAAAATGTGGAGGAGAGAGAATAAAGTGACACATGACAGAAATCTGTTAGTTCCCTCATTCTCACTCAAAATTGGTGTACTCATTTGAACCTTACTCTTTACTCATTATATATCAGTGAAATAGAACTTAATAGTTATGGTGATTGATGTTGTAAAATATTATACAATTACGAGGTATGCTAAATGATTAAGGGTAATTAATTATACAATATATTGTACATATATAAGATATAAGTGTAACACCCCAATTTTATCAGGAATTTGATATCGTACGTGAATATAATTTTATTACGAAGTAATATTGGGTAAATATTAAGATATAGTGAAAAACGTAAAACGAATTATTAGTTCCAGACTGTAAAACAATAGAAATTAAAATAATAAGCAGATAAATGTCGTGGGATATATATGTTTATTCTCCTTAGTTCCAAACTATTCCAGTGACTTCAAGGGAGTTGAGAAAATCGCAGGAAACATTTACCAATCTTCAAACTTGATCAAATCTTCAATTGTAAGCTAGTAATCTTCAAGTAATCATCTCTTCTTCATTCCTAACCACTGTAAGTTGATTCTCTTAAGATTTCTTGACCTAATTTGGGGTTTTAGTGGATTTCTATGGGGTTTTGTAAATTAGAGAGTTTTAATACGAAATTAGGGTTTATAATGATTAGAAATGTTGTTTGTTAGTGATTATAAGCTTAGTGATACTCCAATAACAAGTTAAAAGTGATAAATATGATTAATTGATTATGGGTGTTCTTGAGCAAAAAAAAAAAATGGGGTTTTGGTTAATTATGTGTGAATTTGTGTTAAGTGGTTGAAAGTATAACCTATGATGTAATTAAAGTATGAGAACTATGTTAGAACATGATTTGAGTGAAAGTGTTAGTGAATCATTTAGGTTAATCAAAGTGGGGGAGGATTCATATGTGGTTAATGGTTTAGTGCCTTGATTTCATTAAACTTAAATGTATAATTATGTGTTATGTTAGGTGCTAAAGAGTTGGATAAATCGTTGTGATCATATTTGTGTTCAACATTCAAGAGAAAAGGTGAGTGATATAAGGATTTGATCAAGTAAATGGTAATATGTGTCCGGATTACTTTTGAGTATGAGGAGCATATGATCATTTGAAGTAAATTGTGTTTTAATTGTTTAAATTTATTTATGAATTGTTAAAGATACGAATTGATTGTACATGTTACCGGATAGCTTCCGAGCTAGAGGTGGGTACAATCAAGTAAAGAATTAGTGTATTACTTGCATATGATTATAGTGATATGAATTGTGATTGTACATGTTACCGGATAGCTTCCGAGCTAGAGGTGGGTACAATCATAAGTTAGTGATATGAAGTTTATGAAGTTATGATATAGAGTTGCTAGTTTTACTAGCATAGTGTTTATGTAGTCATGATAAGTGTTATTTGATTAAGTTGCTTATATGCTCACTAAGCAAAGTGCTTATTGTTTAAGTGTTTTATGTTTTAGGTGGAAGTGGACAAGGTAAAGGGAAGGCGGTATAAAGGGATAGCGTGGATTACATGAAGTTAGTGTATGGCAAGTTTCTCTTTTATGTCGTTTAGATAACTCTTGTGTAAATCGCCCTTTTAAGACATGTTTCAAAAGTTAGTCATGGTGAGTCATGACCTATGAAATTTTGATGTGGTTTGACTTGAAAAGTCAATAACGATTGTATATGATGTAAATTATGGTTTTGAAAGTGTTTGAAGTAAATTAGTGTTCATGGATTTGTTTTGTAAAAATAGAGTGAATCAATAGTCAAATTTTGTTTTCAGTGGATATGGAGTATTGACATGTAGTCAAGTATTCTATTAGTCAATTATGGGTTGTAATTGACTAGTCGATGGGTCAAAACAGTCTTTGAGGGTCATCGGGTCAAAAAGGGTCCATTTGGGTCGTTAAATGCACCTATGGTCTATGTCGGGTTAGAGAAGGGTTAATGGTGTGGTGTTTAGTTCCACAACTTTGTTTTGACATATATGACTTATGGTTAAAAGCTCAGAATCTCAGAATTCATGGTTTTAAATTTAGTGTGTTTACCAAAATGGTTATTTTAGTGCCGAAAAGAGACATTCGCCAAAATCCCGAGTCAATGTGAAATTTGGAAAAGTGTAAAAAGGGAAGTCTTCGTTTTGATCATATGAACGTGCCTGCAAAATTTCATGTTTTAATGATTTGTCGTTTTGAAGTTATGCGCGTTAGAATTTCGAGTTTTGGTATTAAGTGAAACAGGTTCAGGACCTGCTGTGCAGGGGGTCTACCCGGCGGGTAACCCCTGTGCCCGGCGGGTACTTTTCAAAACATGATCAAGCCGGCGGCTTGTAACCCCAACCCGGCGGCTACTAGAGCCTTTAAACGAAAGAAAAGTTCTGTTGTCAAAAAGTTAATTCACCCGGCGGTTTCCCTAGGTCACCCGGCGGGTTCACCAGTTTACCCGGCGGGCAAGGGTGGTACCCGGCGGGTACCACTTGTTTTTCAGGGATTTTCTAGTTTGTTAAGTTTGGGACCTTTGTAGCATTATTATAAAAACATGTATCATTAGGATAAATTTGAAATGGTATTTTAGTGTTATATAAAAAAAAAAAAAATGGTTGCGTTTTCGGGGCGTTTCAAGTTGGTATCAGAGCGATAGTTTAAGAGAATTATGTAATCCACTTTAGGATTGCGTAGTCTTAAACTATTATGAATGCAAGATTATGTTTTTATATGATTATCAGATTTATTGTGTTATGACTGATTGTGTTTAAGAATAATGAATAGAAGTGTGTGGTAAGTCTAATATGATTTCGTCTGGCCAACGAAATTAATATTATACTATTGCACATGGGTGATTCATAGTACTTAAACATAATGCAGAGAGAATTGTTTTGATAATTTGTGTATGTTGTTTCAATTGTTGTTTATATTATGTGGAGATTGAAAGTACTAATTGAATTATTGATTTTGTGTTAGATGGATGCTAATAAGAATACCAGTGAACGTTCTCCCCCGCAAGAGGAGAACCGAAATTTGACACATGAGGAAGAAGTAATGATAAAGAGGATAGTTGGACAATCTTTAGAAGCTTTTACTCCAATAATGATTACTAGGATGGAAAACATGTTGACTGAGAGGTTTAGTGAATTTGAAAGACAACATATAGCTCCTTTAAGAAATATTAGTACTTCCTCAACTCATGTAGAGACGAATAAAGAGAAAGAGAAGTTTGAATATAAGAGTTTTGCTACGTGTAACCCACCCGAGTTTAGTGGAGAACTAAACCCAGTTATTAGTAATCGTTGGATTAGTGAACTTGAGGAAACCTTTTTGTTGTGTAAGTGTCCGGATGAATCCAAAGTGATATTTGCAGCTCATCAACTTAAGAAAGATGCTCATGAGTGGTGGAATTCACAGTTAGAGACTTATGGTTCTGAGGTAGCTTCGAGGTTTACCTGGGATAAATTTAAAGAGATATTTAGAGAGGAATTTTCACCACCTGCAGAATTAGAGAAGTTAAAAGGAGAGTTTTTAGCGATTGAGCATGGAAATAAGTCAGTTGCTGAGTATTCTAAGGCATTTCATGAAAAAGCTAGGTTCTGTCCTGAATACACCTCCAATCCTAAGTTGTTGACCGACCACTTCTATCGTCATCTTAACCTTGAAATTCGTGAATCCATTGACCCACTTGTTTATAATACCATTGCTAAGATCTTGAATAGAGCATTAGTGCATGAAAAGGATTTACAAGCTAGAGTTGCTGAATCTGTGAATAAGAGAAAAGTAGAACACACCACTTCACCATCTGTTGCGTCTAAGAAAACCCGTTTTGAGGAGACATTACCACAACCACAACCATTACAGCAAGTTAGTGCTCAAACCCAACCGAGAGAAATACCTCCATGTGAGAAATGTGGTAGAAAGCATACAGGGGAGTGCAAATGTTTTAAGTGTGGAAGACCGGGGCATATGGCATCAAATTGCCCAAGTCTTCTTCGTTTGTGTTATTATTGTTTCAAAGATGATCATATTCAGGCTGATTGCCCTGATCGGGCAAGAGATAGACGTAAGAGAATGGAGGAGAAGGTGGCTATGACTATTCCAAAACCCAAGACTCGTGCTTATCAGATAACAGAGGGAGAAGAGAAAGAGTCATCAAATGTGACGTCAGGTACCTATATCCTTAAATCCCATACCTGCTTACATTTTGACTCTGATGTTGTTAAATCTCTAGTGTTCTTGATGTTATGTATGTATTAGAAATCTTAAGATTTGATTAAGATATAGTATGTATCTAGAGTGTTCGTGAGGACACGAACAATTTTAAGTGGGGGAGAGTTGTAACACCCCAATTTTATCAGGAATTTGATATCGTACGTGAATATAATTTTATTACGAAGTAATATTGGGTAAATATTAAGATATAGTGAAAAACGTAAAACGAATTATCAGTTCCAGACTGTAAAACAATAGAAATTAAAATAATAAGCAGATAAATGTCGTGGGATATATATGTTTATTCTCCTTAGTTCCAAACTATTCCAGTGACTTCAAGGGAGTTGAGAAAATCGCAGGAAACATTTACCAATCTTCAAACTTGATCAAATCTTCAATTGTAAGCTAGTAATCTTCAAGTAATCATCTCTTCTTCATTCCTAACCACTGTAAGTTGATTCTCTTAAGATTTCTTGACCTAATTTGGGGTTTTAGTGGATTTCTATGGGGTTTTGTAAATTAGAGAGTTTTAATACGAAATTAGGGTTTATAATGATTAGAAATGTTGTTTGTTAGTGATTATAAGCTTAGTGATACTCCAATAACAAGTTAAAAGTGATAAATATGATTAATTGATTATGGGTGTTCTTGAGCAAAAAAAAAAATGGGGTTTTGGTTAATTATGTGTGAATTTGTGTTAAGTGGTTAAAAGTATAACCTATGATGTAATTAAAGTATGAGAACTATGTTAGAACATGATTTGAGTGAAAGTGTTAGTGAATCATTTAGGTTAATCAAAGTGGGGGAGGATTCATATGTGGTTAATGGTTTAGTGCCTTGATTTCATTAAACTTAAATGTATAATTATGTGTTATGTTAGGTGCTAAAGAGTTGGATAAATCGTTGTGATCATATTTGTGTTCAACATTCAAGAGAAAAGGTGAGTGATATAAGGATTTGATCAAGTAAATGGTAATATGTGTCCGGATTACTTTTGAGTATGAGGAGCATATGATCATTTGAAGTTAATTGTGTTTTAATTGTTTAAATTTATTTATGAATTGTTAAAGATACGAATTGATTGTACATGTTACCGGATAGCTTCCGAGCTAGAGGTGGGTACAATCAAGTAAAGAATTAGTGTATTACTTGCATATGATTATAGTGATATGAATTGTGATTGTACATGTTACCGGATAGCTTCCGAGCTAGAGGTGGGTACAATCATAAGTTAGTGATATGAAGTTTATGAAGTTATGATATAGAGTTGCTAGTTTTACTAGCATAGTGTTTATGTAGTCATGATAAGTGTTATTTGATTAAGTTGCTTATATGCTCACTAAGCAAAGTGCTTATTGTTTAAGTGTTTTATGTTTTAGGTGGAAGTGGACAAGGTAAAGGGAAGGCGGTATAAAGGGATAGCGTGGATTACATGAAGTTAGTGTATGGCAAGTTTCTCTTTTATGTCGTTTAGATAACTCTTGTGTAAATCGCCCTTTTAAGACATGTTTCAAAAGTTAGTCATGGTGAGTCATGACCTATGAAATTTTGATGTGGTTTGACTTGAAAAGTCAATAACGATTGTATATGATGTAAATTATGGTTTTGAAAGTGTTTGAAGTAAATTAGTGTTCATGGATTTGTTTTGTAAAAATAGAGTGAATCAATAGTCAAATTTTGTTTTCAGTGGATATGGAGTATTGACATGTAGTCAAGTATTCTATTAGTCAATTATGGGTTGTAATTGACTAGTCGATGGGTCAAAACAGTCTTTGAGGGTCATCGGGTCAAAAAGGGTCCATTTGGGTCGTTAAATGCACCTATGGTCTATGTCGGGTTAGAGAAGGGTTAATGGTGTGGTGTTTAGTTCCACAACTTTGTTTTGACATATATGACTTATGGTTAAAAGCTCAGAATCTCAGAATTCATGGTTTTAAATTTAGTGTGTTTACCAAAATGGTTATTTTAGTGCCGAAAAGAGACATTCGCCAAAATCCCGAGTCAATGTGAAATTTGGAAAAGTGTAAAAAGGGAAGTCTTCGTTTTGATCATATGAACGTGCCTGCAAAATTTCATGTTTTAATGATTTGTCGTTTTGAAGTTATGCGCGTTAGAATTTCGAGTTTTGGTATTAAGTGAAACAGGTTCAGGACCTGCTGTGCAGGGGGTCTACCCGGCGGGTAACCCCTGTGCCCGGCGGGTACTTTTCAAAACATGATCAAGCCGGCGGCTTGTAACCCCAACCCGGCGGCTACTAGAGCCTTTAAACGAAAGAAAAGTTCTGTTGTCAAAAAGTTAATTCACCCGGCGGTTTCCCTAGGTCACCCGGCGGGTTCACCAGTTTACCCGGCGGGCAAGGGTGGTACCCGGCGGGTACCACTTGTTTTTCAGGGATTTTCTAGTTTGTTAAGTTTGGGACCTTTGTAGCATTATTATAAAAACATGTATCATTAGGATAAATTTGAAATGGTATTTTAGTGTTATATAAAAAAAAAAAAAATGGTTGCGTTTTCGGGGCGTTTCAAGTTGGTATCAGAGCGATAGTTTAAGAGAATTATGTAATCCACTTTAGGATTGCGTAGTCTTAAACTATTATGAATGCAAGATTATGTTTTTATATGATTATCAGATTTATTGTGTTATGACTGATTGTGTTTAAGAATAATGAATAGAAGTGTGTGGTAAGTCTAATATGATTTCGTCTGGCCAACGAAATTAATATTATACTATTGCACATGGGTGATTCATAGTACTTAAACATAATGCAGAGAGAATTGTTTTGATAATTTGTGTATGTTGTTTCAATTGTTGTTTATATTATGTGGAGATTGAAAGTACTAATTGAATTATTGATTTTGTGTTAGATGGATGCTAATAAGAATACCAGTGAACGTTCTCCCCCGCAAGAGGAGAACCGAAATTTGACACATGAGGAAGAAGTAATGATAAAGAGGATAGTTGGACAATCTTTAGAAGCTTTTACTCCAATAATGATTACTAGGATGGAAAACATGTTGACTGAGAGGTTTAGTGAATTTGAAAGACAACATATAGCTCCTTTAAGAAATATTAGTACTTCCTCAACTCATGTAGAGACGAATAAAGAGAAAGAGAAGTTTGAATATAAGAGTTTTGCTACGTGTAACCCACCCGAGTTTAGTGGAGAACTAAACCCAGTTATTAGTAATCGTTGGATTAGTGAACTTGAGGAAACCTTTTTGTTGTGTAAGTGTCCGGATGAATCCAAAGTGATATTTGCAGCTCATCAACTTAAGAAAGATGCTCATGAGTGGTGGAATTCACAGTTAGAGACTTATGGTTCTGAGGTAGCTTCGAGGTTTACCTGGGATAAATTTAAAGAGATATTTAGAGAGGAATTTTCACCACCTGCAGAATTAGAGAAGTTAAAAGGAGAGTTTTTAGCGATTGAGCATGGAAATAAGTCAGTTGCTGAGTATTCTAAGGCATTTCATGAAAAAGCTAGGTTCTGTCCTGAATACACCTCCAATCCTAAGTTGTTGACCGACCACTTCTATCGTCATCTTAACCTTGAAATTCGTGAATCCATTGACCCACTTGTTTATAATACCATTGCTAAGATCTTGAATAGAGCATTAGTGCATGAAAAGGATTTACAAGCTAGAGTTGCTGAATCTGTGAATAAGAGAAAAGTAGAACACACCACTTCACCATCTGTTGCGTCTAAGAAAACCCGTTTTGAGGAGACATTACCACAACCACAACCATTACAGCAAGTTAGTGCTCAAACCCAACCGAGAGAAATACCTCCATGTGAGAAATGTGGTAGAAAGCATACAGGGGAGTGCAAATGTTTTAAGTGTGGAAGACCGGGGCATATGGCATCAAATTGCCCAAGTCTTCTTCGTTTGTGTTATTATTGTTTCAAAGATGATCATATTCAGGCTGATTGCCCTGATCGGGCAAGAGATAGACGTAAGAGAATGGAGGAGAAGGTGGCTATGACTATTCCAAAACCCAAGACTCGTGCTTATCAGATAACAGAGGGAGAAGAGAAAGAGTCATCAAATGTGACGTCAGGTACCTATATCCTTAAATCCCATACCTGCTTACATTTTGACTCTGATGTTGTTAAATCTCTAGTGTTCTTGATGTTATGTATGTATTAGAAATCTTAAGATTTGATTAAGATATAGTATGTATCTAGAGTGTTCGTGAGGACACGAACAATTTTAAGTGGGGGAGAGTTGTAACACCCCAATTTTATCAGGAATTTGATATCGTACGTGAATATAATTTTATTACGAAGTAATATTGGGTAAATATTAAGATATAGTGAAAAACGTAAAACGAATTATCAGTTCCAGACTGTAAAACAATAGAAATTAAAATAATAAGCAGATAAATGTCGTGGGATATATATGTTTATTCTCCTTAGTTCCAAACTATTCCAGTGACTTCAAGGGAGTTGAGAAAATCGCAGGAAACATTTACCAATCTTCAAACTTGATCAAATCTTCAATTGTAAGCTAGTAATCTTCAAGTAATCATCTCTTCTTCATTCCTAACCACTGTAAGTTGATTCTCTTAAGATTTCTTGACCTAATTTGGGGTTTTAGTGGATTTCTATGGGGTTTTGTAAATTAGAGAGTTTTAATACGAAATTAGGGTTTATAATGATTAGAAATGTTGTTTGTTAGTGATTATAAGCTTAGTGATACTCCAATAACAAGTTAAAAGTGATAAATATGATTAATTGATTATGGGTGTTCTTGAGCAAAAAAAAAAATGGGGTTTTGGTTAATTATGTGTGAATTTGTGTTAAGTGGTTAAAAGTATAACCTATGATGTAATTAAAGTATGAGAACTATGTTAGAACATGATTTGAGTGAAAGTGTTAGTGAATCATTTAGGTTAATCAAAGTGGGGGAGGATTCATATGTGGTTAATGGTTTAGTGCCTTGATTTCATTAAACTTAAATGTATAATTATGTGTTATGTTAGGTGCTAAAGAGTTGGATAAATCGTTGTGATCATATTTGTGTTCAACATTCAAGAGAAAAGGTGAGTGATATAAGGATTTGATCAAGTAAATGGTAATATGTGTCCGGATTACTTTTGAGTATGAGGAGCATATGATCATTTGAAGTTAATTGTGTTTTAATTGTTTAAATTTATTTATGAATTGTTAAAGATACGAATTGATTGTACATGTTACCGGATAGCTTCCGAGCTAGAGGTGGGTACAATCAAGTAAAGAATTAGTGTATTACTTGCATATGATTATAGTGATATGAATTGTGATTGTACATGTTACCGGATAGCTTCCGAGCTAGAGGTGGGTACAATCATAAGTTAGTGATATGAAGTTTATGAAGTTATGATATAGAGTTGCTAGTTTTACTAGCATAGTGTTTATGTAGTCATGATAAGTGTTATTTGATTAAGTTGCTTATATGCTCACTAAGCAAAGTGCTTATTGTTTAAGTGTTTTATGTTTTAGGTGGAAGTGGACAAGGTAAAGGGAAGGCGGTATAAAGGGATAGCGTGGATTACATGAAGTTAGTGTATGGCAAGTTTCTCTTTTATGTCGTTTAGATAACTCTTGTGTAAATCGCCCTTTTAAGACATGTTTCAAAAGTTAGTCATGGTGAGTCATGACCTATGAAATTTTGATGTGGTTTGACTTGAAAAGTCAATAACGATTGTATATGATGTAAATTATGGTTTTGAAAGTGTTTGAAGTAAATTAGTGTTCATGGATTTGTTTTGTAAAAATAGAGTGAATCAATAGTCAAATTTTGTTTTCAGTGGATATGGAGTATTGACATGTAGTCAAGTATTCTATTAGTCAATTATGGGTTGTAATTGACTAGTCGATGGGTCAAAACAGTCTTTGAGGGTCATCGGGTCAAAAAGGGTCCATTTGGGTCGTTAAATGCACCTATGGTCTATGTCGGGTTAGAGAAGGGTTAATGGTGTGGTGTTTAGTTCCACAACTTTGTTTTGACATATATGACTTATGGTTAAAAGCTCAGAATCTCAGAATTCATGGTTTTAAATTTAGTGTGTTTACCAAAATGGTTATTTTAGTGCCGAAAAGAGACATTCGCCAAAATCCCGAGTCAATGTGAAATTTGGAAAAGTGTAAAAAGGGAAGTCTTCGTTTTGATCATATGAACGTGCCTGCAAAATTTCATGTTTTAATGATTTGTCGTTTTGAAGTTATGCGCGTTAGAATTTCGAGTTTTGGTATTAAGTGAAACAGGTTCAGGACCTGCTGTGCAGGGGGTCTACCCGGCGGGTAACCCCTGTGCCCGGCGGGTACTTTTCAAAACATGATCAAGCCGGCGGCTTGTAACCCCAACCCGGCGGCTACTAGAGCCTTTAAACGAAAGAAAAGTTCTGTTGTCAAAAAGTTAATTCACCCGGCGGTTTCCCTAGGTCACCCGGCGGGTTCACCAGTTTACCCGGCGGGCAAGGGTGGTACCCGGCGGGTACCACTTGTTTTTCAGGGATTTTCTAGTTTGTTAAGTTTGGGACCTTTGTAGCATTATTATAAAAACATGTATCATTAGGATAAATTTGAAATGGTATTTTAGTGTTATATAAAAAAAAAAAAAAAATGGTTGCGTTTTCGGGGCGTTTCAATAAGATACACTAATTTGTTTAAAATAAAATAAAGATAGACTAATTGAGATTTATTTATATGGAGTTAATTAATTAATTATATGAAATGGTAATTTAGACATTTACTACTGTTAAATTGGGCATTAAATTGTAAGAGTTTAACTTTGAAGTAGGTAGTAGGTAATAGCAACTTTGATGGAGTAAGTCGGCTCCAACTTTCATTATATAGATAGTATATCTCTACTTATTATTAAAAGAGAACTAATATTACGTAAACAAAAACGAATTAGGTTTAATGTAATTAATCTGGCCCGTTAATTGAGATTAGCAAATTAATATAGACCGTTGATTAATCTAACTTGGATTGTATACGTAATATGTGAATTGGTGTTAGGTAATTGTAACATCCTCTCCGGTAGCCTGGTATTTTTCTATTTATAATTGCGTATTTAATAGTTTTAAATAATTTTGCGATATAATTGTTTAATTGTGAAAGTTGGCGAAATAGGTCTTAGGACTTATTGTGGATAATGAAATGTTGCTTGTTTTAATATATTAAAGTTGACGGTACAATAAAATGAATTTCTAGCATTTAGCAATTAGGTGCCAGACAATAGATTTAGAGCGGGTATTAAGTACCCAAAGTTGTAGGCCGGTTTTAATGAGGACCGACCTAACCTCTGGATCACTTTACCAATTCTCATTTCCTTCCCCAATTTCCTTTCAAATAAAACACATAAACCCTAAATTATATCTTGGATTAAATCATCAAATTAAGGGGTGATCTTCTACTTGTATCATCATCATCATCTAGCTTTATCATCTTGTTCTTCCTTGCTTTGTAAGTGATTTTAATGCATAACCTCAATTCTTAGAATAAATGATGAAATTGATAATTTGAGATGATTCTTGAGTTTTAGATGGTAACTACTTGTGACATGTAATCATATGTATGATTCTTAACTTGTTAGATGCATTAGAATTGAGTTTGAAGAGCTTGAATAATGAAAATGGAGTTAGGGTTCGTTCAGGTCTGTTCTTGAGCTGAAGAACAGATGAACGCGATCCCGGCTATGATTCCGGATCGCGTTCCCTTGTTATAAATGACTTAGTCGAGTTTTTGGCCTTAGAAACGCGATCCAGGCCTATTATCCGGATCGCGTTTGCTAGTGTTTTTCGGTGACAGAATTTTTCCTAAGGACGAACGCGATCCAGCCCTAACTAGTCAGGATCGCGTTTGCATGGTTAATCTTGATGGATTTTGCAAATTACACCAAAATGCATGTGTTTAGAAGGTGGTGTTTATAGTGGCACTTATTGAATGCTATTGTGGCATTTTATAAAAATGCTCATTTTGATATTTACAAATTATGAGGCAAAGTACTAACTTATGTTAATTATTGATTCTCAGATCCTCCGAAAGCTAAGTGATCTCTGGAATCAGAGATTTTGAAGGCAAAGGTATCGGTGAGTGGATTCAAAACTTACCGTTTGGCTTAGTTGTAATCATTTGATTACAACGGGTAAACGTAGACTTGATTATTGAGTTGATTAGTTGTTATTGTTGATCAGATGCCTATATGTGCTTTGTGTGGCCTTTGTGCATTGTTGTTAATGAGGTCAACGAGTTGATGAACTGTTGGTTGGACTAGTGTGTTGTTGTGTGAATGGTACAGGGATGTACTTCATTTGTTGTGTGTGCTGAACTGTACCTAAGTATAATAAACACTAGCTATCGGTCTCATCCGTTATGGCCATACGGATATGTTTGGATAAGTGATCTTGGGGAGCCGCCCGGGTACTAAGGTTATCCCCGGATCCGCCGATCCTCATTAAGTTGTTGTTAACTGTTGTGTTGCGAATATTCGTTGTAGTTAATTGGTTTAGCTAAGTTGAATGTTGGGTGTTGGATTTACTCACTTAGCTATGTGCTAATCCCTCGTTGTTACTTCCTGCAGACTTTTGTTTAGTGCATGCGGGTGGGTAGCAGGAAGCTCAAACCTTGGAAACATGGAATGTTTGATATTCAAGCTACTCTGATCATTTTTGTAACAAACCAGTTTAGTTCATATAACACCCCGTCATGCTAGTCTTTTGAACAAGTTTAAAGTTGTAGTAACTTAACCATCTAAACTGTTTGGTACTTTGGAAAAATATGTAATGAAGTACTGTGTTTTATTTACTTGCGCTTCCGTATTATCATTAATATTAATATTATGGAATGAGGGGTGTTATAAATTGGTATCAGAGCATAGTTTTGGGAAAATTGTTCATTGTTGAATGATCAATCCCAAAGCTCGAGCGTGATATATCAAACATTCTTGGGTATGGGATTAGTATTGGTTGAAGGTAGTTAGTATTTAGATGCTAACGATTAACAAAAGTTCAAGTGTTGTGTTGAATTTTAGAAATGGCAGATAACGAACCACCGACCACCAACCCCAACAATGCCTCCAGGATCGTCGCTCCTCAAATCGGGACTCATACCGAGCAACACGATCATAATGGTACTTCTCAACCAACCGGACAACAATCTAACCGAGATGAGTATATTCATGAGATGGAAGACGAGTTAGTATTCCTTAGGGAATTCAAGAGAAAAGCTGAGGAAGCTGCGACTAGACAGTTATTTCAGCAAGCCCCAGTTTTTGGTTCTGGTTCATCCTCTCAATCAGAAAAGAAGTGTTCATACAAGACTTTTATGGCTAGTCGACCCCCGGAATTTCAGGGAAGTAAAAATCCTACGGTAACGTTAAATTGGTTGAGGGATATGGAACGCAAATTTGATGTGACTTGCTGTGATGAGGAACTTAAAGTCAAGTATGCGGTTCAATGCATGAAGGATGATGCCATGGTTTGGTGAGATTCAATTATCGGTCATTTCACTCAACAACAGAAAGAAGCTATTAGTTGGTCTCAGTTTCATCAAGTTGTTCGTAATCAATATTGTTCGGATTTTGATATTGCTAGGATTCGAAGAGAGTTTGTGAATCTTCGATTAAATGATGACATGACTACTGATGAATTGATTGCGCAGTTTACGGATAAGCTTAGGTTCGTGCAACAATGGGTTCCGGATGAGAAAACTCAAATTGAACAATTTGTGGATGCTTTACCGGATAACTACCGTACAGTTGTGAGATTGGCTAAGGATTTATCGCATGCTTTTAACCTCGCGCGGTCTGCCGATAGTGATTTGAGAGGTTTGCGATTATGGCAAGGAAGGGATACAAGTTTCTCTAAAGCAAGAACTGAATCATCGGGTAAGAATAAATCCAAATGGCAAGGGAATAGGCCAGGTGGTAAGAAATTTGTTGGAAGAAGTAGTTCTTCTGGAAGTTTTAATAGTTCTAACTGGTGTAGTTCGTGTAGGTCTCGGCATGATGGTCCGTGTACGGCTAAGACAAACAAATGTATGAAGTGTGGTGAATTAGGTCATGAGATAAAAAGTTGCCGTTATCCAAATTTTGTTTGTTGGACTTGTAAGAAAGAAGGGCATAGGGTTGGTCAATGTCCGGAGGCAAGGTCGGCGGGGTCGGGTTCGGTCGGGAGTTCGGGATCTTCCGGTCAGAAAAGAAAGAACCCTCCTCCAGCAACTAGTAGGGCTTTTCAGATGACGGTTGATGAGGCCGTGCGTACTGAAGATGTTATCACGGGTACATTTCTTATAAACTCTGTACCTGCACGTGTATTGTTTGATTCGGGTGCTAATTGTACATTCATTTCTGTGCATTTTTGTGATAAGTTGAAATTAGCCCCTACTGTGATAACAAAGCCTATAGAAGTAGAAATAGTTAGTGGTAAGTTAGTTCCTGTTACCACCTCGGTGACTGGAGCTAATATTACTATTGATGATCACGTTTTTCCTATTTCCTTCTTGTTGATGCCAATCCCTAGTTTCGATGTAATAATTGGTATGGATTGGTTGAGTCAGAATAAGGCTAGTATTGATTGTCACCAGAAGTTGGTTAGGATCCCAATCTCCGAAGGGTCATATGTTGTGGCTCGAGGAGAACGGGATGGTGTAGCTATTCCTTTGATTTCTTTGATGAAAGCTAGGAAGTCATTGTCAAAAGGTTGTGAGTCATTCCTAGCCTATGTAGTCGATGCCAAATTAGAAAGGAAAACTGTTTCAGATGTTCCGGTTGTTAGTGAATACCCCGATGTGTTTCCCGATGAATTGCCTGGGTTACCACCAGTTAGGGAAGTAGAATTCGGAATTGATCTTGTTCCGGGATCGTCGCCGATTGCTAAAGCTCCCTATAGATTAGCTCCTTCGGAGATCCGTGAAATGATGAATCAGATTCAGGAATTGTTGGATAAAGGTTTTATCAGACCTAGTTCCTCGCCGTGGGGTGCACCAGTGTTATTCGTGAAAAAGAAAGACGGGTCGTTGCGCATGTGTATTGATTATAGAGAGTTGAACAAGAGAACGGTAAAGAATAAGTACCCTCTTCCCAGAATGGATGACTTATTTGATCAGTTACAGGGTTCTTCGGTATACTCCAAAATTGATTTGAGGTCGGGTTATCATCAAGTCCGTGTGCGTGAACAAGATATACCTAAAACTGCTTTCCGAACCAGGTATGGGCATTATGAATTTCTGGTTATGCCTTTTGGTTTAACGAATGCACCAGCGGTATTTATGGATTTGATGAATCGGGTGTGTCGACCATTCTTGGATCAATTTGTGATTGTTTTCATTGATGATATACTTATTTATTCGAAATCTGAAAATGAGCATGCTATGCATTTGAGATTGGTTCTTGAAACATTGAGAGGGGAACAGTTGTATGCAAAGTTTTCCAAATGTGAATTCTGGATTCGAGAAGTTCAGTTTTTGAGTCATATAATTTGTCGAGATGGTGTGAAAGTGGATCCATCAAAGGTTGCAGCTGTGATGAATTGGAATGCGCCGAAATCTGTTTCTGAGATAAGGAGTTTTCTTGGGTTAGCGGGATATTATCGAAAATTTATCAAGGACTTTTCTAAGATAGCCGGTCCGTTAACCAAACTAACCCGTAAATATGAGAAGTATGTGTGGACTGATCAACAGGAGCAAGCTTTTCAGACATTGAAACAATTGTTGTGTCAGACACCGATTTTAGCATTACCAGAAGGTACTGATGATTTTGTGGTTTATTGCGACGCTTCATATTCGGGTTTGGGTTGTGTCTTAATGCAAAGGGATAGAGTTATCGCTTATGCTTCTCGACAGTTGAAACCACATGAGAAGAATTATCCTACGCATGATTTAGAACTCGCAGCAGTTGTATTTGCCCTAAAACTTTGGAGACATTATTTATATGGGACTAGATGTGTTGTTTGTACTGATCACAAGAGTTTGCAATATGTGTTTTCCCAGAAAGAATTGAATATGCGGCAGAGACGATGGTTGGAATTGATAAAAGATTATGATTGTGAAATTAGATACCATCCGGGCAAAGCTAATGTGGTCGCCGATGCGTTAAGTCGAAAGAATACTCCTGATCGAGCTTTCTATTTAAAAGTGAATGTTTCCTCGGATTTGATTGATCAAATTAAAGTTGTACAACTTGAAGCATTGAAAGATCAGAATCTGAAATCTGAAATCATGTTAAAACGCAAGGACGAATTAGTTGATGATTCAAGGGGATTAAAGACGTATCAATCTCGTGTTTGGATTCCTTCTATTGGTGGTATTCGGGATTTGATTTTGAATGAAGCTCATAAGTCACGAATGTCTATTCATCCGGGTAGTACTCGAATGTATAATGATTTGAAACCGTTGTATTGGTGGCCAACGATGAAAACCGACATTGCAAAGTTTGTGGGATCTTATCATATTTGTGCTCAGGTTAAGGCGGAACATCAAAAATCATATGGGTCGCTAAAACAGTTGGAAATACCCGAGTGGAAATGGGATCATATAACTATGGATTTTGTGACTAAGCTACCGCGTACTGCTCGAGGCAATGATATGATTTGGGTTATAGTGGATCGATTGACAAAGAGCGCGCATTTTCTTGCTACGAGTGAGACCGCTTCGTTGACTAAACTTGCTCAATTGTATGTTAACGAAATCGTTTCCAGACATGGTATTCCCTTATCGATTGTGTCAGATAGAGATACTCGTTTTGCTTCTCGTTTTTGGCAAAGTCTGCAACAAGAGTTGGGTACACGTGTAAATCTTAGCACAACTTATCATCCTCAGACAGACGGTCAGTCAGAACGTACAATTCAAACTTTAGAGGATATGCTTCGTGCTTGCATTCTGGAATATGGAGGTTCATGGGATTCACATCTCCCATTGGTTGAGTTTACTTATAACAATTCGTACCATTCTAGTATTGGGATGCCTCCGTATGAAATGTTGTATGGTCGTCGTTGTCGTACACCTACTTGTTGGTTAGAAGCAGGTGAGAAACAGTTTGCTGGACCCGATATAGTACAAATAACCGCTGATAAAGTAGCTATTGCACGTGAGAAATTGAAAGCCGCAAGAGATAGACAGAAACAGTATGCGGATCCTAAAAGACGACCGGTTGTGTTTACCGAAGGTGAATTTGTGTATCTTAAAGTTTCTCCGTGGAAAGGAGTGATTAGATTCGGAAAACGTGGAAAGTTGGCGCCTAGGTACATTGGTCCATTCAGAATTCGACAAGTTGTAAATGATCAGTCAATGGCTTTGGATCTTCCTCCAAAACTCTCTGGTATTCATGACACGTTTAACGTATGTTACTTGAGAAAGTGTAATATCGAGGATCAGTCGCAAATTCTCCAGTTGAAAGATTTAAAGGTTGATCAAACCCAGAAGTTAATAGAGGAACCCGTTGAAATTGTTGACCGAAAGATTACCAAACTTAGGAAGAAACAAATTCCTATGGTGCTAGTTAAATGGAGACATAGTTTA
Organism: Helichrysum umbraculigerum; assembly: GCA_949592205.1. Lineage (NCBI taxonomy): Eukaryota > Viridiplantae > Streptophyta > Magnoliopsida > Asterales > Asteraceae > Helichrysum > Helichrysum umbraculigerum. The sequence goes on along the minus strand of CATIUR010000003.1, from coordinate 145,159,268 downwards.
GGTTCCGATTTAACTTGGGAGACCGAAGAGTCGATGAAATCCAGATATCCTGGATTGTTGGATAGGGCTGAGATTTCGGGGACGAAATCTCCTTAAGGAGGGGAGATTTGTAACATCCTCTCCGGTAGCCTGGTATTTTTCTATTTATAATTGCGTATTTAATAGTTTTAAATAATTTTGCGATATAATTGTTTAATTGTGAAAGTTGGCGAAATAGGTCTTAGGACTTATTGTGGATAATGAAATGTTGCTTGTTTTAATATATTAAAGTTGACGGTACAATAAAATGAATTTCTAGCATTTAGCAATTAGGTGCCAGACAATAGATTTAGAGCGGGTATTAAGTACCCAAAGTTGTAGGCCGGTTTTAATGAGGACCGACCTAACCTCTGGATCACTTTACCAATTCTCATTTCCTTCCCCAATTTCCTTTCAAATAAAACACATAAACCCTAAATTATATCTTGGATTAAATCATCAAATTAAGGGGTGATCTTCTACTTGTATCATCATCATCATCTAGCTTTATCATCTTGTTCTTCCTTGCTTTGTAAGTGATTTTAATGCATAACCTCAATTCTTAGAATAAATGATGAAATTGATAATTTGAGATGATTCTTGAGTTTTAGATGGTAACTACTTGTGACATGTAATCATATGTATGATTCTTAACTTGTTAGATGCATTAGAATTGAGTTTGAAGAGCTTGAATAATGAAAATGGAGTTAGGGTTCGTTCAGGTCTGTTCTTGAGCTGAAGAACAGATGAACGCGATCCCGGCTATGATTCCGGATCGCGTTCCCTTGTTATAAATGACTTAGTCGAGTTTTTGGCCTTAGAAACGCGATCCAGGCCTATTATCCGGATCGCGTTTGCTAGTGTTTTTCGGTGACAGAATTTTTCCTAAGGACGAACGCGATCCAGCCCTAACTAGTCAGGATCGCGTTTGCATGGTTAATCTTGATGGATTTTGCAAATTACACCAAAATGCATGTGTTTAGAAGGTGGTGTTTATAGTGGCACTTATTGAATGCTATTGTGGCATTTTATAAAAATGCTCATTTTGATATTTACAAATTATGAGGCAAAGTACTAACTTATGTTGATTATTGATTCTCAGATCCTCCGAAAGCTAAGTGATCTCTGGAATCAGAGATTTTGAAAGCAAAGGTATCGGTGAGTGGATTCAAAACTTACCGTTTGGCTTAGTTGTAATCATTTGATTACAACGGGTAAACGTAGACTTGATTATTGAGTTGATTAGTTGTTATTGTTGATCAGATGCCTATATGTGCTTTGTGTGGCCTTTGTGCATTGTTGTTAATGAGGTCAACGAGTTGATGAACTGTTGGTTGGGCTAGTGTGTTGTTGTGTGAATGGTACAGGGATGTACTTCATTTGCTGTGTGTGCTGAACTGTACCTAAGTATAATAAACACTAGCTATCGGTCTCGTCCGTTATGGCCATACGGATATGTTTGGATAAGTGATCTTGGGGAGCCGCCCGGGTACTAAGGTTATCCCCGGATCCGCCGATCCTCATTAAGTTGTTGTTAACTGTTGTGTTGCGAATATTCGTTGTAGTTAATTGGTTTAGCTAAGTTGAATGTTGGGTGTTGGATTTACTCACTTAGCTATGTGCTAATCCCTCGTTGTTACTTCCTGCAGACTTTTGTTTAGTGCATGCGGGTGGGTAGCAGGATGAAACGCCCCAAACATTTTGTTTCTTTTATATACTTCGACTTTAGCAATATAAAACCCTATGTTATACTTTATAAAATTTCTCCATATAATTTAAGTCCCAGAAATTTACGCTTCAAAAAAATTTTCTTTTAAACTTGAAACCAACCTTTAAACACGATTCATTAACTCGTGACTTTAAACTTAACAAAAATCATCATTTTATAAAACATCTTGATAATAACATCATGTCAAACTTATGAAATACAAAATTGGGCGATCTTTACAATTGATAATCAAACGATAATTCAAACGAATGAGAAGCTTATCTAACATGAACATTAAGCTCCGTAACCCACTTTATCTCAATCAATTGAAACCTACAAAATAAAACAACTTAACGGAATAAGCATAAGCTTAGTGAATATATAGAAGTTAAATAAATATCACTTAACATATAATTCAAACAATCATTTCTCAATTCTTATAACACTTAACACAACAACTTGAACACTTAATACAACAACTTGCTTTATCGAATAAATATACTTAAATATAATAACTTACTACAATTACTTCAACAATATTAAGGATCCTTAATTACTTCCACAAAGTTAATCACATTGGATTAACTACTTCCACAAGCTAACCACTTAGGGTTAACTACTTACACAAGCTAACCACTTAGGGTTAACTACTTCCACAAGTGATATCAATGCCATTCCTTGGCTACCATCAAGCAAATGACATGATAATCACTACTTCCACATATAAATCTTTCTTTATAACACATAATAGTAGCAATCACAATTATATATATATATCTTCACAAAATTCTTCACCAAAGCTTGATCCACATACTTTCTTTAACACTTACCAACAATCAAATAAACACCCATCACATGCTAGATTAAACACTTAATCATTCAATATAAACAATTAAACTTTAACTTAATAATAACCCAACCAACACTTCAACCGGTTATATGATTCCTTTACTTGAAATATATAACCGTTATTCATTTAAAATCTATATACTCACCTCGAGTCTTTAGGCAATAACATGATTAAATACTTGGAAGCCAATTCCACCTTCTTGATCACCTATTAAACAACATATACATATAACAACTTACTTAGCAAATTATAGTGTTCAAACTTAACTAATCATCTTTATCTTTATTTTACTTGAATTATCACTTTAGTTATGATTTACCATCATAATACTTTCATACTTACTATTTAGATTAATTAATACTCAATTCAAGTCTTTACAAAAAAACTCCACTTTCACTAATTATGAACATAATCACAATTCATAACTTATAACTTGTAATAGTGTTAAATTACATTCTTTTAAGCTTACTTAACCCATTAACAAGATCATTAATCTAAATTACCAATGATTCATCAAAACCCTTATGAACACCTAATCAATTTGTAGCTTTTAGCATCAATCATATTAATAATCACCATTAACAAGCTTAATTTACATCTCTTACATACTTAAAATTATTCAATTACTCATAGACTCATGATTATGAGTTTCTTAATCAGTTAATACCTTTTACATATGAAACATAACCCACTTTAGTGTAGGAAACCTTAATTCTTTCCAATACCCATTTATTTATCAAATTCAACACTTAGGGTTTATGTAAAATTTCTGATTTCATCAAATTAAACAAGGAAGAGAGTTAGATATACCTTAATAGAGATGAATTAGAAGCTAAAACACTTGAATACTTGAAACCCTAGTTTAATTTCATGATTTCTTCAACTTGAGGTTTTCTTCCCCTTTGTCCCTCTCTCTGTCGTACGAAACACACACACACATACTCTGTGAATTTAGTTTCCAGAGTTTTTTTAAGATTTGGATTAAATAAAAGATATTTTCGCTTTACACCCTCAACTCATGGTACTTGACATATTTAGTCCCTCCATTAACTAGTTTATAAAAGGGCAAATCCTATGGACATAAAAGACTTTACATAGTTAGTCCCACTAACTAAACAAATAAAAATGTATATTTTAAAGCTTTAGACTTATGAAATTTGGGGTGTTACACAGGAAGCTCAAACCTTGGAAACATGGAATGTTTGATATTCAAGTTACTCTAATCATTTTTGTAACAAACCAGTTTAGTTCATATAACACCCCGTCATGCTAGTCTTTTGAACAAGTTTAAAGTTGTAGTAACTTAACCATCTAAACTGTTTGGTACTTTGGAAAAATATGTAATGAAGTACTGTGTTTTATTTACTTGCGCTTCCGTATTATCATTAATATTAATATTATGGAATGAGGGGTGTTATAGTAATTTTACTGATTTACCCATGGTTTGTTAGTCAGTTGAGCATTTTGAGAACCTAATTAGAGGAGATTGAGGATTTCCAAGTTTATATTATTTAAATTTCAAATTCATAATTAAAAAAAATCAAATTAATTAAAAAACTATTTTAATTCATTTAATAAAAAAACGATCCAAGTTAATTAAATAAATTTATTAAAAATTATTTAATTAAAATGAGGGTTTCACAATATCCATTAACAAAACGATTTAATTAAAAAGTTCAACAATATCCATTAACGATTTTTATTAATTAAATAAAAAAAACAATTTTACTTAATTAATTAAATAAAAAATGATTTAATTAAAAGCTTCCACAATATCCATTAACGATTTTAATTAATTAATTAAATAAAAAAATGATTTAATTAAAAGCTTCCATAATATCCATTAACCATTTTAATTAATTAGATAATTAAAAAATGATTTTAATTAATTAATTAAATAAAACAACGATTTAATTAAAAAGTTCCACAATATCCATTAACGATTTTAATTAATTAAAATAAAAACAAAACGATTTTAATTAATTAAATAAAAAAAATGATTTAATAATAATGTTCCACAATAAAAAAAACGATTTTCGCGGAATTTGATTTACCCCTATTTGTTACTCAGTTGAGACTTTTCAGGAACTAATTAAATTAGTTTGAGTGTTTCTAGGATTCTAGAATTTTAAATTTCAAATTCAAAATACGAGGGAATCAAAGTAAAAAAAAAAACGATTTTAATTCATTTATATATAAAAAAAAGATTTTAGTTTAGATAATGTCTCATACCTATCTAAATGTCTCCAGGGAATGTGTCATACTTCACGTTTACCCAAAAAAATATGATTTTCTAAACAAAGTAAACCACGTTATCTACATGTTTTCAAATTTAAATTTAAAAAATAGAATAAAGAAAAAGATACTATATTAATAAATTCGAATTTGAATTTTATGATATCCTTTTATTATTATTGTATGACGTGAAATAAAAAAAACAATTTGACTTTAGGTCAGGTTAACTTAATCCTCTCCGTTAATTGATTTAGTTAAATAAATAGAACGCTGATTAAAATTATTATGAATGTTTACCTAACTTATTAGTTTTTGATTAGTAATTATATCGGATTAACCGTAATCTAGAATCTCAAATTTGGTTACGAGATTTCAGGAAGGCGGTTACAAAATTTAATTTTTAAATTCTCCACAATTATCCACACATATTTGGATGTTAAATTTTGAATATTCGAGTTATTGACATATATAAAAAATACGTAAACATTCATAATAAAGGTCAATTATGACTATATTATCATCTTAACAGGTTAACTTACCACATTACTCTTCAATAGCTGCTCATCTATTCACATTACACATAGTTTTAACAATATAAACACTTAATCTAACTTATCAGCTTTATGCATTTTAAAGTAATGCACTAACCTTTCCTTAATGTCTTACAACAAGGTCTTCAATATGTGTACTTAAACAACTTATGCAGACAATCTTATCAGCATAAGCACATATTATGTATAACAGTTTATACCTGTAGCTTTATCATCACAACACATAAATTGTACATATTTCTTGAGCAGTTTATACTTAATCTTAACAATAGAAGTACATAATTGTACAAACAGTTTCATTAACTTGAACGCATATGGTGTGCCTTTACTTTATCATAGAAGCACATAACATGTGCTCTTAACTTTTCACTTTTACTAGCACAAGATGCACATCATGCATTAAGTGCAATTTTCACAATACTTCACCACACTAAATTAAGCCTTACTATATCAACCGATATACACAACATACTTTACACAACTTAAGCAATATATACACATAAACATGTGTCTTCAATTCTTTCCCAATGCACATATAAAATGTGCAATTCATTTATCTTTACCGGTGCCCATACCATGTGCACTTATCTTGTCCTTTAAATCAATTAACCTCTTTTATGTATCATTTTTACTTTACAATTTAAACATCTTGAACCATATAATCACTTAAAACAATTTGTTCAATCTGAAACTAGCAACATGCTAGGATCTTTACACATTGACATTGAAAATCACCTTACACATATCAGAAATAATCATTTCATCTTTACTTCTAAGTAGTAGAAATGCTATCATTTACTTATTAACTGAACTAGCATTGAGCTAGAATTTCTTTACATTTGCAACTAGAATCACAATCTTACAGCTGTAATTATAACATCACTTTAATTACTTGAAACTTTGTACATACTTGTAACTTAAAATCACATAACTTTAGTTCATTTGGTTTCACTCACATGGTGAATTTACTTAACCTTAAACGCAAAATGCCTTACTTTCACCTTCCATTCATATTTTAACTTTTCACTAGTTGCACTTAACCACTTTACATTATCCTTAATTTCTTAATAGGTGAATACTTATGCATGCTTATAACAGTCAACTTTAACAACTTTATTCATTCAGTGTTTTACCCAAGCACACCCAAATCAAAGCTAATCATCATCATTCCCATTATATATTTAGCAATCATGAATCACCCATGTGTCTTAATACAATAAAATCACGTTGGCCAGGCATCATTTTATTATATCAGTCCCACACTTCTATTCATCATTGTCAAATATATTCTGATTCAATTATGATTAAACTTTAATTCCACAAAATCAACATATTAATAATTCATGAAAACTTCACTTAACACATAAAACTATAATTATCACAACTTTAACACATTTATTCACAAAATATCTTATCACAACAACTGACATAAGTCAGTACATGTTATTAGTAACATTAACTTCAAATAACACTTTAAACAGGGAATAGATACTTCTTTTATTACATAACTTCACTTACTTTCTTCACTTTACACTTATCATAATACAATAATGTATGAACTTTATACAACTTCATAAGTCCCTTGTACATCTACCGCCCAAGCTATGCAATTATTCATCATCTTAACACTTAAACATATTCCATAATATATTAATACAATTACATGCATAGAACTTGCTTACTTTCACATTCATTTCTTACCATGAAGTATAAGGGTACTCATAAAATCAAGTTCATTTAGACAATTAATGCCATATATAAACACTTAACATCTCTTTAGAGATTTTCACCTTACTTTTAACAATTTCATTATACTTCAAGTAAACCACATCATTTCATAATCAATGTTTACTAATCTTGCTTAACAACAATGAACAATACCTTTTACTAATATAACTTGCAGTTATATAAACCGTCTAAAATAACTTATATCTCATAACATATGTGAACCTCTTAAAACAGGTTCTAAGGTTGCACATATACCCAGGAATGATCTCTGGGCTCAAAGAAACACAAACCCAATACAAAACATAGGTCAAAAGTCTGAAATAAGGTCTGAAAAACAGTAAAACGCGATTTTCGGGCCCCAACCGACCCCGAAGTGCCGAAAACTGACAGGGCTCATGGCAAAGCGATGAGCTTTGTCCGTTGGGCCGTTTTTGAGTGGACATGTAAATTTCGTTTTATTCTGACACCGAAATTTTCTAACGGAAATTTCTACGTCAAACGTTACGTCGAACGTCGAAAAACGTAAAAAAATATTTTTATTCCCTGAAAATCACCCAAGCCGCCTGCTTATAGGGTCAAGCCGCCGGCTTTAGAACCCTAGCCGCCGGCTTCAAACTTCCAGCCGCCGGGCGAATTAAAATTTTGACATCAGAAGCAAAATACTAAATTTGGCTGTAGTGGCCGCCGGTTTGGGGTAACCAGCCGCCGGGTCCTTCTCACAAGCCGCCGGCTTTATAAGAGAAGCAGCCGGCTTCTGCTCTGTACAGCAGATCCTGCACCAACAAATCTTAATGCAAATTTTTAAAATTCAAATGCGCATATCTCACAAACCGTAAAGAATTAGGGTCTGAAATTTTGCAGGCACCTTCATATAATCAAAATGAAACTTTCCATTTTCACACTTTTTCAATTTACACGTTTTACGAGAAAACGGACGTATAACCAATTTTAGGCCATTTTGAGCCATTTTGGTTGCTACACCATATTCCAAATGGCTAAGTTTCTGACTTCAACCCTTTGACAACATGTTCCTATATACATTTGTGACGTGTGGGCATATTCATCACTTTCATATACTCGTTCTATCATTTTTTTAACTATTCGACCCGTTTGGGGGTCCAATTGAACTCTTTCACCAATTTCAATCATTTTGACTACCACAACACTTTCAACACACTTTACTACTATTTTTATGACTTAAAGTCACTTTAACATTTGTTATATACTAACCATCACCCGTTTAACCATAAAGCCATTAAGTGACCCATTTGGGCACTTTAGCAACCCATTTGGGTTTCAACCCATATAACTACCATTTCATCACCCATTTCACATTACATTGACTATTATAAGTCAAACTAACACACTTTCACTATTGGTGTCCTATTATACCCTCAAAACACCAATCTCACATGAAATTCATTATGTTTTAACCAATTACAACAGGTTTTAAATGTTTACTTCTTTTACAATCTTGTCAACGCATATCTAGGCTCGTTGACCACTTTGACTTTCTACTTTACCACTTTCAATCCTGATTACATCAAGTCAAATACTTACTACTTGACCAATAGATAATTCATACTTTACCCACATAGCATTTCAATTAATATATAATTTACCACTTAAACTCTTACAATTTAAGCAATTCCACTAGTTTAAGTCTAGGCAATCCTATCATGGATCACCTAATTCCCTTAAACTATCGCTCTGATACCAACTTGTCCCTCTCTCTCTTATAAAATTTCTCCATATAATTTTGTTTCTTTTATATACTTCGACTTTAGCAATATAAAACCCTATGTTATACTTTATAAAATTTCTCCATATAATTTAAGTCCCAGAAATTTACGCTTCAAAAAAATTTTCTTTTAAACTTGAAACCAACCTTTAAACACGATTCATTAACTCGTGACTTTAAACTTAACAAAAATCATCATTTTATAAAACATCTTGATAATAACATCATGTCAAACTTATGAAATACAAAATTGGGCGATCTTTACAATTGATAATCAAACGATAATTCAAACGAATGAGAAGCTTATCTAACATGAACATTAAGCTCCGTAACCCACTTTATCTCAATCAATTGAAACCTACAAAATAAAACAACTTAACGGAATAAGCATAAGCTTAGTGAATATATAGAAGTTAAATAAATATCACTTAACACATAATTCAAACAATCATTTCTCAATTCTTATAACACTTAACACAACAACTTGAACACTTAATACAACAACTTGCTTTATCGAATAAATATACTTAAATATAATAACTTACTACAATTACTTCAACAATATTAAGGATCCTTAATTACTTCCACAAAGTTAATCACATTGGATTAACTACTTCCACAAGCTAACCACTTAGGGTTAACTACTTACACAAGCTAACCACTTAGGGTTAACTACTTCCACAAGTGATATCAATGCCATTCCTTGGCTACCATCAAGCAAATGACATGATAATCACTACTTCCACATATAAATCTTTCTTTATAACACATAATAGTAGCAATCACAATTATATATATATATCTTCACAAAATTCTTCACCAAAGCTTGATCCACATACTTTCTTTAACACTTACCAACAATCAAATAAACACCCATCACATGCTAGATTAAACACTTAATCATTCAATATAAACAATTAAACTTTAACTTAATAATAACCCAACCAACACTTCAACCGGTTATATGATTCCTTTACTTGAAATATATAACCGTTATTCATTTAAAATCTATATACTCACCTCGAGTCTTTAGGCAATAACATGATTAAATACTTGGAAGCCAATTCCACCTTCTTGATCACCTATTAAACAACATATACATATAACAACTTACTTAGCAAATTATAGTGTTCAAACTTAACTAATCATCTTTATCTTTATTTTACTTGAATTATCACTTTAGTTATGATTTACCATCATAATACTTTCATACTTACTATTTAGATTAATTAATACTCAATTCAAGTCTTTACAAAAAAACTCCACTTTCACTAATTATGAACATAATCACAATTCATAACTTATAACTTGTAATAGTGTTAAATTACATTCTTTTAAGCTTACTTAACCCATTAACAAGATCATTAATCTAAATTACCAATGATTCATCAAAACCCTTATGAACACCTAATCAATTTGTAGCTTTTAGCATCAATCATATTAATAATCACCATTAACAAGCTTAATTTACATCTCTTACATACTTAAAATTATTCAATTACTCATAGACTCATGATTATGAGTTTCTTAATCAGTTAATACCTTTTACATATGAAACATAACCCACTTTAGTGTAGGAAACCTTAATTCTTTCCAATACCCATTTATTTATCAAATTCAACACTTAGGGTTTATGTAAAATTTCTGATTTCATCAAATTAAACAAGGAAGAGAGTTAGATATACCTTAATAGAGATGAATTAGAAGCTAAAACACTTGAATACTTGAAACCCTAGTTTAATTTCATGATTTCTTCAACTTGAGGTTTTCTTCCCCTTTGTCCCTCTCTCTGTCGTACGAAACACACACACACATACTCTGTGAATTTAGTTTCCAGAGTTTTTTTAAGATTTGGATTAAATAAAAGATATTTTCGCTTTACACCCTCAACTCATGGTACTTGACATATTTAGTCCCTCCATTAACTAGTTTATAAAAGGGCAAATCCTATGGACATAAAAGACTTTACATAGTTAGTCCCACTAACTAAACAAATAAAAATGTATATTTTAAAGCTTTAGACTTATGAAATTTGGGGTGTTACACAGGAAGCTCAAACCTTGGAAACATGGAATGTTTGATATTCAAGTTACTCTAATCATTTTTGTAACAAACCAGTTTAGTTCATATAACACCCCGTCATGCTAGTCTTTTGAACAAGTTTAAAGTTGTAGTAACTTAACCATCTAAACTGTTTGGTACTTTGGAAAAATATGTAATGAAGTACTGTGTTTTATTTACTTGCGCTTCCGTATTATCATTAATATTAATATTATGGAATGAGGGGTGTTATAGTAATTTTACTGATTTACCCATGGTTTGTTAGTCAGTTGAGCATTTTGAGAACCTAATTAGAGGAGATTGAGGATTTCCAAGTTTATATTATTTAAATTTCAAATTCATAATTAAAAAAAATCAAATTAATTAAAAAACTATTTTAATTCATTTAATAAAAAAACGATCCAAGTTAATTAAATAAATTTATTAAAAATTATTTAATTAAAATGAGGGTTTCACAATATCCATTAACAAAACGATTTAATTAAAAAGTTCAACAATATCCATTAACGATTTTTATTAATTAAATAAAAAAAACAATTTTACTTAATTAATTAAATAAAAAATGATTTAATTAAAAGCTTCCACAATATCCATTAACGATTTTAATTAATTAATTAAATAAAAAAATGATTTAATTAAAAGCTTCCATAATATCCATTAACCATTTTAATTAATTAGATAATTAAAAAACGATTTTAATTAATTAATTAAATAAAACAACGATTTAATTAAAAAGTTCCACAATATCCATTAACGATTTTAATTAATTAAAATAAAAACAAAACGATTTTAATTAATTAAATAAAAAAAATGATTTAATAATAATGTTCCACAATAAAAAAAACGATTTTCGCGGAATTTGATTTACCCCTATTTGTTACTCAGTTGAGACTTTTCAGGAACTAATTAAATTAGTTTGAGTGTTTCTAGGATTCTAGAATTTTAAATTTCAAATTCAAAATACGAGGGAATCAAAGTAAAAAAAAAAACGATTTTAATTCATTTATATATAAAAAAAAGATTTTAGTTTAGATAATGTCTCATACCTATCTAAATGTCTCCAGGGAATGTGTCATACTTCACGTTTACCCAAAAAAATATGATTTTCTAAACAAAGTAAACCACGTTATCTACATGTTTTCAAATTTAAATTTAAAAAATAGAATAAAGAAAAAGATACTATATTAATAAATTCGAATTTGAATTTTATGATATCCTTTTATTATTATTGTATGACGTGAAATAAAAAAAACAATTTGACTTTAGGTCAGGTTAACTTAATCCTCTCCGTTAATTGATTTAGTTAAATAAATAGAACGCTGATTAAAATTATTATGAATGTTTACCTAACTTATTAGTTTTTGATTAGTAATTATATCGGATTAACCGTAATCTAGAATCTCAAATTTGGTTACGAGATTTCAGGAAGGCGGTTACAAAATTTAATTTTTAAATTCTCCACAATTATCCACACATATTTGGATGTTAAATTTTGAATATTCGAGTTATTGACATATATAAAAAATACGTAAACATTCATAATAAAGGTTAATTAACACCTATGATTTCAAATTGATCCCTGTTGATATCCAGATGTTTGTTTGCCAAAATACCTCCTAGGTTAGTCAACTCCATTTTTAAAATATCCCTAAATATCTGCTATTTAGTTGGAATTATTTGGTGTTATCTTAATTTGCATAATCATATATCAAGTTGATACCTAAATTGATGCATATTTTACAAGATAATTATGGTATTTTTCAGGTTGACACGGTTGTATAGTTAATCATGGGTTGGACTCTAGGAAGGGTTGTGATATGGATTTTTATTTGTGTAGGATTGGATGCATTTTACCGTTGCATTTAGCTCACGTTTCCTGGGCGGAAGGTGCCTCATGTCGTGCAGCTACTAAGAAATAGCCATGGGAAGATGGTATTAATTCCTTAGATATGTCTAAGCGAATAAGTAAGATATATTGTTTTAAAATCATTGCTCACTTTTTAGTTAATTGTTTAATCGGATTGTACTTACGGGTTTGTTCATGTTGCAGTGAGGACGAAAGCGAACTTTGAGTTCCTAACAAAGATTCGGGTTTATTGGTGGTTTTTTCATGATATAAATATTGTTCATAATGGTAAATCATTGGAGGTAAGTAATTAGCATAAAGATCTAATGATTTGGAAAAAACGTATTTCCTAATATTTAGTTTATTTTTAGTTTCACTTTTGATAGTGATACTTGTGCATAATTTTAATGATGTTACAGGTGCCAGATTTTGAAGAAGATAAAGATATCTTATTAATGCATCATGTCGGATACAAATTGAAGCGGCTTTTGCTTTGGCTAGCAGACCTCTCTATCACTTTTGTAAACACGTGTGACTTTTCTAATCATCTGAATGCTACCAAAAAAAATTCTATAAAATGTTTTAGTGTTTTCTTGATATTAATAGTTGATACCCATCAACAATTTTGTTCGTTTTTGTAGGAAACTAATTGGGGACATTTGTGCATCTGATTAAGTTCTATAAAAGTCAAAGATATGATGACAAGATTGCACTCCCGAAGTAAGTATTGCATCCTTCCTTTTTCTTTCAAAATTTGTGTTTTCTCTTTTGTGGGTTTTGTGATTGAACATGATTGATTGCTTGGTAATATTGAAAAACAGCTCTTTTTTATCTTTTATTTGATATAATTCTATTTTATGTAACTTATACGGAGTATGTATCTATATGTGCAGATAAAGGACAACTTTTGTAGGTATTTTCTGAAGTCATAATGGGACAATTCTGCAACATTATTTTAATACGATTATATTGATATATGTATCATTTCAATGCTTACATATAGTAGTTTATTACTTTATTATGTTAGTAGATGTTGATAATTAGTTGTTTATGAGTTAGATGGGTTTATCTCATTTTAGCTTCGGTCCACAATTTATGATTCATTAAATTCGTATGGCCATTATTGATTTTGTTCACCAATATGGACTACCATAGTCCATTTAAGTGTTTTTCTTAATTTTGAATTCTTATTGGTTTTTAAGTTGAAATCATCAAATATGTAAAATGATTTGTCAATATTCATGGTATGATGTATGTATTCCATATAGCCTTATGGCGTATGTTCCTCACCTGTATAGGTGGCAAAATGAATGGATCGGATCAGGTTGGATCGGGTCGGGTCGACTTTCAAGTCTAGATGAGTTTGAGTTTAAATGGGTCTGGGCTAGATGTCATTTAGAAGGATGAGTCTAAACGGGTCCGGGTCTAATGGGTCTCGAGTCGGGTCGATCAAACGGGTTTCTACTATTTTTTTATTTGAGTAATATTGAAAAAATCTAACAAGGTGTTGAAAAAAAATTGACCCGCCAGACCCGTTGGTTAATTGTTATATAATTGAAGGTTATATTAGAGACCCATCTAGATCCATCTAAATCAAAAGAGGAAGACCCAATAAATTCATCCCTTCATAGATATTATACAACTTAACCCAATTAATAATGAATAGGTTTAAAATTGTTACCTCTACTTACATGCCCTACAAATTGAGAAAACCTAATTAGATTTCATTAAGTAACAACTCATACCAAAGAAATTAAATCATTAAATTCGTTTATATTAGAGGAGATTGAGGATTTCCAGGTTTATATTATTTAAATTTCAAATTCAAAATTTAAGAAAATCAAATTAATTAAAAACTATTTTAACTCATTTAATAAAAAAAACGATCCAAGTTAATTATATTAATTAAAAAAAAACAATTTAATTAAAATGAGGATTTCACAATATCCATTAACAAAACGATTTAATTAAAAAGTTCAACAATATCCATTAACGATTTTAATTAATTAAATAAAAAAACAATTTTACTTAATTAATTAAATAAAAAACGATTTAATTAAAAGCTTCCACAATATCCATTAACGATTTTAATTAATTAATTATATAAAAAAATGATTTAATTAAAAGCTTCCACAATATCCATTAACCATTTTAATTAATTAGATAATTAAAAAATGATTTTAATTAAATAATTAAATAAAACAACGATTTAATTAAAAAGTTCCACAATATCCATTAACGATTTTAATTAATTAAAAAAAAATTAAATGATTTTAATTAATTAAATAAAAAAATGATTTAATAATAATGTTCCACAATAAAAAAAACGATTTTCGCGGAATTTGATTTACCCATATTTGTTACTCAGTTGAGACTTTTCAGGAACTAATTAAATTAGTTTGAGTGTTTCCAGGATTCTAGAATTTTAAATTTCAAATTCAAAATATGAGGGAATCAAAGTTAAAAAAAAAAAAAAAAAAAAAAACGATTTTAAGTAATTTTAAAAAAAAAAGATTTTAGTTTAGATAATGTCTCATACCTATCTAAATGTCTCCAGGGAATGTGTCATACTTCACGTTTACAGTAACAAACTCAAAATAATGTCTCATACCTATTTAAATGTATAATTAAAATGTTCACAATATCCATTCATCTCCTTTTATTATTAAATGATTTTAATCAATTAATAAAAAAACGATTTTAGTTAATTAAATAATAAAAAATGATTTAATTAAAATGTTCACAATATCCATCTCATCTTATCTCCTCTTATTATTAAAAGAATATTAATATTACGTAAACAAAATTGAATTAGGTTTAATGGAAGTAATCTGGCCCGTTAATTGAAGGTTAGCAAATTAATATAGACCATCGATTAATCTAACTTGTATTGTATACGTAATATGTGAATTGGTGTTAGGTAGTTTTACGAATTTACCCCCGATTTGTTATTCAGCTGAGAATTTTCAGGACCTAATTAGAAGAGAATGAGGATTTCCAGGTTTCTAGAATTTAAATTTCAAATTCAAAATTTAAGAGAATCAAATTAATTAAAAAATGATTTTAATTAATTAAATAAAAAACGGTTTTAATCAATTAAATATATAAAAACGATTTAATTAAAATGAGGATTTCCAGGTTTTTAGAATTTAAAATTCAAATTCAAATCTCCTTTTATTATTATTGGATTGGATGAGGCTAATTACGTATACATGTTGACTTTAGATTCGTTTGACTTAATCCTGTCTGTTAATTGAGTTAGTTAGATATCCATGAACAAGTTTCTTTCTTTCATTCAGAATGAATAAACCGTTTCCTTTTTTTTTTTTTACTTTTACGCTTTTAATGGATGCTAAAATACTCATACTTGACAATCGGCAATTGTCATGCTTGCAAGAAGTTACTAATTCTCTATGTTTCGAGTACTAAGTATTCTTTGACTTATTCAAAATTCTGAAACACCAATAAACGTGTTACAGTTAGATGGTTAACTATACATATATACTTCTTATAGCATTAGTATTTAATATATAAAATATGAATCATCCCGCGAAGTCGCGGGTTTTGATCTAGTTTAATTTAATTTGATTAATAATAATAATAATAATAATAATAATAATGTTAAATGTTATACACAAGCCGTATTAGTTTTATATCTTTATTTCATTATTTATTTATCATCACGTGGAATCGAAAACTCAATTATATTTATCACGTGGAATCGAAAACTCAAGTGAATAGTAGTGATGTTGAATATGAGTTTGAAAGGATTTACAAAAAATAACATAATAATAATAATATAATAATAATAATATATTTTTTTACCTCTAGTTTTCATTAAATTATTCTACGATCTTCTCTAATAATAAAAAGGGTAAACCGATCCTATAACGATTTCTGACTGATAAGTCACACAATCAACATAAAAGAGTTAAATATGTGACTCATAATTAAAGGGACCTAAACTCGTTACATCCGCTTTTAAGATGTAAATCCTCACAACCAGCCTACTATCGCCGAAACGTCTTCTTTAGTTAATAGTAATATATAGTCAAATGTAGATAAATCAATCATTCATTATCCTACACATCAATTGGATTGTCAAGGGATGATCCAACTTCATAAGAATTGCACATTTCTGACTTCTTCCTTCTTTTTAGTGGCCCACCATCTCCACTTGACCCCATGTATGCACCATACTTCTGTTGACTTTGTGAATTTTTTTGACTTGTCACCTCTTTCACTACTTTAACATCCTGTTTCCAAATTAATTACATTAGTATTTTACCTTACTGACCGGTATAACTTACAAGCAATTCATTGTGACATTACCTTTACATCATTTTCTTCCGTAATTAAACCTGCTGGACCACCTCTGTCTCTACCATTACCACTTGAACCACTTGAACCACTAGAAACATATATACATCAATATGAGTGTAATTCATATATGTACTTATGTACCCTATGAATATGAAATCACATGTATATCCAAATATATTCTTTACCTGTGGAGCTTCATCAGAGGCTTATCTCCATTCTCAACTAGCTCAAGTGAAAACTTATCCCCTAACTTAATTCCGTTTGCAAACAACATAGCCCGAGTTTTCCTAATGTAGACATGGTCACCCAGCTTGCGGTTTCTGAGTCTTAGTGGCCAATACCTTTGTTTTTCGTCCATCACGGTCATGTCACAGTTTCTGTTTAAACCATTTGATTTTGCAAAACCCAATGGAACATTCTGCACAACAATTAAGAAAAACGTGTTACAATCGTTGATAAACTTAGTACTAACATATGCAGTATTTGCCCAGAATTATCACACAAAAAACAAAGTGGTAGTACGAACTATAGCTAATGTGTATAACAAATGCAATATATACAGAGAATTACCACAGAATTCTTCATGTGGTACAATTCAGTAGCGGTGGCCTCAAAATACCGATCGAGTGGAGCCTGAGCCCCTGATGTTCCTGAAATTAACAAATACCGCTTTCAAGAAATTATACAAGTTAAATTAGTTCAATCAGAACTTAAATTCTTAGGCAATATGATGATTAATGCAGAGGTTTATTAAGCAGTCTTCTGTTTTTAGGCCATTCTTGATATAAAAATCACACCATTCTTGTCCTAAGCAATGGGAAATTCTCATTTTTATTGATACCTTGGCCATCCATTTTCTCGTAAGAACCCTCATCGTCTCAAATAATTAACATCTTCTAACATATACATTTTTTGATTGCTTACATGGTCTTAAACAAACTTAACTGATGGACTCAACATGTAGGGTGACTAAAGTGGATAGTTTGAGGGGTCTATAATCTATATCATTGCAAAAAAAAAAAAAAAAAATCATTTAAAATTATTATTGTTTGCACAATTTTAAAAGCAGGGGGTAATAGTTACCAGGTTTGGAAGAACTTGAGATCCCAGTGGATGCATCCTTTTCTTTTTTGATCTCCTTTCCTGCTACAGATTCATGTAATTAAACATCAACATTCATAATTCATTACCACCTAAAAAGAACTCAAATCTTAATGTTATTTATAACAAATCTGATTGCTAGATATGAAAATATGCAATAACCTTTAGTGTCTTGATAAGTTGGATAAATTCTTTCGCACTTACTAGAGTCGAAAACCATAATCTCGAAAACCATATCGCGTACATGCTTAAATACCACAATATCCCCATCTTCCACACCATTATCCCTCACAAAATCTTCCCAACCTTGTCCAAACAACCAATCATCAGCAATCTTCACTTTCCATGTCTGATCACCTCTTTTAAATATCGCAATTATCTTTTCGCTTGTGCATTTTAGATATCTTCTGAATGGTTCAGGTATTGACTACAATAACATTATACATATAACATATTAGGCCTCCAATGCATTCATTTGTAATGAGAATACCGTTAACGTAACGAGTGGAAAAGATACTTACCAATTGGTACCTGCGACCCGGTCCAATGCAGTTCACAAAGGAGCCAGGGGATCTATAGTTGCTTGGCCGAATGCTCATGATGGTCTGCAGCTTACACAATGTATGTTATTATTATGTCAACAAAAACCAATAATAAAAGATGCATTACATTCACATATATATCAAGTATAGAGAGATGATGTTGCTTTTCACCATGAATGAATCAAGATTTCAAATAAAAATGTAAAATAGGAGTTAAACACTTATAATAATAATAATAAACAATAAGTAACAATTTAAAATGACAAAGATGCTAATGACAGTTAACAAGTATGAGTAAAAAACTTACTACTCATATAATTTTTTCCTGTTTTACCAAATAGAACCAAAATTTTACAGTATATGATAAACTCTACACATTTATTCATTCAGGAATATAAATGTGAAATTAGATAACTTTATTATCAGACTGGAACTAAAAAGTACAGTAGAAAACAATAATAATATATATGTGTGTGAATTCCTTTGAAATTTTTTATTTATTTATTTATTATAATTATATTACAGAGCATATATTATGAAATTAAACTCGGTTCTCACACTTACATTACTGTATTTATCTTCAGAACAGAATAAAAAAGTAGTTAAAAAGGTCTCTTTATCTTGGTAGAAATAAGTATTTACCTTAAGAACAGGTGCGGCTTTATGCAGATATACGTAAATCTGACCCGATTAGTGCGATATTTTTCGAGTTGGTGCAACTCGTCGGAATTAAATTTGGGTAAATTTTGGGTTTGAAGTTCAAGGAGATGTACACCCTAATGTGTTACAGTAACATGTATTTGCCCTTCTTTTTTTTAAAAAGAAAAGGAAAACATTAATTAAAGATGAACATTGAAAGGTACTGTATTAATTATTAATGGTAGAATTGAAGAATAGGGTTTGTACTTGGTACTTTCATGAAGATGACGGTGTGGTCCAAACAGTATACAGTCCTTTATTACTCTGGACGACGTACTGTACAAACCTCTGATTTTGATCAGTTTTTACCTTTTTTTATGATATGATATTTGTTTGCGGACTGATTTATATTTATACTCTACGAAATGCATATTTATAAATTTGCTTGTGATTAAGAAACATGGTTGTTTCATCATCATCAAGATATGAAGATGTCTCGCTAACCTTCTTTATTTATTGTTAATGTTTGATTGATTCATGTTTAATGTCTTTAATGCTATTTTCTTTTTCATATATGTATAGGGAATCGATAATGACATCTATTAGGGTTGTCAATAAGAAAGATATTTATTAAATTTGAAGTTTTTTCTTTATAAAAAAGGATAAATAACAAAAATTGGCTATGCACCGGTACAAAATACTTCAAGTATGCAACTTACCCAATGTATTGTCCAAGTATGGAACAAGCCGGGTGATTTTTGTGCTTGAATCTTGATAAAGTGCATTTTTACCTTTAAAAGTTTATTAAAGCTTACTAGGCTTACACAGCAACTACCACATCAATTTTTTTGCCACGTCGGACGAGCTGATGGCATCCACATCATTCCAACAAATCTCTCATCCTCTATCCTAAACAACCAGATCTGAAAGTTGAAAATTTGTCGTTGTAATTGTAGTTCGAGTTTAGCCGGAATTTTGAGGCCAGAAATTCGCATTTTTTGATGTTACAGTTTCAAAACCTTTGGTTCCTAAATCTAAAACAAAAAAAGGATGATGATTGTTTTGATTATTGCAAGTTCCGCTGACTTGCGTGTTCTGACGGCTTACAGGTTTTGACCATTGCAAGTTACATCCACTTGCAGGTTCCGGTGGTTTGGAGGTTCCAACAACTTACTGCTTTAAGTTACGGCTTTGATAGTGAAAATTAGGGGTAATAGTTAGGGCTTTAAGTTAGATGATGTCGTAGATGATGATAATAATGATGCTAGTTGATGTTGAAATTGTTCATGACGATGATGTAACAACCGTCAAATTAGGACTAGTAATTTGTAACATCCTGTTTCTGGGCCTGGAAATAAATTGTATTTTAATAAGTTCGGTTGTTTTATTTAATAATAAACAAGTAAAAGAGCCTCAGTTTTTATAGTGACTAATAAATTATTGCTTGTTTTAATTTGTTAAAGTTGATGGTAAAATAAAAGTACTTTGACTTACGGGTATTTTCGGGTTCCAGACAATAGGCTAGGAACGGGTATAATTTATACTGTGTTGTAAATGGGGCGGTGGGATTAAAGTGTGTGGACCGATTCATTTCACCAAACCCTTTTCCCTTTTCTTCTTTGAAACACTCTCAAGTTCTTTACACATTAATTCAAAAGAAAATCAAGGAATAAACTAGAGATTGA
The DNA here is from genome assembly GCA_949592205.1 of Helichrysum umbraculigerum. NCBI lineage: Eukaryota > Viridiplantae > Streptophyta > Magnoliopsida > Asterales > Asteraceae > Helichrysum > Helichrysum umbraculigerum. Next base: position 145,138,240 of record CATIUR010000003.1, on the reverse strand, counting down.
ATCTAGCTAAAGGGAACTGATTATCATTATCATCTTCTTCCATTAATTGTAAGTAATCTAGTGTTCTTGGTGTTCTTGAATATATTTCATGAAATTGGGTATGTGATGAACATATGTGATTATGTGAAATTGATGTTAGAAATTGGTACCAACATGATTATAAGATGATAATATGCTATAGTTTACTGATTTCATGATGAGTTGATGATAGAATTGTTAGTGTTCTTCATGTTTGAGTTAGTAGTTAGGGTTTGGTAATTTTAGAAATATAAATGATGATTGCATGATGGAATATGATGTTAAATAGGTTGTTTGATGTTGGTGTATGTTAGTGTAAGTTTATATGTCGTTTTTATTGTGAATAATCGAAGTATAGAAGTGTAGATTTGAGTTTTGAGTGTTAAAGCCGTAAGTTGTTTACTGTTTCTGCTGGTGCTCTGTCTGATGATCAAGCCGGCGGGTAATGGTGGCCAGCCGGCGGGTCGTGCTTTTGTCGAGGGGAACCGGCGGGTGGAAACACCTAGCCGGCGGCTTCATGTGGTCAGCCGGCGGGTTCGGACCCCAAGCCGGCGGTTTGAATAGGCTTATTTAGGTGATTCAAGTTCTGATGTACAAAATGTTAATTTACCCGGCGGGCCAGGGTGCCAAGCCGGCGGCTTCTCAACCAAGCCGGCGGCTTCCCTGCCCAAGCCGGCGGTTTCTTGGGGTTTCCAGCAATTTTTAATTTAAGTTTGTATGATGTTAAATGATTTAACTAAGTTGATAATTGGATCATATATATATGAGATTAATCTTGAATAATGATTAATGGTATGATAAGATTATGGTGTAAGATGTGGATTTTTATATGGATTAAGTGGTGGAACGAGATACTAACTTGTTGTCTTTGTTGTTTCCAGATAAGCGGACGGCCACTCAGTAAGATAAGACCTCTGAGTTGGCGATCAGGCGTAAATATTTGGTGAGTGGAATTGTAGTCCTCGGTTCCACCCAGTTGTAACGGGTTCGGTTACAACGGGTAACCAGGATAGTTTATATCAGTAGGTTGTGGTTATTAGTAGTACTGGTACCAGTCTTGTCTGTTTTGTTTATGTTGCTGAGTATATGAGTTGTTGTGTGATTGTTGTTGAATTGTAGATCAGTTGTGAACAGTTGTGAACTGTTGCTTGTTGTTGTGTGCTTTTGCATTGTGAATGCAACGTGGTTGTTTTCAGAGGTCAACTGTTGTTGGTTGGGTATGAGTACTACTGTGTAGTTGTCGAGGTTTCTTTGAGACACATAGTTGAGAACAAGCCTAGTCAGTGAAGGTAGTACTCAAGCTATCGGTTGATTACTGGGATTAGCTTGGCGCCCAGTAGTCGTGGTTTCTGGGTTGGGTGGATACCAGGAACCGCCGGTCCTCTTGACGTTATGTGCTTATGTGTTTAATTGTTGTTGTTGCTTAGTTGTAAGACTTGTTATGAGTGGGTTGAACCGTCGGTTACAGTTCCATTCACTTAGCATTGGCTAATCCCTCGTTATTTAATGTTTTGCAGACTGTGGTTAGTTGATGTAGATGTTCGGGTTGTAGATGTTGACTGGGAGTTTGACTAAAGCTTGGCGCAACTCTGATCTTTTGTGGATGTCTTTTGGAAAATGTTTTATCTAAGGCCCGTTTTGTGTTAATATGGGTTGTAACTAATATGGTTGTAAATGCTTAACTAATGTTGTCATATTTGGTAGTCGTTAAACCGGGAAGCATTGTAAGTCGGTAAATGCTTTGTTTTGGGGACTTGCGCTTCCGATTTTCCAAATATAATATATAAATGATATGTTTTGGTTTGAGAAAGGACGGTGCCTTACAAGTTGGTATCAGAGCATAGGTTTGGGTGAATTGGGCATTTGCGAATGTTCAATCCCAAATCTATGTGGTGTTAGTCAAACTTTTCGGTTTGTGGGATTAGCTTTTGGTTGGGGGATTGGTTAGTATAGGTGATACTAACGATTAACAAGTTGCAAGTTGTGTTTTGGTTGTGAGTACAGGAATGGCAGATGATGAGAATACGACTCCCAATAATGCTACTAGAACGAAGCTTCCACCTCCGGAAATTAATAATGTTAATCAGGGTGGTACTTCAAATGTTCATCATGATGAAGCTAGTCAAGAGGATTATTTGTTGCATATGGAGGATGAGGTTATAAGACTCAAAAAGATTGAACAGTTGTATTTGGAGTTACAATCTAGAGTAGCTCAGCAAGCGTATCAGTCTCCTCCTCCACCTCAGCAGAATAGGTTGTGTTCATTTAAGACTTTTAAAGCGTGTGGACCTAAAGACTTTGAGGGAGGTTATGATCCGATGGTGACACTGAATTGGTTAAGGGACACCGAGAGGAAATTTGATGTGTGTCAGTGTGAAGATGAGTTAAGAGTTAAGTATGCAATGCAGTTATTGAAAGGTCAAGCGATGAACTGGTAGGATTCTGCGACTGCACAAATGACACCGGAACAAAGATCTAGAATTACTTGGGCTGAGTTTCATAGAGAGATTAGTAAGCAATTCTGCTCTGAATTTGATATGATTAGACTTAGACAGGAGTTTCTGGATTTGGAGTTTTCTGAGAAAATGACAATGGATGAACTTATCAATCAATTCACCGATAAGTTAAGATTTGTTCAGCAATGGGTTCCAGACGAGAGGACTAGGATTACCCACTTTGTTATGACTTTACCACCACAGTATCGGACCTCAGTGAGGTTGGCTCATAATTTAACCGAGACTTTTGAGTTAGCAAGGTCGGTGCACAGTGACAATCAAGCATGGGAAAAGTTGGGTAAGAATAAGTTAGTGCAACAATCTAAGAGTGGTACTACTGGAAGTAAGAGTCAGAACCGAAGGATTGAGTTTAGCGAGGGCTCGGTGGGTAGTGATCCAAACCCTTGGTGTACTGCTTGCAGGTCGAGACATTCGGGTCCATGTACTCCTCAAACGTTAAGGTGCATTAAGTGTGGAGCATTTGGGCATGGTAGTAGAGAGTGTACATTTCCTCAGTCTGTGTGTTGGAACTGCAAGAAAGAGGGTCATCGGGCTGGGCAATGTCCGGAGAATGTTAGGCAAGGTTTGGGTTTAGCTGGAAGTTCGGGTTCTGGTTCGGGTTCTGCATCATCAATTGGGCAAAAGAGAAAGATGGCGCCTCCACGAGCTTTTCAGATGACAGTGGGAGATCAAGTGACTGTGGGAGAATTGCTCGAAGTGAATAACCAAGGTAGATTTTATATTGACTTTGATGTAATATAGTTTATAGTATTGTATGCTTAAGTGTAATTGTAGTGTTTGGTCTAATTTATGTGTGGGAGTGGATTTCGGGGACGAAATCCTCTAAGGGGGGAAGATTTGTAACATCCTGTTTCTGGGCCTGGAAATAAATTGTATTTTAATAAGTTCGGTTGGTTTATTTAATAATAAACAAGTAAAAGAGCCTCAGTTTTTATAGTGACTAATAAATTATTGCTTGTTTTAATTTGTTAAAGTTGATGGTAAAATAAAAGTACTTTGACTTACGGGTATTTTCGGGTTCCAGACAATAGGCTAGGAACGGGTATAATTTATACTGTGTTGTAAATGGGGCGGTGGGATTAAAGTGTGTGGACCGATTCATTTCACCAAACCCTTTTCCCTTTTCTTCTTTGAAACACTCTCAAGTTCTTTACACATTAATTCAAAAGAAAATCAAGGAATAAACTAGAGATTGAATCTAGCTAAAGGGAACTGATTATCATCATCATCCATATCATCTTCTTCCATTGATTGTAAGTAATCTAGTGTTCTTGGTGTTCTTGAATATATTTCATGAAATTGGGTATGTGATGAACATATGTGATTATGTGAAATTGATGTTAGAAATTGGTACCAACATGATTATAAGATGATAATATGCTATAGTTTACTGATTTCATGATGAGTTGATGATAGAATTGTTAGTGTTCTTCATGTTTGAGTTAGTAGTTAGGGTTTGGTAATTTTAGAAATATAAATGATGATTGCATGATGGAATATGATGTTAAATAGGTTGTTTGATGTTGGTGTATGTTAGTGTAAGTTTATATGTCGTTTTTATTGTGAATAATCGAAGTATAGAAGTGTAGATTTGAGTTTTGAGTGTTAAAGCCGTAAGTTGTTTGCTGTTTCTGCTGGTGCTCTGTCTGATGATCAAGCCGGCGGGTAATGGTGGCCAGCCGGCGGGTCGTGCTTTTGTCGAGGGGAACCGGCGGGTGGAAACACCTAGCCGGCGGCTTCATGTGGTCAGCCGGCGGGTTCGGACCCCAAGCCGGCGGTTTGAATAGGCTTATTTAGGTGATTCAAGTTCTGATGTACAAAATGTTAATTTACCCGGCGGGCCAGGGTGCCAAGCCGGCGGCTTCTCAACCAAGCCGGCGGCTTCCCTGCCCAAGCCGGCGGTTTCTTGGGGTTTCCAGCAATTTTTAATTTAAGTTTGTATGATGTTAAATGATTTAACTAAGTTGATAATTGGATCATATATATATGAGATTAATCTTGAATAATGATTAATGGTATGATAAGATTATGGTGTAAGATGTGGATTTTTATATGGATTAAGTGGTGGAACGAGATACTAACTTGTTGTCTTTGTTGTTTCCAGATAAGCGGACGGCCACTCAGTAAGATAAGACCTCTGAGTTGGCGATCAGGCGTAAATATTTGGTGAGTGGAATTGTAGTCCTCGGTTCCACCCAGTTGTAACGGGTTCGGTTACAACGGGTAACCAGGATAGTTTATATCAGTAGGTTGTGGTTATTAGTAGTACTGGTACCAGTCTTGTCTGTTTTGTTTATGTTGCTGAGTATATGAGTTGTTGTGTGATTGTTGTTGAATTGTAGATCAGTTGTGAACAGTTGTGAACTGTTGCTTGTTGTTGTGTGCTTTTGCATTGTGAATGCAACGTGGTTGTTTTCAGAGGTCAACTGTTGTTGGTTGGGTATGAGTACTACTGTGTAGTTGTCGAGGTTTCTTTGAGACACATAGTTGAGAACAAGCCTAGTCAGTGAAGGTAGTACTCAAGCTATCGGTTGATTACTGGGATTGGCTTGGCGCCCAGTAGTCGTGGTTTCTGGGTTGGGTGGATACCAGGAACCGCCGGTCCTCTTGACGTTATGTGCTTATGTGTTTAATTGTTGTTGTTGCTTAGTTGTAAGACTTGTTATGAGTGGGTTGAACCGTCGGTTACAGTTCCATTCACTTAGCATTGGCTAATCCCTCGTTGTTTAATGTTTTGCAGACTGTGGTTAGTTGATGTAGATGTTCGGGTTGTAGATGTTGACTGGGAGTTTGACTAAAGCTTGGCGCAACTCTGATCTTTTGTGGATGTCTTTTGGAAAATGTTTTATCTAAGGACCGTTTTGTGTTAATATGGGTTGTAACTAATATGGTTGTAAATGCTTAACTAATGTTGTCATATTTGGTAGTCGTTAAACCGGGAAGCATTGTAAGTCGGTAAATGCTTTGTTTTGGGGACTTGCGCTTCCGATTTTCCAAATATAATATATAAATGATATGTTTTGGTTTGAGAAAGGACGGGGCCTTACATAATTAGTGCCTAATTCTCTGTAAATACATGTAATTAGTTCTGTGTTAGGCTAATTAATGTATCAAAATATATTTTGGTGAATATATACGATTACGCGGTTGGATTTGATAGTACACAGTTTTAAGAATTGAATGCAATTCGATTCAGAAAATACGGACGTTGGTGAAACCTTTTAATATAAATACGAGCCGTTATTTAAAAACGATATGACATCCGGAATAACATTTTAATAATACTCTTAAATTGTCCTGTTTCGTGCAACTAAAACAACGCGACTTAAAAACAAAATACATAAATTTATTTAAAGATTTGACAAACAATTCAATTAAGTCAATTAGTAAAGATTCGTATTTTTAAATGAATAATTACGCGAAAAATAATGATTTAAACGATTTAAACGATCGGGAAAACGAACCTCGCACGGAACGCGTCTACACAGAGCAAATTAGTGAGGCCCACACATGGTGGACCCCACCGAAAAATCTGCCAAAAAGGGGTGAGGTCACCACCTCCCCACCCCATTTCCATTCCCACTCTCTCTTTCCTCCTCTCTTTTTCTCTCAAAACTTTACCACACCACCATCACCTTAAATCTTACAATCACAACACCAAACGCACTCGGATCTTATCGTTTATTTGGAAGAAAATCATCACCATCTCACGATCTACATTCCTATCTTTTCGGATTTTCAATCCGACACTTTGTAAGTTTCCGACAAATCCCGACATCTCTCGTTTTTGATCATTTTTACTAGTTTATGGTTTCTATAAGCTTATTATGTCCAAATATGGGTTGGGTAAAAGTTTTGTACCGAACGGTGGCCGGAAAACTCGTTTTCGACACAAACTCCGGCCAACAGACCGCAACGTCGCAGTTGGCCTAGACATATTGCGACGTCAGCTGCGACGTCGCAATACTAATCATCACGTCGCATAAAGCGACATCATCCTCAACGTCGCCCTAACTGGCGGACGTCGCACTTAGCGACGCAAACCCTTACGTCGCAGAAATCAACAGCGTCGCATATAGCGACGCCACGTACAACGTCGCATTAAATTGCGAAAGTCGCACATAGCGACGTCATGCTCAACGTCGCAGTCGGGATCTGGGACGTCGCACCCAACGTCGCACAAACCAGAACCTCAAAAACACAGATTTTTACTAAGTGTCGAGACTCGAAATTTATCACTCGATTTTACCCAAATTCAGATCCCAGATGCGTTTTTCACCAAAGCAATATAGTAGAAATAAAATTTTTTCGAGCTGACCTGGCATCTCGACCCCAGCCAGGGGCCAGCCCCTTGGACCCCGCCAGGGGCGCTGCCCCCGGACCCCCGTACTTAGATTCCGTAAGCACATTTCTCACAAAGTGTGAAACTTGCACGACTTCGAAACGCTTATATGATACAACTTTTCAAACATAATGGAATATACTTTTCAAGTATAACACTTCAAAATCAATGTGATAACATCAAGACTATTAATACAAACCGTCACCAACGGGCCAACCATGTTTCCTAAGAACAAACAATAACGAAACAACATTGGACATAACGAGTTGTGTAGACAACTAGACTAGATGGTCTTGCGAGACATCTACTTACTTGACTTTATATGTTTAGGCATTTAAAGGTTACGGGTTCGGAGAACCTACTCACTACTTACTGATTTCCACCGCTTACTACTCGACTCAGGTGAGTCTTACGGCCCCACTTTTACTGTTTTACATACGGGGTGAGATACATTGCTTACTTTTCTTGAACATAAGTACTAAACTGTTTACTATACCAAACGGAATTGCATGAGTTGTTTACTACTTACAGAAGTCTCTCCATCATATATCGTTAGTTATGGACTTAAGCGCGAACACTAGTTAATGGATCCATTAGGGAAATGACCCTCCCCGCCCGGGGTAGTAGCGCTACCACGAACCGTTATGTATAAACGGGCGACTATTATTCATTACTTATGCTTGCTCAGTTACGAGCATGTCACGGGAGCAACATATTACTTACGGGTTAAGCTTCGATTATGAGCCTCATGACAACGGTATAACTTACTTACTTACATTTGCTGGATTTGCAAATACTTGATTTACGCCTGCGGGCACTACTTATGAAATCTTGTGTTCAAAACTGATATTACTTACAAACCTGTGAGATTCACCAACATTCGTGTTGACCATTTTAGCATGTATTCTCAGGTACTCATATGGAGTAGGATTTCTCCAGGACATAGCCAGAGTCGCATGATTTCAACTAAACTGCATTTAACGGAGATTCTCAACATTATCTTTTGTACATGTTGATTATGTAATAGAATCTCCCGCCATACGCGTGGACTCTAGGGAACTATTTTTGTATACGAAAACATTAAGTTTTCAAACATATATTTCTATGAAATCGTTTTACGACGTCTCATTTAGAGGTCGTTTACTGTATATCTTGTGCTTTGTATATTGATTAGTAACACCCAAGTATGCTTCCGCAAATCATTAAATTTGAGGGTGTTACAGATGATGTTGTTGTTATTGAATGTTAATGGTTTAGAATTTACTAAAATTAGCCACATAAGAAATTCTATTAAATAAGTAATGTCAAATAATCAATTTTACCGGTTCTTCCGGTAACCGTTACCACCTTACTCATATAAGTACAGATTCTTCCGGTGTATTGTATATTTGAATAATTTTTTAGGCAGGTTGCATACTTAAAATAATTTGTAGTAATACGTAGTCGATTTTTGTCGTTTATCCTATAAACAAAAACTCTATCTCAATTAATACATTACAAATAAAATAAATATTTAATGAATTAAATGCAAACTTTAAATGTATTAATTATAATTTTAAATAAATAAGGAAGATTTATCATTAATAAGGGGGTGTTTCGATTTGTTTATTTATAAGCACTTGTATGCTTAAAAAATAAGTAGGTAACCACTTACTTATTTTTAAGTACTTATTCCTTAAATAAGCAGATAAACAGTTTTCAGAAAGATGTTTGAATTTTTGCTTATCTGCTGTCAAAATAAGCAAATAAGCAGAAAAAAACTTATTTAAGCTATTCCAAACACCCCTAAATGTACCCATATATTTTGACCCGTTCGTTTTATCACGTCAACCATGTGCTTTTGAATTTATAATTCGTCACAGCAAACAAAATATAAGTATATAATACCATAGAAGTTGTTGTCTTTATTATCCAAAGATCCAAAATTTATATTCCATGACCCACAATACATAACATCTATTCATATATATAAAAGAAAGATTTTATCTTGCATATTAGAGCATTGTATTTTAAGTAATGATGACATGTCTTTAATTTACAAACTTTTAAATTATTCTTAAATTTTAAATATGCCACATGGCTTTCCATATATCAAATTATTTAATTTGAGTGTAACAATAATAATAATGATAATAATAATAATAATAATAATAATAATAATAATAATAATAATAATAATAATAATAATAATAATAAAATTATGATTGAATCCGTTATATGTCTTAAACACAAAGGTCAAAGACGCTTAAATATCATATAAAATTAATTAATAACGATAAAAAATGAAATATCATATCAAATTAATTAATAACGATGAAAAATGAATTTATTTATCTTAACGGATAACCATCGAACGTAAGTAAATTAAATTAATAAAATTATTTAAAATTATTGACTCGCAATGTTAATAACATCATTAGTCAAACATTCTATTTTAGGTTAATACTGATAGATGATATAGTTTATAAAATTTTTATGTAACATTTGTAAATTTAACATTTTCGGTGATATATTTGTATCTATAATATTTTGATCTTCGTTTTTTATATGTTTTAATCTATACTAATAATTATTTTTAAATTATTAGTAATAAACTTACAACTTTAACATCTGACGTGCATCGCACGGGCTTAAAAACAAATGTTGTATAACTTATGCGGTATTGTCTTTGTCTTCCATTTTTAAATAACTTAATCATGTTATTGATGAAGACATTCCATTATAATTATAAAGTTGACAATCTCTTTTTTACTTCAATAATAATAACACCTTCATTTCAAAGTGTTTAATAACATTATATTTCTCAAACCTCTATTCAAATCTATTTTTTGATGCTTAATTTAGTTTATAAATAAAAATATATAATATATTTTTTCGAGAGGTACAAAACTAATCATCTAAAGATATGTAACTATTAGCCAAATAAGTTTACTTAAACCAATCATTTTATCCTCATTATTTAATTAGCAACTTTCAATTTTATCCCTTTTGACGGTATGATTCGTAATTGCAATTAATAAGGGTCAATATATATCTCTCTTTCAAGAGTTGAAAATACAAACATATTGAATAAAGATCTTGATTTGCAACAAACGCAAAAATATCAATTACACAATCAACGTCGCTTGCAAACAAGTTTGACTTATGTTTATATTTTTTTTAATAATTGTACCTTTAAGTTAACAATATAAGTATGTTAGCCTACTTATGAATTAACTATATAACTTCATTTTTTAAACGGCCGTGCATCGCACGGGCTCAAAACCTAGTACAAGTATACAACTCATCAAGAAAGTGATGGAAATACAATATAGTATGTCCAACAATCCAAAAGGACAATTATTGGTCTTGTTATATCAGTAAATGAACAATAGACCAACAATATCTTAGTTAGCGTGTGGGTTAATAATGGTTTAATCCCTAAAGTTTCACTTTTTTTTCGTTTTAACCACTCAACTTTTTTTTTTAATGTTTTAACCACTCAACTTAGGGTCAATAATTGTTTAATCCCTGAACTTTCAATTTGTTTTCGTTTTAACCACTCAACTTTGTTTTAAACATTTTAACCACTCAACTTATGAGTTGACCATACTTTAACCACTAAAGTTCATTTAACCATTAAAAAAAACCCTTTCGTTAACTTATAATGAAAGTTTATATCGGGATATATAAACTTTGAACTGATTTTTTATCGACCAAGGTTGTCAAGAGAGAGATCTTACCTGAAATCGTTTTTGTCTTCACAAGATCGAAATCGTAAGATCAAATCGGGATCGTAAGATCTTACGATTTCGATTTGAGCATAGGATCTTATGATGTCGATCCGATCCGATCTTACTTAACATGAATATAAGTTAAGAAAATATAAATTAGTTAATTTTTGTCCAATAAAAGGTTAATAGATTTATTATTTGTCATGCAATTAATCTTTTATATGCATTATAATACACATTTATGAGATCATAATGTATGAGTAGGATCTTACGATCCCGATTTGATCTTACGATTTCGATCTTGTGAATACAAAAACTATTCTAGGTAAGATCTCTCTCTTGACAACCTTAGTCGATAAAAAAATCAGTTCAAAGTTTATATATCCCGATCTAAACTTTCATTATAAGTTAACGAAAGGGTTTTTTAAATGGGTAAATGAACTTTAGTGGTTAAAGTATGGTCAACTCATAAGTTGAGTGGTTAAAATGTTTAAAACAAAGTTGAGTGGTTAAAACGAAAACAAATTGAAAGTTCAGGGATTAAACCATTATTGACCCTAAGTTGAGTGGTTAAAACATTCAAAAAAAAGTTGAGTGGTTAAAACGAAAAAAAAGTGAAACTTTAGGGATTAAACCATTATTAACCTTAGCATGTTGCATAAAAGATATCTACATAACATCTTTCCTAATTGATCTTTTGGGTCTTAATACATCTTTATTAACAACAGCAGCAACATAGTTATCTGCTATAAAGTTCTTATACCATGTTGCAGAAAGCTTTGGTATTCGAGTTAGCGTTTTACGGTCCACATAGTATAACCCGAACCTCACATTGTAACCAATCATCCATTCGTAGCTATCCATCAATGACCATAAGAAATATCCTCGTACATCTGCTCCCGCTCTGTTGTTTTAAACAATAATTCTTCAAATCATCAGTGATTGTACACTTGGTTATTTGAAATCAAGAAGGCTCATTTGACAGGTCAAAATTTATATAAACAATATTGCACTTCGATAAGGAGCGAATCGCACAATTTGTTGATTCATGTTTGAAACACTGTCCGATATATCTTCCTATGTTTATTTTGTTTCGTGTTAAATGCGATGAATCGAAACTTGGTTTTTTAGTTTTTTCTTGTGTGTGTGTGTCAATCATGGTTCTAAGTAAAGCAATTTAGTTTGCTTGGTATTATCTTGAATGTTGAATCTGCTAAAAGTAGTAGTGTCCTACAGAAATGTCCTACTCCGTATTACTATAATTTATATGCCTTAAATGATATAGTAAGTTGTATAATGTGATACTCTAAAGTCTAAAGCGTGTATAAGTACTTTATATACTTCTAAAATTAGTTAATTGACGGGTACTAATTTACTTAACGTAGTGTAAATTAAAGGACTAAAAGATTGTAGAAAGAACCTCATAGAATTGGCTAAAGAAGCAAGGTATTCTGTGTGAAATTCAACTCGCTTCACGTCATTAACTAGCTCGTTAACTCGTTGTTCATCCACATCAGGTGAAGAATACCCTACAAGGGAAACAGATTTATGAAGGAAGCAACTCCAATAACAAGGTCATAAGTGTTAAGTTAAAACATCATCACACTTGCCATTTTCAGTTATAAACATGGGTTTATTATTGTAACGAATCTTGATAAGGTTAACAATCTCCTCCATGCCTCTAGGAACAACGAATAAGTATTCTAGCCCGGTCTGTTTAATCAATAAAGATAAACGACGTTATTATTAACTACGTAGTAAAAGAGAAGAAAATGAGACTGGAGGAAACTAAGACAAAGATCCAGAGTTCTTACAAGTTCACCGATTGGCACGCCATCACGTTGCACAACTTTGTCCAGAAAACCTTGGATTGCACGATTTCCAGTTGCAGTGCAACTAGAATTAGTACAATCCTTAACATATATAGCCGAGTAATGGTTGATTCCAATAAAGTCAATACTGTTCTTCATGAAGTTCTTTTCCTCAAGGGAGAAACTTGGTAACTCGCTTCCAAGATACTCTCGCATTTCTTCAGGGTAGTGTCCAAATATTGAAGGATCAAGCACCCTGTTTAGCGGCAAAAAGTTGAACCAGTATCATATATTCGTATATATTTTACCTTCTGATGAGTATATAATTCAAAAGAGTTGAATAATAATTACCAAGCAATATTATAAGCAAATGCCCTTTTGGCTGCTTTGTGGTCAAGCTCACTATCTGTTAGTGGTTCAAACATGTAACTATGCACAACAAGTCCGATTAAACCACCTTGTTTAGGCTGCGCATTCAAATACAATAGGTCAAGTTGACTATTTAAGGTCAAACAGAGAAGTATTTAGTTTCAAAATTGGTACTCATTCCTTTAGATCACATAATTTTTATCCTAGTTTTTTTGTACATCCTGTAGTTAACAAAATTTTATACAAAAACCTAGATACATCGCTATATATTTAGATAATTAGGGGAATAGATATAAAGTTAGTTGAATGCCTGGAAAGTTTCATGATATAGCTTGGCTGCCTTGCCATGGGCCAACAACATGTTGTGCATAGCGACGAGAGGCTCGATATCAGAATTTCCTTCAGAACAGTTGCCAAAAGGCTCTGAACAACGAGATGGTGGAAAATCCCCCAGTTCATAAGCCAATTCTACGAACATATTAGGTTCGTTAATCGTGACCCAATACTTTACTCGGTCTCCAAAAGACTTGAAACAAACTTCCGAAAAGTACAGAAACTCTTCCCTACAAGGAAAATACATCTGATAAGCTAACAAAACTGCTGATTGATTAATGTAACAATAAAAAATGGCAGTTTAGAGTTTAGACATACTGCATTTCGGAGTTTAGCCACCCGTGTCTATCTTCAAGTTCTTGAGGAAAATCATTATGGAAAATCGTTACAAAGGGTTCAATTCCTGTATCGTTTTAATCAAGATTCATTCATGAGTCAGGTTTGAATTCTACAAAAGATACTAGCTTGTAATGTAAAATAACATCAGAATCCATAGTTGATTTTTGAAGTTGAGACGACAAATATCGACTATTAAGATACCAGCTTGTGATGTATAATAACATCAGACTTCCTAATTGACTTTTGAATTTGAGACTTAAAATATCTGACTTTAAAGATATGATGTACTAGTATTTAACATTTTACTCATAGCGCGCACCTCTGAGAATCAAATTGTCTATGATCTTGTTGTAGAACATGATGCCTGCAGGATTAACTTCACCAAATCTTCCTCTAGGAAGAATTCTAGCCCATGCAATCGAAAATCGGTATGATTTTAGACCAAGGGACTGCATCAACTCAATGTCTCTCTGTACATATTAAAAGTTCTCAAAATTCAATAAAAGAGATCTGTTTTTTTATAATAAAAACATCAAGGAAAGTAGACACATAAAAAGTAGTTTTACCAAAAACAGATGATAATGGTCGTCTGCAACATCTCCAGTTACTCCATTTACTGCACAACCTAATAACAAAGGTGGTTGAATTACCACTAGAATATAATTCGAACAATAATAAATCAGAAAATGAACGAAACTTACCTACAGAATGACAAAATACATCCCAGTTGCTTAAAGATTTACCATCTTCAAGATAAGCTCCTTCCACCTGCAAAATACTTCATGTCTTGAATAATAAATATGCATTACTCATGAACATAAAAGTGAGAAAAAGAGTCGAAAACCGACTTGGTAAGCAGAAGTGGCTGCTCCGAAGAGAAACCCGGATGGGAAATCGGATCTTTTGAGACGGGGTTCTTCAGTTTCATCCAATTTAAATACTTCATGGGCGCCATTGTTGGAAACTCGATCAAGAAGTGATGCAGCGAGAAATAAGATAACAAAAATTAGACTTGTTGATTCTAAGAATACCCAAGAATAATTCTTCCAACAAACGTTGATTCACAAAGAATACCGTTGCTAGGATAATTCAACTCAATAGTCTAACACAAAATTGAGAGAAAATAAACTTTCATATAATCATCAAAAACTAACTTTTTTCTATTACATAAATAAGCCTTAATATAGGCTAAAAAAAGCCTAATAACTTATGGATTTGAAAAGTCTAAGACTAATCAAAAGTCTAAGACAAATCAAAGGTTGCAAACTATTAAATAAAACATTAAACATACCATTAAGATAAAACTTATTATTATTATTATTATTATTATTATTATTATTATTATTATTATTATTATTATTATTTTGTTGAAGAGAACAATGTTGGTTCCACATCATTCTCCCCCTCTAATTTGGGACTTGTCCTCAAGTCCTTTCACATAGACTTTGTACCCCTTTCATCTTGCATCTAATCTTCCAATCATTTCCATATACAATCATTGCTCGACGGTGGCCACTATAAACATCACTTTTGTAGAACAATGAGCAAACATAGAATTCAACAATCAAATCACTTTTTTGAAATTGACAACCATATGTAAATAATTTGACAAATTTAGTAACCATGTCATATTTGAAAGAATTATGATCCAAATCTGGCTCAAAAGAAGCATCATCAAAATTAGATTCATGAGATTTAGCGTCCACCTCAAATTCGAAAGATTCAACATGCATATCAATTGATGCTACATTCACACAACTTCCTCCATCCATAATGACATCATCATTGCCATTTTCGTTGTTGCAACTTGGATGGAATATGTCTTCCATTTCTTCATAACTAGAAAACTCAAATTTGCCATCGAGAATTTTGTTTATAAAAAAAATCTCATCTTCATTTGGTTTCTCGAGTTCTTCATAGACATCATAAACTGTCATTTTGAATAGGAAATTCGGCTCTGATACCAACTGATGCAGCGAGAAATAAGATAACAAAAATTAGAC
Source organism: Helichrysum umbraculigerum (assembly GCA_949592205.1). NCBI lineage: Eukaryota > Viridiplantae > Streptophyta > Magnoliopsida > Asterales > Asteraceae > Helichrysum > Helichrysum umbraculigerum. Next base: position 145,122,796 of record CATIUR010000003.1, on the reverse strand, counting down.
TTGTTGATTCTAAGAATACCCAAGAATAATTCTTCCAACAAACGTTGATTCACAAAGAATACCGTTGCTAGGATAATTCAACTCAATAGTCTAACACAAAATTGAGAGAAAATAAACTTTCATATAATCATCAAAAACTAACTTTTTTCTATTACATAAATAAGCCTTAATATAGGCTAAAAAAAGCCTAATAACTTATGGATTTGAAAAGTCTAAGACTAATCAAAAGTCTAAGACAAATCAAAGGTTGCAAACTATTAAATAAAACATTAAACATACCATTAAGATAAAACTTATTATTATTATTATTATTATTATTATTATTATTATTATTATTTTGTTGAAGAGAACAATGTTGGTTCCACATCATTAATGATGCGGAACCAAGAATGTTCTCTTCAACATAAACATAATAATAATAATAATAATAATAATAATAATAATAATAATAATAATAATAATAAAGTTTTATGTTAATGGTAATTAGTACCATTATTATGTTTAATGGTCTATTTAATTGTTTTCAAACTCTTGGTTGGTAGAGTCTTTTCATATTCGTACGTTATTAGTTTTTTTAGCCTATATAAAGGCTTCCATATGTAATAGAAGGGAGATATGATGAGTTTTGAGTTTTATGAAATTGAAATTTTCTCTCAAATTGTGTTGATCATTTGAGTTGAAATTTTGCCTAATTGCGGTATTCTTTGTGAATCAACGTTAATTAGAAGGGATTATTCTTGGGTATTCTTAGAATCAACAAGTTTAATTTGTTTATCGTTTTCACTACATCAGTTGGTATCAAAGCCGAAATTCCTGATAGAAATGGTAATCTACGATGTTTATGAAGAGCTAGAAAAACCCGATGAACGTGAAATTTTGTTTATAAACAGAATTCTCGATGGCAAATTTGGGTTTTTTAGTTTTGAAGAAATGGAAGATATATATCATCCAAGTTGCAACAATGAAAATGACACTTGTGATGTCATTATGGATGAAGGAAGTTGTGTGAATGGAGCATCAATTGATATGAATGTTGAACCTTTCGAATTTGAGGTGGATGCTAAATCTCACGAATCTAATTATTTGGATGTTGTTTCTTTTGAATTTTATTTGGATTACACTTCTTTTGAATTTGCTTTGGTTGCTGAATTTGTTATACTATCTACAAATGTTTGTCAAGTTCAAAAGGGTGATTTGTCTGCTAAATTGTGTGGCTACTCATCATATTACAAAGATGATGTTAGTTGTGGTTCTCCTTGTCGAGTACACATTGAAGATGGAGGTGTTTGGAAGATTAGATGCAAGATGAAAGAGGAACGAAATCTTTGTGAATGGATGGTGATATCTTCATTTGATGTTATTTACCTAAAGTTTATATTGGAGAATGACTACTAAGGACTTGAGGACAAGTCCCAAATTAGAGGGGGAGAATGATGCGGAACCAAGAATGTTCTCTTCAACATAAACATAATAATAATAATAATAATAATAATAATAATAATAATAATAATAATAATAATAATAATAAAGTTTTATGTTAATGGTAATTAGTACCATTATTATGTTTAATGGTCTATTTAATTGTTTTCAAACTCTTGGTTGGTAGAGTCTTTTCATATTCGTACGTTATTAGTTTTTTTAGCCTATATAAAGGCTTCCATATGTAATAGAAGGGAGATATGATGAGTTTTGAGTTTTATGAAATTGAAATTTTCTCTCAAATTGTGTTGATCATTTGAGTTGAAATTTTGCCTAATTGCGGTATTCTTTGTGAATCAACGTTAATTAGAAGGGATTATTCTTGGGTATTCTTAGAATCAACAAGTTTAATTTGTTTATCGTTTTCACGCTACATCAAGAAGTTGAGCAGAAGAAGAAACGAGAAAGAAGATGAGGAAAATATTAACTGATATCAATTTCATACTGAAACAAGGAGGGAATGTTTATCTTTTTCACTTTTTGTGCTCTTTTTTTTCTTTCTTTCTGAAAATAATAGATTTTTGTTGTTGTTGTTGGGGGTCCTCGTCATGGCATTACAAGGTATATATATTATCTATACGAAAAGTAAAGGGTCCCTGTCTATTTATATCCCTTACCATTAATTAATTCAAAGTGTGGTTTAAATCAAAGTCTATGATTTCATCACATCATTATTGATTTTTATCTTAAAGTAATTAAAACTGTTATAAATTGGAACTTACGTCAAACAAAAAATATCTAGACTATATTGAGCAAGATGTTCAAGTTATAAAATCAATTAATTAAACATTATTAGAAAGAATGGGAAGAAAAAAACCAAAAAAATACTTTTTTTTTTTTTTTTGGTAAAGAACCAAAAGAAAACTTTGGGTACAGCAAGGTTTAAACATACAAGGTATTGTTGTCATTTAAGAAAAGTACTTGTAGGGTGTGCTTGGACTACTAAATTTAACATTCGCGAACCTCTTTAAATAAACAATCCAATCTATGTTCAGCAATAAAAATATAACTGAGATTATTGAAAAAAGAATATCCGAGAATCACTTTTAAGAAAAGTCTTTTTAAGTATCTTCTGAGAGTGAGATTCAAATGAGAATAAGAATTTTGGTGAGAATGAGGAACCAATAAGAATGCGTTATATGTCATAAAATTCATTTTTTCTCACGTTTTTAAAAAATTAAATATCTCACAAACGGTAAGTCGAAAGATTATATAAAAATTGCACCATAAAAATCAACGTTTTTTCCTCTTCGATTAAAGATCTAACAAGGTATACTTTCGACATTTTTTATTTATTTTACAAATTGTACATTATTAGTATCACATGTAATAGTTGTTGGTACATCTCGTGTGACAATAGTGTTCATGAAGATTCTGATGAGAACATCAAAATCTTCCAGATGTCTGCATTAAAATCTTCTAGAACAAGAGATCTACCAACAACTATCACATGTAATACTAATAATGTACAATTTGTAAAACCCATAAAATAAGTCGTCCAAATATAGTAATAAGAATAAGAATGGATAAGAAGAAGGTATAGCTAGTAGAGTAGTAGGTACAGGTTACCAACTCACCAAATGATAAAAAGATACAAGAAACCAACAATGGCATATTATTCATATTAATAAATTATAATTATTAGGTAATATATTCGTTACATATAAAAGCAGCCAATTCTCTGCATATGAAAAGCTTGTCATGTGATACATATCTTAATCTTAGCTATAAATAAAACATCTCTTTTTTTATCTTAAAATTAGACTCAACAATGTTTAAAGACTAGCTTCACAATAAATTAACTATTCAATCTTTCCAACCAATCATTGATTTATAATATCTATAATTATAACGACTTTCCATTATATATTTTGCATATCCTCTTTAAAAATTTATAACGTATCATTCAATTGATTCTTTTTATAAAACATATAACAAGATTACAATCATTAAATACCATCACTAAAATTTTAAATATTTTTTCCACAAACATGTGGATGTATTCGTACCGTCACTGTGCACGGGTATACTACTATCTATAATAATAAATCTCAAAAAATTGGGTTGTCATGTGATAGTTTAACATGAAACTGAATTATTTATTAATAATGTAACATTACATATCCAAAATTATACTCCGTAATAAACATCTCACATAAATATTTAGAAAGGGGCAAACAAAACCTGTTACCTAGAGCAATTCTTACGAACAAAGGGAAATGAAAATTATGCATCTGCTTTTGATATTATTATTATACCATCCTTGTGAAATGATCTTCGGTCTCTTGATGCATACTTACCAATAAGATCACCAGTGTTCGTTAAGAACTTCTTATACCATCTTGCAGAAAGCTTTGGTATTCGAGTTAACGTTTGACGATCCACATAGTAAAGCCCGTACCTCACATCGTAACCTTGCAACCATTCATAGCTATCCATCAATGACCAAGCGAAATAACCACGTACATCTGCTCCCCCTCTGTTAGTTGTTTTAAACAATAATTGTCAAATCATCAATATTGGTATGCCTAAACTTTTCAACTCAAATAGACTAAAACTTACATAAATTCTTGGACGGTGGTTAAATCATGACAACAGCAATTTAAACATTTTTTGTGTATGGCTCCAATCCATGCAATTGGAAGTCAAAGAAACGACATCTACCAACCTTTACTATTGGTCAAGAAAAGTATGACACTTACTATTTGTCACGTGCATATTTCCAACTTATGAGGTGGAGGTACATTTGATCATCAGAAGATCACAAAGTAAAAGAGAGTTGATAAGTATATTAACCAGAGAGCATTTTCTTCGTGAGACTGAGCAAGACTTTATCTTTACAGGATTGAAAAAGAGTATACGAGAAACTGTGATTTTATTCTAAAATATAAGGGAGTTGGGTTTGGGGACAACTCACAGTATACAATTTCTTGTACTAAAATCCTTCTCATTATAGGAGTATAAAGGAATTTCTGGGGTGGGGGTGGGCAGGGTTTGCCGAACGACTTAACATTAACTTTATATTGCTTTCTATTATTTTTGCAAGTTTATCTCAAACAATTATGTCCTCGCTTCCGGTCATGTGGGTGTGTTACGCAAGTTTTCATAACATAAATCATGTTACAAGTTACAACTTGTCAGAAGTGCTAAAAAGATTGTAGAGCGAATTACCTTATAGACTTTACTAAATAAGCAAGGTATGATGTGTGATATTCAATTCGCTTAACATCATTCAATAACTCATTAACTGCTTGTTCGTGGCCGTTGGGTGCAGAATACCCTGCAAAAAAAGATACAGGAAATGTGGACACAAGCACAATACAATTTCTGTAATATGTCAAAACTAAAAATTGTCACACTTACCATTTTCAGTAACAAACATTGGTTTATTATTGTACCTATTCTTCATAAGGTTGACAATCTCCTCCATGCCTCTTGGAACAACATACGATCCTTCTACCCCAGTCTGTTGATACAATAATAATCCAAAATGTCAATTTGACATCATCAAGAAAACTGGAAAAAATAGGCCAAGGATTGAATTTTCTTACTTGTTCACCAATTAGCATGCCATCACGTTCTCCAACAATGTCCACAAAACCTTGGATTGCACGATTCCCAGTTGCAGAACAACAAGAATTAGTACAATCCTTGGCGTAGTTACTTGAATAATGGTTGATGCCAATAAAATCAATACTGTTCTTCATAAAATTCTTTTCTTCAAGAGAGAAACTTGGCAATTCACTTCCAAGGTATTCCTGGATTTCTTCAGGGTAGTGTCCAAATATTGAGGGATCGAGTACCCTGTTTAGCGGTAAAACATTTAACCAAAGTCATAAATATTTTTCTCACTTTTTCTTTTGGACAAAGGTACATTCAAAAGAATTACCAGCCACCATGGAACGCAAATGCCCTTTTGGCCGCTTTGCGATCAAGCTCAGTATCCGTTAGTGGTTCATACATGCAAGAGTGAACAGTGAGCCCGATTAAACCACCTTGTTTAGGCTGCAAACACAAATCCAAGATGTCGAAATACTAGTCTTACTAAATTCGGAATTTATATATGGTAAAGATTGATACTTTCAAGCAACTATTAATAAAACAACAAAAAACTTTAGAGTTTAGAAATTATGACAAATTTAGTTAGGTAATTAATTATATGTCAATGTTGGCGTTTAGAGCTTAAGTTAGTTCATTGCCTGGAAATATTCATGATATAGCTTGGCTGCCCTGCCATGGGCCAACAACATGTTGTGCATAGCAATGAGTGGCTCGATATCAGAATTTCCCTCAAGACAGTTTTCAAAAGGCTCAGAACAACGGGACGGTGGAACAAGCCCCTTTTCGTAAGCCATTTCTGTGACATATTTAGGTTCGTTTATTGTGATCCAATACTTCACTCGGTCCCCAAAAGACTTGAAACAAATTTCTGCCAAGTATAAAAACTCTTCCCTGCCAGTAGGAAACATCATGCATCCAATAAGCTAGAGAAAGAGAGTAAGAACTGTATGTGACTCTATAAAGAATCGCATTTTAGACGTACTGCATTTCAGTGTTTAGCCAAGACCCATATCTATCTTCAAGTTCTTGAGGAAAATCGACATGGTAAATTGTCACGAATGGTTCTATTCCTGTATCATTCATAATTCATAAAATATGCTTCAATCCCACAAAACATAACCTACTACTGTATTATTATATAAACTAAAGAAACTTCTTTATGGATATCATACCTTTGAGAATCACATTGTCTATGAGTTTGTTATAGAACGTGATGGCCGCAGGATTAACTTCACCAAATCTTCCTCCTGAATTGGAAATGCAAAAAAGTAAGCAAATGAAGAGATGATGAAAATAAATCAATAATTTAGGGATGGTAAGATTGTCGAAAATACGTGGAAGAATTCTCGCCCATGATATCGAAAATCTGTATGCTTGTATACCAAGGGAGTGCATCAGTTCAATGTCACTCTGTATCATCGAAGGGATGAAAACTCAAATATAGAACTAACTAAAGAAAAAGGTTATGAAATTGATGGATAAACAGAGATGAACCAAGAATAGATGATAGTGCTCATCTGCAATATCTCCGGTGTCTCCATTATCTCCACAACCTGATAAAAATTCCAATAAAACAGAAGTTAAAATTGGGAAATTTATTTAAAATTCTAGAACTAAGAACCACCTGAATCTTATCTTTCTAAATTTCACAATATATTCTAACCTACAGAATGACAAAATACATCCCAGTTGCTCAAAGATTTACCATCTTCAAGATAAGCTCCTTCCACCTGCAAAAAACTTCATGTCTTGAATAATACAGTACTACGTAGTAGTAGATATAGATATCTAATCTATTAATCATGAGCAAAACAGTGAGAAAAAGAGTCGAAAATGGACTTGGTAAGCAGAAGTGGCAGCTCCGAAGAGAAACCCGGATGCAAAATCGGATCTTTTAATACGGGTCTCATCGTTTTCTTCAAACGTGAATCCTTCATCCTCACTGTTGAAGGCTTGAAGGTATGGTACAGAAGCAAATAGTATGAGATAATACAATATACAAATGGTGCTTGATTTTAATTCTAATAATTTCATAATGGAACACCAGGAACAGAGAGAAGCTTTATTTTATTTTATTATATTAATATTAATATCATTTTTTAATATCAATCCATTATCAATATTAATCATCATCATTGAATGAAACTATATGATACGTGGTTATCAAAGCTGTCATACAATCTATCAACTTGCTGAATATGTATCTCAATCATTGTGGTACAACTGTTTTCCAACTTTGTATATTACGGTATTACCCTTGTTATCAATGATAAGGTTTAGCTGAGCCGTTTCTTAACTTTTATAGACTTTTGGCAAAATTACTCAAAATTATTGTGTTATGGAAACAACATCCTACAAGTATATATGTCAAATAAGCAGATTGATTAGGTTAAATAAAAATAATTCTTATCGATACACTTTTTAAATAATTTATTTATTTTTCTAAAAAATTATTGTCTCAAATCCCAATCCCAATAATTGATTCAAAGCAAACTCTAATACCTTAGTTCAATTTTCAATATTTGTCCTTCAATTGACATTGTTTGAAATATATATTTATTCAAAAGTTAGTTGATAACACAAGTTCTATGACTTTAAAATAAAAGAGATTTTAATTTCTCATATCATAGGTATCAAAATATTTGGAAAAAAAATAAAAAAATGCTTTAATTGCTATTTGCTTTCTTATTTGGATCTCAATTGGGGTTATAATATTTGAAAAAAAAAAAAAAAATGCTTTTAAGTGTATGATTGTTCTTTATAAGTAAAGTATGTGAAAATGAGACGTCAATCAAAAAGCTATTAATATTTTACATACTGGATGTTGTTGGATATGAATTCAAATTTCGCGATATTAACTTTTTTGATTGTGGGTCAGACTCAGGCCTATTAATTCACTGGTCACTTATATTCAGAAAGCACAAGTAAACTAAACTTGCTAACTAGAGCATAAATTATTACGGTTAATGCCTGAGAATGCAACTAAGGCACGATATCTATTATTGTACCAAACTTAGGTATGCTATTTTTAATGAGACCACGCTATCATGATACTGAAATTGGTGATCACGCTATCATGATACCGAAACTCATTGTACCAATGAGACCACGCTATCATGATCTCACTGAAATTGGTGATCTATTATATATTTTATTATTTTCAGTTTTTTAGAAAAATTCATTAAATATGCAACAAACATTATATTTTGAGGATGTCACTACTTTCTCCCGAAGACATGGTATCGCTTTGTTCTTGATCTTCTTTAATAGCTGTGCTTTATTAAAATGTTTTTTTATACATCACTTTGGCCCAAATTTACAAAGAAAAATGAGTTTCGGCCAGTAAAAAAACATAGCCCAAGAGCCCAAATGTATAATAAATAAAAAGGGTGCAACGTTGTGAGGGCATTGGGGACGGTGTTGTGGTGGCTATGACGGGTTAAACCATCGGCTTTCCTATTCTTTCTCTCTCTCTCTCTTTTTTTTTTCTTTTTTAATTTTAGAAGTTGATGAACAAAGAGGTGAAAGGAAGGAGATGAATTATAGTTGTTAAGATCCCGATATTGATCTTAAGATATTACAATTTTACGATCTTCATCAACGAAAACGACTCCGATCTTACGTAGGATCTAAAAATCATTAAATCTATTTAGGATCTCTATCCTATGTCGATTTTGAGCGAGCTTACGATCTCGATCCAATTCGATCTTACTTAACATGAATTATTGAGTTAACAAAATATAAATTAGTAAATTTTGTCTAATAAAGGCTAATATGTTTATCATTTAATCAATTGCTACACGTAAATCTAATCAATTCTTCAACTAAAATAGTTTAACACGTGAAAATGCAACTAATGCCTGAGAATGCAACTAAGGCACGATATCTATTGTTGTACCAAACTTAGGTATGCTATTTTTAATGCATCAAACTTTCAAAAATTGTATTTTAGTGTATAATTATTCTTTATAAGTAAAGTAAGTGAAAATGTGAAAATACATTGATTTTTATGGTGCAATTTTTGTGATTTTTCGACTTACCGTTTGGAAGATATTTAATTTTTAAAAACGTGGGGGAAATTGAGTTTAGTAACACGTGCCTATTGGTTCTCTAATTCTTACAAAAAGTTGTTGTACTCATTTGAACCTTACTCTATAATAATAATGAAAATGTTATTCGTAGCTCTTAATAATAACCATTCACCTCTGTATATAATATAACTGCTCTCAAACAACCTGATATACCACCTCTTCGTGAATGAATTTGACTTTCAAACATAACCCATAGGGCTACAAAATACAAATAGCAAAATACAAATCCAAATAATAATATAACAGAGTGAGGTTCAAATGAGAATGAAAAAGTTGGTAAGAATGGATGAACCAATAAGAATGCGTCACGTGTCATAAAACTCATTTTCCTCTACGTTTTTAAAAATCAAATATCTCACAAACGGTAAGTCGAAAAATTATTAAAAATTACACCATAAAAATCAGCATTTTTTTCTCTTCAATTTGCCATCTCACAAGTTATACTTTCAACGACTTTTTTTTGGGTGATTTTACAAATTGTAAAAAATTAGTAACACATGTGTTACTCGCTGGTAACACATGTGCTACCCGCTGTTAACACATGTGTTAGTTGTTTTCAAAATCCACCGAAAATCGGGAAAAAAAGTTCGTCGAAAGTATACCTTGTCACATATCTAATCGAATTGAATAAAACGCTGATTTTTATGATGCAACTTTTGTGATTTTTCGACTTACCGTTTGAGAGATATTTAATTTTTAAAAACGTTGAGGAAAAAGGGTTTAGTGACATGTGGCACATTTATATTGGTTTCCTCATCCTCACAATAAATTGTTGTACTCATTTGAACATTACTCTTCGAGTTTAAACAAATAAGATGGTTTGTTAACTTTCGGGTTCTTGAGCCGTCAAGGACTAGCGACCACTAAAAATGACAAATTATATATAATTTTTTATTTTAGATAAATTAATCTTTTTAAGCAAGATTAATAAAGCCATAAAAAATCTATTAATCTTCTTCCTAAAATAATCATAAACGAATTAGCCAAATCAAACAGTTAATATAGTAAAAGGTGTTGCTATTATATCGACTTAATAGTTTAAACTTTTGCATACATTTTATACGATCGTTTCACATACTTTTTTTTTTGCGCTTTTATTTATTATTATTATTTATTTTAATTTTTTTTACCGAAGCTTTATTTGTAGATTACACCCTACTTTTTCATTTGAGCAAAAATTTCAAATTATTCATAGATAAGTCATGTGGATCAAAAGGCCAAAAAGGCACCATTCAGAGTTTGGGTCATGGGCTTGGTATTCAATATATTGTTTATCGTTAGCAGCTTATTGTTTCCGAGTTTGTTTGTTTTTTTTTTTTTTGAACAGCCTTGATGACTTGATGTTTCCGAGTTAGCCTGCTAAGAATCGACTATTTTCAATTTTTTATATTACTAGTTTATCACCCGCGACAATGCGTGCTAACATATTTGAGTTTTAAAAGTTAACAATTAAATCTAAAACAAACATAATGTACAAAATGTTATAAGAGAAAAAAGAAATAGACTAATCGATGTAAATAGACTTATTGTGGAATTCGCAATTAATTATATTAATGTTGATGAAAATTTTATAATCCATAAAATTAAATAAACAAATAATAGACATGGTATTTGAATTGAAAATTTGAACAGTTAGTTGTAGGATAAAAAATTAGTTTTAAATCAAAATCGAAGTTTTTTTTAACAATGATTTAAACACAACTTGTAGAAAAATAAAACTCATGAATCACAAAAAAGAAAATAGAACATTGTTAATATAGTTGAATATGACATATGTTTGTGTATCGTTTAGCTCAATGTATATTAAGTATAATTAAGTGATTATTAGTTACAAATCAAAAAATATTATTGTTACGGCTTTAACATATTCATCATATATTAAGGTTTTATGGTAATATGTACAACCAGTTTTTAGTGTCATGCTTTTAATTAAAAAAAATTATGTTATTAATCAATATAGATAAATCTTTCAAATATTAAGGGTTTATTTATAAATTAGCGGTTAAAACGTCATAGTACTTAAACTATAAGGACTGAAAGAATTAGGAAAGTAATCGAAGTGCTAATTCTCAATAATCGTGGGTACACCTCTAAAAAATGAAAATGGATGTAGGAAATAATTTTAGCCGTAGAATCTTGTCGCACCCCCAAGTTCGGGTTGCGGAAGCGAATCGGGTCGGGGCGCGACTAATCGATAAACAAAGCACAAATATATAATGAACGACCACTACATGCGTCGTTTTACAACTTGTATTGATTAAACAAAAGTTTTACATCAAAAGGATAGTTTACATTAGCTCGTTTGAAATTGAGAGATTTAAATACATAATTAATTTATACAAAATATAATAATGCATCTAAATCTCTGATAGTTTGCATGATGACTCGAGCTAAGTGTCCTGTCGGGCAGTCCAAACTACTGCTGGGTACCTGTGATACATGCTAAAATGGGTCAGCGAAACGCTGGTGAGCTCACATGTTTGTATGTCAACACATATTTGTATGAACCGCAAGATTTAATTGAATTTAAAATGCAATCAAGCAAAATAAAAGTTATACAGCCATGAGCACATAGTCTGAGCTTAACTTGAGGGTCGGGTCCAATTAAGGAATTCCGATCGAGGTGCCTCCTACGAGTGCCTAATCCACACTCGTCTACCCAAATGCTAATACGTCCGTTTGACCAGTTAGTGCTTGCTAACCCGGACGAGGATTGTCAATCCTATATGATATCATATACTAACATTCACACTACAGATTACCAAACTATGTTGTGGAGGGCTTTAAATTGATTAGTGAAAACAACTCATGTAGTATTTGATTTCGAATGGTACTTGCGTTCATATTGTAAAACAAAACGAGCAATGATATCACACCCCTGAGTAAAACAGTAAAAGAGGGGTCATGAGACTCACCTGAGTCTTGAGAGTTTAAATTAATAAACTTGGTTTGATTAGCCGAGTAGTGATGTCCGAAGACTTGTAACCTGAGGGTGTCCACGACACGCGATGGTTATAAATATATGTAGATGTCTTAACAGACCATCTATGCTAGTTGCTCATTCAACTAGTAATGTCCAAATGATTTGGTTGTTTGTATGTGTTTTGAAAACATGTACAGCCCGTTGGTGAGTTTTGTAATAATGGTTATTAAAAGCATTATTATTATGTTTGTCTCGTTGTATACTTACAAAAGTATATGTGTCATATGTTTCCGAGTTATTCCACTTATTGTATTTTTGTCATTGACGTTAAATCAAGTTTATCGTGATATTGTCTGTTGGAAAGTCGGTTATACAAAGTTAGAGTTGGACACTGTTTATGAGACAATCACGAAGGTACTATTCATGAGACAATAGCAATTACTATTCATGAGACAATAGCGATTATCGGGAGTTACTATTCATGAGACAATAGCAATTACTATTCATGAGACAATAGCGATTATCGGGAGTTACTATTCATGAGACAATAAGGATTCACTATTCATGAGACAATAGCAATTATGAGACGGTTTCAAGTATGAAAGTATTAGTTTTTGCGACAATGATGCTACGACAATCGAGTTTTATACGACAATAGTTATTACGACAATCTGGTTTCATGCGACAATCGTGAAAGTACTCAATTATCCGATAATCGATTCCGACAATAAGGTATGCGACAATGGGGTATTCTCGGACACTGTTCATGCGACAATGGTATTGTCGCAGGTGTGATTTCCGATTTCGTTTAAGGGTTCGTTTTTGTTGACTAGGTCAAACGTGTTCGGTTTAACCCGAAACTTTTAGGGAAGTCTTAAATATGTTAAATAAGCTTTAGAAAATTGTCGTTACGTTTTATGGTTGACCGGAGTGTCGGTTTTGTAAAATGACTAAAACAGCCCCTAATCTTTAAATTTTCAGATTTTTGACTCTATAAGTCACTCGATTTATCCATCTTCTAGCCCGAATAAAGCATAACAAAAAATCACACATATTTTCCTAGGTGTCGAGTTTATTTCTGCACTTTATGGTAATTTTATATCTTGGTTTACTATTTTTAACAAAAATAAACATGAGGAGTGGTCAGATTTGGTTCGGAAGTGAGTTCAGTCCAAAGATCCTATTTTTACACTTATATCCGTGGGTTTTCGAGTCAGGCCATAGAAGAACTTTTTGTAGACGACATTCATACGAAGATTTTCCAAGTGGTCTCATACGTTTTTGAGGTCTAGAACTCGAGATATAGTCTCGAGAAGTAGACGGAAATTTCTGTCCGCCGGAACAGTAAACCTATGTCACCGGAGAAAAATGTTTTCGAGTAGTAAACTGAGTTGAAAAGTCACAAGACTAATTTTGTTAGAAAGATAACTTCTTGTACTTCATTTTAGGTTTAAGGAACGTCATTTTTCATTAAGAAATGAATTTTATAAAAATAGTTGAAGTTTGAACAGAATCTGGACAGGAAGATTAAGCTCCAGTTTTCGAGTTTTAAATCGCGTTTCGGTTTATTATTTGGACATTTTATGGTTGAGTGAGCATACTAACATGTATATATATGTTAAGAAAGTAAAACTAATGAGTGATGAAGTTCCTTACAAAGAAAATGATGATGAGACAAAGAAACTAAGCCGAGAGCTCTTTTCCTTGCGTTTTCTTGATTTTTCGAGTGGCGGCCGATGGTGGCTCTATGACGGTTGTATGTTAGATGTTTGGTGGTGATAGGGGATTGTGGTGGTATCTGGTGACCACCTCCAAGTCGTTTTAGAGAGAGAGAGAATAGAGAGAAGGAGGAGAGAAATCAAAGAGTGAGGAGATGGTGAATGAGGTATGGTGTGGTGAAGTGAAGTAATCATCAAGGAGGAGAGGGGTGGGCATGGGGCTAGTTTCCAGCATATTTTAAGTGGGTCCCACCCCATGTGGGTGTGTTAAATTGTTCCCCGAAGTTATGTTATGCTCCGTGGTCGTTATGCTTCGAATTGTCGTTACGTTATACGTTTAATATAATACGTTTCGGTGATATTTTAAGACTCGATATTTTTAATGAAAGTTTCACTATAAAATAGTATATATTATGTTACCAAAATAATATTTGGATTTTCATTTGGTTGTCGGTTGCGAATTGTACGTTTATTTAAATTGGGTAACGTTTTTAAACCTTATAACTGTTTACGTGTAATCGTACTACTTTTACTCGAAGTATTTTATCAAAATACTTAGTTTTAAGTTATAAAAATATAACTTTGTTTTATTTCGTCTGTCGGGCGCGTTTCGCTCGTTTAATTCGTGTCAGTTACGTTTTAAATAAAACGTACATTGTTCCGTATATTATTAATACATAATAATATGATGTAAATAACTACTATTTAAATATCAAATAGATTTATGTTATTTATTAAAAAGTTTTACCAACGTCCGTACGTGTCGGATTTCATCCGATAGTAAAATGTACGATTTAAACAAATCGCATGCGTGTGTATATAATCCCATATACATAATGATACACATAATTAGCCCCAAACATAACTAATTACATGTATAAACAAAGTGATTAGGACCTAATTACTAGTCCTAATTTGTCGGGTGTTACATTCTCCCCTTGTTGAGAGAATTTCGTCCCGAAATTGAGCTCAAGTCGTGGTTGGTGATGGATCCGTGAATAGATGAGGATATTTGAGTCGCATCAGGTCTTCCCGTTCCCAAGTGAATTCTGGACCACGCCGCGAATTCCACCTGACATTAACGATGGGAATACGACTTTGTTTGAGTTGTTTGACCTCACGATCCATGATTTCAGCGGGTTCCTCGACGAAATGAAGTTTATCATCGATACGGATTTTGTCGAGTGGAATGGTAAGTGTCTCATCAAACAAGCATTTTTTCATATTAGAAATTTGAAAGGTGGGATGCACGCTGATGAGTTCGGGTGGCAGCTGCAGTCGATATGCCACTGGACCAATCCTCTCGAGGATCTCAAAAGGCCCAATTTACCTGGGATTTAACTTCCTGCGTTTACCGAAGCGAATGACACCTTTCCAAGGTGATACTTTGAGCAATACTCGATCCCCAACCTGGAACTCGAGATGCTTGCGTCTCACGTCAGCGTAACTCTTCTGACGATCGCGTGCGACTTTCAGCCGGTTTTGGATACCAACGATTTTCTCGGTGGTTTCGTGTATGATTTTTGGACCCATGAGTTGGCTATCCCCAACTTCGGTCTAACAGATAGGCGAGCGACACTTACGACCGTACAGTTCCTTGAATGGTGCAGCCTTGATGCTGGAATGATAACTGTTGTTGTATGAGAATTCACACAACGGTAAGTGATGTTCCCAGTTTGCACCGAAATCAACTACGCAAGCCCGTAGCATGTCTTCCAGTGTTTGAAAAGTTCGTTCACTTTGGCCGTCGGTTTGAGGATGATATGCAGTAGTCATATCCAGACGAGTACCCAATGATTTTTAAAGTGATTGCCAAAAGTGAGATGTGAAACGACTATCCCTGTCGGAGATAATCGAGATGGGAACGCCGTGTCAGGATACAATTTCCTTGAGATAGATTCGTGTGAGGCGTTCCATTTTATCGGTTTCCTTGATGGCTGGGAAATGAGCATATTTGGTGAGACGATCGACGATTACCCAAATAGTATCGCAACCGCTCGATGTTTTTGGAAGTTTGGTGATGAAATCCATGGAGATCTGCTCCCATTTCCATTGAGGGATTTCCGGTTGTTGAAGTAAGCCGGAAGGTTTTTGATATTCTGCTTTGACTTAAGAGCATGTGAGGATTTTGCCGACATATGTGGCGATGTCAGCTTTCATGTTTGGCCACCAATACAACTCTTTGATGCCATAATACATCTTATCAGATCCAGGATGTATAGAGTATTTGGACTTGTGAGCTTCATCCATCACCAAGTCTCGTAGGTTCCCTAAACTAGGCAACCAGATTCGGTTAATGAAGTATCTGGCCCCGTTTGGTTTGATTTCAAATTTTTGGTCCATGCCACGCAAGAACTCGTTTTTGATGTTTTCATATTTGAGTGCTTCGAGTTGAGCAGTGATGATTTGTATGATGAGATCATTGTGAATTGTCATACTGAGGGCTCGAACTTGAAGTGGTTTTACACGTTCCTTTCGACTGAGGGCATCGGCAACAACATTTGCCTTGCCTGAATGATAACGGATCTCGCAATCATAATCGGTAAGCAACTCGACCCATCGATGTTGCCTCATGTTGAGATCCTTTTGACCATAGATATGTTTGAGACTTTATGATCGATAATTATCGCGTATGGTAATCGTATAGGTAGTTTCTCTAAATTTAGGAGAGAGAACTCTCGTTTCGCCTTCTCCCCTTGTTAAGATTGGAGTTCCACCGGAAACCGGAGGAACTATGGATAGGTTTTTCTCATAACAATGATTTTGACGGAATTCTTAGATATCACCAGGAAAAGAAAGAGAGAGGAGGTGTTTCGATCTTGGTTGATTATCATGTACGGAGAGAAAGTTTTATCCGTAATTTTGAAGTGAAATTTCTGAATTATGCTAACCAGCCTGAATTTGTAAAAAAAAATGGTCAATCCTTGCCTTTGTTGTTAAAGTAGTAGTCTAATAAAGACTATTCCCTTGTTTGAATAGTAGTCAGATCGTGTAGTGATCAATCATGATCCAATAAGGCGTATGAGTAATTTGTTGATAAAACAGGTCAAATAGTGATGAGGTTACGATTAGATGATACGTTTTGCATTATGAGGAGATCGTTCGTCGAACATGTCAAGATAGTGATCAAACATGATTATGTAGCAAGTTTTGTATGAGTATGGCGGATAACATCCCAACCATGAGTTGCGAAAATGTGAGTGAATCGTTGGATTACATCCAATATAAACTGTTGGAACGTATATTCAGCATGTAAATCGTTAAAAGACCCGCAGGTGTTCTAATGCATAAGTTGTTATCGTTGTCCAAAGTAAGTAGGCAGGGGAATGTCATCGGTCCCTCATAGAATAGGTCGTCGTCTGACACGTAACTGTCTATAGTGAGACTTGTCATCACCTACGGAATAATGTTTTACTAAAACAGTGATATTGCAAATGAAGGAGAGGTTAATCCCTATAAAATCCGTCTCGACCTGTCTTTGTAAGACTGCGTGTTGCCATTTCGTACTGTTAGTCGTGTCTATTTTCAAAGTGGGACTAGGGTTTAGATCATAGCGAGGAATTGAGTGAAAATCAAGTGTTGGTTCATATATATGGTTTCATTCGGATAAGAAAGAATATCATCGTAATTTCAGTAATTTTTGTTAATAACTTATGGATTTTGAAAACTTCATAAAACATTTCGTGGGGAGATTTTTGTTTAACAATCTTTGCTGATTTAAATCTACTGAAAACTTGAATTGATAAGAATCTGTTGAAAAACTTGAGGTCAATTAATTATGTTGAAAATCCTTGTCATTGGTAACACGTCGAAAATTTTTGTTTACAAAAATTCGTTTGAAAATTTGTAGTTGTGGAGAGTTTGGAGGAGATGTCTGGTGAAAATCTGTTGAAAGATTTGCATTTGCGAAAGGTCTGACGCGCACCCAGCGGTCGGTTCAGGAATTGCTTCCTATCATTTCAGACCTTTCCACTAGGCGCGGCGTCAGGTGGTAGTTTTAAATTTATAATAGTCGGGGGAGCCTAAACCTCCATACTACCTACTGGTACTGGTACGAATACCTTGATACGAGTATGCGGTAAGGATGATCTAGGGTCGTTCCTCACGACGGTAGAATTGAAACAGAGCTCGTTCCGATAAACTAACTTTCAAGCTAGGGTTTGAATAAGTGGATAGGTGATTGTTTTTGGTTTTTATCTAGCTAAACTACTAAAACTTATAAAGCATAAAAGTAAAGGGAGACTAGCATATGTAACACCTAAGGATAACAAAGACGTGGTTCACCATGATTTAGGATAGTGTATGTGCAGAGATGATGATTATATGGGGACACATTCAGTTGACAAACAAATAAACTTAGGTGTAAACACTAGGACCCTACTTATTTAGTTCCGGTTCTAAATTAGTATGTCACTGAGTACCTAGGCTATGGTGATTCTGATCAGAACAGGTTGCTCAACCCCCCAACACTGCCCTTGTGACGGTACAGTGACCCTTGCTCAACTACCCTGTGACAGAATAGTGAGTCTCTGGAGATAATTCCGGGGTGCATGCATGAGGTAACAAACTGCCATTAAGGATACTCTGACCTTTCTTAACACCTAAACCTAAATGTGTCATCTAAATGTGTACTGGTTATTTAACTATGTTATTCTAAACTATCGGTTATGAATAGTTAAGGGGTTTAAGCATCTGGGAATACAGCCGACTCCTTGCTTTCTTTTCAAAACTCATATTCTATTAGTTAAGCTCAAATACTTCCGTCTTGAATTAGACCCTCCTTTACAATCAGTCGTTCATCCCTAGGTATACTCACAGTGTACACTGCATTAAGTATTTCCACAGCTTGTATATATCTAAGTATACTCACGGTGTATAGTACTTTTAAGGTTTAGCATTTCCACAGCTTTATGTATCCTAGACCATGTTCTAGAACGGTGACTTCTAGGTAATCTACGATGAGATGATCCTACGGAATTTCCTTAGCTTCCACGTATTTGTACTCCACACGAGGTGTTTCCAACGCTATACGAAGTACAGTGCCATTTAACGGAGTCTCATAGCTTCATACTGTAACATAGATAACTATGTTTACGTAGTATTCGGGTTTGCAAAGTCCTATCCTAAGGGCAATAGTCACGTGAAAGACTGGAAAGGGTGAACGATAAAGTCTATATTCAGGATAAGTTTAGACTGATAACAAAGTAAAACAACTCCCATTTATATAATAATCGGGAACATTATTCCACAACGGATTGTGCCCACGACTTTCATAGCTTCCACATTCCGTACTCCACACATTAGTGATGTTTCCGGCGCTATATAAATGAAATCCGTATAACGTTACCTCCGTTGTTTCATAATGATGTTATCCCAATATCATATATTTGAAGTAACATCATCACTACTATTTAAATCATGGCAAACATACAAGCAACTAATTACAAAGCATATCAATAAACATTTCTAATATTAATAAATCACAAACATCAAACAAGAACATTATGACAAATTAATAATAGAAAGGTAGATAATACCGATACGAATTGTGAGCAGAATAACACTTGTATTTCTTCATAAAATCAGAGCATTACATAAGCTAGCCTCTACTAATTTATTACATAACTAATCTAAAAGTAAAGAAAAGGATTCCCCCACTAATCTTCTCACTAGTCCAAGGGTTAAAAACCCTAGCAAGAAACTAGAGAGAGAGACTAGAGAGAGAACCTAGAGAGAGAAAGTAGAGAGAGAGTGTGTGAGAGAGAAAGTGAGAAATGATAAATGAGAATGAAGTGTAGAATGGTTGGAGGATGAAGGCCCTATTTATAGGCAAAGGGTGAAATCAGCCGTACAAGTCACGAAGCACGCACATACAAGCAAACGAAGCACGAACGGAGACCAATTGGCCTTAGGAGGGCCGTATACGGGGTCAAGGGGGCCGTATACGGTGTGCATGGGGCCGTATACGGTCTCCAGGGCCGTATACGGGTTCCTTTGGTTTTCGTTCGTTGCTTAAAACGCCCGTATCTTCTTCGTTATGCGTCCGTTTGACTTGATTCTTTCGCCTATGATCTCGTAATTCCGTTACGCTTCTAATGGTGCCAATTTCATAGAAATTGGATGTGTGTAACTCAAGCATGTTTGGAATGACTTTTAACGATCTGTAGAAGCTGTATCTCTTCCGTTCTTCACCCAATTTGCATGATTCTTGATTCTACCGTCTCGTTTTTACCTATTACAACATATCATAAGGTTAGAATGTGCTTATCATAAGGTAAATGAGGGTGTGAGAATTGGTTGTTGTTTATTCGCTCTGTTTTGCTCATTATTTGGACGTTTTTAGTGATTTTTGTAGCAACGCCTATATTTGGAGCACTTTAGTGAATTTTAGTAAATAATGATTGTTTTGGAATGTTTTCACTAAAGATGTGTCCAAAAAGTGCGGAATATCGTACTTAAAAACGTGACTTTTTGTGTCACATCAAGTTATCCCACACTTAGACGTTGCTTGTCCTCAAGCAACACTCAGTTTTTGAAAACATTTTTAGAGCGAGTCAATATATTTTTAAAGAGTTACCACCTCCAGATATAAGTAAGATAATATTAGGATTATTGGGAAAGAAAAGATGATCCTTCCTTAAACAAGAAAAGATTCTCTTAGGCATACTTCCAAATCTTATGATCTTGGAGTACACATGACTAGGCGATTTCACTAAAGGTGGTCACTCAATTCACTCAAAGTGTATCGGGTTTCCTATCAATATAGAACAAATGAAATCGCTCAAATAGCCAGTCATGCAACACTCATCGTCATAGGCTTGGTCGAGAATCGGATCTCCACCACTTAGGTGAGGACAATGCTAATTATCCCAAGACATTCATGAGGGTTGTAGTGTTTGGTGAGGGTTAAAGGGTATGGATAGTGGTATATTTGGGTTGTAAGGGTTTGGCTTATCTTTAAAACTACTGAGATCATGAATAACTTTATTCTAGAACGGAAAGGAGATAGCTATCGATCTTCTATCATGTTCATCTTGCGAGGATGATACTTTGAAGGACTTAGCTTTATTCTTGCGGAACTATTTTTCTTTTCTTTTCTGCTTTTCTTTTTTTTCTATTTTCTTATTCTGCTTTTTTCTATTTTTCTATTTTCTTTTTCTTCTTCAGAACTTCTTTGCCAGAGAATTTCCAAGGATATTTTTCTTTTGATTCTTTCATAAATCCCTTATCTTGAACATTTCGAGTCTTTTCATGGTGCCAATTTTACGCACCAGGGATTCTCAAGAGAGATAATCTTTTGGAGAACACGAAAGTGGTAGGATAAGTGAAGCGGATATTCTAAAAGATGTTCCTCATAACCTTAGAAATTCTAAGATAAGTTTTGGGGATATTTTGGGAAGTAGGGTTTAATGATGAGGGTTTTATGAAATGAAAGGTTTAGGCTCAACAGGGTTTACTAGGCGGATCATCGATACTAAAAATGAGTATCGGAAGGGTTTTGGGCTTCAAGAGATATGTAAAAAGTGGTTTAATTCCTAGGGAATGTCAAGGTCATCTAATTGCACCTATACCGCGTACGATACACACCAATGTGGTCTCGAAGCGTATGTCAAGAGCAAGTTCTAATTCAGAGATACATGCATTGGCACACACAAGAAATGAATAGTGAAGCATTAAAGATGAATGCTTTTAGGCTCAAGATACCTCACTGCAATTAGGGTTGTATGTGCTTCGTCATGCTTCCTATTAGATTATCATTTCTTGCTTAAGATATTTCTACCTTATTTTCCCTAGATTCCAAAATATTTTACTCATATTTGAAAATAGCTCCTCTCCAAAGACTTTATGACTCAAAAATAGCAGAGTTAATCAGATGATTTAGCTCATACTTTTTAATTTTCTTGAAAAATTTTGAAAAATTTGAGGAACATTTTATGAGTTTGCTATTTCAGACATTAAAAATCCTAAAAAACTACCAAGGTATTCTATACCTGCTATCCCACACTTAGAGGAACATTGTCCCTAATGTTCTCTTGAGTTGAGATTTACTGAAAGTAGAATCCCACACTTAGAGTTTAAACATGTAAGAAAATGTTTCTCAAGTGTTTGTTTTGGGTTGGAATCCCACACTTAGTAATAAGCTTAGGATAGAGTATAGACTACTTTAACAAACTTAACAAGGCAAATAATATACAGAATCATAAACAAAAGAGGGTAAAGGGTTAAGACACTCCCCAGATAGCGAGCTGCACTGAAGCTGAGAGTCTGAATTTGCTGAAAAGAGACGTTGCCAAGATCTTTTTTTCTGCATCCATGAAGATCGGCTCGGCTTCAAGCATCTTGCTATTGGTTTATTCATTCATCATTCTCTTATGAATCAATCTCGTAGGTGTGAACACGTTGGACGTAGCCTTTTTCAAACTCAATTTGTATGCAAATGGAAAGAGAAATCACTGTCTCAGAATTTGAAAAGATGTTTTCTATTACAAATCAGTTTTATAAAACATGTGTTTTGTAAACGAGTTTGAGCATAATGCATAAAAGTAGTATGCAAGTACCTCAAATGCTCGAAACACATGAATTATCAGTTTTCAAAGTTATTTCCTATTTTCTGAGACAATGATTTATTTGCAAATGAGTTGTAAATCTGCAGAAGTTTTCATAAAGTATTTCTGGTACGTCCAAGTGTGAAGGATAGTCGGAGATTTTCTTCACTTGTTGACACTTTCTCTCAACACGTCTTATTCTACGGGTTGCCTCCCGAGCAGCGCTGCTGTTATAGTCGAGAGCTCGACTTCCAAAACGATAGAAAATAATGTGAAGTGATGTCATTCTCCGGACACAAGTGGAGTCAACCTTGAAACACCAATGTTGGATAGAGCTAACTGGACGAGGATCCTAATCATTAAGAGATGCTGATGTAAATGACTCTCTAATGATCTGAAAGTGCTGAATCCAATAACCATAAATATCTATCACCCGAGATCTTTGCCGACAACTGATGCAATGAATCTGATTGTTGTTCTTATCAGCAGAGATCAATCCCATATCTAATCCTTTGATAGCCATTCCTACGTCAGCCTATATCTCTGAGATGTTTATGTGTATACTTGTAGGCGGTGACATTACTATAGCAGATGAATGGTTCCCGGTGGTGGTGGTGATGGGTGGATGGATAGGTGAATGTGGGTAGGTATTGTGATGACGAATGATGGTTTCGGGTTCCATGCAACGCTATGCTAGCAATCAAGGATGTGGCGAGATTTAGCTCTAGGATGTGGTTACATGTTGTGAATGTTGAGCTGATCTACTTAATGAACTAGTCATAGACAACTAGAAATCATTTATGTGTCTAAAAGAGGTATCTCTTCTCCCTTCAAAGCAATGCTCCAAATATTTCCAAATTTAATGAACTACAAGATCCCCTTGTTGCCTTTCCATTATTCTCAAAGATTCTTTACCCATAGGCGGCAATCCCTGTTTGTTTGGCATTTGAACAAGTAGAACAAATAAACGTGATCTAACAAACAAGTGATTATTCTCCAAATCATAGATTCACTGGTTTGCGAATGACCTATCAAAGTGAATGCTTTGAAGATGAAACAAACCAGTGTATGACTTAGAGTCTAATCGCACACTACAAGTGTTAGTTGCCTATAATTTCACTGCAGCACAAACATCAGATATGGAAATACCAATATTATCAGTTGAATCAGGTAGCCAAGTATAGAGATATCCAAAGAACACATTTTTAAACGAGTTCGAGCATAATACACATATTGACATACAAATCATGTTTATTAGATTAAGCATCAGTATTTCATGTTTGTTCACACAAATATATGTAAGTACCTCAAATGCTCGAAACATGTCAGTGGGATTGTAAGATGACTAAGGCTCCTAACTCTAATAGGTTTCCATGTTTGTGAGTGAAAGGGATACTAAGAATAAAGTTCAAACAAATAGGAGTAGGAAGTTTTAAGTTTTGACAAAAATTTCAATGAAGTAATTTCGCAAAACATCCTTTTTGTTCATAAAAATAGATAAGACTTAGAACATTCATTTTAAGGATCATTCTCTACTTATTTGGGTTAGCTTACGACTTATCTTTAACTACTATTACGACTACTAAAACTATGTTAGACACGGGTTGCCTCCCGAGAAGCGCTTGTTTTTGTTCGAGTCTCTAGCTTGACTCTAACACTATTTATCAGGCAATCCTAGCGGCTTCCTTGCATCCATTAGTAGACACAAGTGGTAATATTGGTACATACCTAACAGTTTAAGGAAAGTTAAGGTCACGGGATGTCCAATATGAGGAGATGATTCAAAGTAAGGGAATTGTTCTACCAGAGGTATAACAAATCTCTCAACTTCTAATACCTCATGGGGTCGGGTTGACAGAATGGGTTGGTCAGAGGTGTCCATATCACTCCATGACGTATACGTCATTATGTGGTGGAGAGATGGTTTGTAGGGCAACCCTGACGCAAAACCCACCTTGCTTCCTATGGTCTTTTGGTCAATGATAATGTTGTACTCTAGGCATGGAGGTGGGACATTATCCGTTGACGTCTCCAATCTCATAACAACATTCTCATCGACTACTTGGGTAACGGGTTCAATTAGATCACTGCTTAGAGTTGAGTGCAAGTCTATGTTGAGTGTATTAGATGTGGAGTGTGGGTTGACTTCGAATGATAAAGATTGAGATTGATGTTGAGTGGGGCTATAGGGGTTTGATTGAGAATCTAAGTGTCCTATGGCTAACATCGTATGTCCCTCACATTCTCCGTCAAAGTGGGGAACACCGCATATCCTACATCCAATTTGAATTATTTGAGCAAGACTTTGCAATTGATCTATTATTGTTTCTACCCAAGTATTCAGTAAAGACGACATTTGAAGAAGGTTTAAGAATTATATTTGAGGTGAGAAGTGTTTTAAATCTAAACTAAGCTAAGCTAAGCTAATCTAATCTAACTACGCTATTCTACGGGCAAAAAGTAAAGGGATAACTTAAAAACTAATTTATCTAAACAGGCTCCGAAACGTACTACCGTCTCCGGCAGCGGCGCCAAAAACTTGACGCGCACCCAGCGGTCGGTTCAAGGAATTGCTTCATATCGTTGCAGACCTTTCCACTAGGCGCGGCGTCAGGTGGTAGTTTTAAATTTATAATAGTCGGGGGAGCCTAAACCTCCGTACTACCTACTTATACTGGTACGAATACCTTGATACGAGTATGCGGTAAGGATGATCCAGGGTCGTTCCTCACGACGGTAGAATTGAAACAGAGCTCGTTCTGATAAACTAACTTTCAAGCTAGGGTTTGAATAAGTGGATAGGTGATTGTTTTTGGTTTTTATCTAGCTAAACTACTAAAACTTATAAAGCATAAAAGTAAAGGGAGACTAGCATATGTAACACCTAAGGATAACAAAGACGTGGTTCACCATGATTTAGGATAGTGTATGTGCAGAGATGATGATTATATGGGGACACATTCAGTTGACAAACAAATAAACTTAGGTGTAAACACTAGGACCCTACTTATTTAGTTCCGGTTCTAAATTAGTATGTCACTGAGTACCTAGACTATGGTGATTCTGATCAGAACAGGTTGCTCAACCCCCCAACACTGCCCTTGTGACGGTACAGTGACCCTTGCTCAACTACCCTGTGACAGAATAGTGAGTCTCTGGAGATAATTCCGGGGTGCATGCATGAGGTAACAAACTGCCATTAAGGATACTCTGACCTTTCTTAACACCTAAACCTAAATGTGTCATCTAAATGTGTACTGGTTATTTAACTATGTTATTCTAAACTATCGGTTATGAATAGTTAAGGGGTTTAAGCATCTGGGAATACAGCCGACTCCTTGCTTTCTTTCCAAAACTCATATTCTATTAGTTAAGCTCAAATACTTCCGTCTTGAATTAGACCCTCCTTTACAATCTATAACGCCCCTCGTTTAATACAACAATATAATATTAAGTTTGGCGGAAGCGACTATTATAATTACATATTCTATTAAAAACCTGCTAGAAATTTTCGCAAACCTTTATACAATATGTTTAACTACTAACCAAACATAGTTAACATGTTTACAAACCCGGGCATTATATGCTATAAGACATTATTTATTACAAACTGGATCAGAGTTGCAAGTTTCAAACATTCCCAGCATCAAAACATCCTTCCTGACTACCCACATAATATACATAACCTGCAGGAAGTAAATTGAGGGATTAGCACAAAGCTAAGTGAATGAATTATCAACTACAATTCAATTTAGCTAGCAATCTGTTCACAACCAATAATGTAACAAACATCGTCAAGAGGAACGGTGGTTCCTAAGGACCCTGTTCCGGGTGGCCCCATCAGAACACTTACATCAACTGTGGGCCAAAACAGTGATTAACCGCTAACTAAATGCTAATCTCCATCAACACATGTACGCAACCCTGTGTTGACCAACATTAGCAATCAAGTCCAACCGACAATCTAGTTGACCTCTGGATTTAGCAATCAAGCTCACAGGCTAATCAAACTACCAATCATATGGCATATCATTTCAAAGTTAACATACTATCAATAGTAATCCTATAATTACTGATTGAAATCAAACTGACACAACCAAATCAAACTGTGAGTTTCAAATCCACTCACCTGATTATCTCGTTTCACTTACTCAGCCGTCTTATCTCGCTGAGCTCTTTGATTATCTGAGAATTTACAATCAAATATAAGTTAGTAAAGACATTCTTAAAACCATAACTTATATTCGAATATTACTTATATGGATACAATTCACAATAATTATATCACAATCAATATATCTACATTTGGATACTACATTCACATATCAATCAAGTAATATTAGTAGATTAAGGTTTAAAAGGAGTTTATTCAAGAAAATTACATTTCCTGCATAATGGCTGAATCCGCCGGATTCATCTGAATCCGCCGGATTCATCTGAATCCGCCATCTGAATCCGCCGGATTCCCAACCGGATTCACCACAGTTTCGTTTCCAATTTTGATCAGACCAATTTCTAACGAATACGTTATTGAATACGTTCATGAATACGCCGTATTCACCAAAATTCTGGTTTTCACTTTCGGGGGAGTCCGCCGGATTCAGGGGAATCCGCCGGATTCCCGGGTTTCGCGCAGAAACCCTGAACCTGCTATGGCTAAACTCAGCAAAATTCAAATCACAACCAAACAACCACAACAACGATTACAGCAACAGTTTTTAGCTCACATATCATCATATATGCATGTTAAAACATGTAATAACATCAAAATCATCCTATTCATCAATCACTTAAAGTGTGAACTAAACAAAATTCAAAACTTACCAAATAAGGATTACAAATTGATGATGATGATGATGTTTATGTTAGCACAAGCTCACAATCAGCTCAAGATCACAATTTTGGATTTGATTTCAAGACTTCTAAGTGATTTGAAGATTTTAAAGGTTTTAGGTTAAGTTTCCAAATAAGGAAAGTAAAGAACTTTCCTATTTGGGAAAGTTTATAAGTCGGCTCATTTTTCCCCACCGACCCGTATCCACTTAAAACTAGTCCCCTTTCAATCTATTGCCTGGAACCTAAAAACCAATTGCGAGAAACTTATTTTATTGCACCGTCAACTATAGTAAATTAAAACAATCAACAATTTACTAAGCACAATAAGTCCTGAGGCTTATTTAACTAAGTTTCGCAACTAAACACATTTTACCAAAATAATTTCTAATACAATTAAATACATCAATTTAAAATTAGAAATTACCGGACCAGAAGAGAGGATGTTACACAATCAGTCGTTCATCCCTAGGTATACTCACAGTGTACACTGCATTAAGTATTTCCACAGCTTGTATATATCTAAGTATACTCACGGTGTATAGTACTTTTAAGGTTTAGCATTTCCACAGCTTTATGTATCCTAGACCATGTTCTAGAACGGTGACTTCTAGGTAATCCACGATGAGATGATCCTACGGCATTTCCTTAGCTTCCACGTATTTGTACTCCACACGAGGTGTTTCCAACGCTATACGAAGTACAGTGCTATTTAACGGAGTCTCATAGCTTCATACTGTAACATAGATAACTATGTTTACGTAGTATTCGGGTTTGCAAAGTCCTATCCTAAGGGCAATAGTCACGTGAAAGACTGGAAAGGGTGAACGATAAAGTCTATATTCAGGATAAGTTTAGACTGATAACAAAGTAAAACAACTCCCATTTATATAATAATCGGGAACATTATTCCACAACGGATTGTGCCCACGACTTTCATAGCTTCCACATTCCGTACTCCACACATTAGTGATGTTTCCGGCGCTATACAAATGAAATCCGTATAACGTTACCTCCGTTGTTTCATAATGATGTTATCCCAATATCATATATTTGAAGTAACATCATCACTACTATTTAAATCATGGCAAACATACAAGCAACTAATTACAAAGCATATCAATAAACATTTCTAATATTAATAAATCACAAACATCAAACAAGAACATTATGACAAATTAATAATAGAAAGGGTAGATAATACCGATACGAATTGTGAGCAGAATAACACTTGTATTTCTTCATAAAATCCGATCATTACATAAGCTAGCCTCTACTAATTTATTACATAACTAATCTAAAAGTAAAGAAAAGGATTCCCCCACTAATCTTCTCACTAGTCCAAGGGTTAGAAACCCTAGCAAGAAACTAGAGAGAGAGACTAGAGAGAGAACCTAGAGAGAGAAAGTAGAGAGAGAGTGTGAGAGAGAAAGTGAGAAATGAGAAATGAGAATGAAGTGTAGAATAGTTGGAGGATGAAGGCCCTATTTATAGGCAAAGGGTGAAATCAGCCGTACAAGTCGCGAAGCACGCATGTACAAGCAAACAAAGCACGAACGGAGACTAATTGGCCTTAGGAGGGCCGTATACGGGGTCAAGGGGGCGTTATACGGCCTTGTGGGGGCCGTATACGGTGTGCATGGGGCCGTATACGGTCTCCAGGGCCGTATACGGGTTCCGTCAGTTTTCGTTCGTTGCTTAAAATGCCCGTATCTCATTCGTTATGCGTCCGTTTGACTTGATTCTTTCGCCTGTGATCTCATAATTCCGTTACGCTTCTAATGGTACAAATTTCATAGAAATTGTATGTGTGTAACTCAAGCATGTTTGGAATGACTTTTAACGATCTGTAGAAGCCGTATCTCTTCCGTTCTTCACCCAATTTGCATGATTCTTGATTCTCCCGTCTCGTTTTTACCTATTACAACATATCATAAGGTTAGAATGTGCTTATCATAAGGTAAATGAGGGTGTGAGAATTGGTTGTTGTTTATTCGCTCTGTTTTGCTCGTTATTTGGACGTTTTTAGTGATTTTTGTAGCAACGCCTATATTTGAAGTACTTTAGTGAATTTTAGTAAATAATGATTGTTTTGGAATGTTTTCACTAAAGATGTGTCCAAAAAGTGCGGAATATTGTACTTAAAAACATGACTTTTTGCGTCACATCAAGGTCCATAGAGAACATCTACTAAAAAATTTGTTGAAAACTTACTAGTTTTAGTTGTAAAGTGGCGACTTCGTCTATGGTCTCTATTATCTGGAGATGGGTGATATCTCTGGTTTCGTTAAGATCTTGAAAATTCTAATAGAGTTGTGCATCCCGACCCTATGCCAGGTGCATTTTGCCGAAACGTGTTTCGTTCCATTCTAATTTCATGGCGTTTAGTCTACTCTCACAGCGGTTTATTTCCGAACGGAAAGAAAATTAATTAGCGAATGAGATCCTTGCATGAAAATTAAGCTTATCGTTGCATGTTTAAAGGAGGTAACATGTGACCTCACGGTAGGTCGATCAATCAACATGAAGTAGTGAAATTTATATATGTAAGACCCTACAACTTTTACATTTTATAATAAACCATGTGTTACTTTTCAATATATAAACATATATATTTCATTAGGTCGGAAGCGTATGTCCCCAAAATATTCACATAAATACATACCGTATTTACATGCATCAAAATTTCCTAGTGTTTACAAAGACATTACTTTAAGAGTTTAGTTACAAGCCATCTATTTAAAACATTTAATTACATGTCAAATATACTAAAACCGGGCGTGACTTAGTTTTTAAAACATATTTCCAAAATTGTCAATTATAAACATCAGAGTTAGCCAAGTAGTCAAACTTCCATTCCCAAAATCGCCAACTTGCCCGTTTCTAATAAAAAAAACCTGCAAAAATGGAATATGGTGGGATTAGCACGAAGCAAAGTGAGAAAATCTATAACTAACAGCATAACTTAATTTAACGTATTTGCCTGCAACAAATAAACATGCCGCACACAATATCAATTACAATACAAGAGGATCGGTGGTCCTTGGGGAAACCCTCAGCCGCGGTGGCCCCCAAGAACACTTGTAACCAACTGCAGGCCTCTACAGACGTTTACCGATAACCTACATTATTGTCCCATCAACATAAAATCCCTAAACAACACATGTACCAAGATCCTATGTTGACCCGACAATAATCCATAAGCCCAAACCATGTTGACCTCTCATACACATATACGTCAAAGACCATATATGTTAATGCACAAATAAAGTCCTTATACGTCAGATGACCATATACGACAAATGCACAATTCACAAGATAATATAAATGACAAACAGTCAATAATAATAAAACTATGATCACTTGTTATAACCGAATCCGTTACACCAAGTTACCCTGAGAGTTAGAGATCCACTCACCAAAACCTTTGGTGTCCACTCGGTGGTCTAATGTTACCGAGCCTTCTGATTATCTGAGAATAGGAATAATAACAAGTCAGTAACTTATTCCAATAAATCTCCAATTTATATTCAATATAAAATACTTATCAATATTATTCACAATAATATTATATTTCACATTACCAAAGTATATATCACATATTATGAATAAATCTCCATACTTAACCAATATAAAATATAAACCTCATACTCTTTAAACTATCACAAGAAATCATACTACATGCTAACTGTTTAACAATAATATCTAGTTGTTGGTAACAATGACACTTCTCGTTCCCACATGCTTTAATAATACCAAATGACCCATCAATTTATATCCACTTTATATGTATTATCTTACTAATAACTATTTACTCAATTATTTAACTTTATATTATCATATAAGATCATAAGCTAAATAACTATGCAATATAATAGCAAAACACAAACTGGTCTGCTGCTGTTGTTCTTCTTCAGCTCCGAATTATTATTATCAATTCATAAAACCAGTCACATAATCGAAATCAAGCCATAATTTAACATCTATTACTATTACTAACATCATATAACCATATTTCAAGTCTCAATTCATTTCACATATCATTAATCTACCAATTTTTATCAAGAATACTCAAATCCTTTTTACCGCTTTTTATCTTGAAGAACACATATAATCTTATACAATAACTTCATGTAATCATCATATAATCAGTAATATATAACCTTTCTAACAATTTTCATACATGATTCACATATCTTTATCAATTATTATCATAAAATCAAAATTATTGTTAAATAGAGCTAAGAACACTTACACTAAGGATGAAGAACAATCTTAAGATGAAGAAATGATATGTGGAATTAGAATCACAGCCTCTCTTTAATTTGTTTGTGAATCCCCCTTTTTATCCCCCTGATTTTTCTTAAGTTCCTTTTGAAAGAGGTTAAATGTAAATGAATGAGGAAATGTAGTTATGCATGAGTTAAAAGAGTTGGTGAAAGTGTTATCCATGTGTCAACATTTCCATTAAGCATATAATGAGTCACCAATTTTTAATATTACTTTACACAAATAGTTCTTTTACTTTACTGTTAGCTATAACAATTAAAAAGAAACTAAATTTTACTAATTGAAATAAGTCATTAATCTCTTTAACTTATTATTTTCAAATACCAATTAACAAATAAATTATTTAAATTCAATTAAAATAACCATAACTTCTAGGCCTTAAAAGAGGATGTTACAATATATCAAGACGAAATCTAATTTATGTACGTGATTCATTGTTTACAGGACGTGCCGGGCATTGTTACATACGATCGAGTTACATAGGTCCTACAAAAGCATAGTAGAATACAGATTCAGCCTAAGCTAATCCTGACGTAGATTTAGTTGTGGCAGTAGTGCGGTGAGACGGTCCACAGATTCTGCAAGTCTGCTAACCAATCAGAGGGCGTCTTCGGTTTCCCTTAGACGTGTCTCGCACTGGTTCAACCTTGATTGTAGGACGGAGATTTCGTTTCGGTTACCAATCACTTGGTTGTGGACAACCTCCATGGTTTCGATGGTTTCACCCATTTGGTTGTCAAGGATGTCCATGTTACTGATGGTGTTTTCGTGATCTTCAGAGACTTGATTGATTCGTTCGAGTGATGTGAGTCTCCAGTTTTCGTTGGTTTCTTGGAGTTTGATATCCATGGCGTGGAGTCGTTGCTCGTGGTGGTGTACCCTAGCGGCTAAGTCCAGTAGAGTTAGGTGAGCGGGATATGGGCTAGCTCGAGGCGACATGGTGTCCCACCTAGCCACCCTTGGGTTTCGTGATCCATACGGATGAGAGCGTGACGAACTGGGTGGTGTGTTTTCCATTCTGAGACAAATTAAAGTGTTAGGAAGGATGAGGCCTATATCCATATAATATATAATATAGCCTAAGATATCGAGCGAGAGCGAGGCCTATCTATGTGTAACAACCGGCAAATTAGGACTAGAATTAGTGCCTAGTTCTTTGTTAATACATGTAATTAGTTCTGTGTTAGGCTAATTTATGTATCGGATTATATATTGGTAAATATATACAACTTTGCGATTTGATCTAAATCGTACGCGACTTAAATAGAACGAAATTCTATTCGATTAATACGGACGTTGGTGAACAAATGTTTATAAACTAAAATAACGCAATTATGACCCAAAATGCTATTTTTCAATAATTAGAAATTATCTCGTATCACTTGATTAAAGTTTACACGATTTAAAAACAAAAGTAATTAAATTTAATCTAAACTATTAAAGACTTAAGGAAATAATTTAATTGAGTTATTTAACAAGGTTTGTGATTTTTATAAATATAACTAAACACATAAAAGAAATAATTTAACGAAGAACGACGGAGAAAACGAACACCGCACGGAGCGCGAGGACGGAGACTGAAAATGGGAGGTTAAAACCTCCCACCTTCTTCCTTTTTCCCCATTTCCACTTTCTATTCTCTCCCTCTCTTTCTTTTTACTCCCAATCACCAAACCACCTTCATCACCAAATTCGCTAAATAACACCACGAAACATCGCCGAATCATACCCTCCGTTTGGAAGAAAAGCATCACCTCGCAACGATCTACATTTCTATCTTTTCGGATTTCTCATCCGACATTTTGTAAGTTTCCGACAAAACCCGACATCTCTCGATTCTTAATGTTTTTACGTTTTTATGGTTTATACATGCTTAAAATGTCCAAAAATGGGTTGGGTAAAAGATTTGGACCGAACGGAAACCGGAAAACTCGTTTTCGGCACAATTTCCGGCCATCAGACCGCTACGTCGCACCTGGGTAAAGTAAAGAAAAGGATTCCCCCACTAATCTTCTCACTAGTCCAAGGGTTAAAAACCCTAGCAAGAAACTAGAGAGAGAGACTAGAGAGAGAACCTAGAGAGAGAAAGTAGAGAGAGAGTGTGTGAGAGAGAAAGTGAGAAATGATAAATGAGAATGAAGTGTAGAATGGTTGGAGGATGAAGGCCCTATTTATAGGCAAAGGGTGAAATCAGCCGTACAAGTCGCGAAGCACGCACGTACAAGCAAACGAAGCAAAAACGGAGACCAATTGGCCTTAGGAGGGCCGTATACGGGGTCAAAGGGGCCGTATACGGTGTGCATGGGGCCGTATACGGTCTCCAGGGCCGTATACGGGTTCCGTCGGTTTTCGTTCGTTGCTTAAAACGCCCGTATCTTCTTCGTTATGCGTCCGTTTGACTTGATTCTTTCGCCTATGATCTCGTAATTCCGTTACGCTTCTAATGGTGCCAATTTCATAGAAATTGGATGTGTGTAACTCAAGCATGTTTGGAATGACTTTTAACGATCTGTAGAAGCTGTATCTCTTCCGTTCTTCACCCAATTTGCATGATTCTTGATTCTACCGTCTCGTTTTTACCTATTACAATATATCATAAGGTTAGAATGTGCTTATCATAAGGTAAATGAGGGTGTGAGAATTGGTTGTTGTTTATTCGCTATGTTTTGCTCATTATTTGGACGTTTTTAGTAATTTTTGTAGCAACGCCTATATTTGGAGCACTTTAGTGAATTTTAGTAAATAATGATTGTTTTGGAATGTTTTCACTAAAGATGTGTCCAAAAAGTGCGGAATATCGTACTTAAAAACGTGACTTTTTGCGTCACATCAAGTTATCCCACACTTAGACGTTGCTTGTCCTCAAGCAACACTCAGTTTTTGAAAACATTTTTAGAGCGAGTCAATATATTTTTAAAGAGTTACCACCTCCAGATATAAGTAAGATAATATTAGGATTATTGGGAAAGAAAAGATGATCCTTCCTTAAACAAGAAAAGATTCTCTTAGGCATTGATGATCCCAGCTAGAGATCTTAGTATGTATTACTTTGAATGATTATTAATAAGCTTGCGGAATAGTTTATTAATAACTTGAAGAACAAACTTGTATATAACAGAATATCTAATCAAAAGCTTCAATATTATTAACAATAATACGAACACACAATTTGTGTTAGGGTTTACAACCTTGAAGCTAATAACTAGAATGAATTCGTCCTACTCTAGGGTTTTACAGGATCTCTATTTATAACATATAGAGTCCTTTACAGAATCAAACTATTATGGAATCATATCTATTCCATAATTCTCTCTATTCAACTATATCTAACCAACAGTGGTTATCTATATCACTAACAGAGGTAGTACTCGTATATTATCAACAGTGGTTGAGTACTCGATACAAAATACAAACTACACACTAACAGTGGCACTGTTAGACAAACTACTTGACAGTGGCAGCTACTAACTAGCAGTGGCAACTACTAACAGTGGTTGTACTTCTAACAGCAGCACAATACTTGTATTCTGAGCAAATCTAGCAGTATCTCAGTTCTCAACAATCTCCCCCTAAACTTGATCATTCAGAGTAATGATTCAAGTTTCAATCCTTCTTTTCTTCTTCTTTCTCCTTCATCGTTTGCCTCTTATGCAGTTGATTGAACACCATGTATAAAGCTCTGTAAGCTCCTTCAGTAATGATGGTTGTAGATAACTTCAAATCAACCAATCTATTCAGCAGCCCTGTTCCCAGCACATAGTATCGATCATCAAACATGTAGATCACCTGCCCATTGTTAAATACTACCATGTGTACTCCAGCTCTGGCAAAATATCTCCAGGTTATAACCCTTTGATGACAATGAAAGAATAAGTGATACATGCTTGCTGGTTCAAACATGCTTTGCAATAACTCCATCATTTGTCTTTCAATCACAGCCTCTGAGTTCTTTCTATTCCTGATTCTGCTCACTTGATACAACTCCATAAGATCATCTCTTGTACAGATTCTGAGCAAATCAATCATACTTCCAACATGGTCATCAAATCCTCTTTCCCTTTCAATCTTGATCTCAAGGATCATTTTTCTGAAACCATAATCAATTGCTACTCCTTCCCAATTTATAATTCTAGCCTTTCTTGGTCCTTCAGAAATCTCCTTGCTATCAGTCAGAATCTTGATTCTCTTTTTCAGCTCTGGATCAAATCTTGGAATGTCAGGAATAACATTGTCTTTAGAAATCTGATTTTTCCATGAATTTCTTCTGACTTCATTCTGCTTATCCTCTAAGGCTTTCTCTGCTGCCTCAGCAGCTACTTTTTCTCTTCTTTCTTCTTCTTCTTTCAGAAACTTTACCATTTCCCTATCTGCCTTTTCTTTCTTTTCCTTTATCAATGCATTCAAATGCCTATTCTCTTCCAATTTCTTGGTCCACTCATCATCTCTTCCCATATACCTATCATATGCCTGTTGCAGCTTCTGCATATTCCATCCTTTAACAATTTTAGCTGGGGCATAATTTTCAGACAGAGCATTGATCATTTGTCTTCTCCTTTCAGCATATGGTAAAGGTTTACTCCTCTTCTTGGCTAATTCCTCTTGCTTTTTCTTTCTAGCCCTTTCCTCATTTGACCTTTTCATCAACAAAAATCCAGAAGATAACTCTTCCTCTTCATTACCTTTCTTCTTCTTTAAATAATCATGAACTCTCTGAGCAGGAAGCTTTAATCCTTGTGCAGTCTTTTCTTTAACAATCTCTGCAGCTTTCTGTGTAATAGTCACTACACTCAGATCATCCAAAATCATTTTAACATCATCACCCTCATCTTCAGCTTTAGCTTCTGCAGCTCTCCTTATCAACCTTTCCCTTTCTTCTACTTGCATCCTTAGCATATCATGAGACTCAAGATGAGGTTCTTTAATTTCTTTCACTTTTGATTTTTCTTTTAACTTTCCTTTACCTTTGTCTTTTGGATCAATCACAGGCAATTTAGACTCAGGCTTGAGTGGTGAAGTTGGTTCTCTTATTGTAACAGGTACCTCTCTTGGTCTTGTTGTTGTGGTAGTTATGACAGGGGTTGATATGACAGCAGTGGTGATTGGTGTATCAACAGTGGTAGGTGTTGGTGTACTAACAGGGGTAGATGTAATAGTGGTAGTGTTAGTGTTGACAGTGGTTGAAATTGTGACAACAGTGGTAGAAGTTTTGACAGGGGATAAAGTATTAGTTGGCTTTCTTCTGGGAATAGATTTCTTTCTTGTAAAGGTCTGCAACTTCTTCTCTTCATCAATTGATTTTGATTGCTCCCCCTTAACCTCAACTTCTCCTTCTTTCATCTCTTTTTCAACATCATCAACCACCTCATACACTGGCCTATCACTGAAACTGACTCTTTTCTTATTTTCCAGGTTAGCACCCATCACATCCCAAAAATATAATCTAAGTGCAGCTTTCTCAGGCAACCCTTTATTCAATGGAAATACCTGATAAACTGTTTCATCAGTCTGCTCTGCTCCTGCACCATCACTTGTATTAACATTTTCAGAAGAATCTTCACCAGTATATACCACCATACTTCTGTCATCTGCAGCATCTACCATCTCATCATCTAAACTTTCATGTATCACATAATCAGAGACATTGAGCTCCTCCTCAGCCTTATTCCTGCTCTGCACATAATCATCATCTTTATCATCAAACACTAACTCCACAGTGTCTTCTGATTGTGCCTCATTATGCTCACATATATCCATCTCAATTGTATTATCATCAAGCTCAATCACCTCTGTAGCTGCAGAATCATCATGCATCTCATCAATATTTATCATTGCTCCACTCATATCATCATGAGGTCCATGTGAATCATCATCATCATCATCAGCTTTTCTTGAACCATCATCTTCAGGCATATTATCATCATCTGCTTTCTTCTCCCCCTTCCCTGAAGATTCCTTTAACTTATTCGCAGGTAGAATAATATTGTTGACAGCCTCCTCAAGCATTAACAATCTATTCTGCACATCAAGCAACTCTGCCTTCTGATGATCAATGATCTCCTTCTGCTTAGCAATTAACTCATCCTGAGCTTGAATTTTCTGTTGAGCCTCTTTTCTGTAAGCCCTTTCCCTCTCATATTTGCTCCACAGTTTATTGATATCATGTACAAGATAGGAAATCGTCAATTCATCAGTATCACTAGGCTCATCAACATTAGAGTGTGACCTCTTAGTTAAATCCTTGCCCACATCTGCCACTGCAGATGTCCCTTGGTTATTGGTACTGGGACCTACATTTGAATCATCACCCATAGGTTCATCAAACATAGTTGCCTCTGGTTGGGTCTGATTAATGTTACCACTATCCTGCCCTGCCAGTGGGCTAGAAACAGTAGTGGCAGCCCTTCCAGAATGAACATTTTCATCAAGTATGTTCACCTGTTGTTTTGGGACAGTTGACTGAGACTGTGGAGAAACAGGAATCTCCATAGCCTGTGTAGCCTTCTTGGATTTCTTGGCTTTAGATTGGGTAGGCTGTTTGTTCCCTTGTTTTCTTTTGATGCCACCTCCTGATGTGTGTTCAGAACCAACTTGTGTTATTGGTCTGTCATCATTTGGTCCAGATGGTGTTGGTAATACACCACCAGTGGCAGAAGGAGTAACTAGCATTGTTGAAAATAATGCAGTTTCCTTCTTAGAAAAAGCATTCTGATACTGATTCATAGCCTTAATAGTCCTCAAAGATAGAGTAGAACTAACAATCACACTATCCTCTGCTGGCAGATTTGACAATTGATTATTCAATAAAAGCTGAACAAATCTAGGGTACATAACGAATGTATCACCCTTTACATTCCTAACCATATTATCTAAGATAAATCTAGACATATTAAATTTAATACCCTGTGCCAAGCAGATAATAGGATATGCAATAGTAGAACTAAATTCATTAAAACTAGTTCTCTTTTGAGACAAACATACCAGAAAAGTATGAATGTAGAACTTCCATTGAGGACAAAACCATGACTTCAAGAAAGTATATTCTGATCTTGTCTTTCCTGAACCTTCATACCCCATATCCATAATGCCTTTAAACAAATCTTCTCTCGATAATTCCAGAATTCCACCTTCATCATCAAACTGTAAAAGCTCTCTTAGAACAATCTCAGTAACCATTACCTTCTGACCCTTGACAGTGGAATGAATGTGAGTAATGCCATTAACATTCCCTTCCTTTGCATTCTTCCAAAATTCTTGAATATGCGATCGAATTAATCGTGGACAAACAGTAAGAGCATGTGTAACTGGACAATTACTCAAGAAATCAATAATAAGGTGAAAATACTCATCGGCAAGTTCTTTATTCAAGAAAGCCCTCATATTGTGTTCAGAATGAACACTTAGCGTAGAATGATCAGAATCAGATGACGATGAAGATGCCATTGATGTAATTGATGAACGAACGAAGAGTGAATTACAATAAACAACTCAAAGCGAGAGCGATTATTGAAGGGTTTTGAAAATTTTGAAAGCGTAATTGAAAAAGTGAAGTATTTGAGTATTTAATTGATGACAGTGCCAAGCCCTAAAAATAGAACTAGCAGTGGCACTGCTGGTTATACCCAACAGGGGCACAATTTACAAACAAATCCAACAGGGGTACCTCACTTGGTCAATTTATAGTCAACCCTTTCTAACCATCTAACGAAGCTAGCAGCGGCTGATAGTCTAGCAGGGGCATCCGACAAAGGAAACGCCAACTTACAACTAACAGGGGCATAAACTTAGCTTAGTTAGACAACGATTTTTTTTTTTTTTTTTTTTTTTTTTTTTAACCAAAAAAAAAAAAAATAATAAGAAGAAACAAATAAAACATTAAATTCCAGCTCAAGTGATGTCTCTTGACAGTGGCTGAAACCTGCAATATTAAACTAAGAAAAACAACTAGCAGGGGTTAAATCACACACATATACAGCAGGGGTTTAAAATACATTGACAGTGGCAAAGGTAAACTAACAGTGGCACCATCTGTTATCATGATGAAGCTAACAGTGGCAACACCTGACCCTGTCACATACAATATATTTTACCCCTGTTAGTATCAAATCCAGACCAAAACACTACGTGAGATTGATCATACCAATATTAGTTATCAAAAATGTAAATCTTCCTACATCAAATGCTTTTGTAAAAAGATCTGCAAGTTGATTATCAGTATGAATTTTAAAAATATGAATCAATCTTTTATCATAACAATCTCGTATAAAATGATATCTGATCTCAATGTGTTTGGTTTTTGAATGCTTAACTGGATTCTGAATGATACTAATAGCAGAAGTATTATCAATATAAATAGGAGTGTTCATGAAAGTCAAACCATAATCCAGTATTTGATTCTGAATCCAAAGAACCTGTGCACAGCAACTTGATGCTGCAACATATTCTGCTTCTGCTGTAGAAGTGGAAACCGTGGTCTGCTTTTTACATTGCCATGACACTAATCTATTTCCAAGAAATTGACATCCTCCACTAGTCGATTTCCTATCCATATTCTCACCACCATAGTCACTATCTGTGAAGGCCTTTAGCTCAAAATCTGATCCTTTAGCATACCAAAGGCCCAAGTCTGGTTGACCTTTCAAGTATCTAAAGATCCTCTTCACAGCATACATGTGTGACTGCTTTGGATTGGTCTGATATCTAGCACAAAGACACACTGCAAACATTATATCAGGTCTAGATGAAGTTAAATACATCAATGAACCAATCATTGACCTGTATAAGTGCACATCTACTTCCTCCCCCTCAGGATCAGAATTAAGATGTTTATGTGCCTCCATGGGAGTGCTAGCTACCTTCACATCTTTATAACCAAATTTATTCAAAATATCTTTCACATACTTCCCTTGGTTAATAAAGATTCCATCTAACTTCTGCTTGACCTGCAATCCTAAAAAGAATGTGAGTTCACCCATTGAACTCATCTTGAACTTCTTATGCATTAAATCCTCAAACTCTTTGCACAATGAATCCCTTGTAGACCCGAAAATAATATCATCAACATACACCTGTACCAGCAATATATCTCTTTGAACCCTCTTGGTAAACAATGTCTTGTCAATAGTACCTCGCTTGAATCCATTCTTGAGCAAGTACTCAGACAGAGTATCATACCAAGCTCTTGGAGCTTGATGTAATCCATACAATGCTTTCTTCAATCTGCACACTCTATCTGGATATGTTGGATCTTCAAACCCTGGTGGTTGGCAAACATACACCTCATCATCAATTAGACCATGAAGAAAAGCACTCTTCACATCCATTTGATAGACTTTGAAATCCTGATAAGATGCATAAGCTAAAAATAATCTAATAGCTTCTATTCTAGCAACAGGGGCAAAGACATCATCATAATCTATGCCTTCTTCCTGTGTGTACCCCTGTGCTACCAACCGAGCCTTATTCTTGATCACTATCCCTCTTTCATCTCTCTTGTTCTTAAAGATCCATCTTGTGCCTATAGATTTCTTTCCTTTTGGAAGATCAACCAAATCCCACACATCTTGCAGTTTGAATTGCAACAATTCTTCCTGCATAGATTCAATCCAGCTTGGATCTTTGAGAGCCTCCACTGCCTTCTTTGGTTCCATCTGAGAAAGAAAACATACATATAATGAAGTATGTACATCTTCTTCTCTTACCTTGGTTTGATGTCTTGTCTGAACAGGAGTCATAATATCACCAATAATCAAATCCAAAGAATGATCTTTATGAACCAAATACTTAGAGGTAGAAGTATCAAGTAAATCTCTTTCCAAATTAGAACCCAATAGATTATCTACCTCAGAGTCTGAGAAAGACTCTCTTTCCTCTCTTTCTTTTGAAGGCTTTGGAGTTGCTTCAGAATCTGACAAAGAAGTCCTTTCCAAAACTTGAAATGGAGGACTTTGTTCAACAAATTTTGGAGAATCGGGCTCTCCTTCTGAATCATGCTCTGAAACTATATGAGAACCCTTTGAAGTAAATGGTTGATTTTCTGTTGGAATTGAACCATCTTCATCCTTTGAACCATTTTTGCTACTTGACCCACTTGAATCATCTGAAGGTTCATCTTGCTCTAACTGGAATGCTTCTGGAGGATCTGGAGACCAAATAGGAAACAATACATACTTCAAGTCATCCTTTTTAGTTTGACTTGAGGTTGAATTCCCATCTTTACCTGCATCATTACCTGCATCTGTACCTGCATCTGTACCTGCATCTGTATCTGCACTAATAGACAAATCTGGATATCTAAAAGCATGGGTTAGTGCATCAATATCAAACAAAACTTCTGGACCTTTTCCTTCTACATTTGATGTATGTTCATTAAAGGTCACATCCATGGTCTCATCTATGATCCTAGTCCTTTTGTTAAATACTCTATAAGCCTTGCTTTGAATAGAGTATCCAACAAATACACCCTCATCTACCTTACTCTGAAACTTACCAAGATGATCTCTGGTATTTAAGACAGTACAAGGACATCCAAATGGTTTTAAAAAGCTAACCAAAGGTTTTCTCTTAAAGAATAACTCATAGGGTGTCTTGTTATGAGGTTTAATAATCAAAATCCTATTCAAAACATAACAAGCAGTGCTAACTGCCTCTGCCCAAAAGGACATTGGAAGTTTAGCATCTGCTAGCATGCTTCTAGCAGCCTCAATTAGTGTCCTATTCCTCCTCTCAGCTACTCCATTTTGTTGTGGAGTCCTAGGTGCACTATACTGTCTTTCTATACCTTTATCCTCACAGAATTTATTCATCTCATGATTCTTAAATTCTGTCCCATTATCACACCTGATGATCTTAACCTTTTGATTAGTTGAATTCTCAATCCTAGTTATGAATGATCTAAGTATTTCACCTGTCTCATCCTTAGTCCTAAGAAAGAACACCCAACTCATTCTAGAGTAATCATCAGTTATTACCAAACAGTAAGATTTCTTCCATTGACTAGCTACATTGGTAGGGCCAAACAAATCCATATGTAACAGGTGTAAGGGAGTGGTATTGGTATTCACAAGCTTGGTCTTATAAGAGGTCTTGTGTTGCTTGCCTTTGAGACATGCTACACAGTGGTCACTACATTCAAATAACTTTTCAGGTAAGCCTCTCACTAGCTTATTCCTAACAAGTTTATTCATGGTCTTGAAATTCAAGTGACACATCCTCCTATGCCATAGTTCAGATTCAGATACAGTAGCTTTAGAAATGAGACAGTTAACATTTTGAGATTCCATCTTGTTTAAATCACTACAGTATACATTATCCTTTCTTGGAACT
Organism: Helichrysum umbraculigerum; assembly: GCA_949592205.1. NCBI lineage: Eukaryota > Viridiplantae > Streptophyta > Magnoliopsida > Asterales > Asteraceae > Helichrysum > Helichrysum umbraculigerum. Next base: position 145,080,033 of record CATIUR010000003.1, on the reverse strand, counting down.
CTCATTAAAATCTTATCTTCAGGTATTTTGAGTTTTTCAGAAAGTATAAGGCATTCTGTGTCAGTGAAATATACAGGATTTTGCTTATCTGTGATTTGACTCACACTAAGCAAATTGTATCTCAATTGCTCAACATAATAAACATCATTGAAAGTGAGCTTACTGCTTTTTACTTTACCTTTACCTGTGATTTTACCTCCTTTAGGATTGCTTCCAAATGCTACATCTCCTCCATCAAACGCTTTAAAGTCCTGTAGCTTTTTCCTGTCTCCAGTCATGTGTCTTGAACAGCCAGAATCAATATGCCATAAGCTTGGTGGCTTGCCCTGCACATATATGAGAAAAACAATTAGTTTTTCTTGGGAACCCAAACCAATTTGGCTTTGGGTTTCCCATGAGCACCTTTGAAATCAACCCTTTTGACAGTGATTGATCTCAGTGCTGCATTGGTTTTGGACACTTCAGATTTACACTCATTTTTATGTCTCCAAAAACAATCAATTTTTGACCTAACAGGGGTTAATGGTCTGACAGTGGTCACCTTTAAGTTTGTATTGATTACCCTGGCAGTGGTAGCTTTACTTGGTATATACATTCTTTTGAAATGTTTAATACCAGCAGAGGTACCATGCCTGACAGTGGTCAAACCCTCCCCTGTTCGTGTCTTGCCTCTGTTAGCCGTTGACAGGGGCACTGCTGTAGCATTAACAGGGGCTGCAGCCTTGCCTCTGTTAGGCTTATTTATCAACACATGACCTGTACCACTGTTCCTATTATTTTTAGGATTGTAGTAACAGTCCTGTTGAAGATGATTATATCTACCACAAATAAAACATGACTTTCTTTTCACACATTCAAACCCATTACCCAAGCTTTGTGAAACCAATTGGTTCCAATTTCTTTGATTACCCCTGGGAATGGATTTATTCACATTACTTGCAGTATGTAACTCAGACTTCTTTGATTTACATGTACACTTATCACACTCAGATTTCAACTTGTCTTTTGATTCAGTATTGACCTTTTTGTGTACATACCCTAAACCTGAACTAGCCTTGTTGGTTTTCCTGACTTGATCTATTTGAGCTTTTGCTTTCTCAACAAACATCTTTTTACCCTCTTCTAGTTTAGTACTATTAAGTTCAAAACTAGACCAGTAATAGACTTAACACTACCATCTACAGAATTACCACCTGATGAGCTATCATTATCACTCTCATCTTCCTCAGTCCAATCAGATACCTCAACTTTATCAAAATTCACATTATCAGCACAATTAACAACTGGATCTACCTTTTTAACCTCCTCAGACACACCTACCTTAAGTGTTTCTAAAACAAAATCACTTTTAGGTGGGAAATAAGTATGATTATAAGGTGGAGGAACAGCATTAAGGTTGTAACCTAATCCAAGTTTTAATTTATCATGAATTTGAGACTTGATTAAGTTTTGAACACCTTTTGAAACATTTTCCAATTCATCAACTTTCAATTTTATTGACTCCTTATCAGAAATTGCCTCAGCCAACTTAGCACTTAGCATATCAACTTTTGTTTGTAAAGCTTTCTTTTCCCAATTTAGATACTTAATATCTAAATGAAATTGAGATTCATTCTTTTCATAAGCTTTTATCTGATTTTCTAAGTTTTCAATAGCTAAAGTGGCATGTTGACTCTTTTCCTTACAAGCTTTTAATTCATTACACACATCCATATTATGATCCCTATAAAATTTAACCATTTTCTTGCAAGTAGGAGAACATAATTTAGATTGTACCTCATATGGAATGTCTGAAGACTCTGGTTCTTCTGTGACAGCCATCAAAGCTTGATTTGTGGTTACAAGCTCTTCCTGATCACTCCAGTCAAATCCTCCCATTCCATCTTGAGCAACCAATGAATCTGAAGTGGTGTTCTGAACTGGTATCAATCTTCTTTGAGGACCAGAATTATTTCTTACAAATCCATTCTGAGATCCTCCAGCCTGTGTGCTCTTGCACTCCCTAGCAAAGTGTCCCATCTTGTGACAGTTGAAACACTCCACCTTGCTCTTGTCAAAACCAGCTACTCCATCTCTCTTGTAAGAAAAATTTCTGTTCCCAGAACTCTGCATAAACCTCTTTGCCCTGATTGTAATCATGGCCATCTGCCATCTTAAATCCATCTCTTCCAGGTCCTCTTCACTAACCTGCTCCAAATCTTCTGTAGTTAATGATGAATTCACATGGCTTGCAAAGAATGCTTCCAGTACATTATCATTAGCACCAGATGTGCTACAACTACCAGATTCACCAACAGAAACAAAAGCAGCATTGTTAGAGCTACCATTGGACTGTTTCAACGCTAGAACTTCAGGCTCAAAATTCCTCAGATCATTGTACAGGTCTTCAATCTCTTTCTCTTCAAGATCTGGACTTTGTCTAAGTCCCACAGTGTACATATTCCAATCTGTACCAAGTGATCTTAGAAACTTCCTGTTCAAGTCATCTTTATCAATCTTGACACTGTGATTTTCTAAATCACCCACAAGTTTTTGAAACCTATCAAAAGTCTGAGTCAGAGTTTCAGACTTTACACCTGCAAAGTTTTCAAACTGTTGTTTGAGAAGAGATCTCTTATTCTTCTTGGTGTTATCATTACCACCAAATCTCTTAACAATTGCTTGCATAAGAACCTGAGCATCTTCACAGTTTTCAAACTTCCTTTGATACTCATTAGGAATAGACAAAAGTAGAGTACTTAATGCCTTCCACTCTGTTGCTCTTTCTTTTCTCTCTGCATCAGACTTTGGTGGTGGTCTTTCTTCCTTTTTACCATCTGCATCCTTAGTATAGTTTGGTCCATTAGTAACCACCTCCCACATCATATAATCTGTAAGCAACATGTATTGCCTAATCCTAGTCTGCCATAGCTCAAACTCATCAGGTTTGAGCATGGGAATCTTTGTAGCTTGTATACCTTCCATTGAATCAGTAGACATCTTGTTATTTGTTGAAAAAGCTGCGAAATTCAATTACCTTCTTCAAGATCAAAGTAATATCAAGCTCTGATACCACTTGATGATCCCAGCTAGAGATCTTAGTATGTATTACTTTGAATGATTATTAATAAGCTTGCGGAATAGTTTATTAATAACTTGAAGAACAAACTTGTATATAACAGAATATCTAATCAAAAGCTTCAATATTATTAACAATAATACGAACACACAATTTGTGTTAGGGTTTACAACCTTGAAGCTAATAACTAGAATGAATTCGTCCTACTCTAGGGTTTTACAGGATCTCTATTTATAACATATAGAGTCCTTTACAGAATCAAACTATTATGGAATCATATCTATTCCATAATTCTCTCTATTCAACTATATCTAACCAACAGTGGTTATCTATATCACTAACAGAGGTAGTACTCGTATATTATCAACAGTGGTTGAGTACTCGATACAAAATACAAACTACACACTAACAGTGGCACTGTTAGACAAACTACTTGACAGTGGCAGCTACTAACTAGCAGTGGCAACTACTAACAGTGGTTGTACTTCTAACAGCGGCACAATACTTGTATTCTGAGCAAATCTAGCAGTATCTCAGTTCTCAACAGCTGACATCCCAAAAACCGCATTCAGAACCCGTTACGGGCACTACGAATTTCAACTAATGCCCTTTGGCCTAACCAACGCACCGGCTGTATTCATGGACCTTATGAATCGGGTGTGCAAACCATACCTCGACAAGTTTGTCATTGTTTTTATCGATGACATCCTTATCTATTCGCGAAACGAACATGAACATGCACAACACCTCAGAACCATCCTAGAACTACTTAGACACGAGGAGCTCTACGCCAAATTTTCTAAGTGTGAGTTCTGGATACACACCGTTCAATTCCTTGGACACGTTATCGACAGTCGGGGAATTCATGTAAACCCGTCAAAAATCGAGGGAATCAAGAACTGGAAAGCACCAACCACTCCAACCGAGGTACGCCAATTCTTGGGATTGGCCGGTTACTATCGCCGTTTCATCGAAAACTTTTCAACAATTGCCAAACCCCTCACCGTGCTGACTCAGAAGGAAAAGAAATTCGATTGGACCGATAAACAAGAGTCGGCATTTCAGCTGTTGAAATTCAAGCTTTGCAGTGCACCCATTCTATCTCTACCCGAAGGCACCAATGACTTCGTGGTATACTGTGATGCTTCTCACCAAGGTCTCGGTTGCGTGCTGATGCAACGAGACAAGGTCATTGCTTACGCCTCCCGACAACTTAAAGTTCACGAGAAAAACTACACAACTCACGACCTCGAGCTAGGGGCCGTGGTATTCGCCTTAAAAATCTGGAGACATTATCTTTATGGTACCCGCAGCACTGTATTCACCGACCACAAAAGTCTCCAACACATTTTCAACCAGAAAGATCTTAACATGAGGCAACGTAGATGGGTTGAATTACTCACCGATTAATACTGTGAGATCAAATATCATCCGGGCAAAGCAAACGTGGTTGCTGATGCTCTCAGTCGTAAGGAACGAACAAAACCACTCCGAGTCCGGGCACTCAGTATTACCATTCATAACGATCTCACCACCCAAATACATCTTGCCCAACTCGAAGCCCTGAAACCCGATAACTTCAAGAACGAGGCCTTGCGAGGCATGGATAAACAATTCGAGATCAGACCCAACGGAGTTAGGTATTTCTCTAACCGAATATGGTTGCCTAATTTCGGAAACCTTCGGGACTTGGTAATGGATGAAGCTCACAAGTCCAAGTATTCTATCCACCCGGGATCCGACAAAATGTATCACGGCATCAAGGAGTTTTACTGGTGGCCGAATATGAAAGCTGACATTGCTTTGTACGTCAGCAAATGCTTAACTTGTTCCAAGGTCAAGGCCGAGCACCAAAGACCTTCCGGATTGCTCCAACAACCTGAAATTCCTCAATGGAAATGGGAGCAAATTACCATGGATTTCATAACCAAACTACCTAAATCGGCGAGCGGTTGCGATACCATTTGGGTGATCGTCGATCGGCTCACCAAATCGGCTCATTTCTTGGCAATCAGAGAAACCGACAAAAATGGAACGCCTTACACAAATCTACATCAAAGAAATCATTTGCCAACATGGTGTCCCTATCTCGATTATCTCTGACAGGGATGCTCGATTCACATCTCGCTTCTGGCAATCACTCCAAAAATCACTGGGTACCCGTCTCGATATGAGTACCGCGTACCATCCTCAGACCGATGGCCAGAGCAAACGAACTATTCAGACACTGGAAGACATGCTACGAGCCTGCGTAGTTGATTCCGGTACAAATTGGGAAAGACATCTACCGTTGTGCGAGTTCTCGTACAACAACAGCTATCACACCAGCATAAAGGCTGCACCTTTTGAGGCACTGTACGGTCGTAAGTGCCGATCACCGATCTGTTGGACTGAAGTGGGAGATAGTCAACTCACTGGTCCTGAACTCATACATGAAACCACAGAGAAAATCGTTGAAATCCAAAACCGACTCAAAGCCGCGCGTGATCGTCAGAAAAGCTATGCTGACGTGAGACGCAAGCCACTCGAGTTCCAAGTTGGGGATCGAGTACTTTTAAAAGTATCGCTCTGGAAAGGCGTAATCCGATTCGGAAAACGCGGAAAATTAAACCCCGGGTACATTGGGCCTTTTGAGATTCTCGAGAAGATAGGTCCAGTGGCATATCGACTGCAGCTGCCCTCTGAACTCAGCGGCGTGCACCCCACTTTTCACATTTCTAACTTAAAGAAATGTCTGTCTGACGAAACACTCATTATACCCCTTGACGAGATTCGCATCGATGACAAACTACATTTCGTTGAGGAACCAGTCGAAATTATGGACCGTGAGGTCAAACAACTGAAACAGAGTCGTATTCCCATCGTCAAAGTCAGGTGGAATTCCAGACGTGGTCCGGAATTCACTTGGGAACGGGAAGACCAAATGCGACTCAAGTATCCCCACTTATTCACCAATTCTACCCCGAACGCGACTTCGACTTAAATTTCGGGACGAAATTCTTTTAACAGGGGGAGAATGTAACAACCGGCAAATTAGGACTAGAATTAGTGCCTAATTCTTTGTTAATACATGTAATTAGTTCTGTGTTAGGCTAATTTATGTATCGGATTATATATTGGTAAATATATACAACTTTGCGATTTGATCTAAATCGTACGCGACTTAAATAGAACGAAATTCTATTCGATTAATACGGACGTTGGTGAACAAATGTTTATAAACTAAAATAACGCAATTATGACCCAAAATGCTATTTTTCAATAATTAGAAATTATCTCGTATCACTTGATTAAAGTTTACACGATTTAAAAACAAAAGTAATTAAATTTAATCTAAACTATTAAAGACTTAAGGAAATAATTTAATTGAGTTATTTAACAAGGTTTGTGATTTTTATAAATATAACTAAACACATAAAAGAAATAATTTAACGAAGAACGACGGAGAAAACGAACACCGCACGGAGCGCGAGGACGGAGACTGAAAATGGGAGGTTAAAACCTCCCACCTTCTTCCTTTTTCCCCATTTCCACTTTCTATTCTCTTTCTCTCTTTCTTTTTACTCCCAATCACCAAACCACCTTCATCACCAAATTCGCTAAATAACACCACGAAACATCGCCGAATCATACCCTCCGTTTGGAAGAAAAGCATCACCTCGCAACGATCTACATTTCTATCTTTTCGGATTTCTCATCCGACATTTTGTAAGTTTCCGACAAAACCCGACATCTCTCGATTCTTAATGTTTTTACGTTTTTATGGTTTATACATGCTTAAAATGTCCAAAAATGGGTTGGGTAAAAGATTTGGACCGAACGGAAACCGGAAAACTCGTTTTCGGCACAATTTCCGGCCATCAGACCGCTACGTCGCACCTGGCCAGGGGCCTCTGCGACGTCGCGACCTACGTCGCACAAAAATCCCAACGTCGCACTAGCGACGCAACACCCTACGTCGCATTAAATTGCGAAGGCCGCATAATGCGACGCACACACCCACGTCGCACCCAACGTCGCATAAAACAGAACCCTGAAAACTCAGATTTTTACTAAGTGTCGGAACCAGAATTTTACCACCTAATTTTACTCCAAATCCAGATTCCGGACGCGTTTTCACTAAAGGAAAGTAGTAGAAATAAAAAATTTCCAAGCTGACCTGACAGCTCGACCCCAGCCAGGGGCTCTGCCCCTTGGACCCCGCTACCAGGGGCGCTGCTCCCGGACCCCCGTCATTGGATGTCGTAAATACTTTTCACACTAAGTGTCGAACACTTACAAATAACGAAACCGGATTCAACGATACATATAATGATAACACTTTGAATCATTATTACAAACCGTCACCAACGGGCCATATTTGTTTTCAAACTACAAACGGATTACTAAACAAACACTTGGACATAATGAGTTGTGTAGACAACTAGCCTAGATGGTCTTGCGAGACATCTACTTACTTAACTTTATATGTTTAGGCATTTGAAGGTTACGGGTTCGGAGAACCTACGGTTGATATTACTTACTCGTTTATTGATATAAACGTACTTGCAAAGACTCAGGTGAGTCTTACGGCCCCACTTTTACTGTTTTATCTTACTGGGGGAGATACATGCTACTTATTTTTCCTGAACACAAGTACTAAACTGATTTCTATACCAAACGGAATTGCATGAGTTAATTACTAATTACTGAAGTCTCTCCATCATATATCGTTAGTTATGGACTTAAGCGCGAACAGTAGTTAATGGATCCATTAGGGAAATGACCCTCCCTGCCCGGGGTAGTAGCGCTACCACGTACTGATTTATACGTAGAAACGGATGACTATTATTTCGTTACTTATGCTTGCTCAATTTCGAGCATGTCACGGGAGCAACTGATTATTTACGGGTTAAGCTTCGATTATGAGCCTCATGGCAACGGTATAACTTGATTACTTTACTTTTGCAAGATTTGCAAATACTTGATATACGCCTACGGGCACTACTGATGAAATCTTGTGTTCAAACTGATTATATTACTTACAAACCTGTGAGATTCACCAACCTTTTGGTTGACCCTTTTTAGCATGTATTCTCAGGTACACTTACGGAGTAGGATCACTCCAGGATTACTAGCTAGAGTCGCATGATTTCCAAACTGCATTTAACGGAGATTCTTTGGCATTATCTTTTGTAACTATGGTTATGTAATAGAATCTCCCGCCACATACGCGGACTCTAGGCTTACATATTTTTGTAAAGAAAACTATATGTTTTCAAACGATTTAATTATGAAATGTAATTATTTTACAAAACGTCTCATTTAGAGGTCGTTTGCTGTATATCTTGTGCTTTGTATATTGATTAGTAACACCCAAGTATGCTTCCGCAAATCACTAAATTTGGGGGTGTTACACTATGTATATATATATATATATATATCACATAATAGCCTAGGGTGTCTAACACGGACATGTTTGAGTCCCGGTTTCTCTCGAGGTCAGAGTCAACTAGTGTATCCTGTTCAACCATAACTCCTTTCAGATCTTACATCATCTTTATTTAATTGTACATAGTTGATCAGGCTATGTTAAATTAAACTCATATGATGTAATCACTTACCCAGTTATACCTAATAGGGAATACTGCCTAACGGTCATAGTCTAGGCCCACTAAATGTAACCTAGTTCACTATAACCTTAGGCTCTGATACCAATCTGTCGCACCCCTAAGTTCGGGTTGCGAAAGCGAATCGGGTCGGGACGCGACTAATCAATAAACAAAGCACAAAGATATAATGAACGACCACTATATGCGTCGTTTTACAACTTGTATTGATTAAACAAAAGTTTTACATCAAAAGAATAGTTTACATTAGCTCGTTTGAAATTGAGAGATTAAAATACATAATTAATTTATACAAAATATTATAATGCATCTAAATCTCTGATAGTTTGCATGATGACTCGAGCTAAGTGTCCTGTCGGGCAGTCCAAACTACTGCTGGGTACCCGTGATACATGCTAAAATGGGTCAGCGAAACGCTGGTGAGCTAACAGGTTTGTATGTCAACACATATTTGTATGAACCGCAAGATTTAATTGAATTTAAAATGCAATTAAGCAAAATAAAAGTTATACAGCCATGAGCACATAGTCTGAGCTTAACTTGAGGGTCGGGTCCAATTAAGGAATTATGATCGAGGTGCCTCCTACGAGTGCCTAATCCACACTCGTCTACCCAAATGCTAATACGTCCGTTTGACCAGTTAGTGCTTGCTAACCCGGACGAGGATTGTCAATCCTATATGATACCATATACTAACATTCACGCTACAGATGTATTACCAAACTATGTTGTGAAGGGCTTTAAATTGATTAGTGAAAACAACTCATGTAGTATTTGATTTCGAATGGTACTTGCGTTCATATTGTAAAACAAAACGAGCAATGATATCACACCCCTGAGTAAAATAGTAAAAGAGGGGCCATGAGACTCACCTGAGTCTTGAGAGTTTAAATTAATAAACTTGGTTTGATTAGCCGAGTAGTGATGTCCGAAGACTTGTAACCTGAGGGTGTCCACGACACGCGATGGTTATAAATACATGTAGATGTCTTAACAGACCATCTATGCTAGTTGCTCATTCAACTAGTAATGTCCAAATGATTTGGTTGTTTGTATGTGTTTTGAAAACATGTGCAGCCCGTTGGTGAGTTTGGTAATAATGGTTATTAAAAGCATTATTATTATGTTTGTCTCGTTGTATACTTACAAAAGTATATGTGTCATGTGTTTCCGAGTTATTCCACTTATTGTATTTTTGTCATTGACGTTAAATCAAGTTTATCGTGATATTGTCTGTTGGAAAGTCGGTTATACAAAGTTAGAGTTGGACACTATTTATGAGACAATCACGAAGGTACTATTCATGAGACAATAGCGATTATCGGGAGTTACTATTCATGAGACAATAGCAATTACTATTCATGAGACAATAGCGATTATCGGGAATTACTATTCAGAGACAATAAGGATTCACTATTCATGAGACAATAGCAATTATGAGACGGTTTCAAGTATGAAAGTATCAGTTTTTACGACAATTATGCTACGACAATCGAGTTTTATACGACAATAGTTATTACGACAATTCGGTTTCATGCGACAATCGTGAAAATACTCAATTATCCGATAATCGATTCCGACAATAAGGCATGCGACAATGGGGTATTCTCGGACACTGTTCATGCGACAATGGTATTGTCGCAGGTGTGATTTCCGATTTCGTTTAAGTGTTCGTTTTTGTTGACTAGGTCAAACGTGTTCGGTTTGACCCGAAATTTTTAGGGAAGTCTTAAATATGTTAAATAAGTTTTAGAAAATTATCGTTACGTTTTATGGTTGACCCGAAGTGTCGGTTTTGTAAAATGACTAAAACAGCCCCTAATCTTTAAATTTTCAGATTTTTGACTCTATAAGTCACTCGATTTATCCATCTTCTAGCCCGAATCAAGCATAACAAAAAATCACACATATTCTCCTAGGTGTCGAGTTTATTTCTGCACTTTATGGTAATTTTATATCTTGGTTTACTAGTTTTAACAAAAATAAACATGAGGAGTGGTCAGATTTGGTTCGGAAGTGAGTTCAGTCCAAAGATCCTATTTTTACACTTATATCCGTGGGTTTTCGAGTCAGGACATAGAAGAACTTTTTGTAGACGACATTCATACGAAGATTTTCCAAGTGGTCTCATACGTTTTTGAGGTCTAGAACTCGAGATATAGTCTCGAGAAGTAGACGGAAATTTCTGTCCGCCGGAACAGTAAACCTATGTCACCGGAGAAAAATGTTTTTGAGTAGTAAACGGAGTCGAAAAGTCACGAGAATAATTTTGTTAGAAAGATAACTTCTTGTACTTCATGTTAGGATTAAGGAATGTCATTTTTCATTAAGAAATGAATTTTATAAAAATCGTTGAATTTTGAACAGAATCTGAACAGGAAGATTAAGCTCCAGTTTTCGTATTTTAAATCACGTTTCGGTTTATTATTTGGACATTTTATGGTTGAGTGAGCATACTAACATGTATATATATATGTTAAGAAAGTAAAACTAATGAGTGATGAAGTTCCTTACAAAGAAAATGATGAAGAGACGAAGAAACTAAGCTGTGAGCTCTTTTCCTTGCGTTTTCTTGATTTTCCGTGTGGCGGCCGATGGTGGCTCTATGACGGTTTTATGGTGGATGTTTGGTGGTGATAGGGGATTGTGGTGGTGGCTGGTGACCGCCTCCAAGTCGTTTTAGAGAGAGAGAGAATAGAGAGAAGGAGGAGAGAAATCAAAGAGTGAGGAGATGATGAATGAGGTATGGTGTGGTGGAGTGAAGTAATCATCAAGGAGGAGAGGGGTGGGCATGGGGCTAGTTTCTAGCATATTTTAAGTGGGTCCCACCCCATGTGGGTGTGTTAAATTGTTCCCCAAAGTTACGTTATGCTCCGTGGTCGTTTGCCAGTTTGTTTCGTCGTTCGTTTAAACGTTATACGTTTAATATAATACGTTTCGGTGATATTTTAAGACTCGATATTTTTAATGAAAGTTTCACTATAAAATAGTATATATTATGTTACCAAAATAATATTTGGATTTTCATTTGGTTGTCGGTTGCGAATTGTACGTTTATTTAAATTGGGTAATGTTTTTAAACGTTATAATTGTTTACGTGTAATCGTACTACTTTTACTCGAAGTATTTTATCAAAATACTTAGTTTTAAGTTATAAAAATATAACTTTGTTTTATTTCGTCTGTCGGGCGCGTTTCACGTGTTTAATTCGTGTCAGTTACGTTTTAAATAAAACGTACATTGTTTCGTATATTATTAATACATAATAATATGATTTAAATAACTACTATTTAAATATCAAACAGATTTATGTTATTTATTAAAAGTTTTACCAACGTCCGTACGTGTCGGATTTCATCCGATAGTAAAATGTACAATTTAAACAAATCGCATGCGTGTGTATATAATCCCATATACATAATGATAAACATAATTAGCCCTAAACATAACTAATTACATGTATAAACAAAGTGATTAGGACCTAATTACTAGTCCTAATTTGTCGGGCGTTACAAATCTCTATGGATGGAACCCAATTTACGGTCTAGATTGCTCCATGGTATTTTGCTTTAAGTATATTTTATTATTTTATTTTATAGATAATAATAATTTTTTACTTGTATTATTAAGATTTTCTTCTTCCGGTGTAGAAACAACGATATGTAGGGTACGTTTACACAACTAGCTGATAGCTGGAGTTGGTAGCTGGAGCTAGTAGCTGGTAGCTTGTGGCTAGAGCTGATATGTAACACCCCCAAATTTGATAGTTTGCGGAAGCACGATTTGGGTGTTACTAATCAATATACAAAGCACAAGATATATAGTAAACGACTCTATATGCGTCGTTTTAACAAAATATATTAATATATTAGATGTTTACAATTGTTGAAGCTGTACATAGCTCGTGTTCGATTGAGAGAGATTTCAATACATAAATACTTGTACAAAATATATTAATGCAAGAAAATCTCCATTGTTTGCATGCTGACTCGAGCTATAGTAATCCTGCTAGCAGCCAAAACCTACTGCTGTGTACTTGTGATACATGCTAAAATGGGTCAGCTAAAGCTGGTGAGCTCACAGGTTTGAAATCAGATAGTATAGTATGAACCGCAAGATTTAAGTAAATGATTTGCAATCTGCAAATAATAAAGATAGTGTATACAATCATGAGCGCATAGTTGAGCTTAACTCGAGGGTCAGGGTCACAGCCTGAGCGTTTTTGCCTCCACGAGTGCCTAATCAACACTCGTCTTCCCAAATATTAGTACGTCCGTTTACCCGGTTAGTGCTTGCTAACCCGAACGAGGAGAGTCAATCCTATATGGTACCATATACTAATATTCACGTTACAACGTATTAACAAACTATGCTGACGGAGGACTTTGAAATGATTAGTTGTGTATAACTCATGTAGTATAAGTAAAAGTTGTAGTCGCGTTCACATGTTAAAAAGAGCAGTATATCACACCCCTGAGTAAAACAGTAAAAAGAGGGGCCATGAGACTCACCTGAGCCTGAAGAGTTTATCTAAATAAACTTTTATTGATTAGCCGAGTATTGATGTCCGAAGACTTGTAACCTGAGGGTGTCCACGACACGCGATGGTTATAAACGTGAGTCGGTATCTCAAAGGACTACCTTTGTAGTTGTTACACAACTATATATGTCCAAATTACTACGATTTGGGTGTTACTAATCAATATACAAAGCACAAGATATATAGTAAACGACTCTATATGCGTCGTTTTAACAAAATATATTAATATATTAAATGTTTACAATTGTTGAAGCTATACATAGCTCGTGTTCGATTGAGAGAGATTTCAATACATAAATACTTGTACAAAATATATTAATGCAAGAAAATCTCCATTGTTTGCATGCTGACTCGAGCTATAGTAATCCTGCTAGCAGCCAAAACCTACTGCTGTGTACCTGTGATACATGCTAAAATGGGTCAGCTAAAGCTGGTGAGCTCACAGGTTTAAAATCAGATAGTATAGTATGAACCGCAAGATTTAAGTAAATGATTTGCAATCTGCAAATAATAAAGATAGTGTATACAATCATGAGCGCATAGTTGAGCTTAACTCGAGGGTCAGGGTCACAGCCTGAGCGTTTTTGCCTCCACGAGATTTTGTACAAGTATTTATGTATTGAAATCTCTCTCAATCGAACACGAGCTATGTATAGCTTCAACAATTGTAAACATCTAATATATTAATATATTTTGTTAAAACGACGCATATAGAGTCGTTTACTATATATCTTTAGCTGACCCATTTTAGCATGTATCACAGGTACACAGCAGTAGGTTTTGGCTGCTAGCAGGATTACTATAGCTCGAGTCAGCATGCAAACAATGGAGATTTTCTTGCATTAATATATTTTGTACAAGTATTTATGTATTGAAATCTCTCGCAATCGAACACGATCTATGTATAGCTTCAACAATTGTAAACATTTAATATATTAATATATTTTGTTAAAACGACGCATATAGAGTCGTTTACTATATATCTTGTGCTTTGTATATTGATTAGTAACACCCAAATCGTGCTTCCGCAAACTATCAAATTTGGGGGTGTTACTTGCGGAAGCACGATTTGGGTGTTACTAATCAATATACAAAGCATAAGATATATAGTAAACGACTCTATATGCGTCGTTTTAACAAAATATATTAATATATTAAATGTTTACAATTGTTGAAGCTATACATAGCTCGTGTTCGATTGAGAGAGATTTCAATACATAAATACTTGTACAAAATATATTAATGCAAGAAAATCTCCATTGTTTGCATGCTGACTCGACCTATAGTAATCCTGCTAGCAGCCAAAACCTACTGCTGTGTACCTGTGATACATGCTAAAATGGGTCAGCTAAAGCTGGTGAGCTCACAGGTTTGAAATCAGATAGTATAGTATGAACGCAAGATTTAAGTAAATGATTTGCAATCTGCAAATAATGAAGATAGTGTATACAATCATGAGCGCATAGTTGAGCTTAACTCGAGGGTCAGGGTCACAGCCTGAGCGTTTTTGCCTCCACGAGTGCCTAATCAACACTCGTCTTCCCATATATTAGTACGCCCGTTTACCCGGTTAGTGCTTGCTAACCCGAATGAGGAGAACACCCAAATCGTGCTTCCGCAAACTATCAAATTTGGGGGTGTTACATGATAGCTGGAACTTTTGGTAATATTTGTGTTTGACAGAGTAGCTGGAGCTTGTAGCTTATGAATGTAAAATGACATAAAAGGACAAATATATTAATTTTAAAAGATGATATATAATTACTTGGAGGGTATTTGTGTAATTTTATTTTGGATAAATGACAAAAATCGGCTATGTACTGCCACAAAATATTCCAAGTATGCAACCTACTACAAAAATTGTTCAAGTATGCAACCAACCAGATGATTTCGTGCTAGGATATTTGCAAAGTCATATACCTATTGAAATTTCAAAAAGTTGAGAAGGATTACACATCATATGCCATGTCATTTTTTTTTTTGCTGACATAGAACAAGGTAAGCTTATATGGTGATGGGTTGTCTTCACTGAATAATTAATTTACAGGTACATATTTCCAAGCACGTATAAGAAACTAGGTGGTGTGTTATCTAATCTTCTACTTTCATGGTTACACAAACAAAACCCATTACCCTAAAATTGCTTCCGGCCATTTCACTTTTGACTTCAACCAATATTAATTTATTTTGAAAACTATCGTAAATTTCTATAATTTAAATTTATTGGTGATCTAAAATCTAATGTAATATATACACTCGCACTCAAGCATTCTATAGCCTCGAACCAAATAGATTATACTATAAAGTATTTCGAATCTTTTTATAAGCAAACCAGGAAACTGGTTTAGTTAAAATATTTAAAGTTAATTATCAAAGAACACAAAAGGTGAGAGGTTTCCAGTTTATAAATACATACAAATCTGAAAAATTGCTCCATCCTTTTTGAAATCTGAAAAAAGATTTTTTTGAGATTATGTAAAGAAGATGAAAACGACTCCGACTTGGAATTTAGCCATTGAGACTAAGGCAGCGGTGGAGGTGGAAGGGCGCCGAGATACAATTAGCGTCACCGATGCAATCGAAATCCGACCTAGAAGTTGATGTTTGTTGCCGGAACTGAATTTAAGGTCACCGGAAATGAAGTTAGCGGGGTGGCTGGAATTTTGTGGTCCGAAATTCGCATACGCCATTCGTTGATGTTTTGATTTCAAACCCTATAATTCTCATATCTATATAATATGTGATGAATGTTTTTTATATTTTGAGGTTTCGATTTCAAACCCTTTATCTGTGGGTGTCGTTTGAAATCAGGGAAGAACATGATTAGGTTTGATTTTATGTTGATGAACTGTGAAGATGATACTTTCATTTTTCTTGCAAAAAATAGTTTAATAAAAGCCACGTCACACTCATTTACATGTCACATTTGATTAAAAAAATAAAAATGGTTTGAAATTCAATTTAACCGGTCAAACAGGTAAGTGGTTACCATATTGCTCACTAAGTAAAAGTCTATTCGGTTGGTTGCATACTTGAAATATTTTGTGGCAGTACATAGCAGATTTTTGTCATTTACCCTTTCATTTTCCATAAGTTACAAGCTACTTTGAAAAGCTACTTCAAGTAGCTTATGGTTGGTCCAAAACCATAAGCTACTCAAAATTTTGGTAACCAAACAAAGGTGTAGATGACTTGAAAATTTGAATCCACTATTTTTATAAAAAAGTCACAAAAGTAATGTTTAGCATGATTTCTATTCCTTTAAAAGTTTAAATGTAAGGAATGTGTTTTTAAATGATAAAATAACAAATTTTCACCATCACTGAAAAATCTTTTATCGACTTTTATTTTTGACACTAATATTTTCATAATTTGTAATTCAAATAGTCATTACCTCTAAATCTTTTTTCTTATTATAACACCCCTCATTTTAGAACCTATTTTTTTTATATATACTCGGAAGCGTCGGTCAAAACATCATTTTATATGAGATAATATATAAATATTGTACCTTTACATTGTACTAAAACTTTATATATATCACACATACCATATAAAATTTAAAATACAAAAGACGAGGTGTTATATAAATACAAACATCTTTAAGTTTATCCCAAAACATATCAGAGTAAGGGGTTGCCAAACATTCCTTATAAGCCCAACTTCTTGTCCCTGTCATATCAAAATCTAAACCTGCAAGAAGTTGAAGTTGAAGTGGTGGGATTAACACGAAGCTAAGTGAATAGACATATAACTAACAATCTAACTTAGTAATAACAAATTATAAACACATAGTATCTAAGAGGATCGGTGGTCCTTGAGGAACCCTTATGCCGCGGTGGCCCTCAAGTAAAATTTAAAACCCGACTGCAGGCCAATACAATGGTTAACCGATAGCTTATGTGCTATATCCCCACATAACACCGTTGTCTTATAAACAACACATGTACAAAAACCCTGTGTTGGCCAATCAATAGCAACCTCAAGCCCAATCCATGTTGACCTCTTATTAAAACATATATGCCCAAAGGCCATGTTACATATAATCTAATTATATTATGAAATTATATCAATCAACAGTTTATAACAGTAAAACCATATTTACTCGTTGTAACTACAAATTTGTTACAACTAAATCAAGCTGAGAGTTACAGATCCACTCACCTGATTTATCTCAGTCTCCAACTCAGAAATCTTATATTACTGAGTCTTTGGTTGATCTGAGAACAAACAGAATAATGAATTAGTAACTTACTAATTATTAATTTAATTACAAAATATCATACAAATAAATAATATATATTAAAACTTTAACAATTAAAATATACTCTTGTTCCACATCACTTAAACATCAATATCAGTGACTTAAAACACAGATACACAAAAGTAATCAAATATCATCAAACATACCCGATCGGGTCACTGGCCACACTCGGTCGGGTCACTAGCCATACCTAATCGGGTCACTAGTCATACCCGGTCGGGTGACTAAGAAAATTCCTAGATTTTAATTTAAGTCCCGTGCTGTAATCATTTTGTTCTAACTCACGCGATCATCTAAATTTACACGATCGGGTATCATTACATACCCGTCCGGGTATCAAAACCTACCCGTCTGGGTGAGGTTCAAAACCCAGATTTTACCAAATACCTGCAACACATCCTGTACGAACCCTAACTCAATTTTCATCACCAAACCAACAACAAACTCAATTGTTACTGCAACTAATAGTCAATTTAACATCATATATGCATCATATAACCTCACAATAATATTTCCAACATCAATTCATAATCTACACAAATTTAGTCAAAAACCCAAGTTCATAAACAAAATACTTACAACTAAATGGAGAAACAAGATGATGAACAAGATGATGATGAAGCTAAATCTGAGATTAAATCCAAAATCCCAGCATGTAAGGTTCCAATTGTTTATGAAATTTTTTTAACTTTTTGAGTTCTCAAGAATGAATAAAGGAAGTGAAGATTGGGAAGTAAGAGTTTAAGTCGGCTCCATCATACCCGACCCCAATATCTATTTTAATTACTTTTAGTCCCCAACTAACCTATTGTATGGAACCTAAAACTATTTGCGAGAACAACTATTTTATTTAACCGTCAACCGTAATAATTTAAAACAAGTAATAATTCACTATCCATAATAAGTCATTTGGACATATTATCTACTTTTCAAAATTAAACATAAATACGAATATATATATATATATATATATTCTAGCACATTTAAATAATGCATTTAAAAATCAAAATTTACGACTTACGACTAGGCTCCTAGGGTGAATGTTACACTTATGTAGAACGTGAATACGAGATATTAACATTATTTTTATAGGACACTAATCTATGAAATTTAAAATGCTCTCTCCAAATAAAATGTGACACAAAATTTTTCTTTTTAAAAGGCGAACGTGACTCCATCTACAATAATCTTATATATCATTTTCTTTAAAAAAAAATAAAAAATATATATATAGAACGTGACTCCATCTACTATAATCTTATATATCATTTTCTTTAAAAAGAATATATATATATATATATATATATATATATATATATATATATATATATATATAAATATATATATATATATATATATATATAGGGTAGTGATCTAGGGAGAAGTAGCAAAATAGAGGGAAGGGGGAAGTGAATCTGAGCCATCCATTTCATCTTTTTTAAAAAACACATGGAGGGGTAGTCTAGTCATTTAACAAAAGCCTTAATTAAAACATAAAAAAGAAAGAAAAAAGAACGGATGAATCATTCTGCGCCTCTGCAGAAAAAACATCAGTTTCAATTCTCAATTAGGGTTTCCAATTTCTCGTGGGCGTCTGGAAACAACAGATTCATAACGTAACAAAATTAAAGCAATCGAACAACAATCAGATACATAAACACAATATATATGTAACAGAATGATGTATTCTTTGCCGAAAATGGTGTGAAGAAGATTGAAATCGATGATATGAAGAAGTTGAAGCTTTTGAATCAATTCGATGAGGTTTCATTCTATAACACCCGACCCGTAATACAAGGATATATATATATATTTTTTTTTAAGGAAGCGCAAGATTTAGATACAAACCATTGGATTGCATATTTACATTTCAAAATAGCAATCCAAATACATACAGTCTTTAAACTAGATTATCCTAGACATTGCACACGATAAGTACAGTGTTATAGAAATCCAAAACATAATGTCATATCATTAACATAGTTAACAAAACAGAGTGAGCTTGTCAAACATTCCATTCCTATAGTACTTCTTGCCCACCCACATACCAAAGTAAACCTGCAAGAAGTAATGAGGGATTAGCACGAAGCTACGTGAATAAATCTCAAACTATCACCTAACTTAGCTTAACAAATTGAATACAGCAAAGCATAGCAACAGTTAATCATGAAGGATCGGTAGTCCTTGGAGTACCCTCATGCCGCGGTGGTTCCCCAAGTAACACTTAAACCAACTGAACGCCAAATCAGTGGCTAAACCGATAGTTTGGTACTATTACTACTTACAACATAATTTCAGTGAACAACACATGTACAAGGTACTTATGATGTCCAAAGTAATAGTACTCAAACCCAACACACGTTGACCCCCGACATTCATATAGTCCACAACCATCAAGGCAATCAAGGACACCAATAATTAAGCTAAATAAAACCATCATGGCAAAATATTAACTTAACAATGAAAACAGTAAATTCACATTTACCCGTTGTAACCATATTGTTACAACCAAATTAGACTGAAAGTCCAAGATCCACTCACCCTTACTGACAATGTCACCCCTCAGAGATCTAGTCTCACTGAGTCTTCGCTTTATCTGAAAATACAACTAACCCGAATTAGTCTCAAATTCAAGTTCACTATGATATAATCATGTATATAGTGTCAGATAAGAATATCTACTATACAATGCGATTAACACGAATGCACAAGTCACAAGTTATCAAATTCGTCATTTTACAACATGCAAACGCGATCCAGGTGAGAGTAGGCTGGATCGCGTTCCCATGTATAAAAAGTTCTGTTACCATTTTTCACTAGCAAACGCGATCCGGGCAAGGTGGCTGGATCGCGTTCCCAAGAACAAAATCCCAGTGACTCAGCTTTTCACTGACCAACGCGATCCGGTCAAAGTGATCTGGATAACGTTCCAATGAACAATTCGTGCTGTAATAATTAACACATAACAACGCGATCCTGGTGACTAGTCCGGATCGCGTTCGACACTTTTTCAGCAACAATACCCAGATCAGCAAGCATTTAAACACGAATGCAAAACACCAAAATCACAAATTCAGTTGTAATACATGATTTTAACACGAAATTAACCTCAAGTATCATCACATATCATAGTATAACCACAAACAAACATCATCCAAGTCCTAATTTCTCACATGCATCAATGATTTCAATCTAGGTTTCAACCAATTTCATTAAATCAACTAACAACTTGAAGAACACTAGTAATTCACCAAGATAAACATGAAATCAGTTTGTAATCATCACACAATTACATATTCAAGCATGAACATAACCATTCAATCATCAATTTTAACCTAAATCAATTTATTCAAGCAAGAATATGAAAATGGAGCTAGATTACTTACAATGGAGGTGATTACTAGATGAAGGAGATGAAGAACACACTATATGCACAATCACAAGCTTCCATTTAAGTCCTAAAATCTGATTCTTTTGCTAAAATCCCTTTGAGAGCATATGAGAGTGTTTGTGTGAAAAGAGTTAGGCTTGAAATGAAATGAATTGGGAAATTGAGGTTACTTATATTTACTAGCTTTTTACCCTTTCTAAATTTAGCAATTTAAATTCAATTAATACAATTAAAACAATTGATCACCTAGCTTATTTAATTTCTAATCATACAAATACACCAAATATATATATATATATATATATATATATATATATATATATATATATATATATATATATATATATATATATATATATACAATTTAAATAACGATCAAAATAGAGAAATTACCACATTTCAACTAGGCCAAATTTGAGGATGTTACACATTCCGACTAACAAATGCTTGATTTAGCTTGTTGTGCGGATTCAAGTTGACGCTGCAACTCGAGTAATTCTTCATCCATATCTTTGCTTGTTTTCAGAATTCTGTGATTTGTTTTAGTATCTAATTGTTTCGGTTCTCGTCAATTTTCAAACAATTCATAAAAAAGGAGATTCATCAATGGCGGCAGGTTCATTGGATAAAGGGAAAAGAATTGCAGAAAGTGATAAAGAATGTAAGGCCCGGTCCTTACGCAAACCAAAACATATCTTTTTAATATTATAAAACAAGTGGAAGCGCGTCCCCAAAATATACTATCCGTTAATTACATCAAAATCGCCAATTGAACACGTCAAAGGCCTTTTTCTAAAGTTATAATGTTGCCAAGTTTAACGACGACCAAAATATGACAACATTAGTTTAGATTTACAACCATATTAACTACAACCCATATGAACACAAAACGGGTCTTATACAAAACGTTCTCCCCAAAACACATCAACAAAAGATCAGAGTTACGCCAAGCTTTAGTCAAACTTCCAGTCAACATCTACAACCCGAACTTCTACATCAACTAACCACAGTCTGCAAAACATTAAACAACGAGGGATTAGCCAATGCTAAGTGAATGGAACCGTAACCGACGGTTCAACCCACTCATAACAAGTCTTACAACTAAGCAACAACAACAATTAAACACATAAGCACATAACGTCAAGAGGACCGGCGGTTCCTGGTATCCACCCAACCCAGAAACCACGACTACTGGGCGCTACGCCATTCCCAGTAATCAACCGATAGCTTGAGTACTACCTTCACTGACTAGGCTTGTTCTCAACTATGTGTCTCAAAGAAACCTCGACAACTACACAGTAGTACCCAAACCCAACCAACAACAGTTGACCTCTGAAAACAACCATATTGCATTCACAATGCAAAAGCACACAACAACAAGCAACAGTTCACAACTGTTATCAACTAAACAACAATTCAACAACAATCACACAACAACACATATATTCAGTAATATAAACAAACAGACAAGACTGGTACCGGTACGACCAATAACAACAACCTACTGATATAAACAATCCTGGTTACCCGTTGTAACCGAACCCGTTACAACTGGGTGAAACCGAGGACTACAATTCCACTCACCGATAGTCAAGATCTTCAACTCAGTGGTCTTATATTACTGAGTTGCCGCCCGCTTATCTGAATAAACAAATAATAACCAAGTCAGTATCTCGCCTCATCAATGTATATCTTATACCAATACAAATTCATATATTTCAAAACATATATTTCTAAGCATAAAGTGCCACTAAAATGTCACGGAAGTGCCACTAAAGCAATATCATATACAATACCCAATTGACTTTAAACTCTTTCATTAAGCCCCGAAACCCCTTAAAATCGTTCACATTATTATGTATTTCTTTTAATAAAAAGTGCCACTAAATTACCGTTTAAGTGCCACAAAAGGAATGTCAACCATAAGTGCCACTAAAAACACCATCTTCTAAACACTTATGCATTTTCAAAATTTACAAAATCCTTCAAAATAATTCATGCAAACGCGATCCGAAAAACATTGGTGGGATCGCGTTCCCCTTTGAAAATAATTCTGTCACCGTTTTACACTACGAAACGCGATCCGGGAAAGGTGGCAGGATCGCGTTCGCAAGAACAAAATCCGTTTGAAATGAGATTACACAATGGAACGCGATCCGGGTTCATAGCTGGGATCGCGTTCGCAAGCTTAAAAACGACCTGCACTTCAGCTTCAAACCAACTCCGAAACCAAAACTCCATTTTTTACCAAAATCAGTTGCAAACACGAATTTTACCAAGTAAAAGACCACAAACATCATCCATAAACATATAACAACTACAACAAACATCTTCTAGCAACAATCTAACTCATGCATCATCATCAAATCAACAAAATCACCAAACCCTAAGCTATGAACTCAACTTGAAGAACACTAACAAATTCTAGCATATAATCATCATGTAATCAGTTAACTATAACATATTATCATCCTATAATCATGTTACAACCAATTTCATATAAACTCTACTAATCATTCAAAACCCAATTTTATCAAATAAGCTCAAAAACACCAAGAACACAAGATTACTTACAATTCAATGAGGAAGATGATAGAGATGATGATGATAATCAGATTCCTTTAGCAAGATTTAGTCACAATGATTTGTTCTTGATTTTTATTTACAAATGAGAGGTGAGGGTTTGAAAGCATGTAGGTGAAAGTGATGAACAAACACTTTAGGTGGAAAATGAGTAGGTGTATCCACCGACTCCCTCCTTTATTTAGTGTATAATTATACCCGATCCTAGCCTATTGTCTGGAACCCGAAAATACCCATAAGTTAAGATACTTTTATTTTACCGTCAACTTTAATAAGTTAAAACAAACAATATTTTATTAGTCACAATAAAATCGATGGCTCTTTTACTTGTTTATTCTTAATTAAACCAACCACACTTATTAAAATACAATTTATTTCCAGGCCCAGAAACAGGGTGTTACAAATCTTCCCCCCTTAAAGGATTTCGTCCCCGAAATCCAATCCCACACATAAATAGACCAAACGCTACAATTACACATAAGCATACAATACTATAAACTATATTACATCAAAGTCAATATAGAATCTACCTTGGTTATTCACTTCAAGCAATTCCCCCACTGTCATTTGATCTCCCACTGTCATATGAAAGGCTCGTGGAGGCGCCATCTTTCTCTTTTGTCCAATTGATGATGCAGAACCCGAACCAGAACCCGAACTTCCAGCTAAACCCGAACCTTGTCTAACATATTCCGGACATTGACCTGCCCGATGACCCTCTTTCTTGCAGTTCCAACACACAGACTGAGGAAAAGTACAATCTCTACTACCATGCCCCAATGCTCCACACTTAATGCACCTTAATGTTTGAGGAGTACATGGACCCGAATGCCTTGACCTACAAGTGGCACACCAAGGGTTTGGATCACTACCCACCGAGCCCTCACTAAACTCAATCCTTCGGTTCTGACTCTTATTTCCAGTAGTACCACTCTTAGATTGTTGCACAGACTTATTCTTACCCAACTTTTCCCATGCTTGATTGTCACTATGCACCGACCTAGCTAACTCAAAAGCCTCGGTCAAATTACTAGCCAACCTCACTGATGTCCGGTACTGTGGTGGTAAAGTCTTAACAAAATGGGTAATCCTAGTCCTCTCGTCCGGTACCCATTGCTGAACAAATCTTAACTTATCGGTGAATTGATTGATAAGCTCATCCATTGTCATTTTCTCAGAAAACTCCAAATCCAGAAATTCCTGCCTAAGTCTAAGCATATCAAACTCAGAGCAGAATTGCTTACTAATCTCCCTATGAAACTCGGCCCAAGTTGTAACACCCGCCAAATTAGGACTAGTAATTAGTGCCTAATCATATGTTAATACATGTAATTAGTTCCTAGTTAGGCTAATTAATGTATCGAATTATATATATTGTTGAATATATACGAAAATGCGATTTGGTTAAATCGTACGCAATTTGAATCGAATGTATTTCGATTCTAATTAATATGGACGTTGGTGACAAATTTTATTAAATAACGTTGTTATGTCAAAAATATTATTATAATAATATTTCGTATTCATACGTATCGTATAGTCAGGAAGTTTCACAATTTAAAATGTTAAAACGCGCAAACTGAATAAACCAACTTACACTTATAATTCAAATATAAACTTAATTGCAAAATAATTAAATAAAACATCGCGTAATAAATTTGTATTTAAAACGTACCAATTAATATGAAAAATAATTATTTAACGTATAAACGACGGAGCAAACGAACACCGCACGGAGCAGGAACGCGGGGCGAAAAATGGGAGGATAACCTCCCATTTCCCACTCTTTTTCCCTCACTTTCTTCATTCTCTCTCTCTCTCTTTCACTTTTTCTTTCAACTACACCAACCACCACCACCTCCAAATTCTATCAAAAACGCAAAATAAACATATCAAACGACTTCGGATCTTCAAGATTTTTAGAGATTCACGACCACCGCGACACGATCTATCATCCTATCTTTTCGGATTTCTCATCCGACACCTTGTAAGTTTCCGACAAATCCCAAAATCTCTCGTTTTTAAGTGTTTTCACTTTCTAGTAGTTTGTAACAACTTATAATGTCCATATATGGGTTGGGTAAAAGTTTTGGACCGAACGGAAACCGAAAAAACACGTTTTCGACACATTTTCCGGCCAACAGACCGCTACGTCGCAGTTGACCCCGAATTTATGCGACGTCAGCGTCTACGTCGCAAAACCCCTCGTGACGTCGCATGGTGCGACGTCAGTCACAACGTCGCATTAAATTGCGACGTCGCATATAGCGACGTCAGCCTTAACGTCGCCAATACCTCACTACGTCGCATTTAGCGACGTAAGCCCCTACGTCGCAGAAATTAACCAACGTCGCATTAGCGACGCAGCACCCTACGTCGCATTAAATTGCGAAACGTCGCCTTTAGCGACGTCATGCTCAACGTCGCAATCCTACCTGCGACGTCGCACCCGACGTCGCACAAATCAGAACCTCAAAAACATAGATTTTTACTAAGTGTCGAGACTCGAAATTTATCACTCGATTTTACCTAAATTCGGTTCCAGATGCGTTTTTCGTTAAAGCAATATAGTAGAAATAAAAATTTTCCAAGCTGACCTGGTAGCTCGACCCCAGCCAGGGGCTCTGCCCCTTGGACCCCGCCAGGGGCTGCCGCCCCTTGGACCCCGCTACCAGGGGCGCTGCCCCCGGACCCCCGTACTTAGATTTCGTAACGGCTTCTAAAACACAATCAAAACACTTTTTCAAGTAAAACGCCACGAAATCAAAATAGTAATAATTGAGATTATTATTACAAATCCGTCACCAACGGGCCGTACACTTTTCAAACACTTAAACGTATCAACCAAATAGTGGAGATTTGGACATTATAGTTGAACGAACAACTACAAGGGTGATCTGTTGAGATACCCAAATCATGATTATAACCATCGCGTGTCGTGGACACCCTCAGGTTACAAGTCTTTGGACTTCATTTCGGCTAATCAACTTACGTTTGTTTAAACGCTTTCAGACTCAGGTGAGTCTCATAGCCCCTCTTTTTACTGTTTTACTCAGGGGTGTGATATACTGCTCAAACTTTTAACATGTGAACGCAAGTACCAACTTTTCATATACTACATGAGTTTTTCGAAACTAATCCTTTTAAAGTCCTCCGTCAGCATAGTTGTTAATACGTTGTAGCGTGAATATTAGTATATGGTACCATATAGGATTGACCCTCCTCGTTCGGGTTAGCAAGCACTAACCGGGTAAACGGACGTACTAATATTTGGGAAGACGAATGTTGATTAGGCATTCGTGGAGGCACCTCGCCCGGAATTCTCTTTAGGGGACCCGGCCCTCGAGTTAAGCTCAACTATGTGCTCATGGCTGTATACACGATGATTATCATTAAATTGTTGGATGCAATTCACTATTTAATTGCTGGATGCAATTCATTATTAAATTGCTGGATGCAATTCATTTTTAAATCTTGCGGTTCATACGATATTACTTGATTTCAAACCTGTGAGCTCACCAGCTTTATAGCTGACCTTTTAGCATATATCGCAGGTACCCAGCAGTAGGATGTTTCTGCTTCAGGATTTAGCTCGAGTCAGCATACAGACGATTGAGATTTTCTTGCATTAGTATATTTTGTATAAGTACTTATGTACTGAAATCTCATTTTATTTAACTCGAGCTATGTAAAGCTTTAAATGTTGTAAACATTTCAGTTATCAATATATTTTGTTAAAACGACGCATATAGAGTCGTTTGCTATTTATCTTTGTGCTTTGTTATTGATTAGTAACACCCAAATCAAGCTTCCGCAAATCATCAAATTTGGGGGTGTTACACAAGTGATTCTAGATCTCTGTTCCGGTGTCATTTGTGCAGTCGCAGAATCCCACCAGTTCATTGCTTGACCTTTCAATAACTGGACTGCATACTTAACTCTTAGCTCATCTTCACACTGACACACATCAAATTTTCTCTCAGTGTCCCTTAACCAGTTCAATGTCACCATCGGATCATTACCTCCCTCAAATTCTTTGGGTCCACACGCCTTAAAAGTCTTAAATGAACACAACTTATTCTGCTGATGTGGAGGAGGAGACTGATACGCTTGCTGAGCTACCCTAGATTGTAACTCCAAGTACAACTGTTCAATCTTTTTGAGTCTTATCACATCATCTTCCAATTGCAACACATAATCCTCTTGACTAGTTTCATCATGATGAACATTTGAAGTACCACCCTGATTAACATTATTAATTTCTGGAGGTGGAAGCTCAGTTCTAGTAGCATTATTGGGAGTCGTATTCTCATCATCTGCCATTCCTGTACTCACAACCAAAACACAACTTGCAACTTGTTAATCGTTAGCATTCACTATACTAACCAATCCCCAATCCCAAAGCTAATCCCACTTACCGGAATGTTTGACTAAAACCGAAATAAGTTTGGGATTGAACATTCGCAAATGCCCAATTCACCCAAACCTATGCTCTGATACCAACTTGTAAGGCCCGGTCCTTACGCAAACCAAAACATATCTTTTTAATATTATAAAACAAGTGGAAGCGCGTCCCCAAAATATACTATCCGTTAATTACATCAAAATCGCCAATTGAACACGTCAAAGGCCTTTTTCTAAAGTTATAATGTTGCCAAGTTTAACGACGACCAAAATATGACAACATTAGTTTAGATTTACAACCATATTAACTACAACCCATATGAACACAAAACGGGTCTTATACAAAACGTTCTCCCCAAAACACATCAACAAAAGATCAGAGTTACGCCAAGCTTTAGTCAAACTTCCAGTCAACATCTACAACCCGAACTTCTACATCAACTAACCACAGTCTGCAAAACATTAAACAACGAGGGATTAGCCAATGCTAAGTGAATGGAACCGTAACCGACGGTTCAACCCACTCATAACAAGTCTTACAACTAAGCAACAACAACAATTAAACACATAAGCACATAACGTCAAGAGGACCGGCGGTTCCTGGTATCCACCCAACCCAGAAACCACGACTACTGGGCACTACGCCATTCCCAATAATCAACCGATAGCTTGAGTACTACCTTCACTGACTAGGCTTGTTCTCAACTATGTGTCTCAAAGAAACCTCGACAACTACACAGTAGTACCCAAACCCAACCAACAACAGTTGACCTCTGAAAACAACCATATTGCATTCACAATGCAAAAGCACACAACAACAAGCAACAGTTCACAACTGTTATCAACTAAACAACAATTCAACAACAATCACACAACAACACATATATTCAGTAATATAAACAAACAGACAAGACTGGTACCGGTACGACCAATAACAACAACCTACTGATATAAACAATCCTGGTTACCCGTTGTAACCAAACCCGTTACAACTGGGTGAAACCGAGGACTACAATTCCACTCACCGATAGTCAAGATCTTCAACTCAGTGGTCTTATATTACTGAGTTGCCGCCCGCTTATCTGAATAAACAAATAATAACCAAGTCAGTATCTCGCCTCATCAATGTATATCTTATACCAATACAAATTCATATATTTCAAAACATATATTTCTAAGCATAAAGTGCCACTAAAATGTCACGGAAGTGCCACTAAAGCAATATCATATACAATACCCAATTGACTTTAAACTCTTTCATTAAGCCCCGAAACCCCTTAAAATCGTTCACATTATTATGTATTTCTTTTAATAAAAAGTGCCACTAAATTACCGTTTAAGTGCCACAAAAGGAATGTCAACCATAAGTGCCACTAAAAACACCATCTTCTAAACACTTATGCATTTTCAAAATTTACAAAATCCTTCAAAATAATTCATGCAAACGCGATCCGAAAAACATTGGTGGGATCGCGTTCCCCTTTGAAAATAATTCTGTCACCGTTTTACACTACGAAACGCGATCCGGGAAAGGTGGCAGGATCGCGTTCGCAAGAACAAAATCCGTTTGAAATGAGATTACACAATGGAACGCGATCCGGGTTCATAGCTGGGATCGCGTTCGCAAGCTTAAAAACGACCTGCACTTCAGCTTCAAACCAACTCCGAAACCAAAACTCCATTTTTTACCAAAATCAGTTGCAAACACGAATTTTACCAAGTAAAAGACCACAAACATCATCCATAAACATATAACAACTACAACAAACATCTTCTAGCAACAATCTAACTCATGCATCATCATCAAATCAACAAAATCACCAAACCCTAAGCTATGAACTCAACTTGAAGAACACTAACAAATTCTAGCATATAATCATCATGTAATCAGTTAACTATAACATATTATCATCCTATAATCATGTTACAACCAATTTCATATAAACTCTACTAATCATTCAAAACCCAATTTTATCAAATAAGCTCAAAAACACCAAGAACACAAGATTACTTACAATTCAATGAGGAAGATGATAGAGATGATGATGATAATCAGATTCCTTTAGCAAGATTTAGTCACAATGATTTGTTCTTGATTTTTATTTACAAATGAGAGGTGAGGGTTTGAAAGCATGTAGGTGAAAGTGATGAACAAACACTTTAGGTGGAAAATGAGTAGGTGTATCCACCGACTCCCTCCTTTATTTAGTGTATAATTATACCCGATCCTAGCCTATTGTCTGGAACCCGAAAATACCCATAAGTTAAGATACTTTTATTTTACCGTCAACTCTAATAAGTTAAAACAAACAATATTTTATTAGTCACAATAAAATCGATGGCTCTTTTACTTGTTTATTCTTAATTAAACCAACCACACTTATTAAAATACAATTTATTTCCAGGCCCAGAAACAGGGTGTTACAAAGAAGTATCAAAGCAGAAGAGAAATAGGTGAGAAACAATAAACATGAAATATTCATTAGAGTTTATTTTTATTTTGAAAGTTGATGATTATTAGTGAATATTTACCGATTGTTACTGAATTGAATAATTGTGGTAAGAAACAATGCATGCTATTAGTACTCATCCGCGTGAGTGTGAACATATATAGATATACATCACTACGATGTAAACAATTGTTAACATGCATCACAGTGCATACTATGAGTACTCATCAGTTTCATGTGATGGCTTCCAGTTCGAATGACCCATGTGAAGATGTTTCTTGTGTTCCTGAGTCTACTGGTAATTTTAAATATTAAATTGTGTTAACATTACTCATGTTGCATTTTTTTTTCTAATTGATACATGTTAACAGCAATGTGGATGACTTTTCATAGTATACACTGTGATGCATCTTAAGATAGGTTTACATTGAAGTGATGTCTATCGATACATTTTAACACCCATGTGGATGTGTACTAATAGTATGCACTTAGATGCATCTTTTACATAAGTTTACCTCGTAGTGATTTATATCGATACATATTAACACCTATGTGGATGAGTACTAATAATATGTATTTAGATGCATCTTAACGTAAGTTTTAGTTCATAGTGATGTATATCATAAATTTATGCATCTTAACATAGGTTATTTGTGGTTCTCATGTTACTAGTAATTGTTTGTGCTGAAGTTTTGGTATGTTGAGTACTCATAGTGGTGGTGGAAAACATTTTATGATTTTGGTTGTGACTCACTTTATGCTTAACTAGAGCTATGCTACTAGGAAACTGGTTGAATGATTGCGATGAACAATGTGTCACTCAATTCATCTTTCATTAGTTTCTGTTTGTGAAACTCATTTTTAACAATTTGGCCTTATGAAATCAATTACTTTGTGTGACATCAACTAGCATTGCACAGGAAACAAATGAACTTTGGAGAATGGAACATGTAATTGATCAGATTGCACTTTCAAACATTTAAACACCGGGAATAACCTACTAACACAGATTGTTCAGGATAATTTATTAGGGAGATTGAATATTGAAAATATTTATTTTCTTGTCAAGCCAATGTAATCTACATCTATTTCTTTAGTTAACCTTTTGATTAGATTAAATCTTTTGAGTTCTTATACTCCAAGATCTAATGAAATATTCTTACAATGCTTGAACCGATGGAAAATCTGTTGCAGCAATTGTTCAAAATAAACCATCCATTTGAGGTTGCATCAAGGGAATTTTCATTTGTAATTATATTCTCAAACGTGTTTGCCATTTGGCAGGTCTAATATTCATTTCACTGATTTCAGGCATGAGAGATGGATAAAGAATACCATTGAGTACGTTGGAAGTGTATTCTCTATGCAGAGCTAAGGTGAGAAATTGTAACACTCCAAGAAAATAGTACGTTATGATTAGTATATAATTGATAAAAAAATCTATACACCATCTTAGGGAAACTATATATGGGATTCATTTGTATAGGTTTTGCAGATTACGTATGTTTACTAATAATCCGGCTCTTGAGGTTCAAAAGCATAATGTTCGTGATTAATAATGGGCAAGAGATGATGACACTGGCAACAAATACAACTGGGATTATATGGATTTGAGTTCTGAAAGAAAACTTTTGAAGACGTCTTTATGGGCCCAGAAGTAGAGTTTATGGCTTATTATTTGCTTGATTACGACCCTTAGCTGAAATGTTAATATTTGCTAAGGTGGATTATTTGTCTATGTTTGGGTTTTAAGAGATACAATTCATTTAGTGACTACATAGAAATACAATGGTGTAAAGTCGAGTTTCAATTTCAAAAACGCCCCTGAAGCATGTTCGGTATGCAATTAGATTTATTGAATATGCCCAATTAAGAATTGTTACATTTGTGTTGCTAACCTACTTTACTGGGCTCCTACTAAGTACTAATAATATGCATTGCGATGCATCTTAACATAAGTTTACATCGTAGTAATGTATATTGATATTTGTTAACATTCGAGCTGATGAGTACAAATAGTATGCACTGTGATGTATCTTAACATTAGTTTACATCGTAGTGATGTATATTAATACATGTTGACATTCGAGTTGATAAGTACTAATAGTATGCACTATGATGCATGTTAACATAGGCTTACATCGTAGACCGTAGTGATGTATATCAATATATATTAACACTCATGTGGACGAGTACTAATAGTATGCATTTAGGTGTAAATTATTTAACGTGTTAACATTTAAATTAAACTGATAGATGTAGAAAAGTTTTTATGATTTTTTAAAATTAAAATAGAGTATTTATTTTTTAGATAATTAAAATAAATATATTTATTTACTTATTATTTTTTAAAATTTATTAGTTATGTAAACTGTTTTTATTAAAATTATTTTTATTATTATTATTCTAAGAAATAGTATTTAAACAATTTTTAAATATTAATATTTGTAGTGTTTGTAATTTAATCATTAATGATAGTGTGCACTGTGATCCGTCTTAATTTTACTTTCAAGTGGAAGTCGTATAAATACCTATTAACATGCATTATTACAAAGTACTAATAGTAAGCACTTCGATGCATCATAACATCGGTTTAATATCATAGTGAAGAATATCGATACATGTTAACACCCATGTGCACAAGTGCTAACAGTAAGCACTTCGATGCATCATTACAACGGTTAATATCGCAGTGATGTAAATTGATGCAACTTAACACACATGTGTACGAGAATTAATAGTAAGCACTTTAATGCATCATAGTGATAGTACGCACTTAGAACACCCATGTGCACAAGTGCTAACAGTAATCACTTCGATGCATCATTACAACGGTTAATATCGCAGTGATGTAAATTGATACAACTTAACACACATGTGAACGAGAATTAATAGTAAGCACTTTGATGAATCATAACATCGGTTAATATCATATGGAAGTATATCAATGCATGATAACACCCATGTGTACGAGTATTAATAGTAAGCACTTTGATGCATCATAACATCGGTTAATATCATATGGAAGTATATAAATGCATGATAACACCCATGTGTACGAGTATTAATAGTACGCACTTAGATGCATCATAAAATCGGTTAATATCATAGTGAAGTTTATCAATACATGTTAACAGCCATATGTACAAGTGCTAACAGTAAGCACTTTGATGCATCATAACAACATTTAATTTCACAATGATGTAAATTGAGACATGTTAACATGCATGAGTACGAGTTCTAACATTACGCACTTAGATGCATCATAACATCGGTTAATTTCACAGTGATGTAAATTTTGATACATGTTAACATGCATGTGTAAGAAGTAATTATACGCACTTAGGTGCATCATAACATCGGTTAATATCATAGTGAAATATATCGATACATGTTAACACCCATATGCACAAGTGCTAACAGTAAGCACTTCGATGCATCATAACAACTATTAACATCACAGTGATGTAAATTGATACAACTTAACACACATGTGTACGAGAATTAATAGTAAGCACTTTGATGCATCATAACATCGGTTAATATCATATTGAAGTATATCAATACATGATAACACCCATGTGTAAGAGTATTAATAGTACGCACTTGGATGCATCATAACATCGGTTAATATCATATTGAAGTATATCAATAAATGTTAACGGCCATATGTACAAGTGCTAACAGTAAGCACTTTGATGCATCATAACAACATTTAATTTCACAATGATGTAAATTGATACATGTTAACATGCATGACCACGAGTGATGCGTGTGAAAGCGCGTCTTGTTTTATTATTTATAACTGAAAATACCTTATTAATACTATCACACAACCAGGCAAGAATACCCGATCGGAATAGTATAGCTATAGTAAGTCCAGGTCGATCACAGGAACACAGGAACAATGTCATTCAATTAAATTGAAATTATTAAATAAACTAATAAAGCAGTAAGATAGGGGGTACATTTTAGTTCCGTACGAACGTTCAATATGAACTAATTAACCAAACCAAACAACATAAAACAAGATAAGAGGAACAGATAAACAATTGGAGATAGACATGTAATTGCTCAGAGTCTTCACACTCAGATTCATATTATTCAGTTCATTGTGTTTTGATTGTCTGATTGTGATTTCTTTTATATCAATTTAATGCCAAATTCTTCAATGATATTAAATTGAATGTATATTAGCCAACGTTCCGGGTCTAACTAATATCTACAATCTAGGGTTCCACATTAAACATTGATCCGTTGTCATAAGGATGGTGCTATATTGTGTACTTTTCCCTAGATTGTGCATTAAGTATTCACGACTTGTTATGATTAATCCTCACGGTATGAATCAACAATACCTACTAATAATTACTTATTTGCTCATTCATTTTAGATTGATTAGTTACTATTCTCTTAACCTATCAAACTCAATCTATTTAGCAATGACCATAAACCTAAATTCATAATCATCAACAATCAATAATGCCAAAGGAACTCAATCTCAATGACACTATTGACCACGTTAAGTAATAACTAACAATCACCAATAAACAAGGATTCACGGATAACATAACAAACTTTAATCAGTCAATTGATTCAAAACACAATTATAAGTTTCAAACATTCATAATCAAGGATAAATAAACCAAACAATTAACAATAAATCTAATCAATGATTCAATTATACAAAATCAGATTCATGATATCAAAATAAACACATAGACATGTTCTAATTGAAATCGGAAAAAGATAAGCAAACCGAATCATAAACCGAATGAATTAGAATCGATATAAATCAATCCTAGCTTTTTCCGCCTCCGAATCGCCATCGTTTTGCTCCCAAAGTAGGGGAAAACCCCCTCTGGTCGTCTCTGGTCGTATGGTTAGGGTTTGTGTGAAATTATGAAATGAAAACCCTAAAATCGGACTTAAATGGCTGAAAAAGTCATCCATACGGCGTATGGATGTAAAAGCCCATCAGTCTCGGCCCGCGATAACAAGTTTTGGCCCAGTTTTCAATCCATACGGCGTATGGAATTCCATACGCCGTATGGATGCATTTTCACTAAAAGCAGCCAAAACGAAAGTTGTAGCCCCGTCTGTTAGCTAAATTCCCCAAGTTGATTCACCTCAATCAGAGTTCGTATGAAGAAGTTATGGCCAAAATACTAACAGCATGTCCGAAAACTCAGCTTTTACACTTTTCTTCATTTTCAGCTCATCTTTCGTTCTTTTTCCGATTTGAGCTTCATTTACACTTCCGGCTTTGACAAATTAATCATCTTTTACTCCGATCCAATCTTCTCTTGTCCAATGCTTTATTCTTTTAGCAACTTTTCTTCGAAATAAGCTCGTTTTCCGTTTCTTTTCGATCCAAGCTCCGATTTAACTCCTAAATGCAAATATGAACAAAATAAGTATCTTATTCATACAAAATGCATTAGAAACCTATTGAATGAAGGGGTAATTAGTACTATAATTTAGTACATTTTGGCGTTTATCAAACATCCCCCACTTGAATCCTACTTGTTTTCAAGTAGACTATCGATTTAAAACTTATAAACGACAAAATATAATGGGCAGACAATGGCACATAGGGACTTACATACAAGCTAGCATTTCGCAAACCAAATGTTTAGCTTAAAAATAATTCAACATTATGATTTAGCAATCAAGAAACTCCTCTAGGAAAAACAAATTATCTCATTCATTATTATGCATACAAGATAATTCAAAATGATTACCGATATTGTTGTCCACCTAAACAATCTATATTTCGGAAATTGAGCTTGACTTATCATTATTCTAGCAGCTTTACCCTTGATTCACAATAGCAAAATACTCTCATACATATAACGTGCTAATATTACACATATCATGGATATTCAATTACAATAATCATTTTTCAGGTCAAGACATTGGTGACATGTCTGTGCCTCAGCACAACAGAGCGACATAACTTGACCTTGGTTTAGCAAAATAACTTTTAGTCAAACCATTGGTGGCAGGTCTGTACCTTAGTACAACAAAGTGACATAATTTGACTACATTTTAAAATCTTGAGATGTTAAACTCTTTTGTTCTTTTTCATTAGATATACTGACGGAGATCAGGTCTGTACTTCCGTACAACAGAGGAAACAACACCCAGTATATCCCAAAATGATATTAATTAAATTCCAAAATTATGGCATATCGCACGCTATCATATAAGAATTAAGACTAAGCCATAAATTGCTAAAGTTCCTCTCAGAATATCGCATACTTCTTACATTAATTTTTTTAATAGCTCAACAACTTACACATAGATTGCCTATCGATACATCACATGATGAACTATCTAATATTTTAAAATTTAAGTTCAAATTATCCTTTGAATTTCCCAGATTTGTTACAAGATTTTCTAAACTTAAAAAGAATACATTTTTAAAACAAAAATTTGGGTTGAAAAATGACTAACATAGAATGCCTTACACCTTTAGTATACCAATATTTATCGATTTATAACTCAGGACAAACAAACTTCTTTTCCCCCATCCCCCACTTCAAATAAAGCAATGTCCTCATTGCAAAACAAGGAATCGTAAAATAGGGAATAGAAAAGAAGTGAACAGAAAATTCCCCTGATCTTGAAGAAAAATGCTTTCTTGATCTGATTCTAAAAATATACAACAGCACACTTCCGTAGGCATCACGGTTGCATTTAGCGTATGCAACAAGCCTTTAAACCCCTTGGTATCCCAAGTGGACGAGTTATAGTCTCGTGAAGGTTTTCAGGGAACACACCCACAAAGTTCGAAAGTGCAAACAAAAACAAGAAAACAAAAAAGTAGAACAAGAAAACAAAATATAAAATAACTAAAAGTTAAAACTACACATTAACAAACCATACTATATACAAACAGAGCAGAAAACAAAATTTTCTTTCGCAAAAACGACCTTCCAACCGCCGGCTGGTGCACACAACCGTCGGTTGAACGTCTATGCAAACAAAATTCAAAAATATCGCTCCATTAAAAATTAAACTATATAACAAGCATATACATATAATTAACATATAAACAATTATTTACAACCAAATTACATCATTAATCATCACAACTTCTAGACAAGACAAAAATATTTGTTTAGCAAATCAAGCCTATAAAATTGTGCGTGATTAAAAAGTTTTTTTTTTTTTTTAATTAATTTTTTTTTAATTTTTTAATATTTTTCACTTAATCGAATAAGCAACCATTCCCCAATAGAACCAAAGTCCAACCGGTTAAGTGTTCCCCGGCAGCGGCGCCAAAAACTTGATGCGTGTGAAAGCGTGTCTTGTTTTATTATTTATAACTGAAAATACCTTATTAATACTATCACACAACCAGGCAAGAATACCCGATCGGAATAGTATAGCTATAGTAAGTCCAGGTCGATCACAGGAACACAGGAACAATGTCATTCAATTAAATTGAAATTATTAACTAAACTAATAAAGCAGTAAGATAGGGGGTACGTTTTAGTTCCGTACAAACGTTCAATATGAACTAATTAACCAAACCAAATAACATAAAACAAGATAAGAGGAACAGATAAACAATTGGAGATAGACATGTAATTGCTCAGAGTCTTCACACTCAGATTCATATTATTCAGTTCATTGTGTTTTGATTGTCTGATTGTGATTTCTTTTATATCAATTTAATGCCAAATTCTTCAATGATATTAAATTGAATGTATATTAGCCAACGTTCCGGGTCTAACTAATATCTACAATCTAGGGTTCCACATTAAACATCGATCCGTTGTCATAAGGATGGTGCTATTTTTCCCTAGATTGTGCATTAAGTATTCACGACTTGTTATGATTAATCCTCACGGTATGAATCAACAATACCTTCTAATAATTACTTATTTGCTCATTCATTTTAGATTGATTAGTTACTATTCTCTTAACCTATCAAACTCAATCTATTTAGCAATGACCATAAACCTAAATTCATAATCATCAATAATCAATACTGCCAAAGGAACTCAATCTCAATGACACTATTGACCACGTTAAGTAATAACTAACAATCACCAATAAACAAGGATTCACGGATAACAT
Source organism: Helichrysum umbraculigerum (assembly GCA_949592205.1). Lineage (NCBI taxonomy): Eukaryota > Viridiplantae > Streptophyta > Magnoliopsida > Asterales > Asteraceae > Helichrysum > Helichrysum umbraculigerum. The sequence goes on along the minus strand of CATIUR010000003.1, from coordinate 145,041,643 downwards.
AACAATCTTCAATCAGTCAATTGATTCAAAACACAATTATAACTTTCAAACATTCATAATCAAGGATAAATAAACCAAACAATTAACAATAAATCTAATCAATGATTCAATTATACAAAATCAGATTCATGATATCAAAATAAACACATAGACATATTCTAATTGAAATCGGAACAAGATAAGCAAACCGAATCATAAACCGAATGAATTAGAATCGATATAAATCAATCCTAGCTTTTTCCGCCTCCGAATCGCCATCGTTTTGCTCCCAAAGTAGGGGAAAACCCCTCTGGTCGTCTCTGGTCGTATGGTTAGGGTTTGTGTGAAATTATGAAATGAAAACCCTAAAATCGGACTTAAATGGCTGAAAAAGTCATCCATACGGCGTATGGAATTCCATACGGCGTATGGATGTAAAAGCCCATCAGTCTCGGCCCGCGATAACAAGTTTTGGCCCAGTTTTCAATCCATACGGAGTATGGAATTCCATACGCCGTATGGATGCATTTTCACTAAAAGCAGCCGAAACGAAAGTTGTAGCCCCGTCTGTTAGCTAAATTCCCCAAGTTGATTCACCTCAATCGGAGTTCGTATGAAGAAGTTATGGCCAAAATACTAACAGCATGTCCGAAAACTCAGCTTTTACACTTTTCTTCATTTTCAGCTCATCTTTCGTTCTTTTTCCGATTCGAGCTTCATTTACACTTCCGGCTTTGACAAATTAATCATCTTTTACTCCGATCCAATCTTCTTTTGTCCAATGCTTTATTCTTTTAGCAACTTTTCTTCGAAATAAGCTAGTTTTCTGTTTCTTTTCGATCCAAGCTCCGATTTAACTCCTAAATGCAAATATGAACAAAATAAGTATCTTATTCATACAAAATGCATTAGAAACCTATTGAATGAAGGGGTAATTAGTACTATAATTTAGTACATTTTGGCGATTATCAACGAGTTCTAACATTACGCACGTAGATGCATCATAACATCGGTTAATATCACAGTGATGTAAATTTTGATACATGTTAATATGCATGTGTAAGAAGTAATTATACGCACTTAGGTGCATCATAACATCGGTTAATATCATAGTGAAATATATCGATACATGTTAACACCCATATGCACAAGTGCTAACAGTAAGCACTTTGATGCATCATAACAACGGTTAATATCACAGTGATGTAAATTGATACATGTTAACATATATACAAACTAGTATTATTCAATGTATTACTAATAAAAACATAAAAGCAACATACTAGAAGACATTATTCTTTTCTGCATTCAAATAACTCCTTTGAAATGCATAAAACACTTTCACTTGCAATGAAACGAAGTTTCTCCCTTTCTACCAGGCAATAATGCTTGTTAAAACTTTCCATGTCCTTCAAGATTTCTTCCTTCAAAAAATTTAAATCGCTTAGTATTATCTTCGTTGCATACTTTCTTCTCAGGTCTTCTATTTGGTTATTCAGCTCTGTTCCTTCAACAGCCAATCCACAATTCCATTTGAATTCACCCTTATAGTTCTCCATGTGTTTCATCATCAAAACACCATATCCGAAATGATGTTCAAATGTTCTCCAATTCATCATTTTCCTTTTTGGAACAATAGACCTTATCAAGTGTCCTCTTGGATGTGTAACCTCAGTCAAATACTTAGCAAACAAATGTCTCTGTAATTGTATTTTATTATTAGTATTTATATTGATATATGAAATGTATGTACATAAATATTAGTACTTTTTGCTTACTATTAGGAATGGTGTGCCGCCGTATTTGACATGAAACTCGACTGCAGCTTTACTGTGGTCAATCACCTCTGTTTTTGTTGTTCGTAAATTGAAACTTACTATGAAGTTCAACTTTTGGCTTAAAACTGGGAAGAACACCTGTATTTACACAAAATATTTTTTGTTGGAACGTTTGGCTTTAAAACCATATGGTCTTTTTATGAAACTTACTATGAAGTTCAACTACATGGTCTTTTTTTGGCTTTAAAACCACTAGTTCCTTCACCATTTGTATTCTTTGTTGGAACGTTTGGCTTTTCGATAGTTGGAATTACGTTAAACTTCTGGAGTATATCAACCAAAAAGGACTCAATTTGCTTGCTGTCCTTTATGACAATACCCGGTCCTTTCTGCTGCTATTTAATCTGACTTTGTTGCTTTTTAAGTTTCTTTTTCGATTTCAAATCTGCAAAAATACAATTCAGTGAATATTATTATTGTTAAGAAGCATGACAGTCAATATTACACATTTTGAATTTTATTCAATAACCCATGATCACTGATAATAAAAATCGTATAACAATTTTATAGAAAATCTTTAACAATCATCACAGTCAACATAACAAAAAATCTTTTGAAACAATGTTACATGATTAATAATAATATGTATCATAGTGCATAATATTTTTGTGATTTATTAACATGCATCTCAGTCAACATAACACATTGTGTTTTTCATTCTATTATGCCCACAATAGTATGCACTACGGTGCATCTTAACAAGCTCATTTTAAAAGGCTCAACAGCCCCATAAACATTTAGCAGCTCACACATGTTTGTTCTATTATGCCCACAATAGTATGCACTATAGGTGGCAATTTGAGACCCATGGGTCTAGTTGGGTTTTTTTTAATCTTTATAGATGGGTCTAGTTGGGTAATTAAAAAAAAGTTTAAGTATATCATTATTACCCATTATGACCCAATAGTTAATAATGATATACTTAAGCCTTATTTTAATTACCCAATTAGACCCATCTATAAAAATTAGAAAAACCCAACTAGACCCATGGGTCTCAAATTGCCACATCCGTGCAGCTTAACAACAGTTTACATCATAGTGACGTTTTTCGATACATAGTAACACACATGTGTTTGACTACTCATAGTATGCACTGTGATGTATCTTAAGATAGGTTTACATCATAGTGACGTATTTTGATACATGTTAACACACATGTGTATGAGTAATCATAGTATGCTCTCTGGTGCATCTTAACACAAGTCTACATTGTAGTGATCCACATTGATACATATTAACATCCATGTGGATGAGAACTAATAGTATGCACTGTGGTTCATCTTAACATAAGGTTACATTGTTATGATGTACTAATAATATGCATCTCAGGGAGTAATATTCAGTTGCTATCGCAAAAATAATACATAATTTGCAAGTGCACCTAATTTTTACAATTATTTTTTATAATTCATCTAATAAACAAGTATGTAAAAGATATTTATCAAATTTTGAGATCTTAACATAAGTTTACATTGGCCCACAATAGTATGCACTACGGTGCATCTTAACAGCAGTTTACATCTTAGTGATGTATTTCGATACATAGTAACACAAATGTGTATGACTACTCATAGTATGCACTGTGATGCATCTTAAGATAGTTTTACATCGTAGTGACGTATTTCGATACATGTTAACACACATGTGTTTGAGTAATCATAGTATGCACTCCAGTGCATCTTAACACAAGTCTACATTGTAATGATGCACATTGATACATATTAATATCCATGTGGATGAGAACTAATAGTATGCACTGTAGTTCATCTTAACATAAGGTTTACATTGTAATGACGTACTAATAATATGCATCTCAGTGAGTAATATTGATGAAAAATAGTGTCGATTCTCCTATCCAAATGGCTCCAATGATGGTGATGTGTATTAGCCAAAAAGAAGAACAAATTAGATAATAATAATTTTAATTGTAGTGATGTTTATTCATACATATTAATATCTATGGGAAGAGTTCTAAATTATATCTATGTATTAACAAACACCACAGTAAATATTATTCATCAAAATTTTAATTCGTAATCTATAACAGTCATCATCTACAAAGTAACAAATAATTCAATTTTTAAGAATTAGGTTTACCTCCTTCGTCAATTTTTTCCCCTTTTCTTTCGATTCTTTCGCCATAGATGAATCTCGTTTTTGTTGATTAGATCCCGCTAAAAGTTACTGTAAATGAATGAGATGTTGATTATGTAATTAATCTGATGAATCGCACCTTCAAAATCGTATTTTGAAGAACGAATTTAGGAATTATGGAATGAAACGGATCCGAATTATGTCGTTGTTTATGTTGAAACGAATATTAACTGAAACACTTTATTCAAAATGCAAACAAGCATATCACTATATAACATAAAATGTAAAATCCAATAATTCATATGAAACAACAAAATTAAATTTAAGAAATATGATAGTAATACTTACTTGAAACATCTCTATGAACTTGCGATTGCAAATGTACACCAGAACTAGCAGACATACACAAATGTGAAAATAAGAACAGAAACCCTAGAATTGAAATTTTCAAATTTAAAAACGGAATAAATTGAAATTAACGCAATTGAATGAATAATCAGAGTAAAGAACATGAACATATTGGAATTCAGATTGTTATAGATGAATATGATACAAAATCGACATATAAGTACAATTTTGTATACGATTAAAAATTGAATTGTAAATATGAAACCGTGTAATTAGATGAATATAAGAGAATCCAAATTAGAAAATTTGAGCTTGGTAATATGAAACCAGTAATTTGATGAAACTCAGTAATTTGATGAAGATCGAATGAATTGAAATTGGAGAGGAATTGTTCTTGATTACCATCGGTCTAAATTACAGGGGAATATGTAAGCTGATGAGATACAAGTGATAAATGACCAAACTAACCTTTTCCCTGTAAACACAATAAGACGCAGGAACATGGTAAGAGCATGGGCTGGACAGTTTCAGATCAAATTGATGGTGAGATCGCTGCTTCCCCCCTTCCCCCCAAAAATACCCCTTCCCTCTAGATCATGCCACTATATATATATATATATATATATATATATATATATGGGATCCTGTGAAAACAAGGAGATAAAAAAAACGGTAAAAACATATCTCAACCCTTGATCTAATCTACCATATATATATATATATATATATATATATATATATATATATATATATACATATAAAAGGGGTAGAGATAAAAAAACGGTGAAAACACTTTTTCCTTCACATTTTTTTTAAGTTGTGAACTTTTTTTTTTCTTAAGTAAACCAAAAAAATTAAGGTTCACACAAAAAAGGAAAAAAAATTTGTGGAAAAAAATAAAATAAAGTCAAATCCGAAAATCAAAAAAAAAAATTTAAGGTTCATAATTGAAAAACTTAAAAACTTTCTGTAAACCCAAAACAAAAAAGTAAGGTTCACAATTGAAAAAATTAAAAATTTACCGTGAACCAAAAAAAATTAAGGTTCACAGTTGAAAAAAAAGTTTACAATTGATAAAGTTAAAAACTTTCCGTGAACTCACAAAAATTAAGGTTCACAATTGAAAAAGTTAAAAACTTTTTGTGAAACTAAAAAAAAATTAAGGTTCACAATTGAAAAAGTTGAAAACTTTCCGTGAAACTAAAAAAAAAAAAAGTTTACAATTGAAAAAGTTAAAACCTTTCCGTGAACCCAAAAAACCTCAAGGTTCAAAGTGTAAAAAAAAAGGTTCACAATTGAAAAAGTTGAAAACTTTACCTGAACAAAAAAAAATAAGGTTCACAGTTGTAAAAAAAAGTTCACAATAGAAAAAGTTAAAAACTAGCCGTGAACAAAAAAAAATTAAGGTTCACAGTTGAAAAAAAAAGTTCACAAATTAAAATGTTAAAAACTTTTAGTGAACTAAAAAAATTTTATAGTTCACACGTGAAAAAGTTAAAAACCTTCAGTGAACTCAAAAAAGAATTAAGGTTCACAGTTGAAAAAAAAGGTTCACAATTGAAAAAATTTAAAACTTTCCGTAAACCTAAAAAAAAAAGGTTCATAATTGAAAAAAAAATTCACAATTGAAAAAATTAAAAACTTTCCATGAACTCGAAAAAATTAAAGTTCATAGTTGAAAATTTTAAAAACTTTTTGTGAACCAAAAAAGAAGAAGTAAAGTTCACAATAAAAAACCTTTAAAAATTTCGTCAAAAAATTTATAAATAATTTATTTGAAAGAAATAAGGTTTACAATTAAAAATGTTAAAAACTTTGTGTGAAGCAAAAAAAATAATTAAAGGTTCACGCCAAAAATTTTATGTGAAACAAAAAAAATATAAGGGTACACAAAAAAATTCATATGTGAAGCAAAAAAGAATAAAGGTTCACAACTTAAAAAAATTGTGAATCAAAAAGTGTTTTCACCGTTTTTTTTTATCCCCACCCATTATATATATATGTATACATATATATATGTATATACATATATATATGTATATACATATATATATATATATATATATGTGTTAGATTAGATGGAGCGTGGAGATTTCTTTTCACTGTTTCTTTTTATCTCCTTGTTTTCACCAGAACTCATCCATATATATATATATATATATATATATATATATATATATATATATAGTAAGTGGATCTAACAAGAAGATAATTTTGATGGAGAAGAGGGAGAAGAATTTTCGACCAATCATTTCAATTAAAGATCAAGGGGTAATTTAGTCAATTCTAATTTAGTTAATGAATTAAATAATTTATTTTTTAAATTCAACGAGTTGGCAGTTTCCTTTATCCTAAGGCCTTGTTCCAGAGTTTTTAATAAAAGAAAAGAGAGGAAGTGAAAAGGAAAGAAAGGGAAGGAACCCAAATCTTCCCAATTTGGGAGGAAAGGCATAAAGGAAAATATCATGCGATTATCCCTCAACTTCTTTCCCTTTCCCTTCTTAAAAAACTTAGGAACACAAATCATCCCTTTCTTTCTTTCCAGTTACTTCCCTTTCTCTTAAAAAAAATTCTCTGGAACAAAGCCTAAATTTTAGGCCAATAACAACTAATAGTATCTATGAAATCCCTAGAAATCATACAATCATTTAATTGAAATGATTTATCACAAATAACATCCGAATCACATTGCATCTTCATCATATTTATTCAGTTATTCATACTCAATTTCATCACTCAATAAAATTTAAAAACTACGGATTCATTTCATATTTTATAATAAATTTCTATACAGATCATCACAAAACGGTGAATCGATATGGCCAACGATGAACATGATATGGAACTTTGTGATGAATAAATACTACAACGTTAAAACCATATCAACGCCAAACTAATAACTACAACGTTAATTATTAATCTATACTACCATCTCATAGTTGTTAAGATCCCCAATTTTATATCGTTTCAAACAATCGTTCATATTTTCAACAAAGTCCTTCTGTCGCTCCACAAACGTTCTTGAAGCATCAATACAAGCTTTGTTCTGTAAAAATAAGACATCATTTTGATTAATCACCTATGATTCAACATATAACCAACAACGATTCAGAAATTAACTAGCTTTGATTCGAAAACAATAGGTTATGATTCAGAAACGGCATAATATGATTCGGTACACAGTATACTATGATTCAGTACATAATATGGTTTGCGATGTGGCCCATGATGCTTTTCTCTAGCATTAAGAATAAACGTCCATATGTCGATTACATCCGGATGGACCCTTGAGCCCGACGTTAATGTTTCCATCACGCCTTTCATCGTAGTAATGTCATTACACCCATTGAAAATCACTTCCCTGTATGGACATTTAAATTTGCGATCAATGCAATATGAACGAGTAATATTTATTACATCTAACTTTGGTACAAGTAAAATAACGCAACATCATTTAATTACGCCTGAACCATTTATAATAAACCATGAATCATAAGAAGCGATTACAAAAACATTTATGTGAATTTATAATAATTAAACCGTCAATCATAAGAAGCCATTACAAAAACGTAATAGCTAAAAAAACACTAATAATAAACCATTAATCATAAGATGCCATTTATAATAAACCATGATTCATAAGCTACCGAATCAATTTGATTCAATTTTGTGCTGGGACGATGGAGTAGGAAGAGAAGGAATTTTAATCGTTTTCAATTTTGCATGCAAACCGATCGGTTCCTTATTTCTTGCGGGTGGTTAATTCCAAATTGAATGGGTATTGTTTCCTTTTTTGTGATTCTAAGGAATGTACAATTATGCCCCCAATGCCTTAAAATTTGTTAACAAATATTATATTTTCTCATTGACTAATCTCAGCCATTGAATCAAGAATCTGATGGTCAGGAATGCTTCTCCCCTTTCTCCACCTAAAAAACCTTCTCCCTAGATCCCAATTCTATATTTATTAATCATTTTGATGTTTTGGCTTAATTGACTTAGTAGAGGGATATGCAAAATCCCCATAATACCCTTCAAGTGTACCTGTCACTGACTCATATTAATTTAAATTTTTTTCCAAATTTAAATTACTTCAATCTCATAATTTCAGACGTACTTAAATTTTAAAATACTCACTTTAAATTACTTTTTCTACTTACCACCATGTGTACCTGTCACTGACTCATGCAACTATTATTTTTGAAAAGTCAACTATAAAAATACAGCAAGTACTATTAGAGTGGGTGCACAATATCAATTAACGATTACAATATCAATTCACGATTAGATCAAATTCACTACAATATCAATTACATACTCAAAAATGGAAATTTCACCATCAATACAAAATCCAATGATAAAAATAAAATAAACTACTGACACTATAAAAACACAGTTTTGTTTCATGAAAAAATAAGACAGCAAATGAACACACCAATATACCACAGCAATATCAACACACCAACTATGGATTGCGAAATCAACATGATTGATGCTAACCTTGATGCTGAAAATTATCTTGAACTTATTCTTGAAACTGCTCCACAATCTGCTCCCGTTATTGATCCGATTTCTGCACAGGTCTCAACTCCCATTGTTGCTTCTGCTATGTTTAAACTGATACAAAATCAATTTTACAACTGGTTTTTCACTATGTTTTATCATAAATTTCAAATATGTTCCCGCCGCATTGCGCGGGTTACCAGCTAGTTTATATATATATATATATATATATATATATATATATATATATATATATATATATATATATATATATATATATATATATATATATATATGGGAAGGTTCAAATGAGAACCACTTTAAAGTTGAGAACTGTGAGAACCACAATGAATACTTGTTTGTTCACATGTGATTAACCTCAATCATATGTGAACATTGATGTACGTTTAATTGAAAAAGAAAAAAGTAAAAAAAAAATCTTAAAATCATATCGAAAAACGCAAAAAACAAATACATGTTCACATGTGAACAAATCGGTTAAAATGCGTTTTAAGACGTAAATTTAAGATTTTTTTGACTTTTTTCTTTTTCATTTAAACGTACATCAATGTTCACATATGATTGAAGTTAATCACATGTGAACAAATACGTATTCGTTGTGGTTCTCACAGTTCTCAACTTTAAAGTGGTTCTCATTTGAACCTCCCACTATATATATATATATATATATATATATAGTGGAAGGTTAAAATGAGAATCAATTCAAAGCTGAGAACTCATGGGAACTATTAGATTATTTGTTTCTTTACATGGATTAACTTAAATCATATGTGAACATTGATTTAGGTTAGATTGAGAAAGAGAAAATGTCAATAATTTTTTATTTCTTTCTAAAATTACATTTTGAAACATATTTTAACCGATTTGTTCACATTAACGTTCAAATGTAAACATAAACTAGTAGCTTTTACAAGTTTTCAACTTTTTGCTGATTCTCATTTTAAACTTTCCACAAATATATATAGTATAAAAACACAATATTTATGGTAAGAACATATTTTGGCATTTTTGATCCAAAAAATTAATTTTCGAAGTGGCATTTCATCATTATTGTGGATAACTACAATGTATTCTCACCGTTCTCAGTTTGTGTTTCCACTGGATCTCAAGTATATATATATATATATATATATATATATATATATATATATATATATATATATATATATATAGGTTAAAATAAGAAGGCTAATTTTTATGAGAACTTAGGAAATAATTCAAAATCACTTTTTAACTATCTGATACACATTATTCTTTAAAATTTTTTCACTGATTACTATTAAAATAACTTTTGGAAGCTATGATATATATATAAATAATAAATATTAACTTTTTTTCGAACTTTTTTACAGTCGTTACTGTTGTGATTATTTAAAATAATCACAAAATTTAACATGATAATCACATTTGATTATTCTCTAATATAATGTGATTATCATATGTTCGAGATAATCACAAGATATGACATAATAATCACATATTCTTCATTTGATTATTAAGTTATAAAATATGATTATTGTGAATAAAAAAATTAATAAAAAATAATTAAAAAATAATAAAACGTAGAAATTTTTTTTATTTGATAAATAGATTCTGAAAGTTATTTGAAAAAGAATCTACGAAGAAACTTTTGTAAAATAACGTGGTTTGGATAGCTAAAACGTGATTTTGAAGTGTTTTCTACGTTCTCACGAATATTAGTCTTCTTATTTGAATCTACGACAATATATATATATATATATATATATATATATATATATATATATATATATATATATATATATATATAATGTGTATAGTACATGTTTGGATTAGCTTATTTATTAGTATAAGAGTACAAGTTTAGGTCATTTTTTATAGAGTTTACTGTTTCGTTATGTATTAAAACTTTACATTTTTTACTATTGTATGTTTCGAACTTTGAAAATTTCTATCGTATGTATTGAACTTGTAAATATGCTTTATTTTATGTAAAATTTCTTTTTTGAGAAAAAAACCAAAATAGGAAAATTTTCTTTTTTGGCTTTACCCAAAAAAGAAATAATATATACAATATACCATATTTACAAGTTCGTTACATACAATAGAATGAATGAAAGTATGTCGCATATAATAGTAAAAAAAGTAAAGTTTAATACATAACAAAAGAATAAACCCTTTTTTATAATAAGCTCTTAAAAAATTACTTTCGGCTAATTTTAAAGAGTATTTATTTCAAGAAGAAAAAAGGATATAATTTTAACTTTAATTATACTAAAGTGTTAAACACGTAAACATGCAGGCTCATCAAAGGTATCAAACGGTTATGAGCCCTGACGTTATATGTAGTGACCTGGCAGAGTATACTTATGAAGTGAAGTGCCACTTAAGCAGATAACTACTTTTGACTGACGCATGTATTATGCCACCTACGCATCGTATCATTCTCTCACACCTACTTTACTTTCCTTACCTATCTAGAGTTTAGACCATCTCTAATTCTATGGACTTTATCAAATCCATAACATCACCACGTCATGCTAAATCAGCTTTCTATAAACCACCACTTCCTATAAACTTATAACTCTATTCCTATAAACTTCATAAAGTCCATAAATGAATTCTACTTGATTATTTAAGTTATATTTAAATAGCTCAAATTAACAAATGGTAGTGATGGACTTATATATTTTTATATATTTTTACTGCTTCGTTATGTATTAAACTTTACATTTTTTTACTATTGTAAATTCCACATAGACATAAACATTTGTATGGACCTCCATTGTGGATGGTCTTACAAAAGTATATCGATTAAAACTACTACTTCCTTACGTTTTAAACTAGAGTTTTATTAAAGGAATCTATTAAACCTTTCGTTAATAAAGTCGTTTTACATGCATAATTATGATTGTATCTTCAACCAAAATTCAGAGAGAAATTCAGGGGTCAATATAAATTTAAGGGGAGATAAAAATTTTGTTATGATCTTTATATAGCTATTGATGCATATCAGAAAGTTTTCATTAAAGCTCTAATGGTTCTTGTTATCATTTTCCTTTGAACTATAATACGGATGGCTCTAAAACCTTAATAAGCAAAATCATCTATTATTATCTTGTAATGTCGCTTTAATTACTAGTTAAAATGGTATTATTGTCTTAAATCGTTATGATACGATCACTTTAAAATATGTTTTATAAAATAAAGAAAGAAATTCATTTCAAAATGAAAAATGTTTGAATAGTTAATTATATGTTATCTAATTTTCTCATAATATATCATTAATAATTACTGTAATATATTTCAGAAAGTAATATATGAAACACCCCGAAATTTAGAACAAATTTTTTTTTTCATAAGGTCCTACATTTAAAATATGACATTGTAGACTTGTTGTATCATTCCCTCAATCAAATAAGGATTTAAATAAGAAAATGTTGAATTTCTAAGAGATTCCCCAGGAATGACTCTCATTCTCCAGGAATGAAGCATGCTGTTAACAATTTGAGTCGGATTCCCCAGGAATGACTCCCATTCCCCGGGAATCAAGCCTGCTGTCCATATTACCATTTATCGAACTTCAAACGTGCATATCTTGAAAATGACAATTCCAATGACCATGAAAATTTGCAGGCACGCGTAAAATGATATTTCAAACATTTCCCAATTTTCACTTTTCGTAAATTCGCGTTTTATCAAGAATTGGACTAGTGACCTCTTTATGGTCATTTTCGACCCATTCTAAAGACATACCAAATTCCAATCCATCCAACATTAGACTTCAACCTTTTTACCACATTTCTAATACCATATTTAGGACTTAGTGCAATATTTATACTCGTCATATCATAACCCCAACCTATTCTAGTCATTTACTCATTAAGTGACCCATTTGGGCACTTTTATGACCCATTTGGGTCTTTACCCATGTAACCACCATTCAAACTCTCAATTCACTTTCATTTGACTATTCTAAGTCAACTTAGGCCAATTTCACTATCTATACTCCAATTTAACCATGAACATCAAAATTTCCATAAACTACAATATTTACATCATTTATATCAAGGGTTCAAGATTATCATTTCAAAACTTCAATGATCATTGACCCAACTCATTGACTAGTTTGACTTAAATACCATATCAAGTTTGACTTTGACCATCCACATAACAAGACCTTGACTTTTAACAACATGTGACAAAACCATGTTTTCTTAACAAAAAGGGGTGACATCAACATCAAGAGCATGATCAAGGGATAAGCTTGTTACCGACAATGAAACAAGCTCCACCACTAGCAACCTTCGGGCCGTTTGCCCGGATCCCGTTGGGTCCCACTTGGCTCACCTAAAAACATATAAACATGATAAAGTAAGCATAAAGCTTAGTAAGCAATGGGCTATCAATGATCATCAATATCAATTCAACATACGTATATTAAGGATCCATAATATCATATGCTAATTCCCGCAAGAATTAACATCTTCGGGCCTACACCCCGGTATATAATCATAACTCATCAAGTAAATGACATATCCATTACCGGTCCTTCCAAGTAAATGGAACAAGCATTACTTGAAGAAAGATAGCATCATCCATTAACTTACCTCGCGATAGCCCATACAATCAATCACTTGTAACACTTGGCATACTTTTATCACCTATTCATATAATCATATAAACACATATCAATAATCATTCATCATATAACATAGATGTTAATTCACTTAACACCTATATCCAATTCATATTCAACCTCCAATTCATTACTTGTATCATATTATACAAGTATTAATTTCATCATAAGATCTCATCATATGTTTCATACACTTTACTCATAATCATGTATAAATGGGTAATTATCATTATCACATCATCAATTTCATCAATAATCACCAAGAGCATCATCTCTTAGTGTATAATCATATTCATCATATATCATTTACCCATTTATACATGACTTTCATTTCCTTTACACAAGGAATATAATTCAACATGCTAATTAAATGAATTCATTCATCAAATCATTATTCTTTCATCAATTACCAATTAATATCATCATTTACATAATCAAAATCATTCATTTACTCATAAACACAAGGTTATGAGTTCTTTTATAAAAATTTACATCATTTAAACCTACTTCATAACTTAATCATGTGTATGAAACATATATAATTCATTAAACCATTAAGCCTTTAATTTCAAGAAGCTAGGGTTTACACAACTTGATTCAAATCATGAATTAAGTATAAAGACATGTTCTTCATCATGTATGAAACCTTAATACCCAATTACCCGTTACTTTCCTTAAGTTAGGGTTTATCCCCATAACTCAATTTCACACATAATCATCTAATTAAACAAGAAGATATTGTTAATCATACCTTAGAAGTTGTAAATTTGAAGTTAGAAGCTTCAATTCCACAAAACCCTAACAAATTTTGGATCTTTGTTCTTGTTCTTCCTTAACCGACTTCACACAAACATATAGTACGCATCTTTTTAGTTTTCAAATGTAAAAATGCAGTAGAAGTTTACAGAACTAAGTTTTATACTGCATATTTCATTTAAACCCCTTAACTTATAGTACTTGTCATATTTAGTCCCTCAACACATATTTCATAATATTACATGTCCTATGGGCATAAAATAGTTTACATAGTTAGTCCCACTAACTTATATAATCAAAATTGTATATTTAAAGTTTTAAACTTACAAATTTTGGGGCGTTACAACTCTCCCCCACTTATTCAGGATTGTGTCCTCACAATCCATTCCTAATGTATAGCCAGATAATAACAATTGATCTCTTTGTTTCTCAGATTCTTAATCTTTTCATCAAGAATCATAACATATTACTCAATATAATTTAGTCGATCCTTGATTTCAATTTCATCCATTGATACATAAGCGGTTTCATCAACCATACATTTCCTCAAATAGGACACATGAAAGTATTATGAATTCCAGCTAACTCATTAGGCAACTCAAAGCGATAAGTTACCTTTCCAACCTTTTTAAGAATTTAAAAATCCAATAAACCGAGGACTCAACATTCCTTGTTTTCTAAATTAGATAATATCTTTCCATGGAGATATTTATAGCATTACAAAATCTCCGATTGTCAATATAGGACTTTTATCAATTCTGGGCTATTTTTAACCGTTCTCTGAACAATGTTAGAATTTCTCAGATCTTTTCTAACCAAATTCACCCCAATATATTGGAGTTCAATATTTTCTCCCATAGAACATCTAATAATGTGGCATTCTAATACCCACATAATAGCTATTTCTATAAAAACTCAGCCAATACTAATTAAGTATTCCGGCTATCACCAAAATCATTGGTACATGTCCTCAATATGTCTTCCAAGTTTAGATTATTCTTTCACTCTGTCTGCAATCTGAGTATGATATGCAGTACTTAAATAAATACGAGTACTCATATCTTCTTGAAATTTAATCCATAGTCTAAAAATGATTCTACTATCGTTGTCAGAGACAATATAATAGGCATACCATGTCGTACTACAACCTCTTAGATATATAAATCAGCAAGTGCCTTAAAATTATAAGTTCCTTAACAGGCAAAAATAGAGCACTTTTCGTCAACCGATCCACTATCACCCAATTATTGTCATGATGACATGGAATTTTGGGAAATTTAATGATAAAATCCATAGTAATGTGCTCTCTTTTCCATACAGGTATTTTCAACAGTTGCATTTTGCCAACCAAATCTGTAGACAAATCAAACTCAGTTTCACATTTATAAAATTTCACGCTTCATCCCAGATCACCAATAATCAACTTTCAATTCATGGTACATATCTATTGCACCAGGATGAATAGAATATCTATATTCTTTCATAGTGTGTCTTTCCACCTCAGGAATCCGCAACAATATCATTAAATTGATCCTTAATATTTACACCTTAACATTTTTAGAATCGATATAATACCTTGACTATTCATTACATAACCCAAAATTTGGACCTCACAAAGTCAAAATTCATATTTGGAGAAGTTGGCATAAAGTCTCTCAATTCTCCAAATCTGTCCTATCTGTGTTAACTGAATATCCTGCTCATCAGCAGATTTAGAATAGATAAGAATATTGTCACTAAATACCATTTCAATTCATCGAGCACAATTCATCATACTCAATTCATGAGATCTACAAAAGCGATAGGAGCATTGGTCAAACCATAAAGCATAATCAAGACATAATTCACTCTTTGAGAAAAGCTAGCACCTTGTTCACCAATCGAATAAGACATCAATCCTAGTTAAAAAGGTACCCATTCTCAATGGTAACCTTGTTCACTTCTCTGAAATCAACATACATATACATGGTGCCATCTTGCTTTTTAACAATTAATATCAAAGCTCCCAATGGTAATTTACTCCAACAATTAAAATCTTGCTCACAAATTGGTTTCCATTTTGGCAATATCATGTCATTTCATAGTTCCATGATATCCGTGGAAGATTAGTTATAAATCCAAATTTATAAGTCTCGATTAAAATCATCTTTCGAAATTCTCCTTCAAATGAATTTAAACACAAGACTGAACAGTCTTTAATCCTCTATAATCATTCCATCAATGTCTCAAGCTAAATAGCTTTCAATCAATCCACTAAGTCAGGAAAATTCCAAACATATGAGGTAAATCCTGTCACAAGTCTTTTATAACATAATACAATCTACAACCACATTATCTTTTCCCCGAATAATATCAAATTTCTCCATTAAAATTATTTATAAGTTTAACCATCAACACTGACTCAGTTAAAAACTCCTTCGAAAATATATACCAAATCCTTCAATGATCCGTACCATTATCGCATTGTAGTACCATCCAATCAATGTAATACTGAAATAGCAACCTGACTCAAAAACTGTTTCAATGTCAAAAGACTAAATTCTGTTGTTTACTCTACAATTAATCCAAGAATTCTTTGAATTTCAAGAAATCATCATTACAACTTTGGATAATCCATGTTAATCCAAATGACATAACTAAAACTCGCAATAACCATACCTGTGCTACAAGCAACATTAGGTATATCCTCTAATTGCAACACATACTCATTCCTGTCAACATCCTCCCCCAGTGAGGATGACATACCAGACTGACCATGTTTCTCTACATTTTTCTCTATAGGAAGGCATCCTGCCTAAGGGAACTATTAAGGGTAATAATAACACATTTATTAAAATTTTCAAATTAAATTTCCATACACAACAACTATTTCAAGGTAACGACTATATGTCATCACCCAAGTGGACTAAAGTCCCACGTAAACATCACACTATAACTCGATCTATTTAATTTAGTGTGACACTACTACAAATACGTTCCATATAATCATGCACAAATGTGCATTCATTTTATTCATACTTTACTCAATAAGAATCAATACACACCTTACACATTTTCATAACACGGTCACATTAAGTCTCTCTGATATTTGGCAGCCTCAATAATTTTATGTGGTAGCATAATATAGCTGCGTTGATCAGGCGTAGCAATATTATGTTATTCACACTTCCACTTTTAGGCCACTTCATATCACTGATTCTCACAATGACTGTCATTCACTTAAACATATAACACATAATGCAACAATTCAGCAACAATAATAATTAAATTATAAGTTGCCGGTCACAAAACTATTTTCATAGTGGCAAACAATTCTACTTAGTCAGTCAATATCACGTAAGAGGTATTAATTACTACCTCTAATACTTATACTTTACATAATCATTCAAATTATATTTATGAGGCATTCATTACTGCCTCTGCCCTTTATCATTTCACATAACGTTCTTTATAGAACAACTGACATTAGTCAGTATTTCTGATCATTCAGTATTCTCATACACATATAACATATATCATCATATCAGTTGTGGCTAACATAAGTTAACAATTATTTCGTCCAACTCATAACATATTGCCAATATACATATTAGCAATTTTCTACACATCTGAACTAATATAAATGAATATGTAAACATACTCTTTTACACGTATCTATACAATTATCAAATCAATTATCTGTTCACATTCCTTTATTTTCTATAGGTATGCCCACATTATATACTTTCATGTTTTCCTTAACACTTTCAGGCATACTTATGTTCATTTAGAACTACTCATAAAATCAACTTGTTTCGTATACATTTTTAAATACTAACGATCTTGAACACCCGAATTAAACAGTATGTATGCAGGTTTAATATTAACAATTAAGGTACCTGTCCACACATCGGGGTTCTTATCTCCTTCCAACAATTTCTAACGTATTAAAGTTCAATAAGAACTATTCAAATCTTTAACATATTATCAAACGGTTCTCTACAGGGAAATCATATCAGTTCATTTTATCAAGCTTCACTATTGCACATAATCATAATAATTAGTCATCATAAATAATCATGCTCAACATAAATAATAATGGCTTAAGATCAAGTACCCACTAATGGTGGATACCCGAATCCCTTAAACCAAGCTCTGATACCAACTTGAAACACCCCGAAATTTAGAACAAATTTTTTTTTTCATAAGGTCCTACATTTAAAATATGACATTGTAGACTTGTTGTATCATTCCCTCAATCAAATAAGGATTTAAATAAGAAAATGTTGAATTTCTAAGAGATTCCCCAGGAATGACTCCCATTCCCCAGGAATGAAGCATGCTGTTAACAATTTGAGTCGGATTCCCCAGGAATGACTCCCATTCCCCGGGAATCAAGCCTGCTGTCCATATTACCATTTATCGAACTTCAAACGTGCATATCTTGAAAATGACAATTCCAATGACCATGAAAATTTGCAGGCACGCGTAAAATGATATTTCAAACATTTCCCAATTTTCACTTTTCGTAAATTCGCGTTTTATCAAGAATTTGACTAGTGACCTCTTTATGGTCATTTTCGACCCATTCTAAAGACATACCAAATTCCAATCCATCCAACATTAGACTTCAACCTTTTTACCACATTTCTAATACCATATTTAGGACTTAGTGCAATATTTATACTCGTCATATCATAACCCCAACCTATTCTAGTCATTTACTCATTAAGTGACCCATTTGGGCACTTTTATGACCCATTTGGGTCTTTACCCATGTAACCACCATTCAAACTCTCAATTCACTTTCATTTGACTATTCTAAGTCAACTTAGGCCAATTTCACTATCTATACTCCAATTTAACCATGAACATCAAAATTTCCATAAACTACAATATTTACATCATTTATATCAAGGGTTCAAGATTATCATTCCAAAACTTCAATGATCATTGACCCAACTCATTGACTAGTTTGACTTAAATACCATATCAAGTTTGACTTTGACCATCCACATAACAAGACCTTGACTTTTAACAACATGTGACAAAACCATGTTTTCTTAACAAAAAGGGGTGACATCAACATCAAGAGCATGATCAAGGGATAAGCTTGTTACCGACAATGAAACAAGCTCCACCACTAGCAACCTTCGGGCCGTTTGCTCGGATCCCGTTGGGTCCCACTTGGCTCACCTAAAAACATATAAACATGATAAAGTAAGCATAAAGCTTAGTAAGCAATGGGCTATCAATGATCATCAATATCAATTCAACATACGTATATTAAGGATCCATAATATCATATGCTAATTCCCGCAAGAATTAACATCTTCGGGCCTACACCCCGGTATATAATCATAACTCATCAAGTAAATGACATATCCATTACCGGTCCTTCCAAGTAAATGGAACAAGCATTACTTGAAGAAAGATAGCATCATCCATTAACTTACCTCGCGATAGCCCATACAATCAATCACTTGTAACACTTGGCATACTTTTATCACCTATTCATATAATCATATAAACACATATCAATAATCATTCATCATATAACATAGATGTTAATTCACTTAACACCTATATCCAATTCATACTCAACCTCCAATTCATTACTTGTATCATATTATACAAGTATTAATTTCATCATAAGATCTCATCATATGTTTCATACACTTTACTCATAATCATGTATAAATGGGTAATTATCATTATCACATCATCAATTTCATCAATAATCACCAAGAGCATCATCTCTTAGTGTATAATCATATTCATCATATATCATTTACCCATTTATACATGACTTTCATTTCCTTTACACAAGGAATATAATTCAACATGCTAATTAAATGAATTCATTCATCAAATCATTATTCTTTCATCAATTACCAATTACTATCATCATTTACATAATCAAAATCATTCATTTACTCATAAACACAAGGTTATGAGTTCTTTTATAAAAATTTACATCATTTAAACCTACTTCATAACTTAATCATGTGTATGAAACATATATAATTCATTAAACCATTAAGCCTTTAATTTCAAGAAGCTAGGGTTTACACAACTTGATTCAAATCATGAATTAAGTATAAAGACATGTTCTTCATCATGTATGAAACCTTAATACCCAATTACCCGTTACTTTCCTTAAGTTAGGGTTTATCCCCATAACTCAATTTCACACATAATCATCTAATTAAACAAGAAGATATTGTTAATCATACCTTAGAAGTTGTAAATTTGAAGTTAGAAGCTTCAATTCCACAAAACCCTAACAAATTTTGGATCTTTGTTCTTGTTCTTCCTTAACCGACTTCACACAAACATATAGTACGTATCTTTTTAGTTTTCAAATGTAAAAATGCAGTAGAGGTTTACAGAACTAAGTTTTATACTGCATATTTCATTTAAACCCCTTAACTTATAGTACTTGTCATATTTAGTCCCTCAACACATATTTCATAATATTACATGTCCTATGGGCATAAAATAGTTTACATAGTTAGTCCCACTAACTTATATAATCAAAATTGTATATTTAAAGTTTTAAACTTACAAATTTTGGGGCGTTACAATATATGATGTAGTATGATAGTAGATTGTAATGTAATAGGACCATTATCTTTATTTAATTTAAGAGATGATATGTATTGTTAAGCAAATATGTTATGGAATAAAAAGTACTACGCGCGAGTAGTTGTTAATTAATGTCAAGTTACACATGCTACGCATATATCACATTGTTGATTGTTATAAGAGTCTAGCGTGAAGCCGTGAACCTTTGAAGTTTCTAAAAAAAACCTTTTGGACTACGGTTATGTGATGAGTTGGCAAAACTGCGAGTTTCATGTAAAATGAAGTAAAGTGTCACGTAAGGGGGAAAAAACGATAGACATAGCGAAGTTATTTTAAAGAGCTTGGCTACAAATTAATAAATACGATTAAAGTGTCACTATTCTAGCGGTATTAAGGTAAAAAATTTACTATGGGGTTGTGCGTTCAAATTTAAGATTAGACATATCCATGTATTTGGAGTGGGTGTGTCATGTACGTGTTAGTGTATCATTATCTTTAATTTGACGTCAATTGGAATGGTAGAGCCAAATTAATTCTAGCAAGTGTGTAGCATGAAAACACTCTTGACACATCTACTTTGCCATGTAGCTAGGTATATGATCTTGCCATTCTGGTATATCTAACTCTCCACCTTATTATATTTTATTCATTAATTGAGAATTGATTTAATTAATTACCTCTAAATTAATTAATTCTAACCTTTATTTATTTATTTAATTAATTACCTCTAAATCGTTATTAACATAAAATGAAAAAGTTAGGGTAGGGAAATTTTCGACACGACCCTAAATTAAACCAACACGAAACCGAATCGAAAATAAGTAGATTGACTCAAGATTTTTTGACCCGCGAACCCGAAACCCGCCAACCTGCTATTTTTTTATTGGTCGGGTTGGGTCATCTAATGAGTTTTGGAACCGAGTAAATTATAAATGTAGTTAAAATTTTAAATGTTTTATTTTAAATTAGCACATCAAAGTGTGTAATGGTGTTTTAATATAAAATGATTTTGTTCGGATCTTATAAACATTTTTATGCTTATTAGTATGCATTATATACTTAAGGATTGACCTACATGATTAATTTGACCCAAAATTGACCTTTTAGTTGAAACTGACCCAAAAATCTGTTGACCCCTGGTTAGATAATTGGGTTATCTCGGGTGGGTATAAATTAAGTTTTAGGTTAAGTTGAAATACTCATCCCTGTTAGAAAATAATGTTGGGTTTGGGTTGACTAATTCCGACCCACCAACCTGAATACCTGATAACTCAAGCAGGTTAACTCGACCCACCTCGTATTACCACCCCTAATAGAAGTGTATACATACATATATGATTGAGTTATCAATCTTATATATTTTTTATGCCTGTTTAGTGGCACCTACATAAACAAAACTAGATTCATATAATCATGTAACCAAAGTAGATCGCTAATTAAACTTTTACTTTAGAATTAACTTATCTAGTTAACAACTGTATCTTTGTATTTTGCGTGTTGGATCACCATTACATGGAATTGATTATTAAGTACTTTTTTTTTTTTTTTTTTGTAAATGTGAGCTTTAATTGATTAATTCTTCTTAAAAGTTGTGAGAGTTTTTTTTATTGAATAATACTTTACCAAGAATTATGGTTTTATATTATATAAAGGTAAGAAATATATGTCATAAAGTAAAATGCTACTATATTATATTACTTTGTGTTTATAAGAATAAAATAAAATAAAACGTGGAAGACATTTTTTGGAGTGAGACTGTGAGAGTGAGGTGTGAAAAAGAAGAGAGTGTGAGAAAGTAACACCTGGAAAAATAATATTAAAAGCAGTTTTGGAGGTATTAAAAAGTCATTCTCCACGTTGCATCATACACCGACTACATTCTAACTTAAGCCATCACCACCTTTAAAGTTCGAAGCTTTTGAGATATTTAAGGATCACACGAACTCGTGAACTATTTTACATTATTTAAAATAAAATAATTTTATATTACATTCCTTGTGTTCTAATGGAACCGTGTTTATTTTTGATTTTTATTGTCCCAGTAATAATAAATGTCTATTTCCTATCTCAACTAATCAGAAGAAATTTTATTAAATATAAATGATACTTAATTGGTTAAGAGTGAATACTTTGATTAGAACGGATAAAGTTTTGATTAATTTCGTTACGATAAGATGTAAATAGGTTTAAATAAGTCATAATTGTTGACACTTGACACTAACTTTAATTATTCAAATATCATCATCTACTTGCAGAATGTTTTAGGGTGTGTTTGGTAAAAGTAGCTGGTAGCTGGAAGCTTATAGCTGGAGCTAGTAGCTGAAACTTATATTTAAAGCTAGAAGCTTGAGCTTATCTTTTTTGTAATGTTTGGATAAAACTAGCTGGAGCTTGAGCTTAAAATATGTAAATTGACATAAAAGGACAAACAAATATATGATAGATAATTATATAAAGGGTATTTATGTAATTTTTCATTACTTAGGGTGTGTTTGGCGTAACTAGCTGGTAGCTGGAGCTGGAAGCTTGTAGTTGGAGCTTGTAGCTGGAGCTTATTTTTGGAGCTGGAAGCTGGAGCTTATATAAATTTTTAGAAGTGTTTGTTAAAGTAGCTGGAGCTGGAGCTTAATATGTGAATAGACATAAAAGGACAAAAAGTTTAAATCAAAGACATGTAGAAAGAGGTATTCATGTAATTTCACACCCAATAAGCTTGTAGCTTATTTTAAAAGCTAGTTGAAGTAGCTTATTATTCTAGAGCTTATTTTTTCAATAAGCTCCCAATAAGCTCCTACACTTTTGTATGCCAAACAAAGCTTGTTTTGGAAAAAATAAGCTCAAGCTCCAACAAGCTCCTACAAGCTAGTTTGCCGAACATAGCCTTAAGCTCCTAGCTTAATTTAAAAGCTAGTTCTACTAGCTTCTTTTTTAAGAGCTTATTTTTTTTAATAAGCTCTTAATATTTTGTCTAACAAACAAAGCTTGAAGGTGGAAAAATAAGCTTAAGCTTCCATAAGCTCCCATAAGCTACTATAAGCTCCGTTGCCAAACATAGCCTAAGTGTGTTTATTTAATTTGTTTTCAAATCAATGTGTGTGCTCTATGTGATTTGTTGGAATTTATTTTTATTATAATTAGATGGATTAAATGCTATGATAGAGAAACAATGTTCGAAATCGACTGCACACATTATATAAAATTGACCTTTCAATTTTTTTTTAAAGAAAAATGATATTGACAGCTTTAAAGATGTCAATAAAAATCATCTGAAGATAAATATTAAATTTAAATTTTCATATATTATCTAAAATCATAATTAACACATTACAAATATAAAAAAATATCTGGTGAACTAAATGCAAGCTTATAGTTTATACATTATAATTTTAATTAAATATATAAATTTTATCTTTAATAAATGTATAACTTTTCTCTTATCGAAATTCCCTTTATTTAATAATAATAATAATAATAATATAATAATAATAATAATAATAATAATAATTAGATGATGCTATTAAACTTACGGATCTTGTTAGCGAAAACCCTTAGAGCTTTCATTAAACTGTTTGAACATGCATAAAACAATTGTACTTTAATTGAAATTTATTGGACAAACTAAAATTCAGGGGGGCATATTTTCAAAGTACTTATTTTTAAGCATGTCCTAAAGTCTTAACAGAAGCCTTTAGGACTCTCGTTATCAACTTTCTAAACCTTAATTTTATTTTTTGAAATTAATGGTATAGTGAAAATAAACATCTTTGAAATTAGTTGGATTGAATTTGCAACCCAATTAAATTTAGATTGGGGATCATAGGGGAAGGGGTCATATGAGGAGAAGGAGGAGAAGTTTTATTTGTAGTCATTGGATCATCTTTTGGGTTGGATCAATGGTTAAAAGGGGTGGCAATTTTGTAATTACTTTAAAAAATAAGGGTATTAGTTAACAAAAAAAAACATAACATTAATTTTCATTCCACACCCCTTCCACTATTTAGACTTTTACATGTTAACCCTTCCACTTTATTTTCTTCCCCCTCCAACCTTCTTCTTCCTCCAACCCCACCTACCACCACCCCACCACTTGCTGCCACCATCTGACTGCCGCCGGCCGCCGTCAGCCGCCGCCGGATTTCGGCCGCCGGAAAAAAAAAATTTCAAATTTTTGTTTTCAATTTTTTTTTTTTCAAAAAAAAAATTTTTTTCAAAAAATTTTTTTTTTTCAAAAATTTTTTTTTTTTCAAAAATTTTTTTTTTTTCAAAATTTTTTTTTTCAAATTTTTTTCCCATAAATTTTTTATTAGATATAGTATTCCTTTTCCTACTGCATTTTTAATAAAACTATACGTTTTTTACACTGCATTTTGTATATTATTATTAATTAACTAAAACTTGTATATATTTTATCGCATCTTCTATACCCAACGTCAACAAAATACCGTACAAATGGATAATATATATAATCTAAAATGCAGTAAAAAGAGAACAATATGTCCTAAATGATGTATATGCAAAATGCAATAAAAATAACAATATGTATTATACTTTAATACAAAATGCAATACACATAGATAATATGTAAAATACAAAATGCAGTACAAATCGATAATATGTAAAATACAAAATGCAGTGAATAACAAACAATATATAATGAATGAAATATATGAAAAATGCAGCAAAAATAACAAAATGCAGTGAAAATAACAAAATGCAGTACAAATAGATTATGTATAATATAAAATGCAGTGAAAATAACAAAATGCAGTAAAAAAAATAAAATGCGGTACAAATAGATTATATATAATATAAAATGCAGTAAAACGAACAATGTGTACTAAATAAATATATGCAAAATGCAGTAAAAACAGTAGTATGTATTATACTTTCATACAAAATGCAGTAAAAATGGATCATATGTATAATATAAAATGCAGTAAAAAATAAACAATATGTAATATATGAAATATATGCAAAATGCAGTGAATAATAATAAAATGCAGTGTACTTTTAACAAAATGCAGTAAAAAATATATTATGTATAACTTAAAATGCAGTAAAAAACAAACAATATATATAAGATTGAGGTGTATAAATAAAATGCAGTAAAAACGAACAATATCTACTAAACATATATACAAAATGCAATAAAAATAATAAAATGCAGTACAAAGTGATAATATGTAAAAAAATTGAAAAAAAAAAGTATGAAACAAAAATTTTAATTTTTTTTTTTTTAAAAAAAAATAAAAAAAAAAATTGAAATTTTTTTTTTCCGACGACCGGTGGCGGGTGACTGCGGCGGCGGGTGGCGGCGACGGGTGGCGGTGGCGGCGGGTGGCGGCGGGTGGCAGCAGCTAGTGGTGGTGGGTGGTGGTGGGTGGTGGAGGGGAGGGGTAGATAGGAAGAAAGTAGGAGGGAGTAGTGTACACTATTAAAAAGGTGGAGGGGGTAAAAATGAAAATTTAAAAATTCTTCTTCTCTTTCTCCTCAAATAATACTTTCTCCTCTGAACCTTACCCTTAAATTTAATAACATTAACCATTGAAGATAACTATAAACTTAAAATTGATTCAAAGGTTGTTACATCCTTAAATGCACTATCATCATTCATCAATATAAGTTAGTTGGCATCGTACTTCCTACATTTATTATTTAAATAAGATTTCTCAACGTTATGAATGCTATTTTAACTATAACCAATCAATATAAGTCTAGATATATATAGTCTCTATACAACTTGCTAATTATAGACTTTTTATTATTAATCGTAGAGTAAATTTCATAAATGGTCCATGTGGTTTACATTGATTTATGAAACAGTCTCTGTACTCTTTTTTCAACGTTTTCGGTCCAATAACTTTGGATTTTCTCGCAAATGGTCCCTTAACTTTGGATTTTTGCTCGCAAATGGTCTCTCCGTCTACTTTGGATTTGCTCGCAAATAGTCCCTTAAGGGACCATTTGCGAGCAAAACCAAAGTTATTGGACCGAAAACGTTGAAAAAAAAGTACAAGGAATATTTTCGTAAATCAATGTAAACCACATGAACCATTTATGGAATTTACTCTTAATCGTAACATATTTTCTATAAAAATAGTATACAACATGATGTAACTTGCTTTTAATATTTCACATATATTTTATGTAAGGTATGACAAGTGGAAATCATTTGAACTGAAAATACATATCTATATAATACTATTTCTATTTCCTTGTAATGGTGTCGTTCCTAATCTAAGAATAGTAACTATAACTCCCACGTGTACGATGTATATCCAATCATTCACATGACTCACACATTTATGTATTTATATTATTATTAAAATTAAAATTATAAAACAAATAAAAAATAATATTACTATTACATTTTCATGCATTTTTATTTATCGGATAAGGTTGGCTGCCTGGGTGTTACTTGTCATTTTAATCCTTGTACACGTTCCCACCTACTATAAATACCTTCCCAATTTTCTCATTTAAAAAAAAAAACGTATTTTATATCATATATTACTCCATAATTTCATAATAATTCTCTCTCAACCTTCCAGAAATAAACTAATAAAAAATGGTTGTGCCGGTGCCGGTGACTGATCCGATGACTCAGCTGCGACTGCCAGCGGGATTCCGGTTTTACCCTACTGATGAGGAACTTATGGTTCAATACCTCTGCAAAAAAGTCGCCGGACACGTGTTCCAACTTCAGATCATCGGAGATGTTGATTTGTATAAATATGATCCATGGGAATTACCAAGTGAGTTAATTTTTATTTTTTTGTCTTTTTAATTGCAATAACGATAGACTTGAAGGCTGTAACAATAGCTTTTATCGACATGCATTGATTGTTGTACATTACGTTAAAAGTACAATGATCAATGCATATTTTAGAATTTGTTTTTATTAAAATCTTTAATTTTTTTTTACTGTTTTAACGTAAAGTTTTGAACGAAAATTATTAATTAATTTCTTGATCATTTGATTTATAGGTAAGGCGATGTTTGGTGAGAAGGAATGGTATTTTTTTAGTCCAAGAGATCGGAAGTATCCAAATGGGTCTCGACCCAATAGAGTTGCCGGGTCGGGTTATTGGAAAGCTACCGGAACCGATAAGGTGATCATGTCGGACCGACGTAAAGTTGGAATTAAGAAAGCTCTGGTGTTTTACGTCGGTAAAGCTCCGAGAGGATCCAAAACAAATTGGATCATGCATGAATACCGGCTTTCGGACCCTCCAAAAAAGAACAATAGTCCACGGGTAAGCAAAATTCAATCCCAATTCTGATAATGATTAACAAATAATCATCATAATCATATCTGAAAATATTATAAAATATGATTTATTTATTTATTTATTCGTTTATTTACAGTTGGATGATTGGGTGCTTTGCCGGATCTACAAGAAGAATTCAAGCGCTGAGAGAACGCTTTCGGGTGGTCCGAGCGTCGAACAGAGCCACGGTTCTCCGTCGTCATCTTCATCGCAGTTCGACGACGTTCTCGACTCATTTCCGGACACAATTCCGGCGAACGATGACAAGTTCCTCAACTACCAACCCAACAGTTCCGTCATTGCTGATGAAGATCAAAAGGTTGACATTCCGAAATTCGATTCCGGGAACTACGATTGGGCGAGTATAGCTGCATTCGGGTTACAGGATCCGATCAGCAACAATTCGGCTTCCGTTGATCCTGCATTCAACATGCAAATGAAGTTTGACAAGTCAATGGATGATGTTGAAGTGAATAATGGGATCAGAAGTCAGAGAATGGAGAATTCGGGTTACTTGTTTCCGCAGAGCTTTGTGAATGCGAGTGACCCGTTTGCTATTCGGTACCCGGCCCAAGCGAGCAGTTCGGGTTATAGGCAGTGAAAATGAGAAAGAAAAGTAATGTTTAAGTGAGTTAAGGGGGAGATAGTGTAAATAGTTAAGTTTATGGGGGGTGGGATGTAGAGTTTAGAAGTTTGGTGGAGAAATAGAAATGGGTTTGGGTTTGGGTTTGGGTTTGGGTTAGTTGGACCATGAACCCAAAAGTCAAAGATGAGAGTGGAAAGGGTCAAAAGGTTTTTTGGTTAGGAAAGGGTGCATGGTTGAATGTAGATAGTAGGGGAAAATACATGTTTTGTTTCTTGAACTTTCGTTTATATTCTAGCTAGTTATGGTTATGGGAATGGAAATTTTGGTGGTTGCTTTTTGTTCTATATTTTGACCAGATTTTATGATATTTTGTGTGGTTATAATACACGGCTGATTTTAAGGGCCTCTAAATTTTATGAGCAATTTTTAAAATTATGTAGAATGAAATAAAATAAAATAAAAAAAATGTTTTTATACTTGTAGAATTAAAATAAAAAATATCCCTTTTGTTTCTATAAATCTAAAATTTTGTAACTCTCTAGCCAATCATAAGGGCCTCGTTCCTACTAAA
The DNA here is from genome assembly GCA_949592205.1 of Helichrysum umbraculigerum. Taxonomy (NCBI): domain Eukaryota; kingdom Viridiplantae; phylum Streptophyta; class Magnoliopsida; order Asterales; family Asteraceae; genus Helichrysum; species Helichrysum umbraculigerum. The sequence goes on along the minus strand of CATIUR010000003.1, from coordinate 145,012,491 downwards.
AATCCTCTAATTCCAAAACATCACCAGAGAAGTTTAATGGATTGGCAATGATAACAATCGAAAATAATTCATTAAACAATATTCGTTATAAAATTTTAATCGACATTTTTCTTCGAAGAAGTTAGGAGAATATCATTTTTCAATGATAAATGAAAGTGGGTAGTTTTTGCGAAACTTTCAGCCGAACAATTTCGGACACACAATCAAACTGAGTAGCATTGTAAAATGTAGAGATGGTTAGTAGAGATAAAATCCATGATCGAACCCATCAGTCCGGCCACTTTAATCCTTGTCGATGCTTGACCCTTTACCCTTACCTTTGTTGACCCTTGTTCCTAACCATATCTGAAATACTATCCCCGATATGAGATGCGACCAAACCACGATCCATTGTTCGAACAAGTAGTAAGTATGTGCACTAAAAATACATGTCGTAAGCCACCTGCTGGAAGTACGACCGTAGTGTATGTTTTTTTGATATCAAACGAGGCCTCCCAGATTCATTTGTCCGTCTTGCATGTATGGTATGCCATGTCATTTGATAATCGAATTTTAATTATTTTTTGCAAGTCTTTAGGATTTCTTTATTTATATTTTTACTTACCATCCAATCTTCATTTCTAAATGCCGTAGGCTTTATTATTGTCTGGACCTATTATTGGGTTTTGTCATGTGCTTTAATTTGGTAATGGACCAGATTATGCACTTTGGAATTTTGGGTTTTCTTATTTGTTGGCCGGCAATTTTGACCCAAAAAATATGAGGTGAAACAATTGTTTTGGAAAAGGTATTATTTTTTTCGATGTTTCAAAATAATAATAATAATAATAATAATAATAATAATAATAATAATAATAATAATAATAATAATAATAATAATAAAACACGATTATGTTGGTACATTTTTTAACTAATTGCTACGATGTTAATTTAGATAAATTATTGCTGTACAAGAAAACGTTTTATTCTTAAGAGAGAGAGAGAAAAAAAAAATCATATTTACAAAAACCATAGCCTTCTCCAACATGTTCAAGCAGGCTTTAAACCCATTTGTATACTGGATACTTTTGGGTCATTTGGACCCAACTTAAAACACAATTTAAGTAAACATTTATGAATATGCTGTACTACCAGTTCTATAATTCTCCGGTTTTCAAGATTTTTCATATATATCAAAAGAATAAAAGAAACTGGAACCTAGAAAAAAAAAAATAGAATAAAAGAAAATTAAAAAAAAAAACAGAGACGATTAAATGCTACCCACTTACTTAATTAGCCTAAACACCACTAATTTTATCTTGTTTGGTATATTTTGGTTAAATGACCCCACTTTTTAAATTTTTTTTTTTTTTTTTTTTTTTTGTGGGTTATCAAATACCCAAATACCAGTTACCCATATGTCAACTACAGTATGAAAAGTATAATTACTTTTCATATTATCTTTTTCAGATATCAAGAACCTCATCCACAACGATAAGGAGAAATTAAATTAAAAGGATTAATATTCCCATGATCAATTAAATTGATTTAATGGTCATATATTATATGCTACACCTAAACCTATACTGTGATTTTATACTAATATCCTCAAAATCTTAGTTACTAGCTAGACAGCCCAAAATAAGATTTGACAAGAAAACTCTCATAAAAATACTGTAAAGTGATTAAACTAGAGTTTTGTTACTTGTATAATGATCAAGATCAACCCGATTGTAGTACTATCATCAATTCAACGTCGTTTTCTTAAGTAAAAAACAAGCTAGTTAGGTTTCGTGTCTAAATCCATAGCTTTTATAACGCGTGTGATATGTCCATCGAAATATATCTTTTTCGCACATTTTCTCCCGACCATCAAAAAATGCCAACAAACCCTAATTCCATCTCTTTATCAAAGATGAGGAATCAATTATGTTTATAATTATGTGCTCAACAAAAAGCACATAAATTTGTAGAGCATATATAGACTAGCAGTTACAAGTATTATATTGTAACCCCTTGCACTTTTGTAGCTTGTACAAATGTTTTAAAACCTTAGTACAAAATTATTAGTTAAATAACATTTATTAATTGTAAAAAAATATATATATAAATCAAATAATGGAAAATTACGTGAAACAGAATGCATATGTTTAGGTCACATGTATGTTATGTGATTCTGTTACATAACATTTACATACATACATACATACAACATGTGTATGTTTTCCTCTTCTCTTTTGCCGCAAATCTCGCCTTTTGTCTTTCCCATTCATAGGCAACGTACTTCTTAATTTCATTCATATACTTGAATAACATAACAAGATTTAATTTAATAGTTATATCTAGCTACTTCATAATTATTTTCAAATTACATTCATGTTGTAAAATATTTGTTTGTGAATATTGAGTGAGTCTAGCATTTCTCTTCTTTTTATGAAGATACGAGTACGATATACATTCTTGCGGGCACTATTATTTGAAACAATTGTCAAACAAAGAAAAAACGACACGAACAAATGAAATATAAGAATCGTTTCCGTCCGGATTTCTATGTAATGCTGAAAAATGACAATCCTTTGAAAGCGATAATTGAATGAACTAGTTCATGTGGGTACGAATACTTTTCAATGATGTATATTAGCTAGATATCTTAAGGTTGATTTTTGGTACTGTTATGTGTACGTATAAAAAATGATGTTAGTTATTATATTACATACATGATGCCATGAACCCTTTTGTTTTTATTGGCACAATTGTAAACATATCCCTTTATGTTTAGGAAGTCGTACATTTCGTATTCTCACTCAAATCAACCCCTTCATGGTGTCATGAATTAAATTCATGATAAATCTACATTAACGATAAATTCAATGATATAATAAGTGGATAACTGAAATTTTTTTGCTCTTCTTATATTTTTATTTTTACTTTTACAAATTGTTAACATGTATGTATGACTATATTCTTTAAGCAAGACAAATTTGTTGTGTTTTTGGGATGCAAAGAACGACACCATGCGGGCCATCCTTGACTTTACAAGTCTACATCGTGATCAACTTCCTCCTATTTTCAATGATCTATATACTTTGTGTGAGAGACCACTCCCATCCGTGATTAAAATTGACTGAAACTGACTAAGTCACGTCAGTCACACGTCAACTTTTCCAAAAACTGACGAAACTCTGCCATCAGTTATACTGTCACTTTAATTTTTGGGTCCCACGTTTAGAAATGTATCTTTAGTTTATACACTATACAAAAAAAAAAAAGACTACCGTCGGATTTCCGATGAAAAAAAACGACGAGGCAAAGTGACAAACCCGTGACATTGGCGTCACTTTGAAACTGACGAGATTCGACGAAGGGCAATGGGAGGAGTCTGAGCACTCGAGCAACATCTAGACACTTCCGGTTAATTGAAATCTTGTAAAAAAACAATTTGTTTTAAACACTTTGGCATATAACCCCTTAACAAGAACCTTGACCCGACCATAATCAGGAAAACTAACGTTAGCAATTGATGGGTTGAGAATTCAAATCCAAGCGCATTTATTTAAGTTGTCAGTTTTGGATCAAATTTCGGATTGTGTTAATATTTCCAACCCTAGTTACATTGATTTGAAACATTATGCATAAATAAATCAAGGAGATGATATATGTACCATCATTTTCTCATTTTTCTTTCAAAGGCGATATTTCGTTAAATGCATACATTAGTACATATCTATATCTATACTACTTTATAAAATGTTTGGCCCCTAAGTCTTAATCCCTTAATAAGGGGACAATACAAATGACTATTTTACCTTTTTAAATACTTTTAATGAGTATTTAAGTACTTAAAATTAAAATCAATGCAATTGATTATAAAAGTTAATGTCATAATTAATTGTTAATTTACAAATACTTATCCCTTTAATTTAATTTTTAAAAATTCACATAACTAACATCACGTATGAATGGATATTGAAATGTTAGTTACATTTATTATAATATGAATACAGTGAAATTTGAATCTTATTTGCAAATTAAAGTTATCTTCCAAAATACTTTATAAACACAAAATTTTACTATATGTACTATATGTATCATTCCATATATTATTAATGTAAAAATGTTGAGTATATCAAAATATTATAAGTTTTAATACAATCAAGTTATGATATTTAAATCTTCATACGGATTAACCGAATTAATCATTACCATCTAACCAGGTAAAAAGATATATACATAATTCTATATCGGACACAATAAAAATGACACAATATGTGTAACAGATTACACTTAAATTTTGTAGTCTATTACTCCTAATATAAAGAACACCAACAAATTGATTTACGAAAGAAAATTTTGATTATGGAATGCAAAGTTGTAAAATGTTAAATGTTTAACATAAAATCTTTATCATTCATGTTCTTCCTTTAGTATTTGTACATCAAACAAACTTAGAAATGATTGTTGATTTAACGCCGCAGAACGAAAAATATTATCTGCCACATTACGCTGGTAATCTTCTAGTAAATTATAATAACGAAACGAATATCATGAATACCAATTACATTACACGATTTAAGTACGCCTTGGAGATGTTTGATAAGCTGTTTTAATAACAGGATCCGATGTATTTACTTGTATTTTTGAGGTTGACAACCTTACCGTTTTGACTGTGTCGTCAAATATTGTTGGTGTGGGACCTTTATTAATTTAGCCCTCTTTTGTGCTACATTCTGTTTTTCCTTACATCAAGATGTCAATTTACTTTAATTAATCGACAAGTCTTTGATTATGAACTTTATGTTATCTTTATTATATTATTATTATATTATTATTATTATTATTTTATTTTTTTATATATTAAAAGAAAAAATTTGAGAGAATAATAATCATTAGATAGATAGATATGAACAATAAAGATCTAACCATTGATAAAAATAATGACATAATTAATCCTATTTTTTGTGTGATTAAAGACTAATATGTCCTTCTATATTTACAATATACACCCTATTATATTTACAATATAAATCCTTTATTTATTCTTTAATTCTAGATTGCTCCTTCAAATATTTTATGAAAAATTTAATTTAATAACTACTTCATTATTTCTTTCATAATTCAAACTATTCATACAAATTTTTTTTCCCCCTAAAAAAACTCAAATATATTATTTTTCAATTCTAAAAAATTCATAGCTCCAATACGATCACCTTTTATATTTTTAATTCTTTTATCAATTTTTAATTTCCAATTCTTGGATTATGGATGACAATGGGTCGGGTTCGAACGCGTTTTATTGTATATGTACCCATATTCGTTTAGAATATTTGTACCCATACCCAGTTCAATACCGGGTTACCCAATTATTATTACCCATAGATTTTTTAAATTTATTCACGGGTTTCGGTTATCCCCATGTATGTAGCTTTGGCTGAAAAAAATGTATAGTTGTTCAACATACAATGCAAATTTGAAACACGGGAAAAAAACAAACCAAAATACCATAAAGCTAACAATTTAACTATTTAATTAAATAATTCAAAGTTTCGGTACGTTCAAGATAACGAATAATTTCATGTTTTCATATCATACAAAATCAAAATGTAATAATCATAGAAATCCAAATATAAAGGCGTATGGTATAAGGTTCACCGGTTGATATGTACATTATATTATTATATATAAAAAAGATTATATATCTATATAGTATGTAAAACTCAAATTAGTAATAACAATTATGTGTGTATGAATACGGGTAAACGGCTGTGGATACGGGTACATGTAATTGGGCGGGTATTATCAAAATCCATCACCATATCAATACCCGCGAAATAAAAAGATATGTACTCAAACCGCATCCAAACCCTCTATCCCGCCTCCATATATATTTTGGAGTGGGTATCTTCTTGAGTTAGTTTTGGTCACAAGTCTACTCTTTTAATTATAAAGTAAAACATGGTGAAATCTGTTAGACAAGGGACAATAATGTTCTAATTGATTATGATAATGATACAAGCAAGGTTGATCAGATCACATGATTATCAATAGAAGTGTTATGAAATTTCGATATGACTTCTAATCTCAAAATATTAAGTTTTTTACTTTTGTTTTTTCGCTTATACTATCACAATATCATGTACGTGAATCTATTTTAAAAATAAGTGCATGTTAAAGTTCTTGAAAATATAATAACAATCTCATAGTATTAGCGATAATCCTTGAATAAAACTTACATTGTTCTTAAAAAGTATATCCCAAAATTCCTCAATAATTTCCTGAATATAACTTACATTGTTCGAGTAATTGTTCGAATGAATTCTCATCGTTGTAACAAGCATAACCATACAAATTTACGAATAATGAAAATGATATAGGAATTTTAATAAATAGTATAGCAAAATGTATCTTATCATATTTCAAACAAAAATCAAAGTAAATAATTTCACTAGTCATGTTTAACTGATAATTAAGTTAAGTCGTCCAATTCAGACAGTGAACATTTCAACAGTCTTTTGGTTACAAGTTCTTTGATCTACTAATGAAATCCATATATAAACACATTCGCTACACATATACACTACTAGAAAAAATCTGTTTAGCGACTTCTTTGGCGACGCGTTTAGCGACGTTTTTTTGGCTAGCGACTTAGTTAGAGACGTATAATTGGATGTCGGTATAAAAAAGTCGCAGATTTTAACGACATCTAAATATATGTCGCTGTAAGTAGCGTCTACAGTAGCGACGTTTCATAGTACGTCGCCATAATTAGCGACATATTTATTGAGGTCGTTACTTATGACGCCACTCTTTGAAAACGTCGTTACGGAAGTCGCAAACCGCGACGCTATTGTCTAACGACAACATGTTTTGAGACGCTGCTCGTGTCGCTATCTTTTAAACATCGCCTTTTACGTCTCTGCTCATGTAGCTGGTCGTAAAAGTCCAACTCATCTATAGCTGTTTCATGTTGTTATATTCTTTTCTTTAGATCTATTTTTTGCTAAATGATCTATGCCTTATATAAAGTCAAAACAATTCAAGTTACTGGACATCAAATTAAACCAACTAAAATTATATTCATCACATAAATCGTAATCCAAATATCAAAAGTGTACAATTACAAACTAAACATCATATAAAGCTTATACAAAATACGTCTACTATTTCAAAACAAGCATCAGAATGTTTTAACATTGAAGTGCGTTTGCCATCTCCTCTCTTGAACAACCTTAAATGCATTACCGTTTTAAACAACCTGCACCCAAAAATAAGAATATTAGACTGTCATCATTTAGTTCGAGTCGTAGTCGATACAATAGGATATAGCCATAATTGATATAATGCAATAGGATAAGTACGTCTGATGTAGTGTTAGAGTGTTCATCAACGAGTCAATATTATTGAAACAAGTGGTATGAAAATATGATGACTTTTAAGTTCTAACATTCTTCCTGGTAGATGAGCTAGTTTTGAATAAGCAGTTTATCGGGTCTTGGCAAACAATATTGCTCATGGTATTAAACATTAAGTTAAATACCCAAAATACAAGCCCAAGCATTAAATTCAAAAAACCTACTCGTAATCAGAACCTATGTCAGCAGTCAAGCCACTACAACATTGATCACCCAACCTGACCCATAGACTTGTTTGATTCGCACACGTATCAACCCGAACCCTCCCAGTTTGTCACCAGTAACCTTATGTAATTGTTCTGGATCCGTTGTCCCCGTCCCGCCCATTAAGTCACCTCTAACTTTATAAATTTGTTTTCAGTCCACTGTATCATGAGAAGATACTCGATCAGTAGTAAACGATACAAAATCATCGCCATTCTACAAAATCAAGATTCGAGAATTATGTACCTCACTTCTAAAGCTTTACATACGACAATAAAGAGAGAAGCTAAATAACCTGCATTCATAACAAAAATAATCATTCCAATGGAAACTAATCCATTCAAGTGACAGAATCCGTCAATCCCCCATGAATGCATCTATAAGTCAAACAGCCAAAAAATGTAAATGTCCCTCCCTTTGATTATGTATACAACAGAAAATCAGAACTCAGGTCAGATATAATTATATAGTAAACACATCTAAGCTACCTGCACTTCTTGATGATGCATGCTTATGCAAAGGCCATATAGCAATTAAGTTACGTACTTAAATTCCACCAGGTGAAGCACATCCATAGAATGTAGATTCCTAAGAACAAAAGAAAATCTTCAGTAATAAACGGATTTTGAGAATTAACTTATGATAAGTAACTTAAAATACAACAATTAGCGCAAATCAATATTGCACACAACTGACACAAGCATGGAAATCTGTGTCACATCATATGCATATTGTAAAGATAAACGGCGAAAAAGTACCTGTTGGTGATTTGTCATGATCAGTCATATAAAGCCGCATTCCTGATGTGTTATGATCAGTCACATAAGCCGCATTCCACCCTGCGTAATTGGAAAATATGTATGATTAATTAAATCATACAATGTCCTATAGGTTCATTGATCGCAAAATGAACCGTGTGGATTTTGAATAAGTCAAGTTGCAAGAAGCAATCACTTTTCTATCAAAGCTAAAGAATATATCATCCAACCTGTTCTTCCAATCGATATTTAAAATAACACAGAATTGATACTCACACAAGATGAAAACTGAAGTTGAATTCCCTAAAGCAAATTCATCACTACACAATCAACAGCACAAATACAGATAAATGAATTGATTGTGTGAAACCGATACTACTTATAGTGAGTTCCAAAGAAATTAAGAGAAAGCATGCATCATTCTTCACAAGCCAAAGTACTTATTGTGAGTTCTAAAAAGACGCATGTCGTGTAAGAATGAAGTTATTGAAGATGAAACCTTCATATAGAAGAGCTTATAGCCTTATACCCCTCAACTTGAACTGTACATAAACAAATAAAGCGACAATGAAAAATACGCTATTGTATTATACCATTGCATTCGGAAGAGTAGAATAAATTGATATAAAGTCGTTAAGTAGCATGTTTAGTAAGGATTTTTCCAGAGAATTAAGGAAGTCTTACCGTACTACTTATATATATGTAACCACATAATTATATCAAACACATAAGTTATCTTTTTGAGTTGCAAAGCGATATACATTGTGAGTTCTGTACTCAAACTACTAATTTATAGAATTGAGTAATTGATATGAATTGTGAATAATAACAATTAATAATTTCAACATGAACAAAAGGCACTTACATGAAATAACTAAACCGATTATTACATGAAATACAAGCATTATATTTTTATGAAATAAACATATAATCAAACATCAATCCTTACCGATTATTATCAGCAACATTACTATAAAATTCGAAAATCAATCAGCGTAAAATATAATCAAATTGAATACGGTTAGAGATTCGATAACCTAGAGGAACAGTACTTCGGACGGTTGAAGCAACGGTGCTCTGTGAACATTTGACGGTATAGGTGTATAACCTTGAGGAAATGGAGAAAAGTTGCTTCGTACGGTAGTGGAACGGTGGCGGTGTAGTACGATTACGGTGGTGAAACGGTGGCGGTGTAGTACGATTATGGTGGTGAAACGGTGGCGGTGAAGCAAGATTGCGGTGGTGTAACGGTGGCGGTCGCGATGTTGTGGTGGTGTCGACGTCGATTTGGGGACGGAGGGATGGTGAAATTAGGGCACGGGTCTTCATGCTATTTTGGATATGTAAAATAAATAAATATAAATAAATACTCCGTAGGTAAGATCAATATATCATATAATAAAAAATATAAATAATAATTTATAACTACGTACGATATGATAATGATTAATTTAATTATAATTTAGAATAAATAATAAATAATAAATAGATATAAATATAATAATAATAATAATAATAATAATAATATATATATATATATATATATATATATATATATATATATATATATATACATAAGAAGTTAAGTTTCGTCAGACGTATAATTTGGCTATGCAATATATTTGGATGATCATAAAAATTAGCGACGTGCTTAGCGATATTAGCTTGACAGTCGCAAATTTTGTGACGCATTTAGACACATGTTTGGGCAAGTCGCAAGATTAACGACATATTTAGCGTCATGTTTAATTACGACGCAAATTTGGCGATGCAATTAAAGACAAAGTTTTTGATGTCGCGCTCTTTTGCGATGTAATTTGCGACGTATGCGACAAGTACATAGCAAAAAATATCGCTAAGCGTGTCGCAATTTAGAGACATCACTTAGCATTTCGCAATTTGCGTCTCTAAAAGGAAGATTTCTGGTAGTGATACTCATATCATTCGAATTATATATTACGTTTTGCTTCATATGCTAATATTCGTGACTAATTGACCATTAACGTACATTGATAATGTAACTTAGTCCGGACGTACATATATATGAGGCGACTTAAGTATTTTACATGGACGATTCTACGAATTTCGCGGGGTCCTAAACTAGTTATTATTATATGAAAACAACTACATGAAATACGACACATGCCACTCTTTAGATTCCCTCATGCTCTTCTCTAGCTCTGTGTTTTCTTTCTATTATCCAAAAATCTAAATCTCACTCTTTTAAAATATATGTAGTAATTAATGAAATTAAAATAAGGATAGTTGGTGGACCACAAACAAATATGGCACTTTCAAGTAGTCACTTACGTTATTTTACTTATTGGTCCATTAAGATTAGAAAAAGGATATTTCTAGTTTAATTTTTTTAACGGTGAATATTATTAAACTAACAAGAAACTAGAATAAATATTACAAGGAGGAGGATAGGGATGAACTTGAGTCATTTATGTTTATACATTCATTTATGTTTAGCACATATATGTTAAGTTAATTTATAATGTATATAAATAATTAATCATAATAAAATTTGACTTCAAACTCGTAAAAAAAACAACTATAAATTATTCTACAAACAGAGAGACTGTAAATAATAGATAATGACTGCATTATTTAAAAATATTGAATTAATTGGCAATATGTATCAGTTCAGACTATGGAAAACAATACTGATCGATAATCCATTTTATACTAACTAAGCACGCTGCTAAAAATACTTACTTCAAAACACAAACCGGACATCCTCAAAGATAAGTTAACTACGACTATTAGGTAATAAACGTGGATTTATTTTTGCAATTTTCAAACTTACAACTACTAAAGTCTAAACTATATTATTTTGGGTTTAATTAATGACCATGTTATTATTAACATTTATTCATGTATAATCATAAATAAATCTATATGTAAAATGCTGTATAATTTATATAGGATGAGGTTCAAATGAGAATAGTAATTTGTGTAAGAATAAGGGAATCAATCTCAACCACTCAATTTCATCAAATACCCATTTTCACCATCTTTTTTAAAATTAAATATCTCACAAACGACAAGTTGAAAAATTATAAAAATTGCACCATAAAATTCAACGTTTTATCCTCTTCGATTTGCCGTCTATCAAGGCATACTTTTGACATTTTTTTTTTCCATTTTTTGGTGGGTTTACAAACACATGTGTTAGTATTGCGTTTAGGGTTTAGGGTTTGGGGCCCTAAACCTTAAACCCTAAGCCTAAACTCTAAACGCTTTATAAAAACTCTAAACCCTAAATCATATTAAACTCTAAATCATACTAAACCCTAAACCCTACTAAAACCTAAACCCTAACCCCTATTAAACCATAACCCTAACCCTAAACCCTAATCCTAACCACAAATTAAATGTACAACCAATCACTAACACATGTGTTACTAATTTGTAAAACCCACCAAAAAATGGAAAAAAAAGGTTGTCAAAAGTATGCCTTGAGAGACGGCCAATCGAAGAGGAGAAAACGCTGAATTTTATGGTGCAATTTTTATGCTTTTCTGACTTACCGTTTGTGAGATATTTGAGTTTCAAAAATGTGAGTGAAATGGGTATTTGATGAAAATGAGTGATTGAGATTAATTCTCCTATTCTCACTCAAAATTGTTATACTCATTTTAACCCTACTCAATTTATATATTCAACTCTTCATAGATATGAGAAATGGTGCACTTATAAAATTTCTATATATAAATTGTATCAACGTGACATAATACATGGAGTAATAAGAGCACACGGTGTGGGTAGCTTTTTTTCACCGTTTTCCGACGAGAACGCCATCGGACGGCGTTCTGCCACCTCGGGACGGCGTCCCTGATGACCTTTTTCACCGGCGTCCGGCGAGAAACGTTGTTTCGAGCGACGTTTTCCTTTTTCTTTTTTTCTTTTTTGATGCAACCACCAGCGCCTAGGAAAGAAGAAAAATAAAAAGAAGAAAAGAACTGGTAGCCATGGTTGATTGGAACTGTAGAAATTATAGGGAAGATGATGATGTATTTGAAAGAAACAACGGCTGTGTTTCTTCTGTTTTTAGGGTATATATATTGGGCTTCATTTTGCAACTTTGGAGCCCATATTTTTGGCCCATAAATGTTGAATTTATCTGTATAAGATTTGTCCGATTAAAACTTTAATGAACGTATTTATTCTATTAAATTTGTATTGTTATTTATATCAATTTATTTAATTTATTTTTAAAAAAATATTTATTTATTTAATTTATTATAATTAAAAAAATTTAAAATTAAAAAATCAAAAACTGCAGAACACTGTCCACCACAACAGAGAATCCTCAGCAACAACATTCTTCAGAACACTGTCCAGAACACTGTAAATACAGTGTCATCACACCCTGTGCTCTAAGATTTAATATCTTTTACTTCGTTACGTAATGTTATATTATTTTTTATAATACATTTGTATAAGCATCTTTAATGGAATGTGTTTTGGACAATAAAAAAAGTATTTCAAACTTTGTTAATACGATTGCTGTAATTGGAATCCTTATATAAAAGCATTTTTTTAATTAGCTTGTGTATGTTGTTATTGAATAATAAAAAGCTAAAATGGTTTCAATTAAGTGATAAATTCATAATTAAAAAACCTTTTCCCTTGAAAGTTCTCAAAGAGTATCATTTACCTCAATTTATACCATTTAAACATTAGGTTTTCCTAACGTGTGCCCTCGTGAAACACATTAAAGTGCATTTAATGAACTCGTAATTTTCTTAAATATAGTATTTACATTTAATTCTCATTAATTCAATATAATAATTACCATTTTTATGGATATATTAATCACAAATTTTGATATTTAAGAAAATTACAAGTTTATTAAATGCACTTTAACGTGTGTTACGGGGTACACACCAGCAAAATCCTTAAACATTTTTAAATTCCGTTCCAAAATATCTAGCCCACACATAAAAAGATCTCATCCTCCCTGGTCCCACACGTCATCATTCTCTACATCCGTAATCCCTCTCTAAACTTTACAACCCCGTTACCAAAATGACTAATCTACCCTTCTATTATTACGGGTCATAATTTTATTGCTAACCCATAATCCTCATGTTGACGCTGGATTACAATTGATCATGTACCATTCACCCCATCTTAAATACCGTAGTCCGTAACATACACACTTCTTTAATTCACCTTATATTTACATTTCTCTTTCTAATTCTCCGGCACCGTTCGTAGCTTCACGGCGATATTTTACGATTAGTAACATAATCACGTACCGTAACATAACTTAAGCATGGAGACTACGGATTCATCCACGTCATCACAACAACCGCAACTTCCACCCGGATTCCGGTTTCACCCGACTGATGAAGAGCTCGTTGTTCACTATCTCAAGAAAAAAGTGGCTTCCGTTCCTCTAGCCGTCGCAATCATCGCAGAAGTCGATCTCTATAAGTTTGATCCATGGGAGCTCCCAGGTATTTAATAAGAATTTAGATATTGTTTACATATTATTTTTGTTAAACATTAGATACGGAGTATGACTATTATTATTCAAAATATATACATTTTTTAAGTGGTTTTAAAAGCTAACAATCTTTTACAAACATTAATAAAAGTATTAGTACTGAAAAAACATATGTAGCACATCATTTATTTAGTTCTCTCTTATTTAGTGAACTTCTAGTCTTACCTCAATTCTTCGAAGTTTAATTCATCTAATAAGTTCGATCGATATTGTTTAATTTTTAAATAACTACTACAACCGGAACTTCAAATTTCTGCAGCGAAGCGCAATCCTGCTAACTCGTTTAAGTAAAATGATTGACAACTTTTGTAAATCTGACATAAGAAGTTACAGATGCTCAACTTTGCATGAACAGATAATTATTATATTATATTATACGATGCGAATCTCTGTTTAAATTTTTTATATGATTAGGGTTGTCTGAACTTTTTTTTTTTTTTTTTTTTAATTTTGTGTTGTAGCTAAGGCGGCGTTCGGTGAACATGAGTGGTATTTTTTTAGTCCAAGAGACAGGAAGTATCCGAACGGAGCTAGGCCGAACAGGGCAGCGACATCAGGGTACTGGAAAGCGACTGGAACCGATAAACCAGTGTTAACAGCAGGTGGTACACAGAAAGTTGGTGTGAAGAAAGCTCTAGTTTTCTATGGAGGTAAACCACCAAAAGGTATCAAGACAAATTGGATCATGCATGAGTATCGTATCACTGATCATAAATCATCCATCTGCAAACCTCTTGGTTTTGATCCTTCCAAAAATAAAGGATCTTTAAGGGTAATCATCATATGTCTGATTATATTCGTTTTTTAAATATTATCTATGTACTATAAATTAATTATTTATTATTTGTTTGCACGTGTGTGCTTCATATTAATTAGTTCCATAAGAATCTTTAAGTGAAAGAATATATATAAAAAGTAAGTTATTTTTCTATAGGGGACAACCTTTTTTAAATATTAAATAATTTTATAATAAAGCCTTGATTAGTAAAAGAAATGGTGTTTCATTTCACTGTTTGGGGTGAATTTGCAGTTAGATGATTGGGTTCTATGTCGAATCTATAAAAAGGGTAATATGCAGAGACCGTTGGATGGTGATGGTGACGTTAGTGATCTCGCGAACGGAATTCTAGGATCTTCGTCGCCGTGTAAATCATTATTCAATCATCCAGGGATCATGAAAGTCTGCACAGGGTATAATACTATGATGGAAGATAATGAACCCAACAACAACAACAATATTTTGTGTGCCAACATATTAAACTCCAACACTAATGATCATAACAACAATCACAACCACGACAACATTGTTCCCACATCGAATTTCCTTCCATCGAAACGATCTGCCTTACCAGGTAATTAACAAAAACAGTATACATTTCCATAAATTATAGTGTGGTGTTGATAAGATCCCTTATGTCCGTCTTTTATACGATAGTAAAATAGTTTTAAGCATGCAGAAAATTATGCATGTGATTAATTAATTATTTATGACTTAATTGTGAACCGTGTACCAGGTTTGTTCTGGAATGATGAGGGTAACACGGGGAATTCATCATCCTCCACAGGGTACACGAAGATGTTTTTAACGAATAGTAACAATGCTGATGGAAGTCCGATGGCTACGCAACAGACAGTGGCCACCATGGAGGAAAACAACGGGTCAATGGGGAGTTTATTGAGTGGGATGCCACAACTGCAACAACAAACAATGATGATGGCTCCTGGAGAAAACATATTCCGGCAATCGTACCAATTGCCGGACATGAATTGGTACTCTTAGATTAAATTTGGGAAGTGGCCTGGGTATGAATGGAGTTTGAAGTTACATGCATATGAAAAGATGAAATTTTTGTTTAACTTTGGTAAGACAATATGGTCTACAGTTGGTGTGAATGTGTAGCCGGTTTGGTACCAAATTCAGGTAAGAAGCCATGGATGATGATATATTTGCTTAAACATTGATTAATTTAGCTAGGCTAGATATAGAAGACAACTATGTTGAGAGAGGCAAATAGTTAATTATTGTTATGTGAAAAAACGTATACTTTTTTTTTTTCTTTTACATTTTTATATTGATTGAATAAATGATTTATAAGTTAAGCTTGTTATGATTAGAGCACATATATATACGGATTACATCATATACGAAAATGGTTGCAAACATGAAATAAATGTCATGTTTTTCTGCGTAATTTTATTAATGCATTCCTGTTCTTTATGTTGTGCATGTTTTTCATAGGGACTACAAAAACCCTAAAAGGTAAAAATTACCACGTTCTTCTCAATGTGCAGGTGATCACATGTGCCTTTATAATCCTAACGATCACTATTACCATATACTCCATGCATATTTTATTATTATTATTATTATAATGAAAATATAAAGGAATACATATATTGATATATATGTAAACATTTAAAGGCTACACATGAATAATTTTTAACGTGATGTAGGCATGTAGCAATATAGTATGTAGGCATGTAGCAATATAGTATGTACGAAGTTTTAGTAAAATACGAGAGTATAATGAAGCTGTGATGCTTGTATTAACTACTCGTTGAAGATAGAAACGTATATATCATTCAAAATGTGTACTCACTTGTATTATTATAAGTTTGTGAATTTCATCCATCTGTTCGTAATTAGGGAAATAACATTAACGCGATTAGCAGAGGCGGACCCAGGATTTTGGGTCAGTGGTGTCACAAATATAATAACCAAAGTTTTGAAATAAATATTTGAATCGGGTTGAACGGATCGGGTCAAAAGTGGGTCGGGTCGGGTTTAGTCAGGTCAACTACTATCAGTTTTCTTAAAATAAATTAAAATATATATTTTAGTATAATACTTGTAGTAGTACATTGCTACCATTACAGATATGCTGTAAAACAGTGCTAAATAGAGCACTCTCTCTCTCTCTTAAAAACTCAAATTCTTGCTATCTCTAAATACTTGGAGTATTTAATTTTGTCAGCAATTAAAATAGTTTGCATTTTTTTCCTTTCCGTGTTTTGTGGTGGTTACACGTCGGCGCCAATTGTTGAAGAGGGGGTTGAAGAAAGAATTCTTACCGAAAAGAAGAGGAAAAACAAAAGATATTAGGGTAAAATGTGACCTGTGTTTGCAGATTGTTTACAGGCCTCTTTCACATTGACAAAGGTATCTGTTTAGACTCTTTTTGGGCTGAGAATCTGAGATACCAGCAAAAGGTCCATTAAGCAAAAAGAAACCACAATTGAGCTAATTGGTAATTCAATGGGGTCACATAATTAATTCAATGGGGTCATTAATAGAAAGTAAAAAAAATAATACACTGCACAAATCCAAGTGACTGGTGTCATGGGACCCCACTACTCATCAAGTGAGTCCGCCCCTGGCGATTAGTACGTTCACCTAATCGAAATCTTCAGACTTTAATCAATTCTGATTGCAAAAGGAAATTTTTATTTTTGATTGATAAATTTAAATGAAGATGCTTTAGTTATATACGATTACGTACCGATAATTTTCAAGTTAACTTTAAATAACAATTGGTGGTCTTTTTTTTTCTTCATGAATTCACATACAATGATATTTGTATATGGTTGCTTACTATATATCTATGCTTGATCACTTTAAAAAAAATGGTAAGTATCATTTTCATTATAATGTGACATGTAGATTGAATAATCGCCATCCATCATTCAATTACCTTAATTAGGTTTATTGAAAAATGAATGATATTTTCATCTTGTTGTATTAATATTAGTAAAAATAAATATAGTAATTTTACCTATGAACACATATCAAATTTTATTTGTATAATAAAATCGAAGTTAACATTACCAAAAGATAAATTTAGAAAAATAAGTTAATTATAATATCCATATATACATGTCTAATTAACAATTAATATTAAATTGTTTTGATTAAATTTAAATTAATATGTATGCTAATCGTTGAGTGACTTCTGGGACCGTATAATATATGGGTTGTCATCCAGACGATGGAATCATTATCTTAAAACCACACAAATTAAAACACATTCGTTGCATTTTATTCCATTTTAAGTAAGGTTTCAAATCGACTTTAGTAATCTTTGATATAATTAATTACTTGATTTGGAATTATTATAGGGACAACTCTTGCATATATCAATTATCGTATTTTATATTTTTCTCTAGCTTGAATGACAAATGTTCATAATCCGCTCTAATGAAATATGAGTCTGTGTATTTTAGTATAATACGTGTTCGAATATTCAAATATTACATACGTATACGTATAGAAGTACTTAAACATGAATTAATACGCACTAATATAATCATAAGATCTAAAAATGATCGATAATTCACTAACATGACCCTTCACTTCATTCCTTTTAAGGATTGTGATTAAGACTCTAATTAAAAGCTACTTAAAATTACTGTAGAAGAGAAAATGACTACTCATCTATTTCTTAAAAAGGTTTAAAATTTATTACAATTATAATTAAGTGTTCACATCTATTCTTAGGGGTCGAAGTCTATCAAGATGGTGCTTTTGTGATTAACTTGGAATATGAAGACTAAACAGAGGGTTTGCGAATTTGGAATTAAAATGTACACTACTGTTGAATCTACAAAATCAAAAGTAAATTCGTTTCAAGACGATAAGTCAACAAGTATTAACATGGATGGTCACGTAAATTTCTTTTCGATACTTTTGGTCCTGGATCAGTGGCACAATTTGGGCAATGGTGCATAATGTCTCTCTTTTTGCCCGAAAAAAAGCATAATTTTAAATGAAAGTTGAAGCATTTGCATACAAAACGTATACGTAAATATATGAGTTTGCGTGGCGTAGAGTGTACGTACGTACGTATGTGCATGAGTGTATTGTGTGCATATATAAGTAGACCCATATAGGATAGATATACGCGTTTACTTGTATATACGTACAATACAAGCATGTAAATACGATACATATATGGAGTAGTTCGAGAACCTAGATCCTCCACTATAATGACATTTAGCCCATTATCTATATACATGTCTTGTCTTCTATTTTACGTGTTGACATAATTATTTTTCTTTGACTGTCACGTTGAATTCAACATGATAAGTGTGCGAGTACCCCTACTTTAACAAGTTCCAATGAAGTCCGGATTTTCGAATTAGATGTGTATAGTAGCAAACTCTGAACAAACTTGCTCACAATTAAAATTAGCATCACGCACATTTTCATGATAACTTGTGCAAAGATAATAAGATTTGTAGTTTAGTAGTTATGTACCACAGCTCTGAATCTCTGATCATTAAGACAGCAAAGGGCCCAAAGCCCAAATATACAGCCCATCGTGAATGGCCCTTTTTATGAACTATCAATACTCTTCTCAACTAAATTAACGGTATGCAGTTAAATCAGACACGGATAGATGACACTTATTACTAATAGATTATAATTACTCTTGAATTACTATGAATAATTGATGCTCAAGTAACATCTCCGCGGTTTACGTTGTGACTTGTGATAACTGATTATCAGTCAAGAACGTATCTGCCTTACCAAATTATGTATGTTCTTTTATCACTACGTACCTTAGACAGAGTTTCATATGAAAACTATTCATTTTATATTACTAGTCGATGATGATGTCGACTACTTGTAAAAATCCACCAATGAAAGGCCTAGCACACAACAGTTGAATATCCTGTGTAGTATTCCAACAACCTCTTTCCGTATTTAATTGTCAATTCACAATTTAGATCAACCCTGTCCCTGACTGTCTCGACTTCATCTATAGTTCACTCCTGAAAAACAAGAAAATATCGTTTATCAGAGTTGACATGGCATGAATGCATGATGCACTTTAAAAACATTGTTCGGAGAGAACGGTTCACTTTCTGAACATTTAAATTGGATTTTATTGCAAAATTGCAACCAACTTTCTTAGAAACATGCAAAAGCAACACTGCAGGTTGCAAGAATATACGCAGTATAAGATTTAAGACCAAATAATGACAACATTTTCAAAATAATGAGTTTCCCCTAACAAACATCTGACACTGATGTCCCAAAGGTTACTCACTCAAAGAAGCTACTTTGAAATCAGCATACCTCGGGTGGGCCTAGTGTTGAACTCAAATCTGGGTTCGTAGGTGTATCGGAGATCCTTGCCTCTGATTTCTCGTTTGACAAACTACAGAAAATACAGCACATTAATCGTGATGAAAATCAATAAAAAAAATTCATAAGATGACACTGGTAGCTCAATACAAAGAACTTACAAGAGGCTAATAATCTACAATTATAGCACATACATATGGGGAATGAGCTACTGTTGACCAAATGGATAGATCGTGCACGTTAGGAAATGGGTCAAAATGAATAATTTATGGTACCCGCCGAAACAGTCAAACAGGTCGGGTTGATCAAAGATATTTGATAGTAAAAATAGTGGGTCATCTATAATGATCAAAAATATAATTATATAATTTCAACAAATAGTAGGTTGTAATGTTGTATGTATTAAGGACGCACTTTGGCGGACTTCCAACCCTTTTGACCTGTTCATCATATCTGAGCATCCGACCAAATTTCTTTTAGCCAATTTTTATTGCTATATTATAAATAAAGCATAACCTACACCGACCCATCCATTAGAGCTCGCCAGTATGGGTCGATTTGTCACCTCCATTTTAAACATTATGGATAAAAGAAGATACATACGTTGAGAGTATTGTCACCCATATGAGCTCTACGCAATCAACCCATAAAAGCCTTTGTTCGATAGGTACCACACCATATGTAATAACATGAGCAAATGGCCAAAGCTTCCAACCGGCCTAATAACAAGTTGCAACAACATGAGTCTTTAAACTGGAATAAATGCCAACATGAAAGATAAAATAATCAATGAACATCCATACTTTCAAATAAGTCACTGTAGTTGCTCAAATTCAGGTTAAAAGAATCAAGGTTTTGAAGAATACAATCTGTTTTGGATTCATGCAACTACAACGGTACTTTAGAGTCTAGAACAATTGGTTCAATACTAAAAAAGGTTTATATACCGTTAACATAGGCCAAAACGCGGTCTTTAGTTCACTAAAAATAGTATCTAAGGATTCAAAACGCAGAAGTCCCAGAACGACGTAGTAAATGCTATTCCACACCGCTGCCCAAACTGTTTGATCAAAGGCTACTTTCACAAGAACCGCCCACCAGTCTTCGAATGGGAAAAGGGCCTGAAAGAAATAACAGTTTAAATTCACTAATTACATATACATTATAAAAATGATGAACAACTAAAACATTTAGATAATTACCTCACATATATAATAATAGTAATGAGAGAGTGATCCATGTAGAGCAAAGCCAACTAGGCCAGACCTAAACATGCGAGTTCGGTCAAATTCCAAGAGCGGTTTTCCTTCACAACACTGCATATACATTGCTTCAATTCTTAATGTTTCAAGTGGATGATAAGTTGCATTAAGCACTTTTGTAATTTTGAAGTCATCAAAAGAGAAATCTATCCAATAGTTGATGAGAGTTGTAATTCAAGATGACTCATCCCTTACACAGGAGCTAGACAAACGTTTCATTTCTAGCCTATATTCTGACTTGAGGTGTTCATGTTCATAATTAATAATGTAAAGTATAGTTGCTCTTATAGAATAAGCGACCGCACGTGGCACGTACTATCATATGAGTTGTTTACTGAAAAGTCAAAAACTGACTAACCTGTGCAATCCAATCGCCTATTGAATAAACGACCCCACTTATCATCATCTTTGCCAAGACAGGGTGTTCTTTTAGAGCCTCTTCGTAAGCACTCCAATTGTGTTGCGGTGCATATCTCAGGATCTCATATATTGTCCAACCCTATAAATAAAGACACAAACTTTCAACAACATAACAAATGCTAACGCCACTTACCCTCTTTATCCTTTCTCTGTGAACAGCTACACCAATCTTTTTAGTAAAATCTACTCAAAATTCATGATATTATATTATTCAGATATTGATAATAATCCTTTAATTTCAAACTACATAAGTCGAAAGCAATGACTTTATAATGAATTAATAATAATCCTTCAACTTCAAACTATTTAAGAGAAAAAGCTACAAACACCCAAAAGCAATAACTTTATCTTGAAACTAAAAAGATTAAGTACTAGAAAAGCAAAAATCAAGAACCCTAATCATGATTGAAATTATTTCATCCATGAAAAGGTTAATTTGCATTTTCTTACTGTGATTTGCTTTTTAGATAGGTTTAGGGAGCATATACAACTGAATAGTTTTAATGCTTTATACAAAGTAAAGAAGTAAAGATAGAAAATTTTGAAAACTTTATAGCAATTATCAATATGAAAATTAACAATTAGAGATACATCAAAACAAACAAGCAAGAAGACACAGTTCCAATAGCTATACTCTTTTTGTCCCCAATCAAATCAAATGAGACCATTTAGCATTAATTGAAGATCAGAATGAAAAGGATTATATAAATTAGAAGTAAAAAAACTGTATACAAATAAAAAGAATTATACAAATTGATGAAACTTACATGCCAATAATCATGATCAATTGTGAGCAACTTGGTGATAGCAAAAGTACCAGCAGCAAGAACAATAGATGCATTAATACCTCTATCAATCAGCTTATCAAAAGACAACCTCCCATCATCATCATCATCACCACCAATCAAATGGCCTTTTTGCCCTCCAACTACCCTCTCAATTTCACTAACCAAAACACCACTTTGATGATCTGTACAATCATTGTTTTTTATGGGCATCAAATTTTGCTCCTTAGACACCGCCCTAACAGCGCCGGCGACGTGGTTTTTTTTGGTGGAAAATTGAGGTGCTTGTGATGTGGGTGTAAAAAATTTGACATTTTTAACAGGCTTACACTGAGAAACAAAGGTGGGGTTAACTGAACCGGCAGCCATGGCCGGCCGGAGAGAAGTGATTTATTGATTTCCCGGCGAAAGAAATAATAATTCCGGCGAGTAGTGTTTAATGTATTGCCGTGTTTCGTGAATGATGTGGAGGAGTTTGACTTCAGTTGATTAAAAGTGTTAGATGAGTATGGTGCACTGGACTAAAATGAGGCATGATGACAGAGGGTAGTTTTATATTTTATTTTTGGGGTTGCCACCAATCACTGTGTTAGTTATTTTAAGGTAATGGTTTGGCCACGTGTATGGCGGGATAATTTTGATTTAATAATATTTTTATCTGAATATATACATTTTCGCTTTCTAACTTATTTATATTTGACAGCAGGATTCATAAAAGTTGAGATATCATTACTATGGGTCATCCTAAATCCGTTATCCACTACCGACTTGAAGTAAAAAAGAACTCAAAGAAATTATGTGAACAGAGTGTCATCAAATGTCATTAAATTTCCCAGTAAGCAATGTTGCCGCTTACTCTTGGCGACCACCGAAGAGAATAAATACATAAAAAATTGAACATCAACTCTATAATCAATGTGAAAAATCTCTTTTGTCAATTGCCTGGATCTAGCCAGATCAAATTTACACGATTTGATTATGTTCCAAGTAGTTTCGCATGCAATGCTCTTGAAACTTGCAATTATAACCTGCATAAAGATGAAGTCAAGATAACTTGAAGATGATTGTAAATGTAAAATGATAAGGCATATTAGAAAAAAGTACATTACTTTTCTGCCGGTAATACAAGGTTATCTTGACCTTCCACAAGCTTTGCAGAAAGGACCACATCGCCAGTCTTGATCTGAGGGAGAATATCTCTTCCAACAGTTGTGTATCTAAGCATTTTTGGGGAGGGGTTCAAAAGATATCAATGTGAAGACAATGAAACGGATTGACTAGAGATCGCGAGACTCGCAAGTCAGGTTACAGGGGTAATCATTTTTGGCATGAGTCAAAACAGGCCGGTAGGGTGGGTTGACACAAACCACTTTTCATCCACAAAATTTCAAGATAAATATACTAACTAGTGCGCCATATATGATTACAAACGTTATCATGTTTCAATAATTATACAACTTTTAGAATAAAATGATATAGGAGATCTTTTGCATTCAAAATGCACCTTGGAACACTTTCAATCGTTTGACCCATTCCCTTTCGATCTATTTCTTTTACCTATTTGACCTTAAAGTTAAGCGATCCAAAAGAAAATTGGTCAAAATTGCCATCTTCAAAAGTTTAACGATATATAAAGTGCAATAGGTTTCGAAGACATACCCAAATACAGAAAACTGGCCCTCGTCAAAAGATAACCCTCCTAAGCCAGACTGTTGATGCATAACGATGTATTAGTCAACTTCTTGGTGTGGACACAAACTCAAATTCCTTTCTTTTTGTTTTTCGTTAGCAGATTGGTTATTCTCAAAATAAAAAATATAACAGAACTACGACGCTCTGTTCTGAATGATGAACTATAATTGTACCAAAGTAACGGTCACTGAAAGCGTGATAGATGATGCTACTCACATAGCTTTTATCATAGAGATAAAAGAAGAACTGATTTGGTGATGAGTATTCCTCAGAGACATCATCATGAGCCATAGCAACTGCACCATAAACTGATAATGGAAGCACAGGCAGCTCTCCGTCCTTCAATTTGGAAAACGTGAAACGTTGAAAAAAATAATTACTTTTTATATTATATGGCAACGTGAAAACATTAGTATTAAAAGATGCATTGACCAGTTGACCATAATCGAACTAACCTGTATGCTTAAAGTTGTTTTATAAAGTGGCTCAAACTGTCCAGATGGCATTATCTCTAGAGGAACTCTATAGCCTATGCTCTTGTCAATCCCATTGTCTGAGAGAATCGCTTGGTCAGTGCATTTGAGCTTCATCCCATCATACGCCCCGTCAACTACCTGACAGTTCATTTAGCGTTTTTGTTCTAATAGTCTAGATAAAAATTTCTAGTTCTCATTTTATTTGAAGGATGATGTAAAACTTCACTACCTTACCAGTTTTGCAACGTTTCCTGCGGTCAGTGGTGCTGAATATCCATCCAAAACAACCTGTTAATATGGTTAATGTCAGTTGAAGCAACAAACCAGTATTTGCAGAACATGGACAAATTACTGAAAACTCATTGTGGAAGAATTTATCCAAAAATAAAAGAAAGTAAGTTATTTTATGCATAACCCGCATTTGTTCTTGATCCACTAGAATCAAACATTTTACAGACATGCGGTAAGACTTAGCATACCTGGATTGTAGCAGCTTTTCTTGGTACACCACCAGATTGTGGAGTAAACATTGAACCATCTCCTTTTTCAATCATTAATTCAACAACCGCTCTTCCTGTGAGCCTAAAAAACTCAGCAAAACCACTGTCACCACCCAGAAGAATCAGAAAGTTCTGTTTCCTAATATAGATATATAGCAGTTTTGTCTAACATGCATTGCTTTTCCTTGTAGTGGAAAGAAATATAATCCCATTTGAAGATACTGATTCACAAGACAGAGACGTAGGTGAAAGTTTACCTAGGATAGTTTGTATATTGTGCAGGCAGCAAAAAAGAGAGCCCAGGAGCCTATCAAGAACAATTAGTGCAAATCATATATAAAAGCTTAATCTGGTGCATAAAATTCAACATTAACTTCAACATAACACAAGTTTAAGGGTGCGACTTGGGAGACCTATGTGGTCCAGTGGGTATGCACACGCATGCTCACCAAATAAACAAGATATATATTCTAATTCTATTATGTAAAAGAAATAAACTTACACTTGGTGCATACCAAAGAAACAATTAGTTATAGTAATGCATCTCCAGGTTCTAAGTTAATAGACCTTTAAGTTTCAAAGTACATGAAAATAATAGTAAGCCCAACACGAGCAAATTTTAATACTTTTGCATAATACAGTCTGTTTCACTCGCAATGTACCTGTAGCAGCTCTAACTGCGCAATAGAATCCAGTGAAGAAGCAAGAGCTACTGATACTCTATCTGGATCCTTGTCCTTTATATATCCAAGTAGTGTCTGCAATCCCCCCTGCAAGCCCAAAAACATCGTTCTTGAACCCAACTACTGGACTGATTTTACTTTCGTACAAAATTGATTTAAAAAAGGTGAGAAAATATATCAACACACAAGTTAGTATCACCATATGTAAAGCATAAAAAAGTCCGCAACATACTGGTAGAAGCTAAATAACTATCTTACAAGGTACCTTTCCATCAGTAAGAGACGCATAAATTTCCAACCCTTTTTCCTTCTGATCAGCTGGTAAGCTTGCCAAAATAGATTCCTTTTCATCCACTGCAATCTAATAAAGTAATACGAATTAAATAGATGATATAATTAAGACAACCTACACTGTTTTGGTGCCTCAAGGTAAATAATTACCTTTAGAGCTTTTTTTACATTACTCTCCATAGTTCCATAAGGTTTTCTCTGAGGAATCCTTAGCAAATATGACAATTCCTCCAGAGAATTCTACAAGCAAGCAAAAAAACAATGTCAACATAAGACATATCAAAGTGGATAAAATGGATCAACGGTGACTGTTTGATGGACCTGTATACTTTTCATGTTTGTATTTGCAGGGATGGCTTTTCGCAAGGCTAATTCTCCAGTTCTAGGAACCTTCGTGTCAGGTGAGTATAGAACTGCTTCAGCAAGTGGAAGAAATGACACGTCCCATCCTGGCAAAGGAACTGGAGACGTAAGCTGAATGACAACAAGAATGACAGATATTGTAGCCCCCACTCTCATAATTGCACGCTCTAAAACTGGCATATATACTTCTGTAACGGCGTCTTGGTGGTCTGAACATCCCTACACGACAAATATCATTTGTAAAACTCGAACTACCAGAAGCAACACAAATGCATATAATTCCACTAAAACATGAATATATATGATCAAACTATCAAGCAAAACAGGGAAAATTACCTAGATTAACACTTTCAAACGAAACTTTAATCATTTTAACGATCACCTGATGATACACTTTTCAACCATGGACGATCGAGCGTATTGATCAAGCAAGTAAACTATAATACTGGTTTACCCCTAATTCCACATAAGTGCCCATTTGGCATAGAAGTGACATTTACAATTGAAGCACAAATTTAGTATTGAAGCATGAAATCTGATTATTCCTAGCAATGTTTGCCCTAATTGCTGATCCAGTTCACAAAACTGAAACTAAACTTTCCCTAATTACTAATCCAGTTCACCAAAATGAAACTCAAATTCATATAATATTAAAGATAATTATAATTATTATAACTACTGTAACGGAGATTGAAATAATATAGCTGATACTAACCGTTGATTGGTTCACTTTTGAGAAAATGCAGCTAATAAACTTTGGTTGAAGTGATTTGGGTGGAATTCTGTTGAGCAGAAACAAGGAGCGTGGTGATATACAATAACGTCTAGAAACAGAGGGGCTGATTGAGACATTGGTTGAAACTTTAGGGGAGATTATAGAAGAAGATGATAAAGAGACCGCCATGGACGAATTGTTGCAGGTTTTGGCGGGTCTCGTTGGTTATCCATCATCCAAAATCCTATCTATTTCAGTTAGGAAGTTAGCTACACTAAGGACACGTCATCAACACTCCTGAACTTTGACATATTACATCTTTAGTCCTTTGAATAAGAATAAATATAATATAATAATATAATAATAATAATAATAATAATAATAATAATCTCTCTTCTCTCTTTATATTAAAAGAAAACCAAAATTAGGTAACCCTTCTTAAAATAAACCATTTTAAAGTTATTCCAACCATTAAATGATTAAGGGTTTTTAATTATATCCATTGATTTAATTTTCCTTGGATGACTACCTAATTAGCAAAATGGGTGATGAAAAAGACAAAGCTACCCTTGAATTAAATTGTTAATTACCCATGGTTTTTAGTCATCCAATATTTGTTCCATTATCAAAAATTCAGGAGCAAATTTACCGCCTCCAAACAAACCTTCACACCGAAACCATGAAAAATCAATTTTAACAGCTCTTCATCTTTACACTCTTTTTTAACAGCTCCTTCTTTGAACTCTTATATGTAGTATTTAAATTGCTTCACACCGAAACCATGAAAAATCAATTTCGCATTGATGGTCAAAGATGAGTATAGAATCCTGCCACTTGACTTTAGAGATTGTTGAAAAGGGCTTATTCAGATTGTAGACGATACAACATCATTATGTAAAGGAACGACTGATAATTCAAAATGTGATAGCATTCTTATCTATGGTCTATGAGTTAGGAGTGGCTTTAGTCATAAAATAATTCACGTGGTGCTTATTGTTAATTGCCAGGTATATGTAGCGTATCACACGAGTATCATGCTACAAAATTGGGGATGATATAAGTGTAATTTAATGCTTTATGATTTTCTAAGACTCGGTTAATTTATAAATTGTTTGTGTTAAAATGTCCTTTGGGGATTGGAATACTACTATCAGTTACACGGTATATGCTTTGAATAGATCCACGACAAAAAGAGTTTTTTAGATTGTAGTTCTTCTATAGATCATGATACTCCTCTACATTTGTCAAAAATAATTTAGAGCATGAATACGTTGATGCATAGTTGAGATCTGAGCACTGTATATTATTTGGATATGTGTTTCTGTGTTTTGATTGTATACCACTGAACATAAGAGTATAAGAGTATGCTTGCCAGATTGTTATTAAAGGTTTCTCAATTATGCTTGAAAAGCATGTATCAGTACCAACTTTTACCTTTTATCTTTCACTGAATAGAATTTATGAATTTTATTAGATTTCTCATGAATAAAAATCATTTGAAGCTTTAAGGTAGTTTTCAATTCTAATTCTTATTAATTGAATCGAAGAAATTAAAAGTTCATTAACTTAGTTGAACATTTTCACAAAGTACAGTAACATATTTGTACATTAACCCAAGATTTTAATGCATACTCCCGTGAAACCGCGGGTTATAAACTAGTAATAATAATAATAATAATAATAATAATAATAATAATATAATAATAATAATATAATAATAATAATAATAATAATAATAATAATAATAATAATGGTGAAGAGCGAACCTGGTTTTTCGCTAGGATCGACGAGGGTCATACTACTTCAACTTGTCAGAGTATTACAACCATTGCCTTTTATTCGTTAATCGTCTCTGCTTATCACATAGCCATCGTATAACACCCCTCATTTACTAAAACAATTATAATAATAATTGTGATTCGGAAGCGTATATTTCACACATGTAACCATGCTTTACATTACCCCTTAATGTAGATAAACTTTTTCCAAACTAAATACATGACATTTCAACAACTAGGTGTTATATAATTTAAAACATTTCTTCGGTTATTAAACCAACATCAGAGTAACAGCCTGTCAAACATTCCATCAATTCCAAACACTTCCTGCCCCGCCCAATATGTCCCATCACTTATAACCTACAGGAAGAACTGTGGTGGGGTTAGCATAACGCTAAGTGAATGAAACTATAATCTACAGTCCAACTTAGCACAACAATCTGTTTACATCAAATAACAATAAACAATCAATCAATCAATCAATCAATCATCAATAAGGATCGGTGGTTCTTGAGATACCTTTATACCGGTTTGGTACTCAAAGAACACTTATCAATCATCTGTATTGGCCTATACAGAATTACCGATAACCTGTTGTTAATCACACACGACCTAAATCTTTGAACCAACATTTCAAGTTCCAAGATTTCCTGTCGTCTATAATAACAACCAAGTCCAACCATCATTTCAAGTTGACCTCAGAATCTTACATACTAGCTCAAACAACCAAACTAACATGGCAAATTATCTACAAACGAAAACATTATATCAAAGCAATACTATAATTACTTGTTGTAACCAAATCATTACAACTAAATCACACTGAGGTTACAGATCCACTCACCGACTACCTCAGTCGTCCACTCAGTAGTCTAATGTCACTGAGCCTTCTGTTTATCTGAAAACACATCAGAACCACACAAGTTAATAACTTGTCTCAATATTGACATAACATCATACAATTTTAATTCCATCAAACAACTTATCACTAACTTGTATTAATTCAATTTTCATCATTTCAAGATTATGATTAATCACTTTAACCATCTCAATTCACAATCACTTAATAAACTATGATCATCTTTCAACATCAAATCAAGTAAGTTTCCAAGATTATGAATAGCCATTATAAACATCAATATTCATAATCAATTACCAAATTATGATCATTAGTATCACATTCTTACCTTTATCCATCTTAATCATTGTTAACTAATATAATTAACCATTAACAAGATTAATAACATCTAACATCAACAATTAATCAAACCCCTCATAATCATCTTCATGAATCAATCATAATCACCATGAACACTTAATCAACTTTACACAATTTAGTTTGAACACAACTAATCATCATCATGTATCAACTCTAACATGATCACTAACAACAATTATCAAACATACACTAATTACACAAGCTTATAAGCTTTGATCATATCATAATCAACTAAACCCTTTAACTTTATTAATGATCATATATCAAATTCACCATTTCTAAACTAGGTTTAGATTATAATCCACATATAATCATCAAC
Source organism: Helichrysum umbraculigerum (assembly GCA_949592205.1). Lineage (NCBI taxonomy): Eukaryota > Viridiplantae > Streptophyta > Magnoliopsida > Asterales > Asteraceae > Helichrysum > Helichrysum umbraculigerum. The sequence continues at coordinate 144,982,029 of CATIUR010000003.1, read as the reverse complement.
TAACAACTATATGATCATTACAAGCTTCAATTTCATATTAATCATCATAATTGAATCAAATACACAAAAACCCATTTCTAGGTTTATACATAATCACAAAATTAAGACTTACCACATGATTATGATGATCAATGGATGATTTACTCATGTTTTGGAAGCTTGAATTCGAGTTCTAGGGCTTCAATTTGATGATTTCTCATGGTTTTAGGGTTTTGAAATAATACATATGAATATATGATACGTACGAATGCATATGTACGTAGATATATGTTGAAATAAAAGACCGACTCAACATATAGGTCTATTACACAATTGTCTAAATTTCATTCCCCGTACTTATCATTGTCTGGAACTTAAAAACCATTTGCGGGGAAACATTATTTTATTTTATCGTCAACTAAATAAAATTAAAACACTCAATAATTTATTAGTCACAATAAATTATTCGACTATTATCACTATTTATTTCAAATAATACAACACACCTATTTTCTGACACACTTAATAATAATTCACAGTCAGAAAATATTAAAATACTACTAGGTCCGAAGACTGGGTGTTACAATTCTCTCCCCCTTAAAGAGATTTCGTCCTCGAAATCTGATCACACTTAACCAATCAAGTGAAATAGAGTCACACATTTCATTTCACTAATACTATATTTTTCATACTTTTCTAACCACATAATTATTCATTACTATTTGCACACAAGATGTGGTTATAATTTATTTCACTTATGCATATCATCATTATGCATAACTTTAGTCACACCACCACCAAAATGTACTTACATATATTTAACCACTCATACACTAAATGTGTATACATCTTATCAACCTACACACCACCAGTGTGTATCTCAATTAAATTCACACAAACACATAAGTTATGCTTTGTACTCAATTTAATTTGCTAATACAAGATGCAATATTCATCATATAAGTTGCATCTTCAACTATTTAATCACAAATACACACATCAAATGTTACTCCCGTGAGCAACTTATAAATATAGATACACGTTTTCAATTCTTTCCACATTCACCTATCCAAATGTACATGTTTCTATCCTTCCCCCCTACACACATACTGTGCGTATATCGTATCTCAAATAAGTTTAAATAACCACTTACATGACCATTCATACTTAGTCATGTCAACTATTTAAACATATAATTCACTTTCATCTTTATCACAACAACATCAATAACAAGTGGTACTGAATACCACAACATGTATCTTATCAATAAAGATTTAACTTAATTCACTACTAGCAATTTAGCTAACAACTTGCTAGAATTTCCCAACGTTACAACTAGTTTATCATCACTTTACTTAGGTTATATGAAACTCTTTTCTCTAAAAGAATCCAATTCATATAACCATCAACACATAGGAATAACCATTAAGCCTTATGTAGAGGTCCAATTCTATGGTAATACCATTATCACATAATCAATTAGCATCCTTTCACATCAACTCGGACGCTAAATCAACACCTGTTAATACCATGCGCCATCAGCATAGGTATTTCAACAACACAAGGTGCTGTCACTAGTTATCTATTCAACAATATCAACACAATATTATTCGCAATCAACTGACCTCTACTTTGCTTAAATCATCTTTTAATTATCACTAGTTGCAATTAATCACATACACATCACTTTTACCATAGGTACCATATTAACAACAAATTTATGGTTTACTACTCTTTCATTTCAGTCAATCATTGACTATTTCTCAACTACAGGTTAACATATCTTACCTGTTGTTTTATATCACTTTAAATTTTCTGGTACTTGGTAACCTCAACAATTCCATGTAAAATGGCATAATATAAATACGTTGGCCAGACGTCGTCATATTATGTCAGGTACACTTTATTTTCAGGTCACTTCATACCATCACTCTCCAAAGTGATTAACTTTTACTTTCACCTATCTCACAAGGTGATATCAATAATTATCGCACATATAATAATACTTTGTAGCAGTTATCTGACCACTTATTAACTTGCTACCAATTTCATTTATCACTTTGAATGAACAACTAATCACATAATCAGGTAATTATAACTCTTTTCACTATTTCATTAACACAGATGTAATGTCCAACACAATTACATCAATCAACACTTTTGTTACCCGATTCAATATCAATTACTAGTTATATCTCTTTAACATAGATGTAATATCCAACAATTACATCTATCAGCATCATTTAACACTTACAGTACATTTAGTACTAAACGCTTTGTCAACACTATGTGCAACATTCAACACATATTTATCAATTTAGACACCTTTAATTGAATTACAATTGAGCATTTCACGTTCAATTATCACATAAGTATGAGCTCAGGTACTTATTTTACAAATTCTTAAGATGCTCAATTTAACACTTTCTAATACTTTACATGATTCTAAATACTTCATCAAGTTCAACTAATTAACATAATATAGTCAACATAACTCTATAATCAATGTTTACTAATCCTAGTGAGCAGCAATCAACAATATCAGTTGCTACCCGATTTTACAGTTTAGTAAACAATCGAAAAATAACTAATACCCGATAAGAGTATGTGGACCTCTTAAAACAAGTCTTAATATTGTATTTAGTCATAGGAATGATCCCTGGGCTAAAAGAAACAAAAGCCCAATACAAAACGTAAGCTAAAAGTCCGAAATAAGGTCCGAAAAACAGTAAAATGCCATTTTCGGGCCCCAAACGACCCCGAATGGCCAAAAACCGCCTAGGCTAAGGCACTTAGCTTTGATCATTGGACCATTTTCGAGTGACCATGTAAATTTCAGCCCAATCCGAGTTCAAAGAAAATTTGTCAAATTTTCCGTCGCTAAAAGCACTACTAAAGACTTGTGCACTTTTGGATTTTGCAAAATTTTTGTCAAATTTAGTCTTGCAAACGCGATCCGGACTAAGGTGGCTGGATCGCGTTCACTAGCACAAAACGTTCTGTAACCAATTTCAACATACTAACGCGATCCGGATCCAGAGCCTGGATCGCGTTCCTATATATTTTTTCAGACCTGCAACTTTAATGCAATTTTCCGAAATTCAAACGCACATATCTCTTAAACCGTAAAGAATTAAGGTCTGAAATTTTGCAGGCACCTTCATATAGTCAAAATGCAACTTTCTATTTTTCCACTTTTTCAAAATTCACGTTTGTCGAGAAAACGGACGTACGACTCATTTTAGTCCATTTTTAACCATTTTCGTTGACACGCCATATTCCAAATGGCTAGGTTTCTGACTTCAACCCTTTGCCAACATGTTCCTATATACATTTGTGACGTGTGGGCATATTCATCTCTTTCATATACTCGTTCTATCATGTTTTGACTCGTTGACCCGTTTGAGGGTCCAATTGGGCATTTTTAACAAACAACCACATTGACTACCCAAAACACTTTTGACACATATTTTCACCATATGTAGGACTAAAAGTCACTGCTACATTGGTCGTAACCAAATTACTACTCATTTTAACCGTTTAACCATCAAGTGACCCATTTGGGCACTTTAACAACCCATTTGGGTTTTCGCCCACATAATCACTATTATAACAACCAATTCACATTTCTTTGACTATTCCTAGTCAAACAACTTCATTTTTACTATTGGTGTCACATTATAGCTTTGAAATACCAACTTTCACATTAAAGTCATCATGTTTAAACCAATTACAACAATTCTTCAATAATGACTTTTCCAAAACTTGTCAACACATATAAATACTCGTTGACCACTTTGACTTTTTACTTTACCACTTTTAATACCTAGATTATAATTCAACCACAATCATGATCAAGGAACAACACATAAACATTTAGCCACATTTTCAAGTATTCTCCCGAAGGAGCAACTATACTTCAAACAACTATCACATAATGCACTAACAAGGATTTATAATCACCTTGCCTTTAGCAAATCATAATCACATAATGATTTATACTTTATTTTCACTTTGTAGACACACTTTAATTCGATTAATACAACTATTACACTTTATTCAACAAAGTGTCTACAAAATTCATTTTTAGTTCATGATGAACTACTCATGATGCTAAACATCTCAACTAATATTCCTAGCATCACATTAACAAGTAATAATCACCAATGACTCATAACTGGGGGATCATATCAATCTGACTCAATTTACTTCACTATCAATCATATCATAGCAAAGTAAACAATTCAAGCTTATTTAAATTCAACAGGCTTATCGAAAAGTACCTGATACACTTAAGCCCACGAATATTGAGGAATCATTGAGAATACCATTCGGTTCCTCACGTTCCTCCGTCTCTGCAACCAAAACAACAATCTTGGAACTTGTTATGGGTTAGTACATATCCAACTAACTAATTTCCCATACAACAACTAATCCCACACTCTGGAATGTTTGACTTGACACATCTTATAGATTTGGGATTGAACATTACCAATGTCCAATTCACCCAAACCTATGCTCTGATACCAACTTATAACACCCCTCATTTACTAAAACAATTATAATAATAATTGTGATTCGGAAGCGTATATTTCACACATGTAACCATGCTTTACATTACCCTTTAATGTAGATAAACTTTTTCCAAACTAAATACATGACATTTCAACAACTAGGTGTTATATAATTTAAAACATTTCTTCGGTTATTAAACCAACATCAGAGTAACAGCCTGTCAAACATTCCATCAATTCCAAACACTTCCTGCCCCGCCCAATATGTCCCATCACTTATAACCTGCAGGAAGAACTGTGGTGGGGTTAGCATAACGCTAAGTGAATGAAACTATAATCTACAGTCCAACTTAGCACAACAATCTGTTTACATCAAATAACAATAAACAATCAATCAATCAATCAATCAATCATCAATAAGGATCGGTGGTTCTTGAGATACCTTTATACCGGTTTGGTACTCAAAGAACACTTATCAATCATCTGTATTGGCCTATACAGAATTACCGATAACATGTTGTTAATCACACACGACCTAAATCTTTGAACCAACATTTCAAGTTCCAAGATTTCCTGTCGTCTATAATAACAACCAAGTCCAACCATCATTTCAAGTTGACCTCAGAATCTTACATACTAGCTCAAACAACCAAACTAACATGGCAAATTATCTACAAACGAAAACATTATATCAAAGCAATACTATAATTACTTGTTGTAACCAAATCATTACAACTAAATCACACTGAGGTTACAGATCCACTCACCGACTACCTCAGTCGTCCACTCAGTAGTCTAATGTCACTGAGCCTTCTGTTTATCTGAAAACACATCAGAACCACACAAGTTAATAACTTGTCTCAATATTGACATAACATCATACAATTTTAATTCCATCAAACAACTTATCACTAACTTGTATTAATTCAATTTTCATCATTTCAAGATTATGATTAATCACTTTAACCATCTCAATTCACAATCACTTAATAAACTATGATCATCTTTCAACATCAAATCAAGTAAGTTTCCAAGATTATGAATAGCCATTATAAACATCAATATTCATAATCAATTACCAAATTATGATCATTAGTATCACATTCTTACCTTTATCCATCTTAATCATTGTTAACTAATATAATTAACCATTAACAAGATTAATAACATCTAACATCAACAATTAATCAAACCCCTCATAATCATCTTCATGAATCAATCATAATCACCATGAACACTTAATCAACTTTACACAATTTAGTTTGAACACAACTAATCATCATCATGTATCAACTCTAACATGATCACTAACAACAATTATCAAACATACACTAATTACACAAGCTTATAAGCTTTGATCATATCATAATCAACTAAACCCTTTAACTTTATTAATGATCATATATCAAATTCACCATTTCTAAACTAGGTTTAGATTATAATCCACATATAATCATCAACTAACAACTATATGATCATTACAAGCTTCAATTTCATATTAATCATCATAATTGAATCAAATACACAAAAACCCATTTCTAGGTTTATACATAATCACAAAATTAAGACTTACCACATGATTATGATGATCAATGGATGATTTACTCATGTTTTGGAAGCTTGAATTCGAGTTCTAGGGCTTCAATTTGATGATTTCTCATGGTTTTAGGGTTTTGAAATAATACATATGAATATATGATACGTACGAATGCATATGTATGTAGATATATGTTGAAATAAAAGACCGACTCAACATATAGGTCTATTACACAATTGTCTAAATTTCATTCCCCGTACTTATCATTGTCTGGAACTTAAAAACCATTTGCGGGGAAACATTATTTTATTTTATCGTCAACTAAATAAAATTAAAACACTCAATAATTTATTAGTCACAATAAATTATTCGACTATTATCACTATTTATTTCAAATAATACAACACACCTATTTTCTGACACACTTAATAATAATTCACAGTCAGAAAATATTAAAATACTACTAGGTCCGAAGACTGGGTGTTACAATTCTCTCCCCCTTAAAGAGATTTCGTCCTCGAAATCTGATCACACTTAACCAATCAAGTGAAATAGAGTCACACATTTCATTTCACTAATACTATATTTTTCATACTTTTCTAACCACATAATTATTCATTACTATTTGCACACAAGATGTGGTTATAATTTATTTCACTTATGCATATCATCATTATGCATAACTTTAGTCACACCACCACCAAAATGTACTTACATATATTTAACCACTCATACACTAAATGTGTATACATCTTATCAACCTACACACCACCAGTGTGTATCTCAATTAAATTCACACAAACACATAAGTTATGCTTTGTACTCAATTTAATTTGCTAATACAAGATGCAATATTCATCATATAAGTTGCATCTTCAACTATTTAATCACAAATACACACATCAAATGTTACTCCCGTGAGCAACTTATAAATATAGATACACGTTTTCAATTCTTTCCACATTCACCTATCCAAATGTACATGTTTCTATCCTTCCCCCCTACACACATACTGTGCGTATATCGTATCTCAAATAAGTTTAAATAACCACTTACATGACCATTCATACTTAGTCATGTCAACTATTTAAACATATAATTCACTTTCATCTTTATCACAACAACATCAATAACAAGTGGTACTGAATACCACAACATGTATCTTATCAATAAAGATTTAACTTAATTCACTACTAGCAATTTAGCTAACAACTTGCTAGAATTTCCCAACGTTACAACTAGTTTATCATCACTTTACTTAGGTTATATGAAACTCTTTTCTCTAAAAGAATCCAATTCATATAACCATCAACACATAGGAATAACCATTAAGCCTTATGTAGAGGTCCAATTCTATGGTAATACCATTATCACATAATCAATTAGCATCCTTTCACATCAACTCGGACGCTAAATCAACACCTGTTAATACCATGCGCCATCAGCATAGGTATTTCAACAACACAAGGTGCTGTCACTAGTTATCTATTCAACAATATCAACACAATATTATTCGCAATCAACTGACCTCTACTTTGCTTAAATCATCTTTTAATTATCACTAGTTGCAATTAATCACATACACATCACTTTTACCATAGGTACCATATTAACAACAAATTTATGGTTTACTACTCTTTCATTTCAGTCAATCATTGACTATTTCTCAACTACAGGTTAACATATCTTACCTGTTGTTTTATATCACTTTAAATTTTCTGGTACTTGGTAACCTCAACAATTCCATGTAAAATGGCATAATATAAATACGTTGACCAGACGTCGTCATATTATGTCAGGTACACTTTATTTTCAGGTCACTTCATACCATCACTCTCCAAAGTGATTAACTTTTACTTTCACCTATCTCACAAGGTGATATCAATAATTATCGCACATATAATAATACTTTGTAGCAGTTATCTGACCACTTATTAACTTGCTACCAATTTCATTTATCACTTTGAATGAACAACTAATCACATAATCAGGTAATTATAACTCTTTTCACTATTTCATTAACACAGATGTAATGTCCAACACAATTACATCAATCAACACTTTTGTTACCCGATTCAATATCAATTACTAGTTATATCTCTTTAACATAGATGTAATATCCAACAATTACATCTATCAGCATCATTTAACACTTACAGTACATTTAGTACTAAACGCTTTGTCAACACTATGTGCAACATTCAACACATATTTATCAATTTAGACACCTTTAATTGAATTACAATTGAGCATTTCACGTTCAATTATCACATAAGTATGAGCTCAGGTACTTATTTTACAAATTCTTAAGATGCTCAATTTAACACTTTCTAATACTTTACATGATTCTAAATACTTCATCAAGTTCAACTAATTAACATAATATAGTCAACATAACTCTATAATCAATGTTTACTAATCCTAGTGAGCAGCAATCAACAATATCAGTTGCTACCCGATTTTACAGTTTAGTAAACAATCGAAAAATAACTAATACCCGATAAGAGTATGTGGACCTCTTAAAACAAGTCTTAATATTGTATTTAGTCATAGGAATGATCCCTGGGCTAAAAGAAACAAAAGCCCAATACAAAACGTAAGCTAAAAGTCCGAAATAAGGTCCGAAAAACAGTAAAATGCCATTTTCGGGCCCCAAACGACCCCGAATGGCCAAAAACCGCCTAGGCTAAGGCACTTAGCTTTGATCATTGGACCATTTTCGAGTGACCATGTAAATTTCAGCCCAATCCGAGTTCAAAGAAAATTTGTCAAATTTTCCGTCGCTAAAAGCACTACTAAAGACTTGTGCACTTTTGGATTTTGCAAAATTTTTGTCAAATTTAGTCTTGCAAACGCGATCCGGACTAAGGTGGCTGGATCGCGTTCACTAGCACAAAACGTTCTGTAACCAATTTCAACATACTAACGCGATCCGGATCCAGAGCCTGGATCGCGTTCCTATACATTTTTTCAGACCTGCAACTTTAATGCAATTTTCCGAAATTCAAACGCACATATCTCTTAAACCGTAAAGAATTAAGGTCTGAAATTTTGCAGGCACCTTCATATAGTCAAAATGCAACTTTCTATTTTTCCACTTTTTCAAAATTCACGTTTGTCGAGAAAACGGACGTACGACTTATTTTAGTCCATTTTTAACCATTTTCGTTGACACGCCATATTCCAAATGGCTAGGTTTCTGACTTCAACCCTTTGCCAACATGTTCCTATATACATTTGTGACGTGTGGGCATATTCATCTCTTTCATATACTCGTTCTATCATGTTTTGACTCGTTGACCCGTTTGAGGGTCCAATTGGGCATTTTTAACAAACAACCACATTGACTACCCAAAACACTTTTGACACATATTTTCACCATATGTAGGACTAAAAGTCACTGCTACATTGGTCGTAACCAAATTACTACTCATTTTAACCGTTTAACCATCAAGTGACCCATTTGGGCACTTTAACAACCCATTTGGGTTTTCGCCCACATAATCACTATTATAACAACCAATTCACATTTCTTTGACTATTCCTAGTCAAACAACTTCATTTTTACTATTGGTGTCACATTATAGCTTTGAAATACCAACTTTCACATTAAAGTCATCATGTTTAAACCAATTACAACAATTCTTCAATAATGACTTTTCCAAAACTTGTCAACACATATAAATACTCGTTGACCACTTTGACTTTTTACTTTACCACTTTTAATACCTAGATTATAATTCAACCACAATCATGATCAAGGAACAACACATAAACATTTAGCCACATTTTCAAGTATTCTCCCGAAGGAGCAACTATACTTCAAACAACTATCACATAATGCACTAACAAGGATTTATAATCACCTTGCCTTTAGCAAATCATAATCACATAATGATTTATACTTTATTTTCACTTTGTAGACACACTTTAATTCGATTAATACAACTATTACACTTTATTCAACAAAGTGTCTACAAAATTCATTTTTAGTTCATGATGAACTACTCATGATGCTAAACATCTCAACTAATATTCCTAGCATCACATTAACAAGTAATAATCACCAATGACTCATAACTGGGGGATCATATCAATCTGACTCAATTTACTTCACTATCAATCATATCATAGCAAAGTAAACAATTCAAGCTTATTTAAATTCAACAGGCTTATCGAAAAGTACCTGATACACTTAAGCCCACGAATATTGAGGAATCATTGAGAATACCATTCGGTTCCTCACGTTCCTCCGTCTCTGCAACCAAAACAACAATCTTGGAACTTGTTATGGGTTAGTACATATCCAACTAACTAATTTCCCATACAACAACTAATCCCACACTCTGGAATGTTTGACTTGACACATCTTATAGATTTGGGATTGAACATTACCAATGTCCAATTCACCCAAACCTATGCTCTGATACCAACTTATAACACCCCTCATTTACTAAAACAATTATAATAATAATTGTGATTCGGAAGCGTATATTTCACACATGTAACCATGCTTTACATTACCCTTTAATGTAGATAAACTTTTTCCAAACTAAATACATGACATTTCAACAACTAGGTGTTATATAATTTAAAACATTTCTTCGGTTATTAAACCAACATCAGAGTAACAGCCTGTCAAACATTCCATCAATTCCAAACACTTCCTGCCCCGCCCAATATGTCCCATCACTTATAACCTGCAGGAAGAACTGTGGTGGGGTTAGCATAACGCTAAGTGAATGAAACTATAATCTACAGTCCAACTTAGCACAACAATCTGTTTACATCAAATAACAATAAACAATCAATCAATCAATCAATCAATCATCAATAAGGATCGGTGGTTCTTGAGATACCTTTATACCGGTTTGGTACTCAAAGAACACTTATCAATCATCTGTATTGGCCTATACAGAATTACCGATAACCTGTTGTTAATCACACACGACCTAAATCTTTGAACCAACATTTCAAGTTCCAAGATTTCCTGTCGTCTATAATAACAACCAAGTCCAACCATCATTTCAAGTTGACCTCAGAATCTTACATACTAGCTCAAACAACCAAACTAACATGGCAAATTATCTACAAACGAAAACATTATATCAAAGCAATACTATAATTACTTGTTGTAACCAAATCATTACAACTAAATCACACTGAGGTTACAGATCCACTCACCGACTACCTCAGTCGTCCACTCAGTAGTCTAATGTCACTGAGCCTTCTGTTTATCTGAAAACACATCAGAACCACACAAGTTAATAACTTGTCTCAATATTGACATAACATCATACAATTTTAATTCCATCAAACAACTTATCACTAACTTGTATTAATTCAATTTTCATCATTTCAAGATTATGATTAATCACTTTAATCATCTCAATTCACAATCACTTAATAAACTATGATCATCTTTCAACATCAAATCAAGTAAGTTTCCAAGATTATGAATAGCCATTATAAACATCAATATTCATAATCAATTACCAAATTATGATCATTAGTATCACATTCTTACCTTTATCCATCTTAATCATTGTTAACTAATATAATTAACCATTAACAAGATTAATAACATCTAACATCAACAATTAATCAAACCCCTCATAATCATCTTCATGAATCAATCATAATCACCATGAACACTTAATCAACTTTACACAATTTAGTTTGAACACAACTAATCATCATCATGTATCAACTCTAACATGATCACTAACAACAATTATCAAACATACACTAATTACACAAGCTTATAAGCTTTGATCATATCATAATCAACTAAACCCTTTAACTTTATTAATGATCATATATCAAATTCACCATTTCTAAACTAGGTTTAGATTATAATCCACATATAATCATCAACTAACAACTATATGATCATTACAAGCTTCAATTTCATATTAATCATCATAATTGAATCAAATACACAAAAACCCATTTCTAGGTTTATACATAATCACAAAATTAAGACTTACCACATGATTATGATGATCAATGGATGATTTACTCATGTTTTGGAAGCTTGAATTCGAGTTCTAGGGCTTCAATTTGATGATTTCTCATGGTTTTAGGGTTTTGAAATAATACATATGAATATATGATACGTACGAATGCATATGTATGTAGATATATGTTGAAATAAAAGACCGACTCAACATATAGGTCTATTACACAATTGTCTAAATTTCATTCCCCGTACTTATCATTGTCTGGAACTTAAAAACCATTTGCGGGGAAACATTATTTTATTTTATCGTCAACTAAATAAAATTAAAACACTCAATAATTTATTAGTCACAATAAATTATTCGACTATTATCACTATTTATTTCAAATAATACAACACACCTATTTTCTGACACACTTAATAATAATTCCAGTCAGAAAATATTAAAATACTACTAGGTCCGAAGACTGGGTGTTACAATTCTCTCCCCTATAAAGAGATTTCGTCCTCGAAATCTGATCACACTTAACCAATCAAGTGAAATAGAGTCACACATTTCATTTCACTAATACTATATTTTTCATACTTTTCTAACCACATAATTATTCATTACTATTTGCACACAAGATGTGGTTATAATTTATTTCACTTATGCATATCATCATTATGCATAACTTTAGTCACACCACCACCAAAATGTACTTACATATATTTAACCACTCATACACTAAATGTGTATACATCTTATCAACCTACACACCACCAGTGTGTATCTCAATTAAATTCACACAAACACATAAGTTATGCTTTGTACTCAATTTAATTTGCTAATACAAGATGCAATATTCATCATATAAGTTGCATCTTCAACTATTTAATCACAAATACACACATCAAATGTTACTCCCGTGAGCAACTTATAAATATAGATACACGTTTTCAATTCTTTCCACATTCACCTATCCAAATGTACATGTTTCTATCCTTCCCCCCTACACACATACTGTGCGTATATCGTATCTCAAATAAGTTTAAATAACCACTTACATGACCATTCATACTTAGTCATGTCAACTATTTAAACATATAATTCACTTTCATCTTTATCACAACAACATCAATAACAAGTGGTACTGAATACCACAACATGTATCTTATCAATAAAGATTTAACTTAATTCACTACTAGCAATTTAGCTAACAACTTGCTAGAATTTCCCAACGTTACAACTAGTTTATCATCACTTTACTTAGGTTATATGAAACTCTTTTCTCTAAAAGAATCCAATTCATATAACCATCAACACATAGGAATAACCATTAAGCCTTATGTAGAGGTCCAATTCTATGGTAATACCATTATCACATAATCAATTAGCATCCTTTCACATCAACTCGGACGCTAAATCAACACCTGTTAATACCATGCGCCATCAGCATAGGTATTTCAACAACACAAGGTGCTGTCACTAGTTATCTATTCAACAATATCAACACAATATTATTCGCAATCAACTGACCTCTACTTTGCTTAAATCATCTTTTAATTATCACTAGTTGCAATTAATCACATACACATCACTTTTACCATAGGTACCATATTAACAACAAATTTATGGTTTACTACTCTTTCATTTCAGTCAATCATTGACTATTTCTCAACTACAGGTTAACATATCTTACCTGTTGTTTTATATCACTTTAAATTTTCTGGTACTTGGTAACCTCAACAATTCCATGTAAAATGGCATAATATAAATACGTTGGCCAGACGTCGTCATATTATGTCAGGTACACTTTATTTTCAGGTCACTTCATACCATCACTCTCCAAAGTGATTAACTTTTACTTTCACCTATCTCACAAGGTGATATCAATAATTATCGCACATATAATAATACTTTGTAGCAGTTATCTGACCACTTATTAACTTGCTACCAATTTCATTTATCACTTTGAATGAACAACTAATCACATAATCAGGTAATTATAACTCTTTTCACTATTTCATTAACACAGATGTAATGTCCAACACAATTACATCAATCAACACTTTTGTTACCCGATTCAATATCAATTACTAGTTATATCTCTTTAACATAGATGTAATATCCAACAATTACATCTATCAGCATCATTTAACACTTACAGTACATTTAGTACTAAACGCTTTGTCAACACTATGTGCAACATTCAACACATATTTATCAATTTAGACACCTTTAATTGAATTACAATTGAGCATTTCACGTTCAATTATCACATAAGTATGAGCTCAGGTACTTATTTTACAAATTCTTAAGATGCTCAATTTAACACTTTCTAATACTTTACATGATTCTAAATACTTCATCAAGTTCAACTAATTAACATAATATAGTCAACATAACTCTATAATCAATGTTTACTAATCCTAGTGAGCAGCAATCAACAATATCAGTTGCTACCCGATTTTACAGTTTAGTAAACAATCGAAAAATAACTAATACCCGATAAGAGTATGTGGACCTCTTAAAACAAGTCTTAATATTGTATTTAGTCATAGGAATGATCCCCGGGCTAAAAGAAACAAAAGCCCAATACAAAACGTAAGCTAAAAGTCCGAAATAAGGTCCGAAAAACAGTAAAATGCCATTTTCGGGCCCCAAACGACCCCGAATGGCCAAAAACCGCCTAGGCTAAGGCACTTAGCTTTGATCATTGGACCATTTTCGAGTGACCATGTAAATTTCAGCCCAATCCGAGTTCAAAGAAAATTTGTCAAATTTTCCGTCGCTAAAAGCACTACTAAAGACTTGTGCACTTTTGGAATTTGCAAAATTTTTGTCAAATTTAGTCTTGCAAACGCGATCCGGACTAAGGTGGCTGGATCGCGTTCACTAGCACAAAACGTTCTGTAACCAATTTCAACATACTAACGCGATCCGGATCCAGAGCCTGGATCGCGTTCCTATATATTTTTTCAGACCTGCAACTTTAATGCAATTTTCCGAAATTCAAACGCACATATCTCTTAAACCGTAAAGAATTAAGGTCTGAAATTTTGCAGGCACCTTCATATAGTCAAAATGCAACTTTCTATTTTTCCACTTTTTCAAAATTCACGTTTGTCGAGAAAACGGACGTACGACTCATTTTAGTCCATTTTTAACCATTTTCGTTGACACGCCATATTCCAAATGGCTAGGTTTCTGACTTCAACCCTTTGCCAACATGTTCCTATATACATTTGTGACGTGTGGGCATATTCATCTCTTTCATATACTCGTTCTATCATGTTTTGACTCGTTGACCCGTTTGAGGGTCCAATTGGGCATTTTTAACAAACAACCACATTGACTACCCAAAACACTTTTGACACATATTTTCACCATATGTAGGACTAAAAGTCACTGCTACATTGGTCGTAACCAAATTACTACTCATTTTAACCGTTTAACCATCAAGTGACCCATTTGGGCACTTTAACAACCCATTTGGGTTTTCGCCCACATAATCACTATTATAACAACCAATTCACATTTCTTTGACTATTCCTAGTCAAACAACTTCATTTTTACTATTGGTGTCACATTATAGCTTTGAAATACCAACTTTCACATTAAAGTCATCATGTTTAAACCAATTACAACAATTCTTCAATAATGACTTTTCCAAAACTTGTCAACACATATAAATACTCGTTGACCACTTTGACTTTTTACTTTACCACTTTTAATACCTAGATTATAATTCAACCACAATCATGATCAAGGAACAACACATAAACATTTAGCCACATTTTCAAGTATTCTCCCGAAGGAGCAACTATACTTCAAACAACTATCACATAATGCACTAACAAGGATTTATAATCACCTTGCCTTTAGCAAATCATAATCACATAATGATTTATACTTTATTTTCACTTTGTAGACACACTTTAATTCGATTAATACAACTATTACACTTTATTCAACAAAGTGTCTACAAAATTCATTTTTAGTTCATGATGAACTACTCATGATGCTAAACATCTCAACTAATATTCCTAGCATCACATTAACAAGTAATAATCACCAATGACTCATAACTGGGGGATCATAT
This sequence comes from Helichrysum umbraculigerum, assembly GCA_949592205.1. Lineage (NCBI taxonomy): Eukaryota > Viridiplantae > Streptophyta > Magnoliopsida > Asterales > Asteraceae > Helichrysum > Helichrysum umbraculigerum. The sequence continues at coordinate 144,965,952 of CATIUR010000003.1, read as the reverse complement.
CAATCTGACTCAATTTACTTCACTATCAATCATATCATAGCAAAGTAAACAATTCAAGCTTATTTAAATTCAACAGGCTTATCGAAAAGTACCTGATACACTTAAGCCCACGAATATTGAGGAATCATTGAGAATACCATTCGGTTCCTCACGTTCCTCCGTCTCTGCAACCAAAACAACAATCTTGGAACTTGTTATGGGTTAGTACATATCCAACTAACTAATTTCCCATACAACAACTAATCCCACACTCTGGAATGTTTGACTTGACACATCTTATAGATTTGGGATTGAACATTACCAATGTCCAATTCACCCAAACCTATGCTCTGATACCAACTTATAACACCCCTCATTTACTAAAACAATTATAATAATAATTGTGATTCGGAAGCGTATATTTCACACATGTAACCATGCTTTACATTACCCTTTAATGTAGATAAACTTTTTCCAAACTAAATACATGACATTTCAACAACTAGGTGTTATATAATTTAAAACATTTCTTCGGTTATTAAACCAACATCAGAGTAACAGCCTGTCAAACATTCCATCAATTCCAAACACTTCCTGCCCCGCCCAATATGTCCCATCACTTATAACCTGCAGGAAGAACTGTGGTGGGGTTAGCATAACGCTAAGTGAATGAAACTATAATCTACAGTCCAACTTAGCACAACAATCTGTTTACATCAAATAACAATAAACAATCAATCAATCAATCAATCAATCATCAATAAGGAACGGTGGTTCTTGAGATACCTTTATACCGGTTTGGTACTCAAAGAACACTTATCAATCATCTGTATTGGCCTATACAGAATTACCGATAACCTGTTGTTAATCACACACGACCTAAATCTTTGAACCAACATTTCAAGTTCCAAGATTTCCTGTCGTCTATAATAACAACCAAGTCCAACCATCATTTCAAGTTGACCTCAGAATCTTACATACTAGCTCAAACAACCAAACTAACATGGCAAATTATCTACAAACGAAAACATTATATCAAAGCAATACTATAATTACTTGTTGTAACCAAATCATTACAACTAAATCACACTGAGGTTACAGATCCACTCACCGACTACCTCAGTCGTCCACTCAGTAGTCTAATGTCACTGAGCCTTCTGTTTATCTGAAAACACATCAGAACCACACAAGTTAATAACTTGTCTCAATATTGACATAACATCATACAATTTTAATTCCATCAAACAACTTATCACTAACTTGTATTAATTCAATTTTCATCATTTCAAGATTATGATTAATCACTTTAATCATCTCAATTCACAATCACTTAATAAACTATGATCATCTTTCAACATCAAATCAAGTAAGTTTCCAAGATTATGAATAGCCATTATAAACATCAATATTCATAATCAATTACCAAATTATGATCATTAGTATCACATTCTTACCTTTATCCATCTTAATCATTGTTAACTAATATAATTAACCCATTAACAAGATTAATAACATCTAACATCAACAATTAATCAAACCCCTCATAATCATCTTCATGAATCAATCATAATCACCATGAACACTTAATCAACTTTACACAATTTAGTTTGAACACAACTAATCATCATCATGTATCAACTCTAACATGATCACTAACAACAATTATCAAACATACACTAATTACACAAGCTTATAAGCTTTGATCATATCATAATCAACTAAACCCTTTAACTTTATTAATGATCATATATCAAATTCACCATTTCTAAACTAGGTTTAGATTATAATCCACATATAATCATCAACTAACAACTATATGATCATTACAAGCTTCAATTTCATATTAATCATCATAATTGAATCAAATACACAAAAACCCATTTCTAGGTTTATACATAATCACAAAATTAAGACTTACCACATGATTATGATGATCAATGGATGATTTACTCATGTTTTGGAAGCTTGAATTCGAGTTCTAGGGCTTCAATTTGATGATTTCTCATGGTTTTAGGGTTTTGAAATAATACATATGAATATATGATACGTACGAATGCATATGTATGTAGATATATGTTGAAATAAAAGACCGACTCAACATATAGGTCTATTACACAATTGTCTAAATTTCATTCCCCGTACTTATCATTGTCTGGAACTTAAAAACCATTTGCGAGGAAACATTATTTTATTTTATCGTCAACTAAATAAAATTAAAACACTCAATAATTTATTAGTCACAATAAATTATTCGACTATTATCACTATTTATTTCAAATAATACAACACACCTATTTTCTGACACACTTAATAATAATTCACAGTCAGAAAATATTAAAATACTACTAGGTCCGAAGACTGGGTGTTACACATCGCTCGGTATGCTTGTATGTACGCAACTGTTTGGTTGGAGGTTCCGACATGTTTTGTATTTGTCAGGCCATGGTCATTTTCACTCGCTTTCATGTCCTTAAGTGGCTATGAGTCTCGCTGGGTTTGAATACCGAGATTTTTTCCTTTGATTGTAGATCTTTCTTCGATTGTTGTGGTTTTAGGATCGTGGTAGTTTGCTAAGATCGTTTTAGGGAATCAAGTTTAAGGTCGATGTTGTTTTGAGATGTTAGGGTCGGTGTTGTTTTGAAATGTTAGGGTCGGTATTGTTTTGAGATGTTAGGGTCGATGTTGTATTAGATTCGTGTCATATGTATGGGTTATGTGTAACACCCGCCAAATTATGACTAGTAATTAGTGCCTAATCATATGTTAATACATGTAATTAGTTATGTGTTAGGCTAATTAATGTATCGAATTATATATATTGTTGAATATATACAAAAATGCGATTTGATTAAATCGTACGCAATTTAAATCGAATGTATTTCGATTCCATAAAATGTGGACGTTGGTGACCAATCTTATTAAGTAACACCGTTATGTTAAGAATATCATTTTTATAATGCTCGAATTTCAATTCGTATCGTACAAATAGAACTTGCACGATTTAAAATAAAACGCGCAAACAAATTGACTTACATTTTATAACCCAAATACAAAATTGATTAGTAAAATATTTAAACAATATATCGCAGAATAAATTGTATTTTAAAAACTTATAATTAAAATGTAAAATAATTATTTAACGTTTAAAAGACGGAGAAAACGAACACCGCGCGGAGCGCGGGACGAAGACTGAGGAAGTGGAGGATAACCTCCACCTTTCTCTCCTTTTTCCTCATGTTTCACATCTTTCTCTCTCTCTCTCTTCTTTTTCTCTTTCATTTCTCTCTAAACCACCAAATCACCACAACTCCCAAAACCGCAAAATACTACTATCAAACGCACTCGTATCACCAATATTTTTAGAGATTCACGACCACCTCGCGACGATCTACAACGCTATTTTTCCGGATTTTCATTTCGGCAATTTGTAAGTTTCCGACAAAATCCCGAAATCTCTCGATTCTTAGTATTTTTCATTTGTAGTTGTTATTATCACTTGTATATGTCCATTACAATGTATAGAACACGAATTTATAGCCTGAAAACGAGTTTAAAACGGATTTTTGGCCGGAAAAACCTTGACAGCCGGACTTTCTGGGCTGATGTTCTTCCATGCGACACAAGCCTTGTGTCGCATGTTGTGTCGTATTTCCCATGTTATGTCGTATAAAACCTACTATGTCGCACCTTGTGTCGTACCAAAGAATTTGTGTCGTAAGTTTTGCGACACAACCACTATGTCGTATTCTATGTCGTATTTTCATACGACACAATCACTATGTCGCTGTTGAATCAGCATCTCGCATCTATGCGACACAACCATTGTGTCGCATAGACATTGTGTCGCATTCCTATGCGACACAACCCTTGTGTCGCATAACCACTTTTGTGTCGCATATTGTGTCGCAAAACACAGAAAACTCAGATTTTTACTAAGTGTCGAGACTCAAAATTTATCACTCGATTTTACCCGAATTCAGATCCCAGATGCGTTTTTCGTCAAAGCAATATAGTAGAAATAAAAATTTTCCAAGCTGACCTGGCAGCTCGACCCCAGCCAGGGGCTCTGCCCCTTGGACCCCGCTACCAGGGGCGCTGCCCCCGGACCCCTGTACTTAGATTCCGTAACGGCTTCTAAAACACAATCAAAACACATTTTTCAAGTAAAACGCCACGAAATCAAAATAATAATAGTTGAGATTATTATTACAAATCCGTCACCAACGGGCCGTACCTGTTTTCAAACACTTAACAAATCAACCAAATCGTAGTAATTTGGACATATATATAGTTGTGTAACAACTACAAGGGTGATCCTTTGAGATACCCAATCATGTTTATAACCCTCAGGTTACAAGTCTTTGGACTTCATACTCGGCTAATCAAATCAAGTTTATTAAGTTAAACTCACAAGACTCATGTGAGTCTCATAGCCCCTCTTTTTACTGTTTTACTCAGGGGTGTGATATATTGCTCAACTTTTAACATATGAACGCAAGTACAAACATTTCATATACTACATGAGTTTTTCGAAACTAATCATTTAAAGTCCTCCGTCAGCATAGTTGTTAATACGTTGTAGCGTGAATATTAGTATATGGTACCATATAGGATTGACCCTCCTCGTTCGGGTTAGCAAGCACTAACCGGGTAAACGGACGTACTAATATTTGGGAAGACGAATGTTGATTAGGCATTCGTGGAGGCACCTCGCCCGGAATTCTCTATAGGGGACCCGGCCCTCGAGTTAAGCTCAACTATGTGCTCATGGCTGTATACACGATTATTATCATTTTATTTGCTGGATGCAAATCATTATTAAATCTTGCGGTTCATACTATATTATCTGATTTCAAACCTGTGAGCTCACCAGCTTTAGCTGACCCATTTAGCATGTATCGTAGGTACCAAGCAGTAGGTTGCTTCGGCTTCAGGACTATAGCTCGAGTCAGCATACAGACGACTGAGATTTTCTTGCATTAGTATATTTTGTACAATTACTTATGTACTGAAATCTCCTTTCATTTAAACTCGAGCTATGTAAAGCTATAAATGTTGTAAACATTTCAATATCAATATATTTTGTTAAAACGACGCATATAGAGTCGTTTACTATGTATCTTTGTGCTTTGTTATTGATTAGTAACACCCAAATCGTGCTTCCGCAATTCATCAAATTTGGGGGTGTTACAGATTAGTATCAGAGACTAAGGTTATAGTGAACTAGGTTGCATTAGTGGGCCTAGACTATGACCATTAGGCAGTATTCCTTATTAGGTATAACTGGTTCAGTGATTACATCATACGAGTTTAATTTAACATAGCCTGATCAACTATGTACAATTAAGCAAAGATGATGTAAGATCTGAAAGTAGTTATGGCTGAACAGGGTACAATAGAAGACTCTGACCTCGAGAGAACCGAGACTTAAACATGTTTATGCTAGACACTCAATAGGCTATATTATATAGGAACTATATGAATATAGGCCTCAATCTTACTAACGCTTTGTCTCAGAAATGGCAAACATCCCATCAAATTCATCTCGCTCTCAATCCGGGTCGCAGAACCCAAGGGTAGCAAGGAGGAACAACAGGTTGCCTCGAGCTGGCCCGTACCCCACTCACTTCACCTTGCCGGCCTTAGCCGCTAGGGTGAACCAACACGAGCAACGACTTCGCACCATGGACGTCGTGTTGCAAGAAACCAACGATAACTGGAGACTTACATCTCTCGAACGCATCGAACAAGTCACTGAGGATCACGAAACCACCGTTAATAATGTAGACATTCTTTTCAACAAAGTGGTGGAGATAAGCGTAGAAACCGCCCTTTTGAAACACCGGCTTGAAGAGTGTGAACAGCGCTCACATGAAGCAGAAGAGTATGCCCGTGGACTAACACAACGACTAGCCCTAGCAGAAGATAACGCCCGACAAGCTAGCAGACTTGCAAACACTGTGGACCGTCTTGTCACGATGATGGAACAAATTAATCTACGTTAAGACTAGTGTAGTCTTTGTCTTGTGATCTATCCTGTAATCTAGTAACTATCTAAGCGCTACTCTATAATTAGTCGGATGTAACAATTCCCGACGCCTTTTGTAATACATCCATAGGATGTAACCTTTGAACTCATATTAGCTATCAAATATTCTTTGCTGTTTCAACTCATATTAATTACCATAATTCTTTTTCATATTGATGTTATGTATTACCGCCTTTATACATGTACATCTGAGACAAATACAATTTCTTACAAAATCTCATGTATCTTCATTTCTTTTATTGAAGAATCATGCCGCCAAAGACAAGACCTTCCACCGATGCTCAGCTTACATCCCTTATAACCCAGGCTGTTACTGAAGCCTTGGCTCGGAATACTCCACAAAATTCCGCAAGAAACAGCGATGCCGCTGAAACCCCTGCTGCTAAACCTTGTTCTTACAAGGACTTTCAAAGTTGCAAACCCTCAAGCTTCAAGGGTTCTGAAGGAGCCATCGGACTGATCAGATGGTTCGAGAAAATGGAAACCGTTTTCCGTGTCAGCAAATGCACGGAGAACGACAAAGTAAACTTCGCTACCTGCTCTCTCGAAGATGATGCCCACTCTTGGTGGAACTCATATACCCAATCAGTGGGTGCTGACATTGCCTACCAACTAACTTGGGAGGAATTGAAAGCAAAACTCACTGCCAAATACTGCTCTATCGCCAAACTCCAAAAGCTAGACGAGGAGTTCTGGAACCTAAAGGTTCAGGGTGGTGATATCGATGGTTATACCACCAGATTCCAGCAACTCGCTGCCCTCCGCCCAGCCATGGTAAGCACAGAACCTGATAAAATCAGGAAGTACATCCTTGGCCTTCCTGAGCCTGTTCGGGGGCATGTTGCCTCTTCAAACCAAATCACCATTGACGGTGCAATTCTACTGGCCCAAGACCTGATGTCAATGAGCCAAGATTCTGAACCACTCACTTCATCCTCCCACAACAACAAAAGAAAGTTGTCTGACTACCACAACAACCACTCAAACCAACAAAACAAGAAACCCGACACCATCAAAGCCTACAACACCACCACAGACATCACACGGGGCTACACTGGGAGCAAACCCTATTGTTCCAAGTGCAGTCACCACCACGAAGGTTCCTGTGGTCCCTTTTGCAACAATTGCAAGAGGTACGACCACCTCACCAAAGATTGCCACTCTCCTGCCAACAACCACTCCAACAACAACACTAGGCCACCCAAAGTCTGCTTTGAGTGTGGGAACCCCGGGCACTTCAGGGACACGTGCCCAAAGCTGAAGAACAACAACAACAACAACAACAACAACAACCGCAACAGCAACAATAACAACACCCGAAGCAGAGCCTTCGTCATCAAATCCGGGGATGCCCGCCAAGACCCGAATGTGGTCTCGGGTATGTTCCTCCTCAACAACTTAACTGCTTCTGTTCTATTTGATACTGGTGCTGATAGAAGCTTTATCTCCGATGACTTTTACCCATTACTTGACATCACTCCTGTTGCCTTAGATGTTAAGTACACTGTAGAGCTAGCAAATGGAAAACTTATAGAAACCGATAGTGTGATACCTAATTGCACTTTAAACCTAGCTGACGAAACCTTTTCAATCGATCTTGTACCCGTTGAAATCGGAAGTTTCGATGTCATCATTGGAATGGACTGGTTGTCCAAACACCGAGCTGAAATCATTTGTTACGATAAGATCGTCCGCATTCCACTCGCTGCCGGTGGAACCTTGATCATACAGGGGGAGACCGGTGGGACGGGACTCAATATCATCTCTTGCTTAAAAACCCGAAAATTTCTGAGAAAGGGTTACCCTGCAATACTCGCACACATCACAGAGAAGAAGTCGGAAGAGAAGCGACTTGAAGATGTGCCAATTGTCAGAGACTTTCCCGAAGTCTTTCCGGAAGAACTACCTGGTCTACCTCCACCTAGACAGGTCGAGTTCTCAATCGATCTCGTGCCGGGTGCCGCACTGATGGCCCGCGCACCGTACCGTTTAGCCCCATCCGAACTTCAGGAGTTGTCCGCCCAGTTACAGGAACTTCTGGATAGAGGATTCATTAGACCGAGTTCTTCACCTTGGGGAGCTCCGGTCTTATTTGTTAAAAAGAAGGACGGTTCTTTCCGAATGTGCATCGACTACCGAGAATTGAACAAATTGACAGTCAAAAACCGATACCCACTTCCTCGCATTGATGATCTATTCGACCAACTTCAGGGTTCAAGTTTCTACTCAAAAATCGACCTGCGATCAGGCTATCATCAGTTACGAGTTCGCGACACCGATATTCCAAAAAATGCTTTCAGAACTCGTTACGGGCACTACGAATTCCAAGTGATGCCCTTCGGTCTAACCAACGCACCGGCTGTATTCATGGACCTCATGAATCGGGTGTGCAAACCTTACCTCGATAAGTTTGTCATCGTCTTTATTGATGACATACTCATTTACTCGCGCAACGAGCAAGAACATGCGCAACATCTCAAAACAATTATGGAACTACTTAGACACGAGGAACTTTATGCCAAATTCTCTAAGTGTGAGTTCTGGATTCAAACCGTTCAATTCCTTGGTCACGTGATCGACAGTCAGGGAATTCACGTTGACCCATCAAAAATCGAGGCTATTAAAGACTGGCAAGCACCCACCTCTGCAACTGAAGTACGTCAATTCTTGGGTCTTGCTGGGTACTATCGGTGATTTATCGAAAACTTCTCTAAAATAGCTCAACCACTCACGGTACTGACTCAGAAGGAAAAGAGGTTCGATTGGACCGATAAACAAGAGTCAGCGTTCCAACTTCTGAAACAAAAGCTTTGCAGTGCTCCAATTCTATCACTACCCGAAGGCACCGATGACTTCGTGGTATACTGCGATGCCTCTCATCAAGGTCTCGGTTGCGTGTTAATGCAACAAGACAAAGTCATTGCCTATGCCTCACGACAGCTGAAAATTCACGAAAAGAACTACACCACTCATGATCTCGAACTTGGAGCAGTCGTTTTTGCTCTCAAAATCTGGAGACATTATCTCTACGGCACTAAGTGCACAATCTTTACCGATCACAAAAGTCTCCAACATATATTTGATCAGAAGGATCTCAATATGAGGCAACGTCGATGGGTCGAGTTGCTTACCGATTACGATTGCGAGATCAAGTACCATCCAGGGAAGGCTAACGTTGTAGCCGATGCCCTCAGTCGAAAGGAACGACCAAAACCACTTCGAGTCCGAGCCCTCAGTATGACCATTCACAACGATCTTACCATTCAGATTCATACCGCTCAGATCGAAGCCCTGAAACCTGAAAACATCAAAAATGAAGCCTTATGGGGTATTGACAAACAATTCGAAATCAGACCTAACGGGATTAGGTATTTCTCAAACCGAATCTGGTTGCCAAATTTCGGGAACCTACGAGACTTGGTGATGGATGAAGCTCACAAGTCCAAATATTCTATCCATCCAGGATCCGATAAGATGTACCACGGAATCAAAGAATTTTATTGGTGGCCGAACATGAAAGCCGAAATCGCCACTTATGTCAGCAAGTGCCTTACTTGCTCGAAAGTCAAAACCGAACATCAGAAACCACCTGGTTTACTCCAACAACCTGAAATCCCTGAATGGAAATGGGAACAAATTGCCATGGATTTCATAACCAAACTACCCAAGTCGTCGAGCGGTTGCGATACCATTTGGGTGATCGTCGATCGTCTCACCAAATCTGCCCATTTCCTGGCAATTAAGGAAAACGATAAAATGGAGCGTCTCGCACAAATCTACATCAAGGAAATCGTTTCTCATCACGGCGTTCCAATCTCGATCATCTCTGACAGAGATGCCCGTTTCAGCTCTCACTTTTGGCAATCACTTCAAAAAGCTTTGGGTACCCGTCTTGATATGAGTACTGCGTACCATCCTCAAACCGATGGCCAAAGTGAACGAACCATCCAAACACTGGAAGACATGCTACGAGCCTGCGTAGTTGATTTCGGTACAAACTGGGAAAGACATCTACTGTTGTGCGAATTCTCGTACAATAACAGCTATCACGCCAGCATTAAGGCTGCACCTTTTGAGGCACTGTACGGTCGTAAGTGCCGATCACCGATCTGTTGGACTGAAGTGGGAGATAGTCAACTCACTGGTCCCGAACTCATTCACGCCACCACCGAGAAAATTGTGGAAATCCAAAATCGACTCAAAGCCGCACGTGATCGTCAGAAAAGTTATGCTGACGTGAGACGCAAACCACTCGAGTTCCAAGTTGGGGATCGAGTACTCTTAAAAGTATCGCCTTGGAAAGGCGTCATCCGTTTTGGTAAACGCGGGAAGTTGAATCCCAGGTACATCGGGCCTTTTGAGATCCTCGAACGGATTGGCCCCGTAGCTTATCGATTGCAGCTGCCATCCGAACTCAGCAGCGTGCACCCTACTTTTCATATTTCATTTTTGAAGAAGTGTCTGTCTAATGAGACACTTATCATTCCACTCGATGAAATTCGTGTTGACGATAAACTTCACTTCGTTGAGGAACCTGCTGAAATTATGGACCGTGAGGTCAAATAACTGAAACAAAGTCGTATTCCCATCGTCAAGGTCAGATGGAATTCGCGGCGTGGTCCGGAATTCACCTGGGAACGGGAAGACCAAATGCGACTCAAATATCCTCAACTCTTCACTGATTCTACATCAAACGCGACCTCAAACTAAATTTCGGGACGAAATTCTTCTAACAGGGGGAGAATGTAACACCCGCCAAATTAGGACTAGTAATTAGTGCCTAATCATATGTTAATACATGTAATTAGTTCCGTGTTAGGCTAATTAATGTATCGAATTATATATATTGTTGAATATATACGAAAATGCGATTTGATTAAATCGTACGCAATTTAAATCGAATGTATTTCGATTCCATAAAATGCGGACGTTGGTGACCAATCTTATTAAGTAACACCGTTATGTTAAGAATATCATTTTTAAAATGCTCGAATTTCAATTCGTATCGTACAAACAGAACTTGCACAATTTAAAATAAAACGCGCAAACAAATTGACTTACATTTTATAACCCAAATACAAAATTGATTAGTAAAATATTTAAACAATATATCGCGGAATAAATTGTATTTTAAAAACTTATAATTAAAATGTAAAATAATTATTTAACGTTTAAAAGACGGAGAAAACGAACACCGCGCGGAGCGCGGGACAAAGACTGAGGAAGTGGAGGATAACCACCACCTTTCCCCTCCTTTTTCCTCATTTTTCACATCTTTCTCTCTCTCTCTTCTTTTTCTCTTTCATTTCTCTCTAAACCACCAAATCACCACAACTCCCAAAACCGCAAAATACTACTATCAAACGCACTCGTATCACCAATATTTTTAGAGATTCACGACCACCTCGCGACGATCTACAACGCTATCTTTCCGGATTTTCATTTCGGCAATTTGTAAGTTTCCGACAAAATCCCGAAATCTCTCGATTCTTAGTATTTTTCATTTGTAGTTGTTATTATCACTTGTATATGTCCATTACAATGTATAGAACACAAATTTATAGCCTGAGAACGAGTTTAAAACGGATTTTTGGCCGGAAAAACCTTGACAGCCGGACTTTCTGGGCTGATGTTCTTCCATGCGACACAAGCCTTGTGTCGCATGTTGTGTCGTATTTCCCATGTTATGTCGTATAAAACCTACTATGTCGCACCTTGTGTCGTACCAAAGAATTTGTGTCGTAAGTTTTGCGACTCAACCACTATGTCGTATTCTATGTCGTATTTTCATACGACACAATCACTATGTCGCTGTTGAATCAGCATCTCGCATCTATGCGACACAACCATTGTGTCGCATTCCTATGCGACACAACCCTTGTGTCGCATAACCACTTTTGTGTCGCATATTGTGTCGCAAAACACAGAAAACTCAGATTTTTACTAAGTGTCGAGACTCGAAATTTATCACTCGATTTTACCCGAATTCAGATCCCAGATGCGTTTTTCGTCAAAGCAATATAGTAGAAATAAAAATTTTCCAAGCTGACCTGGCAGCTCGACCCCAGCCAGGGGCTCTGCCCCTTGGACCCCGCTACCAGGGGCACTGCCCCCGGACCCCCGTACTTAGATTCCGTAACGACTTCTAAAACACAATCAAAACACATTTTTCAAGTAAAACGCCACGAAATCAAAATAATAATAGTTGAGATTATTATTACAAATCCGTCACCAACGGGCCGTACCTGTTTTCAAACACTTAACAAATCAACCAAATCGTAGTAATTTGGACATATATATAGTTGTGTAACAACTACAAGGGTGATCCTTTGAGATACCCAATCATGTTTATAACCATCGCGTGTCGTGGACACCCTCAGGTTACATGTCTTTGGACTTCATACTCGGCTAATCAACTCAAGTTTATTAAGTTAAACGCACAAGACTCATATGAGTCTCATAGCCCCTCTTTTTACTGTTTTACTCAGGGGTGTGATATATTGCTCAACTTTTAACATATGAACGCAAGTACAAACATTTCATATACTACATGAGTTTTTCGAAACTAATCATTTAAAGTCCTCCGTCAGCATAGTTGTTAATACGTTGTAGCGTGAATATTAGTATATGGTACCATATAGGATTGACCCTCCTCGTCCGGGTTAGCAAGCACTAACCGGGTAAACGGACGTACTAATATTTGGGAAGACGAATGTTGATTAGGCATTCGTGGAGGCACCTCGCCCGGAATTCTCTATAGGGGACCCGGCCCTCGAGTTAAGCTCAACTATGTGCTCATGGCTGTATACACGATTATTATCATTTTATTTGCTGGATGCAAATCATTATTAAATCTTGCGGTTCATACTATATTATCTGATTTCAAACCTGTGAGCTCACCAGCTTTAGCTGACCCATTTAGCATGTATCGCATGTACCAAGCAGTAGGTTGCTTCGGCTTCAGGACTATTAGCTCGAGTCAGCATACAGACGACTGAGATTTTCTTGCATTAGTATATTTTGTACAATTACTTATGTACTGAAATCTCCTTTCATTTAAACTCGAGCTATGTAAAGCTATAAATGTTGTAAACATTTCAATATCAATATATTTTGTTAAAACGACGCATATAGAGTCGTTTACTATGTATCTTTGTGCTTTGTTATTGATTAGTAACACCCAAATCGTGCTTCCGCAATTCATCAAATTTGGGGGTGTTACATTATGGTCGTTGTAGTTGTAATTTCTAGCTTCTTACTAGTTTTTATTATACAAATATATGTATATTATGTTGTCTTTTAAAAAATATATATCATTATCATTAGTTTTATATAAAAAGAACACTTTTATTGTTAGGATGACACATCATCACCTCACAAGGTGACATGTGTCCTCTTAATCTTCTTAATCATTTATCCTTAATTTTTCTTAAATAAATATTCTTTAATCTTAATTGTAGTCTTAATATATGATTGTTATAACACCCCTCCATTTAATAGTAAAACAACCAATATAATAATGGCGACGCGGAAGCTTATATTTCAAAACATACAATCAATGTTTCACGTTACTCAAATGTCTATAAATTTTTTTTTCAAATCAAAGTACAAGACATTTTAAACTACTGGGTGTTATTAAAACATTCCTACGATTATCAACATCACATCAGAGTAACAGCCTGTCAAACATTCCATCCAGTCCAACAACCTCCTGCCCAATATGTCCCATAATATTCAACCTGCAGGAAGAACTGTGGTGGGGTTAGCACAACGCTAAGTGAGTGAACCAATAACAACAGTCCAACTCAGCATAACAATCTGTTTACATTAATAACAATAAACAGACAGTCAATTAATGAATCAATCATTCACTTACCAGCCGACATTCACTATGTCATACAAGCTGCATCAAAGAAGATCGGTGGTCCCTGAGACACCCTAATACCGGTTTGGTACCCAGGAACTCTTATCGTTCATCTGTATTGGCCGATACAGACCGACCGATAACTTGTTGTCAATTATACACGACCTAGATCTCCAAACTGACAACTCAAGTTTCTGAGATCTCCTGTCGTCTACAACAACAACAAGCTCAACTATCAAATCAAGTTGACCTCTGAATCTTCTTACTAGCACAATCATCCAAGTAAGCAAATATTGCCAAACTATCATGGCAAAACATGTTAACATATGCATCATGTCACAGTAATTACAGTAAATTACTTGTTGTAACCAAATCATTACAACTAAATCACACTGAGGGTACAAGTCCACTCACCGACTACCTCAGGCCTCCACTCAGTAGTCTAATATCACTGAGTCTTCTCCACATCTGAGAATCAATAATCAAATATAAGTTAGTACTCAATATCAATATACTGAACTTATATGAACACAATAATTCAAATCAATTATTCGAATAATAGCTAATACTTATGTCATCATACTATTTCATACATAAGTCCACTAAATTTAGGAATATAACCTATTACATTCAAGTTATATTTATAATTCATAAGTACTTAAACTTAAACACAACATTGCTGGAATTCAGCCTTACCCGCCGGGTAAGCTAGTACCCGCCGGGTACCCACAAAACATTTGAATCCGCCGGATTCGTACCAATCCGCCGTATTCCCCATTACTTACACTTACCCGCCGGGTAAGGGAAGTACCCGCCGGGTACTCCCTTCGTCCCAGCCCAGGTCGATCTGTTAAAACCCTAACCTACGGGTTTTTATAACAAACACCCTAAAACTCAATTTCAAACCGTTATAATCCACAAATAACTTCGTATCATCATCATATAACAGTTATAACAAGTTTATAACATCTAAATCACTCAAATCATCAATTTACCCAAATTCAATCAAAATCAAATTCTTAATTACTCAAGAACACTTACTGATTGAAGAATCTAACGATGGTAATCTGATGATTAGGAAGTTTCACGAGAATCACAACTTCCTAATTTGATTTCTGGATTGATTTGGAGGTTTTCAGAGAGTTTCTGTGAGTTTTGAAATGAAAATGAATAACTTTCCTAAATAGGAAAGGATATATATAAGTCGGCCTCACGAACCGCCTTCAATATACGGGTATAATTTAATACCCCATCTCAATCTATTGCCTGGAACCCGAAAACCATTTGCGAGTCCAAACATTTTATTGTACCGTTAACTATATTAATTAACAACAATTAATAATTCACTTATCACATTGGAATATTTAACTCCTATTCCAATTATTTCAACTATTTCAAACAATATTATTTCCAAACACATTTAAATCAAGAAATAATACTATACAAACAACTAGGTCCATTTCGAGGATGTTACAACTCTCCCCCCCTTAAAGAGATTTCGTCCCCGAAATCTAACCTCGTTCAATCTGACTAATGTGATATAATCACATATAGCTTATCATACATTTGTCCTCAATAGCAACTTACAACTATTCTTAGACTAGTTGAATTCTTTCCACATGCACATATCCAAATGTACATGCTTCTATCTTTTCCTATGCACACTTACAGTGCATCCATCCAACATCTCATAGGAACCAATCATCTATCTAATTCCTTTATCACCAATCAGATAAAAGTTTAAAGCACCCAATCACTTCAACCAACAACAATAAGTGAAACCTAACATCACTTACTAGGCCTACGCAACCAGAAATTAGCAATGTGTTAAAATCTTTACCCTTTTCTCACTATTCATCTCTGTTAACAATAAAACAGCAATCACATTATCACAATAGTGGTTATTAAACCACAATGTACCTAGCAACATTGAAATATAATTCAACTCTCGACCAACAATCAATCTAATATACAGATAACGATCTCAAATATCTACCACCAAAGATTTGAAATCCAAATCTAAGTCAACTTTTCATCCAAAGTTTCATACTTATACTCTTTTGAATAATCAATCATATTCACATATCATTTCAATCATATGAAACTTTTTACTTAAAAGTAATTCAGATTCCTATCACCTTAATAAGTACTGCAGAGGTCAACTCAGTAGGTAAAACCACAATCAACAAGTACTTTGCTCAATCAACAAAAGTACCACAATCAATCTTACCTACAATCAACCAACCTCTACATTGACTTATTTCCATTTGTAATTCCTTTCATTACTACCTATCAATTGTCAACAA
The DNA here is from genome assembly GCA_949592205.1 of Helichrysum umbraculigerum. Taxonomy (NCBI): domain Eukaryota; kingdom Viridiplantae; phylum Streptophyta; class Magnoliopsida; order Asterales; family Asteraceae; genus Helichrysum; species Helichrysum umbraculigerum. The sequence goes on along the minus strand of CATIUR010000003.1, from coordinate 144,949,754 downwards.
CAACAATTTACACATCCAATAATCACAACACTAATGATTATACACTACAGTATACCCATCAATACTTACTATGCATCTTCAAAGTTTAACTAACCATCAAGTTAGAATTTGTATATTACTTAAACTGGTAAGACATCAGAATCTTATCTCAGCAACCAGTTACTTTAATCTAACCTTACAATCTTAAACTACTAATCACAAGCAATTAGAAGTTATACAACTTTAATCACATAATCACTTAGTACTACATCTTATCAATATAGCAACTAAGTCAGTCTAAATCAACATATTATGATACTACAATTCAAGTATCACAATATCACAATGTGCTACTTCTCAACACATTTTCAACAAAATCTACATCAAGTTAACCACAATTAACTAACCTCCACATATCTTATGGCACATTTTAATTCAATCTATTAAAACTTATCATGCCATTTATTATCATGTATACTACATATACATACCTACACAACTTCAGTTACTCTCTTAAATGGACATATCCCTATCAATTCCATTTAATTCTATACACTAGGCCATTCAGACTGTTAAAGTCTTTATCAAGCCTTCTCAGTAGTACTAGTCATCACATATCCATACCACAGGACATGGAACAATCTCAAATCAACAACTCTATGTTTCACTTATATACTTACCAACTCGTATATAACTTAAACCATTCAATCTAAACTTACAAGAAAAGTTTGGTGAATACAATCATCACCTCTCAATTTCAAGGTTTCCCTTACTCTAACACCTTCAGTTATACACACATCAGGTTCTCAACCCCAAAGTTCAAATAATCATTATTCTTAAATTATCAAAATAATGATCATTACACTAAATCTCATACCTGATTTCTTAAAATATGAACAATCATCCAATTCATATTCCTCATTTTATCAATAAAGATCAACTAGATCTTTAATACAGTCTAATCCTAGATATACTATCATATCCTTTTTTTTTTTATGTGGATCTAATCCCAATTTGCCACTTTATCACCTATTTCATTTGTATACCAGCAACAATTTACAAAAGAATCCATTCAATTCTTTCAATACTTAGGTAATCCACCATAAGGTATCAATCAATCTGAACAGATTTTAATAACAATTTTCAATTATTTCTTATCTTACATCCTTACCCAAATCAAAGCTATTACCACAAGCCTCATACACTGGTAAGAATTTCTTATCACACTTCTAATCAATGTAATTCAACTTACTCTTAATGAATTATAACTGTCATAACATACAATGACTTTACATCTGTATAATTCTTTAACACTTATTCAGTTCTAATATCAATCATTGCTTAACTGAATACTCAATTATACTTAACACTATTTCAATTACTTAACACTAGCTTTAAGTAATTAGTCAAGTTTCACAAACTTAGAAAATTTGGGAATTTAACCACATCCTCACACAATTATAATATTACAGTCAATATTAGACTTTTTCAACACAAACAGTTGACTATATGTCAACTCTGGTTTCAATCAACCAATCTATAAAATTTTCAAATTGCTTTCCTCAAGTTTGACCCAAACTCAAACCAATCACAAGCAATTAATTTTATACACAATTTTCTATTCATGGTTTGACTTTCAAAGTTAACATACTATCAATATTAACTCACAACAAACCATTTCATTTTATATGTTCACTTTCAGACATATATTTCAAATTATTTCATTCAATAATATTATCAGTCCTTCCCAAGGACAAAATCAACCTACTTCAACTTTGGCTCCATGCAAGCCATTACACCTTATATGTTTACTTTCAAACAAAATTTTCAATTTATTACTTTCAATGACCTTATCAATCCTTCACAAGGACCAGGTCAAATTATATTAATCCTGGCTCCATACAAGCCATTTCCTTTTATATGTTTATTATCAAACATAAACTTTCAATTATTACATTTCTCAAACAAGACAATACCAGCATGTCTCAGCCTTGGCTTCATACAAGCCAGATACAAAATAGTGATTTATTTAAACACTATCAAATCCACTTAAGGTCAATTTAACACAATCAGTTACAAGTACATTTTTAACAAAATCAAATTAGTCAATTAGGTTTATCATCAAAACCTCTATCAATGACTATTATCATTTACACTAGTACCTTTACAGTCTAATTATCACAGTCCTATCAACTGTTTGTTTTCTTATCAAAACAATTACTAAACCACTTAGCATACTTTCATGCTCAATTTTCAAAATCACATTACATTTCTTTCATACCAAGTAGCCTCAACAAGTTCATGTGACACCACATAATATAACAACGGTGATCAGGCGTTGCAAGATTATGTTCTTCACAATCCATTCTCAGGCTACTCTACATTATAATTATCAATGTGATCTACTCTTATCTCATAGATATTAAATATTTCATGATTTCAAATCAATCATAATCTATTTAAGGGTTTTTATCAACTGATACGCACTCAAATCAGTTTACTACTTACACATTTAACCTTACATATGCAAGCCATCTCACATACACACAATGTTCTAATTTTCAACAACTGAATTACTCAGTATATCACTTATCTGAAACCTCAAACATATGATAACTTATCATCATAGTTTCAGTACTTAACACTAATCAATGTCCCTATTTTCCTCAAAATTTAGGACACATCTTAATCAACTATCATCACTTTGACATATGCTATCATATCAAGCATCACTGTCACAACAAGTCTACTTAATCATCTTACTATCAAACATTTCATTTATTAATTTCACAATTGACCAGAAAGATCTATCACTTCCCAATCAATTTCACATTATCACACTCTACATTTCCCTTAAACCTATCAGTCATGGTTTAGATCAAGTGTTTAACTATATTCAAGACATATCCTATAGTCACATAAACACATATTTTTTTCAAATAGCAGTCATTATCAATTCAAATGACACAACCTTCCTTAACAAGGATTTAGATCACACCTTGTGATCAATCCATTAACATAATACTATCAATTATTTTGTCTCACCAATAAAGACACTCCTTAGGTTCTGACATCAATCTTGCTAAAACCTTAATCAACTCTCTGTCTACTTATTTAATCACATTTCTGCATTTTCAATCCAATCAGAAATAACCACTACAATGAGCAACAACAAGCATCTCATTTAACACTTCTCTCCTTATGTCAACCTATAGCAATCATTAGTTGACTCAAAACTGGGGAATCATATCAGTCTGACTCAATTAATTTCACTATAAAGCTTACTCAACATAACAGAGTAAACAATTCAAGTTAATATAGCATAACATAGGCTTATCGAAGATTACCTGGCAAATCTTAAGCCAGCAATGTTGAGGAAACATGGAATATACCAATCAGATACTCATGTTCCTCCGTCTCTGCAATCAAACAACAACTTCACAACTTGTTAAGGGTTAGTACATATTCAACTAATCACTTTCTCACACATTCACTAATCAACTAAACCCACACCCACTGGAATGTTTGACTCAACTCAATCAAAGTTTAGGATTGAACATACTATCATGCCCAATTCGCCCAAACTCTTGCTCTGATATCAACTTATAACACCCCTCCATTTAATAGTAAAACAACCAATATAATAATGGCGACGCGGAAGCTTATATTTCAAAACATACAATCAATGTTTCACGTTACTCAAATGTCTATAAATTTTTTTTTCAAATCAAAGTACAAGACATTTTAAACTACTGGGTGTTATTAAAACATTCCTACGATTATCAACATCACATCAGAGTAACAGCCTGTCAAACATTCCATCCAGTCCAACAACCTCCTGCCCAATATGTCCCATAATATTCAACCTGCAGGAAGAACTGTGGTGGGGTTAGCACAACGCTAAGTGAGTGAACCAATAACAACAGTCCAACTCAGCATAACAATCTGTTTACATTAATAACAATAAACAGACAGTCAATTAATGAATCAATCATTCACTTACCAGCCGACATTCACTATGTCATACAAGCTGCATCAAAGAAGATCGGTGGTCCCTGAGACACCCTAATACCGGTTTGGTACCCAGGAACTCTTATCGTTCATCTGTATTGGCCGATACAGACCGACCGATAACTTGTTGTCAATTATACACGACCTAGATCTCCAAACTGACAACTCAAGTTTCTGAGATCTCCTGTCGTCTACAACAACAACAAGCTCAATTATCAAATCAAGTTGACCTCTGAATCTTCTTACTAGCACAATCATCCAAGTAAGCAAATATTGCCAAACTATCATGGCAAAACATGTTAACATATGCATCATGTCACAGTAATTACAGTAAATTACTTGTTGTAACCAAATCATTACAACTAAATCACACTGAGGGTACAAGTCCACTCACCGACTACCTCAGGCCTCCACTCAGTAGTCTAATATCACTGAGTCTTCTCCACATCTGAGAATCAATAATCAAATATAAGTTAGTACTCAATATCAATATACTGAACTTATATGAACACAATAATTCAAATCAATTATTCGAATAATAGCTAATACTTATGTCATCATACTATTTCATACATAAGTCCACTAAATTTAGGAATATAACCTATTACATTCAAGTTATATTTATAATTCATAAGTACTTAAACTTAAACACAACATTGCTGGAATTCAGCCTTACCCGCCGGGTAAGCTAGTACCCGCCGGGTACCCACAAAACATTTGAATCCGCCGGATTCGTACCAATCCGCCGTATTCCCCATTACTTACACTTACCCGCCGGGTAAGGGAAGTACCCGCCGGGTACTCCCTTCGTCCCAGCCCAGGTCGATATGTTAAAACCCTAACCTACGGGTTTTTATAACAAACACCCTAAAACTCAATTTCAAACCGTTATAATCCACAAATAACTTCGTATCATCATCATATAACAGTTATAACAAGTTTATAACATCTAAATCACTCAAATCATCAATTTACCCAAATTCAATCAAAATCAAATTCTTAATTACTCAAGAACACTTACTGATTGAAGAATCTAACGATGGTAATCTGATGATTAGGAAGTTTCACGAGAATCACAACTTCCTAATTTGATTTCTGGATTGATTTGGAGGTTTTCAGAGAGTTTCTGTGAGTTTTGAAATGAAAATGAATAACTTTCCTAAATAGGAAAGGATATATATAAGTCGGCCTCACGAACCGCCTTCAATATACGGGTATAATTTAATACCCCATCTCAATCTATTGCCTGGAACCCGAAAACCATTTGCGAGTCCAAACATTTTATTGTACCGTTAACTATATTAATTTACAACAATTAATAATTCACTTATCACATTGGAATATTTAACTCCTATTCCAATTATTTCAACTATTTCAAACAATATTATTTCCAAACACATTTAAATCAAGAAATAATACTATACAAACAACTAGGTCCATTTCGAGGATGTTACAATTGTAACACATATACACTTTAAAACTTGCCATGTGTACCTAACCAAAAAATAAATAAACATTAGTATTTCAATATTAAATTATAATTATAATTACTTACATATAAGGAACTTTTAAGTTTTAAAATATCATTAATGATGACACCTCAATACCTCATTCAATTAATACTTTTTTTTCTAAATAATATTCCATTTTGTTACTAATTATATGCTTTCAACCTCTTAGCCATCCCTAAACATTCCATATCAATTATCATATGCTTATGATATTAATTATTACATATTTAAAATCTTTTATATTTGTTAAGAACAAAAGTGTGTTACCATTTCTATTTTAAATATGATTAAGTTATGAATAATTGAATAACATATAAAATTCAATTTATAAGAAGTTTCATCTTTAGATTCTAACTTATATTTCAACATTATATCTTTCTCTTTTTATGTATGTTCAACACTTTCTTGATAAGAATTAGTAGTTTATGTGTAGACAAAACTCAAATTTGAGATTACTCATCATTTATAATCTAAACTATTCTCAATACAATTTTTTTCCTTTTACATATTAAAGCACTTTATGCTTTCAATATTGAATATGTTCATACCTTCAAAATGATCATGTCATCTTTTGATGTCTTACTTCATTATCTTTTAATCATGGTTTACTTTTACAAAACCAACCTAAGAATGCTTGTATACATGAAACACTTCAAGAACAAGAATTGGTCTCGTGTCTTTTTATAAGTTTATCGCAATAAACTTCAAAATTTAGTTTACTTCTCTAAACCCTATATTATTTTACAATTCGGTTCATTCGTAACAATTTTATTTCATCGATCTTTCAAATAGTCGACTATCTTCGTGGGCCGTGCGGTACGCACGGCTACAAACTACCTAGTATATATATATATATATATTAACTAATTCATCGGCTCTCGCTTATGTGATTGTAGTTGTTTTGGGAGTTCTATGTCTGTTTTAATATATTGAGTGTTTTTTTAGAAAAAAACTAATTAACCCGCACTTATGTAAGTATATAACTATACATGAACACCCACAATGGTTTGAGCTTTTCTAAAACTTGTTTTTAGTGCCTACACTTATTCCAATGGTGAAGTTTATTGACAGCTTTTTTAATCAAAATTTATACACAAAAGATATTTTATATTGATAAACTAGATTATCGTAGTTGGCAAACCCTTTGTCAATAAAAGTTTTTTAACTCCAATGGACACGGACGGGGCTAGGAAATTTACATAGAGGGGGCAAAAAGAAAAAATTTATGTGCTTCTTTATAATTTTGAGGGGGTAAAATTCTAAAATTGTCATAAATACTTAAAAAAACTTTATTTTTTACTTAATTTTGAAATTTTTTATGGGAGCAGTTGCCCTCACTGCCCCCATTCTAGCTCCGTCCCTGTCAATGGAACAAAGTTTTATGAAGATTTTATTTTAAAGAAAACATCTAAAAGACTATTGATGCTATAGGAAATAGGAAATTACGTTAGTAGGGTGAGGTTCAAATGAGAATGAAGTTTTTGGTGAGAATGGAGGAACCAACTAGAACGTAACACGCGTCACAAAGCCCACTTTCCCCCATATTTTTTAAACTTAAATATCTCCGAAATGATAAGTCGAAAAATTATAAAAATTGCACCATAAAAATCAACATTTTTTTCTCTTCGATTTGCCATCTCACAAGGTATACTTTCGACGAACTTTTTTTTTTTGGGTTTTACAAAATTAGTAACACATGCGTTACTAGCTGTTAACACATGTGTTAGTTGCTGTTAACACATGTATTACTCGCTGCTAACACATGTGTTATACGCTGGTAACACATGTGTTACTAGCCGGTAACACATGTGTTACCAACGTATAACACATGTGTTAGCAGCGAGTAACACATGTTTTACCAGCTTCTAACACATGTGTTACTCGATTTCATAACCTACCAAAAAACCGAAAAAAAAATTCGTCAAAAGTATACCTTGTCACATCTCTAATCGAAGTGAATATAAAACGATGATTTTTATGGTGCAATTTTTATAATTTTTCGACTTACCGTTTGAAAGATTTTTAATAAAGAGAGTAAAGTGACACATGTTTTATTCCCATTAGTTCCCTTATTGTTATTAAAAGTTGTTGTACTCATTTCAACCTTACTGTAGATTGGTTATAGAAAAGGAAAAAAAAAAAAAGGTAAAAGCTTTAGAAAATAACTTTTTAGTGAGTTTTACCATGAAACTGAAGTTGATTATACAAGAAAATACCTAACCAACGTAGAGACGAGATCCACCCAATGAAATCAATAAATGAAGAAGAAAACATGAGATCAGAATCAGATGATGAATCCCGACAATGACGGAAATATAAGCCGATCAAATCGCCATACACACTCACTCACTCTTCACACTGACACTTGACAGACTCCAATTTCAACCATCTCTCTTTTCTTTCTATCATCTCAAATCTAAAATATATAAATAAAAAGTTTTAATTCACGCATGATTGCGGCAGATCGATCACTTACATGGCGAATTTCTTAGCTCAGTTTCTGTCAATCAAGAATTCTTGTGAACGCCTCGTTATTGCTGGTATGATTCATAAATCTTATCATTATTTTATTTTATTTTTTGCTATTTCTTGCCCTAATTTTATGTTTCAATAATGTTATCAAGTAGTATAACTAATCAGATCAAATACCTCCATTTCATGTATGGAAAATGTAAAACCTGCTATAACCTCAATTGTATACTTCAAGTGAAATTCGATGAACTTGAATTTCACTTCGATTGTCTTAGGTTTTTTTATTAAAAAGTTGCCAAATTTTCATCTTTTTGGTGAAAAATAATTTGGTTTTTTTCTGATATAATTCTCATTATCTAGAAAGTTCTTCAGTATAATAAAGTCGAAAAAGTTAACTGCTTAATGTCAAAGTGTAGTTATTTTTTGGAACAGAATGAGTTTATCGTTATACTTCAACATATGGTGCACGAACTTCTTGTTTAACTGATTAGACTTGAAGAGTTATAGATACATCTTTTAACAGCTGATTCACAATCGTCACTGCGGTCTTGCTATGTTAACATCATAATGAGTTTATCATAATAAGCAAAACACTTACCACCCTTGCCGGCATTTCAACTTTTTGAAGAAAATTATTACCTTCATGGCAAAGAAATAGAAATTGATATGAATTTATTCTCTGATAACGGATTTAATCAGTTACACAGAACTATAAATCAAAGGTGTCAAACCACAAAAGTTTCTGTTAGAAATTATAACAGGATGGTATCAATTTGCTCTCAAGTAAACTTTGCTTCGACTCTGATTAGTCAAAGTGAGACGCAGTCTTGTTGGATCCATGGATAATAAACCGTACTTCAATAATTCAAATGTTATGACTTACTGATGGCTCCTAAAATTATTATAATTTCCACTCATATGTCTGAGTGTCGGAAGCTTAAAGTTTCAAAATTTATGGATTGCAGTTGAAGATGTAAGTGATTTGTGGCCCCTTATTAAGAAAGGATTTGAGGAGCGGCTTCCGTTCAGGAAAGCTACATTGAACAACAAAACCCGTAATCCTGTATCTGTGGATAATCTACCAGCCGAGTTTATATTGACAACAGATGCAAGGCTCCGCAGTAGGTTCCCGCAGGAGCAATTACTATTTTCTTTCCGAGAACCGTATGCAACTGTGGTTCTTGTAACTTGTGAGGTAACTAATGTAACATACTTTCTGTTGTTAAAATTTTCAGTACAAGTTTAAGGCTTACAAGTCAAAACCGTGGATTAAGCTACATAATATCTTTAACACACCTATATCGTTTGTGTTTCAACAGGATCTGGACGAGTTCAAGACAATCCTAAAACCACGTCTAAAATTGATTGTGCAAAATGATGAGCGAGAGTGGTTCATTGTCTTTGTGTCCAAGGCTCCACCCCACAATGACCAAGCAACCAAGATGGCAAAAAAAGTTTATGCCAGACTTGAAGTTGATTTTAGCTCAAAGAAGCGAGAACGGTATTATAAAATAATAAAATATCATGTGTTTATTGCTGACTTTCTTTGTTACACCAGAAAAATGTTTCACCCATCATCTTGGGCATAAAGGTGTAACATACGGTAAATTTTCCTTGTTGCAGGTGCTGCAAATTGGATATACATGGACCTGAAGCTATTTTCTGGGAAGATTTGGAATCTAAAATCACAGAGTGTGTTAGAAACACTCTCGATAGGCGTATCCAGTTCTATGAGGAGGAAATTCGTAAGCTCAGTGAACAACGTTTCAAGCCAGTTTGGAGCTTCTGTAACTTTTTCATTCTGAAGGTTCCCAAACTCTTTATGTTGTTTAGGTTTTATATTTGTTGATCAATGCAACACTGTTTGAACAATTTACATATGTTAGCATTCTTTAATATATGCAATTTTGTTTATCTTTCTCTGTCCAACTTCTGAACTTTTTAACATAATCATAGTTTGAATAGTCTTCTAAATTGAGAAAACTTAGAGGATAGCCAGATGGTCATTGATCTCAAATACTGTTTGAACAATTTATTGCTCTCAAGTCTAAGAAAACTTCAATGCCCACTGTATTTCATTGTAATGTCTCTGGTTAGAAGTTTGATTGTTAAGAATGCTATTGGATTCTCTAAGTTGTTTTTTGTCAATATAGGAAAGCTTGGCCTTCATGTTTGAGATGGCTCATCTTCATGAGGACTCGCTACGGGAATATGATGAATTGGAGCTCTGCTACTTGGAAACAGGTGTGAATGATTGTATATTAGTATATGTGCCACTCGATTCATCTTTTATTAGTTTCTATTTGTGGAACTCGTTTATTCATTTTATGCTAACTCTTATAACAATTTTGGCCTTATGAAATCAAGTACTTTGTGTGCAAACAGTTAACATTGCAGGCAAACAAAGGGACTTTGGAGGAATGGAACATGGAGATGATCAGGCTGCACTATTAAACCCCGGGAAGAAACCACTGACACAAATTGTTCAAGATGATTCTTTTAGGGAGTTTGAATTTCGACAATATTTATTTGCTTGTCAAGCCAAGGTAAGCTACATCTATTGCTTTACCTCGTAATGAGGTTTAATCTTACGAGTGGTTGTAATTCAAGATCTGATGGAATCATTCTTACAAATTACAATGCTTCGACTGAGACCTTTTGCAGCTATTGTTCAAGCTAAACCGTCCATTTGAGGTTGCATCAAGGGGGTTTTCATTTGTAATTAGCTTCTCAAAAGCATTGGCCCTTCATGAGGTCTGACTATCACTTCAGTGTCCATTTTCTGTGGTATTTGGTAATAGTGTTGGTTATTAGAGTCGTTCGTAGTCTCAATCTAATCACTTAGTATGTTTTCTGATTATATTTCTTGCCCGATGTATGTGGATTCTACAACAGAGCTTTTTACCCTTCTGTATACGGGAAGTCTGGATTATAACATCTTGCTTGGATTTAGCCAATGCTACAGCTGCTCATTACAGTAATGGATTTGTGGCACCAGAGATAGATAAAGAATATTATCGAGTACGTGGGGAACTATATTCTCTATGCCGAGCTAAGGTGAGACGTTACAACACACCACATAACCAGTTAGTATTATTATTGTTTATTAATTAATAGCTAATATTTACACTATCATAGGAAAACTATATTTGGCATTCATTTATCTAGGTTTTGTAAATTATGCATGTTAATCAATTTTTAACTGTTGAAAGCATTGATGAAAATGGCAGCTCATGAGGCTTGCATATTTACTTGGTTATGGTTTTGCTATAGAAAGAAGTCCCGTTAACAGGTAGGCACTCGAGTTTATTGAATGTCATATGTAATGATTTTAATTTAGCTCTCCATTGCCTAATACAGTATGTTTTTTTCTTCTTCCATGTACAGTGCTTCACTTAGCATGCTACCTTGGCCTAAACCTGCAATTTGGCCTTCTGTTCCCTCTGATGCTTCGTCTGAAGTTCTTGCTAAAGAAAAGGTATTTATCTATATTTTATGCTATGTTTCCGTCAAGAATAAAATATGCATAAAAGACAACTTTTCTGGAATTCTATGATAGGTGATACTTCAAGATACACCAAGGGTCAAACATTTTGGTATTCTGAGGAAGCCACTCCCTCTTGAGCCGAATTTTCTTTTGCGAGAAGCCAATCGCCGAAGAGCTTCTCTTTCTGTTGGAAATATGTCGGAAATGCTTGATGGGCGCTCCGCTTTCATGGATGGGTATGAAAAATTATAGCGCTACACTTTTATCCTTTTTTTTTTATATATGTGTGTCAAAATACCACTCTGATCCACTTGTCCTATGCTGCCAGCTCAGGTTCATATGCTGCCATGTCACGAACCAATTCTACACCGGGCAACTTTGAGAGCTCAATTGATCGCCCTATGAAACTTGCTGAAATCTTTGTTGCTGCTGAACATGCTCTCCAGAAAACAATTTCTGATTCTGGTTTGTGGACATCATTGTCATCTTTAGATAAATTTGAGGTATATGTTTCACACTGACATTTTATCATCTAACTTGACACATGTTTATCTCACTTCGATATTTGTGTTTTCATCAGCAAAAATACCTAGAACTGTCTAAAGCTGCTGCTGAAAACTATCATCATTCGTGGTGGAAAAGACACGGGGTTGTTCTTGATGGCGAAATAGCCGCTGTTTGCTTCAAGCATGGTAACTATGATTTAGCTGCCAAGTCATACGAGAAGGTTTGTGCTCTTTATTCCGGTGAAGGATGGGAGGATTTATTGGCCGACGTGCTTCCCAATTTAGCCGAGTGCCAAAAGATACTTAACGATCAAGCTGGCTACTTATCATCTTGTGTGAGATTACTCTCTCTTGATAAGGGATTGTTCTTATTGAAAGAACGTCAAGCATTTCAATCAGAAGTCGTTCGTCTTGCACATGGTGAGATGGAACATCCTGTGCCTTTAGATGTCTCCTCACTAATTATGTTTTCTGGTACTTCTGGACCTCCGTTGGAGCTTTGTGATGGGGATCCCGGAATCTTGTCTGTAACTTTATGGAGCGGTTTTCCTGATGACATAACTCTCGAATCACTGAGTCTCACTTTGGCCGCTACCAGCAATGCCGATGAAGGTGTTAAGGTAATTTACTGTTTTTATTTCTTTGTTTATTGTTTGCTCGAATTCATATGCAGTATGCACTTTAAAACGTTAATTAGGCTATTTCTTTCAATATCTAGGCAATCAGGAGCTCTGGTGCTACAGTACTGAACCCTGGTAGAAATACAATTACACTTTCGTTGCCCCCTCAGAAAACTGGTTCGTATGTCTTGGGCGTTCTTACAGGGCAGATTGGTCATTTACGATTTAGGTCTCATGGGTATGCCAGAGGTGGTCCTGCAGAAAGTGATGATCTTATGAGTTATGAAAAGCCAACTAGACCAATTCTCAAGGTACTTATCCTATTTGTATAGTGCTTGTGGAAAAGAATCCATTAATATTGCCTGTTAGTTTAACTGATAATGATGACCACTCTGAAAAGTTGGCATTCATATTTATGGTCTTCTAGTATAATCTGCAGCAAAATCATTTAAGGGGGTGTTTGGATGTGCATTTTAAAATTGCTATTGAATAGTCACAAGCAGATAATCATTTATAATTAAAATGGGCTGTAGGAGATAGTGTTTGGAACTTTGGATGTGCTTCGAGCACATTCCTGGTTTGTTTCTATACAGGTACTTATATGCATCTATAATATTCAAAACCAATTCATTTATTAGGGAAAATTAACACGTTCACACACATCTTTTAACCTTTTAGCACTTGGAAACCTGATGATTTTAACACTTAGTTTTTCATAATGGTATCCGATTTAAGTTTTTTTTTTTCTTTTTAGATTTATGGGAACTTTTTTTATTATATGCAAGTTTTTGAGTTTTATGCCAAAGTTTTGATTTAATTCAAAATATTTTTTTGTTGTGAGAAGTTTTGATTTTATGCGAAATTTTTATTTCTATGCGAAATCTTTTACTTCTATGCTATTTTTTTATATGAAAATTCTAAGCTGTAATAGTCGAAAATCAATTCTTTGAGAATTTTGAGAATTCTGGTTATATAAGAAATTACCACATGTAATGACTAAAAAGGACATAACTTGAGAAAGCTGATATGTTTTGTGAAATGGGTGTAAAGTTCTATCGTAGTAGGTTATAAAGCAGATACCTTTATAACTAGTATGAAACTGAATACCCAAAACTGATTATTTGACCCATAAATAATCAGAGAATTGAGAACAAAAGATGCTCTTATTAACGTCACAAACTGATTATTGCGACCAGTTAACGACCCAGATACACAAATCCAACCCCTTGTGCATGTAATGATGTGACTTAAGTTTTGTTTGTTTGTGACATTTAGGTGTTCAAACCAAGGGCACTTGTTGATCTTGCTGCTGCAGTGTCGTCTGCATTATTAATGAATGAACCTCAGTGGGTAGGAATAATTGTAAAACCCATAAATTATTCCCTCAAGGGAGCTGTTCTACACATTGATACTGGACCCGGGTTGAGGATTGAAGAATCACACGGCATTGAAATGGAGACATACACAAGTACATCAAGAATTGTTGACGGTGATAGAAATAGCGATTCTATTGTCAAAGAGTTTGCTCAACTAACTTTAAAAGACGGTAGTATTGAGTTGCCAGACTGGGCAAGCAGTATTATGAGTGTGTTATGGGTTCCTGTTCGTGCCATTAATGAAGGGCTGGCGAGAGGAACATCTGCAGGTTTTACTTCTATTATTATTAATGTTGTGCATTTTCTTTTGAAATTTACATACCTAATTATCCATTGACATTTTTTAGGGATGGTTTCTTCCGAAAGACCGAGTGTTGTCGATGGATTGAGGACCGTAGCCCTAAAACTTGAATTTGGAGTATCGCACAATCAGACATTCGAAAGGACTATAGCTGTTCATTTCACCAACCCATTCCATGTCAGCACACGTGTAGCAGATAAGTGCAGCGATGACACCCTTCTTCTGCAGGTAACTTATTAGTAGTTCATGGCCATAAGAGTTTTAGCTGTTTTCAAATATATGAATAGTAATAGTAATAATATTGATTTTGGGCATCAACGTATCTAGGTCATACTGCACTCACAAGTGAAGGCATGCTTAACTGTTCATGATGCTTGGCTAGATCTGCAAGACGGTTTTGATCATGCAGGTCGAGGTGATGGGAGACCAACACCTGCCTTCTTTCCTCTTGTTGTTCCTGCAGCTTCTAAAGCTGGAATCTTGTTTAGTATATCACTGAAAACTACAATCACCGAAGGTAATTGATTCCTCCTTTCTGGTAGCACCGTATTTAAATTTCACAGCAAGATGATATATTTTTTTGGTTTTACAGATGAAGCGAAAGCGATAGATACAGATACTATATTGAATATTAGATACAAAATTGGCGGGGATAGAAATGTTGGATCACATACACCCATGCATGTGGGATCTAATGGATCCGAGGATGATGATGCCACACAATTGTTGACATTCAGGAGTACCGTAGTTCTACAAAGGCCGGTATTGGAACCTTGTTTAGCAGTTGGTTTTCTTCCTCTTCCTTCAGACGGTCTTAGAGTTGGACAGCTTTTTACGATGAAGTGGCGAGTTGAAAGGTTGAAATATCTTGAGGAGGAAAATAACGTAAGGATCCCAACCAACCGTTTCATGTTCTATCTTATTAGGCTTCAGCTATGGATGAAATTGGCTTTTTATAAACTTCACATTCCCTAATCTTGAAGGTGACATTATTATTGTACTTCACTTGAAATTTAGCTAAATTGTAAGTATGATTTTCAACAGGATGAGGTATTATATGAAGTGAATGCAAATTCAGAGAACTGGATGATTGCTGGGAGGAAGCGAGGTCATGTGCCTCTTTCCACAAAGCAAGGTGCGTGAAATTCAACCTGTTCATGCTAAAAGGACGTGATTATGCGTTGAATTTATTAAACTAGCTACATGGAACACTGGTCAACCGGGTTGATAGACACCTAAAGTGTATTCAAAGGCTTAAAGCTCTCGAATTGATATTGTTAATAAAGAAAACTAGATTGATATATTAAGAGTATAGCCTCTATTTAGTACAATATGCTTTCTAAGTTCGACAAGAAAGTTGGACAAAAAACTGTTTACAGGACAACTTACTGTTTGACCCATACGTATTATTACAAGTTATGAACAGCCCTGTTATGACAAGTTATGTTACTCATCCTGTCCATTTTGACCATGAAGATGAATATCGGAAAATTGCTGCAGAATGTATGTTTGTATTGCTCAAAATTTTCTTTTCCTGCAACTTATTATCTAAACATTTTCAGGTTCAAGAATTGAGATTTCAATACTATGTGTACCGCTGGCTGCTGGATACGTTCGACCTCCACAATTGGATTTACCAAACGTTGGTGAGGCCAATATAAGCTGCAACCCGGCTGGACCCCATTTGGTCTGCGTCTTTCCTCCACCTTTGAGCTCCTCTTTCTGTATTCCGGCCTAATACATTACACGTTTTTGCATTTTCTGGTGATGGGAGACGGGTATAGTGATGAAAATGGTGAGTTTTGTAGCATTTACATGATTTTGTTTTGTTTTGTTTTAATTATGAGAAATGGTAGTGGTAGGTTAGGTCATGCCATTGTGCATATACAGATGGGATAGTGGCTTCATAGTTAAACTTGACAAAATGACTTTACACACAGTGTTGCTATCCCTTTATGTGTTATATGTCAACTTTGTATCCTTTTTATGACTTGTGTGTCTACTATGTATTACTCTCAAATCTAAATAATGATCTTGTTTTTTTTTTTTTTTTGCAAGTAACATAGTATACTAGATAGAACTTGGTATTCGAGTATTCGACACATTAATATCATGGGAAAAATGAATTTTCGGTTTGTAGTGTCGATGGAATCGAGTATGGGGACATTTTGAAGTATACCGGGTTCAGGGCTCAATCTTCTGATGAGCCAATGAACCTAACTTAACCAATAAGTCCTTATAATATCGTATCGAGTATTGCTATATATGTGATATGCCTAAAAAACATGTCTAACTATCTACTCATTATATCAAACAGGTCGAAATATGAATATCTAACATCCTTTTATTCTTGTTGCACATAACCATTCAAACAGTTTGATGTACGAATCATTGAATCATTTCCCCTAACTAACGGGCAACCGCATATTTGCCAGCAAAACACGGATTTAATACTATTGAAATTAATTCAATTCATAAGGTTTTTATTTTAACCAAACCAAAATACATTGACAAGTGTATGTGCGGTGGATGACAATATTAACATTTTTCCTGTAATATACAAAACATTATTAATCAATCAATGATTATTATTATTAGTAGATTTGATTTGTTTAGTAGCATATATTGACAAGTGCGTGTGCATGTGCGGTGGATTCATGGAAAAAACCAATGACGAAAGCCTTTTTATATTTTCTTTCTTTTTCACCAAAGTCTTCCTCAATCAATCCGTCTTCTCCGCCTATCAATATTCAATTATTTGTTTTGATTTTACAAATGATAGTTTGATACTTTGGTTGCTTAAAACGAATAATAATAATAATAATAATAATAATAATAATAATAATAATAATAATAATAATAATAATACAAGTGTTTTTAAATTGAATCGAATTAATTTTCAGTATAAAGCTTATTTTAATACAGACTGTTACTGTCTTAAATGTCATTACTTTTAAAACGCACACCACATGATCTTTTGCAAAATGAATTCGAGTGATTAAAATAGTAGACTCAAATCTTTGGAATTACTCCTAAGAAGTCGGATAATAGTAACAATTAATAAAACAGAGAAAATAACATAAAATAAACAGCTCAGTTGCAGAACTTTCATGGTACTTTCCTTATATATATAATTCAATCAACCATATCAAAGATACACCAGTAATGCTATCATAAATAGATCATCTTTAAATCATTTGATACCACCAGCTGTTTTCATTGAATCAAACTGTTGTTGTGGGCTAAGATTTCTCATATTGATTCTTTTCCAGTTTGTTTGTGGACCCATCCAAATCCCCAATTCTTTTAGCAGCCTGGAAAGAGCTGTGTATACTACAGTGAAAAAAAGCTTCAACCTTTTTAATAAATCTTTCATAAAGTCTTCACACCATACTGCCATTGTACTATCTTCAATATTACATTTAGCTAAATCTCTGTTGGGGTTTCTAATATTTGCAAAAAAACTGACATTAGTTTCTTGAATTCTTTGTGTTATTGGGTATCACATTGGATCACCCATTTGCTGATTTTCATAAATCTTGAATCTTTAATGTGTAATCAGCCTTTTCTTTTAGCTAACTTTTGGGGGTTGGGAATAAAGTTCAAGTTTTTTTGAAATGGGTATCAAGTTGGACCACTCATTTCAGGTTAGCTTCTTATTGTGTTATTTTGAGGTTTTAGATTTAGGAGTTTGAAGAAAGATGAGTTTTTTGAATTGGGTACCTTATGTTCTTATTATTCTTATATCTTTATATGTTCATGGATCATCATCAGCTTCATTCACTCCTGCTGATAACTACTTGATTGCTTGTGGTTCTTCACAGAATATCACATTTCTTGGCCAAATTTATGTCCCTGATTCAATCCAGTCATCATTTGCTCTAAAAGACCAGCAAGATTCAAATATAGTCAAATCGAGTTCAAGTGTTCCATTACCAATCCACCAATCTGCTCGAGTATTTACCTCGATTTCCACCTACATATTCAATATCCAAAAACAAGGCCGGCATTGGATCCGTCTCCATTTTTATCCAATTCCAGGCCACAACCTTACTTCAGCTTCATTCACTATAGTGACCGAAAACTTTGTGCTGTTAAACAGTAGCAGTTTTAAGAACTACAATAACTCTAAATTCATTTCAAAAGAGTATTCCATCAACGTGACTTCAGACACATTGCTTTTAAACTTCATCCCATCAAACGATTCAATAGCATTCATTAATGCAATTGAAGTTGTCTCAATCCCTGATGAGTTGACCCCTGATCAGGCAAATGGGCTTTCACCATCCTCTTTAATTAACAGGCTATCAGAAGTCGCGTTTGAAACTGTGTATCGTTTGAATATGGGTGGCCCGAGACTGACTCCACAAAACGATACGTTAGGAAGAATTTGGGAAAACGATGAGAAGTATCTTCATGTTAATAGCTCAGCTGCAAATGTGTCGATAAACCCTTCATTAGTGAAGTACCCTCAAACTATAATGCCTGAAATCGCACCAAATTGGGTGTATGCAACAGCTCAGACGATGGGAGATGCAAATGTAGCAAATTTGAACTTTAATGTCACTTGGGTTCTTCCTGTTGATCCTGACTTTGCATACTTTGTTCGGCTACATTTCTGCGATATAGTAAGCACATCTCTAAATACGCTCGTGTTCAATCTGTATATAAATTCGGATAATGCTTATGCTGGTTTGGATTTATCGAGTTTCACTGGTAACTTGGATGTACCCTTTTATAAAGATTTTGTCACGAATTCGACTGATGAATCCAACACTTTGACTGTTAGTGTTGGCCCGGAACTGGATGCAGATGATGCTAATGCAATCTTGAATGGTCTTGAAATCTTCAAGATTAGCAATGGAGCTCGAAGCTTAGACGGAATTTCTGCGGTGGAAGATCTTGTTGTTTTTCAGGCAAAGAAGAGTAAAAAGATTGCTGTTGTGATAGTGGCAGTTCTTGGGGCGGGCTTGGCTGTGGTTCTTTTGGGTTTGTGTTATTGTTGGTTGGTTGGTCGTGGGTCGAAAAAGACAGATAACTTGAAACCTTCATGGCTTCCACTTCCATTGTATGGAAATTCAGTGACCATGACAAAATCATCGATGACTGCAAGCTGCATTTCGCTAGCTTCATGTAATCTTGGAAGAAATTTTAGTTTTCAAGAAATCTTGGAAGCCACGAATAAATTTGATGAAACTTTGCTGCTTGGAGTTGGTGGTTTCGGACGGGTTTACAAGGGAACTATGGAAGACGGGACCCTTGTTGCTGTAAAACGGGGAAACCCGAGATCCGAACAAGGTTTCGCAGAATTCCGAACCGAGATCGAGATGTTATCGAAGCTCCGACACCGTCATCTCGTCTCACTTATCGGGTATTGTGATGAAAGGTCTGAAATGATACTCATTTACGAGTTTATGGCAAACGGGCCTCTTAGGAGTCATCTTTATGGTTCAGATCTTCCGTCACTTTCCTGGAAAAAGCGACTCGAGATCTCTATTGGGGCTGCCAGGGGCCTACATTATCTTCACACGGGTGCATCACAGAGTGTGATCCACCGTGATGTGAAGACAACTAATATTTTGTTGGATGAGAATTTTGTAGCGAAAGTTGCTGACTTCGGGTTGTCGAAGGCGGGGCCCTCCCTCGACCAAACCCATGTCAGCACCGCGGTAAAAGGAAGTTTCGGGTATCTTGACCCTGAGTACTTCCGTCGACAACAATTAACTGAGAAATCGGACGTGTATTCATTTGGGGTTGTTCTAATGGAGGTTTTGTGCACTCGGCCTGCCTTGAACCCGGTTCTTCCAAGAGATCAAGTGAACATAGCTGAATGGGCTCTAACGTGGCAAAAGAAGGGATGTTTGGATCAAATAATGGATGGAAATCTTGTGGGGAAGGTGAACTCCGCTTCTTTGAAGAAATACGGTGAGATTGCAGAAAAATGTTTGGCGGAATATGGTGTCGATAGGCCATCAATGGGTGATGTTTTATGGAACTTGGAGTACGCATTGCAGCTTGAAGAAACGTCTTCGCTTCTTGTGGAGCCTGAAGATAGCAGCATGAACCATATTCAGGGGATTGGGTTGGGCCCGCCCCAACAATTTGACAACAGCATGAGTATGATTGATGGGGATGAGTTGAGAGCAGGTAACGAGCGAGAAAATGTTGCTAAAAGTCCAGTGTTTTCTCAGCTGTTGCATCCACGAGGACGATGATTAACTATCGTTGTCTGAATCAAGTGTTGCAATCGTGGAGATCAAACCTAATGTAAATTTTTTGTTTTTCAGAATTTACATGTTCAGGTTACTTACCATTTGATTCCTCTCTTGTAACAATTCATTTCAAACTGGGATATACAAAATAAAGCACAAAAGTGTTCCAAACTGTGAATCTAGTTAGTTGAATGTTTTGCAGCAATATCTATTGTTTTGCAATGTTACCTCTGTAAATACATTATGCTCCCATATTACCAATTTTGTTTGGACAACTATTCTGACTACCCAGTCTCTTTACCTTCGGATAGGGGTATGACTATCTACATCTTACGAGATTGGGTAGTGTGTTGTAAGTATTCTGACTACTAACACAACCATTGCTGTTCCTGGATCAATTGGTTACTTTATGTTAACTATATTTTATCATATCTGTTTCCGATTCTTACAATAATATGTTGTCATATTTTGGAAGGGTGATGATATATACTAACATTTTTTTATTCATACATCAAAATCATGTATTGCAGTGTTGTACAGTACTGCTCCAGAATCCGTAAAAGATGGTGTATTAATCAAAAGATGTGTTGTATTTATCGCTAGCCATTTTGAAAATTTATTTTAATTTTACTTTTGGGGTGCATAATTGGGTTCAGTTTTTGTTGGGCTCTTGATTTTCTTTTGGGGTGATAATTGGGTTTTGCCACCAATCTACTGGGAATAAGGATTTAAGCCCAATCAACTTCTCTGCGGAACAAAACTCGAGAAAAATGAACCGGGTCAGTCCGATCCATTCTTCGTTACGTAGATCCGGCATATGTAAATCTCCGATCACCAATGGCAACACCATTGTAGTATGATACAAAAAATGCATGTAATTTGCGTTTTTTAAAAATCCAAAAATATTGGATTTCAAGGTATGTTCATTCTTCAACTATTCCTGATTCATTATAACATCATTTCCCATTTGTTACAAAACGTCAAAACCGCAAAGATATTAAAAATTTATGACATCGTGTATTCACCCATTATCTTTGTGCAGATTCCTAATTCCGAACAGCTACCAACGTGTATATATATGATATAATTAACACTAACGATGAATCGTAAAGAACAAACTTTACTTGGTTCTGGGGCATGTGTAGCGATTACAGTCATTTTGTCGTTAAAGTTGCTCATTGATCATCTTCTTCATTGGAAGAAACCCAAGGAACAAAAGGCAATAGTAGTTATCATCCTCATGGCCCCTATCTATGCTATCGACTCCTATGTTGGTTTGCTTCAAATTCGCGGCACTGAGACCTTTTTCGAGTTATTGGACTCCATCAAAGAATGCTACGAGGGTTTAGTAAGAACTAATCATTGTGTCATTCTGACATTCGAATTAATGCATGTCAATGTATCCAACATATCATCACTTACTTATGTGCGTAATAGACTTTCAATTTCCGCTATTTTATGTATCTAGTGACATCTTCATCAGATACATGGTAAATTATCAACTTTTGTGAGATTTTTACCGACGTGGTGGCCATATAAGCCGTCATGTCATCCTAACTGACCCTATGATATTGGTTTACACGTTACATAAGGTCAGATACATACAACATCAAGATTTAGCCTTAGAAGTTTATCACATATATAAGACTGATTTAAAGTACGCTACATACAATAACTGAATAACATGGATGCATATATGTGTACTTAGCCCTTTTAACATAGGAACATGTGGGAAATGATTAATGATGTAAGCTAATTTTACTGTTTATCTTATGAAGGTGATGGCCAAGTTCTTGGCTCTGCTATATACTTACTTAGATATATCCATAAGCAAGAATATAGTACCCGATGAGATTAAAGGACGAGTGATTCACCATTCATTTCCAATGACTCTTTTCCAAGTAAACTTCTTCACCACAAAATATTTGCAATTTAGTATCGCGCGTGTATTTACATCAATAAATTGATAGGAAAAATAAGTTACAGATATATTATATGACTTGCAGCCTCACAAAATCCATTTGAACCATCACAAACTCAAACTCCTCAAGTATTGGACATGGCAGTTTGTAGTGATTCGACCTGTGTGCTCTGTTGTGATGATAATTCTTCAACTCCTTGAGATATATCCTGATTGGCTTAGCTGGACAATTACTATAATCTTGAATGTGTCAGTTTCATTAGCGCTGTATGCCCTCGTGGTTTTCTACCATGTTTTTGCTAAAGAATTGGCACCACATAAGCCTCTTGCAAAGTTCCTTTGTGTCAAAGGGATTGTCTTCTTCTGTTTTTGGCAGGTACAGTCCCTACCCAACTTACAAGTAGTATAGTTTATAAAAATCAGTCTCTGGCAAAGTCCTGTTTTAGCATTTTAACTTAATTCTCCCACCTTGTTCCTAATAAGTGACTATTTGCAGGGAGTGTTACTCAGTGTTCTGGTTGCAATGGATATACTCAAGTCTCATCATTACTGGTTAGACGTAGCACATCTCCAGCAAGCACTGCAAAACATGCTGGTGATTGTAGAGATGATATTTTTCTCAATATTTCAAATGTACGCATATACGGCTGCTCCATACAGAGGTAAAGTTGTCAAAGAAAAGAAGAAAGAGTGATTGAGAAAACCTTAATCAATATGCAGAAACAGCACAAGATTCAACGCTTATATATTTTTCATTGGTTTCATCACAAGGATGTTGTCATCATTAGAATGACCAAACAAATATAACTTTACAAACCCACACAAATAGCATAACTCTTCGTATGGCATACATGAATTTGACATACTAGTATGGTCAGAATGTGCTCCCTTCAAAGTATGTTTCTAATATCACAATTGTAAGGCCGTATACGCAAAGAAATTAACCCAATAGTCTGCAATTGGCACTCTTAACAGTTTTGAAATAAGAACCTCACAGTTCTGCTTCACCATCACTGTGGATGAGTTGTAACGAAGTTGCTTACTTAAATTCCTGATACTAACTGTGATTTTCATTAATACAAGATTACCATTCAAAACATCATGACAGCAAGAGAATAAACTTACGAGGCGTTAAGACTGTTTTACTTGGTAGAAATCGCCAACATAGATCTATAAATACTTGTTAGACATCTTTCTCTAATATTTACAAGCTACCTTGAAAGAGATTATAGTCATTATACTAACACAGAAACCATGATCAGACTTCTACTCGCTTTTCATCTCCACACGAGCAATCTTAGGGACCATCAAGTCACGAAACATGTGATTTCCTACAAACTCGTTCTTCATAAAAACGTTAATTATGTCTTTAGTTTTCTCAGATCCACCTCCAATGGCAATTTGAGATGTTAAGTTCCCATTTTGACTGAGATTTTCAAGTTGCAATGTTGATTTCCTCATGTCATTTTCCAATCTTTCCATCTTTTCTTGCATTACTTTCATTCCACCTTTATGATTGTCTTGTTTCACTTCGCGCATTGTGTCCGAAATCAGCTTGTGGGCTACAGTTACACCTACAAATGCCCAGCCATAAAGTATCATATGACTATCAACTAGCAGGCAAGTACTGCAGAAAAATGCACATAATGTATATAGAAAGAAGCATACAGGCAAAACAGAAATCTACAGGGAAAAATGGTAACATCTCAACAATACCCATATTCAAGGGCGGTACTACGGTGGGGGCAGGGTGGGCACCCGCCCCCACGAAGTTTTTACGAGTCGAGAAAAATTTCGTAGGTTTTGGTATAATTTTCATATTGCCCTCATAACTAATAAATATAATACAGTTTCAATAGTCATTATTAGCGTGTATAGCTTGGTGGTTGGGTAGTGGACTTGGTATTTAAGAAGTCTAAAGTTCAATCCCTCTTTACTACATTAATTTTATTTTTTCCCCCTTTATGTTTAATCATTCTTTTTTTTTCCATAACATATAATCAGTAATACTATTTTAATCAACATAATTGTTAAATTATAAATCTTAATGATTACAATTTTTTCCTTTTCTTCATAATCTATATATGATAATGTATTACACTTTTGCTATATAAACATGTTAAACATAAGCATATTCGATTTAGAATTTATGCTAATTATATGAGTATATATTATATGTTGTCCATGTAATTAAAAATTTGAATTTGATGTTGAACCAAATTTACTTTGGTTCAACTAAAATGGTTTTGGTTAAAGTAAAAAAATCGAATTGATGACCCAGATCCAACATACACTATTAAATTTTGCCCAATTAGAAAATTTTTCTGGTACCGGCCCTGCCCATATTCACATTCTTACTAGAAACCTCCACCATCAAAATATATGAATAATATCAATCTACTTATAATAATGCATACTAATTAAGTAATTAACATATAATTAGGGAGATGCATATATATGAGTATCTATCTATCTATCTATCTATCTATCTATCTATCTATCTATCTGTATAGAAAAAGCAAACCAGGTATGTGTTTAAAGCCTTCATAGACAGCATATTTTCCGGCGTTCTTAGCAAGGGTTGTGGTAAAATGAAGGATCTGAGCTCTGTTTCCACCGTCCGGCCAGCACTCCGGCAGTTTCTGTAGACCGTTCACTCTTACTACTTGATCGATTTTAGTGATGGCGGAGGAAGTGTACCGGTAAGTTGCATCGCCTGCTCGTTTGACCGTCGATACATCCGGTGTGATTCCTTTCACTCCGTCGCCAACTGAGTAGATGACATCCCAAAAACCCATTTGTTTTCACCTGCTTTTGTGTTTGTTGGAAAGACTATTGATTTCACTGAGAAAGTTTTTGCTAGTGGAGTATAATACCTCCAAAATAATCCATTAAAAAAAGCAGGGTAAATTATTATTATTGCTTTCTCTTTCTTTGATAGTTTTACCTTTAAGCAATTAATTAATGCTTTAAAAATTAAAGTTTGTAATAATAATAATTTCAAGCAAGGGTAATATGATAATCATGACCAAAATTTCCCTTCTATTTTTGAAAGTGGACAGTTAATTTGAGACGTCCGAAAAAAGGAAAGGTGGAGGTAGTAGGGATGAGCATGCACACCGAAATACCGAAACCGAACCAATGCCGAACTGGTACCGACCGATACAAATGGTACAGTATTCGGTTTTTGATTTGGGGCAAAAAAAAACCGATACCAACCGGTTCGGTACCGGTATGGTACCATGCACATCAAAATACCTAAATCGAACCGGTACCGCACAGGTCCCGGACCGAACCGGTACCGACCGATACAAGTGGTACGGTATTCGGTATTTGATTTGGGGACAAAAAACAAATCGGTACCAACCGTTCAGTCCGGTTCGGTAACGGTATGATACCAAGCTCACCCCTAGAAGGTAGTAATATTTACAGGGAGGGTAATTGTAAAAATAATTCTTCACATAGGAAGTAACATTTTTATTTTAGTCTCAACCTATGTACACCTTTTGAAAAAAAATAAAAAATATCAAGATTATTATTATTTTATTCCTTTTAGAATGAGATTGAATTTTTTTTAAAACAAAATGTATGAGACACATAAATTTGTGATATACACTATACATCATACGAATTAGTTGTGTATCATATACAATTTTTGAGAAAATAATAATTTTATATTTAAGAGCATAAAAAATAATTTGGATATATTTTCACCGGTTTTGTGTTTGTTGGAAGGGGTGAAAGACTATTGATTTCACTGAAAGAGTTTTTTAAAGTGAAGTATAAGTGATGTCCAATTGGTACAACCGACACTAATGGTACCGTCTATCAGTTTGTCTTCGTGGGTTGAATGCGTCGGATATCCGACGTTTTGTGGGTTTTTTTTTTTGGTGTGTATATAAATAAAGTTAATGGTAAATATGTGTCCAAAAATTAAGGTGATGGTGTCACTGATAGCAGAGGTCAGTCAATTTTGAGAAAAACTTATATGGCACGCGTTGAAGTGGTACAAACTGACCAGTCCATTTTCAGTCACTGTTGGGAATAGTCTAATAATATATTTACGGGTAGAGTAATTGTAAAAGTATACTTTTTTTGCAAATAAAACAAATAATACCAAGATTAATATAATTTTAATTTTTAATGTGAGATTATTTAAAAAAAATAGAATACACAACTTGAATGTGTGCTACACAATTTATATGTGACAAATGTTATATATCACAAAAATTAATTGTGTATCACATAAATTTTTTGAAAATACACTAAACAGCTGCTTATATACGCTTACTAAAAGACTGACTTTTATTCATATTCAATTCATTAGGCCAACGTGAAACTAAGAAAGATAGAAAAAAATATTTTCTATTAAAGAGCATAGAAAATGATGTGAGATTGATTTTTAAAAAAAATATAAGGGTGAGGTTCTTGAGAGAAGGGGTAAAAGTTAGGGAAGGGAGGGAAGCTAATGAGGAGGTGAGAAGTGTCCTCCTCATTTCTCCACATTTTTTATCCATTTCTTCCCCCTTTCTTATTTCTTCACATTTTTTTATCCATTTCTCCCATCATTCTTTCTTTACTATTTTTTTTTTCTAAAAACTTTTATTAAAAAAATTATTTAATTAAAATAAAATAAAAAACATTTAAAAATAATAATTTTTTTAACTTGTACGAACTTCTATGACACTTTTATCAAAACTATAATTAAATAAAATTTCTTAACATTTTTTTACAAAAAATTATCATTTTTATCAATTAAAAATTAAAAGAATAGTTTTTAACATTATTAAAAAAGAAAAAATTAAAAAAAAATTAATGTTTAATTTTTTCTTTTTTATTTCGTTTTCACATTTGTGATGCACCAGATATTATATATTATAATGCAGATGAATATAAAAAACAAGATGCAATAAAAGTAAATTATTATTGTGTTTATGTAACACCCAGTTTTCGGGTCTAGTAGTATTAAATATTTTCTATCTGCAGGTGATTATTTAAATGTGTCAGAAAATAATTTTGTTGTGCTAGTTGAAAATAAATGGGTAAAAGAGTCAAATAATTTTTTGTGACTAATAAATTATAAATGGTTTTAATTTTATTTAGTTGACGGTAAAATAAAATAATGGTTCCCCGTAAATGATTTTAAGTTCCAGACAATAATAAGTACGGGGAATGAAATTTGGACACTTCTAGTATACCACCAAAATATTAGGTCGGTTTATTGTTTTCATTATATATCTACATACATACATATACACGATCATACATACACATACATAACCCTAGATTAATTCCTAAATCACCTCCTTCCATCAAATTAATGATGCCAAATTCGATTTCAAGCTTCAAGATCAAGGGTTAGCATCCTCTAATCATTCTAATCAATATGTAAGTCTCAATCTCTTGAATTATATATAAACCCTAGAAATTGGGGGTTTTGATGTTCTTGACTTTAATCCGAAATTAGAGTTTCAAATGGTTGAATTGATGTTAGTTAAGCTTTAATAACATGGAATAATCATTCCATCATCATCATAAACATGTTGTATGTGTTAATTTTTGAGTTCATGTTAACTTAGAAATTGGGGTTTTGGGTGTTTGAGAAAATAGCTTGATTAATATGAAATTGAAGGTTGTAGTGATTATATTATTGCTAGTTGAGGTTTGTATGAGGATTATAACTTAAATCCTAACATAGAAATGAAGAAAATTATGTATGATCATATAGATAGTTTATGGGTTAGTTGATAAATCATGAATTGAAGCCTATTGTTATGTTATAGTTGTTAGTTAGTGCCTAATTCATGATTACAAGTTAAGTTGTAGCTTGAAATTAAAGAATTTGATTAAGTGTTCTTGAGGATAATGATGAACTTGATGATGATAATGGATTATATGATAAAATTAGCATTTTGTGGCTAAGAATACTTGATTGATGATTAAAGATGATTGTGTTAACTTAATTGTTAAGTATTCATTAGATTTAATATTGGAAGTTTGATGAATTGTTGATGGTAGAGGTTAATAACCTTAGTTGTGGTTTAACCATGTTGATTAGTGATGATTGACGTGGATTAATGTGATTCTATGATCATAATTTGCTAGTGATGATAAACTAATGATGTTGAAAATAGTTATTTATAATATGAAGTGAATAATGAGAATTGTGGTAATTATGTTAATACATATGAATTGAGTAAATCGGGTTTGTTGTTAATCTATTAGAATGATGTTGTATATATTTGAGACAAGTAACTAACTCGTTTTGTTTAATTATAATTGTCAGATGTGCAGAAGGCTCAGTGATATTAGACTACTGAGTGGATGCCTGAGGTGGTCGGTGAGTGGATCTCTAATCCTCAGCGTAACTTGGTTGTAACAAGTTTGGTTACAACAAGTAACGTGTTATTACTTTATTAGTTGCATTGATGATTATGTTTATAGTAATAATACTGTTGATATGTTGACTAGTTGAATATGTGACTTGTTGATTACGTGATCACCTGATTATTTGGCCTTCGGGCATCAGTTGTTAATGAGGCCAACGAGTTGTTGAATGGTTGGTTGGGCTAGTTGGTTATCCAAAGTTTAACACACCTCCTGTGTTAGTTGAGGATAACCACTAGATATCGGTCTCGTCCGTATGGCCATACGGATAGGTTGGATAAGTGTTCTTGAGGAGCCTCCCGGGTTATGGTTATCCCCAGAGCCGCCGATCCTCATTATGGTGTTGTTGATTAGTTGAATTGTTGCATTGTTGAACTGATGTATTGTTGATGTGTTGTATTGTGTACTTGCTTGTTTAGTGCTAAGTGTTGTACACAAAGTTGTTGAGCTAAGTTAGGCTGTTGATTAGTTATCTGCTCACTTAGCGTTATGCTAATCCCCCACATTATCCCTTCTTGCAGGTTTTGCATATAATTTGGGTGGGCAAGAAGTTGGACTAGAAGGAATGTTTGACTACGAGGCTCTACTCTGATAGTTGATTTGTATAAAATAATGTTTCATCATGTTTTTAAATAACACCTCGGTTGAAGAAATTATAGTTTTGAAGAGGTTGAATTTTATATGTTGATACAATGAAGTAAATTATGAATATCTATTTGGACTTACGCTTCCGATTTACTAGATTTAAATGATAATTAATGAGGGGTGTTATAAGTTGGTATCAGAGCATAAGTTTGGGTGAATTGTACATTATAAGATGTTCAATCCCAAACTTAGATTTGTGTCAAGTCAAACATTCCCAGGGTGGGGATTAGTGGTTGCATGAGAAAATTGTTATTGAATGAGTACTAACCTATAACAAGATGCAATAGTGTTGTTTTGGATGCAGAGACGGAGGAACATGAGGAACCGTCTGGTATTCTCAATGATTCCTCAATACTCATGGGCCTAGATATGCCAGGTAATCTTCGATAAGCTTGAATTGCTTACTTTGCTATGATGTGATTGCTAGTAAAGTAAATTGAATGATTGGTGATAATTACTTGTTAATGTGATGATAGGGATATTAATGAGTAATTAAGAAGGAAATTGAAATTTTAGAAAAAATGTTGAAATGGTGTAGATACATTGTTGACAAAGGTGTATTAGTTATGTTATATGAAATTAAGTGTATCTACAATATGAAAATAAAGTATATGTGATTATAAGTTGATAAATGCAATATGTGATTATAGATCCTTACAAGGGGATTATTTGATATATGATAAACTGAATTGATGTGACTCGCTATGGTGAGATTAATGGGATGTTGGTATTCTCTATTAATAAGTTTGAAGTTGTGTGGTTGTCCAAATTAAAAAGTGTACATTAATTAGAATATGTGTTTTTGACTGAGAAAAGTCAAGGTTGAATGTGGTCGTGTCAAACTTGATAATAACTATGTTAAAAGTCAAGGTTGAATGTGGTCGTGTCAAACTTGATAATAACTATGTTATAAAGTGATGAATGTGACTTGATGTTTATGTGTTTAGCATTGATCATAATTGGGTTGAATTATGATCTTTGTATGGAAAGTGTTAAGATAGAAAGTCAAAAGTGGTCAACGAGTCCAAATGTGTGTTGAATGTATTTTGGGTAGTCAATGTGGTTGTTTTATTAATGATGCCCAATTGGACCCCTAAACGGGTCAACGAGCCAAAACATAATATAATGGGTATATATAGGTGATGAAGGTGCCCACACATCCCAAATATATGTAGAAACATGTTGGCAAAGAGTGGAAGTCAGATAGTAAGCCATTTGGAATATGGCGTGTCCACTAAAATGGTCGGAAATGGCCTAAAATGAGTTACACGTCCATTTTCTCGTAAAATGTGAAAATTTAAAAAGTGTAAAAAGGGAAAGTTTTATTTTGGCATAGTGTAAGTGCCTGCAAAATTTCATGACCTAACTCCTTACGGTTTGTGAGATATGCGCGTTTGAAATTCGCATTTTTGCACTAAGATGTTCAGTCTGCTGTGCAGACAGGGGACCCGGCGGCTGGAGGTCCTAACCGGCGGCTGGGTTCCCCAAGCCGGCGGCTTCTTTTGGCTTTAAAACGCACTTTTGTTCTGTTTGCTAAAAATTGGTGTTAGCCGGCGTCTCGACTCGGGTAGCCGGCGGCTAGATAGGTTAGCCGGCGGCTCATGTAACCCAGCCGGCGGTTTGTGGCATTTTCAGGAAATAAAATATTTTTTTACGTTTTTTCGACGTTTGACATATTATTTGACGTAGAGAATTTCCGTTAGAAATTTCGGTGTCAGAATAAGACGAAATTTACATGTCCACTCAAAAACGGCCCAACAATCAAAGCTCATAGACTCGCCATGAGCCCTGTCAGTTTTCGGCACTTCGGGGCCGTTTGGGGCCCGAAAATCGCGTTTTATTGTTTTTCGAATCTTATTTCGAACTTTTACCTTACGTTTTCTATTGGGCTTTTGTTTCATTGAGCCCAGAGATTATTCCTGTGACTATATGCAATATTAAAACTTGTTTTAAGATGTCTATATGGTTCATTGTGTATGAGTCGGTTGTAGACGGTTTATTTAACTGCAAAGTATACCAGTAAATGGTATTGTTGATTGCTACTACCAAGAATTAGTAAACATTGACTAGATAATCATGTGAGCTATATTATGTGAATTAATTGAAATGTGATGAAGTAGTTGAATTACTTAGAGTATTATAAAATGTTGAATTAAGCGTTTTAAGAAATTACGAAATAAGCACCTGAGCTTATGTTGATGTAATAGTTGAGCATGAAATACTCAATTGTGATTTGATTAAAGGTATATAGATTGACGATTATGTGTTGAATATTATACATAATATTGATGAATTGTTTAGTACTAATGTACTATAAGTATTAAGTTGTATAAATAATATTTAATATTAAATTGGGTAATAAAGAAGTTGCTTGATATATTCGTGTCAGACATTGGTGTAGTATGTCTGTATTGTTAATGTATACATGATCATATGAGTAGTTCACATTAAAAGTGATAAGTTGAAAATAGTAGCAAGTTAATAATTCGGGATATACTTGCTATTACAGGTTGTTATAATTGTGTAGATTATTGATATTACTGTTGAGAAATATGTAAGAGTAAAGATAATTACTTAGGAGATAAATGGTATGAAGTGGCCTGAGAATAAAGTGTGACTGACATAATATGACAATGTCTGGCCAACGTATTTATATTATGCCATTTCACATGGAGTTGTTGAGGCTACTAAGTACCATATAAAGTTAAGTGGTTTTAAAATAACAGGTAGGATATGTTGACCTGTAGTTGAGAAATAGTCAAGGATAGACTAAAATGAAAGAGTGGTAATCCACTAAGTTGTTGTTGTTGTTGTTGTTAATGTTGTATTGTATAAGTGATATGTATAGGTGATATATTGCCAATAGCATGAATTAAAAAGATAATCTAAGCAAAGTAGAGGTTGGTTGATTATGAATGATACTGTGTTAATATTGTTGAAAAGATGATTAATGACTACACCTTGTGTTGTGGAAATACCATTGATGATGATACATGGTATTAACAGGTGTTGTCTTAGCATCCAAATTGGTGTAATAGGATGCTAGTTGATTATATAATAGTAGTTTTAACCATAAGAATTGACCTCTACATACTGCTTATTGTTTATTCTATATGTGATTATGATTATATGAATGGTGATGCTTTTTGAATAAGAGTTTCATATAATCAAGTTGTATTTATAATTATAAGTTGTAAAGTTGTAATCAGCTAACTGCAAAAGTGAAAATTTCTAGCGAGTTGTTAGCTAAATTGCTAGTTGTAAATTGAGCTGAACTTTTACTGTTAATGTGCATGTTGTGGTATGCAATACCACTTGATGAGAATAGTGTAAAGTTGAAATGTTCACATTGATATAAGTTACTTTGACTACTAGTGATTACGTGTTTTAAATTGTTAGATGACTAAGTATGATTGGTCATGTAAGTGGTCATTTAAACTTATCAGGGACACAGGATGTAGGAGTAATGCTTGTGCATCGGAATATATAGGAAAGATCATGTACATGTGGATATGGGCATGAAGAAAGAGTTGAAATTGTGATAACAAAATTAAGACACAATATATGTGTTTAAGTGAATTTAATTGAAATACACCCTGGTGGTGTGTGAGTTGATAAAATAATACATATTTGTGTAAGTAGATTGGAATGTATACACATTGACGTCTTGTAATTAAGGGTATACATGATGGTTGTAAATATATAAGTTATTTTAACTTGTACACCTTTCGTGTGCATCTGATAATGAGTAAATATGTGATTAGAAGTGTATGGAAGCTACAGTATTGGTAAATTGAAATAGGAGTGAGTACGTGATCCTAATTCAATAAATTGATTAAGTGTGATCAGATTTCAAGGACGAAATCTCTTTAAGGAGGGGAGAGTTGTAACACCCAGTTTTCGGGTCTAGTAGTATTAAATATTTTCTGTCTGCAGGTGATTATTTAAATGTGTCAGAAAATAATTTTGTTGTGCTAGTTGAAAATAAATGGGTAAAAGAGTCAAATAATTTATTGTGACTAATAAATTATAAATGGTTTTAATTTTATTTAGTTGACGGTAAAATAAAATAATGGTTCCCCGTAAATGATTTTAAATTCCAGACAATAATAAGTACGGGGAATGAAATTTGGACACTTCGAGTATACCACCAAAATATTAGGTCGGTTTATTGTTTTCATTATATATCTACATACATACATATACACGATCATACATACACATACATAACCCTAGATTAATTCCTAAATCACCTCCTTCCATCAAATTAATGATGTCAAATTCGATTTCAAGCTTCAAGATCAAGGGTTAGCATCCTCTAATCATTCTAATCAATATGTAAGTCTCAATCTCTTGAATTATATATAAACCTTAGAAATTGGGGGTTTTGATGTTCTTGACTTTAATCCGAAATTAGAGTTTCAAATGGTTGAATTGATGTTAGTTAAGCTTTAATAACATGGAATAATCATTCCATCATCATCATAAACATGTTGTATGTGTTAATTCTTGAGTTCATGTTAACTTAGAAATTGGGGTTTTGGGTGTTTGAGAAAATAGCTTGATTAATATGAAATTGAAGGTTGTAGTGATTATATTATTGCTAGTTGAGGTTTGTATGAGGATTATAACTTAAATCCTAACATAGAAATGAAGAAAATTATGTATGATCATATAGATAGTTTATGGGTTAGTTGATAAATCATGAATTGAAGCATATTGTTATGTTATAGTTGTTAGTTAGTGCCTAATTCATGATTACAAGTTAAGTTGTAGCTTGAAATTAAAGAATTTGATTAAGTGTTCTTGAGGATAATGATGAACTTGATGATGATAATGGATTATATGATAAAATTAGCATTTTGTGGCTAAGAACACTTAATTTATGATTAAAGATGATTGTGTTAACTTAATTGTTAAGTATTCATTAGATTTAATATTGGAAGTTTGATGAATTGTTGATGGTAGAGGTTAATAACCTTAGTTGTGGTTTAACCATGTTGATTAGTGATGATTGACGTGGATTAATGTGATTCTATGATCATAATTTGCTAGTGATGATAAACTAATGATGTTGAAAATAGTTATTTATAATATGAAGTGAATAATGAGAATTGTGGTAATTATGTTAATACATATGAATTGAGTAAATCGGGTTTGTTGTTAATCTATTAGAATGATGTTGTATATATTTGAGACAAGTAACTAACTCGTTTTGTTTAATTATAATTGTCAGATGTGCAGAAGGCTCAGTGATATTAGACTACTGAGTGGATGCCTGAGGTGGTCGGTGAGTGGATCTCTAATCCTCAGCGTAACTTGGTTGTAACAAGTTTGGTTACAACAAGTAACGTGTTATTACTTTATTAGTTGCATTGATGATTATGTTTATAGTAATAATACTGTTGATATGTTGACTAGTTGAATATGTGACTTGTTGATTACGTGATCACCTGATTATTTGGCCTTCGGGCATCAGTTGTTAATGAGGCCAACGAGTTGTTGAATGGTTGGTTGGGCTAGTTGGTTATCCAAAGTTTAACACACCTCCTGTGTTAGTTGAGGATAACCACTAGATATCGGTCTCGTCCGTATGGCCATACGGATAGGTTGGATAAGTGTTCTTGGGGAGCCTCCCGGGTTATGGTTATCCCCAGAGCCGCCGATCCTCATTATGGTGTTGTTGATTAGTTGAATTGTTGCATTGTTGAACTGATGTATTGTTGATGTGTTGTATTGTGTACTTGCTTGTTTAGTGCTAAGTGTTGTACACAAAGTTGTTGAGCTAAGTTAGGCTGTTGATTAGTTATCTGCTCACTTAGCGTTATGCTAATCCCCCACATTATCCCTTCTTGCAGGTTTTGCATATAATTTGGGTGGGCAAGAAGTTGGACTAGAAGGAATGTTTGACTACGAGGCTCTACTCTGATAGTTGATTTGTATAAAATAATGTTTCATCATGTTTTTAAATAACACATCGGTTGAAGAAATTATAGTTTTGAAAAGGTTGAATTTTATATGTTGATACAATGAAGTAAATTATGATTATCTATTTGGACTTACGCTTCCGATTTACTAGATTTAAATGATAATAAATGAGGGGTGTTATAGTTTACTAACATAATAAACTATGATGCTCTAATTTTCTCTGAATATGATGCATCAAGTGTTTAAATATAATGCACCGACTTTCAAAATATACTATAAAACATAATTATTGAATTAAAAAGTGGTGCATCATAGTTATAAAAATATGGTTCATCAAAGTTATAATTCATAGTTAGAAAACATGGTTCATCATAGTTATAAAACATAGTGCATCGAGTGTTTAAAATAGCATGTATCGACTTTCAAAATGTACTATAAAACATCGTTATTGAATTAAAAGGTGGTGCATCGTAGTTATAAAAGATGGTGCATCATAGTTATAAAATATGGTGCATCATAGTTATAAATATGACGCTCCGATTTTTAGATATACGATAAACATCATTAGTGTATAAATCTTGGTGCATCATAGTTATAAAATATGGTGCATCATAATTTTAATTTTATAATGCATTGAAGTTATAACTTTGCTATATCAAAATTTATTTTATTCAAGGTATGA
This sequence comes from Helichrysum umbraculigerum, assembly GCA_949592205.1. Lineage (NCBI taxonomy): Eukaryota > Viridiplantae > Streptophyta > Magnoliopsida > Asterales > Asteraceae > Helichrysum > Helichrysum umbraculigerum. The sequence continues at coordinate 144,913,716 of CATIUR010000003.1, read as the reverse complement.
ATATGGTGCATCACATAATTTTTTTAATATATATAAAATTGTATTTATATATAACAACGTGAAGTAAAACAATAACAGAAAAAATGTTGAAAACGCGAAAAAAAACAATGATAACAAACCATGAAAAGGGTTAAATGAAAACGTTGAAAAATGCAAAAAAAAAAAAAAAAAAAAAAAAAAAAAACCGAAAAAATATTAATAAGAAACAAAATTAATGTAAAAAAATAAAACACTAAAAAAATTTAAGAAAAAAAAAAGTAGAGGAGAAATGATAAGGTTAAAGAAATAAAGGAGGTGGAGAAATAAAGGAGGTGGAGAAATAGAGAAGGACACATGACATCACCCTATTCACTTCCTCCATTTGCGTTCATAAAGTGGCTTCCGTTTAAGAACCAGTATCAAAATATAATACACAACTTTAATTTGTGCTACACAATTTATGTGACACACACTATACATTGCAAAAATCAGTTGTGTATCACATAAGTTTTTTAAAAATAATATATCTTATGTTAAAGAGCATAAAAAATAATTTTGATATATGTTCCCACCGAAAAAGGTCTTCTACTCGAATGTTCCCTTAATATCTTAGTTTATTATTATTATATTATAAGGAAAACATAAACCTTGTTAGCTGCTTAGAAATAGAACACGTCATCGGCTATTAGTAAAGAGGATAAAAAAAAACTAATTCCCCCACTAATCACCGTAGTATTTTCTCATCAACATTTTAAGTCTTTGGAAGGCAAACATATTGTCTAATCAATAATCAATAAAAATATGGAATTTGATTTTTGTAGTATCGTTCGGACTAATGAAGATATATATTACGATTATGATTTAAGATCTAAAACTTGGAATTGGATCAATCCTAACTATTACAGATTATCTATAGTCTTAAATTTGGGATTTATTGTTTGATCTAATTATACACAACAAAGTTCTCACTCACATCAACATGTAAGTTTTTAAAAAGTGTTGGTTTTTAAGTAATTTAGGTTGATATATAGTTCAAAAATTATAAGTTAAAGCTTGATTTTTTTTTTTTTTTCAAAATCAAAGTTTGAAAATAAGGAATGAATAAACCAATGTTTTAAAAACCGGTTTTTTTATCGAATCGGAAACTCCACCGATTCCGGTCGAACCGGTTCAACCGGTCCGGTCCAACCATCCCCAAAACCGGCCACGTCACCATTATTTAAAAAAAAAAAAAAAAAAACCCGGTTGAACCGTCCGGTTTCCGGTCGAACCGTCCGGTTTCCGGTCGAACCGCCGGTTCGTTGACCGGTCAACTTAAGGTCAAAACCGGTCCATTCTAACTCGGAAACTTCTCCGGATCCGGTCGAACCGGTCGAACCGGCCGGTTCGAACCGGTTTTTAAAACATTGGAATAAACTCATGAAATAAATAGCACATATCTTTTCTTAAGTGGGCTTAGAATTTGAACTCGAAATTTTACAGTTAATTGGTTACCTCAATAGCACTAGACCAATGATCATTTGGTTAACCGAACATCAATATGAAACTTCAATATCGCTAATTTTCACAAATTCTTTTGTTAAGTTGTATTCCTCTACATATTTAAAATTTAGCTATAATCAAGTTCATCAACAAACTTTGTTTGGTAATATTTACAAGTTAAGACGTTGCTTTAAATTATATGGAGAAAAAGATATGTACAGAATATATGATGTTCATTATATCTTGATATTTCTCACCATATATAAACGAACATAAATTAAACTATTTACACTTTTTAAACAAGAAAATACTTATTAACTTATGCTACATTTTGTTACAAGCTATACATAATGATTATATACATATAACATAAAAAAATATCATCAACGTAATTAGATGTGGGATGTGCATCGCAGAGCCCTTCTTACTTACTAGTATATTTATATAAAGGAATGTGTATCTATGATTGTTTAAATAAAATCAAATGATTAAATAGAACAGATTTGCGATTTAAGCATTTCTAGCTAATGAAAAGATTCATAAATGGCTTTTATTGTATAATATCTTTCAAAACGTGTTGTTCCGGACACGCAAACCGGCCCACGTCAAGCCGCCCCAGGCCCATCACGTGAGAGGTAAATCGGACTCGCCAAGGGCCAAGGCCATGCTGGGGATGCCAACCACAAGGATTGAACACCCAACCTCATGTATTCAATAGAGGTCCCACATTGGGCCAACACCCTCAACCACGTGGGTATCTCACCTTTCACAAATTCTAAAAAACACTTTTTAACAGCTTTTATATTGAAAATTTACACACATTGTCTCTAAATAGATCATTCGCCAACAGCTTAATCATATAACTTGTTGCTAAATTACATCAGTACACTCTGGTAAAAGGTATATTTTGTAATAAAAAACATAGCACTGAAAATGCCTTTACGAGGGAACAAGAAAAAGCAAATTTGTCACTTAAGTCTTCGAAAGTCCTTATTTGTCAAATTTAAAGATCACGTTGTTATTATCTTACAAATATACTCCATTAAATATACTCCATTAAATTAAATCTCAATTGTAACACCCCAAATTTTATTAGTTCGTGAATTTTAAAGTTTAAAAGAGTTAAACTATTAATAATATTTTATATTGAGTATTTACATTTTTATTTGAGTAAAAAGTTTAAATTAGAGAAAACGAGACTTACGATTTTAAAACTTTAATACCGAGATTAGAGGGGTGTAATAGGACTTGGATACACTTAAATAAACTTCAACCCCCCCCCCCCCCCCCCCCCCCACCCCCACCCCCCACACACACAAATAGAGAGGTATGGGCGTGGTTTTTGGGTTCCAGGCAGAGAGAAAACACAGAGAAAAGAGAGAACGGGGTAGAGGTGAAGAACAAGAAGAAAATCGCCAAATCAAGATTGAATCCTTGTGTTTCTAAGCTTCTAAACTCGTTTCTACCATCTCCAAGGTAAGAACAACACCTTAATCCCTTCAATTTGATTATATGATGAGTTCTTGAGATGAACACTAAAATGGGTTTTTGAAAAATAGTTGAGTTTATGAGTGTAGGGATGTTAGATGGTGATTATTGAGTATAAATGAGTTTGAGAATGTAAAAATAGATGTGTTATGTTATTACTCTTGAGTTTTGTTAAATTTTGAGTAATTAGTGAGGTTGATGATGATGATTTGACGAAATGTAACACCCCAAGTTTCAGGAATTTAATTTCGAATGCGGATATAATTTTATTATGAAGTATTATGATTTAAGTAGTGAGTTATAATAGAAAACGTAAATCGGTTTCTCAGTTCCAGACTGTGAAATAAAAGGGATTAAATTTAGTTCACAGGTACATACGTGGAGAGTCAGGGAGTAGTCTCAATTGTTCTCAAACATTTCCTGAAGCTGAAGAAAAACACAGGAGAGTATTACCTTACTCAAATCTTTCATCTAAGCCTAATTCAAGCATAAATCTTTCAAGAATCATTCTCTTTATCATCTCAAATCATTGTAAGTAAGAATTCTCCATTTGTTTTAACCTAGTTCATGGGTTTTTAAGGGTTTTGTAAAATTAGTGATTTTAAACACGAAATTAGGGTTTCAAATTGTTAGAATTGTTGATTATTAGTGTTTATGAGCTTAGTAGTAATCAAATAACATGTTAAAAGTGATGAATTAGTCAATTGTGTTCTTGAGTGATTTCTAGGGTTTTACTAAATCTTAGAGTTATGATGTTAAATAGCTAGAATATGATAAATGATATTAAGTGAATATGTAAATGAAGCTAGTAGTGATTATAAAGAGTTAAGAACATAATTTTTGGTTAATTAGTAAGGAATTAGCTAAACTAATCAAAGTGGGGGAGTAATTACATGTGGTTAGTAGTTTAAAGTGATGAAGTATGTGTTCTAAACATGTTATATATGATTATGTGTTATGATAGGTGCTAAAGAGTTGGATAAATCATTGTGATCATACTTTGTATTTCAACAATAAAGAGTAAAGGTGAGTATTGTAGGGATTAGTCAAGTAATGAATGGTTGTATGTGTTTCCGGATTGCTTCCGAGCAAGAGGATCATACAATCATGTGGAAGTTAATTGTATTTCTTGTTTATAATTGTGTTATGGATATGAATTGGTTGTATGTGTTTCCGGATTGCTTCCGAGCAAGAGGATCATACAATCAAGTGGAAGTAACTTGTTTCTAGTTATTAATTATGTGAATGGGCAATAATGTAGAGATCAGCTAGCAATGCTAGCATAGAGTTGTTTCTAGTGTTTGGTATCCATTTCGATGTGATTTGGTACCATATGCCTTGTTTCTTATGGCCGCGGATCCGCATAGTGTTTAAATCTCTACATGTTGTGCCGGTAGTTAATTGTGTAAGAGTTTAAGTGTTATTGTGTATAATGTTGTGAATTATTTGGTTGATTGCCTATATGCTCACTAAGCATGTGTGCTTAGCCTTTCAAGTGTTTCATGTTTCAGGTAGTGTTGGGAGGGAAAAGAGATTATGAAGTGATAGAGTGGATTGCTCGTTAGTGAGTGAAGTTTCTTCCCTTTAATTATCGTTTTGTGATAAACTTGTGTAATATGCCCAAAAGTTGTTTTGGAAGTTAAACAAGATGTTATGGGTCGGTTTTAATATGTATGTTGACTTGAGAGTCAACTGTGATGTAAATTATGATCATGTTTTGTAAACCGTGAATTTTAAGTGGTTGAATATAGAATGGGTTGCATATAAGTAAATTGTGATTGGTTGGTCAATGTAAGTGTTGACATTTAGTCAAATATGTGTAAATGGGTGTTGGTTTGGGCTAGATAGAGGTTGGAATGGTAAACGGGTCAGAAAGTGTCAAAATGGGTCATCAAAATGCCATGGTGCTAATTCTAATGAGTTAGTGTTATGGTACTTTTGTTTAGTGTTTCAAGTTTGTTTTTGGATGTTAAATATGTGTGCAAAAGCTTGTGGTCAGATTATATGTAGATTGTGTTTTGAGGTGTTGAGCAAAAGTGGTTAAAATAGCCGAAAATGAGCCACACGTCCAAATCTTGTATTTTTGTAAAATTTGAAAAAGTGTTAAAAGAGAAAGTTTCATATTGTTATAGTGGATATGTGTGCAAAATTTCAGGTCCTAACTCATAACGAGTAAAAAGTTATGCGCGTTTGAAATTGGTTAAAAAGTTGACTTTTGCTGACTTTCGATTTTGTGCTTAGCTACGCGATCCCAAAAATAATTTATGGATCGCGTAAGTCAGTGTAATTTGTGATCAGTGGGTTTTGGTCTTGGTTACGCGATCCCAACTCAAAAATCTGGATCGCGTAAGCAAGTGTAAAATCAGAAAATCAGTTTTAAGGTCAAGGTTGAATATGGGATAAATGTGATATGAATTATAAGTAATTTAAGATAAATGGGACCTAAATGAATGTATATAAAAAAAATGTTTCTAAATTTTGGGGCGTTTCACGAAATTATGATGATAATAGGGTGTTAGTGTATTGTTGTTAGTATGTAGCCAACTAGTTAGTTACATGTTTGAGAACATGAGAAATGAGAGATTGATTAATAATGAGAAATCACTTTGAGTAGTGATTGATAATGTTATGTGATGGTTTGTGTTTAGGTGATTCAAAGAGCGATTAAGAATGTGCTAGAGCTTGCATAATCGACACTTTTGCCAAGGTAAGTAACGGTCCCTTGAGTTTGATACTAATATTCGTATTACGTATGCAAATAATGAGTATAGTCGAGTAATGTCATTGAGACCCTTGAGTGTGTTTCAATGTGCATATTTTAAATGGTGAAATTCGAGGACGGTATTGAGACTTGAGAAACCTCAATGACCATGCCTTGACACATGAGATTTAATCATTTGAGTAAAAGAGACAAATAACGAGATTAAGTTATGTATAAAAAGAGAGATTGGACATATACTTAGAGATATAAATGATTGAATTGAGAATGCTTGATTTGTAGCTATTCCTTGTTGATGAATTGTTATGAGTCTTGATTATGTTGATATTATTGAGTATTTGGTTATTATTTTTATCGATGAGATGTTAATATTGCTAAAGAGTTGGATATAATTATGGAGTCGAGCTTTGATAGAATGAGTTAACCATTTGGACCACTTGGGTGTTCCAAATGGGTCGAAGTGTCAAATTGAGTCGAGTTGGAAGCGAGGACACCCTATTGCTAAATTCTTAGTAATTATGAGTAATTGAGCTTGTTGATAAGCGGTTGTAGACCCTAACCTTCGATTTGGGTTGTGAGTTCCAAAACGGTCTAAATGGGTCGTTATTGGGCCCTTATGTTAAATCGAGTTGAAATTGTGGTATGGTTGATATGTTGCGAGTTTTAAACTCCATTTAAATTGTTTGTAAAGTGTGTAAAAGATCCAAACCTGATTGTATATCGTTTGTGATCTTGGTCGTTCTAAAAAATGGTCCGAAACGGCCGTTATTTAGTCCTACGTCCAAATTCGTCATCTTTGTGAAATTTGGGAAAGTATAAAAAATGGAACATTCATCTTGGTATTGTGGAAGTGTCCACAAAGTTTCGTGTCATAACTCTAAACGAGTAAAAAGTTATGCGCATCCGAAATTGGTGTCAAAATAGGAGTTTGGGCATTTGCTGCACAAACACATCGATACGCGATCCCACCAAGTGTGTAGGATCGCGTATCACAGAAGAAATCCGCTACAACCGAGTTTCTTTGTTAATATGCGATCCCATCCTCAGTACAGGATCACGTACCTCAGTGTAAAATGGTGACAGGATCGCGTACCTCAGTGTAAAATGGTGACAGTGGTTTTGTGTATACATACGCGATCCCACCTAGTTTTTGGGATCGCGTATTCATGTTATTTTTGAGTAAATTTGTTTTGAGTCAGCAGCATGATTATGTTTTATCTAATACTTTTATATTTGAGTTATCTTTAAAGATTGTTAACGAGATTATGATAAATTACACCATATATGAGATTTCACATGGTATTGTGGTTGATCACTTAAGTGTGATAAATTTTGTATAGTAGATGGGTAACTTAAGTGTGATTGACAATAGTTATAATTAATCTTTTGAGCAAGATTAATATCTTAGTATTAGAGTTGATTATTTGTGTATGACCAACATTTGCTATGATTTTATAGATAGAGAAGGAGATTTTATGTTGTAGTTGAGATTACGTTAGAGACCACCATTACTTACTAAGCATTATTGCTTATTCTATTACTGTTGTTGTAATGTAGGAAATTGTAGGACAAGGATCCGTGGACGACTATTGGTGGGACTTACTTAAATGTTAGTAAGTCAGTCCCTTCTTTAATCATGATCTATACAAAGAAAACCCCATTGGTATAATTATGAATCATTTGAATACGGTTCACTTTTGTTTGAAGAAATATTTGTATAACTCTGAGAATCATGAGTATTAATTCAAATATTAATATTGCCGTAACGAGTTTATAAAAAAAAAAGAAAAAAAATCTGGGGTGTTTCATCATTATATGTTATTTTGCACTGGGTTTATTGTTTCGTTATTTATTAAACATTACACATATTACTGTATTATATGATTCGAACTTTGAAAACTTTTATTGTATATATTACACTTGTAAATTTCGTAAATGAAAATTCACATACAATAGATGATATTACTATACTATGAATTCGATTCGAGAAACAGCTCAAACCATATTCTGAGCAGCAAAATTAAGGAGCTTTAATTAACTATAGTAAAGTAATATCTATAACCGAGCTAGAGAGAACAATTATATCATTTAAATATATACCAGATATCTATACTATCTCTTACAAGACACTTCAGCTGACATCATGAAGCTGATTTGTCCTCTTCTAAGGTAGGTTTTGTTGCTGAGTTGTCATCACCATGTTAATTGTCCTATGTCAGCGTGATGTCATAATAAGAATGTGAGTCTCATAAAAATTATTGATGTCAGTGTTTATTTTTAAATAAAGTGTCTCTACTTTTCTTGAAACTCTCCTACTTATTTTGCACGCTTAAATATTATTGGTTTCTCTCCCACCAATGTCACGCCTCCTTCTCTAATTGGTTTGTCTCTGTATCTGCCACCGTCCAAAAATTAAACACCCCATTCTATTGAAGTGTCTTTCTTCTCCATCATGTTTCTTTTATATCCAATGTATTTTCTCAATTTTCATCCTCATCTTTCATCTTTTGGTGCCAATTTTAGATGGCCATACGATTCTTCATCTTCATCTGCATCACAGTCATCAACTTCGTGATTCGTTTGAGAGGAATACTATTGTGGTAAGTCTTCGATCATTTTTTTACGTTAGGGTTTCCTTAGATTTGTTTGAGGATTAATCTTATTAATTTTCAACATTACCGTTTATTTTAGTTGCTTTTGGTGTAGATTTGGACTAGGAATGGGACAATGCATTATATAAAGTTGTTGTTGGTATCGATTTTGTAAGTTTAAGTTTTGTGTTTGTGGTGTAGGGTTTGAATTCATACGTAATTTCATATTTTAATTTCGATCTTGGGTGAATGACTAAGTTTTTAGTAATTACAATTTCATGTTTCATTTTTCCAAGCTAAGGGAACAGGTTTTATGAACCAATTTTTGCCAAGTAGTGAAATCGATTCTTAGGCAGAAGGTTTAAAAGACTATTTTGGTTTTTCAGTTTCCTTAAGATTGTAACGGATAATGAAACGAAATCACAATACCAAGGTAAGTAATATTGAATTTCCCTTTCATCTTCCTATTTTGTTACTTCTTTTTTGGATTTTGAAATAGAGTTTAATTTGGTTACATGCTTTGGATTTGAACAGGGATAATGGATGTTTGAATAAAATAGTAGGTGATAAGCTTTTCTTCTTATAAACTGAAAGTACAAAGATTTAATTTTAAGTTTTTTTTTTTCTGTTTAGTTCTTTAGTATTTTTGTTTAAAAATCCACCACTACCTTTTATTTTTGTTGCTTTTGGTGGAATTTGACTATGATAATGCATTATATTAAGCTGAAGTGTTGTCTAGTTGGTAGCTAGATTATTTGATATGGAATGCAGATGTGCAGATATCTATACAAGTCTCCTGCTTAGTTTTTTCCCTCATACTTAGTTTAGTTGTGTTTTAGTGTATATCACTATAAATGTAAGGGTTTTCACTTTTTGATTTTTTTACTCTAGCATTAATGTGCTTTCACTTTCCGATTTTTTGTTGTTATTTTGTTTTGTAACACCCCAATTTTATCAGGAATTTAATATCGTACGCGGATATAATTTTATTATGAAGTAATATGATATAAATAATGAGATATAGTGAAAAACGTAAAACGAATTATCAGTTCCAGACTGTGTAGTTAAATGAGGAAGGACTTTTAATAGAGAAACACGTATCCAGTGTTATGTTTATCCCATTTTATTTCTTTCAAACTCTAGAATACACCTACAAATATGAGAAAACACGCTGGAGCTTTCTTCCATCCTCAAATCTTCACTTAAACCCTAGAATCAAGCTAGGAATCTTCAATTCGTCATCTCTTTTTCATTCCTAATCATTGTAAGTTGAATTTTCTTAAGATTTTAACCTAGTTCTTGGGGTTTAGAGGGGTTTATTATGGGTTATGATTAATTAGTGAAATTAATACGAAATTAGGGTATATAATTGCTAGAATTGTTGTTTATTAGTGTAAATAAGGTTGTTAGTGATCATATAACAATTTAAAAATGATTAATTTGCTATAGGTGTTCTTGAGTAAATATGGGGGTTTGGTTAAATATGTGTGAATTAGTGTTAATTAGTTAAAAATATGATCTATAATGTAATTAGAGTATGAAAACTATGATAGAACATGATTTAAGTGAAAGTGTTAATGAACTGATTAGGTTAATCAAAGTGGGGGAGAATTTAAGAGTGATTAATGGTTTAGAGTCATGAATTTCTTGAATTTAAACATGTTGTTATGTGATATATGTATAGGTGATAAGAAGTTGGAATTGTTACTTTTGGTTGTACGTTGTGAATCATCATTACAAGACTAAGGTGAGTTATATATGGACTTAATCAAGTAAATGGTTGTGTGTGATCATACAATCATGTGGAGTTAATTATGATTAATTGTTTAGATTGTTACTTGTGAAATGATGACATGAATTGATTGTACATGTTACCGGATAGCTTCCGAGCTAGAGGTGGGTACAATTATAAGTTAGGGATATGAAGCTTATGAAGTTTATGATATAGAGTTGCTAGTTTTACTAGCATAGTGTTTATGTAGCCTTGTTATGTATTATTTGGTTAAGTTGTTTATATGCTCACTAAGCAAGAGTGCTTATTATTTATGTGTTTTATGTTTTAGGTGATATCGGTAAAAGGGAGGGCAAAACAAGTAAAAGGGATTGACGTGGATTGCTATCGTGTTGTGAGTGCATGTTCCTCTCTTTAAATTATCGTTTTGAAGGATGCTTGTATAATACGCCCATAATATAAAGTCTTTAAGTAGTCAAACATTATGCTTTTGATTTTGGTCTTGAAGTATGTTGACTTTGAAAGTCAACTGTAAATTGTAGTAGTGTATGAGATTTTGAATAAAACCTTGAAGTTATGATGAATGTAAATTATGTAGTATGCTTATGTGGATTAAATGAGGAAAAGGGTCAAACATTATTAGGATTGGTTGAAGTTTTAGTCAGAATATGGTCATTTAATTAAACGGGTCAAATGGTGTCTATTTGAGTCAAAGAAGCGTTTAAGTAGTATGTTTGAATAAAATGGTGTTATAGCATTTTGGATTAATGTTCTAAGTTGGTTTTGACATGATAATGTAGTGTATAAAGGGTCTTAATCAGATTGTAAGTGGTGTGCATTTTGGTTTGTCAAATGAAAGTGGCGTTTTGGGTCTATAAAGGTCGTAGGTCCAGATTTGGCGTTTTAAAGAAAATTGGAGAAGTTCAAAAAGGAAAACCTCTATTTTAGTCATATGAAGGTGTCCGTAAAATTTCAGGTCCTAACTCCCATTATGCGTGTCGGAAGTTAGCATTCTTTAAAAAGTGTTAGTATTCTTTAAAAGTGTTAGTATTCTTTAAAAAGTGTTAGTATTCTTTAAAAATGTTAGTATTCTTTAAAAGTTGCTAGTATTCTTTAAAAGTGTTAGTATTCTTTGGAAAGTGTTAGTATTCTTTAAAAATGTTAGTATTCTTCAAAAGTTGCTAGTATTCTTTAAAAGTGTTAGTATTCTTTGGAAAGTGTTATGCAGATTTCACCTGGCGAAAATGGGGATCACCTGGTGAAAAACCTCCTGTCCAAAATTTCACCCAATACGTTTCCCGTTGCGTCTTTAAGAGTTTGGACCTCATATTATAGTATGTATGGGTAAATGTAATGAGATTTTCAGTGTTATAAAAAAATAAATAAAAATTTTTTTTGGGCGTTTCAAGTGGGTATCAGAGCGATAGTTTAAGAGAATTATGTAATCCACATTAGGATTGCGTAGTCTTAAACTATTATGAATGCATGATTATGTTTTTATATGATTTCAAGATTTGTTGTTATGACTGATTGTGTTTAAGAGTAATGAATAGAAGTGTGTGGTAAGTATAATATGATTTCGTCTGGCCAACAAAATTAATATTATACTATTGCACATAGGTGATTCATAGCACTTAAACATAATGCAGATTAGGGGATAATTGTTTTGATAAATTGTGCATGAAGTTTAATTGTTGTTTATATTATGTGAAGATGAAGGTATTAACTGAATTGTTGATTTTGTGTTAGATGGATGCTACTAAGAATACCAGTGAACGTTCTCCCCCACGTGAGGAGAACCGAAATTTGACTCATGAGGAAGAAGTAAGGATAAAGAATATAGTTGGACAATCTCTAGAAGCCTTTACCCCAACGATGATTACTAGAATGGAAAATATGTTGACCGAGAGATTTAGTGAGTTTGAAAGACAACATATAGCTCCCTTAAGAAATGTTGGAACATCCTCAACCCATGTAGAGACGAATAAAGAGAAGTTTGAGTATAAAAGTTTTCCTACGTATAATCCACCTGAGTTTAGTGGAGAGTTAAACCCAGTTATTAGTAATCGTTGGATTAGTGAACTCGAGGAGACATTTTTGTTGTGTAAGTGTCCGGATGAGTCAAAAGTGATATTTGCAGCTCATCAACTTAAGAAAGATGCTCATGAGTGGTGGAATTCTCAGTTAGAGACGTATGGTTCTGAAATAGCTTCGAGGTTTACCTGGAACAAGTTTAAAGAGATATTTAGAGAGGAATTTTCACCACCTACAGAGTTAGAGAAGTTAAAGGGAGAGTTTTTAGCGATTGAGCATGGAAGTAAGTCAGTTGCCGAGTATTCTAAGGTATTTCATGAGAAAGCTAGGTTATGTCCTGAGTATACCTCTAATCCTAAGTTGTTGACCGACCATTTTTATCGTCATCTTAACCTTGAGATTCGTGAATCCATTGACCCACTTGTTTATAATACCATTGCCAAAATCTTGAATATAGCATTAGTGCGTGAGAAGGACTTGCAAGCTAGAGTTGCTGAAACAATGAGTAAGAGAAAGGTAGAACATACCACTTCACCATCTTCTGTATCTAAGAAAGTACGTTTTGAGGAAACCATTCCACAACCACAACCATTACAACAAGTTAATTCCCAAATTCAACCAAGAGAGATACCCCCATGTGAGAAATGTGGTAGGAAGCATACAGAAGAGTGCAAATGTTTTAAGTGTGGTAGACTGGGGCATATGGCATCGAATTGTCCAAGCCCTCTTCGTTTATGTTATTATTGTTTTAAGGAAGATCATCTTCAAGCTGACTGTCCGGACAAAGCTAGAGATAGATGTAAGAGAATGGAGGAAAAAGTAGCTATGACGGTTCCAAAGCCAAAAGCTCGTGCTTACCAGATAACTGAGGGAGAGGTGAAGAAGTCATCAGATGTGACGTCAGGTACCTATATTTTAAATTCTATACCTGCATACATTCTTGACTCTGACGCCGTTAAATCTCTAGCATTTATGTTGTTATGTGTGTTTAAGTATTCTTAAGATTGATTATGATATTAGCGTGTGCTTAGGAATGTTCGTGAGGACACGAACAGTTTAAGTGGGGGAGAGTTGTAACACCCCAATTTTATCAGGAATTTAATATCGTACGCGGATATAATTTTATTATGAAGTAATATGATATAAATAATGAGATATAGTGAAAAACGTAAAACGAATTATCAGTTCCAGACTGTGTAGTTAAATGAGGAAGGACTTTTAATAGAGAAACACGTATCCAGTGTTATGTTTATCCCATTTTATTTCTTTCAAACTCTAGAATACACCTACAAATATGAGAAAACACGCTGGAGCTTTCTTTCATCCTCAAATTTTCACTTAAACCCTAGAATCAAGCTAGGAATCTTCGATTCATCATCTCTTTTTCATTCCTAATCATTCTTTTTCATTCCTAATCATTGTAAGTTGAATTTTCTTAAGATTTTAACCTAGTTCTTGGGGTTTAGAGGGGTTTATTATGGGTTATGATTAATTAGTGAAATTAATACGAAATTAGGGTTTATAATTGCTAGAATTGTTGTTTATTAGTGTAAATAAGGTTGTTAGTGATCATATAACAACTTAAAAATGATTAATTTGCTATAGGTGTTCTTGAGTAAATATGGGGGTTTGGTTAAATATGTGTGAATTAGTGTTAATTAGTTAAAAATGTGATCTATAATGAAATTAGAGTATGAAAACTATGATAGAACATGATTTAAGTGAAAGTGTTAATGAACTAATTAGGTTAATCAAAGTGGGGGAGAATTTAAGAGTGATTAATGGTTTAGAGTCATGAATTTCTTGAATTAAAACATGTTGTTATGTGATATATGTATAGGTGATAAGAAGTTGGAATTGTTACTTTTGGTTGTACGTTGTGAATCATCATTGCAAGACTAAGGTGAGTTATATATGGACTTAATCAAGTAAATGGTTGTGTGTGATCATACAATCATGTGGAGTTAATTATGATTAATTGTTTAGATTGTTACTTGTGAAATGATGACATGAAATGATTGTACATGTTACCGGATAGCTTCCGAGCTAGAGGTGGGTACAATCAAGTGAAGATTAAGTGTATTTATTGTATATGATTATAGTGACATGAATTATGGTTGTACATGTTACCGGATAGCTTCCGAGCTAGAGGTGGGTACAATTATAAGTTAGGGATATGAAGCTTATAAAGTTTATGATATAGAGTTGCTAGTTTTACTAGCATAGTGTTTATGTAGCCTTGTTATGTATTATTTAGTTAAGTTGTTTATATGCTCACTAAGCAAGAGTGCTTATTCTTTATGTGTTTTATGTTTTAGGTGATATCGGTAAAAGGGAGGGCAAAACAAGTAAAAGGGATTGACGTGGATTGCTATCGTGTTGTGAGTGCATGTTCCTCTCTTTAAATTATCATTTTGAAGGATGCTTGTATAATACGCCCATAATATAAAGTCTTTAAGTAGTCAAACATTATGCTTTTGATTTTGGTCTTGAAGTATGTTGACTTTGAAAGTCAACTGTAAATTGTAGTAGTGTATGTGATTTTGAATAAAACCTTGAAGTTATGATGAATGTAAATTATGTAGTATGCTTATGTGGATTAAATGAGGAAAAGGGTCAAACATGATTAGGATTGGTTGAAGTTTTAGTCAGAATATGGTCATTTAATTAAACGGGTCAAATGGTGTCTATTTGAGTCAAAGAAGCGTTTAAGTAGTATGTTTGAATAAAATGGTGTTATAGCATTTTGGATTAATGTTCTAAGTTGGTTTTGACATGATAATGTAGTGTATAAAGGGTCTTAATCAGATTGTAAGTGGTGTGCATTTAGGTTTGTCAAATGAAAGTGGCGTTTTGGGTCTATAAAGGTCGTAGGTCCAGATTTGGCGTTTTTAAGAAAATTGGAGAAGTCCAAAAAGGAAAACCTCTATTTTAGTCATATGAAGGTGTCCGTAAAATTTCAGGTCCTAACTCTCATTATGCGTGTCGAAAGTTAGTATTCTTTAAAAAGTGTTAGTATTCTTTAAAAGTGTTAGTATTCTTTAAAAATGTTAGTATTCTTTAAAAGTTGCTAATATTCTTTAAAAGTGTTAGTATTCTTTGAAAAGTGTTAGTATTCTTTAAAAATGTTAGTATTCTTCAAAAGTTGCTAGTATTCTTTAAAAGTGTTAGTATTCTTTGAAAAGTGTTATGCAGATTTCACCTGGCGAAAATGGGGATCACCTGGTGAAAAACCTCCTGTCCAAAATTTCACCCAATACGTTTCCCGTTGCGTCTTTAAGAGTTTGGACCTCATATTATAGTATGTATGGGTAAATGTAATGAGATTTTCAGTGTTATAAAAAATTAAGTAAATAAAAAAATTTGGGCGTTTCATGTTTAGATTTGAACAATGGTGGATATGATGACTGATTGAAGATGGTAACCTATTTGGTGTATGTAAAAACAATCAAAGGTATAAAAACTTACTTTTATTTAGTTTATATATCAAGAAACTCATCATCAACCTATTTGGCCATTTAATTGTGTAGTGAATGACATTAGCTTGCTGTCATGTTATGCATAAAGGTGTTATTAAACTGATTTTTTTTATTTAAATTGTGTTTATTATGTGATTCTTCATGTGAGACTTAGTTTTGAGTTTTGTTCATTCTTAAACATATATCTATTATCTATAAATTTATATACTGAAACGTATGAAGAGCTTGATGCTTCTTATTTGTTACATATGTCTTTCTTGATCAGGTTATAAAAGAGTGGGATTCTTATGTATAATGCATAGACAAATATTCCTACTGATATCATTTTTTATCTTTACGCATAAAGTGTCCAGTTAGAGAGGGTTACAGGCGAAAATGACCCCCCTATGGTGTCCATGGACTGATCCTTTGGTTTTAGATTTCCTCTATCTCAAAAACGAGAAAGTGTTATATGATATGGTCCGAACTCCCAACTTGCTTTGTTCAGTAGAGGCTAAGACCAGATTAAAAACTTGGTTCTTTAATCATTGCAATTTAAGCTGGCCACCATTGCAATTTTGTTGATTTGTGTAGTCGGCTACTCAATGATTAATACCACAGTCCTTTGTTAATCATTTATCAAAATTGGTGTCGTAAGACTTAAGCTTATACCTTTAGCTAATGCTACAGAATGAGGCAATGGATGCAAGTTCTTGATAAACACGAGCTACAACCTTTTTTTTTTTTAGTATTTGAATTTTAATAGTCAACGGCTTTATAACAAAGAGTTAGCGATGAACCCTAGCCTTTTGCTAAAAAGTATACCATCTCTGTTGAGTTATAGTGGAGGTGTCAAGATGGGCGGGTCTAGATGAGTTATGTAGTATATTGCTGTAGACATTTAAACTAAATATGTTGTGCGTATGATGTGTACAGGGTTTTTTTGGTTTTCTTCCTAATTGTGTGTATATGTTGTTTCAATGTTTTAATCTGAATATTTAGTGTCTCAGGTTGGTCTTTTAATGTGTGAGGATTTTGTATCTACACATGGGATCATATTGTTTTCCTTGAAAAAGGTAGTTTATGAGAATGTAGTGGTGAACTATTCATAACTTTGGTGATCTTCCAAGAAGTAGTCTTTTTGTCTGGTGTCTTTTGCTAATGCAGGACTGTTTTGGTACTTAAAATTGGTGTATATTTGTCTTGGATCATTTTGGAATAAAATATTTATATTTGCCTTTTGAATTCATGAAGAGTGGTTGTATTTAAGTAAAGAGAAGTTCATTAATCATGGTTGTTGTTTTTGGGTCAGAAAAGTAGAGAATGAATATGGAACTATGAAAGTATGATATGCTATTACAACAAATGGATCGTCATATATTTATGTTTTTTTGAAAATGAGATCTCTTATTTGTGTAAGCATTATTTGAAGTAAAATTATGCGTTTCGTTACAAGGGTCGATTTAACCAATTACTTTGGCTTCGGTATTCGTTTTAGTTTTTCCTGCAATGCTTTGAGTGATGCCTTCTACTTCGTTTCTGGAAGACAAGGTCTGCTATCTTAGTACATGTATTTAATAATAGCCCATATGAGATGATATATTATAGGATGGTTATGAATCATGAAAATGTTGCAAATTAAGTCATGATGATTCAGCCTTCTTTAATTTCTTATGCTTTTAATTTTGTAGCGGGACCGACTCTCTTAGATGTGGCCTCCATTGCTGCTGACCGGCTCTCTTATTGATACTAAGAACTGATGTAAGTTTTAATCCAAGTGGACACTTATGTTAATGTAAGTTTGCGAACATAAGCAATTGGTTTTGCTTCAACATTAATTTGGTCCAGTTGGCTTATTTTGATATTTTGTAGATGGAATGTTGCTTCAACATTGATTTGGTCCAGTAACTTTAAATGACTACAAAATGTAATAGTTTGAACTGCAATTTTTGCTGCTGTAATGATGCTTTTTTACAGCATTTTTAAGCTATTTTTGGTGTTGTAATTGTAATTTCTTGCTGCTGTTTTGGTGATGTTTCGTATGCAGTTTTTAGTTTGAATTTTATGCTGTTTTGCTGCTGTAATAATAAATTTTTACAGCATTTAAAAGCGGTTTTTTGTGCTGTAATTTTGTTATCTTGGTACTGTTTTGGGGGTGTTTTGTATGCAGTTTTTTTTTGCTTAATTCTATGATGTTTTTGGTTTAATTCTATGTTGTAATGATACATTTTTACAACTTATTTGGAATTATTACCATGTTATAAATGGGTTTGGAGGAAGAAATTGTGTTTATGCTCATTATATGTTGGTATTGGATAACTTACGTTTCACCAAGCATTGAAAGAATAAGAGACAACACGTCGGCATTGAGCGGTTAATACATATGAGTTACATCTAACTTTATTTTACTTAAAAAATAATATTGAGTAATCGTATAATTTTGATCATTTAAACAAACCCGTGTTTTCACCGGTCTTAAAACTAGTAAGATATATGCGGCATATGCACACCCAACTAATTAAGCCAATGGAAAGTCAATACTGATCCTATTAGAAAGCCACCAAAAAGATTAAGTTCATCATAACTTATGTTCAAGTTCTCTGTAACGAAATAAAACACTCAACATAGAATTTCATGGCAAAATATTGTGTCTAGATCTTTTTGCATTGTCGATCACAGCAACAAAAATATACAAATGCTTAAAGTTTATAACAATAACTCCGGCTGCAATAGAAGACCGGCTATGTTTGGCAACTACGTTTTTTGAGCTTATGGGAGCTTGTAGCTTGTAGCTTGTAGCTTATGGTTTTCATAAGCTCCGTTTGGCTAATAAAATTTTAAGTAGCTTATGGTTTCCATAAGCTCGAAAACCATAAGCTACTTGAAGTAGCTTTTGGAAGTAGCTTGTAGCTTATGGAAAATGAAATTACATAAATACCCTTCAAATAAATATATTTATCTATTAGAATTAATATATTTGTCCTTTTATGTCATTTTACATTCATAAGCTACAAGCTCCAGCTACTTTGCCAAACACAAATACTACCAAAAGCTCCAGCTACAAGCTCCAGCTACAAGCTACCTGCTACAAGCTACCAGCTCCAGCTACAAGCTACCAGCTCCAGCTACAAGCTACCAGCTCCAGCTACTTGCGCCAAACATACCCATGATCAAGATTATATTATTTCAGTAAAAGAAACGATAATACAGCTTCAGGCTCGCAACATTGAAGACTCGTCCATGGAAGAAATTGTTACTTTCTACGTACGGTTCGATGACTGCAAAATTATTCTGAAGATTAATTAGCCACTTTGATAGACAAAAGGTAATTAATTCGGGTTTGAATACTGTGGATATAATAAATATTAACAAATGTATAGTAGCTACTGTCTAGATATATACTCCGTATTTGATAGTATTCATCATAAGTTATTTAATGGCACTTAAGTTAATCAAATCATGTAACTAGTCAAAATTGATGGTGATTAATTAAGTTCAATAAATAGAAACAGGAACAGTAGTACCTTGCGAGATGATTTCTTGCTAGAAGCCTTTCTAAATTCCAAAATATATGGTCCATCTGGCACCAGCCGATGAAACCTCGTTGTAAGAACATTTACTTGTAGTTATAGTAATTAAAATATAGCAGTGAGAGCGTATATTGAAAATTAAGCTCAACAAACTTTAATTGATAGAAGAATTACACGTATTCAATTCCCTCCTTTTAGATTATTTGATTTCATATAGTCTTCAAAACCATCTAAGACATATGTCTTGTTGTCGCCAAAACGTAAGCGTAGATACAGATACTTGAAACTGGAATAATCTATAACAGTGAATGGGACCCCGAGAACATCAGAAACCTTTGGTAAGTAAGCCTGTTCCAAATTGTGTATAATAAGCATCATTATTATCATATTCTTGAATCTAAAATTCAGAATGCATGTGAATATGTAATTAAAAATATCTCCTGGTATCACCTCAGCATGTTTCTTGGGAATTACTACAGAGCCATAGTTTTCCCTGGTTTCGACGGCAGTTATCAATATGTCAAACAAAGGTACAATAGAACCTTTTGACCTAAAATGTAGTTAAGAAGAACATGTACGCTATAAATCGATATATAACACAACAGGTAATGGAACAGGGTAGAAATAAAAGGATACGTCATACAGATTTGGCATGTCTCTATCCCCTCAGCGTTATCCATCACGTTGCTGAAATTTCGCTCCTGAGAAGTTTGGAATCTATATAGTTCAATTCGGAAACAAATAAAATACATAAAGCTAGCTAGTACTACTAAATATTCTTTGCGCAAACTTTCATCTTACCATAAACGAGATAACGTTAAAGCATTCAGCACATAACACCTCATGGTTCTTCTCGCGCAACACCCACTTGCTAAACGACACAAGGCAAGAAAGATGGACAGGCTATAAAGGTGAAAACATCATCCGTTACAAGAAAATTAAGAAATGTCAATGTAGGTACATGTTTAATGGGGCATTCATGCCTCCTAGCTAAAGGCTAATATAATGTTCACATTTGTACTCACCTTGCCGCAAAACTGACAGTCAATTCAATCACCTTGCTTCTTGTGAATCTAGTCACAGAATTTTCCCGACTCGTAAATAGAACTATAATGATCCAAGATACAAACTAGATTAGAAAAGAGTACTGGTACGTATGTAATAAATCTATTTGGGAGTAGTTTGTACATACATTTCAAAAGAATATGCCCACGAGTATTTAATATTATACATTACTTTCTTAACTTGATTCAGTAATTCCAATTCTTAAATATCATCAATAAGATTTTTACTCCAGATAACCGTATGATATATAGTGTAAATCGTATTAAAAACCCTTTAAATGATTGAAGTTCAACTTGGATAAATGTATACATCAAATTTGACCTCAGAAACCACTTAGAACTCAAAAAACTACTAATTTTTTTTTAACAGCGTAATTAAATATATTAAAAATATAGCAAGAAGCTACAGGATACGTACAACCATCATATCGAGCATTTTGCTCTCCTAAACTCACCTAATACAACCATCCAACGATTGCTCTCCGAAACTCACCTAATACAACTAAACCAAACCAAATAAACAAATACTTAAGAGAAGCAGAGAAAACCTAAATTCAAATCCGACAAACTAAATGAACCTACAATAACACCAAACAAAACGAGTCAACCAAAACCTACAATTTCCTTATTGGGCAGTTTTCTTCGCCCTATATCTTAATAATAATTCTCCGATTCACTCTTCCTTACCATCCGTGTTAAAATCAAGAAGATTGAAAGTTTTTTCATTCTTTGAACATCACAAGATAGAGAATAAGTTTCATTGCTCCCCAAATCTATTCTTTCACCAGAAGATACCAAATCATGAGTCTGACATAAGAGAGTCTTGCTAGTTAACTTTATTTTCAAAAGGGATAATACACAGGTAGATCACTATACTTTACGAAAATGTTCAACTGAGTTACTAAACTTTAAAAATGTTCAATTGGATCAATATACTTGTTGATTGGTGATGTAGCGTAAAAATAAGATAACAAATTAAACCTGTTGATTCCTATGAATACCAGGAATAATTCTTCCAACAAACGTTGATTCACAAAGAATACCGCGGTTAGGCAACAAATTCAACTCAACACTTTGAGAGAAACTTGGATTTTCATAAACTTAAAAACTCATCATATCTCCCTTCTATTACATATGGAAGCCTTTATATAGGCTAAAAAAACTAATAACGTACGAATATGAAAAGGCTCTACCAACCAAGAGTTTGAAAACAATTAAATAGACCATTAAACATAATAATGGTACTAATTACCATTAACATAAAACTTTATTATTATTATTATTATTATTATTATTATTATTATTATTATTATTATTATTATTATTATTATTATTATTATGTTTATGTTGAAGAGAACATTCTTGGTTCCGCATCATTCTCCCCCTCTAATTTGGGACTTGTCCTCAAGTCCTTAGTAGTCATTCTCCAATATAAACTTTAGGTAAATAACATCAAATGAAGATATCACCATCCATTCACAAAGATTTCGTTCCTCTTTCATCTTGCATCTAATCTTCCAAACACCTCCATCTTCAATGTGTACTCGACAAGGAGAACCACAACTAACATCATCTTTGTAATATGATGAGTAGCCACACAATTTAGCAGACAAATCACCCTTTTGAACTTGACAAACATTTGTAGATAGTATAACAAATTCAGCAACCAAAGCAAATTCAAAAGAAGTGTAATCCAAATAAAATTCAAAAGAAACAACATCCAAATAATTAGATTCGTGAGATTTAGCATCCACCTCAAATTCGAAAGGTTCAACATTCATATCAATTGATGCTCCATTCACACAACTTCCTTCATCCATAATGACATCACAAGTGTCATTTTCATTGTTGCAACTTGGATGATATATATCTTCCATTTCTTCAAAACTAAAAAACCCAAATTTGCCATCGAGAATTCTGTTTATAAACAAAATTTCACGATCATCGGGTTTTTCTAGCTCTTCATAAACATCGTAGATTATCATTTCTAACAGGAATTTCGGCTCTGATACCAACTGATGTAGTGAGAAAATAAGATAACCAATTAAACCTGTTGATTCCTATGAATACCAGGAATAATTCTTCCAACAAACGTTGATTCACAAAGAATACCGCGGTTAGGCAACAAATTCAACTCAACACTTTGAGAGAAACTTGGATTTTCATAAACTTAAAAACTCATCATATCTCCCTTCTATTACATATGGAAGCCTTTATATAGGCTAAAAAAAACTAATAATGTACGAATATGAAAAGGCTCTACCAACCAAGAGTTTGAAAACAATTAAATAGACCATTAAACATAATAATGGTACTAATTACCATTAACATAAAACTTTATTATTATTATTATTATTATTATTATTATTATTATTATTATTATTATTATTATTATTATTATTATTATTATTATTATTATTATTATTATTATTATTATTATTATTATGTTTATGTTGAAGAGAACATTCTTGGTTCCGCATCAATTGGTGTCATCCCGCCTATTTTGCTTAATTTCGGTTTAAAAATAGTGACCCAATTGAACATTTTTTTTGTTTTGTAAACGACGTCATCTTGGCTATAACAACTATGTTTAAAGTTTGGTAACCTAATTGAACATTTTTACAAGTACAGTAACCCAATTGAACATTTTTGAAGTTTAGTAACCCAGATGAACATTTTCGTAAAGTATAGTAACCTATTTATGTATTATCCCTTTTCAAAACTACTAATTAATAGACTACTTGAGATCGCAATTTCCCACAAAGAATCTACCACACCAACTTCAATACAAGTTACTCGTATATGATCTGCATGGAGATCATGAAATTGATCAAATAACAAGCCATCTGGATGGTCTAACAACTAAACTCAAAGTGAACAAATCAATTTCCAACAAATTCAGTTGTATCTATGTTTGTGTGTAAGAGATAAAGGAAAATTACTAGCAACGATTGCAAAGTTGAGCAAATTTTCCGGTGCTTAAATCCCATCCATTTTGCAACGGATCGGAGGAAGAATTTCCGCAATGGAAGCAAGAATTGTCCTTGAATGATGAAGATGATGATGATGCCATTGATAAAGTTTCAAGAAGAAATGAATAAAACCCTAGATCGAAGGATCGGAGAAAACAGATAAGTTGGCGATGTGGTTTAAATGCTAAAAACTTTTTTCTTATAATGATTAAAATGAATATGATTTGAATGGGAATTTAATGCAGACCCGAAGGACACAAACTCAGGATCCGGGATAGTAATCCAGCTCAGCATTATAATCGTTGATGATCGGAACATATGAAATTTGTTTTGAGCTTTATTGTTCTTTGTAATAAAACATGTTTCATGTGATTCGTGGATTAATTACTTGTAATTAAAACAAAAAAGTATAACATTTGAAAAGAAAAGAAATTACAAGAGCAAGAAAGCCAATCGCATGTAGGAGAAGATAGCCTAACTCCAGCTATAGAAACCTGGTCAAATAAATTTTTGGAGGCAATCAACTTTAGTAATATAAGTGGAAAGTTTCGTTTGATACGTTTTAAAAAAGAACTGCTCGTACGACTATCAGTTATACTCGTAGTTATTACAATAATGAGGATACAATAAAATAAATAAGGACAAAGGGGAATTAATATAGCAATGCAATTTAGCAAGACGCTAGAAGATACAATAATTTAATTTGGATCGAAATCCATAATATATAGTTTAGTTTGCAAGGATAGAATCGATAATATTAATTGTAATATACAGCCGTTTAGTGACTGAGATGTTAAGATCAAATTAAGTTATGATTCCAAGGAACTCTGTTGAACATATTTCACATATATACAGTACGTACGACCGACCTCAATCTTCATTTTTTGCCCTATCACACCATGTCAATATAAAAAAAACTATGTCGTACTTGGTGGAATTCTAGACTTGAGTGAAGTTCAAGGCATTGCTCTCGAACCAAATTTAGGGCTCCCTCATGAATCACTTCAATTCCGCTAAAAAAATGTTTGAGAGTGACTATATATCCACTAAAATTTATGGTAGTGTCTATGGAAATATAGAAACATTGAGTCCTGGAGTATGATTATGTGTGTGGATGACAAGTTGTCCCCATAGTGACTTGAATCGATCAGTGAAGAGGTCGGGAGCCCGTGAAACAAAATTTAGAATTATGGGCTTGGCAAGTCTGATGACTTTTTCTTTAAAGTAGTGGGAGGTAGTCATCTTGTTGGATAAGAAATATAATCTCAAGTTCACAAGGCACCTCGACTAAAGAAGAACCAGCAAAAGAGTATTTCCTACTTATTGCATCACCAAAAGGGGTTATAGAAAAGATAGGGGTCGACGTTCAACATATATAACATAGTAATAGTCAAGAAAAAAAGTTCCAACTTCTCAACGTCGAAAATAAAACATAAAATGTCACGGGCTCATTACAATATATATAAGTTAATTTAGAGCCATAATAGGAGCTGCAACAGATAATGCAGCTACTTCACAACAATACTCAACACGCATCCATAGAGCCAGAGTTGCTACTCTCTCCATTCACATCAGGTTGACGCCTGCAATATGTTCAGCCAAAATTAAACAAAGATATAGACAAAACGTACGTAAATTGAATTTGAGAAACTGTGTATTTTCAACAATGGGTTAAGTTCAAGCATTACTTCAAAACATATGGTGACGTACTGTTTGGATATACATGATAAAATTCTGAATAAGTTTTATTGGTATCTTAGGCACTTCAAATAATGATTTAACTAGTCAGGACTGCTTATATATAACAGATGCAAGTAGTACCTGATGACAACTGGTACATTGGGCATAGCTTTTCGCAATTCTATAACTATCTGTTCATCTGAATCCCTCCGATAAAATGACACTGAAATACCAGTAACTTGTTAGTAAGAACAATATTTGTCACACATATATGAATATAAAGATAAGCAATGACGTCATTAACTCGAATTTGCAAGCAGTTTAATATGTGAATCACCTGTATCACCTACTTGCAGGTTCTTCGAAACCATATAATCCTTTAGCCCTTGTAAGACATACATTTTGTTCTTACCATGAACCCAGCAACGGTAGCGAACATTCCACATCTGTCCATCTGTATCCAGAATACTCAATGGCAACAGTTCACCTTTAGAAACTGTTGGGAAATGCTCCTGCTCGAAATTGTGCATAATTAACATTATTAAATGTTCAAATTATCTCATTTAAAATTCCATAATAGCCGGTACTATACTTAGGCGTTTTTCCCTCACCAAAGCAGACTTTTTAGGGAGAACTATACGGCTGTTTCGGTATCTAGCATCACTGGGAGTCATCAATTTCTGAAACAAAAAGGTCATAACAGGTTCCGGGCTAACATACAGTTAAGAATTAAACATGTAGGTTAAAAACAATATACAACAATGTTAAGAGACAAAATGCATAAATAAATTAAAGGATACGGTGGTGGGATTAATTGCATCTCCGCATCTTGAGGATTCGATTCTGCCTGTAAGCGATGTTGTGCCTAAGAAGATAAAATATATAGTATTAGTTTTGTTCTTAGAAAACTAAGATAAAGGATGATATACCGCCTACTTTTGTAACCCATGATAACTTCTGATCCAATAAGTAATAATAGAAGCTGTGAAAGTCGGCGTTTTATGAATATCAAAGGTCGAAATTAATCCCGTAATACCTGAAGGTATTCAGTCCATGAACAGTCTACACATAAGATCCCACCAAGATCATGCATCAAATAGTCGTCAAGTGACACGATACATCCACAATGGATGGGCTGCAAAAATTTAACACAACATATGCTATAAGGAAATGAAGAAATTATGGTGTAGATCTTCATAAATACAACGTTTCCTAAAACATATTTACTTTGAGAAGAAAGTGAAAGCTAATTCGATCAGACAAACTGAGAATCTACTCACTCACCTTGGAACAAGACTTGCAGTCTCTCCAACCTTTTTCGTCTTTATGAAACTTTAGACAGAACTGTCCCGCGTTATAAACAGAACTACACGAATTCAAAATACAAATAAGGTCACTAACTATTCATTTATAATAATTCGTTATGAGAATCGTTAGTAGAATATTGAAATAACAAGGTCAACAACTCTTACAATATTCCCACAATGTTTTTTGCACTAAACTGAACAAGCTTCATCCCTCTTTTATAATTTTGATTCTTGAATCATATCTGAAGATTTCTACCTTACATTCTAAACTTAACATAATGTATATTGTATGTCATATTAAAAACTCATTTTAGTTTCATTGAATTCCAAAATATCCCTTTGTATATAAGAAATATATCATGTACAAATTAAACAAATATAAAAACTCTATCAAATTACTACAAGTCGATCTTAAAAGAATCAATACAGTTACTCGAAATTATAACATCTTCACATTGAAATATAGGGAACATCATGTAATTTAAGTGTTAGCAACAAAAAAAAAAAAAGAAGAAGAAGAAGTAATAAAGCCAAAATCAAGTGATAGAACTCAAGAATGTCTACCAAATTACTAGAAATCAACCATGATAAAATATGATCACTTCAAATGGTCAAATGAGATAATGGTTACATTAAATCTAATTGAAACCCCTTTTAATATCACTGGATTTGGTTGTATAAGTACATTAAATGATATATCAAGAGCTTAACTAGATCTAAAAAAATCCATCCGAATTGTTAAAAATTCGACTATTAAGAATCCATACAACGTACTATGCTTATAGAGCAATCAAAAAGTACACCGGTTTGGAATCAGTTAGCATGCTTGCATAAAAACTTAAAGCATGCATATACAAATAAGATCACCAACAAATTCAAGTGTATACAGACATGTAGTGAGACTTACTAGCAGCTGTTGCAAAGCTGAGCGAATTCGCCGGTTTCAGATACCCATCCGTTCATCAAGTAAGCGGAGGAAGAATCATTGCAGTAGACACAAGAAGCCATTGGAGTCTAAGAAAACCCTAAAATGGTGAACAATGTATATATGTTTGATTGTTAAAATCCCTAATTCTTATAAAGTTGTTGAAAAAGGGTAACTTTTGGAAGAAAAAAAAAATGATGACGAACCATAAGAGCATTTAATTCAAACCATCATAAATGTTTGTCATGTAATAAAGCAAGATTTTTTTGGATTGATATTGGATTACCGTAATATTATTTCTTTTGAGCTCCTGAAAGTGTAAAGCTGTATCCTATATATGTTATCCAAGAAGGCAATAAGTCCAGTTTCCAGCTAAGGTTACCGGAAACTAACTGTATCGTAAACTGAAATGTTTGAGTTAATGAGTTAAGGTGGTTTGTGTTTATTTAAATTAGTTAGAATGATTCAAATATTGAAATAATAGTACTTAAAATTATTATATAAATGATACCAAACGGTACTTAAATTTTATCAAATATATTTCTTAAAATGTCTGCGCAATACAACGCATAGTTATCTACGTAGATTTTTACCGCTTAAGGTTATAAGCTCCTCATTTACTAATATTCGATTAAGTCTATCTATAGTTTTCCATTAATTAAAATTCAAATATCTATCTAAAATTTGCTTGAAATAAATTTAAATGTGTAATTAAAAGTTGAAATTTAATATTTAAAAGCTATATCCAAAAATAGATATACAAAAATGGAATACGTACATATTGTTCTGATATTTTGATATAATATACTTTTTTCTAGGCCAACATGGGATCCAAAAAACATATAACTCTACAACAATGACTCAATGAACGCATGCATCTACTCTAGATCAATACGTAATAATAACTCAATATTCCATCCACGAGGGTTAGTTTGCTACTTCACATATCAAGTTGATGTATGCCTTCAAGATCAATGTTTAAGAGGTGAATTAATCATAGATATAGGCAAATGGTTACTCAATTGTGAGAAAATATATGTGTGTCTTCAACAATGGTTAAAGAACTTCAAAACATATGGTATAAAGATGTTAGGCGAGGTGCTATTATATAATTTGAACCTTCCCCTATATATATATGAGTCGGTTCCAAGGGGAAGGAAATTTAGGAAGAAAAGAGGGAAAAACAAACTGATTCAGTATTTAATAACTATGATTCAAATTTTTATTACCTATAATTTTTGAATCAA